>JAUPFN010000007.1:21996240-24496240 GCA_036924255.1 Apodemia mormo | reverse complement strand
GCTGATAATTAATGTATTAAGAGAGAAAAGTAGTGTAGAGATCAGACAAATGTTTCTCCAGATGGTAAGAGACAACCATTGCTTTTAGATACAATAGCATGCACTATTAAGCGTCCCTATCCACGTGGCCGATAGTACGTAAGTCAATATGCATACTATTTTTGTGTTATAGCACTCACCCCGTGCTTGGGAAAACTGGAAAAACTATAAAAACAACAAAGAAAAATATCGACACGCAGGGATTGAACCTGCGACTGTCTCCCTAAAGCCGGGACGCTCTTCCACTGAGCTAGTGTCGACAGGTTTGACGTGGCGAAATTCTTCTTTGCTATATGATCGATTACGTCGATTGTACGGATCGCTAGCTATACATACGTGTAACTAGTTAAATGAGTTCATCGTTACAGATGAAATTCACATTAATAATTTTGATCAGTACTGTCGTATTTCTTATTATTTTTGTGTTATAGCAATCACCCCGTGCTTGGGAAAACTGGAAAAACTTTAAAAACAACAAAGAAAAATATCGACACGCAGGGATTGAACCTGCGACTGTCTCCCTAAAGCCGGGACGCTCTTCCACTGAGCTAGTGTCGACAGGTTTGACGTGGCGAAATTCTTCTTTGCTATATGATCGATTACGTCGATTCGGATCGCTAGCTATACATACGTGTAACTAGTTAAATGAGTTCATCGTTACAGATGAAATTCACATTTATAATTTTGATCAGTACTTTCGTATTTATTATTTTTGTGTTATAGCACTCACCCCGTGCTTGGGAAAACTGGAAAAACTTTAAAACAACAAAGAAAAATATCGACACGCAGGAATTGAACCTGCGACTGACTCCCTAAAGCCTTTGTTGTTTTTAAAATATGCATACTTTATAATATGTTGTGGAGCAATTCCTTTGCAATAAGTGTTGCAACAACCAACTTACAATTCCTTTTATATTTGGAACCGTGGTTCAGATATTCACCAAATTTAAGTAAAATAAATATACCTCCCAAACAAAAAAACAAAAAAATAAATTTTCAAATCGGTTCATAACAGACAGAGTTTTGAAATTAAACTCTTTTGTAGAGAGGCGGTTGAAAAAGAGCTGTGAAGGTAATTTTTAAATTTAAATAAAAATAAATATATATATATATATATATATATATATATATATATATATATATATATATATATATATATATATATATATATATATATATATATATATATATATATATATATATGAAGGAAGATTTTAAAGAAATCAATTTTCTTACTGTACATCGCACTATATATTTGAATGCCTGACGTGGGTTCGTAAAAAAATATTTGTTCATTTAATAAACATGGTAATGATGTTTAGACGTTACATATTAGAAGGTTACCATTTAGAAATTTAGAAAGTCCGAACAAAAAGATGGACATTTAAAGAAAAGTCCGGACATTTTGATCTTCAAATGAATTACTAATGATTATGTCAAACACTTGTACTATTTCACAAAAAAATTTAAAGCCAACCGATTTCGCCTATTATAGCAATCAGGGCTTTTAGTTTATACATTATTTAAACATTAATAATACACACCCAAAGACAACACTAAATTTATTAAAATATCAAGTTAGTATGGTAAATAACTTTTTCTGTATTTTACACGACGCACAACGCGCAGCGTGTGACAAACCCTTTTTATGTAAGTACACGACACGAGTGTCGAACACTGACATAGTAATTTAGTCTATAAATATGTAACAGTAATTATATAATGCCCGGAAATATAAATCTGACCTTGGCTCAATGAGAGACAAATAGTTCTATGATGTATCTTCAGGTTAAGTGGACTTGACCTTTGATAAAACGGTAACATGTCCGCATTTCTATACTCTATTTACATTCATAGAGTTCTATAAGCCGTCTTTCTGTCTACAACGTTGAATGAAGTTATTTCAGGAAATTTTATGTAAGGGAAAGACTGCCACACACACGCGATGTTTCAATAAGACAACTCACTGACATTTCTGTAATCTTACATACACATATCGAGTTTTACTAGGTGGGAGACTTCGGAAACGTCTCGTACACAGACCACATGAATACTAACAGACACGCCATTGGGAAGTACCTGAAAGATTTTTATCCCCTATTACTAAGCCTCTGCTGTCTGTCCCTATGTCTGTCGCCAGGCTGTATCTCATAAACCGTGATAGCTACAAAGCTGAAATTTTCACAAATTTTAAATATTTCCGTTGCCGCTATAACAACCAATACTAATAATAATAAAAAATATATTACGGAGGCTTTTTGTATTTTTTTTTTTGCTATGATTGTACGGAACCCTTCGTGTGCGAGTCCGACTCGCATTTGGCTTGTTTTTTAAATTTATTGATACTGTAATAATAATTAAGTTGTTAATAATTTAAAACTAGAATCATTTGTACAATAATTAATTTTATTTATACATCGATCTCTTGTTGAGCGATGTTTTTGAAGTAAAACATGCATTTTAATTGACAATCATTGAAAATAGTGGCAGTTTATTATAGTTTAATTAAAAGAAGTTTTTTACTTCCGTATGTAGATAAGAAAGTTACTGATTTTGCCCCGATTTTCGGAAATGGAGTTTTCACCAGATACCCACGTTTTGAGGTCCTAGAGACCTTTTCCGACTATTTTCACGATAACGTCAATATGTCTGTATGTATGTATATGTGTGTGAGTGTGTATATGTGTATGTAATCACTTACAGTACAGTAACATCTCATAACTTTCTAATAGCTTGGCCGATCGAAACGTGATTGGTTGCATTCGATTGGATTCTACTCACCATAGACTTTCTGAATATTTGAACCAAATCGGCCCAGGAGATTTTGACAAATTTTGAAAAAAACCTCAAAATAATTTTGGCGAAACAGTATTTTTTAATATAACTTTCAGATTAATGTATCGATTGAGTACAAAAACTAATCAACTCTATTCTTAAAAAAATTACATGCATAAATTGCATCAAAATGGGTTTATCCGCCTGGAAGAAATCGTTTTTCGAAAAAATTGTTTTTCCGATATAACTTCGAAATTTTTCAACCAATATTTTTTTGTATTCTACGATATTTTTGTACTAAAAAAACTACGTCGAATGCCGTTTCTGAAATCAAAATCGAATTTAATTTTCAAAAGTTACAGCTTTTCAAATATCAAAATTACATTGTTTTTAGCAAACTTACTTAATAATTTTGAAATAACTTTCAGGCTAATACACCGATTGGTTTAAAATCTTATCAGCTTTTTTCCCCGTGTTGGTCCCGGGCTCCTTTGAAGAATAGGCCAACTGTCGTTCTGCCAGGCAGGTCGTAAAAGGCGACCGAGTGGCTATGCGCGTCACTACCATCGTGACAACTAGGTGGTAGAGTTCTGCATCGGCTCGACCGGGTCTGGTACCACCGCAATTGGTACCTATGGCAACAATCTGGTACCTATTCCTGCCGCAATAGCGTCAATGTTAGCGTCAATGTCGTGTTCCGGTTTGGAGGGTAAGGTAGCCGGTAAACTTATGCATGTGGTACTAGACCTCGCCACAAGGTAGCAACGCACCCTTAACACCTTAGATGTCTATAGGCGATGGTTGACTCTTTCCATCAGGAGACCCATCTGCTTGTTTGCTATCTTATAATAAAAAAAGCTTTTTTCCTTTAATAACTGCGTCAAATACCGGTAAATAGTTCAAAATCGATTAATTGGTTTGGGATTTATGACGAAAATTTTTGAAAAAAATGTTTTTTGATATTTCTTTGAAATTTTTCAACCCTTCGCTTATTTAGCTAAAGCAATATTTTAGATCTCACAAATGGTCGTTAAGGGTACAATTCAATGAACTACTCGTACTTTATTTGTTGGGACTTCGTGTGTATTGCCACATTTTTCATTAACCTAGTTTCATAGCGCCTGATAATATTATTGTAATATCATAGCATAGAAAATAAACAGAACAAACCTCTAACAATGGTATTTGAATAATGATTCAACTTTCTGCTCGTTGTCTCCCTTTTATCTCTACATATTATGTCGTACACACATATTTCAATAAACAAATTCTTAAGTTTTTATCTATAGCACTATTTATATGTTATGCGCAATTTAAAAAATACTGACGTTACTTTTCGATAACGCTTTTAAATCTACATTGGAAACTTAAAGAATATAGACCGAGGTCCCACTAACAAACTTTTTTTGATTAATAAAAAGCTGAATTTTCGTGAACAACTTCGTTTGGACGAAACAACCACCTTTTCTATCTTCGAAAAATCTCGAGTCGGGTAGAAATTCGTGAACAAACATACAAAGATACAAATACACAAACTTACAAATACACATACAAAATTGAATACACGTACTTGGACGCCTAAATAGACCATCCTACTCAAATATTTTCCAATTCCACCAATATTTCATACTAGCTGTTGCCAGCGACTTCGTCCGCGCGGACTTCGTTTACTCCGCACAGCACCTGGCCGCTAGGTGATAGCGTGACAATATGTGGCCTATATGTTGACCCGACCTGTTAGTAATATTGATGCAAAATTTTAAGTAAATCCATGCAGTACTTTTTGAGTTTACCCCGGACATACATACAGACAAACAGACAAACAAACAGATAAACAGACAAACAGACAACAATTCTAAAAACTATATTTTTGGCTTTGATATCGATTGTAGATCACGCCCCAAGTATTCTTTTAAAAAAATATTCAATGTACAGTTTTGACTTTCCTACGATTTTATTATATAGTCAAACTGACAACCTCCGCATTTTCGTCGGCTGAAAATAGCATAACATTATGGAACAAACTCAAGAATGATCTGGAAATTAATAAAGACCCCAAATGTTTAGTAACTTTGTTCTAACCTCCCACCCTACAGTAAGTTTTTTCATTTATTACGACAATTTTCTTATTTGCTGCTTCAGTGCGAGGCATCTACAAAATGCGAGAAAAGAGGAATGCGTATCATTATCACTGAGATTATTAACAAGGTGCATTTACAATGTGGATCGTCTCGACCGGGTTATGGCACCACCGCCTTCAGTAAGGCGGTGGTGCCATACTTAGGCGGCGGTGCAATAGCGTCAATGCTTGTCACTGTTGTGTTCAAGTTTGGACGGTGAAGAAGCCGGTAAATTCAAGCATGTGGCATTACTACCCCGCTATTCGGATAGCAAAGTACCTTAACTTCTTTGGTATCTACAGACGATGATTGTCTTTCTATCAGCAATGCCTTCTTGATCCTATAAAATAAAGTTAAAGTACATGAAAATAGCTAAACATTAAGAGGCTAGTCCCCGACCGTGGGAATTTAAAATTGAACACACACACCCATATACATATTTCACTAATCATATACGTCGACCATGCGTCACACTAAGGCCCGCACTAGGCCTAAAAATTGAGTATTCATTGCGGATTTTCTTCTGCGACATACGTAATGACACTTACAAAACCCGCAATGTCTCTATTTTTCATTAATTTGGTAAAAGTCAAGGTGGAGCCATAGTGAACGCGTTCTACGTGTAGTAATAGATTGTTCTTCACAACTGATTGATAACGTATAATTTTGATTAAACTGTGATTAAATACTAATACTTAATTACTTAATTAATACTTCAAAATATAATACAGGGTCATGGTACGTAAATTAAATGTATATTAAAAGCGACCAAAGGTATTCAGATTTTTTTAATGTATCACAAAATTAATCAAATCGGAACCGATCTTCTCAAGGATCATAGTAATTTACGTATCTATATATGTACATACATTCAGTAGTAACATAAAAGTACACAGTCTTATAACACGACTTATTTGTGGTTAAATTTAAGTTTTTATTTAATGTGAGTGAAGCCATTGGTGACCGCTCTGTTATTCACACCCTGACTACGCAATTATTGGGGCTCAGGTTTGATTTCCCACAGGGTCAGGCATTCATATATTGAGCACAGGATTTGAATTTCTGGGTTTGGGTGTTTAATAAACATATTTGAGTGTTTATATATGAATTTCTATGTATTCATATCATTGAGTAACACTCACATAATTAGCAAATAAATTGCTTACTTTGGGGTTAGGTCAATTTGTGTAATTTATATACCAATATTATTTTTATTGTTCTGATATAAAGTTTGTTTGTAATTAAATAATCCATCCAAGTGGCACCTATGCGTATAAGTATTTCATAATTAAAATAAAATAAAATTTACCTCGGAATGTTGATCGATTCTTATGTTTACTAGGACTCACCATTTAGTCATTCAGTATAACATGTGGTTTCTGTCATCGTCCCATTTCCCAACTTTAATCCTGTCTATAATTGAAAATTTGACTTAATCAAACAAGGGAGCCCATGCTCTGAGTTGAACAGTGTAACTAGTAGATTAATGCGGAACTCATGTTTTCATTATTTACACCATTTCAAACTATTAACAATATTTTGAACAAGATTCTTCAAAAAATGCTGTGGATTTGGAAATTTATTAAATCTCGATTAACATTGCAATTTTTCTAAGTATTGGCGGATAAATTTTGAAGCATCATTATTATTCAATATTATGCTACTGTTACGCTTGGACGAATATGTAGGGGAAAATTGGATGAAGTCATATAAGTGTAGTGAATGCATATTTTTGATTCAATGCATATTTTTAAAGCAATTTTTAAAATTTTTCTTTTATATACAAGGGTATGTGAAGAAAATAAAAAAAATACTTTGCTAATATAATACAGTGACATAGTAGAAAATTTTTAAAATATTTTTTAATTCCCACTACGTATATAGATAGAAATCACTCATTTTGCTCAGTTTTCAAAAATCGAGTTTTCATTAGATCTTCACGGTTTAAAATGACATTAGTATGTCTATGTATGTATGTGTGTGCAAACATCGCACTACTTTTAAACCTAGCTTGACCTATCGAAACGAAGTTGATGGCATTTAATTGGACTTCAATCAACTTAGACATTCTGAAAATTTGAACCAATTTGATTTAGGAAATTTTGAGAAATTTGGAATAAATCTCAAAAAAAAATTTTGACGAAATAACATTTTTTTTAAATAACTTCTAGGTTAATGTACCGACTGTATACAAAGTCTAATTAGCTCTTTTTCTCAAAAAAACTGCGTCCCTTCCATAAATTGAACTAATAATTTTTGGACCTTTTACAATAATTTAGTACGTAAAAAACTACGTCAAATACCATTTCAAATATCGAACCAAGTTTCCCAAAGTTACTGCTTTACAAATATTAACTTTTTGTTGTTTACAAGAACATCATTTCATATTTGTAAAATAAATTTCAGACTAATTTCTAGACCTAAACAGCTCTTTTACTTAAAAAACTGTCTAAAACTATAACTTGTCGAGTAATTCGTTCGAGATTCATCAATAGTAAAAATTTTTTAACAAACTATTTTTTTTATATTTCTTTGTCATTTTTCAGCCAATTTATTTTGTAGTTAGTAAAACATTTTAGGCTCTAAATTGCACTCAATGCACTCAAACCTTTTAAAAAATTGAAATACTGTCAATTATATAAACTGTTATTTTTTTAACTCTTCGAGCTTAAAACCTCAATTTAGCAGAAAGTTTCAGGGATGGCCTGCAGAGTTAACCAATTTACAGATTTTTTAGATATATGGGAATTTGAATATGACATATGACTCTAAAATACTATAAATATTTTGCACGCCTCTTAATTCAAAGCGTTTGAAGTAGTGTTTCACTTCCGATTCGTCAAAATCAAGCACTTTAGTAAATTTAAAAGGCTTCTATTATCACCAATTTCCATTTATACTGTTGCGTGCATCGGGTTCGTAATTGTAAGAAAACGCCACCTATATTAAACCGTGTATTTACAACACTAAGGTACAATACACTACGATGAAATACATAAATACACTGATAAGCTAACGTAAATACACTATACACACTGGTCACACTCCTGTACTATCACCGAACTTAACCACCTACGCTGTATCACTAAAACACTTCTCTTATTCACTGTATTACACACTGGTGACTTCGCTTCACACTGGTCGCAAAATTATTCGCAACAATACTGTGTGAGGAGTCGACCTAAATTAAGAAAACACTAATTAATTTATTTATATTCATTAAAAATTATTTTCTGTAGTTTTTTCCACTGAACATATTTTGAAACAAAAAAGTTTTAAAAAAATATTTACATATACGTGTTTATTTATTGTATAGGGATCACGAAGACTGTCAAAAATACGCACGGCCTCGCGACCGGGTTTTTCGTTATTTCTAGAATTTCATACTCTTTCACTTGTTTCGTATTTTATGTCAATTTAATAGCGTGTTTGTTTTTTTATACAACAATAAATATTAACAATTTTTTTTCTCTATTTCTTATTCGTAAAATAGCAACAAGGTGATGGCTCTCCTGATGGAAAAAGAAACCATCGCCTATAGACAAAAAAGATGTTAATGGTGCTATCCGTTTTATCCGTGATAGGTCTACTGACTACCTTACCCTCTAAACCGGAACACGACAATGACAAACATTGACGCTCTTGCGGCAGGAATGTGTAAGACAGTGGTACCAAACACCCGTGCGAGACGTTGTGGAAATCTACCAAGCTATGAAAGGTTTGCTGAAAAATATACTTTATTTTGTTAAAATTAAAAATCTTTTAATAAGTCTTCCCTTGTGTTGGTCCCGGGCTCCTTTGAAGAATAGGCCAACTACCGTTCTGCCAGGTAATTCGTAAAAGGCGACCGATTGGCTATACGAGTCACTACCATCGTGGCTACTAGATGGTAAAGTGCTATATTGTCTCGCCCGGGTCTAGTACCACTGCCTTACCTATTCCTGCCGCAATAGAGTCAGTTATTGTCACTGTCGTGTTCCGGTTTGAGGGTAAGGTAAACTTATGCATGTGGCATTAGACCTCGCCACAAGAAAGCAACGCACCATTAACACCTTTGGTATCTATAGGCGATGGTTGACTCCATCAGGAGATCCATCTGCTTGTTTGCTATCTTATGATATATAAAAAAAATGTTGCTTATTACAGGCTTATATTTATAAATTAAAATGAAAAAAAATATTTCATAATAATTATAAATATTTTCATAATAATACTATAATCAGAGTTTAAGTAAACATAAGCGATTGACTACGCTCGCAACCCACCCTGATGGAATATTTACGTCAGAAAATTAATTTCAAACTGACGTGCTTCGCCTTTGATTCCGGGGGGATACTGACCCACACTAGGCCTAAAAATTGTGTGATCGTTGCGTGTTTTCTTCTGCGACATACGTAATGACACAAAAACCGCAATGTCACTATTTTTCATTGATTTGGCAAAAGTCAAGGTGGAGCCATAGTGAACGCGTTCTACGTGTAGTAATACATTATGTTATTCACAACTGATTGATAATGTATAATTTTAATTAAACTGCTATTAAGTACTAATACTTAATTACTTAAATATTTAATACTTCAGAATATAATACAGTGCCACGGTACGTAAATTAAATGTATATTAAATTCGACCAAAAGTATTAATTTTTTTAATATATCACAAAATTAATCAAATCGGAATTGATCTCCTC
The DNA here is from genome assembly GCA_036924255.1 of Apodemia mormo. Taxonomy (NCBI): domain Eukaryota; kingdom Metazoa; phylum Arthropoda; class Insecta; order Lepidoptera; family Riodinidae; genus Apodemia; species Apodemia mormo. The sequence continues at coordinate 24,486,616 of JAUPFN010000007.1, read as the reverse complement.
AAGGGACCATAGTAATTTACGTATCTATTTATGTACATATATTCAGTAACAAAAGTACACAGTCTTACAACATGACTTATTTGTGTTTAAATTTAAGTTTTTGTTTAATGTGAGTGAAGCCATTGGTGACCGCTCTGTTATTCAAATAGTTAACAAGACTACGCAAACAGGAGCTCGGGTTTGATTACCCACAGGGTCAGGCATTCATATATTGAGCACAGGATTTGAATTTCTGGGTTTGGGTGTTTTATAAACATATTTGAGTGTTTTATGTGTATTTCTATGTATTCATATCATTGAGTAACACATAATTAGCAAATAAATTGCTTACTTTGGGGTTAAGTCAATTTGTGTAATTTATATACCGATGTTATTTTTATTATTCTGATATAAAGTTTGTTTGTAATTAAATAATCCATCCAAGCTTGCTTATAAGTATTTCATAATTAAAATAATATAAAATTTACCTCGGAATGTTGACCGATTCTTATGTTTACTAGGACTCACCAGTTAGTCATTCAGTAAAACGGGCGGTGTCTCTCATCGCCCCATTTGCCAACTTTAATAGATCTAATATTAAAAATTTGACTTAATGAAACAAGGGAGCCCATGCTCTGAGTTGAATAGTGTAACTAGTAGATTAATGCGGAACTCATGCTTTCTTTATTTACCCCATTTCAAATTATTAACAATATTTTCAACAATATTCTTCAAAAAATGCTGTGGGTTTGGAAATTTATTAAATCTCGATTAACATTGCAATTTTTCTAAGTATTGGCGGATGAATTTTGAAGCATCATTATTATTCAATATTATGCTACTATTACGCTTGCCCTAATATGTAGGGGAAAATTGGATGAAGTCATATAATTGTAGTGACTGCATATTTTTGATTCCCCTTTTGAAGCAATTTTTAAAATTTTTTCTTTTATATACAAGGGTGTGTGAAGAAAATAAAAAATACTTTGCTAATATAATACAGTGACATAGTAGAAAATTTAAAAAATATTTTTAACTTCCCACTACGTATATAGATAGAAATTACTCATTTTTAAAATCGAGTTTTCGCCAGATATTCACGGTTTAAGATGACGTCAGTATGTCTATGTATGTATGTGCGTGCAAACATCACACACTTTTTAACGGCTTTACCTATCGAAACGAGGTTGATGACATTCAATTGGACTTCACTCAACTTAGACTTTTTGAAGATTTGAACCAATTTGGTTTAGGAAATTTTGAGAAATTTGCATCAAATCTCAAAAATTTTTTTGACGAAATAGCATTTTTTTAAAATAACTTCTAGGTTAATGAACCGACTGAATACAAAATCTAATTGGCTCTTTTCCTCAAAAAATTGCCTCCCTTCCATAAATTGAACTAATAATTTTTGGACCTTTTACAATAATTTAGTACGTAAAAAACTACGTCAAATACCATTTCAAATATCGAATCAAGTTTCCAAAAGTTACAGCTTTACAAATATTAGAATTTTATTGTTTACAAGAATATCATTTCATATTTGTAAAATAAATTTCAGACTAATACACCCATTGATTTCTAAAACTGTAACTTAGATAAAATCGACTAATTCGTTCGGGATTCATCAATAGCAACATTTCTTTACAAATTTTTTTTTTTATATTTCTTTGTCGTTTTTCAGTCAATTAATTTTGTAGTTAGTAAAACATTTAAGGCTCTAAATTGCATTAAATGGCTTTCAAAAGATTAAAATCGACCATCATTTTAAAAATAACCAGCTTTTAAAAAATTGAAATACTGACAATTTTAATAACTGTTATTTTTTTTAACTCTTCGAGCTTAAAACCTCAATTTAGCAGAAAGTTTCGGGGATGGCCTGCAGAGTTAACCAATTCACAATTTTTTATGAATATAGGAATTTGAATATTACATATGACTCTAAAATACTATAAACATTTTGCACGCCTCATAACTCAAAGCGTTTGAAGTAGTGTTACACTTCCGATTCGTCAAAATCAAGCACTTTAGTAAATTAGTAAATAAAAATGCCTCTATGATCACCAATTTTCATTTATACTGTTATGTGCTTCGGAATCGTAATTCTTACAATTAAAACGCCACCTATATTAAACCGTGTATTTACAACACTAAGGTACAATACACTACGATGAAATACGTAAATACACTGATAAGCTAACGTAAATACACTATACACACTGGTCACACTCGCTGTACCTACTAACACCAAACTTAACCACCTACGCTATACTAAAACACTTCTCTTATTCACTGTATTACACACTGGTCACTTCGCTTCACACTGGTCGCAAGATTATTCGCAACAATACTGTGACATGAGTCGACCTAAATTAAGAAAACACTAATTAATTCATTTATATTCATTAAAACTTATTTTATGTAGTTATTTCTACAGAACATATTTCGAAACAAAAAAGTTTGAAAAAATATTTAGATAGGCGTGTTTATTTATTGTATAGGGATCACGGTAACTACCAAAAATACGGACGGTCTCGAGACCGGGTTTTTCATTATTTCTAGAATTTCATACTCTTTCACTTGTTTCGTATTTTTTGTCAATTCAATAGCGTGTTTTTTTATAAAACAATAAATATTCACAATTTTTTTTCTCTATTTCTTATTCGTAAGATAGCAACAAGCTGATGGCTCTCCTAATGGAAAATGATAATGCCACACGCATAGGTCTACCAACTACCTTACCTTCCAAACTGGAACACGGCAATGACAAACATTGACGCTATTGCGGCAGGAATGGGTAAGGCGGTGGTACCAAACACATGCGAGACGTTGTGGAACTCTACCAAGTACTACTGAAAGGTTTGTTGCAAAATGTACTTTATTTTGTTAAAATAAAAAAGCTTTAAGTAATTGTTGTTTACTACTGGCTTAATTTTATAAATAATTGTCGTGATTTTTTTTAAATTAATAATTAAAAATATTTTCATAATAATACTTTTATGAGCGTTTAAGTAAGCATAAGCGATTTATTGCACTCGCAACCCACCCTGATACAATATTTACGTCAGAAAATAATTTCAAACTGACTTCCGCTGTGCTTCCGCCTTTGATTCTGGGGGGATACTGAAATTTTTGATGGACGTTTCTAAAAAATCAAGTTGACATTTTACCGATTAAATTCTTCATATAAATTTGTATGGAAGATGGTGGACAAAAATACTAAGCATATTTGTATTTATTACTTTTTTATAGGGTCGTTTAATAAAAAACTAAGACGGTGTAAGTGTAATATAATTCTTTATTAAAAAATAATTCTAAAAATTTTTAAAATCGTTGGCCAATAAATACTGTAATTTTTGCAAACGGAAAAGGTCGATTTTAAGGTTTTGGGTGAAGTTTACGATTTTTTTTCTACAAAACTAAGAATTATTTTGAAAATATCTCTCGGTGAAACTGTTAACAGTTTCATTAAGATTACCACAGAATTTTTCTAGAAAGCAATTAATTCTATTTATTCATTAAGGAATTTTGAAAACTGCAACACTCGTTTTAGCAGTTTTTAGGGAATGGGGCCTTAAAATTACTTTATTATAAGGTCGTTTAATAAAAAACTAAGACGGTGAAAGTGTAATATAGTTCTTTATTAAAAAATAATTGTAAAAATTTTTTAAATTGTTGTCCAAGAAATATTGTAATTTTTGTAAACGGAAAAGGTCGATTTTAGGTTTTGAGTGAAGTTTTCGATTTTTTTTCTACAAAACTAAGAAATATTTTGAAAATATCTCTCGGCGAAACTGTTAACAGTTTCATTAAGATTATTACCGAATTTTTTTAGAAAGCTATTCCGTATATTCATTAAGGAATTTTGAAAACCGCAACACTCGATTTAGCAGTTTTTAGGGAATGGGGCCTTAATATGTCTTAATTTATTCCATAACATACAATTTATTTATATTATATTCTAAGTACGAATATAATCAGAGCATTTACAAATAATGTGCAGTGTTGCCAGACTAGCAGGATGTTTAACGTAACAGTCTGCATTCCACGAGTGAATCCATTGTTTCCATTCCAATAAAGTAACGTGAGCCGAGTTCTTGCGGTTTGAGCGATTTACGTGGGATCACGGGCTGAAATAGTCGTGTATTTCCTGCATCGCGATCGAAGAGAATCGTATTACCGTCTACCATCCAGCCCCCCTAGACAAGTGGCAAACGCTCAGTAACTATTCAAATATTACGCTTTAGCGATATTTAGGCCAAATTGGTAGCCAAGTGGATCATCGCTTGTTCAACGTTCATTCCATACGAACTTTACGAATTATATCGAATATTGTCTCTGAATTGACGGTAAACGTCACTTTGAAGTATTATTTTCACCGAGGTTATAAGTTTTATTTATATGAAAAGTGCATTAAAAGCAAAAAAGACTTGCCCCCCAAGATGTGGCATCAACGTTAGTACAATAGAAAGAGAAATTTATGGATTTGTCATAAGCTGTTGACACGAGCGTAAACGAATTTGTAATTGGTAGCCAAGTGTCATTCGTGAAACGAAACGTTAGATTGCATCGATCATTTTTGTCAATTTTCGTACAAGACCGTAGCCAAGTGGCACTTTTGACAAGCAAAATAGTAGCGAATTATTCGATAATCAGCGAACGCTAGAACCCTGGAGATTACGCTTAAAATGGCGGTTGATCACTATTATTCAATCAGCTGTTCTAAAGCGTGAATAACATATTTTTGATAATTTTAAAGTAAAATTAACGCAAATTAAGAAGGCTTTTGGTGGCACATTATTAATGGTGCTTTGATATCCTTGTGGCGGGGGGGGGGGGGGTATTAATGTCACATGCATACATTTACCGGCTACCTTACCCTCCAAACCGGAACACGACAGTAACAAGCACTGTTGCTATTGCTGCAGAAATAGGTGGGTCAGTGGTATTAGACCCGGGCGAGACAATGCAGAACCCTACCACTTAGAAGCCACAATACTAGTGACTCGTTTACCCAATTGTTCGCTTCTAACGAACTGCCTAGACACATTGTAAGTAGTGATAGGTTTGCAAAATGCTGACAATGTCTTAATGATGATAAATATAATATTTCGTCTTTAAATATTTTACAGACACCATAAGTTCAAGTTATAAACACTATATTCTTGTTACAACCCTTGTATTTTGTAAATTTAATGAAACAAAGAAAGATAGTTTATTTTTCAGTGTAGCAATAGATTTCGATCAATTTTACATTTCTGTAAATATGTATGCCAAAAAATACGTAAAACAGAAGTTTTATATGTTCAGTTTTGCATATTTTTGTTCATTTTTAATAATAAATTTATCATCAGCTTTCATAAATCTGAAACATAAGTTTTAAAATGTGACTATCGATAACATTTTGCACAATTCTACGTTCACTTGTAAGGTAGGTAAAGAGGATTTACTTAAAATATGTTAAAACAATCAAATTTGATAGCAATGAAGATAAATACATAAATCTTGGTGACAGTATTTAATTTTATAACTCTTTAAATTGGTAGTCCGTAGTACTGACAGAGTTCAATTGACATGTTAGCTATATAGAAACTTATGGCATGACAGTAATTAAGAAGAAAAGATAGTATATTTTATCTTATTCGCACTCACGCGGTACATACAATCAAAATTGAATCAGATATAGCGACTCTGTTCTTATTTTTATTATATTCAATTCAGAGACAATATTCGATATAATTCGTAAAGTTCGTATGGAACGAACGTTAAACAAGCCATAATCCACTTGGCTACCAATTTGGTCGAAATGACGCCAATGCGTTATATTAGAATGAACAGAGAGCTCGGTTGGCGGTCAGAGCGTGCGCAGGACTTAGAAAAATTTTGATGGAAAATTTCAACCCTATATAACACCCCTTTTTTGTTGCACCATTACGTGGAGGGGGTAAGGGACACCAACTTTTGTCAAGGTCACTTTGCTCTGAGTTAATTCCCCGTGGAGTTAGGGGATGAAAACCGAAATTCATTACAAAGACGTCTGCGACTTAAAAAAAGAAAATGTATTGAAAACCCCCTAGTTAGGTTAGGACTCTTAAATTATGGCAATTTGCGTTCATTTTACTTTAAAATTATCAAAAATTCTAACAGATATTATCCACGATTTAGAACAGCTGATTAAATAATAGTGATTATCCGCCATTTTTAGCGTAATTTACAGGGTTCTAGCGTTCGCTAATCATTGGATCACCAATTTTGTTTGTCAAAAGTGCCACTTGGCTAAGGTTTTGTATGAAATTGATCAAAAATGATCGATACAATATAACGTTTCGTTTCACGAATGACACTTGGCTACCAATTACAAATTCGTTTACGCTCGTATCAACAGCTTATGTCAAATCCATACATTTTGTTTTCTATTCTCCTAGCGTTGATGCCACTTGTCTTGGGGGGCAGATTCATTAACTTGTGTACATTATATAATCGATCGGGAGGGCGCCAATAGCTAATAGCGCTAGCTCCTTTTTGACATACAAACGAACCAAAAATTGCGTTAAATACGTCAATATATTTACAGTAAACTTTAGTCTGTATTAAAGCATCATTTTCGCTATTAAGCCAACGCCGAGCTAATTTTGAAATAAATTCGTTCGTTATGTGGTTCGTTAGATCCTTTGCTATATCGATATTAATAAAGATTTAGCTATGCAATTCATAAGTAAGATACTAAACGATTCACTCCATAAATTATACAATTTGGAAACATGATAACTTGTAGTTTCTTCGATAGAAAAAATTCAAAGTTACCGCAGAAGAAAAAGGAAGACTCTTAGTATGACGTAAATACTTAACTAACGGTCTCCAGTTTTTAAATAACAGCAAAACAACAAGTTTTCTGTAACTTATAAAATTTATATTTTTAAAATGTGTACAAATTTTAATGATAAAAAGGAAATATCGAAATCCGCACTGGCATCGTCTCCTAGTCAGAACCATCACGCCCCCCAGTCCTGTCAAAGACCAAAATATCAATTCTCTCTCAAAGCTCGGTGCCCTCTTGAAACGTGCAATCGCAAAATTCCGATTCAGTTTTTCAATGCAATCAATTTCGCTTTATAGGATTTTTTCTTCCAATAAATATAAATTTTTAAGCTAACGCAGAACATAGTAATTTTTAAAAAGTGTTGACGTCAATGACGCGTTTGTGTACTTTATTTGTAGATACACCATTAAATTGTTATTATTATATACCTGTCCATAACATTTGGAAGTATTATAATAATAATAGGTTGTATACGTGCATTTGATTCATAATAAGTAATTAATGGCTGCGTCTTAGTCAAGGGACTAACCTATTCAAGGGGTCCGGGCTTCAATCCCCGGGTGAAACAAACGTGTTATTGAGGTTTTTTCGACGATTTTCTCGAAATCTTTAAATCTCAATACCAGATTAGAGTCTAGCTGGTGGTGTCGCTTCCGTGCCTCGAACGAGCACCTAAATCTGTCACACCCAGTTATCGCTAGGAACATTCGATAATCATTATCAGGTCGGTAAAATACGGCGATGGTAATCATCACTCATCTCGCCAAGCGACTTACCGATGAATCGTGGTTTACCGAAAAGTCAACAGACGTTCGGTTTACGCTGCCTACGGCGCAAGGGAACCAAGAATGATATGTTAATTAATAAGTTAAAAGTGCGAAAGCTATTCCTGTACTGATTTTATAGAAAAGCCTGTCAAAGCTATTATCAATTAATTTTACAACTTCCCTTAAACTCTTATTTGTGACTTCTGTACTTAAACATGAAAACCAGTGCTAGAAATTTAATAGACTAACAGAAGATCTGAGAAATATATCAAGATCAATTCTGTATCAATTTTAATTATTTGACCACACTTTTACTACCTCTATACAACAAAGTTTCCACTATATCAGGAGAGAAAAGTACACAGTATACGTACTCAATGCACATTTTACATCGTAACCGAAGCATTATCGTGATAAATGAATACCACTTCACTCAATAAGAGTTAAAGTAATCAGCAAGCTCGGGTCAGTAAGAGTTGTTCTCGCTTTAGCGGCGTTATGGAAGTAATTAGAATCCGCGGAAAGTTGCAAATTAAGTTGATTTCTTCTTCGAGACCTAAATTAACACGTGAATCTATAAAAAGCCAGTCTAGTTTAAACTGGACTCACACACGTAGGTAACGTAGGATCCGTACCACCGAGCGATATTCACTGAGGTTTTTTTTATATTATAAGATAGCAAAAAAGCCGGTGGCCCTTCTGATGAAAAGAGAAACCATCACCTATGCAGACACCAAATTAAGATGTGTTGCTATCCATGTGGCGGGATGGCAATGCCATACGCATAAGTCTACCGGCCAACTTACCCTCTAGACCGGATTACGACAGTGACAAGCATTTACGCTATTGCGGCAGAAATAGTAAGGTGGTGTTACCATATACCCCGGCGAGGCTTTGCGGTACTCACCTAGTAGCCTCTTAGGACCTGCCTAGGAAATAAAAATATGTGTTTTAGCATAAGCACTTATGTATATAACAGCATCTATATACATATAATAAAATCGTAGGAAAGTCAATGTATGTACGGGGTAAACTAAAAAAGTACTGCAGGGATTTATTTCAAATTTTGCATGAATATTACTAACAGGTCGGGTCAACATATAGGCTACATATTATCACGCTATCACGTACGGGGGATGAGTTGTGCGGAGTAAGCGAAGTCCGCGCGAACGAAGTCGCGGGCAATAGCTAGTAATCGTATAAAACAGGAGTTGAGCCTGCGGCCTTGCTTCTCGCCGGCACGCTCTAACCAACTAAGCTACAGTCAACTGGTTTATCTTTGTTAAGTTTGTAAAATTTTTCCAAGCGCGGTACAAATGCTAAAATACAAATACATATATACCTAGATAGAAACATTTATTCTCCTAAAACATATTTATATACGTACGTTAAATTAATTATTTATTACAACATGCAATTTATCGAGCGATTATATCTGTATCCATACATGTAATCAAAGGGCATTAACATAATATCTATAACTTCAAAAACGTGACTAAGCTAACCAAAGGTACCATCATCAATCTCATGACCATCGTATTATCGAGTTTGCTTATAATTTATTTGCTTATACAATTAACCATTAACATATCTAGAAGTTGGTAATAATAGTATTCGGTTAGTCCAGGTCCCTTTTGAATAATATACCATCTTTGAACTAGACATTTTGTAAAAGGGTAAGGATTTGTCAAACGTGTCATTACCATCAGGACTTAGAGGTGGTAGAGTTCTGCAATTAGTACTTTAAAAATTATTTTAAAATATATATTTTAAAATAATAATATATATTTAAAAATAATATATATTTAAAAATTATTTTAAAATAAATATATATTTTAAAATAATTTTTAAAGTATTTATTTACAATACATCCAGACCTAGGTGTAATGCAATCTCTATTAATAATTAAACTATTTTTATTAATAGAGATATGCTCATCGTGTGGCTAACCGGACGGTCCTCGAAGATTTTCAATTTACAGATTAAAACAAATCCTGAATAACAATATAAAAATAATTAAAATTATCACTATATGCACATTCCAATGTTACTCAGGTGGACTTCAGTGTCGACGATAGATACACCTCACATAGTTGAGAAGATATATAGTTTCAAACTCTGCTGCGCTACCGTCATTATACCTACTTTATATATGTCACACTTCAAGTAAATAGGTCAAGCGAAACTAGTTTAAAATTTAGTTGAAATATTTTACCCACACATGTTAAAATCGCTAGATGGATAGAGGTTTTTAAAAATATTCTCAACATCTCATTATCAACTGTTCCCAAAAAGGAAGTTTTCTTCGGCTATATCTTTTTCATGTTTGTTTCCTCAGATTTCGAACATTTATATTTAGTAAAATACTAGCTGGCCCTGCAGCTCTCTGCATCATAAAAGTTTTTTTGGCAAATGAGATAGGAAAGTATCCTATGTACTATTCCAGGTTATCACCTATATGTGAGCCAAATTTCATCTAAATCGATTCAGCCATTTTGCGTGAAGGAGTAATAAGACCCATCCATTCATCCTTACAAACTTTGGCACTTATCAGATCGATAAATGATATTTGGAATTCATAACACTAAATTTAATGGCACCGTTACCTAAAATATATTAATTGAAATATCTCCTCTACCTAAAGGTTGTCTGGCAGAAATCGGTCTTTAGCGATAAGACCGCCTTTGTGTACCCCCTATATACATAATTACTAGCTATACTTATTCTGTTTTTGTAAATTTTGGTGCGCAATAAAGAGTATTCATTCAATCATTTATTCATTTATAATATTAGTACGACTAGTACGATTATTTTGTTTGAGAAAGTTTACTTCCCCTTTGGTTTCATAAAAAAAAATTGGTGAAGATCTGATAGAGAGATTGGAATTCGGTTATTACAGTTTTACTGTGTTTAAATCATTATTATTTATTTGAATGTATTATTTGTTAGTTGGCAGATTTGGAAAGTGGTATTTTACTGTCACATATGGTTGGTTGTCACCGACGTTAATACATACGTATTTCCTACCTATATACCACGCAAATATATTTAATTAACACCCAAACCCAAAAATATGAACATTAAATCTTATCATATTGTTTTGCGTAGTCAAAGTCGCTAACCACTGGACGGGGTCTATCTGATCCTGATGATCTAATCACAATTCACACACACACGGCCCGTAAAGACGCGAGACCCTGGTTAAATGTTAATAGCGATTCGAATTCCTGATACCACTTACTCTCCTATTTATCGTCAAGATACTGCGCTAAACCGATGTTCGGTCTCATAGGAGACTTAGACGGACCTTAGGGCGGTCTTTAAGCCCGCTTAAACTCTGGGTGTGCATTTGCATGCAACCAAAAAGCCTGGTTTCGCAGTAACAGTCTTAAATAACAGCATAAGTTTAATACGAAAAAAAACTTGATGGGGAATGAGACGGTTTTATTACAATTTTCGAGAGCAACCACGAAAAATCCTTAATATCACTTTTGCCTGATCCGGAGGTCGAATCTAGGATATGATTTGAGCTGGATCTAAATCACTACATAACAAGGTTGTCAAAAAATCAATCAATGATAATTCTTTTTCAAAGAATAGACCATCGGCTATTCTGCAACTGGCATTACCATCCCGCCACACAGATAACAACGCATCATTAACATCTTTGGTGCCTATAGGCGATGGTTGTGTCTTTGTATAAGGATAATCATCTGCTTGTTTGCTATGAAAATATAAAATACGGTATCCGGGACTTCACTATATTCAGCCTATTACCTAATGATTTATATATAGTCTTATATAACAGGCCTAGAGTGAGTAACTAGACGAACATATTATATTGTTATCTGTTTTCCCTGATATGCATGTCCGTATGATGTAATAGGGAACGAGTAGCAAACGTCCAAACTTTCACATTCATAGTAATATATATTGTTATGCGACAGGCCTAGAATTTTTATTACTTATTACCGTAATGAATTAACATTGTGGCTATTTATAAAGTGGATAGGGTAAGATAACGTAGAATATACGATGAGAAAGTTCCTATATTATACGTTGATAGAATTAAATAACAATAAAATTAGAGATAACCACGTTATGTTTATTTAAAAACCATTTAATATCGGTAGTTTTATCAAAAATTAAAAGTTGATAATGTAATTTACTCATAAGGGTTGTCAACACTAATCAGTGAAGCATCTAGCATATTTATTGGTGTCCCCAATAAACGCACCTACACCCACCTAATGTTCGAATGTAACGTACGTGTTTTAGTTTTAAGGGTAGACTTAATAAATTCGGAGGCCTTGACCACGGATCAAATCGATACGCCTTTCAAGACAATTTTTTATTTTGTCAGTGTAGCTTGCAATTACTCACAGACATACAAAGTTATAATACTTACCGATGAAATAAACTCACTTCAAGGGTAATTTTTAAACATTATCATCTCATTCGGCACGATAATACAGAACAACATGGTTTATTTCTATTTTTCATCATAATATAACATATTTAAAATTGTATGACATTTTTGTCAGTAATAGGAGCGTTTGCTCATATGCGAGGCGACATGTGTCTATTAGTATTCATGTGGTCTGTGGGCTTGACCCTCTGAGCCACCCATCTATCACTTATTATAATTATCTTCACCCGCAGCGTGCCATATCCTAACAATTTTTAGTAAACCCAATTAGAACAAAAAGAGTCTAGACGTATAGTTTCTGTAAACTAAATTTCATACAATCCATCCCGCCATTTTAGCATAGAGGAGTACCTAATACACACACATAAAAACAAACGTAAAGATGTATAATTTTCGTAGTTATAATGTAATCAATACATGCATAAATGCGAAATTCTATCTGTTTGTCTTTCTGTTACACTTTCACGGCTAAAATGAACCAATTTTGATGATAATTTACCAAGGATATAGTTGAAGATCGGGTCAAACAAGAGCTTCTTTTTTTCGAAAATCAGCTCCGGGGGGTGAAAATAGGGGATAATGATTGTATGAAATTTCTTAAATACTTTCCTACATATGCTTACCTGACAACCCTGTTTCAATGTTGCGTTGTATAATAATCTATTACGTACTTACATTGAAATTTCTTTTGATAAGACGAAAGTATGTTTAAATTTAATGTGAATGGAATTTTAATATGTACTTACATTTACCGTAGCTCAGTTATACCGTGTAACATGAACTTGGGCTTCTATTTTCGAGATTGGTTCGTGGAGATAATTCGAATACCAACTATTAAAAATGAGAGATTATGTGTGTGTTTGTCATTTATTCACGCCTGAAAACCTGGGAATATTTAGATGGATTTTGGCATACGGATAGTGTATGTCTAGATCTGACATCCGATAGTGGTCCAGTATCGGTATTGACCACATGAGGTATATAATGAAGAGATTTTTTTTTTGATAATGTGATTGACCATCCTATATACCTCTCTTGGATCGGACACGGTTTCTTTGTAACTGGGCACTTGTCTTATCTCGGGCAACGTTGTTTTTATCAGGAAACTGAAAAAAAAAACATTTTTACTATTTGCCCGACCTAGGAATTTAGCCCGAGACCTCATGTGGTCAATACCGATACTGGACCACTAGACTACAGAGGCAATATTATTTTTATTTGAGTTATAATAAAATAAAAAGACAAGACAACGTTTGTGTGGACAGCTATTTATATAAAAATATTAGCTGTCTGCGTTACTTCTCTATATAAAATTTAACTGTACCTTTCATACTCTTCCCTCCACGTACTACGAAATTAGCCTACAAGTATAAAGTAAAAGGAGTATAAATTTTTCATATATCACCTATTAATAAATCGATTTATTCCATCATGTACCTACCAACCGATAAACACCATGTAGGTACCAACCGATAAACACCGAGATTCGGTCCGGCCAAATTTTAAAATTAGGAACTAAATATAATGAACGTGCAATTTAATTATAATTGTAAAATTATTACAAGATAATATTATAAAAATATTCGTTTAAAAATATACCACTAAATGCATGCTGTCGATACACCAAGTCTTATAAATGAACTCTTACAGAGTTCATTTATAAGACAGCAGGCAGTGTGCCATTTTACATTTACCTATAATTACGATAGTATAACTATTATGTAATCTGTCGCTCTAAGTACATTTTTCCCGATCATTTTTAATTTGGATGAAGTCACTAAAATATTTTAGTTGGAATTTTGCGTAATTGAAATTATATCCATGCGTTTTGTTTTTCGGATAAAAATTAAATTTTGATTTTTTTTGATGACATAAATCGAACATATTATATACGATACTCAAAAGCCTCTGAAAATTTGGCCGGACCTTTGAAAGTAACCCTGTATCTCTATATTTACGAGTAAGTACGTCTTTAAATTTTAGTGTCTACAATTTCGGTAGTTATCCTTTCTCTATCAATATAGCCGTATCTTTCTTAGCCGGCCTATTACACAGAAAAAGTATTTCAACAGAATACATCCAAATACGTAAGTATTATAATTTATTATATCATGAACCGACAAACACCGAGTTATTTAAATAGGTTCAACGCATAAATATGCGACATGTATTCAAGTTCAAGTGTAAACGGCATGATATAGTGTGAGACATTTATTGTTACAATTTGTGTCGTAGTCTGGGTTCTATTATTAAAGCCGGCTTTTAAATTTATACGCACGACTACGGATGGAAATTTTATACTTACAAGGCAGTAGGTATGAAAACTCTCGACTACGTAACAATCGCATTTTGATAAGTATGAAACGGTTACTGTAACTGCCTCGTGGTTTTAACATTTTTCCCCAAAGGGTTAGGTCCACCGTTTGAGAGATTTGATTATTAATTTTTATTTACAGATGCTTTGCTATTTGATACAATGCCTCAGGCCTTAATAAATAACCTATTTGGTTCAGATCCCCATGATGTCCCGAATTCGATCCTCAGACGTACTCAGCATTATTCATCATTTATTTAGCTAACCGACAAATATTCTAAGCAAGAAGCTCGCGGCTGCAACTAACGTGATAAATAACTGATACTGATAATAATAAATGACCAAAATCCCAACATAACTTTTTTTAAACAACCCAATTTGTAAACAAAACATATTTCACGATCATACTTCACGATCTCTGCAAAACACTACACCACTGCGCCAACTAGAACGTTTTAAGTATAGTTTATATATTTAATTCAATAGACATGTGAAATAGTACAGCGGCCGTTATAATTCATAGTCATAAAGCAATGGCGGGTCCATGTTCATGATTAACTTCTTCCGTGAACAGGGTTAACTATCAGGGGTCACGACATTCCACGGTGTAGGGAGAAATCGAGGAATACGTCCTCTATTCCGTTACTCAAAACTTTCCCTGTCCAACCCACAAGCATTCCTCTCACTAGATACGAGCATATTTCATTATTTTAACTTTATGTGTTATAAGACTCGCAATGATTAATAGATGCGAGCATATTTAATTATTTAAACTTAATGTGTTGTAGGTAGATACGACTGTATTTGATTATTTAAGCTTAACATGTTATTTGTACAGCAAAAATTAAAGACTGCTTGTATTCTTCTTGATTATTTGAACTTAAAATAAAAAAATATTATAAATCTATTCTAATTCTAAGTATCTAAAAAAATAAATTACAAAATGCTTTAATATAGTATTAAAATATTAGAACGCAATATTTAATTATTTCTTTTTACAATTTAGTTACATTACAATTAATCACAAATGCAATAATCTTACAATGCAATTCTGTTACAAGATGAAAATTTTTAATAATATTCTTTTTGAAAAACTTCGTTTTATGTCTTATTGACATTAATATTACCATATCTGCTGTCTGTATGTCCCGTAATAACTTAAAAAAGGCTTGGCGTATTTTGATGAATATTGAAAGACGGTTCGCAAATCATATAGGTCATGTATTACTTTTAATCAAACAAAATTAAATCCAGCAAAGCGGACGAGTGTAAGCTAGTTATAAATTTCGTCTCAATGTTCAAGCGACATCGGGATCGATATACCTATCCATGAGCTCGAATTGGGCAATTCGCGTTAAAGAAGTTTTTTTAGAAAAACATTTCATAACAAAATTGAAGTACCGGACCTTGGCTATGCGAGTCACTGCTATCGTGGCTACTAGGTGGTAGAGTTCTGAATTGTCTCGTCCGGGTCTGGTACCATCGCCTTATCTATTCCTGCTGCAATAGCGTCAGTGCTAGTCGCTGTCGTGTTCCGATTTGGAGGGTAAGGTAGCCGGTAAACTTATGCATGTGGCATTAGACCTCACCACAAGATAGCAACGCACCATTAATACCTTTCGTGTCTATAGGAGATAGTTGACTCTTTCCATCAGGAGACCCATCTGCTTGTTTGCTATCCTATGATATAATATAAAAATGAAAAAAGAAAGAATTAAATTCGTCTCTACATCCATAGCAGTTTAAAAACAAATAAACCAGTTTAAACCCTTTTGACAATATTTTCAGCATCTTTCCAGAAAAAATTTTATATTGTTGGTATGAAACGGCACATGTGATTATTTATAAACATAATAATTGTTAAATTAACTTAATAGAAGAACCTTGTTATTTCAAAAACGCAAAAAACGTCGAAACCCGCCCTGGAAATGAAACCGACATTTCATGATTTGAGTGAAACTGGCTTTTTTGTCATAAGATAGCAAACAAGCAGATGGGTGTCCTGATGGAAAGAGTCAACCATCGCCTATAGACACCAAAGATGTTAATGGTGCGTTGCTATCTTGTGGCGAGGTCAAATGCCACATGCATAAGTTAAGAATGGCTAACCACGAGAACCATTGCCTTGTTGGCAGTTAGTGCAATTACGAAAATTTAATGGTCTAGTGGTCCGGTGTCGGTGTTGCCCACTTAGTTACCGTACTCGGTTCCCAGATAGGGCAATTCATAAATGTGTTTTTTCAGTTTTTTGATAAAACAAAATTGCCCGGGATCGGGTAAATGACCGATTGGCGATAGGCTTTCCACCTATCACATTGTGAGACTAAATATCTTCGGCTAATCGTGGGTGTACTTGTTATACCTCTGCCTACTTCTTCGGGGATACGGGCGTGAAGATACTTAGGGAAAAATGATATGAATTAAACTAGGGTAATATATTTCATTAAAGCCTAACCCACTTATTCTGGTAGAGATGGCCCATGTATTTATATTTACACATACTCGTATTATTTTCGAACAAAGCTTGCGGGTTTACGAGTTTTTTTCCCTACACATTTAAATTAACGTGTTTTGATGTTCAAAGCTGAATTATATACCAACATAAAATTTATTTTTTGTTTCTTTGAAATGAGGCCATTGCCATGATGTAATAAAAAGTATTGGAATTTTCATGAAAACTATTTGTAAATTATTTTAGGATGTATATGGAGAGCCGCTGTCGATATTTTATCACTAGTGCAAAAGAACCTTATACACCATCATGATTTTTCAAAATTGTAATAGCCCTTATACTCACACCTATATTATTTACTAGCTGTTGCTCGCGACTTCGTCCGCGCGGACTTCGTTTACTCCGCACAGCTTCTCCCCTGTATGTGATAGCGTGATAACATGTAGTCTATATGTTGACCTGACCTGTTAGTCACATTCATGCAAAATTTGAAGTAAATCTATGCAGTACTTTTTGAGTTTACCCCGGACATACATACAGACAAACAGACAAACAGATAAACAGGCAAACAGGCAAACAGATGAACAGACAAAAATTCTAAAAACTATATTTTGGCTTCGATATCGATTGTAGATCACGCCCCAAGTATTCTTTTAAAAAATATTCAATGTACAGTTTTGACTTTCCTACGATTTTATTATATGTATAGATATAGAAGACTAGCTGTTGCCATCGACTTAGTCCGCGCGGACTTCATTTACTCCGCACAGCTCCTCCCCCGTAGGTGCTAGAGTGATAATATTTAGCCTGCATGTTGACCCGACCAGTTCGTAATATTTATGGAAAAATTTGAAGTAAATCCATGCAGTACTTTTTGAGTTTACCCCGGACATAACTACATGACTTTCCTACGATTTTATTATATGTATAGATATGATGAGTATAATTTCTAGACAAGTAAATTTCCCGTGTTGGTCCAGGCACCATTTGCAGGATGGACTGCCGTTCTCAGTTCTGCCCGGCAGTTCGTAACAGGTGAACGATTGGCTACACAAGTCATTACCGTGACACATATAGTCAGCAACATCTCGCACAAGTCTTGGTTTTTTTTTCTATTCCTACAGCATTAGCGTCATCGCTTATCACTGATGTGTTCCGGTTTAATCAAGTATTCAGCTTATTTGTTATCTTAATTAAAAAATAAATTTCTTGACTGCGACCCAAATAGAAACAAAATATAATTCTCCATCTAACACACTCAGGTAAAAAATGTAACATATCATGTCAGTCTCATAATGAGGATAAATCTAATTACACCTTTCAACCTTAAACCCATCACACCGTCAATGTTATAGTGTGTCAGAAACATACAAACTTAAACTCTAAAAACATAACCCTCCTTGTAGCGGAGTTGGGTAAAATTGGTGTATATACTTATATTGTAATATTAAAAAATATTAAAATATTAAAGATGACAAGCCCGTTGAGTGTCTTCTATCGGACTTGTCTGTGTGTGGCCGGACTTATCTAGTAGTAGCTATAAAATTGATTATGAATTAGGCGTCAAAAGTGCCTGTAAAGGATTATTTGAATAACATTTTTCTAAATTTTTAGTAATATACAATAAATTCTTATAATAGTCGAGGCTCTAGATGGAATTTCTCGTTACTAAAAAGTTCGTAACAGGCAATCTAACGCTATAAAGTATAGTTAAAACTCAGATACGTGTCACTTTTTATGTGTTTTTGTGATTTTAATGTTATTAATTTAGTTTTATTATACTGTATTCTATACTTTCCATCGTCGGCACTCTGTGGAATTTCATTACTTTTGGACAAAATTGATAATGCACTTGTGCTTGTGCTAATGTGAGGTAAAATAAAAGTGAATAATCATGTGTGTTTAACAGTTATTATATTATTTTTTTAATTATTTATATAAATAGTTTTTCCAGTTATTATATTGTTTTTAACTTTAGTCTTCTTTAAACAATAGTATCTCATTTAACGTAAATTAGTTTAGTTGAAAGATTATTGATTCGATTAGTTCATTTGGAACGTCCAGGCCCGTGGTTGGGGAGTAGATGTACTGCCTTACTGCAAGGAATCTCCAAAAAGGCACGAGAAGACTAATAAGTGTCACAAACATCTTGATAATGGCTATTGCTTGTTTGATAATAGCTCTCGCTTGTTTCTTTGATCACTCAAACCGACCTGTATGTGCTCATTTAAGGAAAGGGGTTGATCAGACCATCGGCCATACTGCCATACAGATAGTAAAAGGCAAACGATTGGCTACACGAGTCACTATCATTGTGACTACTAGGTGGCAATGTTCTGTAACGTCTCGACTTGGTTTGACACCACCGTCTTACTACCAGCCTCCAAGCCGCAATATGTTATCTTATCACTGTCGTGTTCTAGTTTGGAGGGTGAGGTAGGCAGTAAACTAATGCATGTGGTTTACCATCCCTGCACACAAATAGCAAAATAACATCATAATATATTTGGTGTCTTTAGACGATAGTTACCTATTTGCATCAGGAGACCGCACGTTCTACCTAACTATCCTGTTAAATAAAAATAAATATAGCATACTGTAAATGAATAAAAAGAATTGTTAATTTCATCTAAAGTTGTCGTTATATATTTAGACAGATATTTGTCTTGTGTGCCACCCACTGGAAGATTCGTCGAGTCAACAACACTGAATCTTGTCATTATGCAATAAAGGCATTTGATTAATCAATAGAGCAGAGTGGGTCCTGTCAGTATTGTGCTAACGACGCACATCCTTTAGCGACGTCTCTATTGCCATGTGCATTGTTTACGGCCGAATTTTGGCGTCCTATATATATTTAGACTTGAGCTCATAAAAAAAAATCAAAAAAATAAACCTAAAATCGACCAAATTACAAGATACCACCAAAGATTATTAAACGACCAAGAAAACAAATGACAATAATGACGTAGTAGCGATCTCTATTTATAAGTTTTAAAAATTACGATAGTATACAAAGTGTGGGTCGCGGCCCCTTGGGGGGTCGCGAGGGCTTTACAAGGGGGTCGTAGACGATAGCTAGTATTACAAAAAAAATAAAAACAAAATTGCTTTTTTTAATTTAAGGTAGGCGGCAGTAGGTCGCATTTTTTTGTAACATGCATAATACACATTCGTGTCTTGAAAAAGATTGAAAAAATCTGGTATACGTAAATCAATCTGGCCACTCGATCCAGTGTATTTAATTACTTAATGTAGTTTAATCTAGACAACATAGGAGAAGACAGTCCCACCTATTAGGCAACATTCTTAATGCTTGATGATATTGGAATGATAAACTTTAAATATTAAATGACATTTGGCGTTTAAACTAATGACAATAATAAAAGTGTAACTTTAAATGTGTAACTTTTTATTAACAGCATCGTAAATATGTACCAACTTTATTAATACAATTAGCTGTATATTTTTTATTTTGTATATTTTTTCAACCTCGTATTCGATTCGTAACGAAAACTTCAAGTTTTTTTTTTTTCAGTTCAATGCCGTAACAATGTAAGCAGATTATTCGAAGGATATTACAGTTTTCACAGGATTAAGGCTTGATTAATAGATTTATCGCAGGTTCAAAATTTGATCAGCAAAAGATTGCGCGCGAGGATTTATAGTGTTTTTAAAATAATTATTCGAAATAAATGAGTCCATATTACGGACTGAAAAAAATCAGTATATTTGCATCACCTTATTTCGCATATGAAAATATTTTAGATTTCTATTGAAATACTTACTGATGAAGAAAATGTTAAAATGAGCTGATTTTGTAATTTTTTAATATTATTTTTTTAATATTTTACAACAATATTTTTGTCATTTTGGTTCTATAGTGCACTTTAGAACCATATATCCTGTTGGAAAATGCATAAAATAAAATATCTTGGCACATTACGATGGTTGTATTCGTCTTGAAAGATAACTCTGACGCCTATTTTCGTAAAACGCTATGCAGGGATTATCTTCATTTTAAAAAATCGTTATCAAAAATAATATTCTTACTCTGTAGTGCACTAAATCAAGACTTAATCTTGCAAAAACTGTAATATTCTTCGAATAATCTTCTCACATTATTACGATATTGCTCTTGAAAAAACTTGAAAACATGAAGTATTCGTTGCAAATCGAATACGTGCTCTTAAGAAGATTCTCAAACGCAGCTCTCGTAATAAAAAATTCTGAAACAAAGTCCGCGAATTTCCTT
This sequence comes from Apodemia mormo, assembly GCA_036924255.1. NCBI lineage: Eukaryota > Metazoa > Arthropoda > Insecta > Lepidoptera > Riodinidae > Apodemia > Apodemia mormo. The sequence continues at coordinate 24,465,600 of JAUPFN010000007.1, read as the reverse complement.
TATATTTAAAACAACATTAATTAAGAAAAACATTAATTAAGAAGAATTTTACTTTATCTACAAACTGGCTTTGTTAAATACTGGCAAGCATTCTTACTTGTTGCGTTTTAAAAATATAACGAAAACTTTTTACCCACTTTTACGAAAACTGCGTGGGCTGTAAAATATGGTACAGTTAAAGTTTGTATGATGAAGAGAGATGAGAGAAGAAGTGCAGAAAGCTAATAAAAAAGTACCTTCACGCCCGTATTACCGAAGAGGTAGGGAGAGGTACAACAAATTCACCCATGACTAGCCGAAGACCCTTGGTCCCACTATGTGATAGCTGGAAAGCCTATCACCAACCGGGCACTTTTCAATCTTGAGCAACGTTGTTTTTGAACCCGGGACCTCATGTGGTCAACACCTACACCGGACCAATAAACCACAAAGGTGATTAGAAGGCTAATATTTTTATATAATATACTGCTTTAGAAACAATTTAATTTAATAAACACTGACATTCCTTTGATACACACACACACACGTATATACTATTTCAGTTATGGTTAAAATCTAGTATCAAATTTAAAAAATATTTTAATATAGTCTATGTTCAAACTAAGTCCTAGTTACTGTATCCTATAATTTGTCTAATAGATGTTTGTGCTTTAGCATTATTAGAATGACGGTCAAATTTCGACCAGCTTTCGCTAGTATACTTATAAAAAACTGACTGTTGTACGTTACTATTAGTATATTACACTATTCATTCGTATTATATTATGTACCTTACACATGGCTTAAAGTCGGAGAACCCTTCTTTTCTTAAAGGTCCCGTTTCTTTGAAGAACAGACAATCTGCCATACTGCCAGACAGTTCGTAAAAGATAAACGATAGGCTACACAAGTTAACGCTATTCTGACTAGGTACTAGGCCACCACCACACAGGGCCCCTATGTGGTGGTGTTATTTTATCAACTCCGTGACTTTAATTAGCACATACAGGTCGGTTCTAGTGATCAAAGAAACAAGCGAAAGCCATTATCAGGTCAATAAAATGCGGTGATGGGGATCACGGACCATCCTACCCAGCCGACGAACCGCTAAATCGATGATCGTGTGATGGAACGTCTATTGATGTTCAGTGTCCATATTCATGTAACAAAACTTTGGTTGAATCCGAAGCATTTAGAGCTCTAACACACACGCTTTGTTTCGATTTCAGTTTTATTACGTGAATATGGCCTGAGTAAACTTTACCTATCCCATGAAGGAACTCGAGGGACGATATTTATTTTGATAAAAGTAAATTCTTTTTATGTATTTAAATGTTTTCGTCATAAATAAATTCTCTGCGTAACTAATCGGCGCAACTAATATGCGAAATATATTCATTTATATAGGTATTTAGGTGTTCGTAACTTCATTCTTAAATTATTAACAGAAATCTAATTTTTTATAGTGTGTCATGTTATATCAAAGGCAATTGTGAATTAATTTTGGTGGTTTGACTTGATTTTCACTTCACATCTTCAGATAACGAGGGTATTGCAGACATACATTGCAGTATTCTTTTATATATATCACAGGAAAACAAACAATTGGATAACTTAAGATGGATAGTTTAAATATAAGAAGTTAGTATAAATATAATAAGTAAGCAGTGACAGTACTACCATAGAATACTGGAGACAATATTCTGTGGTACTACAATCGTACGTAATCGTAAAGGCGTACAATCGTAGGAATTTGACTCTTGGGTCTTATTTATAAACTAATGCTCACGTCAACCTCTCAACGTCTCATTAGGATAGTATCTTCTATTTTTTTAAATAATTCTTTCTTTTTAACTTGACTACTAGACTTCTTCAGTGATACCAGAACTTGCTTGACTCTGATCACGAGGGTTCATTTCAGAAAATTCTCACTAGTAGATTAGTTTCTAATTGTAGTGTATTACTCATTTCGTCGCTTCTGTGGTCTAGTGGTTCAGCGTTGGCGTTGATTACATGAGGTCCCGGGTTCGATTCCCGGGTCAAGCACATAAAAAAAGTGTTTTTTCAGTTTTCTGAGAAACACAAAGTTGGAAATGCCTGGGATTGGAAAGTGCCCGGTTGGCGATAGGTTTGCCACCTATCACATTTGTGGGACCAAGTATCTTCGGCTAATCGTAGGTGCACTTGTTGTACCTCTGCCTTCCCCTTCGGGGATATGGGCGTGAAGATACTTTTTTGTAGTGTATTAGCATATTCATGCAGCTGAGAGCACATTTAAACCAAACAAAAAGCGTTAGTTAGTAGAAGTTGCAAAATATGGCCTATTTAAAACCAACTAACCGGTGAACCGTGATGAATCTGGTGCCTATGGTTTTTTCCCGTTTTAGTCAAGCCTTCTTTCAACGTTGCCCAGGATTTGAAAAGTGCCCGGATGGAGATAGCCTGGCCAACTATCACATTATGGGATTAAGTACTCGTATCTTCGGCTACCTTTTCGGCTTCGGCTGCCTCTGCGAACCTCTTCAGAGATACGGGCGTGAAAATACTTTTTTTTCTTTGAAAATAGACTTTCTTGCCAGACAGTTCGAAAGACGAGCGATTGGCCAAACATGTTATTACCATTGAAAGCTATTAGTTGGTAGAGTTCTTGAACAACTCGTCCGAATTTAATACCATCGCCTTAATTTTTAACCGTTTCAAAAACTAGACGGTTCTCAATTCGTCGAAATATTTTTTTATGTATGTATTTTTTATGTATGTTTTTTATGTAAGTTTATTATTTTTCCTATTTGGTCCCATATAATTTTTGTGCAGATATGACCAAGCGTTCTAGAGATAAAGGAGATTGAATGTCACTTGTTGCAGTTTCATTGCGCTTAATTTTTTTCCACCCAATATCGTCATTTGTCATAGTCATGTGTTTGGATGTTAAGGCATAACATACTCGAAAGCTTTTGCTTGTAGCATTATATATTTTCAACACGAATCGCAACGCACCATTAACATCTCTGTTGTTTGTAAGAGTCGGTTATCTGGAGGCATCCATCAGGAGAACCGTCTGCTTGTCTGCAACTCTATGATATAAAAAGTGTTCTTAATAACTTTATTTGAATCTGGCTGTTGCCTGCTGCTACTTTATCCATGTGACCCAATAAATACTATTACCTCCTTTTATTTAGCCGGATAAAAAGTAGCTAATGTTACTGTGATATAATATAGCTTTCCATAGATAATTTTTTTTTTTTATTTAACTGTATGTTAACATTAGACCACGATATTTTTATTTTTTTTATTGTAGAAAAATGCATTGTTTGTGTGAAGTTTCCCAATAAACTTTTTCACTCATACTACAGAGGTCTTTAGGGCGCAATTAGTAAAAAAAATAATTGCGTTGAAGGATGTATAAAGCTTCAAAAGTATGTACATAACCAGTTTGCGTAAAATTAAACTAATACGAACATTGCGTAGGAAAATTTTAAACTGCGTTATTATAGAGCTGGGTAAACTACATTTAATTCATGAATCCAGCATTACACAACAAGTAACCCATTTAATTTAAATCACAATTCTAAACCTGGACGTAAAATGGTCGGCGGTCATAATATAATATGAGGACGCTAAATAAACGCTAACGATGTTTACTAAATGTGTCACGTTTGCTTCAACAGCAATACTTAGTAGTTATCGACAATTCAGCAAACAGTTTCTCATTTCTGTGATTATTACAATCTATGACGTGAGTCCTGCTACAATCAACATAAAATCAATATTGCCTAGATAGGTACATAAAATTAAAATTAACTAGACCTTACCACAAGATAGCAATGCTGCATTAACGTATTTAGTGTCTATAGGCGATGGTCGACTCTTTCCATCATGAGACCCATCTGCTTATTTGATATCTTATGATAACAAAAAATAGCTACCTACCTACTTGATTTTTTCATTAACTTCCTAAACAAGATACATTTATTAGTTACCTACTTACCTGCCTTCTAGATGACACGGCACGGAAAATTGGTAGTATGTGAGTTAAAAGAGAGTGCCAAATCGAAATAAAATCAAAAAATTCGGCAAACAAAAATGTGGATAGTGACACTCTAGTCGCTTAGTCGTATGAAATATACTTTTCGACTTATTTTCATACCTGTCAAATACACAAAAACAATCATAAAAAAATGATGTGGTGTCGCGGGACACCAGGTAGGAACGAACTTCCTTCGGCTAAACGGCACTACTCGCTTGTGTACGCGACTGTTGCGCCTGCGCACGTCTCATTTAACGCTTTTATTCCACGCATTTTTCTTACGGTTTTAGTATCACATTTTTTTCAGTTCGGTCGCGCAGCAAAATCCCTATCCCCTCCAAGCCTGCCGTAAGGAACTTCGTTCCAAAAATTCGGCAAACAAAAATGTGGATAGTGACACTCTAGTCGCTTAGTCGTATGAAATATACTTTTCGACTTATTTTCATACCTGTCAAATACACAAAAACAATCATAAAAAAATGATGTGGTGTCGCGGGACACCAGGTAGGAACGAACTTCCTTCGGCTAAACGGCACTACTCGCTTGTGTACGCGACTGTCGCGCCTGCGCACGTTTCATTTAACGCTTTTATTCCACGCATTTTTCTTACGGTTTTACTATCACATTTTTTTCAGTTCGGTCGCGCAGCAAAATCCCTATCCCCTCCAAGCCTGCCGTAAGGAACTTCGTTCCAAAATATCTTGCCGCTTCGGTGGTGTGGAACACAAACACCGTGTTTTATACAACAACAACAACATATTATGTTCACGCCAAATTCCTTACGGGATAGGCAGAGAGAAATGAGTACCATATGTCACGGTCAGCACACACTTGCCTTACTTCCTGAATATTCATAACTTTACACGAAGACACTTACACCACCACCGGACAGCACCCGAACAATTTGATCATGATACGTCAGACTTGGTCTGCCCCGATACTTACATTCATCTACCGTGTTTATATACTACCATTTCTCGTACGAAAAGTGTTATAAAGTGTAGTGTTTATTATGTATCACTGCTACTAGGTAGGACTAAAACCTTAGGTAGACTGACCTAGTCGAATATCTTATCCGGATGTTATTTTTTTAACTTTTTACACATGTCATTTGTATTTACATATATAAATACTATCATAAATTGTATGATTATCTAATTTTTTTTTATTATTGTAAATAGATTTTCAGAAATGTTATTACAATATTTTTAGTATCTAGTAGTAATATTAATTTATTTTAATGCTAATTTTTAAAAGCCAACAAATTTCATGCATATTAATCGTAACTTTTTTTAATAAATTAAAAACTTAATTGAAACATAAATATTACCTAACATTCTTAAGTTTAGACTTTAGTTTAAAAAGACTATAGAATACTATAGATTGTCCTTATTAAAAAAGAAACGGTAGAAAGAAGTAATATATTAAATTTAGTTTTAAAAACAGCATAATCTCATGTTGCTCATATTCTTATCAACGATTAGCGAAGGCATAAATTGCAAGAAAGCATAAAATATCCAATGTAAGCAATGCACCTGCACTCGTAGTTTTCTCAGCTTCAACTTCGACCTTTTATGTTTGAGGCATTCAGTTATCTAGAGCACAAATAACTTCACTATCAAAGTCTACAATTGAGAGTAAATTGTATTTTATAACACTTATCGTGTATGCTGCCGCGCAATACCGGCTCGTAATCAATAACGACAAGCGCTCCCCGTAGCAAGCAATCAGAGACTGAACGTACCGCTAAACCGGACCAGTTATTATGCGCCCACCATCAATATCTTCAGTAACACGTGGGGTATATCAGACCGTGATATCGTATATGCACCAACACTCTTATCGGTGCATCACCGGTAAAAGCTCATGAATCATCAGAATTAGGTTTGAGCATGACATCAGCCGATTACGTTTTATTCAAACAAGAAGTGCTAATAAGATTAAATAGTTAATTTTCTGCTTAAAATATAGATTAAACTTAAGGGAAAGAACCTTCCGTGTTAACCAGAAAATTAATATCATTATCCAAAAATTGCATGAAAATGTTTTTTTGTCTACTTTTCGGTAGGTGGTTTACGTGATGAAATGTTTTAATTTTAGCTGGAACTTTTTGGGAGTATAAAACTTTTGTAAATATAAAGATAAATAATACTCTAATAATAAATGAAGATATATATTCAACCGGAGGACTTAATAATAATATATAAATTATACAAAAGGCTTAATATTATACAAAAGACAAAGTGGCGTGATTGATTAACAAACATCTAAATACCCAAAGATACAAACACTTTATTTTCTTTTATAGGATCGCAAGCACATGGTTCCCTTAGTTAAAAGAGATAACCATCACCTATAGTCATGAAACATTATATTGGTACATTGCGTAACTAGCATCGACGCTATTGCGTCAGAAAAAGGTAAGGTCGGGACATTGCAGAACTCTACCAACTAGTTAGTAATCTCGAAATTGGTGATACGTATTAGCCATCTCTTGCCTTTTACGAGATAACTAGCAGCAAGGCAATTGATCCATACTTCAAAACGTGGCTTGGATCAATATCTTAATATCCTCGTTAACTTTTATAATAATCAGATCGCACTTGGTACACTCTGGAAGAGAATATTATCTTACACTTTAAAATCCACCAGTTATGTTTTTAGTATCACTTTTAATTTTTTTATATAACTAATTGATTATGTTTAAAACTTTTGCTAATAATTTTCTGATGATTATAAAAATTCTCTCGCTAACTTTTATAAATATCAGATCACACTGGTACGCTCTGGAAGAAAATAATATTATCTTACTCTTAAAAATCCACCAATTACGTTTTTAGTATAATTTTTTATATAACTAATCTGTAGCCTCCGTATATTTTTTTTAATTTTGTGATTCTTTCTATGGCTGACTAACGTAAATTTTTCTGTATTAAAAGTGTCTTACTATTCGTCTGTCCGTATGTCCCATTATACCTTAACGGCTTGACCGATCTTACGCCGATAATTTCATATACTGCTATAGATACTGTCAAACAAAATCAAAAACTATATAAATATATAAAGTTGACAGACAGTTTCATTATTTTTCCTTGATACTAATTTTCATTGCATGATATCGACGCCACAGGCTTAGTCTAGTGTGGAATCCAATAGAACTTTAGGCTGTTGTAATTATACTTTCTTATCTTATCTTATATATATAAATTTGTAGTAGATACAAAAATGTTTCTACCACTGACTATAAAAACATCCAACCGATGTGCTTCAAGAGGTTTCATAACAACATATTATTAGCAACAGCTAATCTTATATATAAAATTCTCGTGTCACAATGTTCGTTCCCGTACTCCTCCGAAACGGCTTGACCGATTTTGATGATATTGCGTATGCATATTCAGTAGGTCTGAGAATCGGCCAACATCTATTTTTCATACCCTTTAGTGATAAAGGTTGTCCACCCCTAAATTTTTTATTTTATTTTATGGTCAATTTTTTTTATGATTCAGCATTGAAAAAAACGTACAAATCTAAATTTATACCCTTCTATCACGAACCCTTATTTTTTAATTAAATAATTTATATGGCAAAACAACGTTTACCGGTTCAGCTAGTAACCTATAAATAAATAGTTATATTCTGCTGTTTATCCTTTGATTTTTAAATGCTAATGTACCCCATGTATGTTCTGATGAACCCACGCTACAAATTAAGTAAGCCAAATATTTGATGAAAGCAAATACCACTGAAAACTAACCATATATGTGATGTGTAAACATCTAATCTAAATCTAAAGTGTGTATGTAATTTTGTACGAGCAATTGAAGTAAAAGTTAAAACGAACATTATTTAAAGGAAAATAAAGTTCGTTATTTCTACGTTTCTTTAGGACGAGAAAAAAGGTTTTACTTCTATAATATTTTTGTGTAATCCGTCATTTAGATTATTGTAATAGTAGGGAAGCCCAAGATGCTAATCATAGACTAATATTGTAAGTATATATAAATATTAATTGTGTACTTACTCCAGCGTCGTAGGGTGGGTAGGTATTGGATTTTGTAGATTAAATTATAGGAAAAATAAAAGGTTATATAATGTTTTTCATTTGTGGTGAAGAAAAATCTACAAATAAAAAAAAATAAAAAAAACTGTGACATGAAAACACTAAATCGCGTCAGATTAAAGTATGGTGGGTATGCCACCTAAAATTTGGAATATCTGACGATTCAAGTGTAGCGTAAAGAGTAGAAGGGTCACAAAGTTGCAAAGAAAACGTTGTTTTGACATTCTCGAGCGCGTCTGAATTTTCTTTTATTACAAAGGAAATGATGTAAGAATGACGAAAAAAATATAATCTGACAATTTCCACATACCAAAGTTATTGGAATTTTGTTTTTTTTTTCTGCTCTAGTCACCCGCCTCTATATAAAGGGCTTATATTTGGTGGAGAGCCTTAACAGTTTGCGAGGTACCTCCCCTATGTTAATCTGACACGCTCGAGTAAATGCAAAAATCCCCTCTTGGGCTCGCCTACTATAATGTCGAAATAATCTTTATTGTTTAACGCAAGGTATACTTAGTTCACAACTTATATGACTATGACAAAACGATATTTGTTTGTTTGTACTTTATGCATTGTCATACCGTTTATCTAATTGCAATAAAACTTAAGTCTCTGTGTTGGTCCAGACCTTTAAAAAATAGTCAAATCGTCAATTTATCAGGTAGTTTATTAATGGCGAATCACTAATAGGGGACTTTTTAGAAAAAAAACAGACCTAGGTGGTAGAGTTTCACAACTAATCACCCGAACTTGGTAGCATCGTTTTACTTAATCCTGCCGAAATAGCGTTGTAGCACAGTAACTTAGGCTACTTTAATTTTAGAATTTTTCCACGCGGACGAAGTCGCTGGCATTTTAATCTATATAAATAAAAATGAATACCATAAATTTTTGTCGGTGCATAACTTATCAATAAATGTATTAAATATACATTGAATGATTCTCTTTTCGTGGTTTTCGTTGTCGTCCGGCAAATGTTTGTGTAAACGAAAATGTTTAAAGACCATACGGGATTATTTTAAATCTCATAATATTATAAAAACTGAATGAGTGACAAGACAGAAGATTGTGGGAGAGATAATATTCATTATATGAACAAAAACAACTGACAACTAAAATTTGTATTCTTTCACTTTATGGTCGTACTGTAAATAAAAGATTTTCTCTCATTGTTTGTATTAGTCACGCAACACGTGCGAAGCCAGGGCGGGTAGCTAGTAAAATAAATGTTGGACACATCCTATAGTACTTCATGGGACACACTATCATACGTTTGGCACACACATGCATATACACGCTTTGTTTATGGTTAAAGCAAAGGTTAAAGTCTGTGGTCAGACTTAGATAAGATTTTATGATAGCTTATGACATTTTTTTATTTTAAATATTTATTACACAATTGTGTAATAGATATTTATGCTTTAACATAAATAGAATTACGGCCGTTTTTTTTAATGTTAAAGCATTTTTTTGAAATTTAATTAAAACATATTTCTACATTTTGTTAACTCTAAAACCAAGAAATTCTGAAAGGCTGAGTAATATTTGAATAAGTTTTACGTTATTCAGTGCTTCTTTAGTTAATCCTCATCTCACGTACGTTAAATTGTTGATATTGTTGCGGTTTACCGCAAGAGAATAGCTTTATTACATAAGGTTTGGCAAATTGCATTACCAAGATGGTATGACTAAGCTAACGTATACATATACTCGTATGTATGAGGTAGTTTCGTAAAGGGAAACTTTAAGTTTAAATAAAGGCAGATTTCAGAAAACTTTGCGCTACTTGAAAAGTAAGGCAATTGTTTATTAATACATCAAAATAAATTTTATTTGTATATACATTTAAGACCACAATTTTAGGCTGATTTTCTTGTGAATTAGGCATACTGAACCAAACGTCAAAAGCTTCTATTTATTAGTTTTTTGGCAGGCAATGGATGGTGATTTCTGTTTTCATACTTACCAAACACTTATTTCTTGTTATTGTGATAACAGGGAATATAAACTATACGCGTTTTAAAAACACGGAGGTATTAGCACACAACCACTATGAAGTCCATCCAAGCTGTTGCTGAGATTTTCCTAGATGAGAAAATTTTACCTGAGTGGGTAAGGCCGTGGGACCAAACACGAAAGAATAGTAGAACTTTGAGTAGGCAGGACGGTAGTGACACGTTTAATTAATAGTTCATCTTTTACGAAATGCCTGATAATAAAACAATAGATAATTATATTCCTTAAAGAGAACCTAACAGGGAAAAAATTGCCAAAAATCCATTAATTCTACCATACTTGTAATATCATAGATAGAAACGTCTTGATGTTTGTTACTCAATCACGCAATAAACTAGTGTTTAGGTATATGCAGGCCTAAACAAGCACATAGTTATTCTATACCGAAAACATTCAAGGGAAAGTCATAAAAACTGACTGCGAGCCAAGCGACGCAACTAAAAGCTTTTAATTAATTAAAATATTATTCTTTTTTTCTGCTACCTTTAAACCGCACGCCTTTTTTTTAACTATTTACAACATTTTATCTTATATCCGTCAATCACTTTTACGTGATTAATAACTAATAAGTAATAACAAACATCAAAATACACAAGCAATCAAATTTATAATAATAGTGGAATTTTGCAACATCTAAATGTCTATTTCTTAATGTTTAAAATGTGAGAAAGCATACAATAAACCTCTCAACTACGTACTTGAAAGTCCGCCCAGCCTCCAGGCCAAATATTTATGAATTATAAATAATTTATACTTGGTCCTCGTCAATCAACATGTTTAGTCTATGCATAAACAAACAGAAATACCTATACAGTACACGTAGATACTTAATATCCAAAGCCAACATTTGTATTTACTGAATAAATGTTTTCAATATTTCTGACATCATAATAGATAGAGATTCAAAAAACATTTCCTGGCTAAACATTATTAAAATAAACATCAACTTCAAGGTAAACAGGGTAAACCGAATGTCTAGCCACAACTGGATCATCACGATTAACTGGTTATGGCGTCATTAAATTTGCTTTCATATTGGGGGACAATTCAAAAACAGCTAATAACAAAAACGGCAGATACAGTTTGATGTGACATATACATATTCATTCAAAGTCTAATTATACCACGAGATAGCTGAAGAACCAAAGAATTTGTCAAGTTTAAGATGGACTGCGATGCGTCACGGAGACGGAAGAATGCCGCCATTTTGAGGTCATTTCGCTATGTTACAGAATTTAATTGTAGTATCTTTTTACGACGATCGATTAAGTTTTATTCGACAGTTCCTATACAGAGTTATCGGTTGTGTCTCCCCGTGTTGGTCCCGGGCTTCTTTGAAGAATAAGCCAACTGCCGTTCTGCCAGGCAGGTCGTAAAAGGCGACCGATTGACTATACAAGTCACTAAGATCGTGGCTACTAGGTGGTAGAGTTCTGCATTGTCTCGCCCGGGTCTGGTACCACCGCCTTAACTATTCCTGCCGTAATAACGTCAGGGCTTGTCACTGTCGTGTTCCAGTTTGAAGGGTAAGGTAGCCGGTAAACTTATTCATGTGGCATAAGACCTCGCCACAAGATAGTAACGCACCATTAACACCTTTGGTGTCTTTAGGCGATGGTTCACTCTTTCCATCAGGAGACCCATTTGCTTGTTTGCTATCCTATAACATAAAAAAAGTGTAAGAAAGTTTTAGTAAATATTTATAGTTTAAAATTAAAAAAATAATGGGTTTATAATCTTAAAATGGCCAAATCAAATAGAAGAAATATAGATTACAAAGGTTACTTAAAAGACAATCCTTTTGATACCAGTGAACCCCCATATGAAAGTCTGAAGAAGAGCTGAGAGCACAAAATGATGAAGGTACCCGAACCTATCAACGACGGCAGTGAGTGGAAAATCTTGGTATTGCAAAATTTTACTCGTTACATAGACGTATTTAAAGTTTGTATCTTTCTCAATTTTTTTAATATTATCAGATAACAAACAAACCGATCGCTCTCATGATGTGAGAAACACCGTCGCCTATGGATAGACACACCAGAGATGTGAATGGTGTGTTGTTGTAATCCGTATATAGTTGGATGCTAATGCCAACTGCATAAGTTTACCGCCTACCTTACCCTCCAAACTGAAACACAATAATGACAAACATTAACTATTGCGGCAGGAGTTGGGTATTCGATACCACAGCCTTTACTGTGGAAACAAATACCTGCACGCGACGTTGCGAAACTCTACACAAAGTAAAAAATATTACAAAAACATATAAAAAAGATTTAAAAATCTAGCTCAGAGTGCTCCGGAAAATATGTGGATAATATGTGGTATAATAATCTTTGCTATTAATGAAAGATGAAATAGAGCTTGACATGTTGCGACACGTATGTAATGTAATGGGTAACGCTTGACTGTCCTCGCCTTCTTAGTAAAGTATATATCCTGTAAATAATCGTTGTTTAATATAAAAACTACTTGTGTTTATTAAAGGTTCCATAAATATCACTTAAATGCAACTAGGGAATATCTTCCAACGCAACACAAATTGGCTTCAATTAATTACCGTACAGGTTGAACGTGCGTTGCTAGATTTGTTTTCTTATCAATATGGGTCGAGCTGAGCTGTTGTAATATTTTCTTTTTGTTTTAGCATGTAGATAAGATTTTATTGTACTTAAAATTACGTAAGCACTTTATAACTATTATGTTAATTTTACGAACCACTATATAACTATGAAGTGTATATAACTGATAATAAGAATATATTAGCTGATCCGGCAAACGTTGTTTTGCTATACAAATTACTTGTATTTAATATCTCGAGGTAGAAGGGGAGATGGGGTTAATTGAGATCAAAACTATCCTATCTTTTAAGTTGTACATAACACGAGATATCTACAAAATTCATCGAAATCGGTTCAGTAGTTTAGGAATTCATAGCGTACAAATAATGTGACATATAATTTATATATATTAAGACTAGCTGACCCGGCAAACGTTATTTTGCCATACAAATTATATGTATTGAACATTTTGGTGAGGTGTTTGAGAAGTTTGGGAGGGGGGTGCGTTCATTGAGATAAAAAACTGTCCTACCTTTACACTTGATTGAAATTGATTTAATAGTTTCGGAGTCCATCGCGGACAAACAACGTGACAAGTATATTATATATATTAAGAAAATAGACAATTATGACATATTAATATTATTAAATTATGATATTTAAATTTTTATACGCGAATAGCAAGTTTTCTCTTACTTGATGTGGGCTTTTTTGAAGAAAATATCAAACTGCCTTATTTTTTTATAATATAAGATAGCAAACAAGCAGATGGGTCTCCCGATGGAAAGAGTCAACCATCGCCTATAGACACCAAAGGTGTTAATGATGCGTTGTTATCTTGTGGCGAAGTCTTATGCCACATGCATAAGTTTACCGGCTACCTTACCCTCCAAACCGGAACACGACAGCGACTAGCAATGACGCTATTGCGACAGGAATAGGTAAGGCGATAGTACCAGACCCGGGCGAGACAATGCAGAACTCTACCACCTAGGCATAGGCATTGCTAGGCATTTCGTAAAAGGCGAGATATAAAAATTATTTTACCAATATAAATCCACATTATCATTGAGTAATACAGGCTACTTTTTAGCCGACTAAGTAAAAAGAAATAGTGTGTGTGGGTCACGTGAACGACGTCACGGGGAACAGCAAGTATTTATTATTTAATAGAAGCTGTGTTAAATATTTATGATTTTCATGGTTTCATATATGTTATTCAACATCGATTCGTGCAATTTATAAACCGTAACATTACTTTGTGTACTAATATTTTATTAATCAACCCATCAAACAATGGCTATGTATGATGAATCATCATACTAAGCCCGTGTTTAATGGTATGATTGAAACGATTGGCCAAATGCGTCACTTTCATCGTGACTACTAGTTCTGCGATGTCTTGTTAGGTTCGTTTGGTACTACCGCCTTACCTATTCCTGCCGCAGTATTGTCAATATGATGTTCTGGTTTAGAAGGAACGAGAGTAGTAGTAAAATTTTACATGTGACATTATATCTCGCTATACAAGTGGTGACGCGCCATTACTATCTTCGTTATGTACAGGCACCGGTCATCTATGACCTAGCCTATAGATAACCGCCCAGTTGGTGCTGCGATCGATCGACAGGGCTCGGGATCGATTCCCGACAGTAATTAAAGGTTAATAACCGATAGACCTATTTATGTAGTATCGCCATCCGGCCACTTGGATAGCAACGCACCATTAACATCTTTGTTAGCTACATGCGATGGTTTCTCTATCTATCAAGAGAGTCATCCATTTCTTGGCTATTTAATAATAAAAGAAAAGGTTTCTTATTGACTTATGAACAAATTTTACGCTAATGAAGCATAAATATTTTGTAAATTGTGGTTAAATTGATGATTTATGTTAAAGGCAACAAACGTATTATAAAAATGTCATGACAAATCGCCCAAAACGGATTACTGAACTGAAATATGAGCGCTTAAAAATAACATTTATAAGATAAAGTACAATAGCGGGCAATGGAGACTTTCGTTTTTGGTATCTTATTAAAGGAACCAATACATAATGTTGAAATTACACAAAGAACAAAATATGGTCAAATGAATTTAAAGTATTATTTTAAAATTAGGAGTATACCTTGATATAGTCTTTTTTGTATTATATTTTTTAATTTCTGATTTGCTATGTAATTGTTGCCAAGCACCATAACTATACTATTCATAAAATTCATACCTATATATGTTCATAAACATAAGTATTGCTTATACACTCACTCACAAACAAACAGTACACACAACACACATACTCTAAACAGATTTACTTTTTATTTTTTGTTATTTTCCAGTTTTGTTTAAATTTCTATACTAGATATAAGATATACAAAATCTATACATAAACCTATTAGCTAGCTGTCAGTGATTGTAAAAATGCTTAAAGTAACAGTGAACAAAAAGAAAATGTTTAATTGGCCAATAATGTAATAGGTACAATATTATAAAATGCAAATATTACAATATTGTACCTATTTTGATATTCGGCTTTGGATTTTCGATTAAACTAAATAAATCAATAAAGATAACTTATACTCTACCATTGGAACTTGTTTGTAATAAAACTTCGTCATAATGATTTCTTTATAAACTCTAATACTGTTTCAGTATTAAATTATACTTGTTTTATAGGTAAAAAAATTGTGCTATTTTATCGTATCGAATAAAAAGATAAGGCTTAGAAATACCTCTGGAGTAATTTTATCTCATCGGTAAGTATTATAACTCTGTATTTTTGAGTCTAAATGCAAGCGACATTGATATCCTAAGAAATTGTCTTGAAATGCGTACCTACCCAGTTAATCCGTGGTATAGACGAATTGTAGATATTTATATAGACTCTAAACTCGACAAGAATTGACGCAGCGAGATTTCTGCTAAATTGCATTCTAAACATTCTTAATATGATAAGGAAATAAACTTTATTTCATTTTATGTGTGTATGTGTGTTCATTCTTTTTGAGTTTAGTATAGAAAAATGATAATGTAAAGAGGCAGACAATCTATTTACAAAAAACTACAATATACTATTAGAGTATTATTAATGTACTAAATACGTAATTCTTACAAAATACACGTTATTATAGGTACTTGTTACGTTTACTTACACGTTATTATACATGTTTAAGTATTAATATTTAATTAATACTTAAACATGTATAATAAAGTGTAAGTAATCAAGAAGAATGGAAATATGGTCCATCATCTCGTGTAAGAACCGTCAATTTCTATAAGAATTATTTACCTATAGTAACGCAGCTGGAACTCAGGAATTATGAGTAATTTTCGATTGCAATTCTTTTATGTTTTACAAAATTTACTCTAGAAATATAGACAAAATATTCAAATTATTTTTATATATATACATAATATATCGTAAATCGATGTTTCTCCTAATGGAAAGAGACAACCATCGTATGTAGACACCAAAGGTGTTAAATCGTTTCTATTCGTGTGGCAAGGTGTTAATGCCATTTGTATAAATTTTATTCCATGAGTTTACTAACTAACTTACCCTCCAAACTAGAACAAGATAGAGATCAGCCCTTTCGCTATTGTGAAGGCAGGAGTAAGTTAGGCGGTGGTACCAGACCCTTCCGAGAGAATGAACTCTACCAGCTCACAGCCACAATGGTAATGCGAGTAACGCATAGCCTATCGTTCGTCTATATATATATATATATATATATATATATATATATATATATATATATATATATATATATATATATAAATCAATTGCTGTTGTGTGTTAGTCTCGCCAAAACTCGAGAACGGCTGGACCGATTTGGCTAATTTTGGTTTTAAAATATTCATGGAGGTTCAGGTTAGGTTTGAAAGGTGAAAACATGTAGGAAAAAAAACGGAAAAGTACACTTAAAGTTGGCAAAACAAAGTCTGCCGGGTCAGCTATTAAGTTATAAAAATCTGCGATTTGCTTCTACGATGCCACTGACTAACAAAGAAAGTAGGTACCTTTATCTTTGACCGCCACGTCTTAATATTTGACCGCCCCGTTGGTCGAGTGGTTAGCGACCTTGACTACGCAATCGACGGGGCACGGGTTCGATCCCCGACGGGGACAAGCATTTGTGTGATGAGTATAAATGATTGTATTTCCAGGTTTGGGTGTTTCTTAAATATATTCTAGTATTTATATATGTACTTCTATGTATTAGTATTGTTGACTTACACCCATAACACAAGCAAATAATTTGCTTACTTTGAGGTTGGTTCAGTAAGTGTAGTTTGTCCCTTGAATATTTATTTATTTATTTATTTCTATAAAAACTAAGGTTAACTTCAAAACAGCCTGAACAGTTTTGAAAAAGCCGCAGTTTTATAAAAAAATATTAATTAATTTGTATACTCTACCTTACCTTTATAACAATGGATGTACTTACTAAAGAACATTAAAAATAAAACTTATTATAACTAGTTTTTAAAATTCAAGAATTTCAATATTAAATACAGTATTTAATAAGTGTAGGAACCTATTATATTCAGAGAATGATGATACATTATAATCGTATTTAAAAGCCGTGGAAGCGTAACATACAAACGGATTGACAGACACACAGAGTTTCGCATTTATAATATTAGCATGCAACTAGAAATATGGGAGTATGAATATGGATTAAATTTCCTGACACGAATCGTAATAAAAATTATATTATACGCTCATCTATCATTGTTAGAGCAAAAAATTTATTAGCATTACCGGGTTGGAGCCGTTAATTTTATCGATGAATAAATTTTCTTAGTCACCTTGGGTTAGGTCAATAACTGTGGTAATGAATTCACATTCGCCAAACACGCACGTTGAATAATCGGCGCCAACGATTAGATAATTCCCATTCTCACTTTTAGATACATCGTAATGATGACTGTTTATGATTGTGAATTTATAATACTTGCATAGCGGAATGATAACATCAAAGGCGGTCATTACTGTGATAAATGACAATTGTCTTGTCCTTTGAGGACAATATATGCTATTCAGACTCGTGCAATATTATTTCTCGCCTGCTTATAGTCATTAAGAGTTATTGTCAGTGGCTATTGATATTTGAATTGAATGCTTCCATAGGTGCCGCAAAGTTATCGATAGATCGATCCGCTGATAAATATTCTTATTATTATGGAAATTATTATCGTTCGATATCTTAACACTTGATCGTTTTCCTTGATGGATGATAAATTGATTGTTTCTACCTTATTTTACTATTTGACATTTAAAACATTATTCGAGTACAAAGTCGAATAATACGTTTTTTGATAAAAACGGAATAATGAAAATGGTTGATCGGAGGATCAGAGATAATCGGCCACCAGTAAAGTTCGCCTCGAATTTGTTTACTAACAATTGTTCTTTCTATATGAGAAATATAATAGTGCGAACATTATTGTCATACCATCGAGCTTTACTCACACAAATCTCTACTATAACAGCTACGTGTCGGATATACCTAAACTGACCAAATAAGTTTTATCTTAAAACGGGACACTTAAGTTTATTTTAATTACGTAAACAATAAATGATAGAAGTAATGTCTGTAGGATGTATCTATTTTCATAAGAAGAAAGAAATTGAATGTCGGTGTTAAGTTAGATCTACCAATAATTTGGAATATTTGGAAATAAATAATTTTACTATTGAAAATTAAACATTTTAAGGGCAATTTTTGTATTCGGTTCAAGACTGAGCAAATATTTGTCCAATTTAATAGAATTTTTAGCGAACTGGTGTGTAATTTACAACTTTGTGTGCCTTTATTGTGTACACTTTCGAAAACGGAACATTTTCGCGTCCCTGAAATATACTTGGGGACACCGGGACAGAGTACTTAAAACGGGACAGTCCCGTTCAAAACGGGACGCATGGTCACGTTAGATATACCGCCATTACATTGGTCGTAAGAGCTACTGAAGTTTAAATAAAATGAAGTGCAGTATAATTTTGCTTGTAGGCAACCAACCATTTAATTTATTTAAGTAAACATGTAATAGAAATATAACTGAGCCCGAGGTTTTACCTACGCTACTTCTAAAACAGTTGTTAATCCGACTAAATTATAAGCTAGATATACACTAAATTTCATATAATCAAAACTTAAAAGCAACAAATATAAAATAATCTCTTTTCTTGGCACACATGCACACTCACGCGTACACATACACAAAAGTTTTTACCTTTATATTATATGGTAGTGTGATAATTACTAGTTTGATCGCCGTCATGCAAATAATTACCTATACAATTCACTCACAAAAACCGTACTCAGAGTAACAATGACTTCATGATACAAAAATGTACTCAAGTGGTCTGTAAAAGTTACTCATCATTTCGTTTCACAGAATGCAAAATACCTACTTTTATAAATGGATGCATCTGCCACGTGCCCACGTACGATGCGTAAACATGGCTTTTACACACGGAATTGACATCAGTGGATCGCTAGGATGCTAACGTCGTAGACGCCTTAAATGGTTTTATAAACAGAGCATTTGTTAATAAAGTTGTCATGTCGTGTCATGCCGGTGCGTCATCACAACAAATTCAGAAAACTCGTAGAGTCAAACACTTGATCAGGTGACGCCCACGGGAACGCCTCCGTTACTACGGAAACTTCGTCATAAACCATCAAACTACAATCCTGATATTCTGCGCAAAACAGATGTAGATTTCAAGAAATTTTCTGGAATTAGTTAACAAAGCCGAAAAATAATTTTCGGTGTTAGAGGGAAGACAAGTGTAGACGGATATAGGATTTTGAATATTTTATAATACTAGTGTACTGGATTAGTTTTACCACATTGTGTATTACTTACCTTGTTTGAATGAATAACCACGACACAACTAATTTATATATACTATAGGAAAATTATTGAATTAATAATTTTCCATGTGCCACCGCCTGCCTCTTCCCCCACGTTATAACTTATACCTAAAAGTAATTTGTTACACCGCCATCTGCTTATAGTGTGTTATTAAACCTAAAAATATTTAATAATATTTCTTAAGAAAAGTACTTTTTCTGTATAAAACATACTGACGTTATATAATAATCCAGGTTAGAAGTGATCAATAAGCCGTATTCCAAGAAATCCCACTTAATCAGTTTACCTAATTAAGAAACAAGCACCTATCTTCTAGTAGGATTTCCAAGAAATTGGTATTTTTGACCGATTTCCAAAAATTTACTAAGATTGTAAAAATATGTTCCGTGTATAGTATTTTTATTTTTAAGTGTAAATGTATTTATTTGTAAGTGGTTTTATATCATTTTGGTAATTTCAGATCCTATATAAGATTCAGGGCACTGGAATATGGTTGCAGTTTTTTATTTTATTTTCTTTTTATTCATTTATTGATTTACTCACTTTTGCTTTTTAGTACTGTTCAGATGTTACTTTTATTTTCAATGGTGTTGTTTTGTTTTGTGTAGCAATACTGAACAAATTAATATTATAATAAAATAAAACGATCTGAGCGACCGAGCTTTGCTCGGATAATATTGTATTCACGGGAAAATGGATTAACACGAAGATTACAATTACCTAAATCAATTTTAATAGTATAAGACTATTTTAATACAGAATTTAGTCGAAATCGTTAATGCCATTTTGGAGAAACAAATTACATACAAATACTCGTATATAAGAATTCCTCGTTTAAAGTATAAGATATTGAAGAATTGTTCTAACTTTTATTTGAATTTCAAGAAAATATTATTAATGTTGTAATAAAGTAAATCATATTTATTCTTAAATTTATGGATCGTCAAAGGTGCCTATTTAGAGAATGATATTATTGATTGAATCTGTGCCAATATCATCTAACCTTCTGAAACTCAAACGCAAATAAAATTCTCGTGAATCGATTGTTATGACACAGTGGTTAAAATACCGGTAAGTCGTGGGCGAAACAAAATACATACTTAGTAGTTTACAAACATTAATACATAATTATAAATAATAATATTCATAAAATATAAAAACGTGAAATAAAACTTTTAACTTTATATTTAAAAAATGCAGAAACTAAATTTATATACAAATAGATAAAATCTGTATTTTAAATAAATTTAAATGATGTTATTAATTATCGAGATTAGAGTATCTAGTTGTACCTGTAAATGATGCCATAACAGTTCAGCCTCAATTGACCTTACCTATCCACATAAATACCGAAGAAAAATTTAAACGTCTCGTTACAAGTGCTATAGTCTAAATCACCTTCAATACGACAGGGACAACGGAGTCAGAATTACTTTCCATCAGAATATCGTAGCAAACAAACTGAGCTTGTCTTATTGCTTCATCAGCTTGTGTGCTATCTTAGCAAACAAGCTGATGAAGCATGGCCCCTTGATAAATATATGTAACATAATGTAAGTATATTAGACACTACTAAAACATAAAATGAACAGAAAACATCTATTTTCGATGCGTAGAACCCAAAGAGTTCGTTAGTACATAAAGGTTTTTGGTAGAACCTGAGTCACCTCCGCAGCGAAAGACATTTTAATGAAAATTTGGTAAATTCGTTTAGAAAAGCTTTCAAACGTTTCAAGAACAACCCAAAAGTTTTCAAGAAGTCCAAACAAAGTCCTAATACTTGGGAAAATTTTGTCTGAAAATCTCAGATGGAACTCACACAAAAAGATATGAATATTCTACATAATATGATTTGAACTTGTTGGAGAACTCGACTAAAGACCCGTTAAGTTTCGGCAATTAAGTGAATATATTTTTCTTAACCTCACGTGCCTCCTAAATGGTTTGTTTTGGGGGTGGAAATAATTAACGGAAGTAGTAAATATAATTGTTAATATAAATGTTAATAGATATAAATGTTAAAAGGAAAACTATCACGGATTAAAAGGCTATATAAGTTTTTGAGTAATAGTTACCAACTTATAAAAGAAGTTTTTATAGGTGAGCTTTTGGTGCGGATGTATTCGTCATTGACGCTGAATAGGTTGAATGTTCATAGTATGAAACATTAAAAGCCCTCTTCTTAGTCCGCATTAGTGTGATAGGCAATTTCGGAATCGTACATTATGCGTGGCCCGACACTCATTTACCAGTTTTCTTTTAAATATTAGGATTTACACATGTGTGTTGCCAATATACTCGAATTCTATATACGTATCCAATATATTTTTCTGCGTCGCATCTACTTGTTTATTTATATAAGTTATGACTAGTGACTGATATTTTAGCACGTTATTAGGATTTCAATTTGAAATCACGTTGCTTACAATAGTTCGTCTTGTTTAAAAATAAATAATCTGTTTCGCTAGTCCATGAGCATCTCTGTATTGCATTAGATATGGTAGCCTTCTATACTTGCACACAAGCCTTGATACGGTAGCCTCGAAGATAGTAAGTTCTCAATTATATAAAAGGAAATAAGTTACTATCGTCAGAACCATCTACTAAATTATCTTTATTATACGATTAAAATAATCAACAGCCTAACAAGCTCTTTTGCTTATGTTTTACTACATTTATGACTACTATACTATGTGTTTTAGCAGTTATCCCGTGCTAGGGAAAATTTTAAAACTCAACAAAGATAAATTCCGTCGTGTCAAAGTTTAACTTTGTTATGTCTGCGTTGGTAGGCACAGTTTAGCAACAATAAAATCGACTATCATGTGTTTAAATTTGAAACAAAAATATGCAAGTGCACTGATATTATTCTGATTTCTGGATTTCTAGCTCACCTGGGCAATCTACTCAAAACTCCCTTGTTTCTGTGATGAAAACAGGTTGCTTAAATAAAGGTACCTACTTTCCTGATTGTCAGTCGCATCATAGAAGCGAATCGCAGATTTTTATAACTTATATTTAAATCTCGTCTCTGTGGTCTGTTAGTCCGGTTGCGGTGTTAACCGCATGAGGCGGGACCTCATTTCGCTTCCCGGGTCGGGCAAAATCAAAAATTTGTTTTATCGGTTTTCTGATAATTAAAACGTTACTCGGGGTCGGATAAGTACCCGGTTGGCGATAAGCTTGCCCCCTGTCACATTATGGGACTAAGTATCTTCGGCTAGTCGTGGGTGCACTTACTGTAGCTCTGCCTACCTCGTTGGAGATATGGGCGTGAAGATACTTTTTAAATATTTAAATTTAGGTGCTTCATAGAGCAAATCGGACATTATTTACAGTAACGCGTTTAGAGTAAATGATTTTATTACATTGTAGATTCCCGTGTCAGTCGCCCGATGTACACCCCCATCTTACGTACTCCTATAACCTTAAAAACCGATATGGCAACATTTGTATGGCAGAGATAACATGACACATGGATAAGTATGGCTATATTACGCTTCAAACCATGACACAATATTTATAAGCACTGAAGTAATTGTTGCGGCAGAAATAAATAAAGTTGTGATGCTAAAGCCGGGCAAGTCATTACAGAATTTTACCACGCAGTAGTATCGATGGTATTCACATGATTAGCCATAATGTAAAATTTTTTTGGTTGGCAACCACCAGTAAGAGTTGAAAAAAATGTTTTTTTTTGTAATTACTCAAAAACGGTAAAAGTTAGACAAAAAATTTAATAAAACGTGCAGAACTTATAATTTTTACATCAAAGGTTATTTGACTTTTTTCCTCCGATCAAAATTAATCGAGTTAGAAAGGTTTATGAGAAAACCGTAACTTTTAAAAAATCTTAGCTAGTAAGTAGAAATATTTACCGGAGAAAACAGTCATATAACCTTTTTGATGTAAAATTATAAGTTCTACGCATTTTATTTCAAACTTTTTGTCTAAGGCTCGATTTACACCGCCGCCGTGGATTGGAATGGAAGCGACTTTTTGAAACTAAATTGTACATAGAATAATGACTTTTATGTCAATTGTATAACATACAAATTAAATACGAACCAATAAAGTTCGAGCGCCTTCCGGGTAATCCTCGCGCATTCTCGAGATTTCTTCTAGCTACTGTCGGCGCCCTCAGTTGATCCGTGGTGGATTGACATAAAGTTCATTATGTTAAGTATAATTTCATAGCCAAAAAGTTCCATTCAGCGGCGGTGTAAATTGTGCCTAGCTTTTACCGTTTTTGAGTACTTGCAAAAAACATAATATTTTTTTAAACTCTTGCTGGTGGTTGCCGACCAAAAAACCTTTGCATATCATTTTTATGTCCTTAAAACTACATTATATCAAAAATGCGTGATAATTTTGAAACGATTTAGATTTTAAACTTGATGTTACTGGAGTAATAATTTGGTTTTCACCCGTATTGGTTCCGGGCTCCTTTGAAGAATAAACCAACTGCCGTTCTGCCAGGCAGGTCGTAAAAGGCAACCGATTGGCTATGCGAGTCACTACCATCGCGACTACTAGGTGGTAGAGTTCTGCATTGTCTCGCCCAGGTCTGGTACCACCAGCTTACATATTCATGCCGCAATAGCGTCAGTGCTTGTCAGAGGTAGCCGGAAAACTTACGCATGTGGTATTAGACCTCGCCACAACATAGCAACGCACCATTAACATCTTTGGTGTCTATAGGCGATGGTTAACTCTTTCTATCAGAAGACCCATTTGCTTGTTTGCTATCTTATGATATAAAAAAAATCAAATAATTGGCTGGTCTAAAGCTTGAAAAAGGTTTTTATTAAAGAATTTCTTATTTCTGACTTCTTATTTGCCTTTTACGAATTGCCTGGTAGAAGGCAAATTTAAAATTAGCCTGGACTAACACGCTGCAAAATATAGGTACATTAATATAACAACGCTAATTATTTGTAATGGAGCACACAATTAACAATTATTTCCGCTAGCCTGTTCACAGATCACTAGAGATTTATTCATGACGAACCCATGATTACGCTAATGGCTTACACAATCCTAACTATATTAATAAAATTCGCTCTGAGGTAATGCCTAATAATAGATTGTTTAACAATAATCACAGCAGTTCATTTATTAAAATATATGAATGACCATAGTGTGTATGTCATATCACGATGTCTCACCGTACCAAAATAGATAATATATAGTTTAATATGCTTAGATATATCGTCGCCTCTGTGGTCTAGTGGTCCAGCGTTGGCGTTGACCACATGAGGTCCCGGGTTCGATTCCCAGGTTCGGGCATATAAAAAAAGTGTTTTTTCAGTTTTCTGAGAAACACTAAGTTGCACGGGATTGGAAAGTGCTCGACTGGCGATAGGCTTGCCACCTATCACATTGTGAGACCTTAATAGACCTTAGACCTTCGGCTAATCGTGGGTGCACTTGTTGTACCTCTGCCTACCCCTTCGTAGATATGGGCGTGAAGATACTTTATATATATATATATATATATATATATATATATATATATATATATATATATATATATATATATAACACGCCGGTTGCGAAGACTCTTGACACCACCTTCAGACAGTACTCGATCAATCTGATCATGGTATGTCACTACTTTATATACTTAACTTGTATTAACTTACATACTCTATTTTAGACAGATAAATAAAAAAAATTCGAACGAAGAATTTTATAAAATTGTCGGTTGAAGCCTGAAGAAAAAAAGAGACATTTTATTGTTAGTAATAAATAAACTCAAAACTTATTGGGCCAATTTGCATCATGCGGACGCAGCCGCGGTTCTCAACTAGTTATTTAATAAAGAAATGCGAATTCAAACAAAATCTGTAATTGTTAACAGGTAACTGCACCGAAGTTCCCAGTGGTGATCAAGATCGGGCACGCACACAGCGGCGTGGCCAAGGTGAAAGTGGACTCCTTGGCCGATTTCCAGGTGAGCTTTAAACATTAAACTTATACAAAACATCACATCTCATTGTTTTGTTTTTATTCAATAGCATTTTTTGAAGCGCGTAAATCGGTGCTTATTTTGCCTCTTTTATTATTATATATATACGTGGTATCGCCACTTGCATAAATTTGCGTTTTTTTTTTCGGAATGACTAAATTGCTGCTGGCCTCAAGGACCTTCACAGCTTCACCAGACACGTGGGCGAACAAAATGCTCAGCCAGAGTTTAAAGTTATGGGGCTGTACGCCCTCCGCCCTAAGGGAGTCTCCTCTAAAACTGAACCTCGGCTTAGGGTGGGTTTGTGAAAATTTAGCGGTGTGAAAATAACCTTATCTTCGACATTTGCAAGGATTGAATCTATTACAGAAATTAGTTAGGTGGTGGTAACAAATGCAGACTAAACATTGCGGAACTCTATCACCTAGTAGTCTGGATGGTAGTGACAGGTTCAGGAACCATCAGCCAAACTGTCTGGCAGAATGACAAATGGTCTTATCTTTAAAGAAGGCCAGAGTGACACAAAGAAAGATACGCGTACTCAAACTGGTTTATTCATAGCACCTTTTTTGTATACATAGTTCACATTGAATATCGAGTTCAGAATTTGGGTTTAAACATTAATTGAGAACCTTCTTCTCTCAAACGAACTCTATAATCTCGAAATAATAGTTCGATAATTGTGTGTTGTGTGTGTATGTTTATTTATCCTACATCCATACTTCTATACTTATTTTTAATATTATAAATGCGAAAGTCTGTCTAAATCTCTAAGAGCTCACATAGGGGATAAAAATTGGTATAAAAAACTATATAGACAACATAGTAATCTAGCATGTTGTAGCAGGCGCTCTCACGGCGAAGCTACGCGTTCCAAAAAAACTCATTTTTGGATATTATGATTTCTTAAGTGCTTATAAATCGTCGTATAATGAAGTCACAAGTGCTAAAAAAGCCTTAGTCTACGGGGAAATTATCGAAGAAACCTGGTATGCTCCGTTCAATAAAGTATCATCACGCTCGTTCCCTTGCAGGGTAGGAAGAGTTAATCGAATTTCTATAGACTTTCCAGTTCAACAAGATTTATGTCTGTTGGTGATATGAGGTGTGATGCATATCGCCGTATTTTACTGACTTTATTTCAGACAGTTAGCCAGTCAGCGGGTGGTTAGCAGCCTGTAACCGAGATCGCTAACCACTCGAACATATCGCAAATCACGACCCCACCCTAAGCTGAGGTTCGGTCTGGCAGGAGACACCCTTAGAGCGGAGGGCGTACAGCCCTACACCTGTAAATTCTGACTGAGCACTCTGCTCGCCCCCGCTATCGGTGAAGCTGTAACGGCCCATAAGGTCAGCAGTAATTCAGAGATTCCGAAAAAAAAAAAGCCATGTGTACTAAATTATTAAATTCGTCGTCAAATGTAATGTGGGTCACGATACATGAAACTGATCTCAAGACAGTGATGCTCTTGAAATAGAGCAGGTAGGTGTTACGGTTATTTCTCGCAATAAAAATGCAGGAACGTCAATCCGAGATAAAACAATAAATCATACATATTGCAGTCGTTAAATCTCGCTATTATTATGAAAGTATAAGTTTTTGAGCATGTTTGTATGTTTGTTACTCAGGCCTGGTTCTTATATATCAATAAAACGATTTGTTTTAGTTACGCGTGGTAAAATTTTATACGAGGCGTAAGCTAGAACTACTCTAGTAATGCCGGGTCCTATATCAATAAAATAGCTCGTTTTAGTTCAAATATTCTACGGGGCGTAAGCAAAAAAATAACATATAAATGATAACTTACCAAATGTTCAAACAACCTGTAAACGCCTCGTTATTTTATTTAATTGGTTGTCAATTTAATAAAACAACGAGGTTACTGATACGAATGACGAATAGTTGATTATAGGAACCTGGCATAAATATCAAATTACCAATGTTCCTAGAAACTTGTGGAACAGTACGATACGCCTCGTTATCATTAAAATGCTTGCTAATGGTACTGGATGTAATGCTTTAAGATGTAATTACATCCTGAAGATGCTTAAAAAGTGAAATCGGTTATCAAAAATATATGTTGTGAAGTAAGTGAAGTGCATTGTTAATTTTAATTTAAATAATGGAATTTCATCAAGTGCCGACGATGGAAAGTATTGTTACGAAAAATCTAGAAGCGTGAAGAAGTTGGAGCGCGCGCGCGCTAACTACCTAGAAATAAAAGAAAGAGATAGCTACTCCTATTGACAAACAAATAGTTGCCCTGGGCTATACCATAATGGACTTTGTGGGATATGGCATAAGGTTGAATGTAGCGTGTACTAGGATTTTGACTCATAACATGTTTACGATAAGAAGTGATTCATTGTTTCCCGATACATTTAGATTTTTCTTGATCCAGCTAGGAGTTTACCCTACCTATAAATACAGAGGTGTTGACAAACACAAGGCAGTTTTTATCAAGCGATCGAGAGCGATACATCAAGTGACCAGTGCGAAGTGAGAAGTGTTTTATTGTGTAGTGTTCTAAGTTCAGTGATAGTACAGCGAGTGACTATTCTTAAAGGGCAATGGGCCCACCTCTCGTTCCCACCACTGTAACTTCTGTAAACCAGAATCAACAGCGGCAACCTTCCTGATAACCTCTGAGTTGCGAGCTCAGGGTGCCCTGGGGGAAAAGCTAAGCTGTCTTGGAACCCGCATCGAATTTAATCAGAAGAGTATAGGAGCGAGTGACTATTGTGTAAAGTGTATTTTAGTATTACGTTGTGTTGTGTTGTGTAAATACACGGATTTAATATAAGTGGTGTTTTCTTACAATTACGAACCCGAGTACGTAACAGTATCTATAGAATAAATTTGCAAAAATGTTCTTTTATAATAAAC
Organism: Apodemia mormo; assembly: GCA_036924255.1. Classification (NCBI taxonomy): domain Eukaryota; kingdom Metazoa; phylum Arthropoda; class Insecta; order Lepidoptera; family Riodinidae; genus Apodemia; species Apodemia mormo. The sequence goes on along the minus strand of JAUPFN010000007.1, from coordinate 24,437,208 downwards.
TTATTCTAAAATTATTATATAGTGTTTTTTTTTAGATATTATAGGATGGCAAACAGATAGAACTTCTGACAGAAAGAAACAACTACCGCCTATAAATACCAAAGACATATGTTTATATAGCCTGCATGGAAACATGCAAATACTACAAAATTTTTAATTTCGAGTTCTAACTTTTTGAATTTCAAAAGTCCGAATTTCATAATACCTAACAATTATAACATCTACTTATTATTAAAAATCACGAAATTTATTTAGTGAAAGTCGTAAACTCGATTTGTTTGTTTGCCGATTTTCATAAGTTCGAAGAATCAAATACTCTCGGTCCGAAAAATGTCATTCAGATTTTCAATACTCGGAATAAACTCCTGAAGTTAGGATTCTGATTCAATTGGTATAATATTTAGTTAAGCATATTTATACATTCTTCTCCTTTTATAATATACCTGCGCCAGATGTCATCTACTCTTATTGAATCATTTTGGTTAAATTAGAACAGGGACAGTAATAGATATATAGTTTAATAACACCAAAAAATAGAGGGTATTTTTTGGTGTTATTAAACTATTTGGGTTTGATCAGAGTGCTAAGTGTGAGTTTTTCTTTGCTTGCCGCGGTAGCGTCGAATCCTCTCTATTGTTTATTTCTTGAAACTTGTTAGTATATAGAGAGGCAGTATATAGAGAGCTAGATCCTCTCTATTGTATATCTATTTAAACTTGGTATTTTGAGAATAGTATTTATAAAGATAAAGATTAGAAATATATAAGGATCGGAGTTATAAAATTAGGATTTTTTAACCATTCGGAATTATGAAAATCGGTATTTTGTAATTCGTATTTGTGACTGAGGGAATAAAGTTTTTCTTATTTATGTAGGCAGGGGATACCCAGAATTTTAAGGAGTATGGCAGAAATAAATAAAATTAAAATGTAGTAGTCATTTAAAAAAGCTTTTTATTCAAGCACCTTTCAATAGTGCATGTTGTGCAGAGGTGTAGGTATAAAGTGTATGATACACACCATTTTGTGATATAAGAAGCGATTGTTTTAGATTTTTTTATGAAGGAATAGAACAAAACTGTGTTTATAACTGCTTGCAAGCAGTTCTTAAAAGGAAAACGATAGATCAAATGTGTCGACTATTAGGTGGTAGTAGATATACTGCATTATTTCGTGTAGCAATTTAGAATTGTACTAATATACGAATTATTATAATTACTTTAATTTAATTATTTATGTAGTCAACTAAATTAATAAAAAAAATATTTATGTAGTTTTGGGTACCAGGGTGCGGCAGATGGCTCACCTAACCATAATTACATGTAAAAGTTTACCTACTACGTTATCCTCCAAATGGCAACACGACACGACACGAGCACAGATTTTCCCCCATGTTGGTCCGGCATCCCTTGAAGAATAGATGAACTGCCGTTCTGCCAGGCCGGTTATTAAAAGCGACCGATTGGCTATACGTGTCACTATACTATTTCCATTTTTTTATTTTTTCGAAAACAAATCGACGCCCATGTAATTTTGTGTTGTTTACGTTAAAATAATAATAATAATAATATATTTTTATTTCCAGTTTTACAATGTACAATATATAAAATACTCTGACTCCTAAAATAGTAAAAACTGTGTTATAGGAGCCAGTTCTTCTCAAAATTTTAGCCATACTAATTATATGATTGCATGTATATTTTGCCTTTCTGAGTAGTGAGTGTATAATTAGTTACCTACAGAACATTTGTATTCACATAAGGAATATATCAAATATAATTAATGATAAACAAATATACTCATATAATACTTTATATGAAACATAAATATACTTACACATACATACACATACATATATATACATACATACACACACACATATATATATATATGAGTAGTTCCATTACTTTTCGAATATTTTCTCGGGAGGGGTCAATCGATTTCGCTGAAACTTAAGATTCTTGAAATACCTTATAAAGTATACAGCCTAAGCTTTAATACCTTATAAAATATACAGCTTTTCAAAAATCAATACGTGCCAAGAAAACTTATCAAGGACGTACTACGTGCGTCTTCCCGGTTGAAATTTGGATGTTTTTTGATTTCAATGGCTTCTTTCACTAGCCGTGGAATGTAATATGGCGTTCTGTCGAAAATACGCGTGGCCTATGAAATTCCATCCAGTGATTACGGCCCGACTACAGCTGTAGATGTTTAGCAATCGCCGACTTATTAACGTCGTTATTCTTGACTGCTTTGATATGCTACTAGGCCTCTGACACATGCTCTTAAGGACGAAAGATTGACTTTTTCTCTGGCAACACTGACTCAACCTGTCAAAAGCTAATTAGATCAGCTGTTTTAATTTTTACTTAATTTATAAATATATTTATGTAATAAAAGTACAATAAAATAAAAATTGGCAAATAACGTTGTGATATAATAGATTTTAATAATAATTATCAAAAATTGAAGAAACAAAGTTTATAATATTGATCGACAGTAACGGTAACCTTTTTTTAAACAAAGAAGAAAGTTTCAAATTCTTAAACGGAAAACCGGGGAAGTATTAGTTATATTTTTTTCCCCTTTATTACACTTTCGTAGTATTAATAACTTTTAATATATTTCTTTTAGTACCCATAAACGTTGCACGGTAGAAAGATTTATTAACACTGAATAACTCTTCTGGAAGAGTCCGAAATTTTGGAATTACTCCGAATTTTTATATCAAATTCAGAGTTTTTCCGACTTTGTAAGACTTTTTTCGACTTTTTAAATAAAAATAAACATTCATAAACTGTTACTTTCACTTTGTAAGTTATTTACCTACTTTTATCCGAGAAATTTTTCCACAAGGGGAGCCGTCTGCTTATTTGATATCTTATTAGACAAAAAAAAACAGATGCTCTTGCGGCAGGGATAGGAGTTGCGGAACCTTCCCATCTAGTACTCACGTTAATAGTGATACCGCATTTACACATTCGTATGAATCGCGAGGTGAATGGCAGGGCGTATAACGAACATGCATGTGTAAACAGTGCGCTCGCTATTCGCCTCATGCTTCACTTCGCGATTCGCGCGCTCGCGTTGTTAGCGGTTTTCAGACTTGAATCAAAGGGCACGAATGGCGAAATCGAACTTACTAATTACACATTCGCCTGCATTCAGTGTCAGCTAGCGTCTAACCCAACAGGACGTGTAGACAAATTAGAGTGGAGTGAAGTACGAATTTTAGAAAACCTAGAACTTTATCAAAAGGAAGAGCTCATTTGACCATCTCGATAGTCGAGTGGCTAGCGAACTTAACTATAAATCGATCCCAACAGGGATAAACATTTATGTGATGACCATAGATGTTTGTATTTCTGAGTCTGGTGTTTTCTTATGTATGTAATAGTATTTACATAGGTATTTCTATGTATTACTATCGTCACAGAATACTGGAGTCAATATTCTGTAGTGTTGTTGACTAACACCTATAAGACAAGCAAATAATTTGCTTACTTTGGGGTTGGATCGATTTGTGTAATTTGTACAGCAATATTATTATTATTATTTGAAACCCTAAACATAGCAATTATAAAAATAGGCAAAAGAAAAACGATGCATGGAACGGCATATCAACTAGTATGGGATTTTATGAGATTTTCTTTTTTACGCAGGATATCTAAATAATTGTATAAATTCAATAGATGTAGCGCGCATGCCACCATTATTTTCACGTCCTCCATGTTCGTGTGCGAATGTCAAAATGATTCACCCCACGCATATGTGAACATAAAGTTCGCGACGGCATTTGATTAGATTTCTAGATTTTCTATTTAAACCATGTTGCTTATACAAAGCGGACGTACGTATCTGGAAAATAATTATAATAAATCCCGGGCTATCACTTATCATCCCATCTACAATTAATGTTCCGTTTTTTGATCTTTGGACTCAAAGTAAGTACACTTATTGCAGGTTCTTAACCTTGTAAAAATGACCTGTAGCGTTTGTCGCTCCAAATCGAGTATCTCTCTAACAACCAGAGTGGCTAGCAACTTTTTGTCAATCTGAAAAAGTAATATTTAACGTATTAATACACTTATAGATCTAACTCCAAAGTAAGAAAATTATTTGCTTGTATTATGGGTGTTATTCAACGATACTGAATCATACAAATACATATATAAATACTGTTGCATACATAATAAGCACCCAAACCCAGAAATACAAATATTTATTCTTATCACACAAATGCTTGTCCGAGTCGGAAATCAAACCCAGCTCCGTCTATTGCGTAGTCAGGGTCACTTACCACCGTCCCATTGATCGAATGGTAACTTACCACTAAACCAATGGGACACTATATCAAAATATTGAACAAAATAAAGATGATCCATTGAGTAAAGGAGATGTGGACAATTATGTGATTTATTCTGTCATTCTGGATTGTATTCCCTTGAATGATTGCACCATGAGATTTCTAGGAAGGTACATTTTCATTTAGTTCATTTAGTGATTTTTGCCATTTTTCAGTTGTTAATTTTTGCCATTTGTCAAGGGTTCCGTACCTACGGTACGCTTATAAGATCACTTTGTGGCCCGTATGTCTGTCTGACAAGGGGACCCATAGGATCTGATAAGGGATAACATAGTTTTAACCTCCTATCATGGGTTTGTAGCTTCTAAGTTAAGATATGGGATAATTATGTGGGAAAACTCAACATATGCTCATAAAGTTTTTATAGCACAAAAAAAATGTGTTAGGGCAATCTGTGGATTAAATCCGTTAACCTCTTGTCTTCCCTTCTTTAGGAAACTTAAATTTGTTAACATTAGCATGTATATATGTGTATGAAGCTGCAATTTTTGTAAAAAAACATCCTGATATATTTCCTAGACTAGGGGATTCTGCAAACTTTAATATTAGAGATAAAGATAGGATCGTAATGCCAATAATAAGCAGTTCAATGTTAGTGAGCATCAGAATGGACGGTCACTACTGATATTTTACATCGAAATTATTATAGGAAGTTGCTTCCTAGTTGCTACTAGTTGCTACTAATCATTAAATAGTTGCTACCTAAGAACAGAAAAAAATAAACTACTATTTAAGGTGACCGGCCATTCTGATATCAGAATGGCCGGTCACCTATCCAGTGATCACAAACTGCGCAAAATAAATCGAGTTATTTTTAAGCAATAGTTGCTACAAACTGCTACCTTTATATGTATCGTTTTGAACCTCGCTCTTAAGGGTAAAAAGTTATAATCATTTGATTAAATTAAAATCTATACTCCTGAAAAATCCGATGAGCAAATCCGATATCAAACATAATATGTAATTTATATGCAGGCACTACTTGATGGACTGCCTCGTTGGTAAAGTAGTGAATACTCCACGTTCGATTCAAGAGGTCCCGGGCTCAAATCCCAGGTAGGACACTACAAAAAATGTGAAAAATTAAAAAAACTGTCAGGGCAATCACAATCAGCCAAGGGGCTGCGAATTCGATCCATATTTGTAAAATAATGTTTCTGTCTTCCTTATATTATAATTATAATCGTTAATCACTTAATGTATATGTATCTAATAAATAACAGTTGAAACAAAACTATCAAGTAGCGCCTGCATATAAACCACATATTATGTTTGATATCGAATTTGCTCATCGGATTTTTCAGGAGTATAGATTTTAATTTAATTAAATGATTATAACTTTTTATCCTTAAAAGCTATAAGGTTCAAAACGATACATATGAAGGTAGCGGTTCGTAGCAACTATTGCTTAAAAATAACTCGATTTATTTTGCGCAGTTTGTGATCACTGGATAGGTGACCGGCCATTCTGATATCAGAATGGCCGGTCACCTTAAATAGTAGTTTATTTCTTTCTGTTCTTAGGTAGCAACTATTTAATGATTAGTAGCAACTAGTAGCAACTAGGAAGCAACTTCCTATAATAATTTCGATGTAAAATATCAGTAGTGACCGTCCATTCTGATGCTCACCAATGTTAGGCAAAAACTGTTATGCAATGTGTTTGATATCTCGGGAACGCGTGAAGATGTCGAGTTGAAATGAAAACCATATATTGAGGTCTACAAAGCATTAAAGTTGTGATAAAAGTTATTAACATAAAAAAAGATACAGCTGTTTATGACGCAAAAATATATATTTCGATACTCTAAAGGAATCAAATTTGAAGAGTACTTTTCATTGACCTCAAACTATAAAATTTAGCAAATAATATTGCCGTATAACTACTACAAGGAAAAATCTGAAAACAATACGTTTTTTTTATATAGTAGAGGGGGGCAAATGAGCAGATGGTGCATCTGATGGTAAGTGGTCACCGCCGCTCATGGACATCCGCAATACCGGGGGTATTTATTGCAGCTGCGTTGCTGGCCTTTTAAATTTGTAATTAAATCATAAAAAATAGTCTTTATTTAAAGTACATAATATGCAGGTTTTGGAAATTGAATTTCGGGAAAAGCTCGGGAAAATCACGGGACTCGATTCCTGATTTTTTCTGACAACTTCTTAAACTGAAAATCATAAGCTTTTGGAGCTAAGTAGGTATTTTCGACTAATCGTAGGTGCATTGTTTTTACCTCTGCCTACCTCTTCAAAGATACAGGCGTGAATGTACACTCATAAGCTTTTACATTGTTTGTCTGATGTGTGTTATATTTTTTGAAATTCAATCGAATAATATTTTTTTAATGTTGCAATCACAATGGTGAATATGGACTACTTTTGGTCGATAGTGTTGGTATTCCTTAGAATAGATCCCTTAGAATTGACCCCGGCTCTTCAACTACTTCCATGCCTACATGCTACGACCATGAAAATCGGTCCAGCGGTTTAGCAGACAGACTTTCGCATATATAATGTTAGTATGGATAGAAACAGAAACTTAAATATTAAATTAGCCTAAGTATCCAATAAAAATATTAAGTACTATACCCGTGTATAGGTAATTCTCTCTTTATTATATTTTTATTGGTTAAATATGACCATTAAACATCGTATCCTTCAATATGTACAGTTTTTTACTAGTCAACCTGTATATAGAAAAGCTACAAACCAACAATAATATATGCGATTTTCCCTGTGTTGGTCCCGGGCTCCTTTGAAGAATAGGCCAACTGCCGTACTGCCAGGCAAGACGTAAAACGCGACCGAGTGGCTACGCGCGTCACTACCATCGTGACTACTAGGTGGTAGAGTTCTGCATGGGCTCAACCGGGTCTGGTACCACCGCCTCACCTATTCCTGCCGCAATAGCGTCAGTGCTAGTCGCTGTCGTGTTCCGGTTTGGAGGGTAAGGTAGCCGGTAAACTTATGCATGTGACATTAGACCTCGCCACAAGATAGCAACGTAACATTGACATATTTGGTATCTATAGGCGATGGTTGACTCTTTCTATCAAGAGACCCATCTACTTGATTGCTATCTTATAATATAAAAAAATACGAGTATATTTGTGTTATTATCGTGATGTGCATATTTGTACTCGTCCTACCCCAGGCAATATTTGGTAATTTTGTGACTTTCATCTGACAACCCTGCATCAAACCTATATAACAGCATTAAACAAATAAATCTCTTTGAAAAAAGTCTTATTACGAATTTAAATGTAAAGGATGTAGCAAAAAAGTTATTCCTTTGAAATTACACCTTAAACCAAAGTAACTTCTATTTGTTTCTTGTTATAATATTGCTACGGTTTAATGAACAATAATTTTTACGGCGAAGTTTGGATAAAAAACAGATGTTACTCGTTTTATGAATTCATAATTTGCACTCAAATTTTCACGATTGTTTATTTGTATTCTTAAAGCACTTAATGTGTTAGTGCTTACGTAAAACTTGTATTAATATTGTTTTATAACCAAAATGTTTAACCATATTTTCATTGTTTGCGCAATTTTTTAAATTTTTATATATTATGCAACATTTCAGTGTTATGTTCGTAATTTATCTCATCTGCTTCTCTGCTTAATCTATTTAGAAACTAATTTCCCTGGTGATATCGGCAACTTTTTAAGAAATTGGCTATACGAGTCACTACCATCGTGGCTACTAGGTGGGAAAGTTCTGCATTGTCTCGCCCGGGTCTGGTACCAGCCTTACTTATTACTGCCGCAATTGCGTTAGTGCTTGTCACTGTTGTGTTCCGGTTTGGAGGCTAAGGTAGACGGTAAACTTATGCATGTGGCATTAGACCTCGCCACAAGATAGCAACGCACCATTAACACATTTGGTGTCTATAGGCGATGGTTGAATCTTTCCATCGGGAGACCTACTTGCTTGTTTGCTGTCTTATGATATAAAAAATGAGCATCTGTCGTTTTATACGGGGTAGTTGATCAATACCAGAATGATTTGGAAAATTGCCACTGCCTTCACGACTAGTGGTAAAGTTCTGTAATTCGCCCAGATTTGGTGCCAACGGCTTACCTTTTCCTGTCGCAATAAAGTCAGTGCTTATCACTGTCGTGTTTCCATTTGGAGGATATGGTAACCGGTAAACTCATGTGACATTACATCCCCACCACATGGATAGTTTTTGGTAATGCGTCATTACCAACTTCGGTTTTATTTATATCAAGGAACCATCAGATTGTTTGCTATCTTATGATATAAAAAACCTGAATGTCTTTTTTGTATATTATAGGATAGCAAACAATCCAATGTTAATTTTCTAGGTTTGGTAAGTTTCTGCCAATTTTGGGTTGTTTTTCTTACTAGTCAAATTTTCTCACAAGTACACACGTAGGTGCAAACGAAATACCTTAATTTCTTCTTCGAGTTGTCGATTTCCGCAAATTAACGCCCTAATAAATAAGCACACTGTGGATACAGCAGCGAACTCCATATTGAGCCCAGCGATGTTTATTAGGGTGTTAATTTAGAGTAGTGTATTATTATTAATTGTCTTTATAAAGTTGGTCTCTCTCCATCTCTTTCACTTTTCACAAAAAAAAGAAACACGAGAATCAATGAAATGTTTACATTTTTAAGCTATAAAAATATAATAGCTAGAATATCATCACGCCCGACGATTGTTTACATTTTTAAGCTATAAAAAGGTAATAGCTAGAGTATCATCACGCCCGACGATTTTTTACATTTTTAAGCTATAACAATGTAATAGCTAGAGTATCATAACGCCCGACGATTGTTTACATTTTTAAGCTATAAAAAGGTAATAGCTAGAGTATCATCACGCCCGACGATTGTTTACATTTTTAAGCTCTAACAATATAATAGCTAGAGTATCATAACGCCCGACGATTGTTTACATTTTTAAGCTATAAAAATTTAATAGCTAGAGTTTCCTTACGGGATAGGGACAGTAAACCGAACGTCTATAGTCTTTTCGGTTTAACAAAAATTACTCAGATCGTCGGTTGGCGAGATGAGTGGTGATTCCCATCGCCACATTTAACGACCTGATAAAGAATGTTGAATATTTCTAGCGATAATCGGGACCGACGGTTTTAAGTGCTCATCCGAGGCATGGACGCGGTAACACACCACCCACCAAACTCCCGAGCTGCTACTGAGATTTCGGATTTTCGAGAGAAAGTTCGAAAAAAAACTCAATAACCCTTTGCCCCTTCCGGGGATCAAACCTGGGACCTCATGATCTGAGCCAAATAGGTTAACCCCTAGATTACGAGGCAGTCAATTAATAATATATATTTTAAAAGCTATTATAATATACATACCCCCTAGATTACGAGGCAGTCAATTAATAATATACGTATATTTTAAAAGCTATTATAATATACATATAATACAACAGTAGAGTAAAACATGTCATCAATATAATCTTTCATTTTTTGTTAGGGGTTGATTTTTGAAAAAAGCCTCCCTTTGACTCTGGGACTTTAACTATCTCCTTGCCAAATATTATCAAACTTGGTCCAACAATTTGGACAGACTTTTTCATTTCTAATATTTGTACGGATTATAAACCTAAACCTAATACTCTCGGGTAAGATTATGTTGCATTGAATCGAATTATAGCGAGCAAGAAATACAGCCACATTTTCCATTTATGGCTCAATTTACAAAATGTGCCTTTTACACGCAAAGGCCGCACTTGTAGGAAACATATGTATTCTTGAAATGTAATTTGTATTTCTTCGAGTTTCAAACAAACTAAAGTTTGAAATACTTGAAGTCAACTTTAACATGATAAGTATTGGTCATGTTAATGTTATAGTAACTAAGAATTGGTAAGATGTTATTTAATTGAAATGTTATTTCTTTATAGGATATAGCTGGCGTAGTGGCAATGCTGGGTACCTACTGCACCGTTGAACCGTACATCGACGCCAAATACGACATTCATATTCAAAAAATTGGCACTAATTATAAAGCTTTTATGTAAGTACTTGTATACTTTATAATATGAATACATTTTGCCGCTTAGGTCCTGAGTTCACAGACAGCATCCTGCAGGGCGGTTGCGGCGACGGTCTAAGAGCAGTGTGTTTAAATGCAAATATTCACATTGAGCCATTATTATTTATTAAGGAGCAGAGCGGCAAGCGCGACTATAATTACCGAATGTCAATCGCCACATGTAGCTGTGACCGCTCCACAGTCCGCTAACTTCTGTTCCGCTTCCTTCCGCTCTTCCACTATGTCTCACTCTTGTATAATACATTAGTTACGTATTTTTCCTACTTTATAGTAACGTTGGTCAGTGTTATTTACTGTAATATTTTGGTTCGAATGATAAGGTTGAAAACCTAAGAATGTGATTTTTTTTCTGCGCTTTTGTGGTTGACGCAACTTAAAAAACTTACATTATGTATATATAACACTAGTATGTAAAAAAATATTCGAATGATGGATGGATAGAATGATGACAGAAGATTTATCACCACGATCACTGACGTGATTATAGCAGTAATAGATAAGGCGGTGGAACCTAACCCGAAAAAGACGTTGCGGAATTATTGTTACTTACGAAACTAACTTGTGATAGTAGAGACATGTTTGTTGTTTAGCTTTTACTCATCTTTTGCGAACTATTTGCAGATGAAATCCCCCATGTTGGTCTGGGCTCCTTTGAAGACCAACTGCCGTTCTACCAGGCAGGTTGTAAAAGGCGACCAATGGCTATCCGTATTACTACCATCGTGACTACTAGGTGGTAGAGTTTCGCAACGTCTCGCCCTGGTATTTGGTGCCACCACTTTACTTATTTCTGCCACAATAGACTCAATGCTTGTCATTGTCGTGTTCCGGTTTGGAAGGTAAGGTAGCCGGTAAATTATTGTATGTGGGGTTGCTATCCCCCATCGTGTCTATAGGCGATGGTTTCTCTTTCCAACAGGAGAGTCATTTGCTTGTCTACTATCTTATGACATAAAAAAAGATTTATTATTCAATCGGAACTATACGATGAAAATACAACGCCTATATTTAAGTAATAACTAATATGACAAAAAGTAAATTACACCATAAAATTTTAAAGGCATTCATGTAAAATGGGATAATATTATATTACAAAAATATTAAATTTTAAAAACATTCCTTAATAAAACAATTAACAATTTTAAGAGACCAGGGACCAATAAATATGAAAAGTTTGGTATTACCGCCTTTTCTATTCCTATCACAAGAGAATTAGTGCTTATTCCTGCCGTACTTATGCCAGTAAGGAGGGTAACATATTTGGTAAACTTATCCATGTAGCATCACATCCTATGGTGTCTTAATGCAATGGTTACCTCCTTACATCAGGAGAAATTGTGAGGTGATTATTTTCTATCGTATAATATTGGCATATGCATTTTCAACTTCCCGCTACGTATAAGTTACTGATTTTGCCCCGATTTTCGAAAATCGAGTTTTCACCAGATGTCCACGTTTTGAGATCTGAGGAACCTTTTCCAACTATTTTCACGATGACTTGATGATATTTTCAGTATTTCTGTATGTATGTGTATGTGTGTGTGTGTGTGTGTGTGTATCTGAGAGAGTATGTAAACATCTCATTACTTTTGAACAGCTTGACCGATCGAAACGTGGTTGATGGCATTCGATTGGATTCCACACCGATTTGGCTTAAAAAATTTAGAGAAATGTTGAAAACCCAAAAAAAAATTTTTGGTGAAACAGTGTTTTTTTAACATAACTTCCAGATTAATGTACCGACTGAGTACAAAAACTATTCAGCTCTATTCTTTAAAAAACTACGTCTAATGCATAAATTGCATCAAAATCGCTTTATCCGTTTGGGAGAAATCGTTGACGAAAAATTTAAAAAAAAAGTGTTTTTTCGTCATCACTTCGAAATTTTTCAACCAATCATTTTTTGGTATTCTACGATGTTTTTGTACTAAAAAAAATTACGTTGAATGCCAAAAATAAAAATCGAGTCTCATTTTCAAAAGTTACAGCTTTCCAAATATTAAGATTACGTTGTTTTTAGCAAACTTACTTAATATTTGTTTGAAATAACTTTTAGGTTAATACACCGATTGACTTTATTATCTTATCAGATTTTCTCCTTTAAAAACTGCATCAAATAGGTACCATTAGTAGGATTAAAATCGGTCAATTTGTTTGTGATTTATCGATGAAGAAATTTTTTGAAAAAGAATATTTTTTAACATTGCTTCGAAATGTTTCAACCTAATGCTTATTTAATCAAATGTAATTTAATGTAGGTAATATATTCATAATATAAATTATAATATAAATTATAATATATCAATAATATAAATTATATTTTATTATTTATATATTTTTATCACCTTGACATTGTAATTTAACTTCATTTAATGTTAAAAGTAGTATCTTCACGCCCGTATCCCCGAAAGGGTAGGCAGAGGTATAACAAGTGCACTCACGATTAGCCTGTCGCCAACCGGGCACTTTCCAATCCCGGGCAACTTTGTGTTTTATCAGAAAACTGAAAAAACATTTTTTTTTAAGTGCCCGACCCGGGAATCAAACCCGGGACCTCATGTGGTCAACGCCAACGCTGGACCACTAGACCACAGAGGCGATTTTAATCTAAAAAAAATTGTTATGACATTATTCTGTAATCTATGAGGCTTGGAACCTGAAATAAAAAAAATCATTCATTCATTCATTTAACTGAAGAATTATTTTAGATCTCAATAATTGAATTGAATGCCATTCGAAAGATCAAAATTGATCATGGTTTCCAAAATATACAGCTTTTCAAAAATCAATACACTGCCATTTTTAACACAATAAATGTTGAACTAAAAATGCTATAAGTTTTACTCTTTTGAGTTTAAAATACCTTAAATTAGCGGTAAGTTTCAGGGATGGCCCGCAGGGTCAACTGATTATACATTTTTTTATATCATTAGATAGCCAACAAGCAGATGGCTCTCCCGATAGAAAGAGAAACCATCGCCTATAGACACCAAAGATGTTAATGGTGCGTTAATGCATAAGTCTTACCTATCTCACCGATCAATAATCACTACCTATCTCGCCGATCAACAGCCCGGTTGTTTCTAATGAAACAATTACTCACTATATCCGATTTACTCTTTCTACTCTGTAAGAAAACTGGCTTAATAGTATATAAATATGTTTCAGGCGGAAGTCTATATCCGGCAACTGGAAAACCAATCAAGGGTCTGCAATGCTAGAAGCCATCGGTATGAATGATAGATACAAAATGTGGATTGATGAGGTAAGTTACTTTTGCAATTTCAGGCCTTCACTATCAACTTATTTGTACTACACTAGTTGTTTTCCGCGGTATAACCCGCGTAAGTCCCTATTTCGCGAGAAATTAAGATAAAATGTACTTAACCTACATTACAGAAGAATGTAGTTTTCTATTGGTAAAAGAATTTTCAAAATAGATTCAGCAGCTCTAGATATTACCTACTTTTTACGAACAAACTCACAAAGTTAAAAAACTTTTTCTCTTTATAATACTCGTAATAAGTATAGATAATTGTAAGTCTCTCTAGTATGTATGTATGTACTTTTCTGTTTATGGACATCGTGTTGACCACGTGTTGACGATAACATTTTAGCATAGAATGACATAGGATAATATATTTTATACATATCAATAAAAAAAAATTAACGAAAAAGATGATACCATTACATTTAATTCATGGGTAACCTTTTGTGTATCTGCTGGTATACGTATATCGTAATTTCAGACACCATTTTGGATTTCTAGTTAAATTTTCGTATCTTATGTGACCCCCCGACGCCCCCTTTTTTATGTTATTTATTAATATTAACTTTCTTGTATGTACATCAAAAGATATATTTTTGGTCAAAGGGTGAACTTAACGTAAGTAGAAAATGACATAAATACCCCATTGAAAAATTACATTTGTTAGGCCCTAGCGTGTGTTTTTCTGAGGACGCAATTTTATTCTTTTGATGTGTAGTGGGGCTACCATTAGAGTTAGAACAGCATTTTTTCTGTTGGTTTTTTGGTATAGGGGGTTCTATGCGTATTTATAACCCTTAAGTGTTTGACTACCTTGTCCCAAAACCGACAACTTGAAAAAAAGGGTGCAAAGGGTTTTCGCGCTGTATTTCGTAAACTAGCAATCCTACAGAAAAATATTGAAGACATTGTATACAACATCAAATCAAATTGTATACAACTTTATTCCTATTATTTTTTATTGTAAAATGGAAAATAAAAAGTTATAAACAAATATAACTGGAATATTTTATCGTCTGATCAAAAATTATACTCCTTCAGATATTATGTTAACAATATACCTACTTCATTTATGATCATATTCTGGAACACCACCTTGACGGTCTTCACTTGAACTAATATATTTTAGATGTAGTAAAAAAATTGACGCAGCATGCTGTTTTTTTTAGGTCAGTGAAATTTTCGGAGGACTAGAGGTCTGCGCGCTTGAATTGGTAGTTGGCAAAGATGGTCGGGAACATATAATTGAGTTGAATGACTCCGCTACCTCGTTCATGGGTGATTCACAAGAAGAGGATCGACGCCACCTGGCAGAACTCGTTTTCCAGCGTATGCAGGTAACATGGACACAATTGTATAAGTTTGTTTTCACAGTTTTGTCATAAAACTGCATAAAAATTCAAATGTGTTGATTCTTCTAATAACTAGCTGACCTGCTTAACATCGCCTGAGAGTAGAGTAAACATGTCATCAATATAATCTATCACACAAACTTTCATCTCCTCTTTTGGGTTAATTTAAAAAAAGTAACCTATGTTTAATCTTCAACTATCTCCTTGTCAAATTTCATGAAGATCATTAAAATGAGGCGTAACAGCCAGACAAACAGACTTTCGCATGTATATTATTATTAGTAATAAAATCTATCACACAAAAACGATTGAACGAAAACGATTGGACGAAAATTTCTGAAATTTGGTATACCTAGTTGTCTCGTTCCAAACTTAACACATTTAATCCTAGACTCTTCAGCACCACCTCTTGCCGCGGATGAGCACGTAAAGCTGTCGCACCCAGTGTTCGCTCGAAATAGGTGACCATCGTGATCAAATTAGTAAAATACGGCGATGGGGATCATTACTCATCTTGCCAATCGACAAACCAGTGTATCATGGTGAACTTTAAAGTCTGAAGACTTTCGGCAATCTGCCTACCCCACGAGCGAACCAGCTTCATGATACTTTTTTAATATCTCTATACTACAAAGTCCAATACAGTCTATGATTCTTACCTTACTTTATTGATTAGAACTTCTGTCTCTTTAGAAAATCTGTTCTACATGAATATTATTTTGCCTGCATAACTACGATTGCTTCAAGACAATTTTTTAAATCCTATCATGCGTTGTCATGAGGGCATTATTTTGCACCAAACTTTAATTATAAACCTACTATAAATTCCTTCCACCGACAGTAAATATCTGAAAAAAGTTTTCTTACGTCTTCTCTAGTTTTTTTGTCATATGATAGCAAACAAGCAGATAACTCTTCTTGTCGAAAGAGATAACCACTGCCTATATAGTACACTAAAGATGTTAAACGGTGGTTTGCCACCTGTATAGCAAATGCATAAGTTCTGCTACCTTACCCCCCATACCAGAGACTCGATTCATGTAACAAAGCGTCATCGAGTCGAAGCGTTTAGGTCCCTTAAAAATGTTCTCACACATTATGCCGCTATGCTGTATCGTGTTTATATGTGTAAGATCCCTAAGCGCTTCGTTTCGCTTGACGTTGAATTAGAAGGCAGAACATGACAGTGAAAAGTACTAACGCTGTTACATTAAGAATAGTTATGGCAGTGGTACAAAACCGAGGCCAGACGTTACAGAAGTCTATCACATAAAAGTCACAATGTTTGTCACAACTTTTCAATCTGCTTAGCCAAGAAGCAGATGGTTTATTGCATTTCCTGTTTTCTTTGTTACAATTTTTTTATATTATAAGATAGCAAACAAGCAGATAAGTCTCCTGGTGGAAAGAGTCAACCATCGCCTAAAGATAACAAAGATGGTAAT
Source organism: Apodemia mormo (assembly GCA_036924255.1). NCBI lineage: Eukaryota > Metazoa > Arthropoda > Insecta > Lepidoptera > Riodinidae > Apodemia > Apodemia mormo. Next base: position 24,420,708 of record JAUPFN010000007.1, on the reverse strand, counting down.
GGTGCGTTGCTATCTTGTGGCAAGATCTATTACCACATGCATAAGTTTACCGGCTACCTTACCCTCCAAACCGGAACATAACACTTACAAGCACCGACGCTATTGCGGCAGGAACAGGTAAAGCGGTGGGACCAGACACGGGTGAGACAATACAGAACTCTACCACCTAGTAGCCACGATGGTAGTGACTCGCATAGTCAATCGGTCGCCTTTTAAGATCTGCCTGCCAGAACAGTAGTTGACCTATTCTTCAAAGAAGCCCGAGACCAGCACACGGGGAATAATATAATTAATTAGTTTACTTTTATCCGAAATACAATATATTACGTGAACAATTTCAGTCTGTGTGTCGTCCGGGAATAACAAAAACGACATCGCGGAGCTCGGTATCAGGAAGCGGGGCGGCATCGCCGGAGGAACGCAGCGTGGCGGAGCGCGGGCCGCCTGCCGTGCCGCCGCCCGCGCCTCTCGCCACCGCCGCCAGCATCGACCGCCCACTGCCTCCTATCCCCGCCGAGCCCAGCCAACCGCCGCCACCACCATTGGCGCGTCGAGACTCACAAGGTAACTATCGCATCGCAGCCACCTTTAACACAATTAATCCTCCTTTGCTACCCATCCTCACTTGACTAGTGCATAGCGCAGACATTGCGAGGTGCTCAACACGTGTTTCGCAATATATGAATGTTCATAGCCGTGGCGAGGTAAATGAAAATTTATATTGTGTCGTGCGTTGTAAGGTACGTATGCATATGCGACGCTATCCGCGCCATGTTTGTATCAGTCTTAAGCTACTTCGCGTAGCCAGGAACTACCGTCAGGATCCACACCCAGGATGATAACGCCATCCGTATAATATTGCGTATACGAATCATATTGCATCCAAATTACGCGTGTTTTGCCGGGAACCATAACAGGATGACAGAGCTTTTATTCTTTTGTGTATATTTTACATTTTGATTACGCTTTTACGTATGCGGGTGAGGGAGGATCAGGCCTCCGGGACGCTCACAAACTAGACGAAACGCAACAGCTACGCTATTATTTTACGTCGGTTGTAAGTGAGAGGGTGGTATCTTCCTGGGATCTCTATATATTATCTACAGTGCGATTTTCAAGGCATTTTTTGCCCCGCACGACTGCTCTGTGGAATCAATTACCAGCGGATGTGTTTTAAAACCGATAAGACTTCAAGAAAAGAGCGTATTCATTCCTTAAAGGCCGGCAACGCACCTGCAGTAGCTCTGGTGTTGCAGCTGTTCATGGGCGGCGGTGATCACTTACCATCAGGTGAGCCTCTTGCCCGTTTGCCCCCTATTCCATAAAAAAAACTTTTTTTCAATCCCTGTATTCCTTTCTTATACATGGTTAGCCTTGCTACTAAAAGGGATATTTGCCTATAAACATCAAAAATTTAATGAAACGTTGTTACTCGTATACTGGGTATAACATAAACTGAATAACCGCCTACTTTACCCTCCGAACCAAAATAAGACAGTGACAAATACTGACGCTATTGCCACAGGAAAAATGATGCATTAATACCAAACGTCTACCAAAAGAACTCTACTGGCGTCCAGCCAGTAGTCACGATAATAACAGCACATTTAGTAAACCGCTCGCCTTTTACAAATAGCCTAGATTGCCGGCGTAGGGATGTAACGACCCCATCGCCCATCGGAGGGATGATTTTTGTTACAAAAATTATTCCACCGGTGCAGTCATTCGATTAATGGTAGTGTCATGCTGTGTTTGCAGCGGAATAGGCCAGCACGCATACATAAAAGCGTAATCAAAATGTATTTTACCCTCATGCTCTGGATTGTTTGGAAAATAAAATCAATTAACCGCAGATTCCGTGCTGCGAAGAACACCTGCCACAGAGATCGTGATACTAGGTGATTTTAACGCCCATCACACTGACTGGATCTGCTCACGCACAATTGATCACGCAAGGAGGTCTTTTCACGATTTGGCTTTGGCGTATGATCTTACGCAACTGGTAACTTCACCTACGCTAGTTCCAGATGTGGATAAATTTCTACCTTCAATACTAGACCTTCTGCTGACTTCTCTGACTCTGCTGACCTGGGTTAGTATCGAGTGTCAGTGGACGTCCCTCCTGGCTCGTCTGACCACTGGTTAATCCGGGCTAAAGTGCCGATTACACGCCTTTCACGGCCTCCTTTTCTCGGCTCGGCCTCAGGTGTCACCGCGTTTGACATTACAAGTCAGCAGATTGGGACGGGATGTGAACATAATTTGCATCCTCCCTTGGGAGTGAACGTGCTTCTTGTTGGATGATCCGGATATCATTGCTGACTCTGTCGCTGATATAGCGCTGCATTAACATGGGGAGTGTTCCGACGAACTGTTCGGATTGATCCCTGCCGTTGAATTTCATAATTGGACATCGCGGCAAAATTCAAAGTTCCAACCTCATCACCTCGATGTCTGTAAATTCACAACCGTGCGATTCTCTAGGCACTTTTTACCACTCACTACTCTTCTGTTAAATCAATTACCGGCAAGGGTGTTTCCGAACGGATACGACTTAGTGACCTTCAAGAAAAGAGCATACTCATTCTTCTGGTGCTGTGGCTGTCCATGGACGGTGGTAATCACTTACCATCAGGTGAGCCTCTTGCTCGTTTGCTCCTTTTTTCTATAAAATAGCTTGGCAAGAAATCAGTTGACCATCTGCTTCAAAAGCAGCCCGGTCATTTGCATAAATACAACTTCTTAAATCTAAACCCTAACCTAAAAATCCCGTGCTTTGTTTTCATTCCTGAAACTAAATTAGCGAGCTCCAAGCGAATGGCTGCCAATCGTTTATCTATTTTGAAGATAATACACTTAAAAATAGGTTCTTGTTCCCTAAATCACAGCGTCCTTGACGTATAATATTGATATTTTCCGTCTATTGGCCCACATATTCTTAAATAACAGTGAAAACAGACAAAAATTGCCACCACGTCGTACCACTTCATCTGCTGGTAATATTCCCGCCAAGACTGTTATTAAAAGCTGAACTTCTAGGTGTGCTTATGAAACAATAGGCATTCTGCTTATTCTACGAACTTCTACAAACTCTCCTATGTTGAATCGGGCTCTTTTACTAATGCCTATCAAGATATCTTAAAATGCGAAAGAAGACTGAACGAACCACTACCAAGTACCATCACACTTCTATCTTGGCTCTGCAACGTACGTTCAAATTTAGTACCAGCCTAATTCTTCTGCAATAGCATCGTCGCTTACTACTGTGATGTTCCTTTTGATCGGTGAGATAGTCAATAACATTAGGTATTTGGAACTTCATCCTTATCACATATATAGCAACGCATCATTAACAGCTTTTATGTCTATTGGCGCTGATAATCTGTTTCCATTAGAAGAATCATTGTTGTTTGTGATTGTTGCTTGTTTTGCATGATATAAAAAAGATTATATCTGACTTTGCATTAGAAATTTTCTCTCGAATCTAAGTAAATATATATAAGTTACAAATACGAGTCATATACATTTTTACTAAATGCTGCTTGATTTACAATTCTTAGCCACCAATTACAACCTACTATAACCTCACGAAAAATATTCTTGCCTGGTAGTTTGTCACAATCGAGCGAAGGCTGTGATGGGATGTTATGTCCACATTCGTCCAACTGCCTTACGCATTATTTCTGCCATAACTTACAAGCTTTTTCATGTCACGTTTTGCCTCAAGGAGAGGCTTCTGACTTTCTATCTATCACGTGGATAGCAACCCATTATTAACATCTTTAGACTACATATGTCTCGCACCATTCGAAAACCTATCTGCTCTAGTATCCTATACCACGGAATACTGCAGACTAACAGAAGTTGATCTACGTGCATGTAATATTTGAGCAACGCAAACACATAGACACCTCTCACGGACGCCATATCTTGAAGTAGTTCGGGACAGTTTGTTCCGCACCAGACTGAGATATCGCGTCCATGAGAGGTGTCTATGTGTACTATGCTCGAATATTACTTGTATGGAACATTGACTTCTGTTAGTCTCCAGTATTCTGTGCCTATACTGAAAACTTACCTTCTAACGACGTTACAGCAGCAAGAATAGTCATAGCGTCGACAATATACTACAATGTTGTTATTTCATTATAAATAAACATTCAACCTTTGCTCATCTCTTAAACATCTCCTTAACATCTCGTAAAATGACATATTCTCGTAAAGAATCGGACTAACATAGAGTTGTTCACCGGATATACTGTAGTTTTAAAATGTATGTTATTCAATAAAATAGGACTAAATTCCTTCGTCACTGCAGTTCCCTTAACGAGTACAAAGTATAAATAAGTCGCACAGGTTTCTTGTCATCAAATTTTCCAACTTTAATTATTATCGTTCATCACATGTGAAGCGTGTAGGTTACTTCATTATACGGTGTAATTGCTTACATACATGATTTTTTTTTTCTCAAATAGACGTAAAGTAATTCTTCTGACCTTTAACGGTATTATACGAGTCTGATCATAAGCGCAAGTCAGAAAGAAAGAAGAAATAAAGAAATAATTTATTTGCCAGAATATGGGAGTTACAAGTTATTAAAATTTGATTAAGTTACCAACATATTCTACCATGATATGGTGTGCAAATATTTTAAAATTATAAGTATTTATCATTACACTAAAAATGTTGTGAGTCGATTTTTTACAATTACTAATATATGTATTCTTAAAATATGTATCAGAGTTCATTATGCCCTTTTCATTAACATGTACAGCTACGATATGATAGAATGAGCGTTAATATATACGCGAAATAGATTTATAAATAGCGCCAATAGTAATTAAAGTGTTATCCCTAGCATCCCAATCGTCGTCAATATCGTCGGCGTCGGCAGCGGCCAGCACGGCGAGTGGGACAGCGGCGACAGCGGCGGCAGGCTCGAGCTCGGGGAGCGGCAGCGGTGCTGCGCCCTCCGGCCGCGGGGGGTTCGCGCGCCAGGGCTCCCTCAGCGCCGCGCTCACTGAAGACGCCGAGGACACCATGAAGAACCTACGGAAAACTTTCGCAGGCATCTTCGGGGACATGTAAGCGGATATGCCGATCGGGGCAGACCTACATCTGTGTCATTATTACGTAACAATTTTTAATTTGTCAAGGGGAATTTAAGGCAAATTGTGATTACTTATATAAGGTACTAGCGACCCGGTAGTGCTTCGCTACGTATAAAGTGTAATATTTAAAAAAAAACAATTGTAACATTAAATTCACAAAAAAATGATAAATGAAGAATCGCTCTACCGATTATGTGCAAACTTCACATAAGCCATCTACTAAATAATCCGAACTAAGCCTAAAATTTGGTTTGGATAGGTGAGCCCGTTCTTAAGTTATAAAATTACAACGAAAAGTGGCATTGATTTATACATCATGGATGTCATGTATATCATGTCACACTATTATTAAATAATACTGTTTAGCCAGAGGTACAACACTTTTCGTAATTAGGCGATTTATGGATAGATACTATAAGTAAGAGTATCGGCGCATATTTTAACAATGGTTACGTTTTATAGTCAGAAAAATATAATACAACTATAAACTTTTTTTACGTAGAATGAGTATGGTACCTTATATTTTGTCAGGCTTAGAAATATGAATACTATTAAAAAATATTTTGTCAAGCATTCAAATGTACGTGCTTATTCGGGATACAAGTGTGCTAACACACCGCCCGCCTTTGAGCAGCTACTGAGATTTCGATTTTCGAGAATAGCCCCAAAAATCTATGTCGTTGATTTGAACCAAATTAGCTAACGTCTGGACCTCATGGCAGTCAGTGTATACCAATATAATGTGAATTTTAATCTTATAAAAAAATCTTTGTCCTGGCATAGCTCGATAGACGATAATCACCTTAACCATCTTACGTGACATAAGATTATAGTTATTTAACAACACAAAGTGAACAAATTAAGATAAAGATCTATAAATTCCCCCCTTGGATTAGGTCTTTATAACATGTCACGCCCGTTATGCTGAAGAATTACTTTTTTGTTATAAGGTTCAAATTTAAGGCTTGAGTCAGGTAACATACCTATGGGGAGCAAAATATGCTACTGTCACGAGATCACGTGCATTGTTACACTGTAGCTAACTCGACAATCGTTAGTATATTTGTACATATTAAAACAATTTCAAATGAAGTTAATGCAAGTGGCTGCTAAATGCTCTTTATTTAGGCGCCAATGAATAAATAAAAAACAAGATGCATGGTTGAAACTTAATATAAACACAAAGCAAGTATTTAAGTATTGATCACACTAATTCTTTCCTACGAACACAGAAAAGAAAAATCCCATTTTGAATTCTGCACAAGAGAAATATTATATGTTAGCGAATAATAAGCAAATTGTTTGAAACCTAATATTCCCTTAAGTGACAGAAGCTTAAAATTTAATGGTAGCTATGAAGTATGATTAAAAGAACAACCAATACGTAAAACTGAACTTCCAAATGACACAGAATGTAAATCTACCCCATACTAAAAAATTTAAGGGCGTCTGCACAGATACAGACCAAATTGTTCGACCGAATGTTTACCTTCAATTTTAGATTAATTAATATCAGTATATATGTAGCTGGCTAGCTTAGAAGCATCCATATTGCCATTTTACTTTTAGGAAAACAAACTGTCCTCACGTAATAGTAAATTGTCGACTCAAAAATATCGTAATGGTGTTAAAAATTATATGACAGACCATCGGTGTTGGTTAAAAACAAATTAATTAAGGTACATTTTTAAATTTTTGTCACGTCGTAGTCTTTCCGACCATAACCAAACTATCAACGAAGTCATTAGTACCTATAAAATGTTTTCGTTATTAATTCATTATAATAACCTTGTTGTACCTATAACACCAATATAGTTGGCCTCTACCCAGCTTGGCCTGCCATATTTGTAATGTATACCTACTCGTAGCATTTAACTTAATAAACGCACATTCGCAAATTAAATTCATGTGCAATAAATCACGTATTTTATAATCAGTCAATACATGCATTAAAAAACAAAAAAAAAAATGTATTATTGTCTATCTTTAAATAAGAATTTACAGACCTGACAATCTAAGTTATGCGCTAAACATTCTTAAAAAGGGCTCAGACCAAAAAATAGTTTCTTCAATCTGAGAAAAATGGTCTCAGCTGAACATAGGCAGCAGCCTCCTGAAGCCTTTTTGTTACTTTTTTTAGAATACAAATTTAAAAATCACAAATGTCATAAAATTTAAGATAATAAGCGAGCAAATTTTAAAATAAAATGTATATATTGATGGTCCTTATGTAAGTACATTCATTAGAAATTGATTTGGAAGAAATATTGATTTATGTTGGAAAAGCTATTTTTATTTTTTGTATCTGGTTCACAGTGAAATTCAGTTCTGACATATCATAGTCCAAGCGGGGACCGTCAAAAAGGGTGAGGATTGATTCTTATCATCACACGATATAACCTTAGTTCGCTTTTAGGTTAATAAAATACTCCCACATAACTATAGCCAAGATAAAAAATACGTGTTTAATAGTTGATAGGCTTTGTATCCTATGTGTTGGGAAACATCAAAGTGTGCGTTTATTATGTTGTATTTTTTCGCCAAAAAACTGTAGAATATTTTTTTCAACTTATTAGCCTATTATTTATTTTGAATTTTGATTAAGTATCTCTAAAATCATTATTTTGGATTTTTATCATCTTATAGGACAATACATACCGTTGTTTGTATAGTGAAACGTAAAGGCAGGCCATAGTTTTAGTAAATCGAAAATCACAAAGCTACTTTCAAGTGATAATAGAATTCAAACTTTTAAAAACATAGTTTTAAATGTAAAATAAAGATAGATTTTTTACAATAAGTTTATAATAAAATAAATACGAATCAACTAAGCTACATTGTGATTAAAAGTCAATGAGCGCATGCGCAAGCATAGCGTCGTTACTGTAGTATTTCTGATCACTGTCTCATTCTTCTACTTTACGCCTTCTTTTAAAGTCAATTCACGTGAATTTATTAAAATATTCACAAAAGAACACAGACCAACTTGTAGTATCTAAAAATAGAGGGCTGAGCATAATTGATATACTCGTACGTAATTTACCGTTTGGACGGCGCGGCGTTTGCGTTTAACTGACATTTTGCATTCTATAAAATAAATATTATCTCTTTTGGCCGTGAGGGATGCTACACAAAATCATATACAAAATCTAACGTTAAACGTCGTAATTCAAGTAAACTGAACACATTTAGTCCTCTAGGCATCACACATATTATGAACCTATTATTCTTAAAAACACGTTTCGGCAAATATAAGGCGGTAGTTTTGTGGCACTATTTCCAGTCCATAACATATGATCTGTATAATACTAATATATTTGATTTGTGCATTGAGAATAATCATTGATACAATCAACCCCTGAACCCCTTAACGATAAAAATAATAATACCATCTAAGAAGAATGGTATAGGTAAATACTTCTTTATAATATGCAGTGTTCTCGTTTGTAAAAAAGCTATAAAGGTCTTGTAGAGAACATCAATACAAATATATATATATATATATATATATATATATATATATATATATATATATATATATATATATATATATATATATATATATATATATATATATATATATATATATATATAATAAATAGCATACATATGAAATAATATTCATATAAAGTATCACTTCTAAAGTACCTCAAGTAGGTATTTTTAAAGTTTTATTAATTTTAAAGTACGATGATAGCACGGAAAAAGGAGGCGTACAGAAACTCCACCACGATTTAATAACACAGTTTAAACTTTAAAATTGCAATTGAAATATTTATACTCGTATACTTCCATATTGTAATCGCTTACTTACCTAAAATTTAAAAAAATGTGTACGTCAAGGAACTAGCGTGTTTTATTGTTAAACCTTAATATTGTGTACTTATGCAAAGTTTAATTATTTTCCATTTATAGAGTTTAAATACTTTTTATTAGTGTAATACTGACAATTTACAAGTAACTAAGAATATAAGAAATCTATCTTCCTTTCCCCTATCCACATTTAGCCTTTTCAGATAGTAAAATATTATTTTAATAAATACTTGCTACATTCATTTTCATGTATATTCTTTATACCATAAAAATATTATAAAAAGTGTCATAAGAACTACGATTTAAACAAGACTAGAAATAGCTTTTAATGCATTTAGACTCTTCTTATATATTTAAAAAAACATGTTTCAACTTCACGTTAAGAGTTAAATAATTTCAAATGAATGATTAATTTTTTCAGTGAATTGTATATGCGTAATAACAACTAGAAATGTATTACATTTCGAAATTTTCAAGCTTATAAAATCAGTGCGTAAATGCATACTACCATGGGATAGTAATAATTGTAAAGTAGTGTAAAAAATATTAATACTATGCTGATGCACAAATACAGAGTGTTATATGGTTTTTAAATAGGTTACATTCCTGCCATACAGATAACAAAACATCATTAGTACCTTTGGTGCTTATCGGTGACGCTGGCTTCTTCAAATTGTACGTTTGTAATCCCAAGCTTTGAATAAAAGACTAACACCATACCTATTTGAAATAAGTTATGTGCATTCTGAATACATGGAAGGCACAAATTTACAATATTGAAGTAATACACCAAATGACTTTCTTTCAGTTTAAACAAAAAATAATCCCAAAAGTGCAAAAAACCTGAGACCAATCCTTCATTTTTATAATTAACTAGCCAGTCTTTAAAACAATATAAATACTTAACGTTTTCGTGACGTAACATTAATCGAAATTCGTTTTTAAGATATTGTTAGAAGCTCATGTAAGCAATTCTATTTAGGACAATATTGTTGAATGCAAGAAATATTCCACATTTTTATATCTTATTACTAGTTAAATCTTGTAGTTTTAAGAACATTATTTATATTTCAATTAGGCCTTAGTTACTTTACTTGGCAAATTGTATTTTTTGGTTATTGGCAATGTAACACATCATTTGACCATTTTTATCGTTATGTGAATATTTGCCCGCGGAATATTTCCATCTTGATAATCCATAAATACAATTTATAATACTCGTATGACTCTAGCAAGTACTTTTAACTCTCCAGAGGCCTGACCCACATAACCAAACGTCAATCCAGTCGAAAAGATTAGGGCTTTTATACATTTTTTACACATTATGCAGCGTCATATTACGTCGCGGAGTTGTATCGTGTTTAGGTATGTAAAAGCCCTAAGCACTTCGATTCGGTTAAGGTTTTGTTACGTGAATTGGGAGACTGTATCAAGAAATGCATTCTATTTTATATTCACTTTAAATTACCGATTTCTATTATTTCAAAATTTTATAAACAATACCGGCTCAATCTGTACGTTTGGATATTTTTATTATACAGCATAAATATATAAACCCACAACGTTACAACCCACAGCATTTTCATCAAAGCTGTATAATATCTGCTGAATTGTTTGATATTAAAATCAAAATATGAGGTTGATACGATTGTGGATAAGTGATTTCGCCCCAATGCAGTGCACTGCTTTGGGTAAAAAAGCTCCTTGTCAAGATTGAGCACATATTTCACTTAAATATACTTTTATATGATTCTTATCATTTTAAGAAAAATAGAATATATTTCATTGTACAGGCAGAAGTTAAAACAAAGCTATTTGTGTGAATTGTCAAAAGCTTTTATTCTGCTAAATAGATTATTCCATAGAGAAAGTATATGTAGAGTAGGCGAACCAAGTAAAAAATCATCCCGTCAAAAGAAAGAAAAAAAATGAAATTTGTCACTCGTCTCTCTATCTATGTGAACACGTATACCAAATGAACATACATTTGTTTTCTTTCTATCGACGGGACATTTTTAACTTATATACGCGCTTATGCTTCGCCTATTTTTTGTATTCTTTGTCTCTATGGATTACTTAGGCGTGTACACTGTACAACTCAGCTAGTGACAAAATAAGATTTCATTTTTTTTTTAGTTTCACTGAAATTGTCTGATTACGAATTTGATACTTTAGGATAAAAATAATTGGCTTTGCCAAATTGCATTGGAGTGTCTAGTAAATGAACAATTTGTTCTTTCGCCTATGATATTTTTAATTACTTTATACGTATAGTTTAAGTAGAAATGTGAATAAGCTTCAACCCATTTTTAGCAAAATCAAGTAGATATATTAGCATATTGCGTAAGTAGTAGTTACATTTGAATGTATCGTGGTTAAATTATTTGAAAATAGTTTTATTTATAATAATCCACTTGTTACTGTATATGCTACAACGAACATACTCAAATTCTATACAAAAATGACCATAAACATACATAAATATTACATATTAAACTGTTGTAGGTATTTTCTATTTATAAAATAATTGTTTTTATCATATATAGGGTCGCCGTCCATAAGTAACTGGCAATAATACTTCTAAAATATTTTATTTAAAATCAAAGTGTTCGTGTCCTTTACTAAATAAAGATTTTATTATTGCTCAATATTTTTTCATAAAATTGCTCGTTTTCTTAATAAAATTATAAACTTTTGACTCTTTATAGATAAGCATTTGCTGTTACTAAATAACTTTTTTTCCACGAGTTCATCTGCGTGGATTTAGTTTTAAGTAACCTACCTGATTTGTTTAACTGAGAAAAACATTTTTGACGTCTAAAATAAATGAAATAAGAACTTTATTCTGCTCTAACTCAAGGGTCTATTCAGCTATATAATGTCAACATTACTTTCATGAGTGCAGAGATCGCAAAAAAGCAGACAGAATTACGATCCTTTTTGTATTTTCGCACATCCTTTTTGAGTTCAATAACATCTGTCATTTAGTACAGTTTTAATTACGTTGTGGGTTTATATTAAATCAAACATTAAACACAACAAAAGACATATGAAAACCATTATCACCATACAAATCTAATTAAATGAAAAAACATGGAAAGAGATCACCAGCTTTAATAAAACGAAAACGCACTCAAAAGCAAAAATTGTTAAAGTTTTTTGATAATTTGTCAATTTTATATAATTTTTCACAATGTTCTTGCCAGTCATTTGGTGACGGGTCACCTACCTGATGTATCATAAGTACCTATTAAGTTCATAAAAATATGTCGTGTCGTTTACCCAGTGAGGCCTTGGCACATCGTAAATCCTAGTTAATAACGTACATCGTACCTATAACCTACTATATGCACTTGTAGCTAGATTTTGACACAAATCTTTTAGTACTAATTACGTGTAAGTGTCTATAAATGCGCGAATAGGTGAATAAAAAGAATATATAAAGCCACGATACGTTAAAATATGATTGTATATCGTTGAGTTTTTTTAAGTGAATATTTTAGTTTTATATTAGATGTTCTGTGTTTAATACGAATAAATAATAAGATATTAATATAAACATTTAAAATAATGCTGTTGTTGTTGTTGCTACAGTTATACAATAATTACGTATGTACTCATGAAATGGAAATGTGATGGACATTTATCACGATAAAAATTGTATCTTTATCTAAATTTAACTATTAATACTTACCTAACTGTAGCTTTGTCGCCTGTTTTCCCACAATCAAGGTCGGTAAATGTGAAGTGTTTAATGATGCGCCTTCTTTACGCATGTCTACACACAATTCATTTTTATAAACTGTTGTAGGCATATTAAAATATGATACTTAATATTTTAGTGCATTCTGTATATCAATGCATATCAGAAAAATATTCCTTTTTATTAGCGAAATAGCTTTTCGCAATTTTGGGCTAAAATTTTTATCGTGATAATATTGGAATAATGTAAGAGACTTGGTGCGTCACAATTTAAAAAAAAAAAACATTTTTATTTTTGTTCTATGTGTATAATGTCGCGTAATTCTGATTTCTGTAACAATATTTTTCCTTAAGCCTTTATAAGAATTTATCATATACCTAAAGCAATAATTGTTGGTATTAAAATAAGTTAAAATTACAATATATTATTTAGATGTGACGACCATGTTCATACTCGATCGTATTAATGGAATTTGAATGCATGTTAATCTATATAACAAATATATATCAAATACCTCTTTTGGTAAGTGAATAATACCAACGTGTTTTATTTAAACTACTGACCGCCTCGAAATTTGACCATATAATTATTATGATACGTATATAAATTTTACCTTTTCGCGTCTATTCTCCATATAATATTTGTACTGATATATAGGCTGTCTCGTAGTCTAGGGATTAGTCTATTCGGCTTAGATTATGAGGTCCCGGCCTCGATTCCCAGGTTGGACCAAATTGTTAATGAGGATTTTCTCGAAAATCCAAAAACTCAGTAGCAGCTCGGAGTCTAGCGGGTAATGTGTTGCCACTGTCGTGCTTCGGATGAGCACGTAAAGCCGTCGGTCCCGGTTATCGCTAGAAATATTCGATAATCGTTATCAGGTCGATAAAATGCAATATAGTATATATAATAGTCGGTTCAAGAAACGTTCGTCTGCCTACCCCGCAGGGCAATCGGGCGTGTTGATACTTTTCAATATTTGTATGACAAAATCTCAGACTACCCCGTTTAGCAAATTTTCTTTGAATCCACAGTTTTCCGTTTACATGAATATGATAAAAAATAAATATATCTTGCCGGGGTCCGTACATCGAATTGAACAATCAAATGATCAGTTTCATTAGTTACGGGTAGGTATGTCAGTTGACAAAATGGGCTATAAACCTATGGCCAGCTTTGCTTTTAATATTACTTGTATGTTTTAATATCAGAAACATACAAGTAATATTGCTGGAGGAAATTACACGAATGGATCTAACCTTAAAGTAAGCAAATTATTTGCTTATGTTATGGGTGTTAGTCAAAGATACTAACACATAGAAATACATATACAGTACCCGGCGATAAATATTGCACATCGCTTCGTAAAGCGTTATCTCTGTCCCACACTACCTATGTGACGTTTAGTCAGTCGTTGTTCAAGTACGATAGAGTGCAGTCGCGTCCCGAAAAAAAATATATATTTAGAGTTGATAACACCCACAAATTTAAATAATTTAAAGTTGTAATATGGCATCTTTCGGAAAAAGAGGGAAACCTTTACGAGGTCAGTCACGTGAAATTATCTACAATGTTTATAAATACTTTGTAAGCGAAGCTGATAGATTTAAAAAAAAAGTAGATGAAAATGTAAGTTGTTATTTTAAGAAGATTCAAGAGCGAGTTGCAAATGCCACTGGAATTTCAAGAAGAACTTTGAACAATATATTAAACGAAGTCAGTACTGAAACACATTCGACTGAAATTAAGTTCAGCACTCCAAAAAAAGGGAGACCAAAAAAGCAATTTCGTTTGGATATGGACGATTTTGATTACGATGTTGTTCGAAGAATGGTGTATGATTTTCACTTACGATTTAATGAACTGCCAACAATAAAATCATTAAAAGCTAAGTTATCTGAAGCTATTAATTACAATGGGTCTGAAAAAACGTTGAGAAAAATACTTCATGACATGGGATTTCAGTTCACTAAAATGGAAGATAATCGAAAAATTCTAATGGAAAAGCACGACGTTAGTCTCAAACGAATGCAATACCTTGATAAAATACGCAAATTTCGCGAAACAGGAAAAAATATCGTCTACATGGATGAGTCATATATACATGCATCCCACACTAAAGGGAAATCTTGGAGTGACGATAAGAAAAAAGGAGTAAAAAAGCCAATTTCAAAAGGTCAACGTTTGATAATAGTTCATGCGGGAAATGAAAAAGGCTTTGTACCCGGTGCTTTTTTAACGTATAAATCCACGGACACTACAGGTGACTATCACAATGAAATGAATAACGATAACTATGAGAAATGGCTGGTTAACCAATTAATCCCAAATATACCCAGTGATTCTGTTCTAGTTATCGACAACGCACCCTATCACAACAAGTATGTTGAAAGACCCCCCAACTCAAACACCATTAAACGGTAAATGATCAACTGGTTAAACAGACATGAAATTCCAGTTGATCCAAAATTAACAAAAACCCAGATTTACGCTATTATATGTCAGCACAAGGAGAGGTATACAGAGTTTTCTGTGGACAAAATACTTGCCGAACATGGGCACACTGTGTTGCGATTGCCACCATATCATCCGGATTTTAATCCAATTGAAAATATATGGTCTCAACTGAAAGGCTATGTAGCCTCTAGAAATGTGGGTATGAACTTAACTACAGTAAAAACATTATTGGCTGAAAAAGTAAACATGATCGGCGCTGAAGAGTGGAAAAAGGTTTGCGATCATGCAATCAAATGTGAGAATGAATATAGAAGCATTCAACACAGTTTAGACAATTACACTGATAGATTAGTAATAAATACGGCTGATAGTGACAGTGATATTGACCTCTTTGAGAGCACAGATAGTGAAATGGAAGTAATTGAGAATTAGAATTATTATTATTTTTATTGCAATGTCTCATTTTAGCAATAGGTATAATGGTGTTTATTATGTACACTAAAGCTGTAATGTTCCAAAATAATTAAATACGTAAACATAATGTAAAAATGTTTTTTTATTTTATTTTACCCCAACCTAAAGCCATCACTTATAGAAAAATTAGTGTATTTTATACAAAGAATAAAAATATCAAAAGAAGCAAATCATACTTGTTTTAACAGCTCCTAATAGGTACCGGACTGTTTGTATTTTGTGCGAGAGAGATAACGCTCTACGAAGCCGAAATTAGCCGATTGTCTCTTTCCAAAGGTCGATGTGCAATATTTATCGCCGGGTACTGTAAGTACTGTTACATACATAATAAACACCCAAACCCAGAAATACAATCATTTATGCTCATCACACAAATGTTTATCCTTGTCGGGAATCAAACCCGAGCCCCATTGATTCATAATTACGTTCGCTAATCACTTGACTGGCGGAACGGTCGACTTGACTTGATACTTTTTAACATAGAAAATAATTCAAACGCAGCAAAACAACATTCAAATTATTTCCGGAACCCTGCATCAGATCTTCACTAAATACAAATGGGACTACACGGAAAGTATACCCTCCAAACTAGTATTGTTCAAATAAACTATTTTATGATAGCGCGTTATAGACTAAAGGTAACTGGTAAAATATATTTTTCTAGCGCGCTACTTAAAAAACTATAATATTATAACGTGTAACGTGAACAAGGATCGCGCGAGCCGGCCAATTAGCGCGTGACTCATCACAACGTTATACAGCGAGCAACGACCGAGCGCTTTATCGCTATGTAAACTATGAGTTTGGTTTAATACTCAAAGGCTATATAAACTACTAGTTGTTGCTAGCGACCTAGTCCATGCGGAGTTCTTTACTCCGCACTGCCCCTCCCCCGTAGGTGATAGCGTGATAATATGTAGCCTATATGTTGACCCGACCTATTAGTAATATTCATGCAAAATTTGAAATAAATCCATGCAGTACTTTTTGAGTTTACCCCGGACATACATACAGACAAACAGACATACAGACAAAAATTCTAAAAAGTATATTTTTGGCATCGATATCGATTGTAGATCACGCCCCAAGTATTCTTTTAAAAAAATATTCAATGTACGGTTTTGACTTTCCTACGATTTAATTATAATATGTATAGATGTTATATGTCTAGCGTCTACGGTCTAGCACGTTACTCGTTCGATCGCGTAGTTCGTAGCTTCGTAGGTTATAATTTAATATTATAAGTGATAACTACGGCCTAAACTAGCCGTTAGGTATATAGCGTGGCGTTGTTATAGCGCCGAATGTGAATCTAAATAGGGTACACTATACGTTGAGTATACGTAACGCGCCATAATTTAACGCTATGCGTTATATTAACTACCATTATACCAAACAAAAAAAGGATTTTTAAAATCATGTACCTGCAATATCGGTTTTTCGGGTTTCCGTGTAAATATATATACTATTTCCATTTCTTTATTTTCTCGACGACAGTTCTAATTTCATAGTTGTAGTGTTGTGACCAAATAAGTAATGATATCGATCGCATATATTTATTATATTTTGAACAAAGACAAATATAACAAAAATATTCAAATATATTTTTTCGAGGTGGGAACACTAAATGGCCCAGTGTCATTTTCTGTTTTTTTAATCTGTCACTAGCAACAACACAGTCATGCTAGTCACTACATTTGTGTTTGCTGAGTTTTTTCACATTATCCATACGTTACGTTGTGTATTTTGTGGTCCTCCGTGTTGATTCCAGCCCAGCTGTCAAATGTCAAAATGCCGAAAGGATCTGTTCTAAAAAGACATACGAGAGAACTGGCGATAAGGTTCGTAATAACTTTGAAGTAGAGCATCAAAATGGTGGTCCGCTTTGACCACTGTCGCAAGTGCGAGAGCGTGTTGCGGCCGTATTAAGAATTAGTGGACCTACTGTTTCAAAAATGACTACCAAAGCTTACGGCACAAGGAGCATGCGGGAAAATAAGCTTCGTACGCCGAGGAAAAAACGCCAACCACGTCGTGTGACATCGGTTGACAACTTCGACGCTGATGCTATTCGCCGTCATATATATGACTATTACTTGCGCAAAGAAATTTCAACACTTAGGGCGACTTACACCAAAATGATTAAATCATTTTAAGTCACTAAATACGTTTAAAGTGACAGCTTTTAAGGCGATTTGAAATTTGCTAAACATGTTTAAGGGGCTTAATGCATTTAAGCATTTTGGTGCAATCCGCCCTTAAAAAACTTGTTGTTTCTTTACGTGAATGTGGTTTGTTTCATGGCCAAAAATCTTCATTAAACTTGGTTTTGAAAAAATTGATTAAAATAAATAAAGATTACAACATCATATAACATCTTGTAATATATATATATATATATATATATATATATATATATATATATATATATATATATATATATGTATATATGTATATATATATATATATATATATATATATATATATATGTATATATGTATATATATATATATATATATATATGGGTCAATCAACTTTTAAGTGTACATCTATGACAAATTTAATTTTTTAAATTTTATTTGATTTTTTTATATTTTAACGTTTTTTCTTTAGATAATTATATATATTTTAAGGATTTACATAGAGCAGAACGATTTATTTAAATAAAATAGTAAAATGGACTCCAAAATCCACATGACTCTAGTTAAGATAGTCCCTTGGTCAACTAACTAAATAGACTTCTGAACTATTTGAAATTCAGTCGAATTGTGAACCGTTATTTTATTCTCACTTAATATAGGATGGATTAAAATTTGTCTTCCATAAATAAAAGACGTGGCTTTTAATTGATACGTTATTTCCAATTATATTGTCTCCTGGACAACGACAAACTTTAAATGTAACGAACTTTTCAATTAAGTTGTAAAGTAATAATTCATACGTGATATTTAAAACTGTTTGTTTCACTTTTAATTGTTACATGCATATTTGAAAATTTTGTAAACCTCACTGTTTTTTTTTTAAATAAAATTGACGATAATGTGTCTTTAGGAGACAGGGACAAAATGGTTGTCCAGTGGACTTATACGGTTATCCATAAGACATACTCAGGAGTTCAAAGGCGATACTAGGATTGAAATCGCCTGTATTTGTTATTATTATTTAAAAAAAAACAACTGTATGACAATAATTTTCAGTTTTATTATATTTTTTTACGAAAGAATTAACATTACAATATATGACTAAATAATGAACAGACCTATAAACGTGACAACTCTTACTTATTAACTTACAAATATTAACAGCCTCTTTAATGAGCTTAAATACTTTTTTGATTCTAATTTGCACTTATAACGTCTTGATTTTTCTTTTTCCGTCAAACCCATTATCTAAAAATAATAACGAATATAATTTAGAATATAGAACTATTAGATATGACAAAAATGTGTTAAGTAAGTAAGCTAACTACATCCGTGGTGTAGTGATTTGAGCGTTAGTCTTAGGATCCGGAGTTCCCTGGTTCGATTCTCGGGAAAGGAACACGTAAAATTAATATTTGTCAATTTATCACTTTCACTCACAAGATTGTGCCGAGTTTGGTTAGGACATAGCAAGTTAAAACCACCTGATTGTTCGTAACAAAGATTGTCTTTGTAAGAGGCTCTTCAGTGACTAATTATTGAAAGAAAAATATTGCTTTATTCTGATTGTATCATTAATTGTCCTATGGACAACCAAAATGTCCCACGGACAACGGTTTTGGTTGTCCAAGTGACTGGTTGTCCAAGTGACATTAATCAGTCTTTGCGCTTCCTGATAATAAATAATGATATTTTGAGTTAGGTCTTACGCGCAGTGAAAAATATAGATAAAATAGAATATATTTCATTTTTATTTACTATGATACATCAAATACTTACGTTTTTGTGCTGGTTGTCCGGTAGACACACAAAAAAGCCACCAATTTTTTCAAAACGCGCGCGGCCGACTGACAGCGCGGCAATGATGAAATCAAAATGGCGGTTGGATGAGTGTTGTCACCAAATCGACCGATTTATTGTCAATGCACTGATCACTCCACCTATGTTTTGGTTTCAGAACTTTTTATCGTTGTCCGGTGGAAGTCGGAATAATAAAATATAATAGGGACCAATACGAACATGCAAAAAATTCAGTAAAATTATGAAACAAACAAAAATCTATATGCTAGCATCTTAGTGAACATTGTAATAAATAGTTATGTACAAGCGTAATTAATTGCCATATAGTATTTTTTTGTATAAAATAATGTTTCATTGTAATTAGGTACTGGGGGACAAATAAAAAACACTACATTCAGATGTTTTGTCACCTGGACAACCATTAAAATTCCAGTTTAATAGTGATTTTTTTTAAATAATTCACTCGTATGTTTGCTTAATAATAAGATAAATGCGACATATAACAAAAAAACACTTAATTTTCTTTAGAACTGCGATTATTGGTCAGGGACAAAACATAGTACTTACAGGACAAATAAAAGTTGATTGACCCATATATAATATTATAGTTCATAAATTTGTACAAAAGTATCCGTTAGTAGTTTAACTTTTTGTGAAAAAAACGGGTCTAGGTATTCGCACATTACACCAACTCCTCGCCGACTCAATCCCAACTCAACTCACAGTATGGCATTGAAATGTAGAGCTTACATGTTGTTAATTAAGAGTGAATTTGTCAACTTGTAAGTTAAAGGTATACGACGCGTGGTCAATGCGTTGTTCGCCTATTGACTGTCACCGACCGTATGCCCCTCGTTGTTAATGAATTGGTCACGAGTCGACAATGTGCTTACGGCTGGTGGACGACGCGCTGCTAACTCGTCTTGATCGAGCGGGGACGCAGCGCCCCTCTTTCTTCATTCCATGTATAGTTGCAGAACATAGTGCAGATCTGGTTGAGGTCGAGCTAGTTGACAACGCGCTTCCCACTCGTTGACGACACACTGCCTACTCATTAACGCCAAGTTGTCCACTGGTGACCGATGCGTTGATTGCCTAGTTGACGACTTGTTAATACCGAATCGATAGTTCTAGCTGGAAGCGTGTTGTATTGGCGTTGAGTCGGTGTAATGTGCTAAGACCTCTATCGTGTTACGTTTATCGATATAGCTCCTATAGTAATCATTATGTGTTACACATCACTACCTGGCCATGAATTATTTGTGACACATTAATTAATTAACGTAAACAGCACAAAATCACATGGGCGTCGTTCGGTCATCGCGAAAATAAAGAAATGGAAATAGTATAGCAACCATTATTGATTATAGTTTCGCTACGTCCGTCCGTCGGTTCGTCCGCACGATAGCTCAGAGATCCTTAGTATTAGAAAGCTGTAATTTGGCATGAATAAACATATTAGTCACGGCAACAAAGTGGTAACATGAAATATTGAAAAATATTTTTAACTTCCCGCTACGTATGTAGATAAGGAAATTACTGATTTTGCCCCGATTTTCGAAAATCGTGTGGCAATTCGTGAACTTACGGACGGACGTGGAATACACAGACACAAACACACCTACATACATACAGACATACTGACGACATCGTGAAAATGGTCGCGGAGAAGATTCCTAGGACCTCAAAACGTGGAGATCTGGTGAAAACTTGATTTTCGAAAATCGGGTTAAAATCAGTAATTTCCTTATTTACATACGTAGCAGGAAGTTTACTACGTGATAGAGTTCTGCATTGTCACGGCCGGGTCTGGTGCCACCGCCTTACCTAATTCCTGCCGCAATAGCGTCAGTGCTTGTTACTGTCGTGTTCCGGTTGGGAGGCTAAGGTAGCCGGTTAACTTAGACAAGTGGCATTAAACCTTGCACAAGATTGCCACGCACCATTAACATCTTTAGTGTCTATAGGTGATGGTTCACACTTTTCATCTGAAGACCCATCTGCTTGTTTGCTATCTTATGAAATACGGGCTGTGCCCGCGACTTCGTCCACGTGGAAAATTTTCTAAAATGAAAGCAGTATATTAGTCGGAACAAACAGACTGACAAGCAGGAAAAAAATGTAAAACATGTTATTTTGGCATATCTAACGTGTGTACATGTGGCATTTAGTGGAAAACGGGTATTTTAATATTACAAACAGACACTCCAATTTTATTTATTTGTATAGATTTAGATGTGCAATATCAGTCGCGTTATAGCCGGTTTCAGCGTTAGAGCAGTAGACCCGGTCACCATTAATTCTGGAGTTATTTATTATGTACCAAAAAATTTTGTAAAAATTGCTTCTACATTAGGTATTTCTAAATTGTTCCACCTGTTAATTTTGTCCCAATGCAACGTTTTCAAAGCCCGCTAAAACTGTAATTAAAGCTGTTTAAAAACCAAAATCGATAATCACGTTCAAAAGTTACAAGTTTAAAAAATTAAAATATGTATTTTTGGTTTCAACAACCTTAGATATTATATTATCATAGCAACTGACAAATTTTTAACTTCCCGCTACATCAGTAGTATAAAAATGTGCTGATTTTGTCCCGATTTTCGAAAATGGAGTGTTCACCAGATCTCCAAGTTTTGAGCCCCTAGGAACTATTTCCGACTATTTAACGATGACATATGTATGTATGTAAACATCTCATGACTTGAGCAACTAGACCAACCGTAATACGATTGATGGCGTTCGATTAGGTTCCGCGAAACTTAGACTTAATCTTAACCGATGTAAACCAAGGGGTTTTGAGAAATTGTAGGAAAACCTCAAGAAATATCGGAAAACAATGTTATTTTATAATAACTTCCAAATTAATGTACCAATTGAGTACAAAATATTATTATTTTTCATATTTCTTAAAAATTTATGTCCAATGCCTTAAATTGCATCAAAATCGGTTTACCCGTCCAGAAATTATCGTTGGCAAAAAATTTTGAAAAAGTATTTTCCGACAAAACTTCGAGATTTTTCAGTGAATCAGTTTTTCAACCTATTTAGCCCGACCAAAAATTTGTGAATTAAATGTTTTTTGATATTAGGTACTTCGATAATTTTTACCTAATAAGACATTTTAGAGCTGAAAAACTGCGTTGAATGTCATTCGAAATATCAAAATCGATCATAATTTTTAAAATATACACCTTTTCAAAAATTAAAACAGTGTCATTTTTACAAACTTTAACTTTTTGAACTCTTTGAGCTCAATAGTATGCTTCAGTATAGTTAATGCTTTCTTGAGCTTAAAAAAGCATCAATTTAGTGGGATGTTTCAGGAATCGCCTGCAGGATGAACAGGTTTACAGAGTTTTATAACAGAAAAAGACTGAAGGTGAAAGTATTGGCTAGTACGTAGAGTTCTTAATGGGCAACGATGATTATTTAAGCTATTTTTGAAATGCATGATGTATTTTTGACCATTTAACATCCTTTGCAGTAGTCTCAATTTGACAATAGCCCTGTTAGACAGGGAGAAATATCACTTGCTTTTAATAAACGGTATAACTCCAATTTTATGGGCTTAAGAAATAGTGAAATATATAATGTAGATATAACACAAACCTAATATTGTAGAAGGACAGGGACATTTTGTTTACAACAAATTATAAAAATAGCGCTTTTTTGCACTTTTTTGCCAATGTTTCGCAAAATACCCATGTAATCGACAATGAAGTAGGTATATTAATAAATTTTCACGGAATGGTAGGCTAATGTGAAAATTCGCAATTTTGTTTTTATGTCGCAAATTAGCATTCAAGGTAAAATTGTAAACTTTTCAAAATTGAACAAATCTTCAAATCATGTAGTTTTCTAATAAGATATCAACATGAGACAAAAAGTAGTTAAAAGGTTATATTTAGTGAAAATCATATGTCGCTTAAGTGGTCTAGTGGGCCGGTATCGGTGTTGATCACATGAGGTGCCAGGTCCGATTCCCGGTTCGGGCAAATAAAAAATATGTTTTTTCAGTTTTCTGGTAAAAACAACGTTGCTCGGGATGGTCTAAGTGCGCGGTTGGCGATAGATTTGCCACCTATCACATTGTGGGACTAAGTATCTTCAGCTAATCGTGTGTGCACTGGTTGTATCTCTGCCTACCTTTTCGGGATACAGGCACAAAGATAGTTTTTATTAAAAAATAATAATTTAACATATGGATTTGTAGTTTGTTATTAATAAAAAACATAATAAAGCCTGTAACTAAAGAAGCTTATCTTATTCTTTGAAAAAAGTTTATTTTTCGTCTCTGATTGATTTTATTGTAATTTGTATCAATTTCAATAAGAAAGATAAGCAATCAAGGGCTTTTTGTCTATTAAAAACTAAAAAACCATGTTAATTTTAAAAAAATTTGCTTCTCACAAATAAGGAATGTTGATTAATTTTGTTTAACGCCAATATCTTATTCTGGACTGAAGTTATTACACGCTATTATTTTCTAATTAACAATTTTTCTATAAGTTACGATATTGTTTTTTGGAGTCTGTCTTTAGTGAGTATACAAAGTATTTTAGGTACTTCAACAAATACACTTTCTAGAAGTTTCATTTATTTTCAAAGAAAACTGGTTGATTTATCTAATCTTAAAACTTTTACTCCTTATTGCGTTCCAGGCTAATTTTGCAATATAAAAACAAAATTGCGAATTTTAGCAATAGGCTAACTTTGCGTGAAATGTTATAAAGTACAAATTTTATTGGTATAATACATGTCGATCAGACACATATTTTATATAGAGAGATATTGGCAAAAACTGAAAAATGACACGTTTTATTTTCTTATAAAAAATGTTCCTGACCTCCAAAGATGTCAAGATTACTTACGTTGTACACATATTTTACTAAATTTTCAAGTTAATTGATAAGATTTCAGTTATAACATTTACTACAAACGGATAGCTCACGGGATATATCCAGAAATAAATACTATGAAATGCGGAGACTAACGTACTATGACATATTACTTTCTAAGCTTTTTATACATTCGTATTACGTTTAACTGGATTTATCACCCGGCAATCTTTGAAACTTGTGATGTCTGTAACTTTTGAATTAGAAGCTGAAATTTTTAAGGGACAATGCTTATAGTATCTCTTTTCGAACAAAAAAATAATAAAAATGTGTTTTGACTTTCATCTCCTATCCCGCGAGAACGGTGCGGAATTCTGGGATAAAATTATTCTATATGTTGCTAGGCTTTCAGCTATAATCATGTCAAATTTCATAATTTTCCGTCCAGTAGTTTTTGCGTGATTGACGCACAAATTAACAGACAGACAGACAAAAATTCTAATAATTAGTGTTTTCGCTTTTGTTATTGATCTTTTAACCGACTCAATATTTTTCAAAAATCTTTAATGTACAGAAATTACTTTTCTACTCTTTTATTATATGTATAGATAGATATAGATAAAAAAAGTTTTAAATATTTCCTAAGATTTTATGTTACCATTTTGTTGCCGTGACTAATATGTACATTCGTACTAAATTACAGCTTTCGGGATCTCTGAGCTATTGTGCGGACGGACTGACGGACGGCTGCACGGACATAGCGAAACTATAAGGGTCATTATAGTTTCGCTATGTCCGTCTTATTTTGGAACCCTAAAAACCAGACTTTATTTACCAACGTTTCTTAAATCCTTGTTAGTAAGTGGGGTTGAGGTTGTAAGGTACTAATTGTAATAAATATTATAAAAAAAATAAAGGTAGACAAAAGCAGTCTTATCTTCAAATAACTATCTCTATTTGGCAAACAGAAAACAACTTAAATTTTGTAAAGGTATCTTAATTTTCAAAAATAAAAATTCTAGGACCATTCCAATTAAATAACAATCGTTTATATAATGTTCTAGTTTTACAACTGTGCGGAGATGTTATTTAAAAAATATATATTAAAGATACAATGATACTCCACCGGAATACTTTTTTAAAGTTCATATCAGCTAAGTTGTTGCATAAACAATACAAAATACATATATCAAAACTAACTTTTTACAAAACAAAAATGTATGTCAAGGTTGTTTATAAAAACCTAGCGTTTAAAATTCCAAATTACAAAACAATATTATATAATATTATAAAATAAAATACCTATAAAATATAGGTATACAAAAAATAAATTGGTATTTCATAAAATATTTGTAGAATGATAATTTCTAAATAGTATTTCGAAAATTTCTAAATAAGTATTATTCTAAAATCAAATCAAGACATCAAAAAACTCATCGCGTATATAATCACATAAATAAAAAATCATTTAACACAATAATCATTTTTTGTGTGTATTTACACATATCTCGCGTTTAGATTGGATTAGTTAGAGACACAACACAATGTACAAATGTAAAAATAGGAGAAAGAAAGTAGATTTAATAAGATTGAGCTTTTCTTTTACTTCTCAGCGTCCCAGAGTTCCCAATTAACTTGCCAGTCGCAAAAGCAATTTTATATGTATCTAGATGTGTGCCGGTAAAAATAACTATCTATAGTGTCTACGTCAAAAGATAAAATCAATGTTAAATTGGACCTACAGATAGGTGAAAAGAGATAACGAATGCAGAAGAAAGGTGGCAAGAAGCATGATTGGTAAAGCTGTATAAAACGTTTACAATAACTAACTAAAACGTGAGTGTATCCTAAATGTCTAATTAGTCTGATTATCTGTTTTAAAAGACTATTTAGCTCATATTTATAGAAAAATGTACGAGGTTTTCCTTGTGCCATCCAAAAAGCCTATCGTTGAGTTTTATTTTGCAAAAGCAGAAAACTATTAACTCGATATATGTGTAAGCACACTATTACGCTAAGAACAACATCACTCAACGGTAGCCGACAGGATCCATTCCGGTGTTCAGGCTATAATTCCGATACATGCCTGAATTGGCAAGATGATTTGTAAAGGCTTGACCAGCTGGGAAAAATACCGACGTAACTGAATGAATGCCTGAAAATATAAATTAAATATTATTCTAAGGTTACAATAGCCCAAAGTCATGGGCCCAGCTCTTATTGAAAGATGTCAGCACAATTTCAAATTTACAGAAATTCTATTACGAGTGAAAAAGCTATTTACGCGCGATATTCTACAATTTACATAGCTGGAATTTCTTCTACCAAGCAAGTATGATTAATAAAATGTAACTGTAAACGGAAAGTAAAACTTATTAGACGACCTGATATAACTTTTTGGTTCCGTAGCTGTTTTGCAATGTGTATATTATACGTCGTGGCCAGATCTAAGAATTGATCACGTGACCGACTGATCAGATCTAAGAAATGATCCTTCATGATGTGGCCGACCATTTCATGAAATAGATTGCCTTTTTCTCAAGATGTCGTGTTTCTAGTCTAATAAAATAGTTCCAGTCTAGTCAAATAATGAAACAAAAACAGTTAATTAAAATAGAGGTCAAGAGATTTTTCATAAAAAAACGTATTTTATTCCATCAATCATGTCACGGATTTTTTCGTGTACAAGACTCGCGCTTGATCAGTTTTTATAGTAGTCATGTTAATAACAAAATCAAATGCGGATTGCGAAGAAAATGAAGATTTCAAAAGATAATACACATGTACACACATTAGTCCAAACTAGGTTATAATCACTTGTACTTTAATTTCAATACAAATATAGACAAATAATTTTAAATTAATCGACTGGTTTCGCTTTTTAAAGCATCTTCAGGACGGAATATCACACTATTTAATCTATGTACACTCATTATATTAAAATCAAACTCAAACTCTTTTATTCTGTGGTAGTAGGTTAAGGAGTTAGATGTGAAGAAGAAGTTAAATGTGAAAATACTATGATAACATACCTAATTTGTTATTTACATGACAACACAGTTTCATAAAATTCATAAAATGCTTGCTTTTAGGAGTCCTTGCTTGAGCTTGAGCTTTATGAATAAAAACGAGTCGTGTTTTTTAAGTAAAAAAGAAGCCAAATTATCTTAGAAGTTCCAAGGTCAGGCCTTGGAACTTCTAAGATAATTTGGCTTCTTTTTTGTGAAATAATATCAACACAGCTATTTGAATGTAAGCGGACACTCAAATGATTCATTATAGCTTTTCAGTTGACAGCTTACCTATCTTTCCGCGGCACGGCGGTAGTGGTGATTAACACACCAATACTAGACTTCATATACTACACTTTTCATAGTTGGCACTTGGTGAAACTTCATTTCAATACAATATTTATCAATAAATACACTTATACTGTTTCTTGTTTACCTTAGGGAACATACCCATACTACGTGACCTATTTTTTAAGATTTTTCGACCCCTCCCTCCCCTCGGTGACCACTCGTAGTATATGCCAAGACCCCCCCCCCTCGTTTAGTTTTCACGTAGTAATTCATAATTATGATTTTTAATCATTTCACAGGCAAAAATTAAAAAAAAAAAAATTTGGCTCATACTCGTCTTTATTGCATAAGACTGCATGCATACTTAAATTACTAGTGAATTATGTATTATGAAAAAGAACAACATTCGTGAAAACATATTGCTATACAGTATGGAACTTACAGTAACTTAATTTACGAATACAACAATTATTTTCATTCATTAAATTTCTCTCATTAAAATCGACTACGTGACAAAAATCTGAGCCACCCCCCCGCTCCTGTGACTGACCGTAGTATTTTAAAGACCCCCCCCCCCCCCCCCTAAACGGGTCACGTAGTATGGGTACGTTCCCTTATTGTGAAGCAATACAAGTGTATTTATTGATAAATATTGTATTGACTAGACTTCATGCTTCATAACAGTTTGTTCGACCTGTGTATTCCGCAACACAGTCTATTCGACTTAGAACATGACTTTTTATCACACCATAGGATAGCAAACAAGCATTGGGCTTTTCTAGTAAAGATAACCATCGTCAATGATGCGTGTAGTAAGTAGGGTATAATGCGACATGAATACATTTATCGGCTACGTTGCCCTCAAACCTGAACACGATAGTGACAAGCATTGAAGTCATTGCGACAAAACCAACAAGGGCGGTGATACGAAACCCGGGTGAGACGTTACAGAACTCTACCACCTAGTAGTCATAATGGTAAAGACAATAAGTATTTATTTTATAGTTAACCATTTACGAATTGCCTTATAGAATAGAAGATGGGTTATTCCTCAAAGGGGGCCTGGACCAACACGGCGGAAAACTTGACTTCAGATCTGAGATGAACAGGCCGATGGCTTAACGAAAGAGATAATTCGTAATTATTTAAGCAAGAAGCTTAAGGCAAGAAAATATGGATATTAACCAAACAAATCTAACTCAAAAGGGAGAAAAATGAAAAACTTTATCTAGTAAAGTTTTTTACTTTTACTAACATATAATTTAATTGTAAGCTAAAAAGAATCATTCACTTTAAATTGTTACAACAAACTTGTTTGTGTTATTTTAACAAAGTATTATTTAGTGATTGGTAAATCCATCGCCGTGTTAAGAGAGTAATTCCGATACATGCCAGCATGCGCCAACTTGTTCGTGAAATCTTGACTTTTAGGGAAATATGCAGAAGGTACTGAATGAATACCTACAATATAAAATTCAAGCTCTAACAGACTGTATTCTTAATACAACACGACTGAAAATATACAAATATAAAATCATAAAATCTAATCATTTTATATTTCAATTTCCCCGTATCGATCCGGGCTCATTTGCCTTTGCTCTCCATAAAGGCTAATGCAACTGGCTAAATTTGTAGTTATTTTCTTGTTCTTGTAAAACTCTACCACTACCTAGTGTACTAACTAAGTGAGAGTAACTAGAGTTTCACAACGTTTCGCTCAGGCTTGGTCAGTGGCACATGCTGTGAAGCATATATATATATATATATATATATATATATATATATATATATATATATATATATATATATATATATATATATATATACAAACATTTATTACATTGTTATTGTTATTAACTGATATATACCAAAAATGTTAATGGTGCTTTACTATGCGTATAGCGGGATGGTATTGCCACATGCATAAGTGTACCGGCAACCTTACCCTCCAAGGAAGAACACGACAGCGACAAGCACTGACGAAATTGCGGCAGGAATAAGTAAGGAGTAGTATATAGTAATAAGTAAGTAAGGAGGCGAGACTATCACATAGTAGTTACAATGGTAGTGATATTTTTTTTTATTTATTTTTAATCAAAAAATATACATACATTGTATAAAATTTCGCCAAATTGTGTTACAGTTTGTTGGCGAATAGTCAATCGTTCGCGTTTTAAGACCTGCCTGGCAGAACGGTTGTTTTTGTATTATTTTAAGGGGTACGGAACACGGGGGAATACCAAACGAATTACAGAGGGCGCGCCCTCCACGGGCCTTGTCCCTAAAACCAGTACCTTCCATTGTAGTCTTTATTCAAAACGTTTGGACCTAGTTATCCATTCTAATATTATAAATGGGAAAGTGTGCACAATTATAACATTGAAAGTGATTGTGATGTCTTAATAATGAATAAGTTAATACTGACTACCTTTGTCGTCGAGCTGTTAGTAACCATAATTGCGAATTGATGGAGCTCAGGTTTGAATCCCGATAGGGACAAACATTTGTGTAATGAGCATAGATGTTTGTATTTCTAGGTTTTGGTGTTTATTATAATACAGTATTTATTCATATATTCTATAATATAATAGTATCATTAACTAACACCCGTAACACGAGCAAATTTGCTCACTTTGGTATTAGATAAATTCCTGTAATTTATCCAGCGATATTTATAATATCTATTCCATAATACAAGTCATTCGACAGTAAATACCTGGTGGAAACCATCCGTATTCACTGGCTGAAGTTCTATAACATGGGTGCTGCTTGCTTACTTGACAACCGTATCCGTTGAACCAATCTGTAGAAAATTGAAGCGATAATTAATCGAATTTGAAACCCAAAAAAAACCAGCGATCTAGTAGGTAAACATTTCAAATCATGAGGTCTTAGGTTCGACCCTGAGCCGTGCGATAACTGCTGTGTAAATTTTTCTGTGCAGCAGCTCAAAGTCTGATTGATTTTCTGACACTCTTTTGCCTCAAATGAGCTCATAAGGAACTTGACTTACAAGCGGAATTGGCTCTAATTTAGTTCGCAATGAGTCTGAACCAGCGGGACAGGGTTGCTGCGTGGAGATCCAGTGAACGTAGGCAAATCGAAGTGGATACCGAAAAGCGTAGATGAGGCGTAGCTTGTGAAGCTGGCTGGCGCTGTTGGAAGCAGAATGGGGTATTAGGAGGTGCTGATAGTCAGAAGGTTGTAGCGTGCTGTTTTGTCGAGGGTCACTACTGTGGCGTGTTGATGGCTGTTAGTGGTGAAGATCACGTCGGGGTCACCACTGCAGCTCCGCTAGTCCGTATCGCTGAAGGGTCAAATAGTGATGGAACCAGCGGGCCAACTTTTTGTCAGGTGACGTCAAAACTGTGGAGGTTAATGACGTCACACAAGGACAATGAAGGGGAAAGTAAGATCTTCCCAACCACACAAGATGTACTACCTGGGGACTGAAGTCCATTTGAGAAACGTTGAAACTTGTATATAGTGTGTACAAGATAAATAATTGTGATATCGCGATTCAGGAATTTAGTTTTGAATTTCGTTATTTTCTATTTTTTATTGTTTTTCTTGTAGCGTTTGTGTTAAAATACAATAGGTATAGTTCGAAATTACGTATGCCCCGGACACCTGAATGACCCGCATAATTGTTCCCGCATGTTCCTACGTTTGATAAATTTAAAAGAGGTGAGATCAACGACACCAATACATTATTGGTGAATTTACATTTTAGATAGTTTAAAGTCTAAAAAATATCTTTATATACAGATTTTTGGAACGAAGTTCCTTACGGCAGGCTTGGAGGGGATAGGGATTTTGCTGCGCGACCGAACTGAAAAAAATGTGATAGTAAAACCGTAAGAAAAATGCGTGGAATAAAAGCGTTAAATGAGACGTGCGCAGGCGCGACAGTCGCGTACATAAGCGAGTAGTGCCGTTTAGCCGAAGGAAGTTCGTTCCTACCTGGTGTCCCGCGACACCACATCATTTTTTAGACAGTTTAAAGACAGAAAACAATTGCTGACTTAAGGATTATGAATGATGTAAATAGATAAATTTTATAAATTAATGTATAGGATATATTTATTTACACCATAGAATATAAAACAAACTAGGTGTAATTATCAAAGATGTTGTAGCGGTGAAACTTACCCCCGAGTGAAACGATGTAGAACGTTAACCTCGCATATTCACTCGGCTTTTACAAGCTTTCCTTTCAGAAGACGCCTCATTTAAATAAAATAAGGAGGTGAATGAAGTATTCATTTGTATTACTTTTAAACCACCGTCAAAAGAATGCGGTTATCTGTTTGACCTGTATGTATGTGATATTGTTGGAATTAGATAATTTTAGATTACAATGATTTATTTAGGCTACCAAACACGTGTGCTAAATTTCGAATACATATGTGTGTTTGTCAACAAATTTCTCGGAAACTAAGTCATATCGAGATAATCCTTCGGGAACAGTCTAAGTTATATCAAAATCAGTTCAGTAGTTTTTAAAATATGGGTATCCACTTATTTCTGGAAAGCATTATTTTTCTCAAAGATAATCCCCCCCCCTTTACAGATTATATAATAGATACCTAGATGCGTTTCTTGAAATCATGAACTTATCAAGCCAATAAACCGCCGATGACTGATACCTTTAAGTTAACATAACCCAGGACATTGTTCCATTTCAGTCAGTAATAGAAAATTGAAACCCTCGAATTCACGCCACCGTAATATGAGTATAGAAAGAATTTTAAACTTATAGTCATATTAGTTGTTAAACATTACACTTTGCTCAGCAGCATTTATGTTATTGGTACAATAAAGTACGTACGTAACATTTATGTTATTGGTACAATAAAGTACGTATAAAATGTTTAAGTTACAACTTACGGGGATGCTCAAATCTTTTCGGTAGATTACAAGTCGCAAAAACGTCGGATGTTTTTAATTCTAGTTTCTTTATCTCCTGCTGCAAACTTTGGCGGTCAGTGCAAATAGCTGAACAGAAACCAGCTTGCATTTCTTGTGGTTGATCGGGCATCGGTGATCGCTCTTCATTGGCCATTGTAAAATCACTTTTTATTTTTGATTTTTCGTTACTCTTTCCCTGTCTGAGTTTTCCTGTATAATCCAGTATATTCCTTTGTGGTTTCAGTTAAATCAAAGAATATACAATACTATGAGTTAAATTGTGTACAATTGTTTATCAATATCTATTGGTTTCCATGGAAACCGGGTATAGCTACAGATTAAGTTAATAATAAAAATACTTTTTAAGCTACTGTCATACAAAGTATTTGACATAGGTACACAGTAGCGCCTGGTTGCAAACGTAGTGATTGTATATTCTTTGCTGGCTACGCCTTTTACGCGAATAATAACGTACTAAAGGAAAATTTCAATCACAGAATTATTATTTGTTCTGTGAGTGCGAGAACTAATACCCAACGGTAGCCAGTCCCGTGGTGCGACAGGTGGTTAAATTTGTTTAAACTGAGCTCACATCTAGACCTGAGCAAATTGTATTTCTAAAACTGAAAACTTATAAAAAACTAATTGCCCGACCCACGATCTCAATCATATGACATTTGTGTGACACCTATTAATTTTAACAAGCAAGTAATCAGTGTTTAACAGATCATTTGCTTGTAAAAATGTTAAATACAGATTAATTGGTTGTTAAAATTGATTAGCGTTTCAGGAACTGGCCGTCAAGCCAGTATTAATACTTTATTATTTACGTATTTAATAGAGATTTCCAAAATACATTTATCATCATGATGAACCTTAAGCCTTCTTTTTGCAGGTTTGTTCAGAACATCCATTCTTCATTAAGGTTCAAACCAATCCTAAGGTTTTAATAAGTTACATACTCGCGTAATATTTTTAAAAACCTAATAAGTATATCAACGAACGCTCTATCGTGTATTCCATCATTGTTTTAAAAAAGTTTACAGTTTTCTACTTGCTATTTGGTATCTGCTTAAGTAGTTATAATCACTCGTGTGCATATCTAATGTGTGAATTATCTAAGGCATGTCGTACACTAAACTCAGTCGTAATGGTTCAATAAAAGAAGACTGAATTATTCCCCGTGTTGGTTACGACCCTATTCTGTATAACAAATCAACTGCGATACCGCTAGGCACTCGTAAAAGGTGAGCGAAGATTAATATAGTGTCAATAACATCATGACTACTAATCAGGTCGTAAAGTTCTCCAACATCTCCACTGGCCACTGGCCTTACTTATTCCTGCCGTAATAGCGTCGGTACCTTTCGGCTCGGTGGGTAAGCTGTGCTCTGATACAAAATAAGAAATAAATAACATAAAATGTTCAGCTCAATTAAAGAGATTTCAGATTCTAAGCCCTGCTCTTTTAAGCCATCTTTGAAGAATAGGCCATATGAAAAATTTTCATGCAGTTCAAAATCGACTAACGGCAATACGAGTCACTAACAACTTTTCTACTAGGTGGAAGAATTCTCCAACGACGCGCGCGGTTATAGAAATACCGTTTTGCTTATTCCTGCCGCAATAGTGACAATACTAGTCACTGTCGTGTTCCGGTTTGGCGGGTAAGGTAGTAAACGCCTTGCCATATGGATAGCAACGCAGCATTAAAGCAACGTGGGAAAATTCAGGGACGGCCCGCAGAGGCAACCGTTTACAGATTTTTATAACTTCGTGGCCACTCCTTTACGTTACACTCAAATCGTCAGATTTTCTAAATTTACCTGCACTTTTTAGCTCGCAATTGACCCACCATACCTTATTCAGATGCGCTTTGGTATATCCATGTCAGTATTTTTTGCATTTTTGAAAACCTAAAGACGCTTTCTTCATCATTAAAATGTAAATTATTATATAAACTTTTCCCTATTATCTAATTTACAAAATCCAATAGGTCCCACGGCACTCCATTAAATCCATATTAGCCATCTTGGGCTAGATTGTTTACTAATATATGTTTTCTGTGAGTAGGGGACTATAAAATATGTATTTAAAAATGTTTAATGTAAAAAAACTAGTTTGTATTCATTTATACAGAATATATTAGTGTTATCAGCATATCAGCTCCAACAGCGGCAAACGAGTGGGAGAATAGGTATCATGAGTCCCGCTGTTAACATCATGGGCTATTAGCAAACGCAATTTTAATTCGATCGTGGTACTACGCTTCGACTAACAAACTGTTTCCATTGTAATAAATACTTTTTACGATAATAGATAATAAATATTCATCTTCTATGTGACGTATTAGATAAAAATGAAAACAATAACAATTGATCAACCCATTAACTTAAAAGTGGTGAAATTTGAATTAGATTTTACAGCATTATACCACCAACCTAAACCAAAGAAAGAAGCGAAACCGAAGAGGTTTAAAGTGCCAGTTGTTGATAGGAAGAAAAAACACGAAATACCATCACCCCCAACGATTAATGTAACACAACAGGTAACTTATTCATGACCTAGTTTTGGCATGCCCTTTGAAAATAGGTTTTTGCGATTTGACCGCTTTATTGGTGCTGTGCTTTGAGTATATAAATCTTTGTGGCTAGTAAGTACATACAAAACAAGGCTATCGTCAACGGGGGTAGGCATTTGTATGATGAGCATAATTGCTTGTATTTCTGGATCTGGGTATATAATATAATGGTGAATTGATGGATTGTTGGGGATATGGCAGGATGTAAGGCCTCATACTGTTAGGGTGTCCCGCGTTGTAGTCTAAAACTAATTGCGAAACAACTACTTTATTCGACTTTGCTTGTTACAAATCACGACTTTTACTATGTACTTAAATCGCACTACTATTTGTGCACGCGGTTAGAGGGTTTATATAGTGAAAGAAATGTTTGAATCAGCGATTATGTATACGATAAAACAAGGGTTATAACATCACGTTGACTCCGTTATCCTTTAAACTGGAACAAGAAAGTGACAAGGACTATGTTTTTGTACGAGCAGCGATTTTGTTGAAAGGTCGCTGACGTAGCTCGGGTAGAAATATTTCACTTTTCAACTGACTTTCCAAAAGGAGTAAGTTCTCATTTCAGCTGTATGTTTTCTTGTAAAAATGTTGTTGAACTGAAACTGAAATAGTAATTCATTAAATGTTCTTTGCTTTGCTTGGCCGAAATATTTTCCTTTTTAAAAAAAAATGTAATTTGTTATAAACCAGAGTTCCTTATTGCAAGTTCTGTAAGCCAGATCGTAAAAGGCGACTAATTGGCTATAACATGTCACTCATGTCACTAACATTGTGACTACTATGTGTTAGAGTTACGCAACGTCTCGCCCGGGTATTTGGTTCCACAGCAATACCTATTCTTGTCGTAATAGCGCCGATGCTTGTCATTGTCGTGCTCCGGTTTGGAAGGTAAGGTAGCCGGTAGACTTATGCATGTGGCATTGCCACCCCGCCACACGGAAAGCAACGCACCATTAACATCTTTTTTTCTCTGTCTTGGGTTAGCTGTAAGACATATCTTTTTAGTTATAAGCTCGCCTTTTGTACTTTTTTACCTATTATTTCCTTTTTTTATTAATTTTATATGTACAATAAAGTGTTAAATAAATCTTTGTATGTATTAGCAACCGGCTATAAGCAAGCGACAAACCGGTGAATCGTGATGAATGATGAACCGTAAAGTCTATAGACGTTTGGCTTAGAAAAGACTGGGTACGATTGAAATACTTTAGCGTTTATCGTCCATAACCAATGGATTACTTAAAAGAATAACCAAAAACATATTCAATAAAAGATCGTATATCTATCTACTAATTGGCAATGCTATTTGATATCACTCTTTTATATTTTATGAGTAAAATTAAATTTAATAAAAATGTAATTTGTCTCAACCGTCCCCATGCCAGGGTTGGTTGAAACAGTGCTTTAGGTCAATTGAAACACATGCAAATAATACAAAATATAATAATTGAATTGTTATAAATTTTAATAACCTAATAACATTTTACTTCTTTTAATAGCGTAGTTGAACAATACAGATATTTTAGAAGCATTTATAAGTGTTTTTTTTTGTATCATTAGATGGCAAACTCACGCAAACAAGCAGATGACTCTCCTGGTATAAAGAGAAACTATCGCCTATAGACAACAAAAATGGTATCATTGCGTGCTATCCGTGTGGCAGGATGGCACTTCTTTGCACGATGATAAGTTAGCCCAACCTCTCGCTATTTTCTTTAGCGTACCCTTGGTATCTAAAAACAAAAACATTAAATAAATAAACCGTTTCAACCATATTCACAAAAAATGTTTCAACCGTCCCCAGCCAAGGGAACGTCAAGGATTCACAGTAGAAGTAATTATAAATTTGAGTAAAAACTAATCAAACTGCCATATTCTACAGACTTCAATTAAAATTATGCAAACTCTCAATTCGTTCACTACAATCAAGACCATAATAATTGCAAAAATGTACCAATAAAAATATTTACTTTTCCACCAAAAAACACAACTCTTATACACAACCACAGCAAGGGAAAAGCGACGAAACACCGTAATTCGTCTTCGGACTTGGCACTTGCTTCATTTCTTCCTTGTACCCCCGCTTTTCTCAAGATGTTCGCTTTGTTTCAACCGTCCTCCATTTCAACCATACCCAGTTTACCCGACTGTGCCTACCCCTAGATCTAAGCCCAACAAACCTTTAATTCTCGCTTCTAATTTCTCTCACTATGAGACTGAAGAAAACTTATCGTCAAGACCGAACCTCGACTTAAGGCAGTCTCTAAGCCAAGGTTCGGTCGTGATAAGTTATGGAGTAAGTGGCATCAAAATTTCGTCTCAGTATTAACTTTTGAAAAGGGTCTCGAGGGTTTGCGAGCCGAAACAGTGCACCAACACGTGTATGAGTGTGTGGACTGTGATGTATAAATTATAATGGGATTATCAAAATCAGATAAGACGTAATGTGGCCTCCTAAATGTGTCCCGCGGCTGGGGTGTCTATAACTATGTACTACGAGCATTCAAAAATAAAACAAAATAATTGAATTTGCATCGCTCAAACGCCTGTCTCAGTAAGGGTAAGTCTTTACATTAAGTAAAATTCACATAT
Source organism: Apodemia mormo (assembly GCA_036924255.1). Classification (NCBI taxonomy): domain Eukaryota; kingdom Metazoa; phylum Arthropoda; class Insecta; order Lepidoptera; family Riodinidae; genus Apodemia; species Apodemia mormo. Next base: position 24,382,976 of record JAUPFN010000007.1, on the reverse strand, counting down.
TACTTAATGATCTTTAAGTAGCCTTAATGTAAAATGAAACCAATTACTGAGTTGTTAACATACTTATGATCAGGCAAAATTACTTTAGAGTGATATAAAAATAAAAGTATTACTTTTATTTTCGACAGACAGACTTCGGGATTCGTCTTATCAATAACTTGTAGCTTTAATAAAAAGGTTTTCAGTTTACAGACTTTTTATGACTTGTAGCTTAAAACCTTTTTATCACTTTAGCCTTTTTATGGCTGAAGCTAAAATTTTATTTTATCGCTAAGGCAAGTTGATTTGATAGTCTAAATAAAATGACCTTATTATATAGCAAATAAGCAGGTATGGTATAATAGAAAGGTATGATAGAAAGAGTGACCCTTACCTATAGATACCGAAAATATTAATGACGTGTTGCCATTTATGGATCGCATATAAATACCACTTTTATTAAATATTTTACCTTTTACTTTACCCTCCTAACCAGAACACAACAATGAGACGCTATTTCAACAGAAATAGGTACCTACAATTCAAACCTAAGTGGCCGGATGGGGTGAACGTTAGCATGCGGGTCGCTTTATTAACGAAAAGTGACAGTTCATGAAGGTTCTTTGCAAGTTAAATCCCAGCCGTGTGCAAGTCAGTAACAAAATGATCCATCCAGATTTTCATTTTAATTGGACTTTTTTTTTAAAAACCCTCTGTTTTTCTGCCGGGCAGTATATGAATGGCGAAAGTTTGGCCAAACGTGAAACTACAATATTATGACTACCAGATGTTAGAGTTTTGCAATCGGACGGTTTTGGTAACTTCGCTTCACCTATTCCTGTCGCAGTAGTGTTAACGTTTGCCACTGTTATATTTTGATTTGGAAAGTACTTACCTTAGCCGATAAACTTAAGAATGCATTACAGCCCCGGCACACAAATGGCAACCCACCATTAACATCTTTGTTGTCGATGTATAATAGTTGTCTGTTTTTATCAAATGAGCCATCTGCTTATTAACTATCTATGATTTAAAAAATAAGCCGTTTAAGTCAAGGTCTTTGAAAGTTTGACTGCTAGGAGCATGGGATATAAAGACCATGGGCATAATCATACACGACTTTGGGTCGAAAAATTTTACACGAAATAGCACTGAATACCTACAGAAGTCACAATGGCGCTCATGTAGTGGAAGGTATGATCTGAAGTGAGCTATTTTAAAAGAATAAAAGTTTAATATCATAAGATTGCAAACAAGCAGGTGGCTCTCCTGATAGAAAGAGACAACTACCTATCGCCTATAGATAACAAAGATTATCCTTGTGGCAAGGATTTAATGCCACATGTATAAAGTTAACAACTACCTTTCCCTTCAAACCGGAATGCAACTATGACAAGCACTGACGCAATTGCGGCAGGAATAGGTTGGGTGGTGGCACCAGACCCGAGTGAGACAATGCAGACCTCTACCACCTAGTACCACGGTTGAAATAACTCGCATACTTAATTGTTGGCCTTTTCCGAACACTCTGGAAGAACAGCAGTGATCTATTCTTCAAAGGGAGCCCGGAGCATCACAAGGGATTATCAATAGACTATCTGATTTCAGAAATTTTTGGCGCTTTTTTAAAATAGTTCATCCAATAACACCATTTTTTTAGCTATGTCAGAGACAATGATTTTACTTTGAGGTTGTGCTCCTGGTCTTTACACTTCATAACCAGGAATATTTGTGAAATTGCAGGCAACATTTAGTCTCTATCAGAAAGATTCTTCACAGACTTTTGTTTTAGTAGGTGATTCGTGGGCGTGCCGTATATGAGGGGGGTTAGGGGGTCCGAGTCATCCCCCTTTGCAAACAAATATATATGCGTGAAATAAGTAAGGAGGGTTTCAAAAAATATGTATGCGTGGAATAGGTATATTACTATTGGGCATATATACCTATATATTGACATGGGATATTCATGTTTACATATATAATTAGTACATGATTTATTGCATCACTTAGAAGTTCGGGGTACAACTAGTTAACTTTTGTACATTTTGGAAACAATGGGCACCCCCATAACAAATCTATGGCTTGTACATTATAGAACCGTTGAACGCCTCCCTTAAATAAAGCTATAGCTGCACCCATGGGGTGATTAATATGTTCGACACTCTTTATCGTCGGCACTTGGTAAAACTTCATATTCATACAATATTTTATATCGATAACACTTGTACTGTTTCACAATAAACTTTTATATATATTATCCGACCGGTTTCGCTTATATAAAGCATCATCAGGGCAATTACAAGTTTAAACTAAAAACAAAACAACATCTAACCGTTCTGATTTAACGTTTAATAGTATGACAGCATAGTACATACTACCTTCAATAACATCATCTGTCATCATCTGATGATGTTATTGAAGGTAGTATGTACTATGCTGTCATCTGTCATCATCTGATGATGTTATTGAAGGTAGTATGTACTATGCTGTCATACTATAAAATGAGACATCTGCTTATTAACTATCTATGATTTAAAAAATAAGCCGTTTAAGTCAAGGTCTTTGAAAGTTTGACTGCTAGGAGCATGGGATATAAAGACCATGGGCATAATCATACACGACTTTGGGTCGAAAAATTTTACACGAAATAGCACTGAATACCTACAGAAGTCACAATGGCGCTCATGTAGTGGAAGGTATGATCTGAAGTGAGCTATTTTAAAAGAATAAAAGTTTAATATCATAAGATTGCAAACAAGCAGGTGGCTCTCCTGATAGAAAGAGACAACTACCTATCGCCTATAGATAACAAAGATTATCCTTGTGGCAAGGATTTAATGCCACATGTATAAAGTTAACAACTACCTTTCCCTTCAAACCGGAATGCAACTATGACAAGCACTGACGCAATTGCGGCAGGAATAGGTTGGGTGGTGGCACCAGACCCGAGTGAGACAATGCAGACCTCTACCACCTAGTACCACGGTTGAAATAACTCGCATACTTAATTGTTGGCCTTTTCCGAACACTCTGGAAGAACAGCAGTGATCTATTCTTCAAAGGGAGCCCGGAGCATCACAAGGGATTATCAATAGACTATCTGATTTCAGAAATTTTTGGCGCTTTTTTAAAATAGTTCATCCAATAACACCATTTTTTTAGCTATGTCAGAGACAATGATTTTACTTTGAGGTTGTGCTCCTGGTCTTTACACTTCATAACCAGGAATATTTGTGAAATTGCAGGCAACATTTAGTCTCTATCAGAAAGATTCTTCACAGACTTTTGTTTTAGTAGGTGATTCGTGGGCGTGCCGTATATGAGGGGGGTTAGGGGGTCCGAGTCATCCCCCTTTGCAAACAAATATATATGCGTGAAATAAGTAAGGAGGGTTTCAAAAAATATGTATGCGTGGAATAGGTATATTACTATTGGGCATATATACCTATATATTGACATGGGATATTCATGTTTACATATATAATTAGTACATGATTTATTGCATCACTTAGAAGTTCGGGGTACAACTAGTTAACTTTTGTACATTTTGGAAACAATGGGCACCCCCATAACAAATCTATGGCTTGTACATTATAGAACCGTTGAACGCCTCCCTTAAATAAAGCTATAGCTGCACCCATGGGGTGATTAATATGTTCGACACTCTTTATCGTCGGCACTTGGTAAAACTTCATATTCATACAATATTTTATATCGATAACACTTGTACTGTTTCACAATAAACTTTTATATATATTATCCGACCGGTTTCGCTTATATAAAGCATCATCAGGGCAATTACAAGTTTAAACTAAAAACAAAACAACATCTAACCGTTCTGATTTAACGTTTAATAGTATGACAGCATAGTACATACTACCTTCAATAACATCATCTGTCATCATCTGATGATGTTATTGAAGGTAGTATGTACTATGCTGTCATCTGTCATCATCTGATGATGTTATTGAAGGTAGTATGTACTATGCTGTCATACTATAAAATGTTAAATCAGAACGGTTAGATGTTGTTTTGTTTTTAGTTTAAACTTGTAATTGCCCTGATGATGCTTGTATAAGTGTATGCTTATATAAGCAAAACCGGTCGGATAATATATATATAAAAGTTTATTGTGAAACAGTACAAGTTTTATCGATATAAAATATTGTATGATTAATATGTGTTTATTATTACAGAAACGCGAGGTGAAAGATTTAATAGAGGAATTATTGCACGAACTTTACGCCGATCAAGGTGATTGGAGCCATAACAACGCTATAGAATGTTACAGTCAAGGGTAAGATGGTTATTTTTTTATATTATAGGATAGAAAACACGCAGAATGCTTTTGTGGTGGATAGAGACTACCATCGTCTATCGATGTTGAAATGAAATGAAATATATTTAGATGCAAAATGTTACAAGTTATTAAAATTTCTTAATATGGGTGTGCTAAATTTTTAAAATTCTGCCATGATAACATGACGTCTATATATTTACAAATTATTATCTATTCTATTTTGTTTAAACGTGTTATACATACACTGTTTATTTACATATTTATATTTACATATTGATGATACCTCCTACGTAGAATATCATAAGTATGAAATTTCGGATTTTCACTTTTCTCTATTTCCATGTTTTATTTTATGTATATTATTACTGTTTTGATTGTTTATTTTATGTATACTTTCAATGCCTGATTGCAAATTGTAATTATTGGCGTTTGTTTGGTTGAATAATTATCAAAAAAACAATGACTCAATGTTTAATGGCTGACCTGTAAAATAACTAAAATTCACTTACGATACTTTACGTAGGATGTGTAAATATTATTTAAATGAATTATTTTAAATTGAAATTTTATTTAATAATTTATGTTATATTTAAATATTAAATCACATTTTCTTAATAAAATTTAAAAAAAAAATCATTCTTTGCGTGTCATAAATATGTCGAGTCGATTTCTGTAGAATATTACTACCGAATCGTGCAATGGGAAGATCCGGAAAAAGAAACACAGCGGACTTGTCTTTTTCTATTTTACGCATTACAATTTTCCAAGAAATATTTCATTTTACAAAATGCGTAATCCCAATATATTAAATAAATTTAATAACAATAATTATTTATTTTATTTATTTATTAATATTTTATTCATTAACATATTTTGATTTTACCGACAAAAAATTCTCTAACATCATACCTAATATTTCTTATCTAAGAGTAGATAAGTCAAACAATTTTTGCGAAGTTTATTTAAAGGTAATGAATAAAGATTTAAGATTATGAGCCCGTGATCCCATGAACATTTTTATTTTTGACCAGCTGACCCGGCAAACTTTGTCTGCCTTTTTAACTACTCTTATTTTTTTCTATATTTTTTCACCTTTTAAACCTTTCCTGGACTTCAACAATTAATTCAAAACCAAAATTAGCCAAATTGGTTCAGCCGTTCTCGAGTTTTAGCGAAACTAATGAACAGCAATTGATTTTTATATATAAGAAGATTAATAACAAGTTGATTTTTGTGAACAGCTTAGTTTTGACGAAACGCCCATCTTTTCTATCTTTGAAAAATCTCGAATCGAAAACTAATAAATTTCAAACATTTTAATTTGGTGACCTGGGACCACGATCTATATAAGGAATGTGAATGTATATATATTTATTGATATACAATACTTACACATTTTTTGTAAAAATATTTAGTTTCTGGTAAGGCATACGTAATTTTTTCAATCTACTACGAAACTACATGTGATTTTTTTTCAATTACTGTGCTAATATTATCATTACCAGTAGCTTCTGCATTTTTGAAGATGTATAATTTTCGTCTTCATCAATCAAAAATCACATCAATCATTCCGGAGTCCTCTGGAACCGGCATATTGTTGTCTAAAAGTGGACACCAGACTAACTTTGTAACTTAAAATTATAATTAATGCAAATAAATAAATGCATTATTATTAAAAACTATTATTATAATAACACATTTAAGAAACACAGTTATTTAGTTAAGTTTACAAGGTAGCCAGCTATCCTTCTAAGCCAACACAACACGACAGCGATAAATATCGGCACTATTGCGGCTCCCTGTCGCAATGTCGATGTCTGCATTTATATTAGTTGTGATACTACGAAAATTTATCTCTACCATCTTATATAAAACGATTGTTATTATACTGCGTTAAATTATTTAATCCACGTTGTTTTTGTGTCAACAGATCAACCACAGCTACATCTATAACCTCACAATCAAATTCTGAAGATCAAACAGACACTATAGAATGGAGTTATCTAGAGCGCTTGGGTATGTGCACAAAAATAATGAGAGGACACCCGGTCGGAACGACGTTCCTTTCGCTATATCTGAGACTGTGGCTAAGGAGGTGTCAAGTTTAACTAGACACTGGCGTTATTTGTATAAAAACGGGAGCTTAGACAAAGCAACAATATAGAAACGAAAACGAAGTTAGAAAAGTATAAAAATGTGTTGAATTGACATAAGCCGCGCTAAATCATGTGGTCAAATATCATCGGTATTGTTATATTCAGAAAAGTCGCGATGGCGAATTTAGATATTGTCTCACTACTACTGTTACATTGTCTAAGGCCCTGGTTACACTTTGATTAGTGCGAGTGATTTGTAATCACAGTAGTATAATAAATAGACTTTTTATTTTACCGACCTGATAACGATTATAGACTATTTCTAGCGATAAACCGGACCGGGCTCAGCCGAGGCACGGGAGTGGAAAGAAACCATCCGCCAGCCTCTGAGCTGTTACAGAGATTTTGAATTTTCGAGGAAACCTTGAAAAAAGCGCAATAACACTTTTGCCACACCCGCGGATCCAACCCGGGACCTCATAATCTGAGTCGAATAGGCTATCCCCTAGACGTCTCTTTTTACCCTACTGAACAAAAGAAAACAATAATTTCGTGTCATGCGAAACAAGTCGCGAGTAACAGCTAGTTAAATATAATAAGTACTGCCACGTCGGCTAATGATGGTTGTTCAGGTCAGCGTGACCTACTAATAGCACGTACGCCTAGATGATCAGTTTAGTACAACAGCACGTCCGTTCCTGCGGCGCGACCTCACGTTCGTTCGGTTCGGTTCAGTCGGTTCAGTTTAGCCTTGCAACACCACGTCCGCCCTGTCAGCGTGACCTACCAGCTACACGATGCACCGGTCAGCATATCAGCCACTCTCGTCATAGTTTGTATCCTATAAATATTATCATAATTATCATAATAAATCAGTGATCAATAAGCAGTCAAACGGGTATCATTTTCCCCCCGGATATCATATATAATCAGCGACAGGATCACTCACCTATCAGCCTATCAGATATCAGTTTATATCAGTTATATCATTAGTAGGGAAAAACCCCTCCATTGGGTCTATCATTTTGTACCCTATCAGCATCAGCATCTATCAGCAACTATCATCTCTATCACAACGTAGGATCCCCCTACAATGGTTGTTATTTGAAATATTCTTCTTCAATTCCGATCCCCGAGACATCAGAGGTCACAGTTACAATAACCGGATCAGACAAAAATATCGTCGAGGTCTTTTTAAAAAAAAATCTAGCAGTAGTAGTACCTAGTATAAAGCAGCCGGTGGTGCCAGTGATGGTGTGTTGCTATTACCAGAAATTGACAACGAACCATGGTGAAAAAGAGCGCCTTGGGCAGTTCACCGTACCCAACCCGTAAAGAAACTGACGATATTTATTTAATTTACAAACGCCTTTGTGCCCAGCGTTGGCGTTGACCACATGAGGTCCAGGGTTCGATTCCCGGGTCGGGCACATAAAAAAAAGTGTTTTTTCAGTTTTCTGAGAAACGCATAGTTGTCCGGGATTGGGAAGTGTCCGGTTGGCAATGGGCTAGCCACCTATCACATTTGTGGGGCCAAGTATCTTCGGCTAATCGTGGGTGCACTTGTTGTACCTCTGCCTATTCCTTCGGGGATATGGGCGTGAAGATACTTTTTTTTTCTTACAAACATATACAGTGTGTAAAAAAAACTGTGTGCAATTGTGAAAGTATTGTTTGATCAGATCTCCACGTCTGGAGGTCCTAAGAACCTTTTCCGACTAATTCCACGATGACGTCAGTATGTCTGTATGTACGTATGTGTGCGTGTGTGTGTATGTGTGTGTGTCTGTATGTGTGTATGTAAACATCTTATAACTTTTGAACGGTGAAAAAACAGTATTTTTTTAATGTAACTTCCAGATTAATGTACCGATTGAGTACAAAAACTAATCAGCTCTATGCCCCAAAAAACTAAGTCTAATGCATAAATTCCAACAAAATCGGTTCATCCGTTTGAGAGTAATCGTTGACGAAAAATTTTGAAAAAAGTGTTTTTTCGACATAACTTCGAAATTTCTCAACCAATCATTTTTTAGTATTCTACGATATTTTAGTACTAAAAAAACTACGCCGAATTCCATTTTAAAAATAAAAATCGAATTTAATGTTCAAAAGTTACAGCTTTTCCAATATTAAAATAACGTTGTTTTTAACAAACTTACTTAATATTTTTGAAATAACTTTCAGGTTAATACACCGATAGACTTAAAAATCTTATCAGTTTTTTTTTTAATTGCGTTAAATACCGCTAATTGGATCAAAATCGGTCAATTTGTTTGGGATTTATCAAGCGGGAAGTGTCAGGGATGGCCTGCAGGGTCAACCGTTTACACATTTTTTCACCTTAATTATTTGTAATAATTAATTGTAATACTCAGGGCTTTTTCTAAAAAAAAATAGTAATGTTTAAGGAAATAGACAAAATAAGCAATCTGTTATGCGCCACATAAGCATACCTTGCCAAATAAACGGCTGGGTGGCGCGAAAGTAAGAAAAAATCATAAAATGTCAATTTTGAATTTCCTACAAAAAAGAAATTGCCGCCATGACAAGAAACTAAAAATAGTGTGTTTTAATTTTATATGCTGTAAGTATATGTTATTATTTATTTATTTTGGATATGGATAGAAATATCATTTCTTAAAATGTTTAATGACTGTAATAGCCAATATTTAATGGCCGTTGACTCAAATTAGTGTTCTATGTTTAAAATATATCTCCTAAATTTTAGAGAAATTGAAGGGTAAAAATGAGAATTTTAAAATTCAATAGTATTTTTATTTTTATTTATAGAATTACTTGATAGTAACATCGATCTGCCCTAAATAGTTTACACTAAAAATCTTATAAGTTATGTAACTGTATGTATGTATTAAACAGAGTACCAAACATCATGATCCATAGTAACGCGGCTTGTATTCTTCACATTATGTCCCTGCTTAAATCAGGTTTTAATGCGTATTTTTGGTTCCCTTTATACGAATATCCTTACATTTTAGATGTCAACGAACTCCGCATTCACGTTGCTGAATGGGAAAAGAATTTGCAAATAGCTGGGGAACGGTTAGCAAGATGCCTACGAGCACGAGACCGACTGCAACGACAACAAAAGAAACTCTGTACAGCCTTTACAATTTTACTCCGTCATATATGTAAGCTTAAAAGCCACTTAATATCAAGATTCAAGAAAAGTATGCATTACCTCTGGAATTTTTAAGTTCTAGACGCTGTCAAATTTATTTTTGTATGTGTATTTTAGGATACCATACAAGCAGATTACTCTCGTAATAGAAAGAGATAACCATCTTCTATCAAAACAAATAAAGTGACGAATTAATAAATCTATTTGAACACATGTGTACAGTAGTACTCTTTTTATCGTACTACTACTACATAGCAACAGATGATGATCAAGTAGACAAATTGAGCGTGGACTTAAAATGGGACGAGCCGCATCGCAACTCAGCGCATTTCCGTATTCCTTTCCAAATGTTACTGTAATGTGCTGATCATAATAACGTTGAAGAACAGACCAACTGCTGTTCTATCAGGCAAGGCGTAAAATGCGACCGATTGGCAATACGTCTCGAAACCATCGTGATTACTAGGTGGTAGAGTTTCGCAATATCTCACCCGGGTATTTGGTACCACCGCCTTACATTTTCCTGCCGCAATAGCGTCAATTCTTGTCACTGTCGCGTTTTGGTTTGGAGGCTAAGATAGCCGGTATATGTAGGTATACATGTGACATTATAATCCCAGATCACACAGATAGCAACGTATCATTAGCGTCTTTGTTGTGTTTAATCAACAGCTATATCTTTTATAACAGGGGAAAAATCAGCTTTTGTTTTCTATCGGATGATATAAATAAGCACAATAAGTAGGTGATATATCAGACATAAAAATAGATTACACATTCACAAACTCATAGAACTTGTTATAATTCCGTTATTGTTACAGTAATAAAAAAGATACATATACTTTTTTCACTCATATTTTCGTATAGGTATTTATCCAGCCGATTTCATGTACAACATTTTTAGGGCTTTTATTAGTCACCACGTAGTCCTAAATGGTAGGTTACCCTTTAACCGGTGGCAAAATATATAAGAATATTAATGTAAAATAACATAAAATTATGTTTTGTAATGTTAAGTTATAATTTCCTTTTAACATTTCAATCATAATTCTTACTGTTCATCAGCACTTAAATTGTTAATAGCTACTATCATGCTCGCAGTATGTATGAATAGACAGGCCAGACGTATTCATTCAGCAGTTACGCACATGAAAGGCTACTAACTAGACGCAGAATATTTCGTATCAATTTCTGTAACTGACGTACACAGCTGTGCGAAATCAATAGACGACACACACATAAGCAATCTCAATAGGTTGATCGCGCATGCTCAGGATACGACAATACAGCAACGTATCGGCATAGTCAACACTGTTCCCTGCTAGAACAGCGTCGATTTAATATAAATAACAGAAATGAAGTTATACAGACTGAGAAGCCCTACTACTTAATTCATTCGGTATAAAACGCATCAGCTACTCGATGATTTGAAAAATGAATTATTCTCACTTTGTTTTCGATGTTATATTCCTAACGATACATAGTAATCACAAGATATGCTAACAGAAACTCTTATCGGTAATTTAAAATGACACTAGATTGTTATTAAAACGTGTGTTTAGTGCCGTTGCAATTGTAATGCATTTCGTGTCAAATGTTCGTCTTGCACAGAACAGATGAGTGCAATCTTAAACTCTCTCAGGAACTTGGCGAGTTCTTCGAGGACTACCGCAGGTAAAAGATCGTGTATTTTCAAATATATTCTTTATTTACGCAAGTTTAATTCGTTATCGATTTATCGAAACTTCCTGGTAATAACTTAATTAGGTTAGGTAAACACTCTATAGTATTTAAAACTTCTGATGGCTTGCTATTGCGTTACCTCGCTTCTATCAATACCTAATCCCATAAGATAGTAATAAATTGAATTTATGGGGAGTTGGTTGAAAATAGGACTACGCTTATAACTTATAGAGTATTAATCTCAAAGTCTAAGAAGAATACCTCTTGTGATATGTGTGGTTTGATACGGGCTATTTGAAGAATAGATCAAACCAACTGCCATTCTGCCAGGTAGCTTGAAACCGCGAACGATTGGCTATCCGTGTCACTAGCACTGTTACTGCCAGGTGGTAGAGTCCCGGAAGGTCTCGTCTGGGTGTTTAGTACCTGCCTATTCCTGCCAAAATAGCGTCGATAAATGTCATTGTCAATTTTCAGTTTGGTGGGTTGAATGCCCACAAACTTATGCAAGTGGCATTAACACCTGGCCACACGGATAGCACCGCACCATTAATATATTTGGCGTCTATAGGCGATGCTCTTTCTACCAGGAGAGCCATCTGCGTGTTTGCTATCTTGGAATATAAAAAAGGTAGTAGAATTCTGCAACGTCTGTACTCTAGTGCACAAAATATCAGTGCTTGTCACTTTGATGTTTCGGCCTACAAGGATAACATTTGGCAAACGGTTGGCAACGCGTTAATAAATCTTTCGTTTCTGTTGATTTCTTGTGACGTTAGACGACGCACGGTCATTGCTTTCCACTAGGAAAGCCATCTACTTATAAATGTCATGTAATATACACAATACAGATATCGAGTGCTTCGATTAAAAGCTGTTCTCATTGTGTACTACATGAGATAAAGAACCCGAAGAATCAAAAGCTCCTTACCCATATTTCTATACATTGAAATCATTGAATTATAAAATTATGTCTTAATTCAAGCTGGAGATACAAACGCTCGTTTCGGTGTGACGCCGGGCAACGAGGGTCCAGGAGAAGGCGGGTTTACAGAATGGCTTCATGCTATGCGACTTGTAGCACGTCTTCCTGCTGGCGTACCACATCACTTTCGCAAAAAGGTAAATTATTTTTAATATTATCTTACTCTACACGACTAAGTACTGTTTGGTAAATTTTTGTATGAGTAACTATACTTTACCTACGAGCTCATTATGGTATAGTAAGCCTAGTGCCATTATGGCTAGATTTAAGACTAAATTTTTATGAAATTAAATGTGGTGTAGTGGTCCGGTGTCGGAGTTGACCTCAGAGGTTCCGGGTTCGATTCCTGGGTCGGGCAATTCAGAAATGTGATTTTTCAGTTTTCTGATAAAAACAACATTGCCCGGGATTGGAAAGTGCCCGGTTGGCGATAGGCTTGCCACCTATCACATAGTGGGACCAAGTATCTTCGGCTAATCGTGGGTGCACTTGTTGTACCTCTGCCTACCCTTTCGTAGAACGCGCGTGAAGATACTTTTTTAAATAAATCAAAAGTTGTACACATCCAGCTTTGAGCTTCCATTAGATCTATTTCGTAATTCTATTTGAATTAGGTGCTAGCTTATCTTATTTAAAACAATCTTTGTTGTTATTGTTATATAAATAAAGCGTATTAAAATATAGATTGTGATACTTAAAAATATGAGTGTTTTACATCCCGAAGGACTAATAGCTAAAAATCAAATTTCAAATTTAACCGGAAATGTTCTAACGAACAATAGAAAAAGCTATACCCATAATTGTAGTGTGAAGTGTCATAGACTTCCTGTACTGACGAACTTATTCCCACCGCCATTTTATTCCAGCATAGATGTTACGTTAACTTATAAACTTTTACAATAGACTGAACATATCCTTCATTGTTGGTTCGGATCTGCCTACTATTAATACTTACGTGACTACTACTGAGTACTAGATACCATCATGACTATTACTCATTGCTTTACTATAGTTAGAAGTTATAGTTTTGCCACGTCTGGCTAAAAATTTTCACCGACCATTCCTGCCTCCAAAACGTCAAATCTTCATTATCGTCTTCCGGTATGAAACGTCGTCGACAAACTTGAATTTTACACCCTTTGCAATCGGAGAACAAAGTTTCATTAGCGTATTTAAGGATACATGCGGTATTTAAGGATTCTTGTATCTTGCCATACTTTCCTGATAAAAAAATATACTTAGGTGATTATAATCGCCTATTTAGTTGGTTACATTTTAGACATATAAATGGTGCACTGCAGTCTCGACTATATAAATTGATTTGAGTGATTTGCCTTCTTATGACGTACGAATAATTCCACATACATAAAATCATCAGCTAATATTATTTATTTGAGATGTCGTGAGATTTGGTTTCCCTCCACCTTCTCATATGATGTTTTTTAAATTGTGTACTACTAATTTGTAGGTATATTTAGGTATTAGGTAGGTATATTGTAGGTATTATAAACGATTATTTAAAGAAACACTAAACAATTTACTGACAAGATTTTATTCAGGACAAGCTGAGACTAAGACTTGTTTTTAAATCTTCATATTTTATAAGATAGATCAAAAATCGTAGTAAGAAAATCAAACAATAAAATACTTCCTGGTACAACATGATTTAACCATATTTTAGTAGAGAATCGTGTTTTACTTAAATTAAACCAACTTTCTTTTAATTTCATTACTTAACAAACCTTTGTTAAGAAAAAAATGTAGTAATATTTACGGAGTTGACCCTTCTCCCTCACGTGAGATGAGACTTGTTTTTATGTAATGTCTACAAAATTATTTGATAAATATATTTACATAAGTTTACCGGCTGCCTTACCCTTCAATCCAGATCACGACAGTTACAAACATTGACGTTATTGCGGCAGAAATAGGTAAGGCAATGATACCAAATCCGGGCGAGACGTTGCAGAACTCTACCACCTAAAAGTCACGACGGAACCAAGACGTTAATCGTCAATCCAATTCCAATCGTTCGCCTTTGACAAACTGTCTAGGAGAATGGCAGATGGTATTTTTATCAAAAAGGGCCTCAGGAGACCCCAGGATGAACCATCAGAAGAGCCGTCTACTCGTTTACTGTTCTATGATATAAATTCTATAGTATAATATTTCGTAATACGTAGGTCACACTATAAGTTTTGCGTAACTTCAAAAAACAACATGTTATAACCAAAATATTTTGTTTATTGCTTTTCAAAATAATTTCCTTTATATTTTAAACGTTTTTTCATGCGATCGAACCATTTTTTAAAACAGGAGGACCACAGATCTGTATGATATCTGTATTTTCCCCAAATTTCCTATGATTTCTGTATTTTCCCCAAATCTTTGATTCACAGGGGAAAATACAGAAATCACAGGGTGATAGTTCGGGGCTATGCGCAGGATGAGTGACGAGATGTACTTTTTCGGAAGCTAAAAATGACTTTGTTTTGTTGGCCGTGTGTGAAGAAGCGTTATCATAGTGTAGGAGAATGCGGCTTTTGGGTCGTCTTTCGCGAACTTTTTCTAACACCCTGGGTAAACAAATGGTAGAATACCATTTGGCATTAACACTCTTTTGATATTCAAGTGGAATTATACAGATGGGACCCGTAGCTGAGAAAAAAAACGCGATCATTTTTTTACCAACGTTTCTCGCCTGTCTCACTTTTGTTGGCCTGTTCTCATTTTCAAACACCCATTCACAAGATTGCTGTTTTTTCGGGTTCAAAACAATAAATCCACGTTTCGTCTCCTGTGACAATGACATAAACAGCATTAGAATGTCCGTGGTCGTACTTCAGTAGCATCTGTGAGCACCATTCCACGCGAGCCCGCTTCTGCTCCGTTGTCAGTTCATGAGGGATCCAACGACAACAAAGTTTTCGAACTTTCAATCCTTCATGTAAAATTTTCTGAATTTGGCTCATACCAATCCCCAATAATCCTCCAATTGTCTCATAGGTAATCCGGGGGTTTTCTTCAATTAACCGCTTAACAGTAGCCACATTATTTTCGTTGACGGCAGTAGAAGGCCGCCCTTCACGAAATTCGTCATGTAAAGAAACTCGACCTCTCTCAAATTCAGCAAACCATCGCCTCACGGTGCTCAAACAAGGTGCTTCTCTCCCAAAAGCATTTTGAAGACAAGCGGCACAGTCTTGCGGAGAAAGAGAACTTTTAAAATCATAAAAAAAATCGCTCTAAAATCTTTTCGACTTAATTCCATTTTCGTTGCGTACGTAGAACTTTGATGTGTGATAAAAAAACAATTGACAAATCATTTCCCGCCAGTTGTTTTTTTTTATTACTAAGAAGGTAGCAACGTTTTAAAAATATAACATTCGAAATTCAAATAGTTCCGATTAGCTAGAAGTGCAAAACTTTTAGTGTGCCCCATGTTTTGAACTAAATCTATATACTGTCACAGATTAGTTATATAATTGACCTAGTCTCTGATATTATTATGATACTTGTTTTAATAAAGAAGTTAACGGCCTGAGTAATCGATATTACGCCAACGTCTTTGTCCTGAGGGATATCAACTTGTGAATTCTTTTGTGTTGCAAATTTCTATATTTGTTACAAGCAAATGTGTAACATCAGAATATATTCTGTTATAGCAGTATACAAATAATACTTTAAATGATTTCAAAGTTTAAAAAGAGATTTACATAATGTTTATGTTATTGAGAATAAAAAGTACTGCCTTGGGTAGTGGTTAACTTATTAGATATTCCCTGTGTTGGTCTGGGCTCCTTTAAAGAATAGGTCGTCTGCGAACGATTGGCTATGCGAGTCACTGCTATCGTGTCTACCAGGTGGTAGAGTTCTGCATTGTCTCGCCCGGGTCTGGTACCACCGCCTTACCTATTCCTGCCGCAATACCGTCAGTGCTGGTCACTGTCGCATTCCAGTTTGAAGGGTAACGTAGCCGGTTAACTTATACAAGTAGCAGTAACGCCTTGCCATTAACACCTTTGGTGTTTTTAGGCGATCGTTGTCTCTTTCCATCAGGAAAGCCATCTGCTTGTTCGCTATCTTATTATATATATAAAAAAACAGACTCAGATCGTAAAGATTTACTTTTGATCACTGGGTTGAGCAAAAGAGCTGTTGTTTTTGAAGTTATACTTCTTTTGGCGCGTTACGAAAACATGATGACAGTAAAATTATAAGTTGAGCGCGCACACTGTCACGAAAAATCGACATCATGAAATTAGCAAGTAAACATTTTATTTTTTCAAAAAACCTTGTCCATTTTTTTAATTGTGTAAAAAGTATCTTCACGCCCTTATCCCCGAAGGGGTAGGCAGAGGTACAACAAGTGCACCCACGATTAGCCCAAGATACTTGGTCCCACAAATGTGATAGGTGGCAAGCCTACAAATAAGCCTAAAACAATGTTTGTTTTTATCAGAAAATAGAAAAAACACATTTTTCAAATTGCCCGACCCGGGAATCAAACCCGGGACCTCACGTGGTCAACGCCAACACTGGACCACTAGACCACAGAGGCGATTTTAATTGTATACATATAATTATTTTTAGATATTAAAATAAAAAAAAAATAACCGGATAATGCATTATTATAAAACTTTCTTTTAATGTATTAAATACCATTTTTTCTTTTATTTGTGTCGTTCTCTCAACAAACATAGGATAACGAAAAGGATAAATTTTTAAGAAAGATTTTAATATTGTTACGCCAAAGAAGTATAACTTCTTGCGTGCGTATATAATTACACACACACTTTTTTATGTATAACGTCTTTCCTCTCGCTTTCCTATAATCTATGGGAGTGATTTCGTGAAATGCAACGGAAGTGTGTTACATAAAGCCAGGAATGCGCGCTCTATTTGAATTAATAAATAAGCGCGCGGTGGTAAAGTTGGCCTTCAGATTGTACCAATTTAATTACTTAGCTGCAGGTGTTGCACATCATACGTGACAGTGCAAAGTACGCTCGTTATTTTTAGGATAAGTAAATGTAGTCGGATGTAAAACTTTGGTGTAGTTTGAACTAGATGGAACAAGTGAGCTCGTAAGTTGAGACTTACGAGGGGAAAAAACCTGCTTGTTACTGATCTCTATCAGTAATAAGCGGGTTTTCCCCGTAGTGGTCCATGCTCTTTTGAAGAATAGACAAACTGCCGTTCTGCCAGGCAGATACTACCGTCGTGACTACTAGGTGGTAGAGTTTTACAACATCTCGCCGGGTATTTGGTACTACGGCCTTGTCTATTCCTGCCGTAATAACGTCAATGCTTTTTACGGTCGTATTCTGGTTTGAAGGTAGCCTGTAAACTTATGCATGAGGCATTGCCATCCCGGATCACATGGATAGCAACGCAAACATCTTTGGTTTCTATAGGCGATGGTTTCTCTTTCAATCAGAAGATTAGTCTACTTGTTTGCCACCTTATGATATAAAAGAGCGATAAATATCACAAATCGGTAAAATGCGGCTCACTCTCTCTCCCTCTCACCAACTCACAAATCGACGAATAGTTGTAAAATGGAGTGTCTATTGACAATCGACTCACTTTGAAGCGTGACTTTTAGAATAAAAATAATTATATAAAATCGTTTACCGTAGCTTTTTATTGCATGTACTGCAGCTAATATACCTGATATATAATTGAAATGTCTCAATTAAATTGCTTCATTAAAATGGACTCGTCAATGCAAAATTAAAATAACGATTATCACGTGCGGGCGAACTTGTTCGTAATGATGTTAGCCTTCCACATTCACAAAATGACAACCACATTCAAATCAGTTAAGTACTTTTTCTAATAGAAAGAATAACTACGTGAAAAGGTTAACAAAACAATTAACAATACGTTTGGTTTACTCTTTACATAATCCAGAAGCGGCATTGGGTATTTAAGTGATACTGATATATTGCATATCATGCAGGAAGTGACATATTGCTATTATTTAAACTCGTATCTAGAACTTATCCGTATCTATATATTATTTTAGGAATCAATTTCTTGTTTCAACAAAATATTAAATACTGTAAAACAAAAACGACGCTTTATTTTTAGTCAGTGGCGTATTCACGCATAAAATACTAATTTTATTTAGCTTTGATAATTTAATCAAACTTCTATGAAACTTCATTCCACGTAATTCCACAAAATTTACAGATGCGAAACATGATTTGTTTCAAGGCGCAGTATCTAAAGCTTACTTAATATTCTTTCTAAAAGAATGTAAAACATGATTTATTATGTTTTTGAACTTGAACGACATTAGGCATTTACTTTGCTACAAGGACGTCGTATTAAGTTCATTTTTATTCGTGTATCCTTACGTTATTTGCGAAAGTATCTATCTACTTATTTTTTTTAATTTTCTTTTCATGTTAAGTAAATAATATAATTATACATACATACATACACTCTAATATAGTGTTTTTATGTCGATATGTACGTATCTAGTCAGATATGTATGGACATATCATTATTATTTTATAATGTCTAATACAGTTACGGTATTTGTTTTAGGAATTTAAATTGTAGGTGCTTTATATCTACTTACTTGCACGAAGAACACTAATGCCTTTTTTATAGCATAGGATAGCAAAGAAGCAGATAGCTCTCCTGATGGAAAGAGACAACCATCGCCTAAAGACACCAAAGATGTTAACGGTACGTTGATATCCTTGTGGCGGTGTCTTAATGCCACATACATAAGTTTGGCGACTACCTTATCCTCCAAACCAGAACACGGCAGTGACAAACACTGGCGCTATAGTAAAAGGAATAGGTAAGGCGGTGGTTCCAGACCCGGGCGAGACAATACAGAACTCTACTAGCATTGTATTTAAAATATTTTCTATCAGGGGAACCATCTGCTTGTTTGCTATCCTATGATATAAATGAAGGCAGTGATACCAAACCAGGTGGAGAGGTTGCAGAACTCTACCACGTGTAGTGACACACAGAAGTAGTCACGATGTAAGTGACACGTATTAGCCTGCTTTTATGAGATGCCAAGCAGTAAAGAATTAGACCGCCCCATTTGTCGAGGGGTTAGCGAACCTGACGCTTCAATGGGGCTCGGGTTCTATTCCCAAATTAATGTCCCAGGGACAAACATTTATGCGATGAGCATAGATGTTCGTATTTCTGTGTATGGGTGTTTATTAAATCTAATTGAGTGTTTATGTATGTGTAATGAAATGAAATTTCATTAATTTAAATTTGCCACGCTTCACTGTCTGTGGAAGTCGATTGAGGGCGCATCGGTCGAACTGACGTGTGATTCAATGGCGGATGAGGTTCAGATAATTTGGTACAATTTATTGTAATAAAAATTTGTGGTTTGTATAAAGATAAATAAAAGGATGTAATTGAGGAACCGATATTAGTGAACTTAAATTGTCGTTTCTTTGTATTTTCAGAGAAACGAATTGTGGTTTAATTTTGAAAATAATAATAATATATCTTATATACGTATATATCTCTATGTATTAGTATCTTTGACTGACACCCATACTACAAGCAAATAAATGGCTTACTTTGGGGTTAGAGCAATTCGTGTAATTTGTCGTGATATTTATTTATTTATTATTTATCTATTCTTCAAAAGGAGGCTTGGATCAATATTAAACGTATGCACGCAATGGGTTTAACGACTAGTCCTGTATGTAGAGCGTGCATAACTATCTACTGTGTGTCAAAGTGTGTGGTGTTAAAGTCCCTAAAGGCCCACTTTCGCAGGGATGAAATTACATATAGTTCGAGTTCCCTTTACTGAGAAGGATTTACTGAAAGTCTTATGTTGACAGGTTTAGCTACTATACTATATGCGTACAATTGCCCGCGGTAAGCTTAGTGCAGTATTTAGCCCGTATTGACGTTACGATAATTATTATTAACCAAAACTATTTTTTTTTAATTTATAATTTTATTTTATTTTTCTCATATAATGCCCAAAGTAGTTCCAAATACTATAAAAATTTCAAATGTTTGCCTATGACAGTTCAAAAGATTTAACCCTATCACAGACTGTCGAATAGATACACGGACGGCCTAGTATTAGTAATAGGGTTCAGCTAGTACCCCTTGAAAACTGAATCTTAAAAATTTACCTGCAGTTAAGGTTACTAGTAATCATCCAGTCATCAAAATTTGACTAAGAATTGAAAAAACATAGATTTCCGCGCTTTTTTTCATATAAATGTTAAGTAACCTCAGACTTCAGAAAGCAATAAAATTTTTTTGTGGCACGAATTATTATATAAGTTAACTAATATGAACCTAAATTCCATGCAAACAAAATCGCGGCGATATATTTCTGAATTATCATACGATACATTTGTTGTTGTTATTATTTAAATGCAATAGGGCAGAGAAACAGTCACGAATAGATTCAAAAGATTAGAAGAGAGAGCAATGGATTTCGCTTCATTGTAATTTGGTTTATAAATAACGCAGAGTCATATATTTGTATTTAAACTAAGTAACATAGTAAAGAAGTTTTCGAGTGAGAATTCTTCTACTTTCGATAGAGAGAATCGATACCGAAGCCAAAAATATAGTTTTTAGAATTTTTGTCTGTTTGTCTGTATGTATGTCCGGGGTAAACTCAAAAAGTACTGCATGGATTTACTTCGAAATTTGGATGAATATTACTAACAGGTCGGGTCAACATATAGGCTACATATTATCACGCTATCACCTACAGGGGAGGAGCAGTGCCGGACGAAGTCGCTGGCAACAGGTATTATTATTATTATTTATTAGTATTTGTCTATTAGTATTTGTGTAGTCTACGGTTAATCTTGATATTTCAACTTTCAGTTATGGCTGACGTTAGCAGATCGACACTTGACCGCACGAGGCATCGATTGGACGGCAGCAGAACGTGCCTGTTTCCGTGGGACCGCACTGCCCGATGATACTGAATTAAGTGCACAGATCCTTAAGGCAAGATAAAATACATTTTTATCTCACAAAAGATATATATTTCTTTTACTAAAAGCAAAACGAAGGTGATTTTAAAAACATTTCTTTTTAGCGCTTTATTTCTATCTAGGTAATTATTTTTATAGAAAAGGATTTATTTTTAATACATTCAAAAAAATTATAAATTTAAATGTTACTACATATACTCGCATGGGCGTACCCAGGTTCTGGGCCAGGGGAGGGCAACCGTAACATTTTAAGACTATATTTTTATCAGTAGGTATATAGTCAGTAGATGGTAAACAAATTCCGGGGGGGGGGGGGGAGGGGCAGCTGTCCCTCCCTGCCCCCCTTCGGTACACCCATGTATACTCGTATATGTTAAATGATTTTAGTCTGGGTCCAATTTCAATAATTGACTGTATGTCTTTCTGCCAGGTGTTTCGTAAAAGGCAAGATTATTATTATAGATTTTTGCAGTCTTGCGCGGATTAGCTATTCCTGTTCCTGTTGCAACAATGTCTGTGTTTGTCACTGTCGTGTAGACATGCGCAAAACATCACCTAATGAAGTAATGTGATGCAACATTACTTTGTCGGTCAGGTGATATTACTCGATAACATTACGCATTACTCAAAACATTACGCAACGCATTCGAAAGATCTGATAACGTTTAAACTTCAACTGTACTATTACTTGAAGTGATACGTAATATACGTATTACTTGTTGCACTGCCGTAATACATTTAGCTTACAGTTAGAAAAAGTTTATTTAGATCATATTACTTGAAAACCTTGACATTCGTAAATATTTGAATGATGAATATTTGTTTTAGATATGAGAAGGTCTTAGTTTGACCGTACCTACTGATTTTTTTTTGACGATTAATAAATCTATACAAATAAATAAAATTGGAGTGTCTGTTTGTAATATTAAAATAACCGCTTTTTACTAACTGCATATGGGTACTCGGTACATATACCAATATAACATTTTTTACAATTTTTGTCTGTTTGTCTGTATGTTTGTTCCGGCTAAACTCTGGAACGGCTGGACTGATTTTGACTGGACTTTCACTGGCAGATAGCTGATGTGATACGGAGTAACTTAAGCTACTTTTTTCGAATTTTTTTCACGCGGACGAAGTCGCGGGCTCAGCTAGTAGGTAATATGACGCTGATTACCGCATAATGATTATGTTAATAAACTTGATTTTCCTTCATTCTTAAGCCCAATATAATAAATTACGCCGAATAAAGACGGATTATGTAAGTTTATATAACTAGTTCAAAAGGGGGCCCCAGGCTTAGGACTGGCAGACTTTTATCTTATATTATTTTTAAGTATTGGTTTTATATTTATCAATCACTAAGTCACTAACATACAGTGCTATACATATTCACTAAACCTATATCTATTTAACTATATTTACACTGAACTTTTTACAATTTGGGTAAACTGCACTAATAAATTATAAAGTTATTAGCAAATAATTAAAAAATGTAAATAATGCAAGTGATCATAGGTAAAAACCCGGCTAAATAAAAATAAACCTTCTTACAAAAACTTACAAAAACGCGCGGTAGCGCGACGCGCGAAGTCGATTCGAGTAGACAGAATCCGAAATTACGTTCCAGAAACTAACATTACTTAGCATCAAATATTACTTCATCACTCCTCACACTCGCACTGTACTAAAGATAGTAAATGCGCGGGTGATGGTGTAATGTTAGTTTTCGTCGCGTAATGCGTAATATGTCAAGTGTCGTGTTCCAGTTTATTTTATGGGCTAAGGTAGTCGATCAATTTTTGTACATAAAGGTAGAGGCATTTCAAACTGCCAGACGAATCGTGGCTAATGTCTTTATAGGCAATGTCCGTTTCCATTATCAGGGAAGCCATCGGCTTGTTTACTATCTTTTGATATAAAAAAAACAGAGAAATATATCGATATTAAATTAATATTTTAAAGTAACAATAATTGTTTCAATATTCGAGTATCTTAACCGTTATTGAAAGTATTTTTTTTATATCAAAAGGTAGCAAACAAACAAATGAGTCTCCTGATGGAGTCAACCATCCGTCTATAGACACCAAAGATGTTACTGGTGCGTTGCTATCTTGTGGCGAGGTCTAATGCCACATGCATAAGTTTACCTGCTACCATACCCTCCAAACCGGTATTTAGTTATAGAAGTATTAGGTAAGACAGTGGTACCAGACGCAGGCGAGACAATCCGCCTGCAAGAGATCAGGATTCTTCCACCTAGTAAAGTATCTTACTTATAATAATAAATATATATATACTAGTAATAAAGGATTTAGTGTTCTTAACTTGTTAAATTATGTGACAGGACTTGCACAGAACTGGTTGTTCACTTTTTTGTGGAGCAGAAGGCAGAGAGAATCAAGCAGTGCTACGGAGAGTCTTATTGGCTTACGCTAGGTAACGAAATAAAAATTATTTTATATTATCAGTGCATGTATTGGTACAATAAATTTTACTGTAACTGACGAAGTCCTGATACTGTCGTAGTCTTAAGATTCACTTATATCATCTAAAGATGACAAGGTTCTTATAATTTATGAAATAAAATTTTCCTCGTGCTGGCCCGAACTCAGACCTGGATAAGCGACTAGTTAGCTAGCAAGATGATTTTTTTATTAGACAATATTGATGATAAAAAATATATGGCCTATTACTTGCGCAATCGGTACGAGTGTTTTCGCTGTATACCAATTTTTATCAAGATCAGTCTAGCCGTATACGGGACATACAAAAGTCCATGGGACATAATACATGGGACACATTAAGAGTTTTGCACTTCTAGCTAATCGGAACTATTTGAATTTTGAATGTTATATTTTTAAAACGTTGCAACATTCTTAGTAATAAAAAAAAAACAATTGGCGGGAAATGATTTGTCAATTGTTTTTTTATCACACATCAAAGTTCTACGTACGCAACGAAAATGGAATTAAGTCGAAAAGATTTTAGAGCGATGATTTTTTATGATTTTAAAAGTTCTCTTTCTCCGCAAAACTGTGCCGCTCGTCTTCAAAATGCTTTTGGGAGAGAACCACCTTGTTTGAGCACCGTGAGGTGATGGTTTGCTGAATTTGAGAGCGGTCGAGTTTCTTTACATGACGAATTTCGTGAAGGGCGGCCTTCAACTGCCGTCAACGAAAATAATGTGGCTATTGTTAAGCGGTCAATTGAAGAAAACCCCCGGATTACCTATGAGACAATTCGAGGACTATTGGGGATTGGTATGAGCCAAATTCAGAAATTTTTACACGAAGTATTGAAAGTTCGGAAACTTTGTTGTCGTTGGATCCCTTATGAACTGACAGCGGAGCAGAAGCGGGCTCGCGTGGAATAGTGCTCACTCACAGATGCTACTGAAGTACGACCACGAACATTCTAATGCTGTTTATGATATTGTCACAGGAGACGAAACGTGGATTTATTGTTTTGAACCCAAAAAAAAAACAACAATCTTGTGAATGGGTGTTTGAAAATGAAAACAGGCCAACAAAAGTGAGACAGACGAGAAACATTGGTAAAAAAATGATCGCGTTTTTTTTCTCAGCTACGGGTCCCATATGTACAATTCCACTTGAAGATCAAAAGAATGTTAATGCCGAGTGGTATTCTGCCATGTGTTTAACCAGGATGTTAGAAAAAGTTCGCGAAAGATGACCCAAAAGCTGCATTCACACGGCCAACAAAACAAAGTCATTTTTATATTAGCTTCCTAAAAAAGTTTATCTCGTCACTCATCCTGCGCATAGCCCCGACCTAGCACCCTGTGATTTTTGTATTTTTCCCAAAATCAAAAATTTGATGAGAGGTTTTACTTTTACCAACTCCGAAGAGGCAGTGATAGCGTTCAATCAGCACGTAGAAAACATGCCTTCAGGTCTGTGATCCTCCTGTAGTCCTCATGAAAAAATATTTAGAATGTAAAGGAGATTATTTTGGAAAGCGATAAACATAATATTTTCTTTATAACATGTTGTTTTTTAAGTTACGCAAAACTTATAGTGTGACCTACGTACAAATGATTATATGATGAATACGTACTTGAAACTTCGTAAATGACTTTTTTTTGACGAATACAATAACCTTTCTATCGGCGACGTTTTTTGAAAGAGTTGCGAAACAGAAATCCCGTTATAATTTCATTTAAAAAATATCAGCTTAAAACAGCAAAGAATTTTTCGAACAATACAACTACTAATGTTATAATTATTAATGTTATCAAGTGGATAATATTAATAATTATAAATTATAATTATTAAATAATGCAGCAAAAATGAACTTCGTATGTATTTTTGCTGATTGATAGTATTTTAGTAGCAAAGTTGTTTAGCTTAACGGTTTTTCAATGGCTGCACTAGATAGGTTAATATGAGGTAGACTTTCACCTGAATTATCATAAAATTCAAAATGTTATCTGCACCATTTCGATGCCTGGAAATCCACTTTTGTATGATTACGGAAGCACTTTTTTCCTCGCACTACTCATTGGAAATTTTTGCAGGAGATTTCCCGAACGGATACAACTTAGAAACCTTCATAAATAGAGTTTAATTGTTTTGAAAGGCCGGCAAAAGAACTGCAAGACTTCTGGTAGTGTAGTTGTCCATGAGCGGCGGTGATCACTTACCAACTCGAAATCCTGTACGTCTACCCCCTCTTCTACAAAAAAACCTCGTGTTATTAATTTTACTCCGTACTGAAACGAGTCCTTTAAAGCAGCAAACACATTTTACTACATCTGAAGTGTATCTCAGAATGGATATCGTAGCATGTTTTTCTTTAGCTATAAATTACACTGCTGCCATAAACGTGAATATATGATTTACTTACGCGAATTTTTATGCGTAGTGTGTATGCGTATATGCGTGAGAATACGTAAGAAAGAGCTTTACTACTCGTAAATGAAATTTATTAAAGGTATATCTTAGCACTTGAATTACCATATATGCATATTATCCCGAAAAGCTCTTTGCGAACTATTTCTATGGAATCTTCAACCATAAATACATTACATGATATATGTAACATTTTGCATACTTTTAGGTGGAATAAGGACGTTGGTTACTGTCAAGGATTTAATATGTTAGCAGCAATAATATTAGAAGTGATGGATAAGTCAGAATCAAATTCACTTAAGGTAAATACAGCTTCAACAAATTACCCATATAAATTAGTATGCCTTATCAAACTTTCTTACTAATTTTTAATAGCTATTTCGTAGCACACTGTTAGTGCCTTTGGTAAACCTATTTGAGCATGCGTGAAGATAAGCACTCATATTATTACTACGCCGTAGCATAACGTGGTTATGAACGAGGCAAAATGAGCGCTGCCTAAACGTCGTGTACGTTAAGTCAGCTCTTATTTTGCCTCGTTCAACTTCTCACTAAACTTTTTTGTAAAAAAGACCGCAAGAATTCACAGAAAATCAGTGTCGCAACTTTTCCAGACACTTGTGGAATTTTCCCGTTAAATTTAGGGGGAAAAGTCTCAAAATGGGAATATTATCGGAGTAGCATTTTTGTGGTTTTTTGGGAGAAAATAATTAATTTTTATCTGAAAAATTTTCTGTAAGATATTTATTTATTACAAATATGTAAAATGAAATTTTAAATACTGTATTTTTTTTTCTTTCGAAATTAAGGTATTTCAGTTTGAAATGATTTTTTGATTGAACGTGAATTTTAAATAAGCTTAGAGAAAAATTATTCAAGCATTTGACATCACTAAGCTTATCATAAACAGCGACTTACTGAGCGAACTCCTAACTGGCACTACATTCCTTATTTTATAATTAAAGTTTCTTTTGTTTTACTAATTTAAGTGTGTTTATCACTAACATTTTGTTTTTTATTTTAGTTTTGTTATCAATTAAACAATTGCCTATTGTTTAATTACATTTCAGGTAATGATATACCTAGTGGAAGCGGTGCTACCCGAGGGATATTTCGCGGATGATCTCCGGGGACTATCTGCTGACATGGCAGCATTTAGAGATCTATTACGACTACGGCTACCAAGACTAGCGAATCACATGGATCATTTGCAAAGAATTTCTGACGGTGCGTAACAAACAATTTATACTCACCATCGTCGGCACTTGGTGATACTTCATAATAACGATAGCAATAAATACAGTAGTAAGATAAGTTCGCATGTTCGCGTCCATCGTCCAGTTCGCATCCATTTGAGGGATTTCCTTTTTATAATACTTGAAAACAAGCATATTAACAAACTAATAATATCAAAAGTAATTTCTGCCAATACCCCCCAATCTATAAAAGACACACATAGAAAAAAGTTCCTTACGAGCATTTCTTCCACTTTAGAAAAATAATTAATCTCAGCTGTGTAACTAAAGACCGTGAATGTGCGAAATGTTTTAAAAAAATAATAGTGAGTACTGAGTAGTAGTGCATTTGGCGTTTAGTTTTTTATTTTTTTATGTACAATTTAGGTTTTTTAGTTGTTTCTAGATCTTAATAATAAAGAAAGCATTAAAAACAATTATCAAGTTGATTGATTTTTTTATAGTTACCGCTTAAAATAAAGAGGACGCGAATTACTACACCGAATTTATAAATCTTTCACTTTGCTTCTGCAATAGATGCGAACTTGGCTATCTATTTTTTTGAAGGTTATTTAATTTTAAGGCTTGAAACATGAAAGAAACATTGTGTTAATGTTTATTATAAAATCATTAGTACACATATTGTAATGATTAATTTTCGTCCACAATATTATAATTGTAGAAAAAGATACAGATGTTGACAATCATTTATCATACCAGGACGCAAACTATGCATATAGTGGATACTATGTAGCAGATTGCGTCCCTCTTTTAATTAAATACAAATAATAGCGTAAATATTATATTAAAGACAGCTTCGTGGTCTTAAGCGCCCCATAGGCCTAAAATAATATTGTGCAATATTACGTATTGTCCAATATTATTGACCGTTTAGGGTTAATGTTGAAGATTGTACAATGATTAAACGAAAGTTTGAGCGGGTTTAACTTTTATTGTGCAATATTTAGGCTGTGTAGGCTTAATATTGCACAATATTTTTCGCATTAGAGTTTGGAGCGGTCGCGTTCGGTCAGTCACTGTGTTTAATATGTGGTCGTGTCGTAAATTTAAGCAAAATGGCGAGCAAGAATGCTATAAAAGATAAAGAACGGGAGTTTTTACTTGAGTGTATAGAATTATACAGTGATTTATTTAACAAAACACCAGTATGGTTGCCGCCAAATTTCATCGCCAGGCATGTTGCTCACACGAAAATATTGATCAGACTGGTTTGTCAATTTTATTGAGTGAATTTGTTGAACGTCTGGAATCAAGAGTGTATTCAATATTATTGCATAATAAAAGTATTGCGCAATATTATTGTAGGTCTATGGGTACCTTAGGAAATAATAATAACATTCGACTCAGTCATAAAAGAGAGAGAAATTGTAACTAAGTTTTTTCGAATTTTTTCTCGAAAATCCAAAATCTCAGTAGCAGCACGGAGTCTGACGGATGGTGTGTTGCCACTCCCGTGCCTTGGATGAGTTCGTAAAGACGTCGATTTCAGTTATTTCTAGAAAGTAAAGAAAGAAAGCATCTTCACGCCTGTTTTCCCGTAGAAGTAGGCAGAGGTACAACAAGTGCATCCACGATTAGCCGAAGATACTTAAGTCCCACACTATGATAGGTGGCCAGCCTATTTTATATATACTTTTCGAATCCCGGGCTACGTTGTTACATCAGAAAATAGAAAAAAATACATTATTTGATTATGTCCGTCCCGGGAATCGAACCCGGGACCTTGTGTGGTCAACGCTGATATCGGGCCATTAGACTACAGAGGCGATTATTGCTAGAAAGTCGATGATCGGTAGATATCAGGTTGATAAAATGCGGTGATGGAGATCACTACTCGCCTTGTCAATCAGCACACCGGTGAATCGTTCTGATCCTTAAAGTCTATAGACGTTCGGTTGACTACCGAGCAAGGGAAACGGGCGTGATGATACTTATATTGTTTATGTCTTATCTTGTTTCCAAAAATAATATAAAACGTACATTGATTAAGACTATCTCAATAGAATTCTATTTAATATAAACAAATGATCCAAATACGATCAATAATAATTTTTTTTATTTGTTTTGTTTTGCTTTACTGGGTAACCATAACCGGATGTTACTTTTATTATTATTATTATTATTATTTTTTAAGAGCATAAAAACTATAAATTATCTTATGGCTAGCACCACTTTTTCTAGTATATTGTTATCCTTATTATAAAGGTTGTCTGGAAAAGATCACTTTTTTAGTGATAAGACCGCCTTTGTGTATCTTACTTGTATTATTTTTATGTTGTAACTTATAATGTTGTCATATATTTTGGTGCACAATAAAGAGTTATTGTATTGTATTGTATTGTATTGTATTGAACAGACATAAGGTATTTTTTTCTTCAGAGACTACAAAGAACTACAAAGAAAAAGATAACATGCACAGAAAATTTAAAAAAAAAAGTGTGATATTATTTTTTAAGTCTGATCAATCTGGAGAAGAATAGTATTTTTTTTGTTGTATTTTATCAATAAAAATAATGTTGATTTTTAAATATCTATATTCTTAAATAAATAAACAGGAAAAATCCAATCTTGCTTATACAATTATTTATAAAAATCTTTCCTATATTCCTTTTCTAAGTTGGTGGACGCGAAATGGTCCATGGCGGACGCAATTAGGATTTTGTGGACGCGAACTGGGTAAATGGCCTAATTTGTCACTTTTTTAATAAACTACTAAATGTTTTGTAGTACTTTGATTGAAACTTAAAAAGACTATATAACTAATACATTACAAATATTTTTTTTCAAACAATTCAAAATTAGTGCTATAATATTTTTATTTTCTCCTTCAAACTTGCCAACTCCACTAATTGGACGCAAACAGGCGAAATGACCCTACTATCCTATATTGTACGTGGCCCGACACGCACTTTATCAATTTGTTATATAAAAAATGGTACACTCCGTGCCATCAAATTTTTGAAAATTTAAACGTAGGTACTGAAACTATAACGACTGAGTTCCATCGAGTAGTGGAGTTAAATTCTCGTTTGAATTTAGTACCATTTAAGTGACATATTCCTACCGCAGCAGTGCTTATAAAGTTATAACAGTTATAACTGCAGTGCAAGAATGTTTATCTTCCAAGCCGAAAGTTATAAACATTCTTGTCACATGGATATCAACGTCCTATTAACATGTTTAAGTCTACAGGCTATAGGCTATCTCTTTCCATCGAGAGAACTTTCTGATTGTACCCCGTAATTTAAAAAAAAAAACACAAACATGGTAAAACAGTTCACGCTAGCCCTTACTACGTCTTAAAATAACTAAGTTTATATTAAAATTTGCAGGGGGAGGAATAGAGCCGCCATTGCCGGATGTGTTCACCATGCAATGGTTTCTGACACTGTACGCCACTTGGTTGCCACGAGAGTCGTTACTCAGAGTATGGGATCTCATACTTCTGGACGGTAACGAGATCTTACTTCTGACAGCACTCGCGATTTGGGATATGTTACAAGAGTGAGTAAATAATCATTTTTACTACACTTTTTTCTGATTCTAAATCATCGTCGTTTATCGGTAACGTAATAGCTATAGGACGGAACAAGTACCGATAAAATAGATGCAGCGGGAAAATGTTCTCTCATTCCTTTTGAAAATGGCAAAAAACGCATACGAACCTCACGCGGCAGTAAATTTCAAAATATACCTAACAAATAGAACGCGAAAAGAATTGATGAAAATTTTGAATTTTATGAAGAACTATTTAAAAGTGTACTAAAACTTGTTCCTGATAATTTAACAATGGAAAATGTATTTAGTGTAAATATGCTTTGTCAGAATTAAACGTTCTGCAAGGACAAAATTTAGAAAAGGAATAAATTACCATTACACCCATATATTTGAAGGAGTAGGTAGAAGTATAACTATAATACCTCAACGATTGGTCAACGGTAATATGACTCATGATGTGACAGGTAGGCAGAAATCTGTCACATGTACTGTTCCAAGCAAGTTATACTTTGCAGAACATCTAAAACCTCATTAGAACAACTTTCTGGATCCGAGACTAAAGATTAGGTTCAGGATCTCGTGCGTTTATACCGAAGCCGATACCTCTAGATCATTAATAAAAAATAAATACATATCATCACATCAATTAAGCAGAAGGAATCGAAAGTAACAGTCTCGGAATCACCATGATTCATCAGTTTTGTGAGATTGTGAATCGTAAGGTGATCTACCTCGGCGCATTTGCAATTTCACGCCCAGATTATCACTTCTTATTTGCAATAACCGGAACCAACAGTTTTCCGTGCTTGTCCAAGACACGGCAATGTTAATACACTATTACGAGACTCTGAATAATTGCTAATGATATTTCTAGATTATACGGTAAATTTATTTTGGTTAAATAATGAATGACTTTAAATTGTAATTTTTATGTATGTAAATAATTATGTAAACAACATTTTAATTATTGGTTAGTTAGTAGATTAATTTTTTTTTGCTTGCCATTAAATTGGTGGAATACGATACCTAGTATAATTATATAACCTAGTATAATATTAATATGTCGTATAACACAATGTTCCAAGAAATAATAAATAAACTTAAAAATTCATTTCGAATTCAGGAAAACCTAAGTACGGATACGGGAATTGAATCCTGAAACAGCGAAACAGCACATATAAAAAATTGTATGTACTATCATACCAGACAACACATACTCAAAACCACTTGTGTTCCACTAAAGTGCAGTTCATGGACTGCACCTACGTCAGATCTCGTTGTAGAACGCGTAAGCGCCATGCAATTACAGCGACTAGGATGACGAGGCGATTACGACTTTTTGGTCGCAAATAATATATATTATACTCAATTATACGCTGCAGCACTGCTTAATTTTGACTTTCCAGCGTTGAATTATGTGTTAACGAAATAGAACACGACTTCTACAGAAATAAGCATAGCTTCTCTATATAGTACGTAGAACATTAACCTCTCTGAGTACACATAACTAAAACCCGTTGTTTATGTAGCATATTGGTGGCAATTGATTTTAGAGATGGTGTAATTTATAATTAAATAAATCTCTGGTTTCTTTTTTATTTACATAGCAAAATAATTAATTACAATAATACAATATTGACATTGATTTTAATTTTTTGCCTGTGACTTCGGTAGAGGTTGAAAGATCATTTTCTTGCCTTACATGGATATTTTCGAGTTTATCCAAGTCATTTACTACGAGTGACACATACTAAACAAATGTCAATGTGAATAATATATTATTGTAATTATTTATTTTGTTGTGTAAATAAAAAAGAAAACAAAGATTTATTTAATTATAATTACCCCATCCTTAAAATCAGTTGCCACCAATTATGTTACACAGATAACGGGGCTTACACATAACTTACAAATAAATAAACATTTCAGTCGTATTTTATCTGCGCGGTCAGCAGACGAGTTCTACAGCTGTATGGGCGGCGGAGTCGGTGCGGTGTGGGAGGCGGGGGACGGGTTGGTGGCGCGAGTGGTCGCCTTCAACTCGGCGCCCGAGCTGCCGCGCTTACGTAGCTTACACAGATACAGAGTGACTCCTCCCGTGCCACCCAATGTCGCACCTTCTTACCATCCGCCCATACAGTCCGCAGTAAGTACAACATAGCAAAATATAGTTTGGGAAATTCAAATGAGCATGCCTTAGCATTCATATTTATGTATACGTCGCAGAAAAATTATATAATTTGTCCGTATATAAATAGCGTCGTCAGATTACAAACATAAAAATAATGTGGTGTCGCGGGACACCAGGTAGGAACGAACTTCCTTCGGCTTAACGGCACTACTCGCTTGTGTACGCGACTGTCGCGCCTGCGCACGTCTCATTTAACGCTTTTATTCCACGCATTTTTCTTACGGTTTTACTATCACATTTTTTTCAGTTCGGTCGCGCAGCAAAATCCCTATCCCCTCCAAGCCTGCCGTAAGGAACTTCGTTCCAAAATACGTTTTAGAAAAATGCCTTGCACTGAATGTAAATTGTCGTCAATATAATACAATTTGCATGACATTTACCGCCGCCGCCGTTAACAAATTGCCGCGGCATATTGTTTAAATTATTCCTAGGAAAATGGGTTGTTTATTTAGAACTAGAGGGTTCTCCGGCTTTTTACATTAAAAAATTAGTAGGTTTTTAACTTCCCACTACGTATGAGATAAGGAAGTTACTGATTTTACCCCGATTTCCGGAAATCGAGTTTTCACCAGATGTCCACGTTTTGAGGTCCTAGGAACCTTTTCCGACTATTTTCACGATGACGTCAGTATGTCTATGTATGTGTGTGTGTGTATGTGTGTATGTAAACATCTCATAACTTTTGAACGGCTAGACCGATCGAAACGCGGTTGATGGCATTCGATTGGATTCCGCTCAACTTAGACTTCTTGAAAATTTGAACTTATTCAGTCCAGCAGATTTTGAAAAATCTTGAAAAAACACCAAAAAAAATTTTTGGCGAAACAGTATTTATGTACCGATTGAGTACACTTTTGCAAACCTACTTATTTTTTTTAAATAACTCAAGTTAATTCACCGATTGACTTAAAAATCTTATCAGCTGTTCTCCTTTAAAAACTGCGTTAAATACCGTTAATTAAATCAAAATCGGTCAGTTTGTTTGGGATTTATCAATGAAGAAAATTAAAAATAAAATGTTTTATGACATTGCATCGAAATTTTTCAACCTATCTATTATTTAGTTAAAGCAATATTTTAAATCTCAAAAATTGAGTTGAATGCCATCATCGTTTTCGAAATATACAGCTTTTCAAAAATTAACATTTTTAACAAAAAAGATGTTTGAACTGAAAAATCTATGCTTATATTTTTTACTCTTTTGAACTTAAAATACTTTAATTTAATGGGAAGTTTCAGGGGTGGCCCGTAGGGTCAACCGTTTACACATTTTTTAGGTTGCCTCTAGATCTCACACCTGGAAAAATGATAATGATAGGGCTCCATTAACCGACGGCGACATCGAAATTTATTGTTGACATTGACGTTATTTATGTCAACAACAATTTGCCTACGGTAATTTGTAGTGTACGTTTATGCTTATTATATGACGACACTCCTTGTATTCGGACGAATTTGTCAGCGACATATACCTACACAGAATTCCCAAGACAGTATCTACTTAACTGATACAGCATCTTGAAAATAAAAAATTATTTTTTATTTTCAAGGACACAAAAAAATTAATCCAAAGACTCGATTATAGTTTAAACAAAAAATACTTTTTCGATTTTATAATTTCTACTTATTATATTTTGTTTACTTAACTTTGCTTAACAGCGAAATGTGTTATAATTCATTCAACAATACCGTTATATAAGACCCGCCAACCGTCTACAATACATTAAGCATAGTAAAATATATGCTTCTTATAATAAATAATACATCGCGCGATATTACGTAGAAATGCAAGATGAAACTCAGCAATGATATGGGCCACCGTGCATGTAGCGAACACCCAGAGCGAATGTATTGTTAGGGCTAGTTATCCTGTCATGCTGACCGCACTCTGATGGTCGGTGCTGATGCGTTAATATGTAAGTATTATAGTTATAAGTAGCGTTTTTAAGTTGCGCTGACTTGTCAGCGCGACTTAAAAACGCTACTTACTGGGTACTCTCATGGGATTAGCAGCCACTGCGTTCGGCAAGCTTAGACCCCAATGAGTAGTAAACGTCATCGCTATAGGATCACAACGGCCGTTATAGAAATAACTAAAAGGGACAGTTTTACTTGCTTTTGAGTCACGAAATATGGATACCAATAGAATTAAAGTAGTTGGTAATTATTAGATGAATTACAATTTTATTTTCATATCATATCATAAAATAGCAAACAAACAGATGAGTCTTCTGATAGAAAAAGTCAACCATCACCTATAGACACCAAAGATGTTAATCTTGCGTTGCTATCTTGTGACGAGGTCTATTATGCCACATAAGTAAGTTTATCGGCTATCTTGTCCTCCAAACCGGAACACGACAGTGACAAGCACTGACCTATTGCGGCAGGAATACGTAAGGCGGTGGTACCAGACCCGGGCGAGACAATGCAGAACTCTACCACCTAGAAGCCACGATGGTAGTGACTCGCATAGTCAATCGGTCGCCTTTTACAACCTGCCTGGCAGAACGGCAGTTGGCCTATTCTTCAAAGATGCACGGGACTAAGACAGGGGAAGTTGGAATTGAAATCTTACTACTTTTATCTTATTAAAAATCTTTATTTGCATAATATAGGGAACGCAATATCTTAACAAACTTTACGTCACGGGCTTGAACAAAAAAAACTTTTCTCTACTCATGAATCAGGTAATTTGAATTTAAAAATTTATTATATTTTAGGTACAGTCAATGACAAAAAAGGGATTACGACTGTTTTACTCTGAAGATGAGGACTCCAGTGATGATGGAAATAAAATGGCACTAACAACGGTATTGATTTTGTTTGCTGTATTACTTTTATAAATGTACTTATTCTAGAACAGCAAAGCAAATGCCGTGTAAAAATCACAAAGAAGAGATTTATCAATGTCGACTAACATCTCGTTTACTTGGGATTTTTAACGGGGCAGAGAAATAGAAACTCTCGTCTATAGTCACCAAAGATGTTCACAGTGCGTTGCTATCCGTGTGGCAGGATGGCAATAAATAATAAATATTCACGGGCCAAATCACACTTACTGATCTAACCCCAAAGTTAGCAAATTATTTGCCTGTGTTATGGGTGTTAGTCAAAGATACTAATACATAGAAATACATATATAAATACTGGAATGTATTTCATAAACAACCAAACCCGGAAAAACAAACATTTATGCTCATCACACAAATGCTTGTTCCCGTCGGAGATCAAACCCGAGCTCCGTCAATTGCGTAGTCAAGTCGCTAACCACTCGACCAACGGGACATGCCACATACATGTGAATAAGTTATCCTCTAAGCCGGAATACGACAATGACAAGCAATGAAGCTAATGCTAAGGTGATACCATATACCCGGGCGAGACGTTGTAAAACTCTACCAACTTGCAGTCACGATGCTAGTGACAAGTATCACCAATCCATCACCTTTTGCGAACTGACGGGTAGAATTGCAAATAATTTATTCTTCAAAGGAGGGCCGGATCAACACGATCTTTGCAGATTTGCCTTGCTTTCCCTACATTCATGACTTTGTACATGTCCAGCAAAACCGACAACCCGTGTTAGAACCTGCTGTGTTGTATTGCTTTAAATGTAGAAAATAATGCATATGTTGATCGTTGATATTAACTGTTTTTATTTAATATAGATTATCCCAAGACGTGAAGAACGTTCTGGTACTGGTGATAGACTCTCATTGGACATAGGTGCATTAAAAAGACAATATGCCCGGCTTCGAGAACGACAACGCCAAGCCCATGTAATTTTGGCAGCAGCCTGCGCCAGACATGCAGCAGGTACGATAGTTTAAAGCGAAAGGATATTTTAAATGATTTTATTTTACATTACAAATCAAATCTCTTTCTTTCTAGTTGGAGTCCCTACTTCACCAACATCACTTACAGTAAACAATCTTCTATTAGGAAAAAGCGCTATTGTGAGCTCAAGAGGAAGAAGATTAGGCCCTCCTCCGGGTGCAATTCCGCCGTCTAGGCAAACCGTACAGGTTCATGAAAAATTCTCGCCAACACATCGTTCGAATAAATTATCAAATGAAACTATCACATGGGAAGAAGAAAAATGTAGGAAAACAATTATCAGAAGAAATTCTGTGAAATGGAAAGATGTCAAGAAACACAAAGAACATCAAGAATTGATTAGAAAAGCATCTATTGACTTAGACGAAATAGGAGATGGTACTATAGTTTCTGAACTCGAAGCCAATGAAATTATTGCCTCTGTGCGATCTCGTAGTTCTAGTGAATCTTCTTCATATTCCTCACATACAGAATCGAGTACTGACACCAGCTTATGTGATGAAAATGAAAAAGCTAGTGATTCGGATCCAGAGTTGCCTAACAATAATAAAGTAAATGTTTTTTCAGTAAAAAGTGTGAATACAGCTATACCTTCCATAGAAAAAAATCTTCCGTCATCACTTCCTCTAGATGACAATAAAGTTATTCCTAAAATAGAATCCAAATCCACTGATGAACATAACATAAAAGACATATCAGATTATCTTGATTCTGATGCAGGGAAACCTTTACGTACTTATATTGATGGCTTTGAAACACAGGTACAAAATAGTACGTTAGTTTTAATAGATACTGACTATAAACCCACAAGCCCATTTAAACCGTTATGTGTTCAACCTTCCAAAGAATATTTGCTTCAAAAAGAATGTCATCAAACTGAATTTGAATCTAGAGAAAATTATTTGAGACGTCCCAGAAATCTATCAAAAGCTACAAATTTTAGTAATACAAGTCCAATAGAATTACCCCCAGATCGTAGCATTAGTATACATAAATCACCCTACGAGTATAAATCCCCATCTAATTATAGCCTTCTTTCTGCTGCAAAGCCATTAATATCTACAAGACCACCTGACATCATCGATAGTTTTACAAAGTATCCAAATTTTGTACCCGATATAGATATCTCAGATAAATGTATTTCCGACTATGAGAGCCCACAAAGAAGTCCAGAATCGGAAAGTTTAATAATAAGTGAAGATGAGCCCCCAATACCATTAAAAATCGATAAATACTTCGAACATAGTCCCGAATTTTTTGGTGCAAGGCTAACCGATCCGAATAGTTCTGATATTCCAAGTCGGCGAACTCTTAGAAGAAACTCACGTGTATCTAAAAAACCAGATTCTTTAACATTGCAAAGTAGTGATAAAAATTATCTGGAAAATGAAAATGAACGGGCATCGTCTTTACCTCAAAACCATACTTTTGTAGGAAACAAAAATGCAAGCCCAGACATCAAAGAAAAACCTATTGTATCGTCTGTATTAGCACAAGATATCACATTGGAAAAAAATAAAATAGACGCAAAGAAAAAAATAGATCAAGATTGCAATTTGCCATCTAAAGAAAATATAATTAGATCAGGCAGAAAAAATAGTGAACGAGCCTTACAAATTATACAAGAAAACTCACAAATATTAAGTCGAATTTTAACCAAACAAAACGCTACAAACACTAGTAATGAGAGTTTAACTAGAAAAAAAAGTACAGATAAATTGCTAGAAACGCAAACAACACCTTCAACAAAACCGACTGATCACTCATTGATTGAGTCTACTATATTAAAAGAATCAACTTCTGACTCGTTAATTGGAGGAACTAACCGAAATAATGTAGAAATAAGAGAAAAAACTGATTTTCTTCGAATAAGACCCATCTCAGTTGATGACCCACTTTCTTTTGAAATCCCTGGTGAATTGTCTAGAAGTAAAGAATTTGACATAGTACACATAAAAACTCCTAGTATAGAATGTCTTGGTAACAAAACTGATATATATGGCTGGGAAAATAAAGGATTTCTAGCAAAATGCAGTTATAAAAATAATTCGAGATTATTAAAGGACAGTTTCGACAGTAACTTTGAGAAAAAACCATGTGTCACATCTAATTCAGAAAGTAACAAAAATGACATTGAGAGATGGCGAAAATGTTCCATTTCCAGTGACTGCAAATCATCTCTACCTTCAACAGAAATAAAAGACACATCTACTTATAACAGAAGGTTCACTCCTGATGATTATAATTATCCTGTATCATCATCAAGTAAATATAATGATTTCGTTTTGTCTAAAGCTAGTGATATATGTAGTGAAACAATAGATAAAGGGCCAAAAATCTGCGATAA
Source organism: Apodemia mormo (assembly GCA_036924255.1). Lineage (NCBI taxonomy): Eukaryota > Metazoa > Arthropoda > Insecta > Lepidoptera > Riodinidae > Apodemia > Apodemia mormo. Next base: position 24,343,813 of record JAUPFN010000007.1, on the reverse strand, counting down.
TTTATCAAAAACTGAAATAAGTGATCCAAGTGATTTTTGTCAAAATGTTACTTCTTCAGTCAGTTTTACATATGAGCCTTCGACAGAAGACGATTCTCCAACAGGGCTCAAAAGTAATTCCAGTGACACACTTTGTCAAATTACATCATTAGATCAAATTTCTACGCCAATTTCCCCGAAACTATTTCCAAACAAAGAAACACCAAATCAGCTTCTAAAGGATTCCGTGGAAAAAAGTGAAAAAAATAAATCTGAAACTGATGATACATGCAGTGCTATAACTTCTCTTTTAGATACTGACACACTATCATCCCTTTCGTATCCTCGAAGTCCATCAACTGGTTCATATCACCCGTTTCCAACTAGGCCAGCTATGCGATTACCTAAAGATATAGGGGTAAGATTGGGTATGTACCCAAAAGAAGCAGTAAATTCACCTCAAAAATAATTGTTTATCGATGACAAACAGTGGGAAGAATAATTAATTTAGACAATCTTTAAAAAAACTTTGTCTGCAACTAACAAATCATATTCTAAATAAATGTTTATTACATATAAAAATATGCTCCGCGTTTAAGAATTTCATTTTAAAAATACTAATAAGTGCTTTTGTAACTATTTTTGTTCTTACAATTTCGTTAGTTGTAAAATATATTTTGACTGGTTTTTATTTTGTAAGAATAATACTTTAATACTATTTTACTTATATGGCAAGTATGAAGCCTAAATAGTTTCTAACATTGACTTAATATTTAAAGATTAGCACATTTAACAATGCTTCAAGTGATTAGTTAACTAATTATTATCAATTAATATTTAGCAATAGAAGAAATTAAATCTATTTCGATTGTGATAATGGATGGATAATTAACAAAAACACGTTGCCTTGAATTCATTATAATGTTATGAGTAATGTTTCAGCAATACAAAATTTTATATAAAAAAGTTAAAATATATAGATAGTGTGCCTATTGATAGTCAATATTTCCTGAAAATTATAAAAGCAGGATTTCTGAATCAAGTCTTTATCATGAAAAGAATCTGTTACTGCAAAAATAATTTTACTACGATATTGAAAAATATAAATTAATTATGAAACAGTTTTATAATCTTTTATTTATAGATAGCATATTACATACACGGTACACATATTATGATAATTACAATTCATCACTTTTGGATAATATTGTAAATCAGTGCCGGATAATCCTATAAGCAATTGCGTTTGGTATGACGTCTTGGATGGCACTATATTATTAGATAGCAAACAAGCCGCGGATGGGTCTCCTGATGGAAAGAGTCAACCATCGCCTATAGACACCAATGATGTTAATGGTGCGTTGCTATCTTGTAGCGAGGTCTAATGCTACATGCATAAGTTTACAGGCTACTTTACCCTCCAAACCGGAACACTACCGTGACTAGCACTGACGCCATTGCGGCAGGAATACGTAAGGCGTTGGTACCAGAAAAAAAGATCTACCGCTCTGCCAGGCGGTTTGTAAAAGTCGAATGATTGTCTATACATGCCACTACCATCGTAATTACTAGATAGTAAAATTTCGCAATGTCACGCCCATGTCTTTGATACTACCACCTTGGTACCAAAGACCCGGGCGAGACGTTCGACTAAGACCCGAAGCATATTCCTACCGCAATAGCGTCAATGCTTGTCACCCGCTAACCCATACATAAGTCTACCGGATACTCTACTCGCTTTAGAGGGTAGAGTAGCCGACAGACTTATGTATGTGGCATTGCCATCTTGCCACACGGATATCAACGCACCATTAACATTTTAGTCTTTATGCAATGAGATCCCTTTCCATCAGGAGAGCCATCTACTTGTTTGCTATCTAATTTATTTGAAAAAAAAACAGCACCAAAAATATTTTCTAACACATGAATAGTAACGTGATTAACTAGAGCGCTGACATTCGGGGTCACGTGATGATTTATCTCGTAATAAATACGTTGTTTAGAATACCGATACTAGTTTTAAGGGCAGATCCAAGGGTGGGTCTCGGGGGTCATGAGTCATGACCTCCCCTTAGGCAGAGGTCTAGGTACGAATTATAATTGTAAACAAATAAGGATTAGAGCCTATCTTGACTGAACCTCAAATACTTCGGGTCAGAAAGGGACACCTTCTGACCCGAAGTCTGGATCCGCCCGAGACTAGTTTACTTAGCACTGAGCACGCACAAGCGTGGATTGCTTAGGGCATAAAATAATCTTAATCCGACACTGATTTTGTCAAACAAATGTTAGATTTTTGATAGTTTTATCAAAAAGTGGTGAATCAAGCTAAGGCTTAAACTAAAAATCATCGAGTACTGGTGGGCAGGTACAGACGAGATGTTTGTCACCATACATGTCATCGATGCGACTGACGGTCGGCCAGATTTTCGTCTCCCCTTTGACGAATGGCTAGAATAAAAGCAATACACGTGTTATTTTATTAGAAGATACGTACGTCCTTGAAATAACAAAATGCTTTGCCAAGAGGAGATTAATTACAGACGGAAATAATCCTCGAGATTACAATTATAAATTATTTTGACCGCCCCGTTGATCGAATGATTAGCGAACCTGACTACGCATCAATGTGCAGTGTGGCAGTGAAGGCAGTGACAAAGATTTGTGTGATGAACATTAGTGTTTATATTTCTGGGTTTGGGAGTTTATTAAATGTATTTGAGTATCGCCTCTGTAGTTTAGTGTTCCGGTTTCGGTGTTGAAAACATGAGGTTCCGAGTCGATTCTCGGGAAGGCCAATTCAAAATATCTTTTTTTCAGTTTTCTGATAAAAACAACGTTTCCCGAGATTGAATTAGTGCCTGGTTAGCGGAAGGCTTGCCTAGGCTAATCGTTGATGAACTTGTTTTATCTCTGCTTACCTCTTCGGGGACACGGGCGTGAAGATACTTTTTATTTGAGTATTCATATACGTATTCCTATGTATTATTATCGTTAACTGACGCCAATATTACAGGAAAATAATTTGCTTACTTTTTGGTCAGATCAATTCGTGTAATTTGTCCAGTGATATTTATTTATTACTAGATGACCCGCGCAGCTTCGCCCGCGAGTAGATTGACATGTTGTCGATATAGTTTTTCATACAAATTTCATTCCCTATTCCAGCCCCTTAGAGGTTGATTTTTGAAAAAAAAATAGCCTATTAGTAGAGCGCCGTAAGATTTATACCTCGGAATCCAATGAATCTGTATAACGATTGTTTATCAGCATTATTTAACGCTCAAATAAAAAGTTAAAGAAAATTACTGACCGATCTCGATAACAAATTTTTTTTAACAATTTACTGGAAATCAGAGATAGAAGGGGGAACAAAACGTTTATAGAAAAGATTTCAATTTTGTATTTAATAAATATATGAATAGTAACTTTAATTTTATTAGATTTTTAATTGGCTAAATGCTATTTTTAACTTTCCGCGTTTGTAGATAAAGAGGTTACGGATTTTGGCCCGATTTTCGAAAATCGAGTTTTCATCAGATCTCCACGTTTTGAGGTCCCAGGAACCTTTTCCGAATATTTTTACGATGACGTCAGTATGTCTGTATGTAACTTTGAACTATTTAGTCCAGAATATTTCACGATCAAGTAACGTCTCACCCGGATTTCGTGCCGTCTATTCCTGCTGCAACACCATCGATGTTTCAAGTTTTTTTTTATGAAATAGGGGGCAAACAGGCAAGAAGCTCACCTGATGGTAAGTGATCACCGCCGCCTATGAACAGCTGCAACACCGAAGGTCTAAATTTAACTTCCGCTATTAAAATATAATCGTTTTAAAAAGACAGTTTTCTTAATACGTTTCTCTTTACAGTTATAAATTGTTAAGTATATGGTGAACTAGCATACAGCCTGCTGCATTATAAAAGTTTTTGGTGAATCTTGCGGGATCACCTAATTTTGCCGGGATAGTCTCTGTGCTAATTCAGGTCATCAACTACCTGTGTGCCAAATTTCATTCAAATCCGTTTAGTAGTTTTTGCGTGATTGAGTAACAAATACCCGTCCATCCAAACATCCAATCTTTCACATTTATAATATTAATAAAGATATGTAAAATATAAGTTCTACTCACGGCAGGAAAAGCAGCTTGTTCCCTAGTATAAGGACGATTCCATTCCTCATTTATAACTTCCTCTTGGGTGTGTGGCGCCATCTGATGAAATTTATAACTTTAATCGTTGAGAAAAAGGCGGGAAACGGCGAACGGATCGGGCGCGGTTTTTTCAGATTTGCTTTATTGAATTGAGTTTGGGATTGGTTTGGCTATTTTTGTGCATATATTTGGTTGATTTTAGTGATTCTTAGTATAATTTGTATGGAAGTTGTATTTGATCTGCATATATTGAATTAGTAAGGTTGACTGAATGTCAAGCAAGGATGGCTAAACTGATCCTATGTTTGATTTAGTGAAGCGGGTTTGAAGGGGCCGCGTCCGCTCCATTTGCCGTTTTCTGCCTTTTCTTTTAAACCCTTGTCAGTGGCAAATGTGTCATGCGTGCCAAAAAACAAGCTTTAATCGTAAGAATATAAATATTATACATTAATAGGTGAAAAAAAATCTTTGTACCCTTTTTAAAACAATTACGCAAGCTGTGGAGTATAGGCACACATAAAATTTAAAAAAAATTGCAGAAACCTAATATTATTAAATAATTATTATTAGAAATATCTTAAATTAATAAAAATAAACATTACACTACATCCATGTTACATACCTACATGATAATATATATTATATACACTATTTCCTTCACTTCAACAGACTTCACTCTTGTGAAACTTAAAAGATATTGTAATGTTTAGTCTATGGTCGAATATCAACCACAGGGCGATCCTAGTAGTATGTTAATATTAAAATATTATATCATATTTTTCATCACAAATATATACTCAATATTTTAATTAAACAAAAAATGAAGTTTGCAAATTATAGAAATAAGTGTAGTGATGTGGAATAATGTTTGTAATTTGTATTATATAACTATAATTGAAAAAAAAAACAAACCCGCTGAGTTTCTTCCGCCGAATCTTCTCAGTGTTGTAGTAATTGTAAAAAAATCGACTTACAACATTTTTAGTTTAATAATAAATAATTATAATTTTAAAATATTTGCACACCATATCACGGTAGAATATGTTAGTAACTTTATCAAATTTTAATAACTTTTTCCTTTCTTTCTTTCTACTAACGTATCAATCAATTTAAGACAATAATAAAATAATTCTAATGCTTATTAACTCCTAAATTAGTACCATAAACTTAAAAACTAAAATCTCAACGTTTCAGTTTATGGTACCGTTTGGTAGAAGTTTCAGTTCGCCGTACACTGCACATTACAGTAAATAGGTACAATATATTAAGTACCATGCAGATATGTCTTGCTTCTTCCATTAACATTTTTAACGGTGGGAGGAATGCGCAGTGCCACGCTCCCGGCTGCATGGTACCACCATCTTGCCTATTTATCCCGTTTGTTTAACGGGAGAAATAGGCAAGATGGTGGTAGGCTTTGCTGTGTTTCGGAGAGAAGGGCAAGACAGGCAGTGTAATTACCGAGACTTAACATCTTATGTCTCAGGATAGGCAACACATGAATGGAATACCTGGGCTAGTTCTAGCCCAGATATCCCATTTTTGTTCATTGGCGACGTCGACCACTTAACATCAGGTGGTACGTCTGCCAGTTTGCCTATCTCAATAACATTAAAAAAAATTAACTTCTTCGTGCAAACAAAATCTTCTGAGTGCCTAGACACCGAAAAAGCCGGTACCTACCTTTACTGGATTAATACGTTTATCCATTACACCTTCTTCAATATCTTTTATTTCTTTCCTTATTAGAATTAATGCATCACAAAATCGGTCTAATTCCTGTAAATCTTCAGATTCTGTTGGCTCGATCATCAAAGTTCCTCCAACCGGCCACGATATTGTGGGTGCGTGAAAACCTGAAATAGTAAGTTCCAACCAAACCATTATTTTTAAACATCCGCCTTAGACACGTAAAAAAATTAAACCAGAGATTAATTGAAAAACAGTTATGAATACGATAGCAAAAGAACTAGTGGTACTCGCAATAGTAGGTATCACGGCCGCGCAATTTATAGACATCGCATTCATGGGCGTACCGAGGAGGGGGCCAGGAGGGGCAGCTGCCCCCCCTCCCCATAATTTGTTTACCTCACTATTAACTATCTACTGTTGTAGATAAAGATATAGTCTTAAAATGTTATGTTTTGCAATGATATTGGTCGTCTACAAAACATAGCTGGTATTAGTGCATTCAATGCATGTAGAAATACTACTCTTTTCCACACATTTTACCTTTCGGAAAATAAATTACATCTAGGGGCCCTGATATGTTAGCATTCCTGTGTATAATTATCCTTGACTTGAAATGTGAATAATTTGCTTACTATAGGTTTAGATCAACTCGAGTATCTGGTTCAGTTCTAGGAAATATTAATAAAATGAGTTTATTATTGTTACGTACTCGGGTTCGTACTTGTAAGAAAACACCACCTATACTAAATCCGTGTATTTACACAACACTACACAACGTAATACTAAAATACACTTTACACCCTGGTCACTCGCTATACTATCACTGAACTTAGAACACTACACATTAAAACACTTCTCGCTTCGCACTTGGTCACTTGATGTATCGCTCTCGATCGCTCGATAAAAACTGCCTTGTGTTTGTCAACACTTCTGTATTTATAGGCAGGGGAAAGTCCTAGCTGGATCCAGAAAAATCTAAATGCATCGGGAAACAATGAATCACTTCTTATCGTAAACATGTTATGAGTCATAAATCCTAGTACACGCTACTTTCAACCTTATGCCATATCCCACAAAGTCTATTATGGCATAGCCCCGGTCAACTATTTGTTTGTCAACAGGAGTAGCTATCTCTTCCTTTTATTTCTAGATAGTTACCGCGCGCGCGCTCTAACTCTACACGCTTCTAGATTATTCGTAACACTACCCCCCTCTTAGTTATGTTCATCCCGAACATCATTACTTCCATTATAGATGGCTAATCGATCAACATGAACAATCGTCATGGTCCCTCTTGGTTGCTTCTGCACTCGGTAGGTTACGTCATTGATCCGTGTGATTACTTTGTATGGCCCATCCCAACGTCGCTGTAACTTAGGTGATTTTCCTTTTCGTCGAACCGGATTGTAACCAAACAAGAGATCCTTCCTGAAAACCTCGATCATTGGCGTTTCGGTCGTATCTGGTCTTCATCCGCTGACTTGATTCCAATGCGTTTTCACTTATTAACGAGTGTATATCGCGTAACCTCTCACGAATGTCTTCAACATGTTCCGGTATACTTAATTGGGTCTCTGCATTCGGTGGCGGGCCTCCAGTCATTAAGTCTGCTGGTATACGTAACTGTCTGCCGAAGTTGGCATAGCTGGCGTTACTTTTATGCTTTCATGTTCCGCTGTTCGGTAAGCCAGTAAGAACAGAGGTATGTATTTATCCCAGTCCTTTTGGTGATCTTCTACTAGCTTGGCTAAGTGTCGTTCCAAAGTTTGGTTAAACCTTTCAACCATTCCATCAGACTGTGGGTGATAAGGTGTGGTTCTTGTTTTGTATACACCTAATAATTTACACATTTCCTGGAATACATTAGATTCAAAGTTTCTGCCTTGGTCTGAATGAATCTCCAGCGGAACGCCAAATCTGCATATCACCTCATTGACTAATTTCTCAGCTACAGTCGTGGCTTCCTGATTAGGGATTGCGAACACCTCCGGCCATTTCGTGAAGTAATCCATCACGACCATAAAATACTTGTTTGCGTTATCTGTCTTAGGAAATGGTCCAGCCACGTCAATCGCTATCCTTTCCCAGGGGGCTCCCACGTTGTATAGTCTAAGGTTGCCTCGGCTTCTAACCTGCGGACCTTTCACTGCAGAGCATGACGTACATTTTCGGCACCAATTCTCGACAACTTCTCGGCAATTCAACCAGTAAAAACGCTCTCGTACCTTTACCAATGTTCGTCGTACTCCAAGATGTCCCCAAGAAACCCCATCATGCAACTCACGTAGTACGTCCTTGATAAGTTTTCTTGGCACGACCAACTGTAGATGATGTTCTCTTCCTGAAGGTTTTTCCCATTTGCGGTACAGTAAGCCGTTTTGCAACACAAAGCTTTCCCACTGCGCCCAATAACTTTTCGTAATGGCGCTGAAGGGAGCTAGCTCTTGCCATTCCGGTTTTCCCGTGTCTTGTTTCATCCAATCTATTAGTGGCCGCAAATCTGTATCTTCATACTGGGCCTTACGCATCTCACCAGTTTCCCACCTGTACTCCGTAGGCTTAGCTCGCAATACTTTAACCCTTTCCTTCGTCTCCATCCTTACACAATGTTTGGCATCATCCGTACATGGTCGTCGTGATAATGCATCTGCATTTGGGTGAGACTTTCCATTACGCTGTACTGTATTACTTTATCTCAGTTTACCATTGTTAGCCGCTTCTGATCGCCTTACAGTTCGTGTGGCTCCGGTGTCTCGCGTTGAGCTGCAGTTCTTGCCATTAACCAATCCTTTAATGGATAAACTATTGCGTTCGCTCACTTGAGGTACGACAGCTTTCGGGGTTGTTTCTCGTCCAGCCAGCACCTGCCGGTTGCTCCTGGCTGTCACTCGCTTCCCTGCTGGTTCAACAGGCTGTTTGACGTGCCTGCTCTCTTCAGCTGCTGAGTTTCCTCCCGCTTGCTGTCGCCAATTCATTGAACCTGTAGCCATAGGTTTGGCTGGGCAGCTAACTCTAATGTGCCCACGTCCACCGCAGGCGTAGCACATGGAGCCCAGTCTCCCAGGTTCCACTACCTTCGATCGAGCCACAACTTGTGTTACCTCGCGTACTTTATGTGCTCGAGGTTCGTGGCGAACAGCTTCTACCTCCAGCGCATGAGCCAAAGCCTCCTTCATTGTCACGTGGTGCTGAAGGGGAACAGCAGCACACACTTCCAGGTCTCTAATTCCATCAATAAACGCCTGGACGATGGTGTTATTAACAGTGTTGGCGTCGGCTGAAGGATACGCCTTCCTTACAAGCTTTTCAATTTCTACGGCCCATTGTTGAAGTCCCTCGCCGCTCCTCTGTACACGGTCCTTTAATTGGGCACGGAACACATGCTCCAAGTGACGCTCACCGTAGCGAGCTTCCAATGCCTCCATCAAATCAGCGAACTGATACTGTTTAGGCATTGCATCTAACACAAAGAGCGCCTGTCCCCGTAACGCCGTGCTCAGAGCTGTTAGGCAATGTTCATCTGTCCAACCACTGGCCTTCGCTGCTATTTCAAACTGAGTGCGGTACGCACTCCATGACGTAAGACCATCATAAGTGGGTACCTTTACCCGAGGACCCACCTGGTGAGAGCAGCTTGTAATGGCAGCTCCCTACTTAACTCCCGTGATCTTCATTTTCATGACCTCCCTTTCCAGTTGGTCCACGTTTTCACTTATTTTGTCACAGCTGGCCTCCAAGTGGTCAACCCTCTTCTCAACACCCTTCATGTCGCGCTTGACGAGGCCCACATCGCTTTTTAACTGGTCTTGCTGCGCCAAAATAACAGTCAATTTATCGTCAAAACCAGATAAATGTTCCTTGAGCTGTTGCTGTTGCTCGTGTAGATTTTCTTGTTGTTGTTCCTGAAGCTTTAGTTGTTTCTGTTCCTGTAGCTGTTGATGCTGCTGAAGTTGTTGAAGCTGTTGTTATTGCTGTTCCTGTAGGTGCTGTTGTAGCTGAAGTTGTTGTTGTTGTATAGCTGCCAGTATGACAGAAAGATCAGTAGGCGCTGTGCTTGATGACAATGACGTGCTGGCAACACCAGCAGGTTCCTCACCTGCACGCGTCTCGGTGTCCTCTGACGCCCTCTGTGTCTCAGCTTGAGACCTTCGGAATAAGTGGCATTTTTTAACACAATTTTACTTTCGACACCAGTTATTACGTACTCGGGTTCGTACTTGTAAGAAAACACCACTTACATTAAATCCGTGTATTTACACAACACTATACAACGTAATACTAAAATACACTTTACACCCTGGTCACTCGCTATACTATCACTGAACTTAGAACACTACACATTAAAACACTTCTCGCTTCGCACTTGGTCACTTGATGTATCGTTCTCGATCGCTCGATAAAAACTGCCTTGTGTTTGTCAACACTTCTGTATTTATAGGCAGGGGAAAGTCCTAGCTGGATCCAGAAAAATCTAAATGTATCGGGAAACAATGAATCACTTCTTATCGTAAACATGTTATGAGTCATAAATCCTAGTACACGCTACTTTCAACCTTATGCCATATCCCACAAAGTCTATTATGGCATAGCCCCGGTCAACTATTTGTTTAACAATAGGAGTAGCTATCTCTTTCTTTTATTTCTAGATAGTTACCGCGCGCGCGCTCCAACTCTACACGCTTCTAGATTATTCGTAACATTATTATTTATTATTTTATTTTAAATATTAATAAAATGATTTTATTATTATTTATTGTTTTTTTTAAATGTCAAATGAGTTTATTATTATTATTATTTCTTGGTGTGTTGTGTACCTTATATATTAACACACCGTTCCCCGTGTTGGTCCCGGGCTCCTTTGAAGAATAAGCCAACTGCCGTTCTGCCAGGCAGATCGTAAAAGCCGACCGATTGGCTATACGAGTCACTACCGTCGTGGCTACTAGGTGGTATAGATCAAAGATAGCAAACAAGCAGATCCATCTGCTTCTTTGCTATTTTTGATATAAAAAAAAACTTCGTAAAACGCGTAGTGTTTATAAAAATTGTGATGACTTAAAATGTTAATAAGTTTATATTAAATGTAGGTCTATCTTGCAATTTTTTCTATGTGAACTAAATACTTAAAACGTAAAGCAAAAAAATAGTCAAAGTCATGTAATAGTGTTGCGTGTTGTGCGCACAATGATAAATAGGTATCTATAATTTTATTTACATAGTTTATTAATTTACCATAGTCCATAAGTCTCTTAGCGATATCTCCTGGTTCGATATTAGCTGTCTTTTTAAGATCCCGCACATCAATAATGAACTCGTGCGCGACCAGTCCGCGTTCACCTTTGTATAATGTCTTGTAGTGGTCATCCAGTCGCCGGGACATGTAGTTGGCGTTTAATATAGCGACTTGGGTAGCTTTCCTTAGACCTTTTGGCCCCATCATCTGTAACGAACGGAAAAACATCTATGAACAGTAGAGTTTTTACATTCCGCTGCAAAATCAATTAATATCTGAATACACAGAAATCTTTTTATGCTTGTTTAGATATTAGATAACTATTTATTTTTAAGAATATGTATGTCACAAGTTTCATAACCACACAACCTTTCGTTTAACAATAAAAAAGACACCATCTTAATAAATACAAGGTAAGGTAAACCATCGTAGTTCGGAAGGTGACAAATACCTAAAGACTCTTCTAAAAGCTTAATTTTTAATAGTGTAAACTTATTTATAGCTCAACGTATTTATTTATTGTATTTGTAATGAATGTTCAGCGTGGGCTGATAAAGTTAAGAGTGGTGCGATTCGGCGTAAATTGCTTTTAAAATCAGTTCAGCTTTAATATTTCTGTCGAAAGGATATCGCACCGTAAGTTTCGAAGCTTTATCCTTTTTATTAGGTGATATCATTATTTCGAAAATCAGCGTTGAGATTAATTGTATAGTACATTGAAGCTCTACGCTTTCTCAAATTCTAGAAATTTTACTAACCCAGAATTTATCAACCCGCAAACAGAAACAAAAATACGTCGCCTTTTTAATCCCGTGATAGACGTTACTAATGAATTAGTAAATGAATGGCAGTCGTGTTGGTGTTGTTTAACCGAAGGACGCTACAGTCGTTTCCATGAGAACACGTGGTACAATTATAATCAGGCTTAACCAATTTGTAAAATTTTCATTTCCTAGTATTTTTGTGCTTTTACCATTTTTTATCTCATGTTGAAAAAGGAGGGAAATTGGATGTATTTTCCTACTCCTCCTACATACTTCTGATTAATTTCGATGCGGGTTCCAAGACAGTTAGCCTTTCCCCAAGGCACCCTGAGCTTGCAACTCAGTGGTTATCAGGAAGTTGCCGCTATTGATTCTAGTTTACAGAGGTTTTAGTGGTGGGAAAGGTGGACACATTGTCCTTTTAAAAAAGTGAGCTTCTGTTCATTTGCCCCATTTGCAATAACGAAACGCTTTAAGACATCAAAAGCCAAATATATGTAACTAAGTTGTGACGTTACAGAATAAAGGTCCTGTTTAATTTTTAAGCTATAAAATAATTAGGTAAAATTTAAGAATAGTAATAAGTGTACTTTGATGTAAGCCCAAGAGATGGGTAGTATGGCAGAGGAGCCGTAAGGCGCGGCGCTGACGGAGCCAAAGCTGTGCGCCGCCTCGCCCAAGTCCGCCAGCGTGTCCACCACTGGATGCGACGGCAGGAACGCTGCCAAGTGCGCTTTACTGATAGACAGATATTAACAATAAAAAAATATATACATATATGTAGCGACACAGGTATAGAAAGCGCTGACGCAGAACTTGCAGGCAATGGCAGCGTGGAACGTTAATCGTTCTCATGCCGACTCACGATATATCAGTCTATATAACTTATAATTTACGTGTGTGACGCAATATAGAATATATTGTGAAGATTATCTCTTTTCTTATTTATTAACTTACACGTCTAAAGATTATAACCAATACATCCCTTATTAGTGACAACCCAACAATATAATAAAAACCCGACTGTAAACGTATAACCTCAGTAAAGTTCTGGTCTATCGGTAAACATTCATATATACATACACATAACAACCGGGACCAAAAGTTACGTGCTGGTTTGATTTTGAACAATAAACCACTTGCTATTCTACCAGACAGATCGCAAATGGTGAACGATGTCCTATACTTGTCCATACCGTCGTGACTAATAGGTAGTAGGTAGAACTTCGTATTGTCTTGCCCGGGTTTCGTAACAGCACTTTGCCTATTCCTGGTAATCTAGGCCACCAGCGATATTTAATGTTTGAACAATACCACCGACAAACACCTAGACCACCAGCGATATTTAATGTTTGAACAATACCACCGACAAACACCTAGACCACCAGCGATATTTAATGTTTGAACAATACCACCGACAAACACCTAGACCACCAGCGATATTTGATGTTTGAATAATACCAAACTATATTTTCATATTTAATACACACATACAAAAATTTGCGTAGTCTTTCATGCCATGATAAGTTTATTTATTTCGTAAGTATGGTGCACTTTGGTGGGTGCACTTTTTCAGAATATGGACAAGCCCGTTAAGGATAAATAGCGTGTGATAAGTACCTATGTCGTGCACAAAAAATTACTATCTCTTTATATCACGAGAAATTTAAGCCGTTGCATACATATTAGTTTTTCTTATTTATTAAACCTTTCTTCTTTCACGCGTGACGTATCACATTTATCCTAAGTGGGCAAATGATGGCAAGTCGTGTTGTAAAGTAACTTCAGTATTGCACTTTTTGTAAAAAATCATAAAGTTAATATTTCAGTATTATCAGAAAATTATTATCTTCATTCTTGGTCTTAGATAAATAATTGGTCTCGCTGCGCTTGACTAGATACCGCCGACGTACTTGTCAAATGCGACAACAAATACTACGCCGAAACCGCCGAATGCGGCAACAAATACTACTCGATTCAGTCACAATGCACGCTCTATGTGACGTCATCCCTTTTACACTTTATCATATCACACACACTGCAATATCGAGTTGCCGCATTCACGGAGTTGTTGTTTTTAGCTAGTGCAGTATCTTGTCAAGCGCCGCGAGACCAATCATTTATATATGTTCTTGGTGTACACTACCCCCAAAAACTACTAATAAAATATACTTACACGCCAATCGGCCCCATACCAGGCCCACCACCACCGTGTGGAATACAGAAGGTTTTATGTAAATTCAAATGTGACACATCACTGCCGTAGTCGCCAGGTCTACATAACCCCACCTATAAACAAGAATATACATTTAGCCATTTAAATAAAACTCGTTGTCGAACCTGATTTGACAAGACTATACGAAAAACGATAGTGGGGCTAAAAATCCTCTTCACATACGGCAAAAGAGAAGATTTGACTCCATTTTCGTTACGTCCATTCGTTTACTATCTTTTAAAAACAAGTTTGATAGTGTGCGTAAAGGATCGAGCACTCTGGGACGGGCTGCACCGGATCGGGCCACAACGCAATTAATCAACCTCCTTCCTCCTCTCCAACCAAGATCTCCTTCATACATTTTATATGACCACCTCAACGTGGCAAGTTCGAGTGGTTAGCGAACTTAACTACGAATCGATGGGGCTCGGTTTCGATTCCCGATGCGGTGAAATATTTGTGTGGTGAGCATAGATATTTGTTTTTCCGTGTTTGGGTGTTTATTATGTATGTTACAGTACTAAGGTATTTATATATGTATTTCTATGTATTATATATAGTTGACTAACAACCATAACATACGCAATTACTTTACTTACTCTGGGGTTAGTTCAATTCGTGTAATTTGTCCAGCGATATTATTATACATTTTACATGAACTATAGCACACTACGGCTGGGCGCATTAGGGCGGATTTCAGTGAATGCGATGCGGTCCGACACGGTACGCTGCACCGCGTCATCAATGTGCTCGATCCTCAAATTAGCGCTAAATGTGTCTCGTTCAGTATCATACGTGATAACATAGTAGCCGATATGATAGACAAAGTTCTAAAAGATGTTTAAACTCAATTTTTTTTCTCTTGCACAAGCCTTGTACCTATACAAGTATTGTTTACTGTTGAAAAGTGCGTTGCTAACCGGTAGGCGTATCATCTAATGTTTGCAATTCGCCAGCGACCAGCGATGACTCTTAAACGTAATGAAAAAATCATCAAAAACGTCGCCAATTGCTTGCTAGTCACTAGATACACTTTTTGCAATGTCACAGCATCAAAACTAATCAAGCGGCAACGACTACCACTAATGTACAAGGCTGTTATGTGGCTTGCAATAACTAAACAATAACGATAATTTCGCATTGCGAATTACGTGATCACCCCGCGGGTTGCAGAATTGTAACGCCACTTAAATAAGTTTACCGGCTAGTTTACCTTCCAAATCAGAACATGACATTGACGAACACTGACAATAGTGGTTAACGTACACTTCAAAGCGGAGTACCTACATTATTGTTAAGCAAAAAAATGTAAGGTGATGCCAATCAGGTATTCTTGAAAAGTACTTTTAAAAGAGGTCCAATCACCACAATCATGAGATTCAATATTTTAAAATGGTGTTACTACCAGTCTCGGTAAAATTGAGCTTTTCAGGAAAATTTACAAATCCCAATAAAGTTGGGTGCCTCGGTTTTCAGTTTTAGTTACATTATTATTTATTCATTTAATACTTTAATTGTACTGTTAATTTTTTATAAATAGATATAGGTAGGTACTAGAATTGGTTTCAGTAAAGTCTGTATTACACCGTCTAAACATACCCTGTGTGTGTGAGTGTGTGTGTGTGTTCTTGTTGGTATACTAATTATATTATGTCAAGTGTATAATACTTTTTCCAAGCTTTTCGTGTCAAAAACTCAAATTAGTTAAGGTAAGGACATATTGCCGTGGCGTGGTTGCCATGGCGCGCCAGAACGCAATCGGTTACGTTCAATTTGTATGACTAATTCACATTAGTGCCACGACATAACAAAACATACTAAACATGTCAATCTAATTATAAAAATTGAACGTAACCAATTGCCGTTCTGGCGCGCCACAACACATCACGCCACAGAAATATGAACCTAGCTTTACCTGCGCATTCATATTGGCGCCGTCGAGATAGACCTGTCCGCCGTGCGCGTGCACGAGCGCGCACACGTCCGCCGCACGCTCCTCGAACACGCCGAACGTGCTCGGGTACGTCAGCATCAGGCACGAGATCTTGCTGCTGTGCTCTTCTACCTGCACGCACAAATACATACTTTATAATGTAATCCCATTTATATTATAAATAAAGAAAATTTGTATCTGTGTGTTTGTTTATATAAATAATATCAGTAATTGTTAATTTAATACCTTTAAACGAGCAATTCTTGTATATATATACATAATTGGAATCTCGGAATCGGCTCCAACGATTTTCATGAAAGTCACAAATTAGGGGTTTTTCGGGTCAAGGAATCGATTTATTAAGGTTCCAGGTCCAAGAAAAGCTCGATTCCCAAGATATGGGTATGTGAAAAACCGAGCAAAGCTCGGTCACCCAGGTACAGAAAAAAAAAATTCTATAGGAATTGATTTATCAAGGTTCCAGGTCCAAGAAAAGCTCGGTTCACAAGATATGGGTATGTGAAAAACCGAGCAAAGCTCGGTCAACCAGATATTATATATAAATTCAGAAAGATTATAAAAGTTTTTGGTAAACCTCGCAGGATCACCTAATTTTTCCGGAATAAAAAGTAGACAAACTAGCTGCAGTATGCAGCCCGCTGCATTATAAAAGTTTTTGGTGAATCCTGCGGGTTCACCTAATTTTTCCGGATAGCCTACGTGTTATTTATTCCAGGTCATCATCTACCTGTGCGCTAAATTTCATTTAAATCCGTTCAGTAGTTTTTGAGTGATTGAGTAACAAATATCCATCCATCCAAATATCCAAACTTTCGTTTTTATAATAATAATAGATAGGTAAGGTTTCTTCTGTGTCCATCAACCCAATGGTTTTTGTTTTTGTTATGTAGCTACAGTTAAGTTTTAGTGTTAATTGAAAAAAAAATAGCTAAATATTCAGCAACTAGCTTTTGCCCGCGGGTTCACTCACGATTATTCATGTTAGGGAAGTGGGGGGTTAGTAAGAAACTAAAAGTAACCTTTGTCACTCTCCATCCCTTCAACTATCTCCATTTAAAAAATCACGCCAATTCGTCGCTCCGTTTTGCCGCTAAAGACGAACAAACAACACATTTATATTAGTATGGATAGGCGAATACTAATAGGTATATCTCTAATATAGATGTATGTGTGTGTGTGTATGTGTGTACGCGTATATACCAAGTCGGTGAGATGCGCCATATCAATGTCCCCGGCGGGCGTGACGCGCACGGCACAGACCAGCATGCCCGCCATGTGCGCGGAGGCGGGGTTGGTGCCGTGCGCGCTCACAGGAATGAGGCAGATGTTCCGATTCCCTTCCCCGCGGAACTCGTGGTACCGCTTGATGGTGCGCAGCCCGGCATATTCTCCTTGAGCGCCACTGTCGAAACACAAATACACAATAACTAGCTACACGTACATCCCGTGATTTGGGTTGCGTGAGCTTCAATTGCCCTATTATGGGTAGAATTTTTAAAATAATTACCGGACATTGCCCCTGTGTTGGTCCAGGCTCCTTTGAAAAATAGACCAACTGCCTGGCAAGTCGTTAAAGGTGACCGATTGGCTACACGTGTCAACGTGATAATATACTCTTTGCGTGTCATTACCATGACTACTTGATGGAAATTTTTCGCAATGTCTCGAGTATTTGGTACCACCGTCTTACCTATTCCTACCGCAATATTTATAATATTTGTCACTGATTTATGCATGTGGTATTGCCATCCCGCCACACACATCACACCCCAAGTAGTCACTGTGGTTCACCTTTTACGAATTGCCTAGCAAAATGACAATATCTATACGTTAAAGAGGGCCTGGACCACTTATTCCCCAGTGGGAAAGACAGTGGCACTTATTGCTCAGGTTCACAACGATTTACCAGTTTCTCAGCTGGAACAATGGATTCTAATTCCTATTGCCAAATTTAACGACTATTGCTTGTTATTTCCATAGACTAGTTCTAACAACTTTACGAAGTCTTCCTGGGAAATGTAAACATATGACCATTAGATACAAGGCTGATACCGAGATTATTCTAACTAAATAAAAAGCCTTAGAATTGAATTCGGGATCTCAGTATGTAAGTCGAACAGGCTAAATTAAAAGTTACCTGTTAGGTTGAAATGAAACACGATCATATCCAGTAATAGCGCAAAGATCCTTCGCCAGTTCCTCAAAGAGCATGTGGTATCCCTTGCTCTGGTCAAGCGGTGCGAATGGATGTATGTCTGTAAAGTGCTTGAACGAGCATGGCATCATTTCTGTTGTAGAATTCAACTTCATTGTACATGACCCCTGATAAGACAACATAAAAAAGATTATATACCTACTCCCAATTTAGATCAATAAGTAATACATACTAAAAACTATTTAAGTTTGTCAAATAATATAATGCGATACTACTTAATATTTTTTTTGCTTTGCATCCATCTTATCGTCATTCTTATCAGTACGTACTGTTGTATATTAGAACTTAGTTCTCCTTTTAACTTCGCCGATGTTTGCAAACAAATTACTTATCCATTTTCTCTTATATCAAGATGGCGTTTATTCTATGTGGAGAGTGTGTTACATCTAGAATTACTTAGTTTTACTATACTTAGAACGTATAGAAGCAATATGTGTAACTACTAACTCTATGACCGCACTGCGTTTATGCCTAATACTAGCGAAAATCAAGCAACTGAGAGGTCATTTGGTAAAACCCCAAGATTGTGTTTCTTGAAATCAAAGACTTTCCGGAACAACCTTAAGTTATAAAGCTTTATAAAAACTAAATAAATAGCGCTGTATAACATACCTACACCGATCGCACTGATTCTTAAAAAATCTAAACCGAAATGTTGTATTTCAGCAGTGATAAAAATACATTCAGAACAATATCTGTACATGCAAAACACTTTTGTATTACAAAAGAATTGAAAGGTAATATTAATAAAATATTCATAAATAAACTTACTAATGGTATCATAGAATGAACCAAGGAGATATCTTTGTTCTCCAATCGTTTCATGTATCGGACGATCCTAGACTCAGAGTGATGCATGTTAAACACAGGATGGGTAAGATATGGAGATGTCCTTCTAAATGAACCTTTCAATAAACTATGGCTTGTAGCGTCCCCGACTTGTGTGACCTTAAAAATGTAAATAGATTAGGAATATGGCAAGTTATATAGTGTAATTTACAGAATTATTATAAAAATCAGAACCTATGTTCGTGATATATCGTATAAAATATATCTATCTTATATAAGTGAAAGTGCAATTTGTATTAAAATTTCCTGTTACTCACTCATTTGTATTTAATTATAGAAATAATATCAATAAGTTGATATTTGGACAATGACTAAGCTTCTATTTTGATATAATATATTAACGTCTTGGCACCTCTGTAATTTTCAATGTTAACTCAATGTATTAAATAAACCAAATAAAAGAAAGATGTTATTGATTCTCGGAATAACCAATCGACATTTTGAATAGTAATCGCGCTTGTAATTTCAAGAGCCCAGATAATAACTAATATGTTTTAATATTTAGGTACATAGAAACAGTCTCTTGCAGACGTCTTAAGATTAACACAAAAATCTTAGACTTTCGATTACACAAATATTACATGTACCTATCTGTGTCTTACACAAATATTACATGTACCTACTTAAAACCATTTTATGGGATTATATAAGTGAGCGTGTCCCGAAGTCATCAAGATCTACGGCAGTATATTGAAGTATATGAATCCTTGCTTGCTTCTCCAACAGTCTGTATGGAGCAAACAGTTTTAACTATTACTTAAAACGTGGTATTCATAAATATGTAATGCTTACTTTTTCAACATTCTCACAATCAAATACCCACAAAAGATCATCTACGTCTTCCTTTTTAGTGGTTTCATCTAAAGCAACTCCAACGGCACCATCATCGTAATATCTCAAGTTTATCTTCTTCTGTTGTGCCCGTGTTTTGATTGCAACTGCGTCGTGTTCAGAAGTTGGAACTACGTGTAGTGTGTCAAAATACACGTCATTGGACTGTTTATGCCCACGTTGTCTAATTCCTACAAAAATACAGTTTCATCAATCACCTTGTATTAATAAAAGTCGTGTTTCGCATAATCGTATTGTAGATCTCAAACCTAATGATTAAAGAATACCGTTCAGCAATTTCGTGTCAAAACTCTTTATTGCTACAAAACAAGTGCTTTTAGGCACATGTTTACAAAGAACGTCTTAAATACTTCCAAATTCTCAAGATGAAGCTGTTTTATGACCGTGGGACACTGTGACGACGCAGCACCCGATTAACGTTGGGGATCAGTCCCCAAATTCACGTAATAAAACGTCAGTCGAGTCGAAACGTTTAGGGCTCTTACACATGTAAAAGCGATACAACGTCGCGTCGTGTTACGATGCGATGTGTAAAAGAAAATTGTAAGAGCCCTAAACGCTTCGACTCGATTGACGTTTTGTTACGTGAATTGAGCCTCAGTACAGTCAGCTCCCATTGCGCTGACTATGCGCCCATCGGTTGATTTTAATTAATATAAGTAGTAAAACAGTATGCACTTTTAAGAATATATAAATTAGATGTGTATTTATATATTCCTAAAAATATGTAAATACGCACCCTGCTTTGTAACGTTGAACATGTTATTATAGTGTACAAACCTGTAAGTAATATGCTAATATTATAAAATTGTAGAGTTTGCTTGTTTGTTTGGTTGTACGCGGTAATCTCGAAAACTACTGAACCGATTTGGATAATTCTTTTTGAGTTGGATATCCTGTTTATCGAGGAAGATTATAGGCTATATAAAATCATGTTACGACCAGTAGGAGCGGAGTAAACAAAATCCGCGCGGACGAAGTCGCGGGCAACAGCTAGTACTTAAATATACTTACCATGGTCTAATACAAGAGTAGCGTTATGAACCCGAGTGGCAATGTCGCGGAGTCCCTGTGGTCCGTGGTACACTGCGTACATAGCCGACATATTGGCCAAGAGCGCTTGGGCGGTACAAATGTTCGATGTTGCCTTGTCACGGCGAATGTGTTGCTCTCTGGTTTGAAGTGCTAATCTAAAATTAAAAAAATAATCGATAGACGTTAAAATTCAGCGATAGGGATCATGAAGTTTGACTCCCCAAGGAATCGTGGTAGTACCAAATGTGTATTGACATTCGATTTACTCTGTCTACCATGCAAATCAGCGTGATAATATCTATCTATTTATTTATTTATTTTCTGCAAATTGCAATCTAGAATACATCATAAGACCCTCGCCATCAAATATAATATATTCGAATCCAAAACGTAAATGTCTCTTGAAAAAAGCTTAATCTCGAGGGGTCACTAATAGCTATAGAAGAATCCTACTATCTCGTGCTGGTTTCATTGTCAGATCAGTTCCATAAAGCCAAATTATGGTTGTGTTATTAGTATTACTATTACTATAGAAACTGTTCCTACTGCCAAATATTTCACGACGGATTTGGATGAAATTTGGCACACAGACGACCTGGAATAGCATATACGCTAATTTTTATCCTACAAAAATGAGTTGTTCCCGCGGGATTCACCAAAAACTTTCTAATGCAGCGGGCTGCATACTACAGCTAGTAATTAAATAAATATCGCCGCATGGCGCATTCATATGCCGGTAAACAGTTGGATTAAAAAAACACTGGTTGTACCTCTGCCTCTTCCTAACCTCTTCGAGGATACAGGCTTAAATATACTTTTTAAAAGTATGGGATTTGACAAAAATGAGTTGTTTACGAGTCAACGGAATAGTAGCGGTCCATTCCGTTCAATCTCGTTCTTGACATTCGGAACATAGTAAGACATTTATTTGATTTTATTTTATTTATTTTTATATCATAAGATAGCAAACAAGCAGATGTGTCTCCTGATGGAAAGAGTCAACAATCGCCTATAGACACCAAAAGTGTTAATGGTGCTATCTTGTGGCGAGGTCTAATGCCACATGCATAAGCTTACCGGCTACCTTACCCTCCAAACCGGAACACGACAGCGCCAAGCACTGACGCTATTGCGGCAGGAATAGGTAAGGCGGTGGTACCTGACCCGGGCGAGACAATGCAGAACTCTACCACCTAGTAGCCACGATGGTAGTGACTCGCATAGCCAATCGGTCGCCTTTTACGACCTGCCTGGCAGAACGGCAGTTGGTCTATTCTTCAAAGGAGCCCAGAAACAACACGGGGAAAACACCAACATTTTTAGTAAAGTATGTTTTGAGTTATTCTCAGTTTAATGTCTGAATGTTGATCCATTGCTGGGCAAAAAAATACATAAAAATGTTCTAATGAGTCATTTTTAATTAGGTACTTAGTTTGAGTTTTCAAGATATCTTATTTATTAAACAGATAAAAGTGGAAATTTTTACGCGAATCAAAACTTATTTTAGGTATTTGCAGAATTTTTAAAGACGTCTTACTATTGAACTAGGACAGTGATATATAAATTTCGTGTCACGTTGTTTGTCCGCGATGGACTCCGAAACTACTGAACACCGATTTCAATAAAATTTTGTAAATATTTATTGTTTGGTCCAACTTCCCCCATTAAGCACCCTCCAAGATAATCAATACAGGTAGGATAATTTGTATCGCACCACATTTACCGGGTCAGATAGTTAGTACGTTTGTTAATCTAGAAATTATGTTGTAAATCCTGAATTTTAGTATTAAACTCGAATATTATAACTAGAGAAGGTGCTTTTTTTACACTCGCATTAGCGAAAAGACAAAAACAGCTGCAATGCACCAACGATTACCATAACAGTAATTTATTAATAATATTTAATTCATTGAAAAACTTTAAAAACAACAAAGAAAAATTTTGATACGCAGGATTTAAACCAGCGACGTTCCCTCAAGCCGGATTCGCCGCAGGTTCAAATCCTGCGTGTTGAAATTATTCTAGCACGGGGTGAGTGCTAAAACACAAAAATAATTAGTAATAAGTGTGAACAAGAAAATGTGCAAATTATGTTTTACCATAACTTACCTATACGCATCTCTCCCTGCGGCGTCTCTCGTGACACCGACCATCCGGCCGGGCATCAGCCTGACCAAAGCATGCTCGGCGGCAAAGAAACCGGCGTGTGGTCCACCGTAGCCTAAGGGTACCCCCAGCCTCTGCGACGTGCCAACCGCCAGTGCCGCGCCGCACTCTGCTGGCGGCCGCAGCAGCGCTAAAGCCAACAGGTCTGTCGCCACCACTACCAATGTCTGTAAACTCGCCATTTTGAATAAACTACAACCATAGAATTTGATTATAATAACGAAAAAGATAAATATTTCCATTTATTATTTATTTTTACATTAATATTACTAAATTCCAACATTCAAATTTTTTAATGTTTGCAGATGAAATGAAAATTTTTAAATCTATCCATACAATTAATTATACACTTCTTTTACAAGAAGATTTATCAAGATTGAATGAATACTGTTTAACCAATAAACTTCAACTTAATCCATCAAAATGTTTTGTTATAACATTCAGCCGTAAAGTTAATGAAATTCGGGCAAACTATACATTAAAACATGAAGATCTTCAGAGAGTGTTTAGTATCAAAGATTTGGGGATAACACTAGATGCAAAGTTATCTTATAATTTACATATCAGTAATATAATTTCTGCAGCTTATAAATCACTTGGGTTTATTATGAGATGCTCAAAAGATTTTACTAATGCTAAAACCAAAAAAATACTTTATAGTGCTTACGTAAGAAGTAAACTTGAATACGCATCACAAGTATGGAATCCAATATTCAAAAAATATATAACTGAAATCGAAAAAATACAAAAAAAGTTCTTAAAATATTTGAATTTTAAATTTAAAATTAATTTAAAAGACTACCATAAATCATGTAAAAAACATCATTTCTTGCCATTATCAGCTCGTCGTGAAATATCAGATGTAATTTACTTGCTCAAAATAGCCGCTAGTCAAGTTGATTCTTCATACTTACTCAGTGGGCTTGATTTTTATATACCATCTAAGTCAAAACGCTACACCAAAACTTTCAATTTGGAACTGACTGGATCAGTGTATAACCAAAACTCCTTTCTTTGGAGATCTTGTGACAATTTTAATAAATTAGTTTTTAAGCATGGATTCGATTTGTTTGAAACAAAACCTGACAATTTGAGAAGGTTGTTGAGTACTGAATTCTTTAATTAATGTGATTATATACACAGTGATTGTTTACTACGCAATAATTTACCATAACTTGAAGAAATAACTCGTTTACTACTTAGTTCATTTTATTTTTTAAAAGTGGAAATTTTTATTAGCTTATATTATCTAGACTTAAGTTCATGATTGTTTTACATTAGCTGTTAATTTCCCTAAAATAAAGTAAATAAATAAATAAAAAAAGAGTAATTTTGTACAATTAATTGTTGTAATAAAAAAACAGTTAAAATTAATTAAATTTTCTTATTTTCACCTTCAGGATAGGCCCTCTGTTCTTGTGACTTCCGCGATGGCACCGAAAAGAAAGACGCCGGTTTTATGAATGAATAAACTCACAAATGCTCCAGACAAAAAGAAGACCTTAGCGGCACAATTATCCATCCACATCCACCACACTTTACAACAAAAACAAACAATTTAGACACTCAACGCATGTTTCACTTCGAAATTAATTAGAATCGCGTTGAGTGTGGTAGCATTCATTTCTCATGAAAATGCTTCGGTTTCGAAGTGAAACATGTGCGTGTGCGTGCGCATGATATGAGTGCTTTTGTGTTTAGAGTCGACGTGGGTGAAAGTGTGGTGGATGTGGGTAGATAATTGTGCCGCTGGGGTCCCCTTTTGGTCTGGACCATCGCGTCGGTGAGTTTTATCCATTTATAAAACAGGCGTCTTTCGTTTCAGTGCCATCGCAAAGGTCAGATAGAACAGTTCGCGAATAATAGCAAGTTTAATTAATTTCACCTCTATAAAAAAGGCCATTAACGCCTAAATCAATAAAATTAAAAGGCAATGAATGAACGTAAAAACTACTGGATCTAATTAAAAAATTCTCAATTCCCCGTGTTGGTCCCGGGGTCCTTTGAAGAATAGGCCAACTGCCGTTCTGCCAGGCAGAGCATAAAAGGCGACTGAGTGGCTATGCGCGTCACTACCATCGTAACTACTAGGTGGTATAGTTCTGCATCGGCACGACCGGCCTTACCTATTCCTACCGCAATAGCGTCAGTGCTGGTCACTGTCGTGTTCCGGTTTGAAGGGTAAGGTAGCCGGTAAACTTACGCATGTGGCATTAGACCTCGCCACAAGATAGCAACGCACCATTAACATCTTTGGTGTCTGTAGGCGATGGTTGACTCTTTCCATTAGAAGACCCATCTGCTTGTTTGCTATCTTATGATATAAAAAACTGTAAAACGCTTTGTTATACTAAGTAACCATATTATATGTTTAAAAAAAATGGAAATTATATGTAGGTAGGAAGAGCTGTTTTTTCAATAAAATTGGAAATCCCTAAAGTTTCTATTGAAAATTCGAATAATTAGATTCAAGTTTTAAAGTAATGACAGAAAAAAATTCGGCCAAGTGCGAGTCGGATACGCGCACGAAGGGTTCCGTACCATATCTATAAAAAATGGCAAAAAAATCACGTTTATTGTTTAGGAGCCCACTTAAATATTTAATTTAATTTAATTTAATTATTTATTTCTAAAGTGAATATATAACTACATATTTTGTAAATATTTCAATTGTCTACTAATAGCCGTTATTAAGGCCGAGAAAAATATTACAAAAAAATCACGTTTGTGTGGGAGCAGAGGCGGTTTAACCTATAGTGCAGGATGTGCAATGCACACGGGCGCCGCCGTCTCAGCGGGCGCCGCCGCGGCGCTCCCTGAGACAGCTAAGACCATCTTCTTGGACCGATTAGGGAGCGCCAGGGTTTCATTGCACACGGGCGTTACACAAACTGGAGCCGCCTGTATGGGAGCCCTCCTTAAATATTTATTTTATTCTGCTTTTAGTATTCATTGTTATAATTCAAAGCAATAGAAATAATTCAACATTTCTGAAAATTTCACCTGTCTAACTATCACAGTTCATGAGATACAGACATACAGATAAACGAACGGAGAACGGAGTCTTATGCTGGAGCCGCACTTGCGTCTGTCGTCACACAGCTTCGAGCAATGACACGATAAATCCAGATGTGACCTCTACATTTAATGTCTCATTGCATGAAGCTTTGTGACGATAGACGCAAGTGTGGCTCCAGCATTAGTAATAGGGCCCGGAACGGAGCACTAAAATAAGAAGCATTGACGCTATTGTGGCAGGAATAGATAACGCGGTAGTAGCAAATACCCGGTCGAAACTTTACGGAACTCTAACGCCTCGTAGTCACGATGGTAATGACACGTATAGCTGAATGTTCGTCTTTTATGAACTGCCTGACAAAATTCTTCAAAGTAGGCCCGGAGTATCAACAAAACGTTTCGATCATTTGAATAACTATAAAAATGATTAAAATACAAACCCCATGTTCTTGCGCAGCAGATGCCAATGACGAATAATCATAAATCAGTCCTCTCGTGTCAGGGCATTGTAATAATACTGCTGATATGTCCCTCTGAGCAAAGTCCGCTTGCCTTACGTCGGGCATCACTGTTACTTCTAACCCCAAAGCATCCAATCGAGTTTGTACTACCGCCAGAGTTTGGGGATGTATTCGCTCTGATACTACAAATTTTGTCCTCTTATTATGCCTAAAAATGAATTTAATTATATGTTTAAACAAGATATTGAACATTTTATCTGATCTTTATCTGTACTGAACAAGTTTCGAGATATATATTAATAGTGCACATTGCACAGTCTTCATGCAGTTTTGTTCTGATTATCCTAATAATACAATACGATGGCTAACAAACAGTTTAAGCATTTATATAGATACCAAACAAGCAGATATAACCATAAGCTCTCCTGCACATAACTGTCTTAGAAGGGTATAAGAAGAAGAGTTGCTTTAAAAAGGTAGGCTTTGGTAGGAAGATAAGTGAGAACATTCGTGCTTTCAAGTGATTTGCTCATAATTTAATTGGATGAAAAAATACGTAGGCTATTCTTCTATATTTCTATAGTTAGGTTCTTAATTCATTCTCATTTTATGACATTTTTTATGCTTTACATTTTTGATGTCTTCTGTTGAAAAGGAAGGGAATTGGATGTATTTTCCTACTAATCCTCTATACTTCTGAATAATTTTATAGCGGGTTCGAAGAAACCTTAGCTTTTCCCAGAGCTCCTTGAGCTCGTAACTCAGTGGTCATGAGGAGGCTGCCGCTATTGATTCGGGTTAACAGAGGTTACAATGGTTAAAACAAAAGGTGAGACCAATACCTTTAAAAAAAAGTACAAGGAGGAACGGGCAGGGTCGTAAGGGAAAGTTAATAAAAAGGGGACCGCAGGGAGATTAGAGGTGGAAGGGTAGCTGTTGAAGTGTAAGTGTAGGCTAAGAAAGGTACAGAAAAGAGGTTAGTGTTACCACCCTCCACTTTGTACCCTACCTTTCCTACCTTACTGGGCTACCTATTTTGAGCAAGTACAGCCCATCATATTCATAATTAGTAAATTAGCTATGTAAAAATTAATTACCGTAATTATTGCTCTGAGAGCCAATAGGTAATAAAACCGGTAATAATGTTTAATTACAACTTTCAATTTATTAAATTTTAATATATCTAAAAATTTGAGAATTCTATAATTCCAGAAACCAGAATTGTAAGTTTTCAATTTTGCTTTTTTTATATCACTCGAAACAATCACATGATCTTTCCTAATAAAAAGATCGAATGATGCGTTGCTATCTGCGTAACAAAATAGTTACCATATCTTACTCTTCAAACCGCAAAACGACAATGATAATCATTGACGCTATTGTGGCAGGAATAGGTAAGGCGATCGCGATGATAGCAAATACCTGTTCGTAACGTTGCGGAACTCTACCACCTAGTTGTCACAGGTCATAGTAGTAACAGAAATAGCCAATCGTTTGCCTATTACGAACAGCCTGGCAGCATGGCAGATGGTCTATTCTTCAAAAAGGGCAAACTTGTGTTGCCAACCAATATTTTTATATTTACCTGTGACAAAGTGACAGCGCTTCTGCCGCAGCAGTTCCCTCATCTAGTAGAGACGCGTTGGCGACGTCTAATCCAGTCATATCACTAACCATAGTCTGATAGTTTAGCAAACTTTCTAGCCGTCCTTGTGCGATTTCTGGTTGATAAGGTGTATATTGTGTAGTCCTGTGGAAATGTATTACAAAATTATGGTAATGTCTAGTTCTTATTAATCAATACGTACAAACATAACTACAGATAAATATCGTTAAGCAATTCCCTTCCGGCTAGGCATGGTGAAATTAACGTTCATGATTTCTTTTTGTTGATCATCATAATATGGATCTTGCAAATCATACAGCTCCTTGTAGCCTTGAACTAAAATTATTAATCGTTATTCATTTATATTTACGTGATTTAGAAATTAATACTCAAAACACAGAAGAACACGTGTGTACATTTCCGCTCGCCACACGCGATGACGTCTGAGCGCATCGGGCCGGGTTAGGCCGCACCAAAATTCACCGCCCAAAAATGTGCTTCGATACGCCCCGCCGCCGTAGTGTAAAATAGTTCATATAAAATGTATGAAAGCGATCTAGGTGGTTTTTTTCGATGCGGCCCAGTCCGTTGCATCCTTACTGCATTGTTATGCAGTGTGCTTAATACTTACTGGTAAATCAACTGACAAGATGAATAATGATCGCCATCACCTACCTAAACATCTATCGTTATTTGTTTGAAACAACCAGGGCCATTTCGCTGTGATTGCTCTATGAGGCAAGGAAAGCGTTATCACACCAACGTTTATTCTCTTAATTAAATTTCAGGTGGTTACTGAGATTTTAGAAGACAAAATCCACATTCCAAATTAGCATTTTTTTTAATCGCAACTAATCTTAAATTCTTCTTTACTCCTTCGTTTATTCCGCACAGCTCCTCCCCCGTAGGTGATAGCGTGATAATATGTAGCCTATATGTTGACCCGACCTGTTGGTAATATTCATGCAAAATTTGAAGTAAATCCATGCAGTACTTTTTGAGTTCAGCCCGGACATACATACAGACAAACAGACAAAAATTCTAAAAACTATATTTTTGACTTCAATATCGATTATAGATCACGCCCCAAGTATTTTTTAAAAAAAATATTCAATGCACAGTTTTGACTTTCCTACGATGTTATTATATGTATAGATACTTAAAGGTAAAACTTTGTATCCCTTTTTAAGACAATTGCGCGGAGGGTGGAGCTTGAAATTCACATTGCGGAGGTATAGTTAAAGTTTACATTGCGTAGGACTGGAGAAATCTAATATTTTTAAATATGATTGCATTAGAAATATATTAAATTATTGAAAATAAATATTACACACAGTACATTCATGTGACATATATGATAATGTACACTGATGTATACTTTGTTATTTTCTTTACGGTTAAAGTTAGTTATCACAAATAAAAGAGACTTTATTGTTTAGTCTGTGGTCGAATTTCGGCCACATGTGATTACTAATCCAAATAAAAACAAAAATTGTTTCTACATAATATTATGTCCCTTATAGACTTTGAAACCACCGAAACGAAGTGCCCTAAACCGGTTTAATTTAAAAGGCAATAATGTGAAGATTGTTTTAGGTCACCATAGTCTACTTTTTACCCGTGTAGACGAAAGCAACTAATATTTTGGATCACGCGAACGAAGTCGCAGACAACTACTAGCTATCAATATTCAATGGCGGATCCAGCCTTCGGATCAGAGGTGGGGGGGTAATACATTTGAGGTTCATACAACATAGGCTTTAATCCTCAGTTTGCAATACTAGACCAAGACCAAGACCCCAGCCTAGGAGGGGGACATGACCACCATGACCCCCCTGGATATCCGCCCTTGACAATATTAATTGTAACTATAACTTACCACCCTGGATTTTCAAACATATTTCTCATTATACTATGAGGCACACAACAATTATGATAGCCCATTCCGATGTAAGAGCGCCATATTTGGTTTTTTTCTGCGATTGTCCTTACCCGCTCTATAAGGTCGTGTTCACCTAGCAATAAATTTGCCATTAAGTCAATGTCTTAATAAAATTAACATATAATTATTATATCAAATAATACGCCTAAATTATAAAATCCGCCATTTTGAATTTTTAAGAATATCATCTATCAGCGGAATGGACAATAGATATATTATATACATGTCAAACACATAACCTTCCTTACGGATTTTTGATTTCTTTGAATCGTTCTCTTATGCTGGAGCCACACTTGCGTCTATCGTCACAAAACTTCGTGCAATGACACGATAAATGCAAAAGTGACCGGCTATTATCAGCTATTTTCGCATATATTCCGGACTGCGTGTGCCTTAGCTCGCATATACAACAGGGTCACATTAACTTAACGCATCTCTAGAATGTAAGGCGGGGCTTCCTTTAGCTCGCCCAGTTAATTAATAATCAGCATTTTTGTTACCGATAATTTGGTCAGGTTTCTGTTATTGTTATATTGTTTTTGGACATTATTGTTACGTTTTGCGCCAAATTACGTCATCAACGGCATGCGTCAAGTTAATCTAACCGCGATGTGGCTTCGGGACAATAGACGCAAGTGCGGCTCCAGCATTAAAAGAACCCTTTGGCGAAAATTATAAATTGTTCTTAATTAAGTTCTTAAGTCCTCACCGCGTTTTTATTTTACCAAGATAGTTTTTAAGCTATTGCATAGATTCTATCGCGGGCCTTGAGCGTGGAGACTGAATCCAGAAATTCCGTAACGAAAAAACCTAACACCCCCCACTCCGACCGGCACAGCGGTGATACTTTTTAGTTTTTCCATCTATCGATAAATACCAGAACTTTTAATGACTTTTTGAAATATCACGCTTGTCTCTTTAGTTCAGCAACCCGCCTTTAGATGGCATTGGTTGTATTGGAAAACTACCGTAATCAGCTGTTTGTGAGAAAGTATATAGGTGTATAGGTATTTATTATCTACGTACAACAGTGAATATCTGTACTCGTATAATTTATGTACAAAGTGTTTTAAATATGAATAAACAAAGTGCATTTATTAAATATTCCTGAAGAACCGACATGTATTGAAAGATAATAAAAATATTTTGAACAATATTAACATCTCATTTATTTAATAAAAGAAAAAAAAATGTTTTTTTTATCGGTCACCACGCTCAAAATGTAACTTGAATTAATATCAAAGAAAGAAAAACAAAGAAAAAAAAACTACATAAATAAAATAAATATATAATTGTAATTGCATAAGTTGATAAAAAATGCTATGCAATAGCTTTACCGCGGCAGTCTCTGAGTGCCACACGTCTTTTTTTTTTATTTCCAAAGAATTTCCTGAATAATGGTATTTAAAAGTAACTAAAATATAGGTACAATTCTACCAACGTGAATCCGTCGCTCTCCTATTTTTTAACTGGAAACAACGTTAAACCAAATATCAAGTAAACTTAGTTCTACTGACTTATATCAATAAGTGGTTCTATTGTGATTTTTTCTAACATTATTCCCAAAAACACTGTAGAGTTGCTTATTATATGAATAATAATCGATCCCCACTGTGATTTTTTTTCTAAGTCCATTATTCCCAAAAACACTGTAGAGTTCACCAAATCGGATTTGCTCCAATTAAGTTAGAGATTGGTATCATCACGTTTATATTACACTTTGAAAATTAACGCATTTATTTTATGGTTTTGATTGACGGTCAAGTTGTTTCTAAAGTAGGTATAATAAATGCACCATTAACACAAAGAAGGGAACTCAAACGTTCTAGTCTTCAATACCAAAGTGGAAGTTGTATCAGAGACAAAAAAGATCAATCCAAATTTTACTAAACTAAAATAGGATTGGTTTTAAGAGTAAGATAGCCGGTAAAGTTATTAATGTTGGATTAGAATATCATGTGGTAGCAAACAAGTTAATTAATCTCCAATACGAGTTGTGCCAAATTAAAATGCCGAATCAGAAAGATATCAGTGCCATTTGACTACTGAGTAAATTGTTAATATATTCTAGTACTAGCGGCCCGCCCCGGCTTCGTTCGGGAAAAAAAGTGATTAAAATCGATCTAGTAGTTTTGATTTATTCATTACTGCCCGTGGCCCGCACGCGTTAAATTTGGAGTAAAACAATTCTCCTTTCCCTATACCATGAAGATTTCCTGCTATCTTTGGAATATCTAAATTTATATAGGTACTACATTTTTAGTTTTTACATTTTTACCTTTTTCTTTTATTTTTACAATTAATATATTACAGAATGTCTTTATACACAACGTTCACAGCTTTCTTGTTATTGGACAGTACAAACATGTTTCCCTATACCATGAAGAATTCCTGCTATCTTTGAAATATCTAAATTCATATATTCATAATCTAAATTCATATATTTTTTACATTTTTACCAATTTATTTTATTTTTACAATTGATATATTACAGAATGTCTTTATATAAAACGTTCCCAGCTTTCTTGCCATTAGACAATACAAACATGTTTTCTTTAGATGTTACTCTTGAAAGAGCGATATATAGTTGGCCATGTGAAAAACAGTCAACGCTCAAATCTAAGCCTGCAACGTTGAAGGTTTGACCCTGCGATATAGGCATCGGAGCAAACGGGAAAAAATGTGTAAATGCTTGACCCTACGGGCCATCCCTGAAACTTCTCACGAAATTAAGGTATTTTAAGCTCAAAAGAGTAAAAAATATAAGCATAGATTTTTCAGTTCAAACATCTATTTTGTTGAAAATGGCAATTTTATTAATTTTTGAAAAGGTGTATATTTGAAAACGATGATTGCATTCAACTCAACTTTTGAGATCTAAAATATTGTTTTAGCAAAATAATCGATAGGTTGAAAAATTTCGATGCTATGTCAAAAAACATTTTATTTTTAATTTTCTTCATTGATAAATCCCAAACAATTTGTTTGATCGTTTTTGATTAAATTAACGGTATTTGACGCAGTTTTTAAAGAGCAAAAGCTGATAATATTTTTAAGTGAATCGGTAAATTAAGTTGAAAGTTATTTAAAAAAATTAAGTAAATTTGCTAAAAACAACGTATTTTTAATATTTGAAAAGCTATAAGTTTTGAGAATTAGATTCGATTTTGATTTTTGAAACGGCATTTGACGTAGCTTTTTTAATACTAACATATCGTAGAACACCAAAAAATGATTGGTTAAAAAATTTCGAAGCTACGTCGAAAAAACACTTTTTTTTTTAATTTTTCGTCAACGATTTCTCCCAAACGGATAAACCGATTTTGATGCAATTTATGTATTAGATGTAGTTTTTTGAGGAATAGAGCTGATTAGTTTTTGTACTCATTCCATACTTTCATACTTTTCATACTTATATAAATAAATGCGAAAGTCTGTCTGTCTGTCCGTCTGTTACGCTTTCACGGCTAAACCGCTGCACCAATTTTCATAAACTTTGGCATGGATATAGTTGAAGATCCGAGGTCAAACATAGGCTATTTTTTTTTCAAAAATCACTCCCGGGAGGGCTGAAATAAGGAATAAAATTTTTATTAAAAGCTATTTGGACGACTTATTAAAATACGCGCGGGCGAAGCTGCGCGGGCCAGCTAGTCGGTACATAAATCTGGAAGTTATATTAAAAAAATACTGTTTCGTCAAAAATTTTTTGGTGCTTTTTTTAAATTTCTCAAAATCTCCTGGACCTAATCGGTTCAAATTTTCAGGTAATCAAAGTTGAGCGGAAACCAATCGAATGCCATCAATCGCGTTTCGATCGGTCTAGCCGTTAAAAAGTTATGAGATGTTTACATACACACATACACACAAATACACACCCACACCCACACACACACAAACATACGTGAAAATAGTCGGAAAAGATTCCTAGGACCTTAAAACATGGACATCTGCTGAAAACTCAATTTTCAAAAATCGGGGTAAAATCAGTAACTTCCTTATCTACATACGTAGTGGGAAGTTAAAAACTGGTTTGCTAAATCATGTTTTTTTACAATATTTGTTAAATAACAATTTTACAAAAATTATACGATATACCTGAAGATAATATTATCTAAGGAATGTGCTAACTTATTACATGATAGAATGTACTTTACTTGATCATATAAAACTCCGAAAACAGGCTAAAAAATCTCTAAAACAAATAATTTCTTAATACTCTTTCTAATCTTCGACATGATTTTTATATGGTGATATTTAGTTTAAAAAAAAGAATGTACTTAATTTTGGTTTTCAGCTGCAGTCCTATATTTATTTATCCGAAAATTAACACGATTCCCAGCGTGGCGGTTTAACAGAAGTCAGAACATACCGCGCGCGCGCCGCCATAGGCCCGTAAACCCGAACCACTATGCCCCTGCATTTTAAATCTGTAATATCTTCGAAAATATTCATTTAAATTACATGCTGTAAACGGTCATATTGATCTATATTAAATCAACAATATATTTAAGGTATTTAATTGGATAAGGATTAGTGCTATATTGCTTAAAATTGCTTCGAAAAAAGGTATTAATTACAAAAAAATGCTATTGTGGGTTCATCCATAAGAGATAGACATACACCATCGCGGAGTTTTCTGTAGACCCTTTCAAGGTGTACAAATACTTAGTACATTATTTTGATAAATCTCGTAGGGTTTAGCCTGCGTTTGCAATGTAAGCGGAAAAAAATACAATTATTTACGACATGACATCAGAAAACTCAAAAATTGCAGTATTTCTCTACAATACATTGAATGTTATTAACCATATAAACCTTCCTCTTTAATCACTCTATCTATTAAAAAACCGCATCATAATGCGTTGCGTAGTTTTAAAGATTTAAGCATACATAGGGACATACGGACATAGGCACAGACACGACAACGACTTTGTTTTATACTATGTAATGATAAAACTTACTCATGGGTTCACTAATATCCATAAGGCCTTGATACTGAATTTTCTTCGGTACAGCGTCATTTGTGAGCTGATCTAAGCTCTGAAAATATTTTTAAATGTATACAAATAACAAATAAATAAAATTGGAGTGTCAGTTTGTAATATTAAAATAACCGGTTTTAACTAAATGCATATGGATATATACACGATGCATATAACAAAATAACATTTTTTACAATTTTTGTCTGTCTGTCTGTCTATTTGTTCCGGCTAATCTCTGGAACGGCTGGATCGGTTTCGACGGGATTTTCACTGGCAGATAGCTGATGTGACGGGGAGTAACTTAGGCTACTTTTTTTGAAATTTTTCCATGCGGACGAAGTCGCAGGGGCAGCTAGTTTTATAATATAGATAATAGTACTACACTTACTATATTGGTAGGTCTTTATTTTATTGCATCGAGAAGCTTATTGTAAAAGGGTATAGATAATTAGAAAAGAGTTACTTTTACTTGACTTGGGGACCTTCATAGAAAATGGCTTACACATTTTTGAAAAGTCGGCAACGCAACTGCAAGACCATGGTCCATAAGCGGCGGTGATCACTTATATCAGGTGCACCTCCTGCCTGTTTGCCCCTCTTTCATAAAAAAAAATACTGTGGAGACATAATTCATGCACAGCAAAATTGATTTTGTTTCTTGTATTTAAATTGTGTACATCACAATCCTTCTTACATCGCAAGTCTTCTTCCTAGCAGTACTCCAAGGAAGACGCTAAAGTCCACAAGATCCACTTTTTGCCTATTACTTTTTTCATATCAAATAAAGCCAATCTCATATAAATAATCAATAGCCTTATACTAGCAGTTGAAAACCTAATAATTTCTTTTTTTTATATTATAACATGGTAAACAAGCAGATGGGTCTCCTGATGAAAAGAGTCAACCATCGCCTATAGACACCAAAGATGTTAATGATGCGTTGCTATCTTGTGGCGAGGTCTAATGCCACATGCATAAGTTTACCGGCTACTTTACCCTCCAAATAGGAACACGACAGTGACAAGCACTAACACTATGGCGGCAGGAATAAGCAAGGCGGTGATACCAGACCCAAGCAAGACAATGCAGAACTCTACCGTCTATTAGCCACGATGGTAGCGACTCGCATAGCCAAACGGTTGCCTTTTTCGAACTACCTGATAGAACGGTAGTTAGCCTATTCTTCAAAAGAGCCCGGGACCAACACAGAGGAAAATACACTTGGTTTTATTTTTATTTAAAAGAAGATAAAACATTAAACTGTTCTACAGTTGTAATTTGTAATTATGACCATGGGCGTACCGAGGGAGGGGGGCAGGGAGGGGCAGCTACCCCCCCACCCCCCTGGAATTTGTTAACCTCTCTACTATCTACTGTCGTAGATATTAAGATAAAAATAGTCTTAAAATGGTACGGTTGCCCCCCCCCCCCCCCCCTCCCCCGGCCCAGAACCTGGGTACGCCCATGGTTATGAGTGTGGAGAGAGCAAGACATATCTGCAGAGTTTATAATATACAGCACTAACTTCACTCTGCCTACCTTGTAAGGGAACTGTCGTAAGGATATATATGTAAATTATAAGTGTATAACCTGACTTACCTTATATCCGAGGAGGTCTAACATCGTAACCATGTCTTGCTCTCGTGGTCCAATATGACGACTAGGAAAATCCACTCTATCCGGAAACATATTATCCGAATTTACGTTTTGCGTTACACAACGTTTTTCAATTTTTAAAATATATTTACTTTTATTAGCTCCATTGCTAAAGAACTTGTTAAACTTTTTACTTATAAACCTCAACATTTTGATGATTTTAATGAATGTAGATCATAATATTACTGACTGTGTCTTTTGACAAGCCAATACGCTTAACTGATAGAAAGGTCAAAGCCTATTACAAGAATAAATGATAAGCCCCTCCGATACAATATAGCTTTTAAAGTACAAATACATATTTATTTTCAAACTTATCTTTAAGACAATATGTACATAGTTTTTATGTTACTTTCATGTCTTTGTACAACACGATGATTAATCAGTAAGCTTTGTAATGTTTGGAGGGTCATGGTTCAATTCCAAATTATATAACATATTGTCATACACTTTGTGTATACTCTGTTAGATAATGGTAAATTTTGAAATGTTAAAATGTTATTCTTTGTACGGTGATGTCAAAATATATTGGTGCGAACACTATGAAGAAAATACTTATAACTTTTTTACCAAGCAGCTCGTAAAAGGCGCATGAAGGTTAAAAAAAATTGAGAGGTGTCTTATAGACTCCCGGTTAGAACGGAGTTCCTTTCACTATATTATCTGAGACTAGGACTTTAGGAGGTATCAAGTTTAACTGGACGGTCGAGGCATTTGTATGAAAAAGACGACCAAGGACAAAGCTCGTCATAGTAGTCAAACTCACAGTCATAGTAGTATTTTTTTTACATCATGAGATAACAAACAAGCAGATAGCTCTCCTGATGGAGAGACAACCATCGCCTATAGACACCATAGATGTTAATGGTGCATTGCTATCCTTGTAGGCGTACACCGACTACCTTACCCACCAAACCGGAATACGACCGTTACAAGCACTGACGCTGTTGCAGCAGGAATAGGTAAGGCGGTCGTACCAAACCCGGGCAAGACAATGCAGAACTCTACACCTAGTATCCACGATGGTAGTGACTCGTACAGCCAATCGTTCGCCTCTTACGGCAAAACGGCAAATGAGCTATTCTTCAAAGGGGGGGCTTCAAACTAACACAGGGATTGAATATTTATATTTATTTATAGTAATAAAAAAAGTGTGTCTAAACGTTAAATTATAAAATATTTTTGTAAATTCTCAAAACTGACGTAAACTAAATCGACTGAAAAAAGTTTTAGTTTTCTACGTGCGTGCTTGAGAGGTGCCTCAAAAATTACTGCAAAATGGGCGGTTTTTGTATGTTATTTAATCTACTACCCACCTATCCACTTAACACCCATGTACCCACCTACTACATACCCACTGGCTACTATCCACTTACTGCCTACCTATAACTATCCACCGTCTACCAATCTACCCACCCAACCAACATAGTTAATACATCAAAATTACACATAGCTTACAATTTATAAAGATTTTGTGTTATTAGGCCGTAATATACTGATTAGTATCAAAGTTAGTCCAAAAAATTCCTGCCTTCTGAGAACTATGTATATTGTTGGAGTTTTTTTTATAGTAGAAGGGGCAAACGAGCAGGTGGTGCACCTGATGGTAAGTGATCACCGCCGCCCATGGACATGCGCAATACCAGAGGTCTAGCAGTTGCGGCCTTTAAGAGTGAATAAGCTCGTTTCTTGAAGATTCCTAAGTCGTATCCGTTCGGAAATACCCCCGAGGGTAATTGATTCCACAAAGTAGTAGTGCGTGGCAAAAAGTGCCGACAAAAACGCACGGTTGTGGATTTCCAGACATCCAGGTAGCGAGGATGAAACTTTAAATTTTGACGCGATGTCCGATAATGGAATTTAGCGGCAGAAATTAGTCCGAACAACTCGTCGGAACACTCCCCATGATACATACGGTATAAGATGCAGAGTAAACCTACATCACTGCGTAACGCCAAAGTCAAGCCGATTAGAAAAAGCCTGGTCGTCGACAATTCGAACCGCTCTGTGTTGAATGCGATCAAGAGGAAGAAACTGGTACTGAGGAGCTCCGGCCCAAAGGTGAGACCAGTACTCCATGTGAGGTCGAATTTAGGCCTTGTAAAGTTGGAGGTAATGGGCTGACATGGAGTACTACTTTGCTCTACTGAGTACACCAAGCTTTTTGGAGGCTAGTTTAGCCTCCAGAAAGCTTGGTGCAGCTTGGTTTAGTTGCACGAAGGTATTCTACGGTAAGATTGTTTGTCTGTTCTAAATCTAAATGACGGCATTCGTCGGATGCGCGCGTCTGTCGCGGGTCTCGGAAGCGGTGTCATATATTTTCATACTCTGACTATTGTCGTGAACTAGCAGTGTCAGCAGACGTACAATAATTATTGTACATGTACGATAATCTCATGAATTTTTTAATGCTCAATCCCAAGCGTACAGTCTTGACAAAAATACAATAATTTTGAACTTATAACTGAAAATTTATTATTTTCTTTAAAAAATTGTTATTACTGAAATGTTTGAGTCAAATTTCCCGCCTTACCAATAACTAATTGGGTACTCAAGTATATAGATACTTTACTGAAAAATTGTACCTACTTATTTGAAAAAAAAAAGTATAACAATTACCGGAATATCATTTAAATAAAATTATTTCAGTGGTTCTCTTTTAAACATAAGCTTTCAGACGACAATTAAATCTAATTTTTAATTGTACAACAATTTTATTGAAAATACAATAATTTTACGGACCTGATACAATAATATTTTTTCACGGGTCTGCCAACACTGTAAACTACCGACGTAACGATAGTCGTAGCATCCCATTGACGTGTATAATATTATTGTAAACGTCAATGTAGCATCCCTACCTAGTCTGTGGTCGTAGCCTCGTAGGCCGCGCGCGGCCGCCACGTGGCCGCGATCGAATGCGATACATGGAATAGCTAGAGATGGGTGATATATAACTTCACAGTGAATAAGTCACTGTGATCCGCTGATTAATGTGACCGCTGTGATCTGTAAACAAGGAACTACGTTCCAACAATAACCTAGGAGCATACTCCTTAAAAAGCCGGCAACGCAGCTGCAAGACCTCTGGTGATGTGGCTGTCCATGGGCAGCGGTAATCAGTTACCATCAGGTGAGCCTCCTGCTCGTTTGCCCCTTTTTTTCTATAAAAAAAAAAAACGAATGTAGTGTGTGTATTGTTTATTTTTATTAATACTAGCAAAAAGCAGAGCTTTGTAAGGGCTCGCAAAGTTATACTATCTAGTAATATTGTTAGAAAAGTATTTTTATAAGAATTACATCTTTTAATTTATGGACTTTATTTATAATTATCTAACCTAAAAAAACAGCGTATTTTCACCTAAACATTACATTCGCATCAAAGGCCCGCGTCATCAGGCTTTGGACTAGGAATATTTGGTTTTTGTTTGTTGGTATTTTCAAGGAAAAATATGTATTAAAAATGAAGGCTGATCTTAAAAAAAAAACACATTTTTAACATTTTGTTGAAGTAATTGTTTTTTTTTCTAAAATCAGGAAGTCAGTCGATTTACGAAATCAAAATCAAAAAATGTTTTATTTAAATAAACTTTCAAAATTTTTGGACTTAATATTGGACTTAACGCAGGCACGAAGAATTGACGGTAAACACTTAGCGAATACATTTTTCGAATTTTTCTCTCAGAGAAACCCTCGGAGTTCGATTCCAGAGTCAGGCAAATGAAAAATGTGTTTTTTCAGTTTTCTGATAAAAACAACTTTGCCCGGGATTGGAAAAGTGCTGTGGCGCCGCTGGTCCGTACCGCTGAAGGGTCATAGTGATGGAACCAGCGGGCCAGCTTCTTGTCAGGTGACGTCATTACTGTGGAGGTTGATGACGTCACACAAGGACAAGTAAGGGGAAAAGAAAGATCTTCCCAGCCAGGCAAGGTGTACTGCCTGGGGACCGAAGTCCATTTGAGAAGCGTTGAAACTTGTATATAGTCTTAAAAGATAAATAATTGTGATATCGCGATTCAGGATTTTATTTTGAATTTCATTTTTTCCATTTGTTATTGATTTTTGTCAATTTTTTATTATTTTTTCTTGTAGCGTTTGTGATTGTTTGAGCCGCTACAATACTCTCCCCCAAGACCGAAGGTCGATCTAGTTGAGCCAGTGAAGCGTATGTGCCTTGAGTGCTCGAGTCTGCGGTTAGTCGAGACGAGCCGAATAAGCGCGGTCCTCGGTGAGTCGGGACGAGTGCGCCTCCGCTGTAGTTCGCAATGAGTCGGAACGAGCGGGACAGAGTTGCTGCATGGAGATCCAGTGAACGTAGGCAGTTCGAAGTGGATTCCGGAAAGCGTAGTTGAGGAGTAGCTTGTGAAGCTGGCTGATGGCTTTTTGGAAGCAGAGGGGAGTATATTAGACGCTAATGATCAGAAGGCTGATGCGTGTTGTTTTTGCCGAGGGTCACCACTGTGGCATGTTGATAGCTGTTAGTGGTGATGATCACGTCGGGATAACCACTGTGGCGCCGCTGGTCCGTACCGCTGGAGGGTCGAAGTGATGGAACCAGCGGGCCAGCTGCTTGTCAGGTGACGTCATTACTGTGGAGGTTGATGACGTCACACAAAGACAAGGAAGGGAAAAGGAAGATCTTCCCAGCCAGGCAAGGTGTACTGCCTGGGGACCGAA
The DNA here is from genome assembly GCA_036924255.1 of Apodemia mormo. Taxonomy (NCBI): domain Eukaryota; kingdom Metazoa; phylum Arthropoda; class Insecta; order Lepidoptera; family Riodinidae; genus Apodemia; species Apodemia mormo. The sequence continues at coordinate 24,302,358 of JAUPFN010000007.1, read as the reverse complement.
GTCCATTTGAGAAGCGTTGAAACTTGTATATAGTCTTACAAGATAAATAATTGTGATATCGAAATTCAGGATTTTATTTTGAATTTCATTTTTTCCATTTGTTATTGATTTTTGTCAATTTTTTATTATTTTTTCTTGTAGCGTTTTTGATTGTTTGAGCCGCTACAGTGCCCTACTGGCGATAGGCTGGCTACCTATCACATTGTGAGACTTAAGTATCTTCGGCTAACCGTGGATGCACACGTTGTACCTCTGCCTACTTCTTCGGGGATAGAGGCGTGAATATACCTTTTTTTAGCTTTTTACCCTCGGGCCAAGATTGGGAATTGATCTCAATACAATATAAATCAGTTTATACTTGAACCTCGCCTTTATACGAGGGCACGATGACCGCGCGCCGCCAGTCAAATATGAAGAAACAATTCATGAAGTAGTCTCTTAATAAGTTCAAAAATTCTAATACAAAAATATCTTCTATCAATTTAAACTCGTTAATTTAATAAGAGATGGCATTAGTAGTAATAAGATTCTAATACAAATGGTACCTTCTATTTTTTTATTTTTATAAATTGTTATTTTTATGGTAAATAACAAATCTAGACATAAATATAAACTACCACGTCGAAGCTCAAACCTAAAAAATGCGATACTTTTTCAATAAAATGTACCACAAAAGTGCATACTTCGTGGCCTAGTGTAGGTCTCGCTGCGCTCGCCCTAATAACGTATTTCTAGTGCATAATGCATATTATTTAAAAATATTAGGTTTCTGCAGGCCACCACAATATAAACTTTAACTGTGCCAAATTTCATACTCCACTGTTCACTCAATTGTCATAAAAAGGGATCCAAAGAATTTTCTTCATGTCTTCATGTATTAATATATAGATTACAAAAATCTAGACATTATAAATTGAAATAGCGATTATCATACTAGGGTGATCTAATTGTTGTGCAGGGCTATCTATGAATAGCATAACGAACTATCCTCCATCCAATTTAAAATAATTTGTAAGACAACATTCACAACATTCGTAAACCTGTAACACCTACTCATAGATAAAACCTACTTAACCGTGATAGTTTTCCTTTTAAATTCATTACATTTACTACTACCGTCCATTTTTTCCTGCCTCCAAAACCAACCGTTTAGCCTGTAGATGGGGGGGACACTTGACTAATAAAAATAGCACTTTAAGCTTTATATTTCATAAATGAGTCCCTTAATCGAAAAATTATTTTCGCGAACCTACAACATTTTTAAATACCTATCCAACCACATCCCACAGTAGTTATAGGGTACGCGAGAACAAAAATTCACATCCCTAATTTATATATATATATATATATATATATATATATATATATATATATATATATATATATATATATATATATATATATATATATATATATATATATATATATATATATATATATATATACTACCGTAACAAAATATTTTTCAATATTTTATGTTACCACTTTGTTGTCGTAACTAATATGTGTATTGATACCAAATAACTGCGTTCTAGTATTAACTATTAACCGCTCACATCACTTTGGTAACTAATGAGACCTCTGAGAAAATGCCGTTAATACACTATGGTCTCTATAGGGACGTAACGTTAACTTCATACAAAAAAACAAGATTTTCACTATTTACCACTTTTAATACAATACTCTATGGCATGTTATCGTTTTCGAACGAAACATTGTATAGAATAACATCCAATTGGCATTCTTTTTTCAAATACGCTCTTGGGGAAAAATAACTTAGTTCGCCATATTGATTCGTCCTGTGTGTTATGTGTTGGTTGCAGTTTATGATACAGGTTAATTTAAAAGTGTTTTGGCGTATTAATCAACAAGTAAACTTTATTTATAATCAAGATTAGTTCAAGATCTAACAGTTTAGATAAGAATTTTGTCAAAAAACCGTAAATATCAATTAATAAATCATATATTTCGTTAATGACCAACTTAATGATATCAGCGCTTTTGGTATGACGGTACCTATTTTTATTTATTTTCGTAAATTTTAGTGTTGACATCTATGATCTCAAAAAAAATCATATGATGTGAATGTGAAATATCCTAAATAATATTTTTTTTTTAATTTAACGTAGCTGTAAAATTGAAAAAGAAATAAATTATTTAAAAATTACGAAAAAAATTACGTATTAATTATGAAAAAAAAAGATATTAATATTTATGTAAATAAATATTTTGGTACTATAATATATGTTGTTTATTTTTTTCCGTGTGTATATGTTTACCAATTATATAAAAAAATATAAAAAGCATAGGTCATCGATTTACTTTTTGAATTAAAAATCCTCGACTAACAAGTAGTCATATTTTTCTCAAAGTGTCGTGTTACACCTGAATTATTTTCTAGCTTAAGCCATTTAAATTAAACAATTCTAACACCAGTGTATTGCAGTGCTCAAGACCACTTAAAAAATATACGCTTTACAGTATCGGATTCAATCCAAACAACTCATAAACCATTTTTGTCACCACGGTCCACCAGAACGTACTCGAAACGCGTGCGCGTAACAGTCCGTGTGTTTTTAGAAAAAAATACGAAAATGGCTGGTGGTGTGAGCGGTTAAGGATCTCTGGACATGCGGATGGACGGACGAACGGACGGATGGACGGACAAAGTGAAACTACAAGGGTTCCTAGTTTACTTCGGAACCCTAAAAATATTATTATTCAAAATAAAAAGACATATTTTACGTACAATATGCAATATATTGATATTGATAAAGTATTGGTATTATAATTTTTACTTTTAAACTTTGGAAAATATCAATATTATGGAAAACTTGTATCTAATCGTCATCATCAAATATAAATAAACCTTAAAAAACCGGTACCGCGGGTACCTACGTTACACAATAAAAGTTGGCTGTTGGCATTGATATAAAAAACCCAAAATACACAATCAGTGTGTCAAAAACGTCCTCCAAAAATGAGTGCACAATTTTAAATTGAATCACGTCGGTCGCGACACTGTCAATTTTATTTCTTTTCGTACATTGCTTTGTAAAAACAACTGTAAGTCTTGCACTTAAGGTTGGATATGCAAAGACATATGTTTTTGCCATTTCTATAACTACTTAAATGAAATTAGGGACACTTGTGTATGTCAGTTTTATTCGGGACTGTGCATCTAATCTAGGGTTTTTTATATCAATGGCTGTTGGTGTCATTATTTGCAAACTTGACAAATGACAATTGACATTTGCATAATATTATGTCATTTTTGTCTCGGAGACAAGGAAGTTACATTCTACCCGGAATGCTTACACGCGCTTCAAAATCGTTCCGAAGAGTACCATGACATGAGTGGAGTGTGTCTCTTTCTACTAAATAAAGCGCCAATCGCCATATATAAGTGTGGCCATGCGTAGTTTGCTAATTACTACTAAGTAATTCTACTAATTTGAGAAACAGTTTTTGCATTGCATAAGTAATTACGTAATAATTAAAGTAAGCACATTTTAGAACTCACTATGTTAATTACAATACATTTTATGCTATTTTATTTATCGACGTGTATGAATAAAAAGGATTTAACAATTACCGAATACGAAAAAATCTACCATCTAGATAGTTTTATTTACAATGGCAATTGCAAGAAAGGGACAACATCCACTCTTGTCGTTGTCTTGCTCAGAACGTTTTTCCCCTCTGTTATGTAAGAAACAAATGTCAACTTTATTTGTTACGAAATAAAGTACATTTTTATTTTTCAAATATTGCTTCGTAACCAATATTTGAAAATTATAATTCCAGTTATAGTATATAAGTTCCTTGCTCGGAGACTAAAAAATAGACTATAAAACTTGAAATATACAATTCAGTGCTACCAACTTAGGGGTTTTCTCCCTAAATTTAGGGGGGGGGGGGAAATGATTGACAGGGGGATTTTTAGGGGTAGGATTCCTTTAGGGTTAATATATATATATATATATATATATATATATATATATATATATATATATATATATATATATATATATATATATATATATATATATATATATATATATATATATATAGACAGACATTGCCCGTAATGGAACAAAGGCAAATAAACTAAAAGCCTAAATAAAGTTATCACATACCTTTTATCTCATTGCTTTATTTATACATCAGTATAAATTAATATCACTAAATAAATTATACGAATTGATCTAATCCTAAAGTAAGCAATTTATGGGTATGGGTGTCAGTTAACGAAACTAATACATAGAGATACATAATATATAAATACTTTTACATATATAATAAACACATAAACCTAGAAATGCAAACATTTATGCTCATCATATACATTTGTCCCTGTCGGGAAACAAATCCAAGCCCCATTTATAATAACCGCTCAATGCCTGTATAGCTTCTAGAGTAGCCATCCGGATATTGTGTAAAGGAAAACATGGCTACTACAGAAGCCTTGTAGGATACACAGCTAAAAAACATGATTTTCTGTATTTTCCCTCTATAATTCTATACTCGTTGGTATTTAAACAGTTTCCTAACGAAACATTGTACAATACAACATCAAGTTGGCACCATTTTATCCAGTATGCTCTTGGGAAAAAAATTTTGGTTGCAGTTTATTGGCTTTGGTTTAGTGGTAGTGAATTGCAGTATTCAAGACCTCTTAAAAATATACGCTTAACACTATTGAACTCAACCCAAACAACACTTTTTCTGACCGTGGTCTACCGAAACAGTCCTGGCACGTGCGCGTGCGTAACGGTCCGTGCTTTCACGAAAAAAATACGAAAATAGCCCTAGCATCAAGCGGATAACTCATAGATTTAATAAAGACCCAAATATTACCAATTATATACGGGTAAAATGCGCATAAAGAACCAATGTCTCTGAGAAGACTGAGCGGCTTTAAGCTGTTGATGAGTATGGCATAGTCGATTAGTGGAATGGGCCTCCACGTAATTTTGTCAGATTAGAAAGTTTGATATTGAGGGGTTCCCACCCAGATATTTGAACAATATTTCATTTGGGGTCGAACTTGTACGTTATAAAATTGCATGATGTATCTGGAACTTAAATATCACTTTGCACAATTGAACTATCACTAGAATATTTACTAGGCAGTAGAGTTCTGCACTGTCTCACCCGGATCTGGTACGACCAACTTACCTATTACTACTGCAATAGCGTCAGTACTTGTCACTGTCGTGTTCCGGTTTGAAGGATAAGACAGCCGGTAAACTTATGCACGTAGCATTAGACCTCGCTTCAAGATAGCAACTTACCATTAACATCTTTGTTGTTGACGCCATGGTTCCCTCTTTTCATTAGGAGACCTATCTGCTTGTTTGCTACATTATGATATTTAAAAAAAGAACTACGCGAGGCTTTTTAACCTCGCCCTTTTATACTATTTCGAATTGGACCTCATTCGAAATTTCCACATCCAGTACAGAGGTGTTTTATGAGATTTTAAGGGTTGTGTTCTGAAGTATAGGAGCCCTAACAAATGAGTTCATTTTGGCAGTTAACGTAAAGACCTGTGTCTTCTGAGGGATGAATTATACCAGATTTTGATTATCTCATTCTGAGATCCGCTTCAGAGAGGTCTTAACTTCAAACACAAGCATGTTTTGACTCTCGATACTCATCTACCTTTGCCGTGAATAGTACGATCTGAATGTAATGCACTTGCCTTTATCTCATCAGCCTAACAATGAATACAGGATGAACAGATTTGGAAATAGCACACAGTCTTGAGGTATCATATACCATATGCGACAACCATAATGTCGGTTGTCTTAAAAGCTAGTGATCCAGTTACAAAGCTTTACAGGCAATCCGTAAGATGCAAAATTTGCTCAGAAGTGCCTTATGCCGGGCCCAGTTGAAGGCGTTAGCGATATCCAGACTAAACACCAGTTTAAGAGATGACTATTAGATCGCCAAATGAGCGGCCGTGGCGGAAATCGTATTGTATACCGTTACCACTCTACCACCGAGCTACCACTCTTCCAGGTAATGTCGAGGAAAAGCAGCTTTTGTTTAACATTTTTCTATATTAACCGCTCACTTCACTTTGGTAACTAATGAGACCTCGGACAAACTTCCGTTAATACACTATGAACTCTATAGCACTAACTTCTTCCAAAAAAATAATATTTTCACTATTTATCAATTTTAATACAATACTCTTTGGTATTTTATCGTTTTCAAACGAAACATTGCACAGAATAACATCAAATTGGCATTCTTTTTTCAAATACTCTGTTGGGGAAAAATAAAAGAACTTGGTCCACATTTTGATTCGTGCTGTATGTTATGTGTTTGTTGCAGCTTATGATACAGGTTAATTTAAAAGTGTTTTGGCGTATTAATCAACAAGTAATCTTTATTTTTAATCAAGATTAGTTCAAGATCTAACAGTTTAGATAATAATTTTGTCAAAAAACCGTAAATATCAATTACCAAAACATATATTATTTCGTTAACGACCGACTTGATGATACCAGCGCTTTGGGTATGACGGTACCTATTTTTATTTATTTTTTTAAATTTTAGTGTTGATATCTATGGTCTCAAAAAAAATCATATGATGTGAATGTGAAATATCCTAAACAATATTTAAAAAAAAATTAACATAGCTGTAAAATTGAAAAACAAATATATTATTTAAAAATTACAAAAAAAACTACGTATTAATTATGAAAAAAAAAAATTAATATTTATTATGTAAATAAATATTTTTATACTATAACATATGTTGTTTATTTTTTTTCCGTATGTATATGTTTACCAAATATATATAAAAATATAAAAAGCATAGGTCATCGATTTACTTTTTGAATTAAAAATCGTCGACTAACAAGTAATCATATTTTTCTCAAAGTGTCATGTTACAACTGAATTATTTTGTAGCTTAAGCCATTAAATTAAACAATTCTAACATCAGTGTATTGCTGTGCTCAAGGCCCCTTAAGAAATATACGTTTTTCAGTATCGGATTCAATTCAAACAACTCATAAACCATTTTTGTGACCACGGTCCACCGGAACGAACTCGGAACGTGTGCGCGTAACGGTCCGTGTGTTTTTAGAAAAAAATGCGAAAATGGCTGGTGGTGTGAGCGGTTAGGTTTATTTCCGACACAAAATATCTGCAATGAGATGTGATATCCCCTATTCCCCCCCCCCTTCCCCCCCCGTCATCAAGAGTACTTTCTTGCAAAAAGAGTTGGCAACAAATCAGTCCTCTTCCCTATATACGTGATTATAAATAATAAATAAAGCACATTATCGACAACATTAAACGTTGAATTCAATTCTTGCATAAAATTTTCCTTCAGAAAATATGTTAATAACAGCTGAAAAATGTATTAATACAAAGAAAAAGCGCCTAGCACTAGCACTAGCGGAAGAGCTAGTGCTAGGCGCTTTTTTCTGTCACTGATGACAATGCAATAACATTTCATAATTGTTTTATTGCATCTGTATTGAAATAAATTAAATGAAATAATGAAAACTTATTTGATATACCAATAAAAGTATTTGTAAATTTAAATAAACTATTCTAAGTATACTAAAAAAAAAAAATTAGTGGTTTTTAGGGGGATTTTAAAAGGAATTCTACAGGGGCTGGCAACACTGATACAATTGTATTTGTATGTCTTATTCCATATTATTCGGAAATTAATCTGTGATTCGGAAGGTAATTTCCCCAGTAGAAAGTAGAAACTACAAAATAATAGATGTCCCGTTTCGTTTTATAACTCTTTCAATTACTTTTTAAATCAATATAGTTTAATTACAATTCAATATTGAATTACATATTAAATGGAGTGTAAATTCGTACAATTTTTCTAAAAAAAACAGTTCTCTAAACACTAGTTACTAAAATATTAAAATTGCTCATAAAAAATTTTAACAACAAATTCAAAATTGGTTGTTACTTGTGGTGAAACGTAACATAAGAAAAAATGTTAACAAATAATATCCACAGATTATTTATGTATAATGTATAAATCAGCCAATAAAATACAGTACTAGTGTCATAGTATATTATTAAACATAGTGATCTCAGTGGCCAATATTATTGGACTGAATATAATAAATACATTGCATACTATCACCAAATTTGATGTGATGTAAGTGACCCTAAAAACTCTACAATTTTTGTCAGTACACAGCACAAAGTACCTTAAATATACACAGGTTGCACTTAGTTGATTGTGATTACAATTCATACTGAAAATTGACTGAAACTTACTTTGATAGTATTTTCTGTAGTAGATAGTACCACAACCATGACGCTATCAGATTATACACGACTAAAACAGCATGTCGTTTTAAGTGTGGGGAATAGTGAAAATCATACCACGATAATTAATGTATTGAAAGAATTTTATAAAGATGACATTGACTCTGAAAGAAGATTTGAGAAGATTGTAACTATAGTGCAGTTACTAAAAACCTTGGAAATCAGAGATGTACTGTCTGAAGATGATATTGGTCCTCTAAAAGAAATAGCCCGCAAGTTAAATGATAGCACATTATTAAGAAAAATTTGTGACTATGAAAAGAATCACGTTCCAAGACAAAATGTCAATTTCTATGGTATTTTTTTTATTTTGCTTATTTATATGTAATGGTGCCATTCACATCTTCGTTAAATACACTGACTCCCCATTTTTTTCATTATACCTGTGTAATTTCACAAGTTAATAATGTAGCAACTTGTGTTGCATTGAATATTGTTTACCTACTTAACACTGTGAACACATTGTAAGTTTTTCTTTTCTTTTACCTCATATCACAATTATTTTGGATTAGACCAAAACTAAATTCAATCTTAAATCAAAAAGAAAATATACCTACCTATATTGAACAATTACATACAGTTGAATCAATGAATGTCCAGGAACAAGTTTTTATAAGCATTTTAATCTATGTGGACTATACCATTATAATGTTAAAATAGTAATAATATTTCAGAATAAATTAAGAGATTTATCTAACCTAATTAGCAAGATATTTGCTTGTGTTATGGGTGTTGTACGACACTAGTACATAGAAATACATATTAAAATACTGCTAAATAAACACCCAAACCTAAAAATACAAATACCTATGCTCATCACATAAATATTTGTCTCTACTGGGAATCAAGCCAGAGACCCATAAATGCATAGTTAAGTATGCCGACCACTTGGCCGATGGGGCAGTTTATATATATTTTTTACATTATGATAGTAAACAAGCAGATACCTCTCCTGATGGAAAGAGACAACTTTCACCTATAGATGTTAATGATGTGTTGCCATCCATATGGCAAGGTGTTGATATCACTTGCATAAGTTGCTACCTTACCCTCCAAACTGGAACATGACAATGACAAGCATTGGTGTTATTATGGCGATTACATAATATACCCAGGTGAGACATTGCGTAACTCTACCACCTAGTAGTCACAAAAGTAGAAATACATTTCTACTTTTGTGTTTGTTATTTCTACTTTAATTTGTCACCTTTACGAATTGCCTGGCAGAATGGCAGATGATCTATTCTTCAGAAAGGGCCTGGACTAACACAAGGGAAGGTAAAATCAATTCCTATTCCTTTTTTTTTGGGGGGGTAAAATCAATTCCTATTGAAAAATGTGCATAATCAGCACAATCCTACAGCATTTATGATAAAGAATTATAAATTTGCGATAAAAATTTGTTAATAAATTATTATCCCAGTGACAAGGATGTGATGTCACTTGTAAATTACCCATTACCTTAACTAACTTACTGGCTAATATCATTTCTTTGTTTAATTTTTTACATTAAACAGCATACAAGCAGACTGCTTACCTGATGATAAGAAACAACTTGACTAAGCCAGACTAAGCCAGAAAATGACTGCAAAAATACATAGTAGCAGAAATAAACAAGAAAATTACATCATCCTGGATGAGTTGCTAAAGAAAATTTCCACCTAGTAGATTCCCATATGACATAAAAATCTATTAACTGTTTTTTCTTAATTTGTAGAAGTTTCAAATAACCCAGATCCACCAAAATGTGAAGCATATAATTCTTTTGGCATTATGAGTAAGAAAAAGGAAAGAAGAATCGAAGAAACTCTTATTGAAGAAATAGGAACATATTGGCGAGACTTAGCAAGAAATTTAAAAATTAGAGAAGGCAAAATTGATAAGATTGATCAGACATACCAGACTCTTAGGGAAAAGGCTAAAGAAGTCTTAACAATTTATAAAGATATTTCAGACCCTAATAGATGGTTTTTTGTTCTCTGTGATGCATTAGAAAAATCTCGCAGAAAAGACTTAAGTAGAACTTTACAAGAGATAATGACAATGAATATTTAATACACTTATTTTTTATCATTTTTATTCTATAATCAACCAAAAAATTACTGAATCAAAAAGATACTTCAATACAAATATGAAAATATCACATACATGTATTTAATTCACATAAAACAGATAAAGAATTCTTCAAATTTAATATGTTTGTAGCCATTATAGTGAACGAACACAATCTTTTCTGCATTTATATACTACTAGATGAAAACCCAGCTTCGCTCGGAAATCTTTTATACTAACTCAAACAATAGACTTTAAAAACTAAAACTCTTACGTTTATTTAATAAAGACAACACAAGTGTTGCTATTTTTTAATTTGTACTCTTTTATGAATGAAGAGAAATAAGTTTAACAATAATCTGTGCTCCGTTCTACGATATTTTAATAAATGTGGTGTAGATGCTCACGCCATCTACACCACATATTTGTAACCTTTAAAGAAATATAGCCGATATGTCTGAGAGCACGGTTAGAATTTTTAATCAATATGTTAACAAAATACTCGACAATCCGAATTTTGTGGATATATGTTGTCGACTCAAAATTATTATTTTTTTATTCTTTATAATTTAGGTAAGGTTTCGATTGAATCTACCGTAACCCTTGACGAAATTATTAATACAGATAGTTTTTGCTGTACTTACTGTTTTCAATTTTATCAAGATTAAACATAAGTACCCACATGGCCACACTCGCTACAATTGAAAAATAATTATATTCTACCAAATATCCAGTCTCCAGCTTTCTAGCTTTGATTTTATTGACTATTATATATTTTGTAAAAAAAGTATCATTTATTTGTAAGTTGTAAATGTACTTTGATTTTTTAAAAGATCATCTTCAATTGATTTACCTGTTAAAATCTTATGATAAATAACTTTTGTGCGGTTTTATTTTCATAATAGTTTAAAGAAGGCCAGTGAATGAATGGAGTTGGCAGAGTAAACTGAATATTTGTAGATGCATCAGTTTTATCATAATTCACCTTTGTTGTCTCCTTGCAAGGTAGGTTTCACCACATTTTCCAATTTTAACAGATATTGTTTATTATTTATGATCACCAGGATCAGCGGCTTTATATGTTAATTTGCCCCATTTTGATTCTGGGCTGCATTCTGAATAATCCTCTTTGATTTAGGCATAGACATCAGGACTAAGATTTAAACCAGACTTCAAACTACTAGACCAAGATATAGTGACAAGTACAAGGAGTCTTAATGACTAATGAGTTGTGTGCTCTAGGTGTAAATACAATATCATCACGGTCTAGTCAAAGACCACCGAAATTTTGTGCCAAAATATAAACTTTAAAAATTTTTAGTCATTTATATTTGATTTTTTCTGCAATTTACATTATTGATCAATATAATATTATGTATATTGAATAATATGAAATATTTTCGAAAATCAATGTTTTGGCTTAGAACAAAATTTATAGTATCAATAAGATTTTGATTTGGTATGTTTTAAATACAATTTTTAATTTCAGAAATATCTTTCAAATTAAAGGAACAATATTGTGTCTTACATTTTTACTGTTGGGTAGCATTTCAAATGCAGGAAGAGTGATAATAATAATATGTGCAGATGTAAACAGGAAAAAAAATCCTATAATACATAAAGCAAGATTCCTCGTGTTATATACATTGACACTGCTTGTAACATTACATAAGGCAAAGTTTTTGTGATATAAAAATAAAAATGCATATATAATTAAAGTTTTTTTAAACAGAAAACTATATTTCAAAATAAAATCTAATAATATATAAATAAGATTATAATATTAAAATAAGCTTATTATTAAAATGCTAAAATTATCATATAATAATAGAACAAAGTACAATTTATATGAATTTTTATATTTGTTTATAAGTTGTTAAAGGCACAGTGATTCCATGTTGCTGAAAGTACTTTAGGTTACTGTAAAATCTGAAGTGTAATGAATCTGTCATTTCAAAAACCTCATAAGTCACACAATTATAATTTTTCAGGAATCAATAAAAACTTTTCAGTGTTTGAGTCGTGAAAATTTGAAATATCGAATAACCTTTACAGTCTATTAATAATAATTTATTACTATTTAGGTACTATTGTTGCTTAGAGGCCCGGTGTCGGTGTTGACCTGGTTCCTGGGACGGGCAGATCAAAAATGTGTTTTTTCAGTTTTCTAGTTTTTTGATAGAAACAAAACAAAACTGCAGAATTTTCAACCCGGGACCTGGATTTGATTCCTGGGTTTGATTTTTTCGGTTGACAACCGGGAGGTCCTGGATTTGATTCCTGGGTCGGGAAATTCAATGTGTGTTTTAGTTTTCTGATGTAAACACCATTGCTAGTGATTGGATAAGTACCCGGTTGACGATAGACTTACAATGCACCGATCACATTGTGGGACTAAGTATCATGGGCTAATCGTGAGTGTACTGGATGTACCTCTGCCAACCTCTACGGGGATACAGGCGTGAAGATACTTTTATGTTTAATATTGAAAGGCACCTTTAAATGTTAGTTGATGGAAATAAAAGAGAAATTGTCAGTTTTCATATATATATGAATGAATGTTAATTAAAACATCAATATATTCTTCGGCTAAGATTAGTACTTTTTTATTTGAACATACTGAAAACTCATGTTTGTACAAGGCGCGGGTGATATTTTTATTTTTTTAGGAATAATTTTTTACTTAAGATTCAGTTGACAGACATGTTTATTTTTATTTTTTTTTGAAAAATTTGACCGCCGGTTCTTATATTACAAAACTAATAACTTACGAAATTATTGTTAAATTGGAGATTTGAATATGGTTGAAGTAATCGGAATCTTAACCGGAACAATGAAAATCTGTGAAAAAATGTGAAACTAAGATATAACTACTCCCGTCATCTACTAGTGGATGCAAAAACCTCATAAGTCACTGACTTATGTTGTTTATGCAATGAACTTTTTTTACGCGGTATTATTGAAAGAGGAAGGAATGTATTGACTTACTTGGTTTTTTATCCAGAATATGCATCTACCTTTAAAAAATCATTTTCAGTAAAAAAAATATATTCGAAAAATATGTGACAGGAGGTTTTTGAAATGACCGATTCCATTATAACAACTGTTAATATATAAGAAACTTCCGGAAATCCAGTAGAACCATCTAATAGATGTTTCAACAACCAATGCTCTGCTTAATAAAGCTACTAAGCTTATAATATTTTCAACAACAATGGTAACAGTATTTTTTTTTGTAAGCGTAGCTTTTGCATAAATGTTACAAGCTTTATGTAACCCAAAAAAACAAAGTAGCTTTATTTATGCTGAAAAAATATTGTTTAAAAACATACATTTAAGAATCAATAAAATCTCACAAATAAAGAATTTTAAACTATTTTCTTAAGTCCATTTATCATTAAAAAACAGAACAACAACAATGGTAACAGTATTTTTTTTTGTAAGCGTAGCTTTTGCACAAATGTTACAAGCTTTATGTAACTCAAAAAAACAAAGTAGCTTTATTTATGCTGAAAAAATATTGTTTAAAAACATACATTTGATATCAATAAAATCTCACAAATAAAGAATTTCAAACTATTTTCTTAAGTCCATTTATCATTAAAAAAACAGAAAAAATTAATTATAAAACATTTCTTATAAAACAAAATTTCACTAAGAAATTTACTTGTTGCTTCACAAAAAACAGTTTGAAACATGATTTAAAATATGTAAAAAAAATTAAATTACATATTTTGTAAAATTTATTTCCAAAATCATACTGGAAGACAACTATTATATTGTTAAATGTTGTTTTATTTCATATTCATGGTCCCTTAATACTATACTAATTAGGTATAGAATAGTAAAGAAAAGAGTAGATACAACCCATCGGAAACATCTGCAGATCCTGCTGCATGGAGACTAAAGATAAGAAAGACATACTTATTTAGGATGACAATATCTGGTTGACCGAGCTGTGCTCGGTTTTTCACATATTTTTGGAACCGATCTTTTCTTGGACCTTGAACCTTGATAAATCGATTCCTATAGAATATATAATTTTTTTTTCTGTACCTGGTTGACCGAACTTTGCTCGGTTTTTCACATATCCATATCTTGGGAACCGAGCTTTTCTTGGACCTGGAACCTTGATAAATCGATTCCTTGACCCGAAAAACCCCTAATTTGTGACTTTCATAAAAATCGTTGGAGCCGATTCCGAGATTCCAATTATAAATTGCTCGTTTAAAGGTATTTTGTAAAAGCGTTCAGCTGTTTACTGTAAAGTTTTAAAATAGACCTTAGTTTATTTTAAAACTTTATTTACAGTAAACAGCTGAACGCTTTTACAAAATACCTTTAAACGAGCAATTTATAATTGGAATGGGACTTTGTGTATCTTGGGTTTTTATATAAATGCATAAGTATGTAACAGTATTTGTAGCATTGTTTTAATAGTTACTGGGAACATATTTAAAAGCGCTTTGACCGCTTTCGCCTTATGACGTCATTCTCATTATTACAAGTGCATAACACAGGTGCACCACACATCTGGCCGGCTAGTACTTGTCGCTAAGCGCTGTTGCTAATACTTACCATCAGGTCGGTTCTCCCCACTTTCTATAAAAAAATATAAAACAAAATTATATTTTTTAAATAATTTTTTCACATGTTTGCATGTAAGTAAACTAAAATACCAAGCAATAGTCGTTCATTTCTCAGTTTAAAATGGAATGAAATTTCTCAAAGAAACTAACTCAAATCAAAACTTTGAATGTTCTCAAATGGTCGATTTTTGTTTTGTTAATTATCCTAATAAATGCCAAGCCATCATTGTAGTAGCTCACGTTTGCTAAAAATTTTGATTGGAGTACCATTTCAGCAGTAGTTTATGATAATATTTCTATCCCATTTCTTCCTCCTATCAAAGATCTAGGACTCATAATTGACCAGACTCCGTCTTGGTCATCACAATGGAACATAGAACAAGGGAAGTGAAGAGTGGGCGTGCCGCGTGCGTCACTATTATGCGCTTTTACTCTGAATTGCCTTAGTGATACTTACCATATCTTTAGGAGATAGTCGTCGTGCGAAAATCTATTATACACTGAATTATACCGTATTGTGCCATCCTTGAATGCAGAAATGATAGTAGAATACAGATGATTAAAAATGGAGATATTTCATATCATTCGAAAGTACAATTTTCATTTTATTTTAATTAAATTCCTGATTTAATATAATCTCTAATGATATAATAGAAAGTCAAGCTAAAATCAGCTGTACACCTTACATATAAAGTTCATTTTAGGTTGACCTAATTTTTCTAGAAAGATATGGGTAATTCCAGCCAAATTCCGAAATTTGAGTTTCAAAAATTAATGAAAATTATTTTCAATATTTAGTTTTTCTTTTCTATGAATTTTATAGTACTCGTGTAACTAATTGCCAATAATATAGTGGTCCCCAAAATAAGTGAGTTTTCTTGGGAAAAGGAGGGTAGTTAAAACATTAGAGAGTGAGGTAATGATGTGTCAGGTGAGGGAATGAGCGTTAACATATTTACGACCACCCAACAATAAAATACATGTTTAATGACATTATAAATCTTGTATTATATTTTTTTAAATAACAAAGATAAATTAACACTTATTATTTCTTCTTATAAATCTAAATAATATCAGTTTTTTTATTTAAAATTTTTGGCAACCTTACTTTTGAAAATCATATTGTTTCAACTATTACAAATTGCACTAGAGATCTATTTAAACTTACTTATAAACTAGTAAGGAGAACGAAAAAGTATATATAATTCTTGATATTAAATTAAAAGGGCAACGCGCCAAAACAATGAAAACCATCTGTTCATTACAAACTATATCAGATTCAACACAAGACAACATAAGAGAGAACAATAAAATATTAAATCTAAATATCTGGAATCTTACTTTGATCAACTCAGCGAATCACTTACGAAGTAACATCCTCTTTTCTATTAATATCGGAGATTGAATCTTCTGTAATACATCATCCCAGTTATACAGCTGTTTATCTGTTAAAGTTGGCCATTTTCAAGCTTTAGAGCCTCTAGTCATACATTTTATTAAAGTCCCTTCTCTACAAACTGAAATAATTGCTCCAGGGTAAGTCTTACCGTCTCATTTAACAATAACAGTCACCTATAGTGTAAGTTGGATCTGTTTCTCTAGCATTCTCATCAGGGATATCTTTAGAACACTGTCCACTATCCGAAACTCTCTGGGTTTGGATTTTACTGCATCTATTCGTAAAAGGGTTATTCTGGGAAGATGAGTAATACCCTAAATGATATGACTACACTTTACAGTGCAATCGTTGCATGAAAGCACATGCAAGCAAAGAATTCGAGCACATTAGCAGTGCAAACAAATTGCCGAACTTTTTGAGTTCCCCGGAATGCAGCGATCGATTGTGATTGCCGTAATAAATTTTCTATCCCAACGATGTCAGCGGTGGTTACTTCAAACAATATTATTGAAAGGCATCTTTTCAGTAATATGTTTTTAGTGTCGTTAAATTCACGATATCAAGGCCTTCAGCTACAGCTTTATCGCCAGTTCTTTTTAAAGTGCCCCATACAGCATCAGGCGCACCTTTTCCATGGCCTGGTTCCAAATAATGCCATGAAAATAATCTTGTTCCCGGGTATCAATCATTTATATGTCGAGATACAATGTGGAAAATAAACTTGTTCTTATATTGAGTCACTGGACTGTCACTCAGGACGTGAATTGTATGAATGTTCAAATCCTGTTTTTTAAGCCATTCAAAAACTGGTATCAAATGCGCCCATACTGCCATCTTATCGTGTCAGGTTATTTTCAGATAGAGAGGTAAAAGTGTGGACTTTGACATCATTGCGACGTAAATAAAGTACACCTGTATGAAGTGTAATTTGTTGTTTAGCACCGCCAAAATGAACTGTCTGTATTTCTTTGTAGTATTTACAAGAATATTTCTCGCTGAAATCTATGAGTATCAGGACTTCATTTTCCGTTGATTTTTTTTTTGAGTTTCAAAATGGCCTGATACTGGTGAGCTATGGTACCGACATCCTGAAAGAATGAAGGTAGCGTCTCTTCTAACCCTTTCACTAATTGTTTCATTGCAATATTAATCGCCTTTACAGATACAGGTTTCACCTGTCCTTTTTCTTTTTTCTTAACATATTTCTGTCTTTCTTTTTCGCGAAGTGTTTCTAAACTTATAGGATCACTTAATTTTTTTCTACGTTTCCGATCATACTCCTTCTTTTTCAATTTTAGTTGTGTCTCAGTTATTTTTTTTTTGCCCTTTTAAGCTAATAAAACCCTAAAACGAGAAATTAAAGGTTAGTTAGCATTAATGCAGCCAGAACACAATTGAAAACAAAGTGCGCGGTTAAAATAATCATTCTCTCACGTATTATCATTCCCTCACTACAAATAAATATGAGGGAATGACGGTGAGGGAATGACGAAATCAAACATAACCGCCAAAAACGCACAACATAACCTTTCTTTCATGTTGCATTTTATGTTCACGCTATCAGTTACCAAAACCAACGTAAAAGTTTAATCATTAATTAGTTAAAGTTGATTTCCTTATTTTTGTGAGATGTGATGTAATGACGACCAAAAATGTTAGTGTAATAAATTATGAACAAAACCTTTTTTTAATAGAAACTACTTGCACGCACAAGATGAATTTGCCATAATAAATTATTGGCAGTACTGCCAACTGTCAAAAATAAATAGGTGCGTTCATGAAATACAAATAACACGTTCGAAAATTGACTGCGAACAAAGGTGTGAGGGAATGAATATTTTTTTTCGGACATAATAAAAAAAATGCATATATTTTAATAATATTCTATTTTTTTTGTAATTATGAATATTTTCAAGACACTCTTTTATGTTTAATCGATCATTAAAAGTATGACATTAAATGTAGCGAAATGTGTCAATTTAGCGACCATAGAGTATTCTAATCTGGAGTTTGGGACATAGTGAGGGAATGATTTTCGGATGTTTCCATAAGCAAAAGAAATATTAGATATCTAGTTTACTAGAAAATCATATAGGTATTATGTATACACTATGACGTACTTAATAAAAAAATATTAATCATTACTTAAATTTCGTAACCACTTATAAAAAAATTATGAGGACATGAATTTCGGAATTTCGCTGGAATTACCCATATACGTAATGACAGTCATTACGTATATCGTTCTAAAAGTTCTCTACTCAAATATGATCAACTGAAAACTACGGAAAAATCAATACTGCCATCTATTGTAAATAGTGAAACTATTAAGATCTTAAGTTTCACTATTGTACACATAGATGAGTCTATTTTGAATAGAGTACAAAAGGACGTAAATACTCTTTTTTTTTGTAGCAAAATAAAATTTATTGTAACGCAGTTTGGTATATTTTTAAATGTTCTGTTTGTGTGTTTCGGATTATTGTTGTTTAAAATGAAAACGACCAATGAAACAATGTTTGCATTAGTAGTTTATATGCAATAATGCTTATTTTATGTGTGAGTGTGGTGATCGCGGTCCTGATACAAATGTTTGTACTTGCCAATTCCGTTGTTCTATGTTCCATGGTCATCACACTGTACAAAGTTATTGTGACCCTTTATCGTAACAAAAACTTTTTGTCTACTGAATGGAAGCTTAGGCTGATTTTAGTGTCACGCTGACGGCCGTAGGCTACATACTAAGCATGGATAATTTAACAGTTAACATATTAAATTTCGTACTACATTTTTTAACAATTAACAACTGTTATTTATATTAGCAAATACTGTTAAAAGTAATTTTTATGCATCACTAAAATTACCAATAACTTGATATATGATAATTATGTTATTAAAAATATTTGAGAGAGCGTTTTTTGTTCGCTAACTTGAATTATGATAATACTGTCATTAAAAATATTTCAAAAGATCGTGATATTAATGACTCTTAAAAGTTATTAAAACTATTCTAGAGGACATTTTTTGGTAGCTACGTGTTTTTACTGCTTCTAATACTTATTATATATAGGCTACTGATATAATATAAAATAAATAAATAACTGTTAAATATTAATTAACTTTAACAACATAACAGTTAACCTGATTTAACAATAATTTCCATGCCTACTACATACGTCAGTGCCGACCGTCAGCGTGACAGTAAAATCAGCCTTATACTAGCACAGACCCTAGTTTTACCAATTCTCGATTATGCCGATGTGTGTGTTCATGGACTTAAGTCAAATCCTTTTAAGACAGATTAGGACGCATGTATAATAGTTGTGTACGTTTCGTCTTTGGCCTGCGATAATACGATCACCTCTTATTATATCTTTTTAAACTGAAATAGCTTACGATCCGCCAACGAAGACAGTTGAGAATTCTATGTACATTATTTAATATTCTTTATAACCCTGGTGTACATCAATATTAATATAAGTCAAAATTCCATTATCAGTATACCACATTTCACGTTTCATTCACGTTAACTTCGTTCAGAAAATATTTCTACTCTTGTAGTACCTTTTTCCGTACTAATTTCCTATCCAATTCTCTTACTTCCGGGGCTTTAAGGCTTTGGCTATATGCAAAATTTGAAGAAAATCCATGCAGTACTTTTTGAGTTTACCCCGGACATACATTGACTTTCCTACGATTACTGAAAAAATATTAAAATGACTTTATTTCAAAAAATAAAAGATATCGCTTTTTTAATAATCGTATTTTTACTTATATTTCCCTAGAGTTTAGCAAATATTTTAAAAATGACAACACTGTCGCTGCTTGTTTCATTTTTTCGCTTTGGCGGCTTTCACACAAAAACCGCAGTCTTCGTTTTTCGGCTTATAAAGGAATTTTAAAAATTTACACGTTTAAAATTATAAAGGAATTTTAAACGTGCCGCGTGACTTTCGGTGGCTTACGATTTGCGCGACATTCTTTGATAATAGAATTTACTTATTTGTAGGTGTTGTCGTACTTAATGTATGAAAATACAATTTAAGATTACTTATTTTGTTGGGAAAACTAATTAATTAATATCCATAAAATAATTACACATATTTAACCGTATTACTGCAACAAACACCTTTAATTATCCGACAGGGTTTTCTTTACACACTGTATAAGCATACGTATATGAATATTTATAAAAAAATATATCATAATTTTAATTTTTAAGAATAACGTTGATAGTTAAGTTTTAATATAAGTTTTTTCTGTGCACCACATCCTAACAAGTGTTTTCATTTGATTTAGGTCGTAGAGTCTGGTAGAGAACGCCATGTTGCATTTAGTCCACCTCTGTACATGTTTGTGCATAAAATTTTTAATTAAATAATAAATATATAAATTATATTACCGCTTTAATACAACTAGCGATCACCCTCGTCGAAATTCGACCTTAGACTAAATAATGAACCTCTTCTAAATTTGGCAACTGACTTTATCGTGATAAACATAATAGTAAGCGTTATTATTCTATGGGTATACATGTGTGTAAATTATTATGAATTTCAAATGAATGTAATGTGTATGATGTTTATTTTTTATCAATTGTAATGTTAATGTATTTCTAACGTATATTAAAAAAAACATTCGCAACAAGGGAAAATGAACTAATTTGAACGAGAATAATTTAGCTTTAAAGTTACCAAGACATGTAAGGAATTGTGCAACACCATGACCTACAGCTATCCACGTATTACTTAATCGTTCCAGGACGCAGAGGAAAAGTTATATAAATGCCGTCCTTTGATTGAGCAGCACCAACGCGACTGCCATTCATTCATCCTTCAGTTTGCATAACATCACTTTTTCAGGCCTGCAGATATTGACTTTTTTATACACCTATCAAACTAACAGATGACGTACCTGATGGAATGAGATTACCAGTATCTATATTTTTAAGCACAAAAAAAATGAAACAGATGACGTACCTGATGGAATGAGATTACCAGTATCTATATTTTTAAGCACAAAAAAAATGGAACAGATGACGTACCTGATGGAATGAGATTACCAGTATCTATATTTTTAAGCACAAAAAAATGGAATGTTTATTATATACACATAGGCTTTTTATATTGTCAGTCAGAGCTTCGTTCAGCTGTTTATTAACGGTTTAAACACATATTTAAGCACTATGGTTTGTAGCTAATGTATTTTTATGAACCTATACATATATAACTCATTTATTTATATAAAATGTACATAGAATGGCATGAATTATCACATTATCATTAGTCCTGACATTCACGTAATTCAGACCTTTAAAGTAGCAAATAAAAACAGCATTAGAATGTCACTGGTAAACAAACATTGGTTACTGAAAGATTGATTGACCGTGTTGTAAGTTGTTACATTTGGTGCTCACTTATACCCAAATGAGATAAAAATATTTTTATTTAGGTGAATATAAAATATTACTAGTAATAAATAATTCAGACGCAGTCAAACTGCATCACCACACAACCGACTTCCAATCTCCTGTGGATCTCTAGAATCCTGGGACAGATATTCACTTATTGGACCAAATAAAAATATATCTTCACAGATAGAATTTTATAAAACAGTTAATAAAATAGTTCTTAGAGTAAAAAAAATACAACCAAATTGAGAATCTTCTCCTTTCTTTTTATAGTCGGTTGAAAATACAGATTTATTCGGTTTCGCAAAGTAAAGATACTTAGTTATTCAAGATTAAAATCCAGTGCTTTTCTGCTAATGCAAAGTGATCAGCCTCTCTCTGGCTTTTAACAATAAGTTAGAAAATTTGTACCTTATTCAAATTCAACTATATCTTATTCTATTCATATTGGACGTAAAACATCAGTTGATGTTGGCAGTAAAATCCACGTAAAATTATAAATACCGTAAGATTATAATTTACCTAGGCGGTTTATATATTGGTTAGATTGGCAATAATTAAATTATTTAATTTAAATATTACTGCTTTTATATTTACTTTCTTTATTATAATCGGTATTTACAATTTTAGTGACATAATTATTAATTATACACTTTGCATGTTTTTTTTTTTGTTCTGTTAATATTAGATATTTCATTAGTTTGACAGTATCATAAATTATTTTCCATATAGCTATTACCCAGATCTTAAAATATCAAATTAGTAGGTACTTAAAAAAATGTGAACACAGTAATTAAATTACAGAATACCGGAGACTAACAGAAGTCAATGTAATATTCGAGCAACGCACACATAGACACTCACGGATGCGATATCTCGGAATGGTTCTCAATAGTGTGTCTGTTAGTTTCCAGTATTCTGTGGCTATATTTTGAGTATTAAAATAACTATTCTTAAAAACAATTGAGCTAGTTCCGCAAATAAAGCAATGTATATGTTATTTATTACATAAAAATTTTCGTTATTTGACAATTTACCAGAAAAAATCACATTTGCCGTAATAGCAGTTAGTAAAATTATTTTTATCAAACTTGAATCGAAAGTTCATATTTCGATCACATTTTCCATAGCCGAGAGCGCTTGCTTTCTAACCGTCTAAATTGGTTATTGCGTATGCTTTAAATTTCTAGCGCGAGTGTATTAATAAAATCATATGATTTTGTAATGAAATGTCAAAAGCTCTTTAAAATGTTAAATGTCAATAATTTTTGTTTAATAATAATTTGAAATAATTTATATAATATAAACTTTTAATTCAGATGTGATAAAAATAGTATACGCGCCACGGAAGGAAAGTATCACAATGGAAACCGCATTATTATCGCCCTCGCTTTCGGCTCGGGTGATAGTATTACGCAGGTTGCAATGTCATGATTTCGGTGCGGAAATACACTATAGTTTTATTTACGAAGTTAGGTGTTATTGCGAAGATGTTGATCTAGTGCCGCGTGGCCCACACGTAGGCGTTCTGGAACAGTCTAAGCCATGGGGAAGCGGTGGAGTGCGGCGCGTGTCCAGGCTGCGCGAGCGGGCACTGCCAGCGCAGCACGCAGCGCTCGGGGTGCGGCATCAGCGCCAGGTGCCGCCCATCCACCGAACGGACACCCGCGATGCCATCTGAATACAGTTGCCATTTTTTATGTTAGTTACGTAGGAAAACCGGCAGAAGTGCCACCTGATGGTAAGTGATCGACGTCGCCAAAGAACATAAACTAGTTTTTGTTCATTGGCGACTTTTCTCCGTGTTGGTCCCGGGCTCCTTTGAAGAATAGACCAACTGCCGTTCTGCCACCTGATCGGTCGCCTTTTACGACCTGCCTAGGTCGTAAAAGGCGACCGATTGGTTATACGAGTCACTACCGTCGTGACTACTAGGTGGTAGAGTTCTGCATTGTCTCGCCCGGGTCTGGTACAACCACCTTACCTTTCCTACCGCAATAGCGTCAGTTATTGTCACTGTCATGTTCCAATTTGGAGGGTAAAGTAGCCAGTAAACTTATGCATGTAACGTTAGACCTCGCCACAAGATAGCAACGCACCATTAACATCTATGGTGTCTATAGACGATGGTTGACTTTTTCCATGAGGAGACCCATTTGCTTGTTTACCATCTTATGACATAAATAAATAAATAAAATAAAAGTAAACTGGCCCAGGTAACTCGTTTATGTGTAGCCTATCCTGAGACATAAGTCTGGGTGCCAGTAAGTACACTGCCTGTCGCCCTTCTCTCCGAAACACAGCAAAGCTGTTTCACGACAGAAATAAGCAAGATGGTGGTACCATGCAGCAAAGAACGCGGCACAGCCTATCCTTCCCACCGGTGTAATATATTATTATCCATACTGATATTGTAAATGCAAAAGTAACTCTGTCTGTATGTGACGTTATCATGGCCAAACCGCTGGGCTGATTGTAATGAAATTTCATATAGCGATACAAGTCTTAACATAAACATAGCCTACGTTTTTTTTTTTCATTTTTTTACTTATTGTATTGTACCATATTTCGATTCCAATATTATAAATACGAGTCTGTCTATCTGTTACTCTTTCCGAACTAAAACGATTTTGATGAAACTTGGCATGGAGATATTTAAAGATCTGGGCTCAAACATTAGCTAAGTTTAAAAAAATTAAACCCAAGGGGATGAATGTATAAAAAAAAACTATATCGACGACGACGAGTCGGCTACTTCTCTTATAGAACTAAAGTAAATATGTACCACAAATATAGGTATTTGTTTTTTTTTTAACTATCATTTGATAGCAAAACAGCAGCTGGTTTTTTATGATGGAAAGAGAAACCATCGCGTCGCCCAGAGATACCAAAATATGTTATCTGTGTGCTATCTGCGTTGCTATCTGAATAAAGGGATGGTAAAATCGCATGCATAAAACTACCTGCTACATGACCCTCCAAACTCGAACACTACCATGACTAGCATTGACGCTATTAAAGCAGGAAGAGATAATGTCACATGCATAATATTAGCGGCTACCTTACTAATTTTTTTTATCATAAGATAGCAAGCAAGCAGATAGCTCTCTTGATGGAAAGAGAAAAACATGCCTATAGACACCAAAACGTTATTGGTGCGTTGCTATTCATGTAGCAAAATCTTAATGCTGAATGAATTAGTTTACCGGTTACTTTACCCCCCAAACCGGAACACGACAGTGACGAGCATTAACTCTACTGCGACAGGAATTGGTAAGGCCTTGCAGAACTTTACCATCTAGTAGCAACGATGTTAGTAACTCGCATATCCAATCGTTCGCCTCTTAAACTGCCTAACAGAACGGCAGATGGACTGATCTTCAAAGGGAACCCAGATTTACCGGTAGGAGAAATGAGCTCTGCCGCGGTCCTTGCTGCATGGATACCACCATTTTGCTTGTTTCTCCCGTGAAACAACTGTGCTGTGTTTTGGAGAGAATGGCAAGACAGGCAATGTAATTACTGACATCGAGACTTAACACCTTATGTCTCAGGATAGGCAACGCATAAATGGGTTACCTGGAACTCCAGGTAAATGGATTTATGTTCATGGGCGACGTCAACCACTTACCATCAGGTGGCACGTTTGCCTATTCAAGTAACATAAAAAACTATACAAATTTATTGTACTAACGTGGACTTCCATTGGGGTTCATGGGGTAAAGTTCAGTGGGTGCGGCGTCGTCGTCCACGTACTGCAGGGCCACCTGTCCGTTGGCCAGCAGCCGCTGCAAGGTCCGCGGCCGGTTGGCAGTGAACCGGCCCTCGGCGTGCGCCACCCACACGCCGGTCACCGTGCCGCCCATGCCGCTCAACCACACCTCATTTGGAGCTTCGTTTATTTTCACCGCCGTCCAGCGACATTCAAATCTGTTAGAACAAACCACGAATTAAGGCGATACGTCGGGACAAACGGGAAAAAACTGGTTTACTAAATCACGTTTTTATGTATTAATTGTTAAATAACAATTTTACAAAAAATACGATATGCCTGAAAATATTATCTAAGGAATATGCTCACTTATTACATTATAGAATGTACTTTACTCGATCATATATAATTCCGAAAACATGCTAAAAAAATCTCTAAAACAAAATAATTTGTTAATAATATTTTTAATCTTCCACATGATTTTTATATGATAATATTGTTAAGAATAATCTAGAAACGTGTAGAGTTGGAACGCTGGAGAGATCTAGAAATAAAAGAAAGGGATAGCTACTCCTATTGACAAACAAATAGTTGACCTGGGCTATGTCATAATGGACTTTGTGGGATATGGCATAAGGTTGAAAGTAGCGTGTACTAGGATTTATGACTCATAACATGTTTACGATAAGAAGTGATTTGTTTCCCGATACATTTAGATTTTTCTGGATCCAGGTAGAACTTTACCCTGGATATAAATAGATATGTTGACAAATACAAGGCAGTTTTTATTAAGCGATCGAGAGCGATACTTAAAGTGAACAGTGCGAAGCGAGAAGTGTTTTATTGTGTAGTTCAGTGATAAAATAGTGAGTGACTAGTGTGTAAAGTGTATTTTAGTATTACATTGTGTTGTCTTGTGTATTTGTATACTAAATACACGGATAATATAAGTGGTGTTTACTTACAATTACGAACCCGAGTACGTAACAATATTTAGTTTTAAAAGCAAAAAGAATGTGCTAAATGTTGGTTTTCAGCTGAAGTCCTATATTTATTTATCCGAAAATTAACACGTTTCCCAGCGGTTTCAGAACATACCGCGCCGCCCATTTCCTATAGAATTGACACGCGTCAAAATACCGCGCCTTAAATGGATACGCCTTTAGTAGTAGCTTGGACTTATACACAGAAAGACAGAGTTATACTATTTATCGATGAAATAAAATCACTCCAAGTGTAATTTTTAAACTTTGTCACCTCATTCAGTACGATAAAAGAGTACAACATGGTTTATTTCTATTTTTCTCAATATAATATATCCTACAAATGTATGACATTTTGACAATAATAGGAGCGTTTGTTCATATGCACGGCCACACGTTTTCTTCCAAATTGCGCTGTTTATTAGTGTTTATGTGGTCTGTAGAACAAACAAATATTAACGGTTTTAAAAAAAATTATCAACCCGATTCCCTTGCAGGGTAGGCAAAGAAGACTGGACGTCCATAGACTTTCCGGTATATCACGCTTTACGACTTCATCGGTTGGCGAGATTAATGGTGATCCCATCTCCACCTTACCTATTCCTGCCGCAATAGCGCCAGTGCATGTCATTATTGTGTTCCATGTGGCGGGGTGGCAATGTCACATGCATAAGTGTTACCTTAGGAACACGACAATGATATGCACTGACGTTATTGCGGCAGGAACAGGTAAGGCGATGGTACCAAATACCTGGACGAAACCTTGTGGGACTCTACGTAGAGTTCCGCAAAACTTTTTATAATTGTTAGCAATGTATTTTGTAAAATAATCATCTGAATATGTACAAGTATTTTTTTTAATTAATAATATTAAATATTTTTATTTAATTAAAATTTCTGTACATTTGAGAAGTGAAAGGCAAAAAAACCCAACAATTATAAAAATGTTAATTACTTCCTTACTTTTAACTTTTTTTATTTCGACTAGTTAAGTTGATTTTGATTATATTGATTAAATTTACTTCACCTATTATTCTTATTTGTACTTAAACAAAAAAATAAAAATAACTATAAAAGTTTAAAACAAACCGTTCGGATTTATTATGATCGAGGAATATCTGCGTATTATCAGATCCCCGTGTAGATTGTTCCGGGTCGACCCATCCCAACAGCGCCATCAACTGGCATCCATTACAGACGCCCAAGGAAAATGTGTCACTCCTGCCTTTGAAGTGAGCAAATTGTTTGCTCAGCGACTCCGAGAACAGAATACCTGCAGCCCAGCCTTTCGCCGAACCTAAAGTATCTGTGAATAAATGCAAAAGTTTTGCTAGAAGTACGAAAACCTTAAAACGTTTTAAACAAAGATTACATTTCAAAGATAATAGGTAAAAGCAAAATATCTAAGTCGCAGTAATCTGCGCCTCACTCCATAGGTCACTGATTAAATGTAGTGACATTATTTTTTTTTATTCGTCTATTTCTCTAATCGCAAGTGACACATATCTGTGTAGTGTGTATACCATCGATATAGAATACCTCTAGACTCATAACTTCAAACAAAATGTCTTTCATAAACGGCCCCACGACGTTTGTTTTCTTTAAACAGCTAGTTTTTTTTTTATTACCATCAAGTAATAATGATTGGCGGTATGATAAATGCTCGTCCCTGATTGGGTAAACATCGCATTGTTATATTCAAATCAGTGGTGCGTAAAATTTAAAATAAGAACAACAATTTGACGGCCTGAAAAAGTAGTTAGGGAGGGTGCTATATGAAAGGTAGCAATGAACGATTTAACTTAATTTTTTAACTAGTCGATTTTCAATATTTTACGTTTTTTTAATATGTACTTAAAACTGCTAAAAATCGAATTAAGTTTTGTGACATACAGCTTTTTAATTATAAAAATGTTGCCATTTACAACAAATTTTATTTATTTAAAATATTTATTACACAAAATGTACAAAAGGTGAACTTAACGTCTGAAGACATTTTCTACCAGTTAACCTTGAAGTTGTTATTATATATTCTAGATTGAAATATACTATTTATTGATGGAACCTCTTGAATATAATTTGGAAGATAATTCTAGAGACGTATTGCTGTAAGCATAAAAGATTCCAAATAACTTTCTGTGTTGTGGACTGGGACCAAAAGGGCATTAGTGTATATAACTTAGACTTAGAGCACTGAATACGACCCTGAATATAAAAGTAATGAAACCATTCACGTAAATATGATGATGGAGAGAAAGGATCATGCGTATTTAAAAAAGGAATATAATAATATGATCATTCCGACGGTTACGCAAGTCCAACCATTTTAATTGAGATCGAAACTGACTTAAGTGACTAAAACCTAATAAATCTTCTTCATATTTTTAAAATAACTTTAAAACTTCACTTTTTCAAATCTGATTTTAAGAAGCTGGTCAAATAACATAAATTTAATTTACTTGAATCTTTTGCTTTGCTTGATTCGTTCGGATTTATTTACGACATTAATTTTTTTTTTTTAAATCTTTTTGACGTTATTTTGTTATTTTTCAACTAATCGATTTTGAAGCTAAGACAAAGTTTAAGAGCTCAAATATTGAGTTAAGTGCCATTTAAAGGATCAAAATCGATAATCATTTTGAAAATACACAACTGTTCAAAAGAAAAAGAAGAAAAAGTTCCTTCACACCTGTATCCCCGGTTGAGGTACAAGTACACCCACGATTTGCCGAAGATATTTAGCCCCATAATGTGACAGGTAGCAAGCCTATCGCTAACCGAGCACTTATCTAATCCCGGGCAATGTTCTTTTTATCAGAAAATTGAAAAAAAACGCATTTTCCGAATTGCTCGACACGAGAATTAAACCTAGTACCTAATGCGGTCAACACCGACACCAGACTACTAGACCACAGAGGTGAAAACTGTTGAAAAGCGAAAATAGTTATATTTTTAATAAATTCTAGAGTTATGAAATCTTCGAGTTTCAAAAATCTATGTTTTAGTATACTTTTAGCTCCTTTGAGCTTTAAACACCTAGCCTAGCTAGTGTATTTTGTCGGAATCTATTTAAAAGACCAATTCGTTTTTAATGTAGCAAAGAGAACACACAAACATCTTGTACTTCAAACTGGAAAAAATCAACAATAATTAACTTATTTCATTGAGCATAATACCATTCCTTTAGAGGCACAATTATATTAACGCGGCACAATCAAAAATTAAGTCAATTTTGAGCGCTAGGAATGTTTCTATAGATTTTCGTTCACCGGTGTATACATTTGAAGTTCATTGATAACGATGAAATTCAAATGTATGTATGTAAATTTTAATAAATTTCAATTATAAGAAGTAGATCAATATAATAATGTGAATTACATTATAAAGAGATATATAAGAAGTAGATAATATAATAATGTCAATAACATCTATAAAGATGTAGTTCACATTATTATATTGATCTACTTCTTATAATTGAAATTTATTAAAATGCCTTTTCATCTTAGGGTAAGCTAAAGTAAAGTCGTATGTCAAAAGTACGTAATACGTAGTTACGATGGCAGTTTAGATTTGTGCCTCCATTATGAGCCTAGAAAGTAGATGGTATTTTCTCATAGAAAAGCCTAGATAAACAAAGAACATATTCAACTTGCTTTTTAATTACAAACTTATACCAAAACTTACCAGCGTAACTGAAACCACCGGGGAACACCAAACCCTGGAATGCATCTAAAGTGATTTTCTTCGCTTGTAAATCACTCATAGTAACATCAAACACGTCGAAGTTAGCCATCATGAGGGAGGCAATCATTTCTCGGTCACCATTAGTACCTAAAAGTATAAATACATACTGAGTTTAATATATAAAAATATTTTCTTTTTTATAAATAAAATGACAATACATATACATATGATAAATTAAATAAGGATTTTTTAAATTAAATTGTAAGTATATGTTTTATCTCTAACTATAAATATTTATAGTTCTTAAACTTCCAAATATATAAATAACTACCAATACGCCACATACGGGTAAAATACAGAGAATCAAAGCCTTAGAAACACCATGATCCACCAGTTTTCTCACTTTACACGCAGTTTGTATAAAAGTATTTTTTTCTCACGCAGTCTGTTTAAAAAATTTGCAAATATATTCTACACTTTTTATCGTCGGCACTTGGTGAAACTCCATTTTAACACAATATTTGCTAGCATATAACACTTGTACTGTTTCGCAATAAGATAATTATATTTAATTTCCGATCAGTATCGCTTACACAAGCATCCTCAGAATATTTACAGTATTTATATTGTAAAATAAATAATTATATTGTAAATATAATTATTGTAAATACCCTGAGGATGCTTGTGTAAGCGAAACTGGTCGGAAATTAAATATAATTATCTTATTATGAAACCGTACAAGTGTTATTAGCTAGCAAATATTGTATTAAATTTGAAAATAGTTATGGCACACCGGGAACAAAGATGAGATCTAACAAGATTTTATTTTTACAAAATTCGTCATAACATTTCTCTTACAATTGAATACACTTCTTCCCATAAGTACGGAAAAAAATTACCTTCTTCTCTCAAAACGGCTACTTTACGGATAAAAATTGTTAAACGCAACTAATTTACTTACCTTCTTCTCTCAAAACGGCTACTTTGATTGACTTCGTTTTCATTATAACTGTAGATGGGTCAAATGTTACGTTATACGTTACTCCCTTGCGATTTTCTAGTCCTATAAAATTGAACAATAGTAAGTATATATTATTGCTTAAACATGCGCGGAAATAGTGCCATTACGTTTGAATAAAGACCACGCGTATCATATTTACGTACGCAAAAAAATGAGCCATTGCCAATGCGTTTTTTGAATTTGAAGCAATAAACGCACCGGCAATTTTTTTTAAATATCATTAGATAGCAAACAAGTAGATGGGTCTCCTGATGGAAAGCGTCAACCATCGCCTATAGACACCAAAGGTGTTAATGGTGTGTTGCCTATCTGTGGCGAGGCCTAATGCCACGTGCATAAGTTCACCGGCTACCTTACCCTCCAAACCGGAACACGTCAGTAACAAGCACTGGCGCTATTGCGGCAGGAATAGGCAAGGCGGTGGTACCAGACCCGGGCGGGACAATGCAGAACTCTACCACCTGGTAGCCACGATGGTAGTGACTCGAATAGCCAATCGGTCGCCTTTTACGACCTGCCCGGCAAAACGGCAGTTAGCCTATTCTTCAAAAGAGCCTGGGACCAACACTGGGGCAATGTTGTGTGAAAAGGCGTACTGGGTTGTAATTTGAATTAGGAACTCTTATAAGTTGCGTTTGTGTGGCTGTATAGCCACAATTGCGTTTACCTTTCGGAATAGTCAGAAAAAAAATTGACGGTAAAGCAAGGAATTCGTCTCGATGGAGGAAATTACATACTACCTAGAATAGTACAACGACATTAGTGGAGTCTCTTTCTTCTAAATAAAGTGCCATATATAAGTGCGGCCGTGCGTAGTTTGCAAATACTACTAATTCTACTAATTTGAGAAAACAGTTTTTGCATTGCATAAATAATTACGTAATAATTAAAATAAGCACATTATAGAACTCAATATGTTAATTACAATACATTTAATGCTAATGTATCTATCAACGTGTATGAATAAAAGATATTTAACGGTTAGGTACCGAATATATAAAAATCTACCATTCGATAGTTTTATTTACACTGGTAATTGCAAGAAAGGGATAACATCCTGTGTTGTCGTTGTCTTGCTCAGAACATTTTCCCTTTGTTAAGTAAGGAATAAATGTCAACTTTATAGGTAACGAAATAAAGTACATTTTTATTTTTTAAATATTGCTTCTAATAATTCTAGTTCCCGTATATAAGTTCCTTGGTCTTGATACTCACATTTTAATAATAAACATAATTATAATTTTGTTTCAACGGTTCTGAAAGTGAAATAGATATTAACCCACCAGATCTAAGATTGGAAGCCAAATTAACAATGGGAAACCTGCTTTCAGTAATTCCAAAAAAAAAATAGGTAAATTTATTACATTTTTTTATCATAAGATAGCAAACAAGCAGATGGGTCTCCTGATGGGAGGATTCAACTATCGCCTATACACACCAAAGATGTTAATGGTGCGTTGCTATTTTGTGGCGAGGTCTATTGCTAATACGCCACATAGCCACATAAGTTTACCGTCTACTTTACCCTTCAAACCGGAACACGTCAGTGACTAGCACTGACGCTATTGCGGCAGGAATACCTAGTTAAAGCGGTGGTACCAGACCCGGGCGAGCCAATGCAAAACTCGACCACCTAGTAAACACACATAAAAATAATTTTTTTTATTTCCATGCATTCTTTTTTTGAAAAAAAAAACTGTAATGTTCCTACAGAAATGGCAATTGCCTGTCCCGTATCGTTAAAGCCCTCGCCTGCGGCGACATCTATGTTATAAGTTTCATCTATAGTATTTTTTTTCAAATTTTTGTTGCATTTAATACAATAGTTTGCTAAAAATTTTGCGACTTACTTATCCGACATTTTTCTAATTTCTTTGGTTAGTCATAAATAAAAGAAAGTGTTAACTTTATGGCAGAAAAGAAAAATTGTTGCTTAATTTATAAATAAAAAACGGGTACAAGTTTGACTTGTTTTATAACTTTCCAATATCCTTTTAAAATTTAGTTGCTATTAAAAAGTGTCTGTTGAATTTTAATATGGGCTTATTGTATATTAAATAAATTTGATTATTTCGGTTGTCGCTATATTCTTGTAGCACCCTGAGGCCGATCTCGTCAATCTCCATTAACCGGTATTTAACTACGGAGGCTTGATCGAGCCACGCCGATAAATTGTGGAGTACGGTTGACAACCAAGAGGCCCGATCAAGCCGCATTCCCATTTGATTTTGACTCTTCAATAACTAATACACATACAGACTACTTTAGTGTGAAGTTGTGTTGCTTACGCTCTTTGGTATATATTCTTCATCATAGATTCAAAATATTCAAATAGAATCATAGACTATATTTAGTCTGTAAAATGATTTCATTTTGGCGCCAAAAGTAATAGAAGCGTGTGCCTTGTGCCTTATGTTTTTTGGATTATCGCATGTAATTGGGTGATTCTTCAATGTTGAGGATAATACGGTTCCAGGCAGTTTTCTCTTTACTGTTATAACTACGATGAAGAAAAACAATGTTTTCCTATTCCATTATTACTTTTTTAACTATCAACAAGTAAAAGCAAAACATTTCTTATAATTAATTAACAAAAAAACGCAAAAATCTACTGAAAACGTCATTATTTCGCGTGTCCAGATCACCTGTTCTTGGCTATTTGGTCTTCTAAAATATTCAAATACCACTTAATAAAATTATTTATAGTAAAAAATTGTATTTAAAGGTCTATTGTTTCTGTTTCTTAACAATTTAAAGTATTAACTTTATTCTAAAATAGTAAAACACTCTTTCAAAAGTTTGTCACAAAAAAAGCGTCATTGTAAAAACAGGAATAGTTTTCAAATTTTTTCCACGATGATTGCAATTTTGGGGCATATTTCGTGCCTACCGGATGCCCCTCGGTACTCTTCGATTAGGCCACACACTTTGAACGGATTGGACAGGTCATATTTCTCTCAAGGTAAGCTTGAATATGGTTCTTCGAAATTTGTCATCTTTATAATCATTCTCCTTATTCACTTTATCGTGGTAAATAATATGTTCATTGATTTTATTCATGGCTTTATTTATGTATCGAACTGCAAATAACTCCCCATAGATATTTATTAGCTGTATCTAATCTTTTAAGACAAATTTCGAGATGTTTTCTGGAATTCGTCATTATTGCTGACATCATTATCCTGAAAATGACTGTTGAGAATAATGATGTATGGGTTAGAATAATGATTTGCGGATTTTGAACAATGACAAACGTTGAGAATAATGACGTCAATACAATTATTAGCATATATAACCATTAAAATAAAGTAAGCTGGTACATCAATTGATTAATTTTTTTCGTAATGTCTCTGCAGTTGTTTTGGGAAAAAAATCAGCATGCCTAGAAGTAAGGAATCCTATGAGAATCGTAAAGTCCAATATAAAATGTGTCAGAAACGGAGGTATCAACAAATGATTATTGATCTAGAACTGCTAGCCTTAGAACAAGTGAGAAGGCGACAGAATATAAAAAAAGAAAGAAAAGCGTAAACTGACGAGTATTGCTGCACCGCGCGATTTTCGCTTGCTAGGTTACGTCTAGTTATATAAGAACATATATAAAATAAGACTCGCTCATATCGAACAACGTTCATTTCAGCGGTCATTTGGGAGGAGAGGCTAACTTAGCCCCCAATAAGCTTGGTGTACTCAGCAGAGTAAAGCTTTATCCCAGTCCATCGCCTCCAACTTTACAAGACCCAAATTCGACCTCACATGGAGTACTGCTCCCACCTTTGGGCCGGAGCTCCTCAGTACTAGCTTCTTCCTCTTGATTGCATTCAACGTAGAGCGGTTCGAATCGTCGACGACCAGGCTATTTCTAATTGGCTTGACTCTTTGGCGTTGCGCAGAGATGTAGGTTCGCTCTGCATCTTTTACCGCAATCATAATGGGGAGTGTTCCGACGATTGTTCGGATTAATTCCTGCCGTTAAATTCCACTATCGGACATCGCGTCAAAATTTAAAGTTCCATCCTCACCACCTCGATGCCTGGAAAACCACAACAGTGCGCCTTTGTCGGCACTGTTTGCCTCGCACTACTCCTTTATGGAATCAATTACGACTTGGGGACCTTCAAGAAACGAGCTTACTCATTTTTAAAAAGCCGACAACGCATCTGCAAGACCCCTGGTATTGCAGATGTACAAAGGTACTGCTTTAACCATCAGGTGCAGTACCTTTGCTCATTGGCCCCCTTTACTATAAAATAAAACAATGGAAAGATTAATTAAGAAACTAAAAGACCAGCCGAAGCGAATCTTTCAGAATTGCCAACCCTTTAGGAGTAATTGCCCTTGCCAAACACATTAAATGTATCTCTTCCTATGCCATCGGCAACGACAATATCAGTTAGCGCATGGTGGCTTCACTGTTCCCCGTCCTAACATATATTATCAATTTTTCCTTTTTTTCTGGCACTTTTCCTTAAGCCTAGAAGACAGCTCACGTCATTCCTTTTTCTAAAGTCTCGGCTCCTACTAATTTCTCTAAATATCGCCCTATACCAATTCTTCCATATTTGTCCAAGATTTTGGACACGCAGTTTAGCCTTTACCTGCAGGATAGTAATTTGTTCAATCCGTATCAATCTGGTTTCCGTTCGGGGCACAGTACTGTTACTGCTATTGTTAAAGTCACTGATGACATAAGACATGCTATTGGTAATAAACAACCTACTTTATTGGTTTTCTTTGACTTCAGTAACGATTTTATCTCTGTGGACTTTGATGTGCTGCTTGGTACTCTTCGTTCGCTGAATCTTTCCCCTCAGTCTGTATCCTGGTTTGACTCATATCTCCGAGATCGTTCTCAATGTGTTCATTTCGAGGATTCTTTCTCAGGTTTTAGTAAATTAACAGTTGGTATTTCACAGGGGGGTGTTCTAGCTCCACTCCTATTTTTCGTGTTTATCAACATAACATCCAATGCCATGTCCTCCAGTTTTCATTCGTCATCATCATATGCGGATGCGGATCATATGCGGATGATCTGCAATCGTATCGTCCTTTCTCTGCTCCGGATGTTCTTGAGGCAATCAGCGCTATATATGAGGATCTGTCGCGTATTCACTCATGAGCGGAGTCATCTGGTTTATTAGTAAATCCCAAAAGTTACAGTTTTTAATTATAGGTAGTGCAAATGCTAATGTTCCTGATCTCGTATATAGCAGCAGTGTTATACTGTATAGCAAATCAGCTAAAAATTTAGGTCAAATTATAAGTGAAGATTTCCCTTGGAATGCTTATATATCAGAAGTATGCAAAAAAGTTCATTCCACCTTTCATGCTATCAAACGTTTGCAAAGATTTCTTCCTTTTAAGACAAGAGTTATTTTAGTGCAAACATAAATCTTTCCTTTATTAGATTATGCTGATATTTGCTATCTTGATATCACAGAAGAAGGCCTGAATAAACTCGAGCGTTTACAGAATGTAGGAATTCGCTTTGTTTTTAGTTTTAGAAGATTTAACCAGATTTCCAATTTCAGAACATAACTCACGTAGCTTCCTATTCGGGAGCGCAGAAACGCTCAGCAGGAACGCTCCGCAGGAACGCAGACGAGCTTTTCATCGATATTACAATCAAATCTAGTTGTTTTGATTGTAATATCGATGAAAAGTATATCCATAGGTATAATAGAAACCATATCCCAAATAATAACTGTAAGTACACTGAGAATATTAATCCAAATCCTGTCGTTTCATTATCTAGGACACATAAAGAAGAGAGCCGCGATCCAAATCTCAGAAAAACAAATATCCTTTCTTCCTATTTAACCAGTGTTATACTCTTAACAATGTTAAGTGTTATCTATTTCGATTTTATTTCTTTGAGCTGATAGTTATTAGTTAATACAATGTGATGCAGGATATAACAATTGAAAAATAATAAAAATATTGTTATATTTTAATTATATACAAGAAGTTATATTTCTGTTCATCAATATGTAATTTTTTGATTAACATTATATTGTTAAATTATATTAATTACACAAGAATTTATGTTTGTGTTTATCAATGCGTGATTTTACAACTAAATATAATTATGTTGATTCTTAATATTTTGTTTTATTTCAATGATAAGTGCAATAAAACAGGTGTAAAATCATTATCCTCAACAAAAGTCATTTATCCTAATTAAATCGTCATTATCATCAAAAAGTTGTCATTGTCCTCAGCAAGCATATTTAAAATTTTCGAATATCTCCCTAAATATTAATAATACAAAGATGCCTCTTACACCGATATCAAAGATTTGAATCAAGTAACAGTTCTAGTACTGATCACTTGTTGTGCCACGAGGTTTTTATTTTTTTCACCAAATCATTGAAAATATATTACGATCGAAGAATGACCCAATTACTAGTTTTTTTGTTAATTTGGCTTAAAATTATTGTATTTAGATGATTAGTTGTAAGAAACAAATCGTAGTAACAAAAAAAAGGACCGGTAAAAGTCGGTTACCATGTCACAGTTTTTTGAAATAAATTATAAAAATATTACGTTATTTTGATGCCTAATAGATAAAAGATATATCAATTAGTAAAGGCTCGTTTACAGAATGATAAAATATTGATTCATTGTAGAGTAATAATAATGTTTATACAAATGTTTATACATCGCGCTGACGCGACGTCATGACCGTTAAAAAGGAGGAACGCACCTTGCCTAGTAATTATTTCTTAATATTAATTTTAATTTTTCTCGGGTTTCAAGTGGCAGTGCCAAATTTTATACCTCTTAGTTTGCGTTATTTTCGTAGAAACAGGTACAAAGTTTTCGCTTCACGTATTAATATATAATTAATTAATATAGAATTTTTAAAATATATGAACATGTCCTTACCATACCACTCTTGCTTAATGCAATCAGAATTGGCTTGCAGACATTCCAGTTGATAGCTCGTTTCTTCCCACATTCTAAACACGTCTATTAACTTCGAATCCAATACCAATTCTCCGTTTACTTTCACTTTAACCTTTAAAAATACTACATAGCTTAAAAATAATTAATTTAAGGTATTATGTCTTGGCCCCATAGACCTACAATAATATTGACCATTTAAAGTTAATAATGAAGATTGCACTAATATTGAACGAAAGTTTGAGCGGGTTTAATTTTTATTGTGCAATATTTTTTTCTTGCAATGTGTAGGCTTAACACTGTAAAACATTAGTCACTTCAGAATTTGGAGAAGGGTCGATCGGTCAGTCACAGTGTTTAATGTATGGACGTGTCGTAAATTTAAGCAAAACGGCGAGCAAAAATGCTATAAAAGTTAAAGAACGGAAGTTTTTACTTGAGTGTATAGAATTGTATAGAGATTTATTTAACAAAATCACCAGCATGGTTGCCGCCAAAACTACGTCGTCAGACATGTTGCTCGCACGAAAATATTGATCAGACTGGTTTGTCAATTTTATTGAGTGAATTTATTGAACGTTTGGAACCAAAGGGGGTATTCAATATTATTGCACAATAAAAGTATTGCGCAATATTATTATAGGTCTTATTATATAAGGAAGGGTTACTGTTTAGCTTTATATATAATCATATTAAAATGAATATTCAGATTTTATGAAATAACACAGTATTTTTGCAAAAATACTATCTTATTTCATAAAATCTGAATATTCATTTTGATAAGAATATTATGAAAGGATATGTCGACACAATTGTTGACATAATATCCTTATATAATATTATGGTTTGCAAATATTAAGCATTTTATGCATGTTGACAGCATGTAGATTTGAATACGTTCAATTTCAAATATTAACATTTATTAATAAAAAGAACAGAACATTCAGATTGTATTAAAATCGATTACATTTTAAGTTAAGCCATAATATATTGTATAGGTACATATTGCATTCGGAAATCCTTAACTTTTGGGAATATTATTACAAACTCGACTAAAAGGCCCTTGTCGTATATATTCACTGATTCGGTTCCTTCAATTGCTACTCTGACAAAAATTGTCTAGTAACACCGATCCCCAAAGTGGTCCAGGTTGCAAGTATTTTTTTATAGAAGAGGGGGCAAACGAGCAAGAGGTGCATCTGATGGTAAGTGATCACCGCCGCCCATGGACATCTGCAATACCAGAGGTCTTGCAGTTGCGTTGCCGGCCTTTTAAGAATGAGTAAGCTCATTTCTTGAAAGTCCTTATGTCGTATCCGTTCGGAAATACCCCTGCCGGTGGTAACCTTGCATATAAGACTTTACATCCATTGTACGGGAACAGCAACGACAATTAACATCTTTATTGTCTACAGACTTTGGTGTATTTTTCTAAGTTGTCTCTTCTCATTGTCACCTGCTTCTTTGCAAAAAAATTCAGAAAGAAAGGGCAAACTGAAATGAATCATTATTTACATACCTCTGACTTCATTCCATACTTCCCAGTTTTTCCAACAACTCTGGCGGATACATTTTGCTTCTTATATTCTTCGAGAACATATTCCAAGTTATCGGGTGCTACCTCAACCACAATTCCTAGTTCCTCGTTAAACAGTACTTCAATGGTAGACGCATTGCTTTGAATGTTAATGTCCAATGTGAGTCCTCTTAAACCACCGATGGCCATTTCCAAAACGGTTGTTATAAACCCTCCTTCACTTATATCGTGACCCGAAAGAAGTTTTTTCTCTGAAATAATAAGATACTAAGTAAAAAGTTACAATGTCGGGGGACTCCCTACAAGGACGAAAGTTACGGATTGCTAACATACCTACTCTCTTTTTTACCTACCCGATCCCGATCCCACGCAAACCAATCTGATCCCGTGCGATCCAACTTGATATTACCCCATATATTTAACACAATATTACCTGATTTCCACTTAATCTCACCTAACAGCCTCAGCCAAACACGCACCTGTCCATTTCTTCCACCGCAATTTCATCTTATACTACCCGGCCCTAACCTATTTCTCATATAGAAACATTACACATAGTACATTCGATGCATTTTTGCACATCTTTTGTACTCCGGGTTGCCACTGAGATTTTTCCGAGAAAGTTCAACAATTTTTTTTATACCCGGGAATTGAAGAGGACTACATTTTCTGAAACAAATAGGCTAATCTCTACGGGATATATAATATCGTTATATAAATAAACCTAAATAAATCTTAACAAATAAAAACTTGATAGCTTAAAGTTTGATAGCATGATTGGAACCTGCGAACTTGCCTCTGACCAGCAGGCTCTCACCAACCAAAACTACTGTAACTGGTTCAACGTGGTAAAATTCTTCTTTGCTTTGTAATCGATTACGTCGATTATATGTATGTCTAATATGTTAATAACTTACCTTTCAATAGTTTTTGCGTAACTTCAAACAGCGATTTTAGAACAGTAGGATCATCTAAATCGGGTGGATTATCACCAAGTTGTTTATAACATTGCGCGAGAGACGAGCCTCCAATCCTGCAATTAAAATTTTAAATACATATATAATTTTTCATAATTAAAATAATGTCGTAACCGAGGCCTAAACCAGAGTTCAACAAGTGCATCCACGATAAATGTATTAATGTATTAAAGCTAATGAAGTGCCAGCTCACCAATCTAACAATAAATCAGATAAATATAATTTTTTCCTCGTATTGATCCCCGGCTCCTTTGAAGAATAGGTCAACTGCCGTTCTGCCAAGCAGGTCGTAAAAGGCGACCGATTGGCTATGCGAGTCACTATCATCGTGGCTATTACTCGATAGTGTTCTGCATTGTCTCGCACGGGTCTGGTACCACCGCCTTACCTATTCCTGTCGCAATAGCGTCAGTGCTTGTCGCTGTCGTATTCCGGTTTGGAAGGTAAGTTAGCCGGTAAACTTATGCATGTGGCCTGTGGTGTATTATGTGTGACCTCGCCACAAGAAAGCAACGCATCATTAACATCTTTAGTGTCTATAAGCGATGGTTGACTCTTTCCATCAGGAGACCCATCTGCTTGCATTATATATATAAACTTATGCGTCTGGCATTAAGACCTCGCCACAAGGATAAAAAACGCACATATGCACTACACATAACCTAAAATGGAAACATTTTTCCTAACGGTAAAAAATTACACGTAAGATAATGCTAATAGAATAGACGAGGGACAAATGCAGTAAAACTGGAAAACGGACTTGCCAGTTACTTCAGCTCGCTTAGGATAAACAATGTGTATCAATATCAACTTACCTGTATTTGAACGGTGTAACAGGAACATGTACAAGAGCTGATCCTTCTTTGAGTAGGGCCGGTTCTATCTTGACTGTGATGTCTGGACATGGTGCATACGTTGACACCACCAACGTTCCTGGCGACTTTACTGTAATCAACATATGTTATCAAAATCAAATTCAAATTTATTTGCGTAAATAGCGTTTACATTGTTGTTTCGATTAATTACAAAGCAACTAAACCCTATTTGGGCAAGAGAACTAGTACGCAAATTTTGATTAATAATATTTTGTTTTTATGCCTTGAATTAATAGACCGGGATCCCAGGAACAAACTTTTTTTTGATTAATAAAATAAAAAATATAAATTTTTTTGAACAGCTTAGTTTTGACGAGACAACCATCTTTTCTATTTTCGAAAAATCGCAAATTGGGTAGATATTAAAGTTTGGCTTTGAAAATTTTGATTCGGTGAAGGAAAAATATTTATTAAAAACAGTACATAACTATTTTTTGACTTTAATCGCTTGATTATATTATGAAAAACACGATGAAACTTTTATCCTACACATTCGATGGTTTTTCTGGCGAGTCCTCCACTCCAAAGTTTCGGAATTATGAGATGTTTAAATTGATATTAATCAATTTAATAACAACCTAATTTTCTCACAACAGCTTGTTAATTATTATTGATATTCAAGGTAACATTGTCCTACACGTAAAGTAGAAACTTTTCTTAGTCCAACACCCTAAAATTTTATTTTTTATCTATCTTTATTAGTTACCCGATTCGGTATTTTTCGAAGTTAGAAAAGATGGTTGTCTCGTCAAAACGAAGCTGTTCACAAAAATTCAGCTTGTTATTAATCAAAAAAGTTTGTTTCTGGGATTCCGGTCTATAAGTTAAATACAACATCAGCACTCGTAATATCTACAGACAGGTTGACTGATAAAGATTGTACATACTGAAGGAGGGTTTAGTAGGCACTTAATTGACACCGAATGCGTAAAAAAAAATAAGTACTTAAATTTTAACCTAATTATCAAATAAAAATGTTTATGTACGGACTCCTGCGCATAGACTTCGAAGTTCACTATTTACTTAGTACTTATTTCGTTATTATGCAACTATCGCCCGCGCGGTGACCATATTTCTGAGTAATATCTTTTATTTCGTTGAGGTTTACTTTGTGACTAAACAATATTTTTCCTTATTATATTTTTATTGGTTATATATATGACCATTAACAGTCCTTCAATATGTATAGACAGTCTACCAGTCAATATAGTCTAGTATATATACCAGACAATCTGTATTGTCAATGACTCATCGCTACATGAGTAGTAGGGAATACGACAATGACTAGTACCACAGAATACTAGAGACTACGCCATATTTCGGAATGGTTTGGAACAAACTTTCCCGAACCTTTCTGAGATATCGCGTCTTTGAGAGGTATCAATGTGTACGTTGCTCGAATATTACTTGTATGTACATTGACTTCTGTTAATCTCCAGTATTCTGTGCTAGTATTGACTGACCCAGGCATGGGTGTATAATTCCACTGCTAGTCATTTTATAAAAGTCGAAAGGAAGCTAAT
The DNA here is from genome assembly GCA_036924255.1 of Apodemia mormo. Classification (NCBI taxonomy): domain Eukaryota; kingdom Metazoa; phylum Arthropoda; class Insecta; order Lepidoptera; family Riodinidae; genus Apodemia; species Apodemia mormo. The sequence continues at coordinate 24,259,362 of JAUPFN010000007.1, read as the reverse complement.
ACGCGTCACTAGGACCGTGATTCGATCTGTACTGCACATCTGGGTCTGGTACTATCTCCTTTTCCTGTCACAATAGCGACTGTGCTTGTCGTTGTCGTGTTTCGGTTTGGTATAGTTATGTGGTCGGTAAATTTATTTCAATTTTTTATTACTCGTATTATTAATAGATCTATAATAAATAAATATATAAATATTCATGGGACAAATTACACTTACTGATCTAACCCCAAAGTAAGCAAATTATTTGCTTGTGTTATGGGTGTTAGTCAACGATACATAAATACTTTTACATACATAAATACTTTTACATACATAATAAATACTTTTACATACATAATAAACACCCAAACCCGAAAATACAAACATTTATGCTCATCACACAAATGCTTGTCCCCGTCGGGGATCGAACCCGAGCCCCGTTGATTGCGTAGTCAGGGTTGCTAACCACTCGACCAACGGGGCGGTCAATCAAATTTATGCATGTGGCATTCTGGCCCTCCCCTGTTGGTTTGCTTTCTTATGAAATAAACTAAAAAACCGGACAAGTGCGAGTCGAACTCGCCCACCGAGGTCCTCTGCAAATCTGTAGACGGTACCTGTTATAAATAAGTAGTTCTGGAATCGTGTCTCGCAATTTTGTTTATTATTTATTTAGTACCATCGCTTTACTTATTCTATCACAACAACGTGTGCGCTAGCTGCAAGGATTTAAAACGTTATAATATCGACTGGTTGGATTGGTTGGTAATATCTATTCGCGATTGGTTCGCCGCGTTTCATGTTGTTCCGTGATTGGTACGCCAACTACCGCTAGAAAACAACGTCATAATATCATATAACATAACATTAATTCACTAACATTATAACACTGTAAATGCTTCAGTCGCTGTCGTATTCCGATTTGGTGGGATGTTACAAATAATTAGTTCAGGAATCGAGTCTCGTTGTGTTAGTTAATAAATAAAAACCAAGTAAAACAATATACAAGTGTCTATAAAATCGTGTCAATACACGTTAATTACTTAGATGTCAGGTGTTGCTTGTCAAATGCGACTACTTAGGGCTCGCTCGTGTTTTTTAGGGTTTCGAAGTAAATTAGGAACCCTTATAGTTTCGCTATGTCCATCCGTCCGTCCTTCAGCACGATTGCTCAGAAATCCTAAGTACTAGAAAGCTATAACTTGACACGACTATACATATTAGTTACGGCAACAAAGTGGTAACATGAAATCTTAAAAAATATTTTTTTATGGTAGTTGCCTTACATGTAAAATAGGGATGCTAATTTTTTTCTCGTTTACCCCATAGTGTGGGGTAAAAATAATTAACGTTAAAAAATAATTAACGATATTAAATAGATTTAAAAAAATATATTGTAGGTTTGTCAAAATAACTTTTGGATTAAAGAACTCGTTTTCAAAATATTAAGCTTTACAGTGCTAATTTTTTTTAGAGTCAAGTGTCCCCCCTCTCTGACAGCTAAACGGTTAGTTTTACGGGTGAGAAAAAATTCACGATAGTAGTAAATACAATGAAATTAAAAAAAAAATCTACCACGGCTCTGAATACTTTACAAGTTTTTGCGTAATAGTCGACCAACTTATAAAATGTACTTGGAAAAGCTTTTAAAGGCGTTGAACCTGTGGTGCAGATATATTCGTCACTGATGTCAAATAGATTAATGGTTCATAGTAATTAAAACCCTTCTTCTTTGTCCACATTGTTGTGATGGACAACATCGGAACACTACATTGCAAGTGGCCCGACACGCAATTTACCTTTACTTTACTTTTAAAGTTCGAAGTTTCATCCTCACCATCTCGATGTGTAGAAATCCACAACCGCGCGATTCTCGAGGCACTTTTTGCCCCGCACTATTCCCATGTGGAACCAGCCATCGGTAGAAAATTTTCCAAAAGATTACGACTTAGGGACCTTCAAGAAAAGAGCTTACTCATTCTTAAAAGGTCGGCAACGCAACTGCAAGACCCCTGGTAGTGTAGTCGTCTATGGGCGGAAGTAATCACTAATCACTTACCATTTGGTGAGCCTACTGTCCGTTTGCCCCCTCTTCTATAAAAAAAAATCTTTTTAAAGTACGGAGTGTTCCGTTCGTAAAAAATAAGTGTTATAATGTGGTTTATCTGCGATAGGTACCAGTTTCCCCGTGCACGTTGGCGCTCATGGAGAGCGAGTCCTTCCCGCCGTCGACGGCGACGCCGAGCGGCGCCATGGCACCGCAGAGCGCGGCCGCCGCGCGCGCCAGCGCCCCGCCCGCGCCGCCCACCTTGCCCGCCCACATCCAGTTGCCGGAGCACTTCACGTCGCCCAGCGCAGACACGCCCGCGAACACCTACACACAACGACCTAGACTATTTTTTTAATCCTTAGATAGCAAACAAGCAAATGGCTCTCCTGATGTTATGAGAAACCATCGCCTATAGATACCAAAGATGTTAATGGTGTGTTGTATCCGTGTGGCGGGATGGCAATGCTACATGCATAAGTCTACCGGCTACCTAATTCTCCAAACCAGCACACGACAATGACAATCATTGACGCTATTTTTTTTTATTCCTTAAGATAGCAAACAAGCAGATGGGTCTCCTGATGGAAAGAGTCAACCATCGCCTATAAACACCAGAATTTTAATTGTGTGTTGCTTTCTCGTGGCGAGGTCTCATGCCACATGCGATAGTTTGCCGGCTACCTTACCCTCCAAACCGGAACACGACAGCGACAAGCACTGACGCTATTGCGGCAGGAATAGGTAAGGTGGTGGTACCAGACCAGGGCGAGACAATGCAGAACTCTACCACCTAGTAGCCACGATGGTAGTGACTCGCATATAGCCAATCAGTCGCCTGTTACGATCTGCCTAGCAGTTGCCTGCCTAGCAGAACGGCAGTTGGCCTATTCTTCAAAAGAGCCCGGGACCAACACGAGGAAGATGATATGAAATAATGGGCTAATTAACTACATTTTTTGAAGTGAAGACTCATTGGCGTACAAAAAACCAATCAAGTGCGAGTCAAACTCACATAGCGAGGGTTCCGCGTAAACTGGTATTTTTTGTGATGTACCTAAAAATTTTCAGTTTTCGAATTTTTACCTTTAAATTTGCTGTGAAACATTGCTTCTTGCAAATTTAATTATTCTAGGTCAACAGAAAGACTTCGATTCCCTTTTGAATTCGTAAAAATTTGCAAAATGTGCGACATAAATACGCACCAACGGACAACGATGTGATCCTATAAGGGTCCCGTTTTTCCTTTTCTGGGACGAAAAAATTATAGATGTCCATGCTAGAATTGAATTGGGAAGCCTAAATTCCAGAGTGGGTACTAGACTATACTGGGGAGGGCACTCCCCTCTATATACGTTTATGTGAAAACTTTAGCCGCGCTAGATGATTTCTTATAGGAGAAATTCATTTGGTTTCGCATCAGCAATATTCTTTTGCATTGGTCGAGCAACTAGGAAAATTTTCTATGAAATCAGTAGGGCTAGGCTTTGATTGCTAAGTGGTGCAAGATTTTTTAAAATAAATAGTTTTAATTTTTATTCTGTTTTTCAGTATTTATTCCTTTTGTAAGTTTTATTTTTATTAATAATATTTAATATTATTTTATACTTAGTATTATAATGGATATTAAATATCCGTAAAAAAGCGTCGTCCGTAGGTGTAAGTGAAAAAGACTTGGTTATCAATATCGTCCATTGTTAACCGTCGTAGTGCAGATGATTTTGAAAAGATGACATGATGGGTAGGTAAGGCGGTGGTACCAAATACCCGGGTGAGACGTTGCGAAACTCTACCACCTAGTAGTTACGATGGTATTGACACGTGTAGTCTATCAGTCGCCTTTAACGACCTGCCTGACATAGCCGCAGTTGGTCTATTCTTTAAAGGAGCCCAGAGCAAAACTGGGGAACAATTTAAAAAACTGTTTAATACTTTACCTTATTAGATATATTAACCAAAAAACTATATATTTTTTATGTGTAAAGTCTTTCTTCTCAGTTGCTGGATATTTTTGTGGGAATGATTAAAAGGGACGGATATGTGTATGTAATATATAAAAATATGTAATAAATAATAATGTAAATTATATTTGACCAATACGACGAATAAATTGACTCCACATATATTTCATCTCAATTTCATACTAGGATAACATGTCAGATGTTACACAACATATGTGATTACTGTAAGATTCACCCTTTTTTAAATATCGCACATTAATAATAAAAAATGTGTTTTAAAATTTGAATTGAACGCGAAAACACTCCGTGACTGTCATGACGTCTTAAATTATATCACTCTTTGGTTTCTATTGTGGTTTCTATGAAAACGTCAATAAAACATGACGTCTTACCATCTCTATAGGCGATGGTTATCTCCTTCCATCAGGAGAGGTATTTGTTTGTTGGCTATCTTATAAAAATATATTACAACTTTGTAAAATTTATAAAATTTATATTATCATGAAGACACCCATACCCATTGCCACTTTTTACATTTTTTTAATTACTATGTATTAATATTGCTTACTGTTACTATTACTATCGCTTATTGTTGACAAAAACCAAGATGGACAGTTTTGCTTAGTTCAAGATACGGCGATGTTCATAAGTCATTATCACTGATCTGACTGAGATGTTACTCAGTTTTTCTCGACAAACCCCAATGAACGTTTTATTCCAGGGCCAGAATCCGTGAGCTGACCTTATAAACGCGAATCATTAATTGTCGTAATTATAAAGTGAAATATGCATTTACCAAATTAGTAAGAGCTTCTCCCAAAGACAATCGCGCTCCAGCCTCTGGAGACAAGAGTCCTTTGATGTTCTGCGTGCCGATGGAGGTGGCGGCGCCCGATAGCTCGTGGAAGGAAAGCGCTATGACGGCGCAGTCCGCCAGCGGCGAGTGCAGCGGGCCCACGCACTGCTGCTGGGCCACCAGCCCACTCACACAACGGTCTACCTACAAATATATTTGCAAATACTAAGAAAATCCCCCAGTGTTGGTCCCAGGCTCCTTTGTACAATAGGCCAACTGCCGTTCTGCCAGGTAGCTCGTAAAAGGCGACTGTTTGACTACGCGAGTCACTATCATCGTAGCTACTAAGTGGTAGAGTTTTGCGTTGTCTCACCCGGGTCTGATACCACCGCCTGACCTATTCCTGCCGCAATAGCGTCAGTGCTTGTCACGGACATCTTCCGGTTTAGGGGTAAGATAGCCGATTAACTTATGCATACGACATTAGACCTCGCCACAAGATAGCAACGCACCATTAACATCCTTGGTGTCTATAGACGATGGTTGACTCTTTCCAGTAGGAGACCCATCTCAACTGATAAAAAAATCCCTGACCAACCCGAAAGGGATATATAAGAATAAAAATGTTATGATATCTTAAAATACTTGTATTCAATTTCCCTAACATTTAGAGAATATTTTAAACACACTACGCCAAGTCAGCGACCGCAGTTTCTTTGATGTTATAGTTCCCTCTGTGGCTGGCGACATTTTTACCGTCATTTTGTGCTCCCTGGCTAATATTATAAAAAATCATTTGAAATTAATTATGTTGTTCGGCGAAAATTTATACATCTAAATCCACAAAACAATAACGTAGACATGATTGTATTCAGCTACCAAACAATGCCTTTGCTGATCAGATAGGATATTTTTACACACATTATATTAATACGTGAAGTTAAAACTTTGTATCCCTTTTTACAACAATTATACGCACGAAGGAATATGAAATTTAAGCACAATCAAAGTTTACATAAAAAAAGGAATGCAGAAAGTTAATATTTTTGTATAATGTGTGACAAAACTATTATTTTTGTATAAATACATGAAATTAATAAAAATAAACATTACACATCATAATACACAATGTATACTTTTTAGCTAAAATTGTTAACAAACTAAGAAGAGATTTTACTGTTTAATCTATAGTCGAATTTTGGGCAGAGGGCGATTGTAAGTATTAATAAATATCGTTAGATCGTTACACGAATGGATCTAACCCCAAAGAAAGCAAATTACTTGCTTGTCTTAGTCAACAATACTAATATTAAAAAATTACAATGTCTTCTACTCATTGACTATGCAAACATACGGTTTAATTAAACTGATTTTTAATTATTATAAAAAAAGTTTCAAAACATAATATGCACCTTAATATTTGCTACTTATAAATTAGAAAGGGCATCGTAATCTTAAGATCGTCGTTAGCGTCAAAAGCCACCTAAAACCTTTAATAAAACTAAAAATGTTACCTTATTGGTTAAATATCTCTTGCTAGCGACGTTTACCAATCTGAGCACCCTGTTCAACGCTTTCTCTACAGTAACGTCACTGGGCAATGAGAGCGGCACTAATGTTTTTTTCTCGCTTACTAAATCAAATGTCTTCCTTGGCATATTTCCTAAAATCAGAATATTTTTATCAATATTTCTAGTTTTTAAAAAGCATCTTCACGCCCGTATCCCCGAAGAGGTAGGCAGTGGTACAACAAGGCACCCACAATTAACCGAAGGTACTAGGTCCCACAATGTGATAGGTGGCAAGCCTATCGCCAACCGGGCACTTTCCAATCCCGTGCAGTGTTGTTTTTATCAGAAAACTGAAAAAAAACAAATATTTGAGTTTTAAGATTTTATGTTAGTCTAATGCGACTATTTTGATTTCCTATCAACTTGACATAATAATTGCCTTATTAGTCTAGTGATCAGTGTATGCATATAGAATTCTTGGTTTAATTCACAATTTGGAACATTTTTTTCAATTTCATGTAAAACTTACCTTGAAATAAGTAAAATAAAAAAATTAAAGTTGGAAAATATTGGCCGCCAATAAACCGATGGTATACTATCAAGTTGTCGTGACCAATTCACCTCACTACTAGCCCGCGAGTAAACAACTACCTAAAGCTGGATACCTTGGCGGGAATCATAAACATGACAGTTATTAGATTTCTGTACATGTTTTGTTAATATTTTTACTATTCGGTTATTCATAGTATATTATTGCATTATGTCTATCCATATTGGTCAGAGTCCCATTAGCAGAATAGAACATCTGCCATTCTGCCTGGCAGTTCGTACAAGGCCAAACTGATTCACAGTTTTATCTATTTTTGCTGCAACAGCATCAGTACTTACCATTGTCGTGTTCCGGTTTGAACGGCTTATGCAAGAGACATTACCAGCCCACAACATGGATAGTCACGCACGATTATCATATTTGGTGTTTATAAGCGATGGTTATTTCTTTCTATTATTATAGCCATCTGCTTGTATGCTATATATCATAGGACTATGATATAAAAATGTATCTTATTTTCATCGTGTTCGTGCAGGCCACTTGTAAAGACAAAACAACCACAGACAACACAAATACACTCAATACATTTATGACACGGTGTTGGGGAGAGGGATCCCTGCAACGTGAGCAGCTAATATGAGCTAATGCTTGTAAGCGTCAAACTTGTAGATATACTATATTGTGAAAAAAACCGGCCAAGTGCGAATCGGACCCGCGCACGAACGGTTCATTTTATGTATTAAAGTGCGCGCCAGATAAGTGTGCACGCGGCAGAAATCGGAACTAAATGTTGTCCGCCATATTGCTGTAAGCGTTAAGGTGTAGATTGTGTAGTGTTCTCCGTGTTGATAATTTGTATTTCCCTTAAATACCTATTTACATCATGCCGAATGACATTAAAAGTAGCGGTGGGCGATTATGAATGATTCGGATAATCGAATCACTTACTAATACTAATGTTTGTAATCGATTATGAAATTAGTAACTAATATATTTTCCATTTACCATTACGATACCATAGCTATATATATAAATAACAAACTATGTAAATTGTTTCCATGTTATTACTACTAGAAATGGTTTTAGAATAAATTATTACCGTTATTATTTTTTCATAGTAGTTAGTTGGACGGCGAATAAATATTTGACCCACATTAGATTGGAAGTGGTTAAAATATAACTGTTTTTGTCACCAATTTATTATACAAACATTCCCTTCATACTGGATCACGGTATTGAACTTTATTTCCTTGAGAAAGTCAATAAAACTCAAGTGGCCAGCAACAACACAAAAGTGAGTAATAATTTAGCTTCAATACTCGTTTAGTTAACTTTATAATAATTGTAAATATTACATCACCCCTTGAAGTGGAAATTTGTGTTGTTGTGTTTGTGGAGTCGCGCGCAGACTTATCTGGCGCGCACTATAGGTATTTATTTGTATAGTTAAAGTTAGTTGCTTATAGATGACATATTTGCTACGCGTGTAATTACTATTACTATTATAATCTCTAATGTCTTCGCTGATCATGACAACCTTCTACTTGTTTGCAATCCTATGATATAAAAAAACACATGTCTATACATGCCTATAAGTCTCTTCACGCCCGTATCCCCATCCCCAAAGGGATAGGCAGAGGTACAACCAGTGCAACCACGAGTAGCCAAAGACACTTAAGTCCCCACAATGTGATAGATGGCAAATCTATTGCCAACCCGGCAATAGACTTGCCATCTATTCCATGTCCATACCGGGCAACATTTTTGTTTTTTATTTCCCGGCACAGGAATCGAACCAAAGACCTGACGTGGTCAATACCAATACAAGGTCACTAGACCACAGGCGAATACATTTCATATACCTGTAACTACTTCCAAATGTAAATCATACCACAACTTGGATTTAGTTAAGGGATTACACTCTTGACTCTATCTAAATATGGCTATCTATCTAAAATCTACCAATATGATAACGTGACAATCTTCTACTTTTTTGCAATCCTATGATATAAAAAAACACATGTCCGTACATACCTAAGACTGCTTCCAAATGTAAATCATACGGCAGTTTGGATTTGGTGTCAGGTTTTAACAGCTTGGCTCTATCTAAATATGATTCGTCGTAAGAATCTTCTACTAGACTCATATATTCATCACCAGTTACCTCGCCAACAAACGATACGGGGCATCTTTCTCTACTGCAAATTTCTGCAATATAAAAAGTCACATAATTATATGTAACATCTTTTCTCTCTTTCTCGCAACCTTTGGAAGTGATGTCGTGACATGCAAGGGAAGTGTGTAACATAAAGCCGATAAAACGCGCGCTACTTTGACTAATGAATGCGACCTATTTGAATTGACCAATCAGCGCGCGTTACTTAAATTGAGTAATAAGAGTAATTTATTTGAATTGGCCAATGAGCGCGCGTTGTTTGAATTAACCAAATATGTGTCATTGACCCACGAAATATAAAACTTCAGACATTTTCATATTAAACTATTTTATGCACTTATGCGTTTTGCGTATCGGATATTAATTTTACATTGATAAAACGGTTACGCACTAAATATGAATCTGCAACTGAATTCAAGAAATTGCGGAAACTCGTAAAAAACGAGCGAAGGCTATGATATATCGAAAGCCTACTTTACTACTAAATTCGTGCCTACTAGGTAGAAAAGTTCTGTGTTGCAACCCCTACACCACTTACAAACCCTAATGCCGTATGTGTCTGTCGCATTTCGTTTCGAAAGTAGCTGTTAAAATTATGCATTTGTATTGTCGATTGTTCGGACTAATATAGACACCATTACACGCATCTTTGGTTTTTAAAGACCTTGCTTCCTTCATTCGATTAGCCCTCTGCTTATTTGCTATTCTATGATATAAAAAAACACACACACCAAAGATAATTTTGTTTTTTTAACTCCAGCCAGTAAATTAGCCAGAATCATTTAATGAAGTACCTTCCAAAATCTTCCTATTCTCTTTAGTACAAAGCACAGCGTCATTTTCTTGGTATTCGGCCCCCCACAACTCAAGCGTGGTTATGGTCGGGTCGCCGAGTTGAAACTCCTTGGTGAAAACAACAGCGCCCTCTGGTTCAACTAACTCTTTTAGAACATTGCCGTTACCGCCTGCCCCTTGGTCGTGGATAGCTTTAATAAATAAAAATTATTTGATTAAGTGTTAACTCGGCAGACTAAACGTGCTAATGATAAATGGGCACTGCTACCAATTGGTATCTAATAAAGCACCTCCAAATTTACAAAGAAACTACAAAATCGACTTCAATTCCCCTATTTCTCTAGAACTCAGCACCTTAAGTCACTTTCTTTCAGTGTTGGTCCAGGCTTGTTTTGAAGACTCATGCCACACAAATTTATTAACAACCAGTTATAAATTACAGTAAGCCGTTAAGGAGTTCCATTCTTCATCAAGTTCCTCTAATATCATAACTTTACCACAACAATAGTTACTGTCTCATAAAATTTATATAAGACTACTCCTAAAGTATCTATTTTCCAATACAAAAGGAGTCATTGAAAGCAGTTAGCGTGCTAATGACTTCATTCATTAATTGTCGTGCACACACTAATGTTAATTTAAAAGTTTTTGGTTTTTCTCATGGATTTCATCGGCAGGATTCAACCAAGTTAAAATGGAGCTAATCCGGCGTTATGACCATTCAAACAAAAAAGAATCATCGAAATGGGTTTCCATTTTACATTAATTTTCGGTAAATATACATACAAGGAAACAAATATGTCAACAAATTAAGAACCTCCTGTTTTTAGTCGGTTAATAAGAAAAAATAAAAAATAAATATTTTTATGGGTACTTAGCACACAGTGATATAAAATTCTTAGACTGATTTAGGAAGTGCATGCTACAATTTGCTAGGCATAATGTAAATACTTGTATATCTCTAATAATAAGCTGCATATATTAATTTATACTGTATTTTTGTGTAAGAATTTGTATGGGTGTTGTAGATATTTAAAAACGATATAATAAGCAAATAATCATGGTAAAGTATGTCACTAATAATGCACATGAAGTTCGAATGATGAATGAAAAAAGCGTCATAAATGATTTACAGAGAAAGCGCTCTCCAAAGTTGAAATTTACCATTGAGCATTACTTGCTTAACAAAAATGTACTTACATTCAATGGGATTAACATCAGATTCCAAGCACCCTCGAACAACTCTGTTAAGTCTGTTTCCCATCTCAGCGTCACCTGTTGAATGATAAATTTATTAGAGGTTACATTATTTGTAAAATCCCTTAATATCGAAAATTTAATGTAGGCTGGCAAGTGTCCATTGGCATTGGTAATCACGTACAATTGTGTGATGCTCCACCTTGTTTGTCATCTCATATTTATTAAAAAGGGGACAGTATTCTGCGCAAAGATTGATGAAGATGAACTTTTCAACAGATCAATTTACTGGCCCGAGAAAATTTCGAATAAACAACTGTTGGAACGCTGCTATGAAACCCTTACTTAGGTACTTTCATGGCGTTATGTCAAATGGAATTTTTCTCTGGGGGAGTTCCGCTGAAATAAATACAATATTTGCAGTACAAAAAACGGCTATAAGAGCAATTTGCAATCTCAGCCAAAGGACTTCCCTAAGAGAAATATTCAAAGAAATCAATATTTGAACTGTAATTTCACAGTTTATATTCGAAAACTTGATGTATGTACGTAAAAACATTTGCTTATTTAAAAAGAATAGTTATTTATATTCACTCCCTAAATACAAGGAACAAAAACAATTTTGCTGTGCATGTATCTTGTCTCCACACAATAAGCAACTCTTTTATGAGGCAAAGTATACGCTTCTGCTATAAGCTGCTTGATATTATTACCAGTTAACAAATTCAAAAAATGTATTAAAACAAAACTGTGTAATAAAGGTTACTATAAAATATCTGAATACCTAGATGACAGAAAAGCTTGGGATTGACTGCTCCTCATATCAGAATTTTTACTATTACTGTAACAATTACATACTTACAAATTAAACATTATGTAATATCTTACTTAAAATCGTGATATGAAATAGACAAGTCCGCTGAGTTTCTTCCGTCGGATCTTCTTAGTGTGTGGTTGCGTTTCTGAAATATAAAATTATTGTGTCACAATGTTAGATGCCGTACTCCTCCGAAACGGCTTGACCTATTTTTATGAAATTTTATATGCATATTCCGTAGGTCTGAAAATCGGCTACTATCTATTTTTCGTACCCCTAAGTGATAAGGATTGTCCACCCCTAACATTTTTTTAAATTTTTTTTGGACAATTTTTTTTTTGTAATGTGGCATTAAAAATACACATCACTCCTAATTTTCACCCTTCTATTACCAACCCCCATTTTTTAATTCAATAATTTATGTGGCAAAACAATGTTTGCCGGGTCAGCTAGTAACTAGTAAATAGTTTTATTGAATAAAGTACTTGTGATTTGTGATTAGATATTTGCATCCACTGACCTCTCTGCACTGCGCCGAAGTCTAAGGCGTGGTCTCTGGCGTCTCCGCCCTGCACCGCCATGGACGAGGCGGCGCCGCCGCCCACGCCGATGCGGTACACGGGCCCGCCCAACTTCACCACCAACATACCTACGTCGGAATTATTCAGATGATTAAGGTCAGCCTAAGACTTAATGATTTTTAAGGCATCTATTATTCCTAAAATTTAGGATACAAAGAAATCAAATGGATCTAATGATTGTAACTAATGTCTAAAGACATTGCAAATGTTAGTGTAGCTAACCCTAAAACGAGAATGTAAAGTCACATTCCATCGCTGCGCCTCACAAGTTCCATATATGATATTTGTAAGGTTTTGGGAAACAACAAAAAACGTGACATTAAAATTAACAAATAGACTATTTGTTAATTAAATAACACGTTTTTTGTTGTAAAACCTTACTAACATCACATATACAACTTGTCAGGCGCAGCGACGATACGTAAAATTACCCTACATTTATTTATTTATTTATTTATATGACACATCAACAGCAGTACACACAATACATTTAAATATGATCTTACATTAAAGTAGGCTCTTGTATGCATGCCAATAAAAGACGTGTACATCATTCTCTTAAAAACTACGACATGTTATTGCAGATAACAGAAATAAAAAATAAAAACGGTAAATTAACTAATATACTATAACATTAACAAGAATTATATAGACTTATATAAAAAAAAAATTGTAATTACTTACTTAGAAAGCAAGTACGCAGACAACTTTTTTTTGATACCTAATAAAGTTCGTGAAAAATGTCAATATTGATGGACGCACATGGTCGATTATATTCGGCACAAATCCTAGGCAGAGGTGAATTACTGGTAATTAAGGTAATTTACATGCACACAATACTTTACTATTTTACTAGCTGCAGCGTGCAGCCCGCTGCATTATAAGTTTTTGGCGAATCCCGCGGACCCCCTAATTTTTCCGAGATAAAAAGTAGCCTATGTGCTATTTCAGGTCATTATCTACCTGTGTGCCAAATTTCATTCAAATCCGTTCAGTGTTTTTGCGTGATTGAGTAACAAACATCCATCCAAACTTTCGCATTTATAATATTACTAGCTGTGCCCGCGACTTCGTTTTCCTGGAAAAAAATCTAAAATAAAAACCCGCATAGTTCCCGTTCCCGTAGGATTTCCGGGATAAGAACTATCCTATGTCCTTTCTTGGGTTTCAAACTATATTTGTACCAAATTTTATCCAAATCGGTTCAGCGGTATAGCCGTGAAAGCGTAACAGACAGACAGACAGACAGAGTTACTTTCGCATTTATAATTTTAAGTATGGATAATATAGATTATGGCAACAGAAAAAGTAAAATGAAAGTTACTGACTTAACATGTAATGAGATTTCAAACTGGCTTGCTATTTAAAATTGACCCACATAGAATATAAAATTATTTTTGTTTCACTCTACAATTTTGTTTTTTCCTACATCTTTGCAAACTCAATGAATTTATTAGCGTTGAAATGTCTGTATTACACTTTTATATTTTATTAAATACATTTCTAAATCAAGTTAACTGACAATCGGTCAGTTAACTAAGTAGATTACTTTTTCAATTTCCGGCTCAAGTAGGATAACAATACAATAAAATCTAATAAATATTACTGACACAGAATACAATATTTAATGTATATTGTTAACCAAATTATTTACAAAAAATGTTTTGAAAATAAAATTGGTATTGAATTTTTGCTAAGACACTGTTATAGTATAGACCACGGAATTATTATTTGTTCTGTGATATAGACATTGATGGAATAATATTACTTTCAACCACCGACCACACAGCTTATAGACGGCTAATGTTTGATTTTCCGTATTGAATGCATTCTGGCAACTAGCGGCAATGCCGTAATTGGGTAACTAAAGGCCACAGTGAAAGATAGTAATGTACAGAGCATCTGATTGGTCGACACTGATTGCCCAATCACTACTCATTGGCGCGTGGACATTACATCGGAACTATAAGTCAGATGTGTTGACACAATTCATTCGCCTATTATTAGGTGTTTATGGGTTGTGTGGTCGGTGCTTTCAACAAACTCTGATTATGTGTAAGGGTAGAAACCACAGATGATTATAATTACGATAACGCAGTGACACTAAATTAGATTGTTTTTTTAACTTCATTTTTGTTCCTATTTTGACAAACAAAAAGGCATCCAATATTTTAAGCATATTTTACAATTACGTCACATACCTTTATCGGGTTTATTCTTTTTAATCATTGAATGAGGCATATATCCAATACCGCCACTGAACATTATAGGTTTAACAAACTCCTCTCGCACATTATCCGCATTTTTCATACCATACGACTGGACGAAACCTGAAAATTTAATATTGTTGTATTACTCTTATAAATATAAAAGACTCTAAACTCAACAGAGGCCAGTGGGGAAATATGGAGCCATTAACTCAAAAAAGAAAACAAAGAAATAGAGGATCATAAAAATTAAATAATATATGACAACACAGACAGAACAAGGCAAAAATATGCGAAGTTATGTTCCCCGTGTTGGTACGGGCTCCTTTGAAGAATAGATCAACTGCCGTTCTGCCAGCAGGTCGTACAAGGCGACCGATTGGCTATACGTGCCACTACCGTCGTGACTACCAGGTGATAGAGTTTCGCAACGTCTTGCCCAGGTATTTGGTACCACCGCCTACATATTCCTGCCGCAATAGCGTCAATGCTTGTCATTGTCGTGTTTCGTTTGGAAGAGTAAGTTAGCCGATAGACTTATGCATGTTGCATTGCCATCAGCCACACGGATAGCAACGCTCCATTAACAACTTTTTATGTCTATAATCAATGATTTCTCTTTCCATTAGAAGAGCAATAAGCTTCGTATCTAATGATATCTATCTATACATATAATAAAATCGTAGGAGAGTCAAAACTGTACATTGAATTTTTTTTTTAAAAGAATTCTTTGGGCTTGATTTACAATCAATATTGAAGCCAAAAATATAGTTTTTAGAATTTTTGTCTGTTTGTCTGTATGTATGTCCGGGGTAAACTCAAAAAGTACTGCATGGATTTACTTAAAATTTTGCATGAATATTACTAACAGGTCGGGTCAACATATAGGCTACATATCATCACGCTATCACCTACGGGGGAGGAGCTGTGCGGAGTAAACGTAGTCCGCGCGGACGAAGTCGTGGACAAAAGCTAGTATAAAATAAAATAAATATATAAAACGTTGAGCTGTAACACGTGTGGAATGAAAAATAGAAAAAACATCTAAGAAAGATCTTGTTGGATAGTAGTGTAGCCGTTCAAACAATCTACGAAAACGCTACCAGAAAAAATAGTAAAAAATACAAAATAATGAAATTCAAAGTAAAATCCTGAATCGCAATATCACAATTATATATCACACTATGACCCTTCAGCGGTGCGGACCATCGGTGCCACAGTAGCCAAGATTACAAATACTTTGCGTATGTACATTATGTCCTAGAATCTTACAAGGAGCAAACAAAGAATAGAACAAGTAGAAAGGTTGATTTCAGTCAAAAGATTGGTCCCAGTCACTATTTTCGGGAAAAAGAAACAAACTTTAATTACTAATCAACTTCATAAAAGAGGAAGTTCAAAATTCGCGGGAATCTTTTTCTAATGTATGTGCGCTTGTTATTTATTCAATAACGCCTTAACCTATGTGGAAAATTCTTCTTGTGTTTGGAAGTATACTTACTCCCCATTTAGATAGTGTTACTCTACTCGCGGACGAAGCTGCACGGATCAGCTAGGATATTTTAATTACATCAAATTAAATAAATCCAACATTGGGATATGAGATTTTTGTAATAGAATTTTTCCATTACAAATCATAAACATTTACCTAAAACCATTATACGATAGTGGCGGCCTTTGATTCTTGTCGCAGTTCTTATCTAAACGATGAACGAAAACTTTTTTTTCATTTTACGATAGTTCCATGTGCTATTCGGACATTATTTTATACTATGTCATCCATATTTTTATTTGACAGAAATTATCAACACGTTATACATACATATATATATATATATATATATATATATATATATACATGTATATATATATATATATATATATATATATATATATATATATATATATATATATATATATATATATACTAGCGACCTGCCCGCGGTTTCACCCGCGTAGCTTTTGTTCCCGTGAGAATATCGGAAAGGTTTTTATACCAAAACCTTCCCCAAGAATCAATCTATCAATTAAAAAAAACCGCATCAAAATCCGTTGCGTAGTTTTAAAGATTTAAGCATACATAGGGACATAAGGACATAGGGACAGACAGAGAAAACCTAGAAAAACTACAGTAACACTGTTTAGATAGGATCCGGGATCTCATAATTTGAGCCTAATAGGCCAACCACGAGACCGCAAGGCAGTCCCAGCCAACTCATTACATTTACCTAATAATAATGGATTTTCATCTAGTGCCAACATGAGAAAGTGTATAAACTCTTAAATAAACATTTAAAAAACCCCCGACAAACTCCTTTATAACTAATAGACTACAAAACATGTAAAGAACTGATCATCTTCGAATAGAAATCCTGCAGCCTCGGATCTGAGGTCCATGGTACCTTAGATCTAAGGCTGCAGGATTTCTATATTTTGCAATTGCAATATCCTTGAAGTAACAAAATACCATATTCCGTATTGATCAGGCCTATACCACTTGCTAAATTCCTTTCGTCAAGTAGAAAAGAGCTAATGACTTTAAAACGGCTAAGCCGATTTTGATAAAATATGATTAAGAACCACCGCTAGGAAACCAGCTTTGAAATAAAAAATAGCATCCAAAATCGATTCACCCGTTTAGGAGCTACAGTGCCACAGACACACATATAGTGACCAAACTTATAATACCCCTTTTTGCGACGGGGTTCAATAATATACATAAAATAATTCTGACGAAACATATTGTGACACAGATGTTAGCGATGAACTTGACCTTATTCGTCTGTGGCAGCCAACGACATCGGTTATCACTGATGTCAATAAACCCTGACGATAAGAGTCAACCATCGCCTATAGACACCAAAGATGTTAATGGTGCGTTGCTATCTTGTCGCGAGGTCTAATGCCACATGCATAAGTTTACCGGCTACCTTACCCTCCAAATCGGAACACGACAGTGACAAGCACTGACGCTATTGCGGCAGAAATAGGTAAGGCGGTGGTACCAGACCCGGGCGAGACAATGCAGAACTCTACCACCTAGTAAAATAATCAGCTGTGAGAATTGGCTGCTGGCAACGGTTGCTTTTTTATCTACATGTGTTTTAAGTGTTTTTTAATCGTTACATCGTACACACGATTCTGTGTATCCCCCGCTTTGTATGAGCCCGTAAGATTGTCGGGCTCGATAGTTGTTGTTGAAGGAACAATGGAACACCGGAGTGCTGAAAATGATTTTAAACAAAAGAATTTCCATTGTTCCTTCAACAACAACTATCGAGCCCGACAATCTTACGGGCTCATACAAAGCGGG
Source organism: Apodemia mormo (assembly GCA_036924255.1). Taxonomy (NCBI): domain Eukaryota; kingdom Metazoa; phylum Arthropoda; class Insecta; order Lepidoptera; family Riodinidae; genus Apodemia; species Apodemia mormo. The sequence continues at coordinate 24,241,432 of JAUPFN010000007.1, read as the reverse complement.
GGGTGGAAATTGGTGCTCGTTTCTTTTTTAAAGACGCATGCGCAACAAATAAACATAATAAAAAGCATAACAAGTACGCGCGTCAATTACAAAATCCAATCAGATACGATCGCATAATGCGCATGCGTCATTACAGGAGACAAGTACACCAAATGCAATTCTCTATATCACCGGGACAGTTTCACTCACATACGCATTTCATCGTGCAAACATTACAAACCACCTATTATTATTTAATTCTTTTGTATACAACAGTAAATGTAACAATAACATGAACAAAAGAAAAGTGTACAAAAAGTATAATAAAGGAAAAGCGTATTAATAACTTGTTCATAATAAATTCCCAAGCGTACCGCCAACTACTGATATAAAAAGTCTCCATTTGAACCGTATTAGATAGCAGTTTTCTGACGTTTGACTTATCTCACATTTTAGTCAATACCTTCGGAAACCGAAAAAATCTGCAGCTAATTTTTATAAAATGTGCCTGATGAACAATTAGGCTAGAAATCGACATTAAATACTAAGCAGGCAATACATGCTAGGGTATACGGACTGGTTTGCCTGTACAGTGTAACTGTATACTTAAATGATTATAAAAGTTTTTGGTGAATCCGTGGGAACAACTTATTTTTCCAGCATACAATGTACCCTATGGGCTATTCCAGATCATCATCTATCTGTGTGCCAAATTTTATCCAAATCCGTTTAATAGTCTTAGCGTGATTGAGTAACAAACATCTATCTATCCACGCACACATCCATACTTTCGCCTTAATTATAATATTAAAAATTAAATTAATATAGATTAATTGTTCGAAAATCTGCAAAATCTGTATAACGTATTGTACATTTCTGGAAAGCTTATCAGCAACAAATGTATAATACGTTCTATATATTCCTATAAAGTTTAACAATAAATCACGTAATGCGAACAAGATTGACGACAAACAATAAAGTTTGTTGCATGACCAAAAATTCATTTTAGATAACTTGTGTAGGTAATAAAATTCATACACGACAGTTTAATTTGATTTTTTGGCTATAAAATAAAAAAAACTATGACAATAGTCACTTTTGTAAAAACCATTTTCTAAATTGTAAAAAATGTTTGTATAATATGAATTATAAATACGTTAAATTAAGAAAAATAAACATCACACACACTACATTCATATGACATACATGATAATATACAGACATGTATACTTGCAAACTTAACAAACTTTATTGTTTAGTTTATAGTCAAATTTCGAACATAAGGCGATTACTTGTATAAATATAATAGCTTGAAATTGATTGAAGTTTAATCTACGTTATTTTGTCCAGATTTGTTTTTGAGTATATGTTGAGCTTTACTTACCTGATATAACTGGCTCTCCGAATTTGTTGCCATAGTCAGATGCACCGTTACTTGCATCAATAATAATTTGCAGCGGACTTGCGAAGTTATTTGGATACTTCCATCCTTTTTCTTCCCAGGGCAGGTCATATCCTATATTTTAAAAAGTTTGATTATCTTGGTTTTTTCAAATAAACTTTAAATTGAATTATCAGTCATTAACCGTTAATAACATTTTTAAGACTTGAATCAACAAAACTTTTGAATTAGAAATCTATTTTTAGGAATGTTCCACCAACCATATTCAAAAATTTTCTCTGTGTAGGCCCGGGCTCCTTTGAAGAATAATACTCTAATAATATCTAGTCGCCTCTGTGGTCTAGTGGTCCAGCGTTGGCGTTGACCACATGAACCGGGACGGGTTCGATTCCCGGGTCGGGCACATAAAAAAAGTGTTTTTTCAGTTTTCTGAGAAACACAAAGTTGCCCGGGATTGGAAATGCCCGATTGGCGATAGGCTTGCCACCTATCACATTGTGGGACCAAGTATCTTCGGCTAATCGTGGGTGCACTTGTTGTACCTCTGCCTTCCCCTTCGGGGATATGGGCGTGAAGATACTCTAATAATATTACGTAATATTGTAAAGAATATTACGTCCTGAAGATGCTTTAAAAAGCGAAACCGGTAGATCAATTTAATAATTTAGTCTATACTTATCTATACATATAATAAAATCGTAGGAAAGTCAAAACTGTACATTGAATATTTTTTTAAAAGATCTACAAACAATATTGAAGCCAAAAATATAGTTTTTAGAATTTTGGTCTGTGTGTCTATTTATTTGTTTGTCTGTATGTATGTCTGGGGTAAACTCAAAAAGTAGTGCATGGATTTACTTCAAATTTTACATGAACATTACTAACAGGTTGGGTCAACATATAGGCTACATATTATCACGCTATCACCTACGGGGGAGGAGCTGTGCGGAGTAAACGAGTCCGCGCGGACGAAGTCGCGAGCAACAGCTAGTAGTGAAATAAAAGTAAAAGTGTGGTATAAACTACTGTATTCAGTAAAGAATGTTACATCCTGAAGATGCTTTAAAAAGCGAAACATGTAGATTAATTTAATAGTATAGTCTATACTTTTAGTGAAGATGCTTTAAAAAGTGAAACCGGTAGATCAATTTAATAATTTAGTCTATACTTATAGTGAAATAAAAGTACAAGTGTGCTATAAACTACTGTATTCAGTAAAGAATGTTACATCCTGAAGATGCTTTAAAAAGGGAAACATGTAGATTAATTTAATAGTATAGTCTATACTTTTAGTGAAATAAAAGTACAAGTGTGCTATAATCTACTGTATTCAGTAAAGAATGTTACGTGTTGAAGATGCTTTAAAAAGCGAAACCGGTAGATCAATTTATTAATTTAGTCTATACTTATAGTGAAATAAACGTACAAGTGTGGTATAAACTACTGTATTCAGTAAAGAATGTTACGTCCTGAAGATGCTTTAAAAAGCGAAACCGGTAGATCATTTTAATAATTTAGTCTATACTTATAGTGAAATACAAGTGTGCTATAAACTACTGTATTCAATAAAGAATGTTACGTCCTGAAGATGTTTTAAAAAGCGAAACCGGTAGATCAATTTAATAATTTAGTCTATACTTATAGTGAAATAAAAGTACAAGTGTGCTATAAACTACTGTATTCAGTAAAGAATGTTACGTCCTGAAGATGCTTTAAAAAGCGAAACTGGTAGATCTATTCAAAATTTTTGTCTATACTTATAGTGAAATTAAAGTACAAGTGTGATATAAAATAGTTTGAACTAATAGGAATATCCAAACTAAAAAGTTTCTTACTCGATATTTTGAACCATTACTCAAGTAAATACTTGAATCTTTCAAATGGTGCACAAATAAAAAGTTAAAAAATGAAATAAAACTAAGGTCAATAACACTTTGTGTGTGAATCCAACTCGCACTTGGCCAGTTTTAAATAAAAATAAAATGTGTATAATATGTTTAAAAGAAAGTCCTACTCCATGACTGAAACCCTTGGTCCGAGGCTATTTTTTTAAAGGAATTATTCTTGAGATGCAGGCAAGGAATAATAAAGGATTTTTCGAAATCCATCCCCTTAGGTGGTAAAATAGGGGTGAATTATTGTATGAAATTTCTTAAATTGACGACTGCGCAGGTCAGCTAATATGTCATATTAGAATTAAAACAATATTAAACAAATATTTTATACTATATCGCATTATAATTGACGAAATTGTTTGCAAGGGAACATTTCGATAGTTTGAACCTGTGACTCTATATTGAGAAAAGTCAAGTACAAACATAGCTAGTGTCGATTTCTTATTTAAAACATATACTTATTTATTAAAAAAATATGCAAAATCATGGCCAGAGGTGGACTTAATTTAAGCATTGATATAAAAAAATCCAAGCTACACATTCAGTGTCTCAACACCATCCTCTAAATATAAGTGTACACTTTAAAATTGAAACATTTAAAAATAGAAACGCGTCGAACGCGACACTGTCAATTTTATACCTTGTTTTTAAAAAACATCTATAAATCTTTCGCTTAAGGTTGGATATGCAAAAACATATGTTTTTGCCATACCTATAACTACTTATTTAAAATTAGCGACAGTTTTGAGTATCAATTTTGTTTGAGACTGTGCATCTTGGATTTTTATCAATGGCTACATGTCATTCTCTATCAGTCAAACTTAATCACATGAGAACAGTATTTAGAATTTGGTTTATAAAACAAAATGGAATAAGTAAACAAACCTGGAATTAGTAAATTCCCCACACTATAACCAGCTGTCCCGGCAACAGTGTGTCCTCCACGGCCCACTCCCTGCACATCCCTGATCCGGCCCCCAGTACCAGTGGTAGCACCACTAAATGGTGCCACAGCGGTAGGCATGTTGTGTGTCTCCGCAGTAAATATTATATCAGACTCTGTTTCTTCTGCCACAACCAAGGATGGTACTCTAACATTACTAGGACGCAGTTTTGTATGTTTAAAGCCTTTGATAGCACTGGAATGTTACATATATGATTATGTTTACTTCTTACTAGTTTAGCCCTACAGCTTACTGCATAAGCAATATTTTGTGTAAAATATCCCGTATTGGTCGGAACCCCCTTTAAAGAATAGAGCATCTTACATGCTGCCAGGTAGTTCATACAAGGCGAGCAACTTGCTAAATGTGTCACCACATTACTTATAACTATCGCAATAGTTTCAATGCTTTTCTCTATCATATACTGGTTTAAAGGGTAAGGTATTCGGTACACTAGTGTATGTGACATTAACATCTCACCACTCAGATAGCAATGCATCATTAACATCTTCGGCGTATATCGGTGATGGATTTCTCTTTTCGTCAGCATAGTGATCTGCTGGTTTACTATATCCTATAATTTAAATAAATCACTGGAACTATAATTTTTGTTTACAAAATTAATGATTTTCATTGTCAAGTATGTTGAAATAATTGCAAATAATTTTATATGATTATTAAGATACTGTTTTTTGTTTTCTAATTACTATATTACCTGCTGTTATCGCCAAATTTTATGACATTATTATTATTTGAAGTATTTTGGGTAGATGCCACCATATCAATAAGAGATTCTTTCAATTCTTGACCATCCAATATTAATTTACCCTATAATTGAAGATATCATGATTAAAATAGAGTATCATTAATAAAATGAAATAATAATCTAATACATATTATATTTAAATGAATAGTTCTTGTAAATATAATCAAAAGCAAAAACCCTGTCTGTAAGATGCATTGAAGCTATTTTCAGAATAATCTCCAATGTACATCTGTTGTAGCATATTATACTTAAGTTTTCAATGATTACTATGTAACCTTACCCATGAGAGGTTTCTAGTTATTTCTGCCCTGTGCTTAATTTCGTCTGGGGCCCCAAACTATCCAGTATGGCTTCACAAATAAATAATCAGAGTTAGTTCCATTAACTAAAATACCTCTGATAATAAATTCAATGTGTAATATAGCATTTTAACGTTCATCTCATAGTCTTCAATATTGTACCAGTGCAACACAGTATGAAATAAGTTTATTATTTAAATCATTACTCCAATATAGTAAGTAACATAGAAAATCACATGCATGTACTTGAGATTTGTGAAAAGTAAGTCACTGTCCAAGAGTGATGGGATCTTTAAATCACCAACTTTAAGTTTGTTCGTAAATAAGGCAAGTTCAGTTTTTGTTGGGTTTAGTGAACCACACTCGCATTTAGTGAACCAGTTCATTATGGGCTTAAACATTTATCCATTTTAAAGGTATGATTTTAATTTTACCTGATTTTAACTGATTAATGTATATAGTCTTTGACATAACTTACTATTAGCTCTCATGTTAAATGTGTGCTTAATGCTTTCTAACTCTGAAGAAAGTAAATTGATAAGCACAATGAAACTAGTTAGGGCATTAAGGCGATAGCATACTCCAAACTACGAAATATACTTCTCTTTGAAAGCCTACTACTCCTAAACGGTTAATACAATAATTTAAAAAATATATACATTGTACGTAAAATAAAATTAACTTTAAATTTTAAGTTCGTTTTTTCAAATTTCATTGTTATTTTTGACGAAAAAAAATCGAATATCTCTCTTATTTTTACGCAAGAATTTTCTTATCACTTCCAAACTACTGAAACGATTTTGGTGATTTTTTCACTTTATTACAGACAATTTATTGCTTTATAAAATTTAAGTTCAAAATTTTACAAAATCATTATAGTGTGCCATTAAATCAATAAAAAACTTATTATTTCATTCGCGGACAGCGCTCGCTCCGAAAGTCAGTCTCCCGGTAGCATTCGTACGGGGAGGCTGTGTCGCACGTCAGTGTACTCCGCTCTCCACATTCGAGTCAAAGAGTAATAACACAGATAGTACTTTTGGCACAGTAATAAGGTTATGCTGTTTGAAAATTGGACATTTCGTTTACGCATGAACGTTTTTATAGTAGATAATAAGTTTGGAGCGGAAAGGCTGATTTTTTTACAGGGGTTGTTCTTATGATGTACTTAAGTATGCTTTTTAATATGATTAAAGGAATACGCGTTTTTGAATATCATCCCATAAAGCGGTAAAAGGAGAGTTAATTTTTGTATGAAAAATGAATTGTTTATTGTAGAAATTATTTAAAATTTAGTATTTATACTTTTTAATACAATTAAAGAAATTTGTATTCTAGAATTTCTTTTAATTTCATCCATTAAAAGGGTAAGTGTATAAGTTTGTGTTAAAATAAAAAGTTTATTATCTAAACTCTCATAAAATTTAATACCTGCTTATTTAATTCAATCCAAATTGAAGAATGCGTGTAATAAAGTTCGGAGTTTCATCCCTTAAAGAGTAAAAGTGGGTGTTACAATTCATATGAAAAATTAAACGCTTATGGTCAACATAACTTGAAATTTGGTATTTATGTTCTTCAACACAATTTAAAAATTATATATTAAGGGATTTTATAAATTCTATTCCTTAAAAGGGTAAAAAAAGCGTTTATGTTTGTATAAAAAATAGATTGTTTATTGAAGGATATTGTAGAAATTATTTAAAACTTAGTATTTATGTTTTGTAACACAATGAATACGAGTTTAATAAAGATAAGGTTTAAATTAAGGTTTTTCAAATTTCATCCCTAATTTCAAATAAAATTTGTTTTATCAAAATCTTTTCAAATTTATTAGTTATGCTCTTTACTTCAATTACATAAACGTGCATGTAAGGAAACTGTGAGTTTTATCTCGTAAAGAGGTAAAAGAGGGTATTAAAGGGGCTGAAAGCTAGTATTTTATCAATAATTTTATTTATTTGCGTATTACGCACACGCAAATGTTTATTTGCGTGTGGACGCTGAATAATATTTTGAGACTATTCAGGTACTTACCTGCGTTTAGGCTTGAATGTTTTTAATGGCTATAGATGGATAAGCATTTTGTAAATATCTTGTATAAGTGTACAAAAAATAAAACAAATAAACAACGAATATAATTCAAGCAAGCGACTAAAAAGCAAAACTCTGAAGAAAAAAGAAAAAAATCCGGTACTATTTGAAGGTGGTGAAGTCTTCGCAACCAGCGTGTTTGTATGAAGAGTTATGAACGTGCGGGAAGCAAGAAAAATTTGCAAGGATCTTGACATATTGCACTCGGTTCTCTTTGCCTACCTCGTAAGGGGACTGGCGTGAATATATATCGTTACTGCTGTTGTTTTAACAATAACCAGGAGCGACGGCTTTATGTGCTCATCCGAGGCATGGAAGTGGTAACACACCACCGGCCAGACTCGAGGCTGCTACTGAGATTTCTAAATTTTCGAAAAATACCTTAAACGAAACTTTAGGTTATCCCCTAGACTACGAGGCAGTTATCATAATCATTAGTTATTTTTTTCGACCTTGGTTATTTGCAAAACATCAACCCAGTTTTGGAACTACCGCTTTTCATATTCCTGCCGCAATAGCGTCAGTGTTGTTAACTGTCATGATTCGGTTTTGAGAGCAAGGTAAACATATGCATGTAACATTCTAACCCTGCTACATGAATAGCAATGCACCATTAACATTTTTAGTGTCTATAGGCGATGGTTATATGTTTCTATCAAGAAAACTGTTTACTTGTTTGCTAACATAAGAAATGTAATAAATATAAATAAATTAAATATATTATACATACAAATATTCTAAATTAATCAACCTGTTTAATCCTTTCCTTTTAATTTAATTGAAAGCATATAGATATGCTTTCAATTAAATTAAATCTCTACGTTTTCTGACGAGATTTTGAAACAAAAATTTAAATTTTAAAAGGTTATTTAAGAGATCACTTTTTACAATATCACGTTTTCAAAGGTTTTGTTAAATATTAATTGTTAATTGTATGTATTAAAATAAAGTGCTACACGAGATGTAATGTATATTATAAGAAAATAGGATATGTAACACTCATTATTGTGTAAAATTGTCATATAACTCTTTTGTCAATTTTCGATATTTATCGTTTTTCTAAAATGAATCGATAAATGACAGATTATCACTTATGGATTTTGAGTTTGCCAACATTCATTTGATTCATGATGATAAAAGTTCATATAGATAAACAAAAATGTTAAAACGTATCTGCATCCACATTATATATTCTTTGATGTTGGGAGATCAAAAATCACAATCTATGCTATATATCACTGCTGAGTCCGAAGCATTTTGCAAAGATGTTTAAAACCTCATCGAAAATTAGGATATTGACACTAAAAACCTAACTTTAGATGAATCACCTTACCTTAAAAAACCAATGCCTAGAATGTTCACTATTGCTCTGTGCTAGATCAAACAGCTCTACACTTGTAGGGTCCCTTTTAAGTTTATTTACAAATAAATCTAAATAAAATGCCATATCCCAAGAATCAAAAGCTAAACCTAGAAAAGAATATGTACATTTTACAATTGCAACCAAAATTTTTCACTAATCACATTTAAACCCTAAAAGTTTTAATTTTAATGTTATATATGTTATTTTTTGATATATATATATATATATATATATATATCAATTACCGGCAGGGGTATTTCCGAACGGATACGACATAGGGACCTTCAAGAAAAGAGCTTACTCATTCTTAAAAGGCCGGCAACACAACTGCAAGACCTCTGGTATTGCAGATGTCCATGGGTGGCGGTGATCACTTACCATCAGGTGCACCTCTTGCTCGTTTGCCCCCTCTTCTATAAAAAAAAAAGTATTTTTTATTTTGGTGTTTGATTGATTTATGTAACTTGTCCAGTGATGTTTGTTTATTTATTTTATTTATTATTAGTGAGCATGGGGTGAAAATGAAAATAAGAAGATTAAATTATTAATATTATTATGCAGAATAAACTTTCTTGAAATATTTCGAAAAAGTTGATTTGTATAAAAAATATATTTGGATTATCCCCAACACATAGTCCAATCATCTTTTCTTGTTTGTAATTTAACCACGATTCTGTAAAGATTAAGCGCTGGACCAAGTGGAAGGCCCAATCCTTGTATATAATAATAAAAAGTAATATATATATATATATATATATATATATATATATATATATATATATATATATATATATATATATATATATATATATATATATATATATATATATATATATATATATATATATATATATATATATATATATATATATATATATATATATATATATATATATATATATATATATATATATATATATATATGGGTCTCCTGATGGAAAGAGTCAACCACTGCCTATAGACACCAAAGATGTTAATGGTGCGTTGCTATCTTGTGGTGAGGTCTAATGTCACATGCATAAGTTTACCAGCTACCTTACCCTCCAAACTGGAACACGACAGTGACTAGCACTGAAGCTATTGAGGCAGGAATAGGAAAGGCAGTGATCCAGACCAGACCCGGTCGAGCCGATGCAGAACTCTACCAACTAGTAGTCACGATGGTAGTGACGCGCATAGCCACTCGGTTGCCTTTTACGACCTGCCTGGCAGAACGAGAGTTGGCCTATTCTTCAAAGGAGCCCGGGACCAACACAGGGAACTGATTTTATTTTTAAGTGCTTGTAATACTAAGGCTTGTATAAGGCTATTTATTATATTGCATGGATATAATAAAGTGTTTGACAGTCTTATGCTTTCCCAAAGACATGCAGGATTTCCCTTCACATTGAAATATATAATATTCTACCCTAACATTATAAAAAGAGAAATGAGCTCTGTCTAAAAATTAATTGTGCATTTACTGATAAGTTAGTCCTATTGGGATAAAAATTATTAAGAAGTAGCTTGTTTAAAGCGCAAAAACCCTTTCCTAGGTTTTTTATATGTATCATAAGATAGCAAACAAGCAGATGGGTCTTCTGATGGAAAGAGTCAACCATGGCCTATAGACAGCAAATATGTTAATGGTGCAACAACTTTAGATATTGTTGCACTTGGAAAAATTCTGTTTTTGCTATACATTTATATATTTATATTATACATAAAATTGAAGTGTCATCATTGATTTCAAAGTAACAACTTTTTCTCAAGTACTGATTGTAATTTACACGACACCAAGACATAAGCAATCTTTTTAATTTTTTGCCTGTCTGGCTGCCTGTCTCTCTGCCTTCTAGGTCTGGGGTAATCTTTGGAATGTCTAAACCAATTTTAATGGGACTTTTACTGGATGATAGAGGAATTTGTAGAACATTTACACAGGTTACATTATGACATGGTTACAGTATGAAATTTGGCACAGTTAAGTTTAAATTGCAGAGGACGGCAGAAATCTAACATTTGTAATTAAGAAGCAATAGAAATATATTAAATTAACAAAAATAAACTTTACACACACTTTATTTATGTCGAGGCAAAAGTATTTTCGTATTGTTCATACAAAGGAAAATATTTTTTTAGGTATAATTTTTTATTTATTTATAATATGTATGTGCCATTTATATTGATGACTTGTTGCCATCTTGTGGATAGTGCCATGATCCCATTCCTGTAGAAATTTTGTGATTTTTGGTTAAAAAATTTGACAAGTAGTGTTCAGTGTTCTTTTGAGGTTAGCTTTATGCTTCCTAGAGTTCTGCAATGCCCGAAACAGGTGGAAATCTGATGGAGCAAAGTCAGGGTTATACGGAGGATGCATCAACACATCAACACATAGATGAGTGCGGTCTGGCATTGTCATGGTGGAACACCATGCCCTTACTATTCACCAGCTCCCGCCTATTTTTCTTACTAGCTTTTTTAACCTCATCAGTTGCTGACAGTAGAGGTCAGAATCAATAGTTTTACCAGGTGGCACCCTTACTATTCACCAGCTCCCGCCTATTTTTCTTACTAGCTTTTTTAACCTCATCAGTTGCTGACAGTAGAGGTCAGAATCAATAGTTTTACCAGGTGGCAAAAGCTTATAGTGCACCATTCCTTTCCAATCCCACCATACACATAGCATCACTATGTTCCGAGTCATGCCAGGCTTTACTAGGGTCTGCGGGGCTTGTCCATGCTTCGAACATAATCTTTTTCTCACATTCTTATAGTAAGTCACCCATTTTTCATCACCAGTTATTAACTGTTTAAGAAATGGTTCGGAATTGTTATGTTTCAACAAAGAATCACAAATGGAAACACGTTGCATTAGGTTTCTCTCAGTGAGATCACATGGTACCCAAATGTCAAGTTTTGTCTTGTACCCAGACTTTCGTAAATGACGAAACTGTTTTACGATAAACATCCAGTTCTTCAGCAATGTCGTAGCTACTAATATGCCGATCTTGCTCCACTTTCTCAAAAATGGCACTGATTTTGTCTGTTACTGGGCGTCCAGAGCGAAACTCATATTTCACACTAAATTTTCCAGACTTGACCTATTAAAGTGGAGTAAGATCGACATATTAATAGCTGCGACATTGCTGAAGAACTGGATGTTGATCATAAAACAGTTTTACGTCATTTACGAAAGTCTGGGAACAAGAAAAAACTTGACATTTGGGTACCACATGATCTCACTGAGAGAAACCTAAAGCAACGTGTTTCCATGTTCAATTCTTTGTTGAAACCTAACAATTTAGAACCAGCTCTTAAACAGTTGATTACGAGTGTTGAAAAATGGGTGACTTATGAAAAGAATGTGTAAAAAAGATCAGTTCTGACCTCTACTGTCAGCAACTAATGAAGTTAAAAAAACTATTGAGAAAAACAGGCCGGAGCTAGTGAATAGGAAGGGCGTGGTGTTCTTCCATGACAACGCCAGACCACACTTATCTATAGCCACGAAGCAAAAATTGAGAAAGCTTGGTTGGATGTGTTGATGCATCCTCCGTATAGCCCTAATCTTGCTCCATCAGATTTCTACCTGTTTCGTTCATTGCAGAACTCTTTAGGATACATAAAGCTAACCTCAAAAGAACACTGTGAACACTACCTGTCAGATTTTTTTAATCAAAACTCTCAAAATATCTACAGGAATGGGATCATGGCACTAACTACAAGATGACAACAAGTCATCGATCAAAACGGCACATACATATTATTAATAAAAAATTATACCTAGAAAAAATATTTTCTTTTGTATAAACAATACGAAAATACTTTTGTCCCGACCTTATATTTAAACAAGTTTATGAAGTTATGTAAAAAAAATATCACATAGTAAAGGAACATTTTTTTCCTAACAAATTATTCGTAAAAAACATACCCAATTTATTATTAACAGCCTCCATTGCGGCCATTCCCTGTTTTTGCAATGGTACTACAAACCAAGATTCTAAGTCTTTAGGTAAGCCTTCATTAAAACTTTTTCGAGGTAGATTCTCTGTTGTGTAAATACATTGGGTCATTCTATCATGTAAGGGTGCAGCCAATTCTTCAAACAGAACTTTAGAGACTTGTTTTGGCTTGGTGAATGTAATAAGATATCTAGTAGAAACCTCCAAACGGACCACATCATGTAAGCCAACACTTTCACAAATCTGAACACTGTTACTTGAGTCAGCAGTTGAAAAATTAAATCTGAAAATATTTATTTACAATATTATACAAAAATGTTTAACTCTGGTACTTTTTATGTAACAATAGATATATTCTTAAAAAGTCACAAATGTAACACTATGTGGTTAGTGTTACCTTATAAAAATTAACACTCTGATTCTCCATAGCCTAATGGTTATAAAATCACAATTATTGAAAGGAAAAAACACCACTTCTTGATTAATTGAAGACTGCACACTTATTTGATCCGTGACATAGACAAACACTTGTGCGAGGAACAGAGCTGTTCTTAATTAGATCTTAACTTTTAATATATATTTTTTTTTTATGTCATAAGATAGCAAACAAGCAGATGGGTCTCCTGATGGAAAGAGTCAACCATCGCCTATAGACACCAAAGATGTTAATGGTGCGTTGCTATCTTGTGGCGAGGTCTAATGCCACATGCATAAGTTTACCGGCTACCTTACCCTCCAAACCGGAACACGACAGCGACAAGCACTGACGCTATTGCGGCAGGAATAGGTAAGGCGGTGGTACCAGACCCGGGCGAGACAATGCAGAACTCTACCACCTAGTAGCCACGATGGTAGTGACTCGATAACCAATCGGTCGCCTTTTACGACCTGCCTGGCAGAACGGCAGTTGGCCTATTCTACAAAGGAGGCCAGGACCAACACGGCGATAATATCCATGTGCTTGGCCTGTAGCAAGGGCAAGGGTTCTAATAGTACATTCAGAATTAATAAATGATTTCTTTCCTGGCATGTGATCTCCTAGCTTATATGAATATGACAAGCAATATAATAATATATATATATATATATAACTTTGTAAAGTGCTATTGGAATCTCCTGAGAGTAAGAATTGAAGCATTAATGTTAATTTACTTTTTTTAAATTTATCTAGATTTAATTTTTTACACAGAAAAAAAAATTACCTGGGCCCTATCTCAATTATAATTTGATTTTCTCCTACAAATTTATAAACAGACTCATTTCTTAAAGAATGTGGTTGCAGTGGAGAACTTAGAAGCCACTGTAACACTTTTATTTGATTAATGTTCAGATAATCACAACCTTCAGCAAGTTCCACATGGTAGCAAAGTTCTGTTGATAATTCTTCAATATCTGAATCAACAAATTTTAATTTTTCTAGTATTTCCTTAGTTTTGTGGGCACTAAAAGCCTCCCTCGTAAAAAATCTTAATATACACATTTCATATAACAATTAGGTAACTTCCTTCAATCGAAAACTTAATTTAGTGTCCAGTTTGGATTATTTAAATACAACTTCACAGTTCACGAGTTTATTTCATTTTGATAGCCTCTATTCGGTACTTCGTAGACAGTGAAACTATATCTTGCATCAATGTCAAAGTTCAAAGCGTATCAGTAACAAGGCTATTTGGAGAATTATTAATATACCAAAATAACAAGTAAACAAGCTTATGCAATAAATAAAATTACATATTCACACAAAAATAATGGAAGTCAAGATGTCAATTGTCGACAATCGACATAATGAAACACAAACACAATTTGACAATGAAATAATAATTGCGAACTTTTCAATTTCGCGCCAAAAGTAATAAAAGTTTTTATTTAGAGGTCAATGGTTTTTAGCATGGAACATAGAACAAGGGAAGTGAAGAGTGGGCGTTACGCGTGCGTCACTATTATACGCTTTTACTCTAAATTGCCTTAGTGATACTTACCATATCATTAGGAGATAGTCGTGGTGCGAAAATCTATTACACATTGAATTATGCCGTATTGTGCCATCCTTGAATGCAGAAATGATAGTAGAATACAGATGATTAAAAATGGAGATATTTCATATCATTCGAAAGTACAATTTTCATTTTATTTTAATTAAATTCCTGATTTAATATAATCTCTAATGATATAATAGAAAGTCAAGCTAAAATCAGCCGTACACCTTACATATGAAGTTCATTTTAGGTTGACCTAATTTTTCTAGAAAGATATACGTAATGACAGTCATTACGTACGCGATGGTTTTTAGGATCACGTCAACGTCATTTGTGACCATGGAACATAGAACAACGGAATTGGCAAGTACAAAAATCAGGACCTCGATCGCCACACTCACACATAAAATAAGCATTATTGCATATAAACTACTAATGCAAACATTGTTTCATTGGTCGTTTTCATTTTTAACAACAATAATCCGAAACACACAAACAGAACATTTAAAAATATACCAAACTGCGTTACAATAAATTTTATTATTGCGTCCTTTTGTAGTCTATTCAAAATAAACTCATCTATATGTACAATAGTGAAACTTAAGATCTTAATAGTTTCGCTATTCTACAATAGATGGCAGTATTGATTTTTCCGTAGTTTTCAGTTGATCATATTTGAGTAGAGAACTTTCTAGAACGATATACGTAATGACTGTCATTACGTATATCTTTCTAGAAAAATTAGGTCAACCTTTGAACCTCAATGAACTTTATATGTAAGGTGTACGGCTGATTTTAGCTTGACTTTCTATTATATCATTAGAGATTATATTAAACCAGGAATTTAATTAAAATAAAATGAAAATTGTACTTTCGAATGATATGAAATATCTCCATTTTTAATCATCTGTATTCTACTATCATTTCTGCATTCAAGGATGGCACAATACGGCATAATTCAGTGTATAATAGATTTTCACACGACGACTATCTCCTAATGATATGGTAAGTATCACTAAGGCAATTTAGAGTAAAAGCGCATAATAGTGACGCACGCGGCACGCCCACTCTTCACTTCCCTTGTTCTATGTTCCATGTTTGTGACACATTCATTGTAATATTAAGCAGGCTATAAACGCTCAAACAATTTGTCAAATTTTATGTGTTTGGCAAATTATTTGATAGTCTACGGTCATGTTTCACGTGTTTGTCAAGCAAACAGTACGTGTTTGGCTGTATATTTGAAAGATTTGATTGACGGGGTGTTTGTCATATGTGTTTGAAGGTCAATTTAAGCAGTTATGAAATTAAATATTGTCACCAAGATTATGACGTATTCATCTTCGTTGCTATCAAATTTGGTTGTGTCAACATATTCTTTTTAATTCTAAGTAAATCCTCTTTACATTGCAAGTTAACGTAGTATTGTGCAAAATGCTATCTATAGTCACACTTTAAAATTTAAGTTTCAGATTTTTGAAAGATGATGATGAATTATTTATTAAAAATGAACAAAATATGCAAAAGTGAACATAAAAAACTTCTTTTTTTACGTATTTTTCAACATTCTTAAAACATAAAGGCTGAGTATTCCTTTCGTCGCTCTTTTAACAAAATTGATAATGATGCGTTAGTCAGAGATGCCTGTGCCTTAGATTGGTCCTCCGTATTTAGTAGCGACGGTATTAATGAGGCAGTATTAAATTTCAATAAAAGTATTATAAGTCTATACGACAGACACGCTCCTGTCAAAAAAATAAGAATCAAACATAACCCTTCACCTTGGCTGACTGATTCTATCAAAGGTGCTATGTTAGCAAGAGATAGAGCTCACAGACGGTTTAAAAAGCATCCTTCTGATGACAATTTTTCGGAATATAAGTGCCTTCGTAACAAGTGCAATAAGCTCTGTCGCACTGCCAGGCGTCGTTACATTCACGATACTATAGCAAGTTCAAAATCTCAAGATATGTGGAGGTTTCTGAAATCTCTTGGTGTCGGGAAGGATCCTGTTCCTAGTAATAACTGTATTGATATCAACGTTCTAAATTCGCATTTTACTACTCCTCCTTTGACTCTAGATGCCAATACAAAAGTTAATACTCTCAATCATCTGTCCACCTTTGCTCGCCCGTCATGTTCCTTTTCATTTGTGCCGGTCACCGAAGTGGAAGTTGAGAAGCATGTACGTGCTATCACTTCAACTGCGGTTGGAATCGATGACTTGTGCTCCAAAATGTTTATTCTAATCCTCCCTCACATCCTTTCTGTTCTTCGATACATTTTCAATCTTTCCCTATTGACTAATACGTTTCCTTCTTTGTGGAAATCTGCTAAAGTCATTCCACTCCCTAAGAACTCTAATCCGACTACTGTTTCAGACTTCCGGCCTATCTCAATATTACCATTTCTCTCTAAGGTTTTGGAGCACATTGTCCATTCACAATTATCTGAATTCCTCCGTTCCAATGATCTTTTGAACCCTTTCCAATCTGGATTTCGTCCGGCTCATAGTACTGTTACAGCTTTAGTTAAAGTGTCTGATGACATCAGAATGGCTATGGACTCACAATGCCTTACTGCGTTAGTACTGCTGGATTTTAGTAGCGCTTTTAACTCTGTCGATTTTGACTTGCTAATTGGCGTACTACGCTCGCTTAATTTCTCGCCTTCAGCGTTGAGTTGGTTTGAGTCTTACTTGCACGGTCGCTCACAATATGTTTTTTTAAATGACGCTCGTTCAAATTGGCGTGACATTGTTGCGGGTGTTCCGCAGGGCTGTGTTTTATCTCCTTTAGTTTTTTCTCTATTTATTAACACAGTCACTTCAATTATAACTTCGAATTTTCACCTATACGCCGACGATTTACAACTATATCGCCACTTTACTATCGTGGATGCAGCGAAAGCGTTAGAGTCATTAAATATGGATCTTTCAGCCATTAATTCCTGGGCTGAATCTTTTGGCCTTGTAGTGAATCCGTGTAAATCGAAAGCTATTATAATAGGCAGTCGCCAGATGCTCCAGAAAATTAGTGATATTAGTTTACCCCAGATTCTTTATAATAGCACCCAAATACCTCTGTCCTCCAAAGTTACAAATTTAGGAGTCATGTTTAGCTCGGATTTATCATGGGACAGTCACATAAATGCTATAAGTAAAAAAATTCATTATACTTTCCACTCTCTAAATTTGTTAAAAAATTTCCTACCTATAAAAACTAAAATTTCACTAGTGCAGGCCCTTATCCTTCCTATACTAGATTACGCAGATACATGTTTCCTCGATGCTACTGAAGTGCTTTTGAATAAACTTGAGAGGCTCCAAAATTCATGTATCCGGTTTATCTTCGGTCTTCGAAAATTTGATCATATTTCAGCTTTCAGAGCCCAACTCAAGTGGTTACCTATCCGTCTTCGCAGGAATACTCATATCCTTTGTTTTCTTTTTAATATTCTATGCAATCCAGCTGCGCCTAACTATCTTCGCGATCGTTTTGCCTTTTTACATTCATCCGATTCTCCATGTCGTTCCAACCTTAGTACCATTCTTAAATTTCCTGTATCTCACTCCCAGACCTATTCACGGTCTTTTAGGGTGTATGCAGCTAAGCTATGGAATTCGTTTCCTCCATGCATACGCTCTAGCCCTTCACTACCAGTTTTTAAAAAACGTCTAAAAGAATATTATCTGACACTTTCTTGATTTTAATAGTTTTACTGCTAAGTTGTATTGTGTGATTTCCTTTAATATTATGTATGTGGTTCATGTATAAATATGTTTAGTGTATGTGTATGTGTGCAAACACATCTATGTATTATTTTATTTGTTGTGCACTATGCCTTCCCATTTATTAATCTATACTCCACATTTCGGGTTAGCTGGAAGAAATCTCCGCCAGTAGAGATAAGCTCACCTTTTGTGCAATTTTGTTATCCTTTTAAGTGTGTATTCTTAAATAAGTGTACAATAAAGTATTAAATAAATAAATAAATAAATAAATTTAAAATTGATCGCAACCTATTGCTACACTGGAAAATAAACTAGGTACCTTTCTATCTTTCATTAAATTAACAAAATAAAAGGGTTGTAACAAGAATAATATACTGTATATAACTTGAACTTATAATATTAATTGTAAAATATTTATAGATAAAATACTATATATAACATCATTACCGGCGTTCCTATACATATCAGGCTACAGCAAAAATTCGTGCTATCGCGATGTGGCCGGACTATCTCGAACGGCTTCGCGAAGAGGCTTGTCGCGTCACTGCAGTGTGCGTCAAAATGCGGTCCACAAGTGATATTTGTGCGACTCATGACAAAAAACTATCATATAATTACGATAAACAACAATAATAATAGCAAACTATAATTTATCCGCATACATATGTTTAGGTAATTTCATGTACAAGCCGTATTTTGATATTGACCAAATGTATTGACGTATGCTATTTTATTTTGTTCCATGGTAGAAAAAAAATAGCCAACGACGATTTGACTTTTCACGTTTGTGTATTATCGTTGGGCGAATGAAATACAGTACACAGTAGAATAAAATTAAAGCGTTTAAGGAACGAATATTCATGAATTAAGAATTTGAGAATAAAAGATATTAATGAATGTTACAATATTCTTGTTTGCATTGTCGTGAGTTGCACGGGCACAGCTAGTAGCATACAAAACACTAAAATAACAATCATATTTTATTTATATTTTTTTAAAATACTTATTGCAGTATATAGTTTTTTTGAAAATACTTAGTGTTTTATATACTTTACCGCTAAAGAAACTTATTATATTTAACCTCCATTTTTGAAAATCGAATTACCATCTGATCCCCAGGGTTTGATTTCGTATAAAGTTTTCCTGCAGCGATTATGTCAGTATTTTTATGTATATGTATGTAATTTGTGTGTGTATATGGCTTAAACAATTAAAACACGGTTGACGGCATTTAGTCGAGTTCCGTCAAAATTAGACGCTGAAAATTTTACCTATTCAACGCAGTAGACTTAGAAAAATTCAGAAAACCTATAAAAAGTGACGAAGCAATGTTTTTTCAAAATATCTGCCAAACTGATTGGTTGCTGCAAATCGGATCAAAATCGGTTGATTAGTTCGGAAGTTACCTAGCAATTGCAAGTATTTCTGGCAGACAAAATTAGTATGGAGATTTAATAAAAGAATGTCAAATCTTATTATAATATTTGTACATTTTATTTACTTGAATATTTTGTTAGATATACATTAAATTTAATAAAATGTTTTTGCAAATAAATTATTTTTCCCTCATTTTCAAACATTCGACTAAGAATGTTAGCAGTGTACTCGTTGAAATTCCCAAGAGACTTCTAGTGAAAACATCGAAAAATATTATCGACCGTACCTTCACTAGCAAAAATTTTATTGTGAAAAATCTTGTGACAACCTAGGAAAATTCAACACTGACAATATAAAAGTATCTTCATGCCCATATCCCCGAAGGGGTAGGCAGAGGTACAACAAGTACACCCACGATTAGCCGAAGATACTTGGTCCCACAATGTGATAGTGCCCGGTTGGCGATAGATTTGCCACAATATATATATATATGACTGAAGAGATAAAATTTACGTATTCTGCTTTTATTTTACTCTTACTTCCTGTAGTAATAGTTTCATGACATGGCGAGTTTGACAAACATGACTGTACACCTTCAAACATGGCAACTATTACTATACTAGTCTATGGCTACATAATATATCGGCCTACGGAAAAGCACAGACTAGGTAGGTATTAGTTACTATGCGGTTTCCGTACCAATGAATTAATCTTTGAAAAGAGAAAGATAAGGACTTGGCATTAATTTCCATAAAGTACAATCAAAATTATAAAATTGCATGGATCCCAACGCTGAACAAATAAAAATGGCTATATCTTTATCTAACAAGTTAGAATTTTCATAATAGTCATTAGAAAAAGTTACAT
Source organism: Apodemia mormo (assembly GCA_036924255.1). Classification (NCBI taxonomy): domain Eukaryota; kingdom Metazoa; phylum Arthropoda; class Insecta; order Lepidoptera; family Riodinidae; genus Apodemia; species Apodemia mormo. Next base: position 24,220,793 of record JAUPFN010000007.1, on the reverse strand, counting down.
AAATTTTTGTCAGTGTTCTGATTTCAAATCATTTAAGAAAATTGACGTTACCTTAGGTGCCCCATAGGCCTACAATAGTATTGCGCAATATTACGTATTGTGCAATATTATTGACCGTTTAAGGTTAATATTGAAGATTGTACAAAGATTGAGCGGGTTTAATTTTTATTGCGCAATATATTTTTCTTGCACTGTGTAGGCTTAATATTGCACAATATTTTTCACTTCTGAGTTTAGAGCGGCCGCGTTCGGTCATTCATGGTGTTTAATACATAGTCGTGTCGTAAATCTAAGCAAAATGGCGAGCAAGAATGATATAAAAGATAAAGAACGGGAGTTTATAATTGAGTATATACAATTGTATAGAGATTTATTAAACAAAATCACCAGCATGGTTGCCGCCAAAACTTCGTCGTCAGACATGTTGCTCGCTCGAAAATATTGATCAGACTGGTTTGTCAATTTTATTGAGTGAGTTTATTGAATGTTTGAAGTCAAAGGGGGTATTCAATATTATTACACAATAAAAGTATTGCGCAATGTTATTGTAGATCTATGAGGCGCCTTAAACAGCTTGCGGCCAAACGCCATTACTTAAATACGCTGTCAATGTAGTTAAAATTTAATGTCAAATAACTCTTTGATTACAAAATGTGAGTGGTTACGCAAAAAGGGACCTCAAGGGAAAATAATTGATTTCGAGTAAATCACGTTTAAAATGTGAGTTTCGCCACGAGTGCGGGAGAGAGGCGCGGGGTGTTTTATGTTAGTGTCGTTAGTGAGCGACTTCGTCAGTGAGAAATAGCACGTGTTTGCGATAGCTGTATTATTGGTGACTTATTTATTCGTCTTTTACTTGTCTTTATGTGCGCGCTAGAAAAAGAAACTAGTGTGCGCTGTGTATAAGGTTTAATATTTTCAAAACTGCCTCGGCTTACATAAAAAATCATTAAAAAAAACTACGGCACCTAAAATTATTTTGATTAGAACAAAACAAAGATGAAGGACCATAGAATCAGAATTTATCAAAAAAAAAAAAAACCGTTTCCAATCCCTTCAGGTCCCTTTTTGCGTAACCACTCACAAATATTAAATTTAACATTTATTTGTATTTTTCTATAATTTTAGTGCGTATCTTAAATCTAAAATGAAAACTAATTGTTAAAATAACATTCTCAATTGCAATATAATTTATCAATTGTTATGTAGACAGTAGACATGGGTAGGTGATGCGTGTAATATTACAAAGGTGATATCACTCGGAAACGTGATGCAACATCACACATTACACTAGCGATACAATCATCACACATTACTATATAGATCACTCATCACTCGATACAGTTCGGTAAGCGTCGTTTTCGATCGTATTGCATATTATACTATCAAGAGAAAAGTGTAACACGCAACTTGCAGAGCAATGCAACCTGCGTTATAACACAAATATATCGAATAATACCGAGATGCAGCGCCAGTAGTTTTAGCCGGTAGACGTATACGAGTACGTCGTGTATGTTGAATCATTTTGAAATTCAAACGTATGACGATCACAATTCGGTTGATATTTGTACGTACATTTCACTAATAATAATTATGAGTATACTAACTGTGCAAGCATTGTTTGCAATTATTTAATTACTTAGTTTTGTTTTGTGTGTTGATGTTGCGACTTGCTCACGCGTGTTTAGAAAAAAAAATATCGTTTTCCATATAAGTACAGACAGTTCGAAATAGTTTTTTTAAGAGAAACCGATTTTCTATATAGGTACATATTGTAGTTTTGTGCATTTATAGGCAGTTGTAAATATAAATTTATCTTACTTTTATTTAAATAAATGCACTATTGACAATAATTAAAGTTTTTTGTGCTTATGTACCTAATGTGCATGTGTACCGCATTTTTCTTAATTGTATATATGTATATTGTACATACCTATCTATTGAAGAAACTGTAAATATATGTAAATAAATACCTGTCCATTAAATAGACGACCTTATTGATAATTAGATATTAGTGATAGAGTGCAAGACTTTGAAAAATATGGCATCAAAACGTAAATTTAGTTCTCTTTGGGACCATTTTGACCAGACGGAGCCGAAAAAGGCTAAATGTGTTTATTGCGCCAAAATACTGGCAATGTCTTCTAGTTCTATAGGATCTTTAAGCAGACATATGAAGAAAGTTCATCCTACTATAAACATTGCAGCCAACAGAATACAAAGTAGTGAAACGGACATTCAAGTTCCAGTGGATCCTTTTTTGAATAGTCCCCCGATTACAACCATGACAACGACTGCGGCAACTAGTAATACAATTAATGCGCCGTCTACGTCTATGAGAAGGCACATGGAAGTAGCCTCAACTACAATGAGGGATTACGTTGTAGTAAAAAAGCCTCTTCCTTTACAAAGAACACAGCAGTTAGATGAACAGCTTGTGAAAATGATCGCAAAAGGATACCATGCCTTAAGAATAGTGGAAGAAAAGGAGTTTCAGAAGTTGATTGAAATGTTAAACGCAAGTTATTCATTACCCACTCGTAAAACCCTTTCAGAAAGTTTGATACCAAAAATTTACAATAAAATGATGGAAATGATGAAAAACAAGATTAAAAAAGCTACCGCCCTCTGTATAACCACAGATGGGTGGAAATCGATTACTGATGATGGATATATCGCCATCACAGCACATTTTATCGATCCGGAATCAGAAAAATTGTGCTCAATCATGATTGGATGTATTAACTTTAATCAAAGCCATACAAGTACCAACATATCGGAATTCTTAAGGCAGACGTTTTCTGAATGGAACATAGAACATAAAATAGGTGCGATTGTCAGTGACAACGCAGCCAATGTTCTAGCTGTAGTACGTTTAGGCGGTTGGCGATCAATTAGCTGTTTTGCGCACACAATAAATCTTGTCGTACAGAGCAGCATTGTCAAAATATCGCATACAGTTAATAAAGTTAAACAAGTGGTGGAATACTTCCATAGAAGCCACACGGGGTCTAAAAAATTAAAAGAAATGCAAGAACAAATGAATATTTCGCCACTGAAATTAAAACAATATGTCAGTACTAGGTGGAATTCCACTTTCGACATGCTTAGCAGATTGTTGAAAATGAAAGACGGTGTCATTGCCACGACAGCTTTAATGAGAGCTGATTTGGTTATATCACAGGAAGACTGGTTAGTAATAGAAAGGATCATTTCAATTTTAAACATCTTCTATGAAGTTACCAACGAAGTTAGTGGAGAAGATTATATATCCGCATCAAAATACATAGTTTTTTGTAAGCTGATGTATATTCAATTACAAAAATTTTCTACTGAGACCATGATGCCAGTAAAAGAATTAGTAATTAGCCTGCAAACTGAATTTTTGCATCGTTTTTATGAGGTAGAAAAGAATATGTTGCTCAGTGAAGCGACAATTCTGGATCTACGTTTCAAAAAAAGTGGGTTTCGTGATCTGAAAAACTATGAGATGGCCGCTGCAAACCTGAGACTGAAAATTGGGAGAATTGTGCTACCCAGTGATAGCGAATGTATTATAAACACTCCTGCATTAGAACCACGGGCTGTTGCCACAAATGAGGGTTCCATTTGGGAAGAATTCGATAATGAAGTTTCAAGGTTAGTTCCAGAAAACCCAACTGCAGCTGGGATCGTGGAATTTGATAAATACGTACAAGAGCCTCTTATCAACCGACATCAAGATCCTTTAATATGGTGGAAACAACGCAAAGCTGTATATCCACGTCTTCACTCATACATGCTTAAACGGTTAAATATAACAGCTACATCTGTTCCATGTGAACGGGTTTTCTCAAAAGCTGGCCTAACTTTAAATGACCGGAGAACACGATTAACAACTAAAAAGTTGTCGCAGTTAATGTTCATTAGCTGCAACTAAAATTACATATTAAAATACTGTAAATAACAGTGTAAATATTTAAACTTAATCATATGTATTATATACTTTTAAGATTTGACAAAAAATAAAGAAAACACTAAAAAGTTAACGATTACAGATTACAGGTTACAAACAGTAAAAATTACTGTATATAGTTAATACGTAATGTATATATGTAAATATGTAAAGGTAAACAATGAATGTAAATATGAAGCTGATTTTTAAATACGCCTGTCTTCATAACATGAAGATTGCCAGTCCTAAGCCTGGGAGGGTCCCTTTTTTATATTTATATTTATAAGACCTAAGTATGAAGGAAAATCAACTTTCATTTTTTAAGTACATAAGTGTTTTTGAGGTTTTTCCTGAAACTCCCAAATTCCAGTAGAAGCTCAGAGCCTAGCTGATAGTGTGTTACCACCGCCGTGCTTATGATCAACATGTAAAGCTGTCGGCTCCGATTATTACCTAAAATGAATTAAATTACCTTAAGTTTTCGCTGTACAAATTAACTTACTGATTTAACCCCAAAGTAAGCAAATTTATTAATACAAAACAAATATTTGTTTGTGTGTTATTCAACGATATAAGATAGAAATACATATACAACACAAATACATATACAACAGAACAACATATAAATATATATATATATATATATATAGATATATATATATATATATATATATATATATATATATATATATATATATATATATATATATATATTAATACTCAAATATATTTGATTAACACCCAAACCCAGAAATACAAACATATATGCTCATCACACAAATGCTTGCTTTCGTCGGGAATCAAACCCGAGCCCCGTTGATTGCGTAGTTAGGGTCGCTAGCCACTCGACCAACGGAGCTGTCGATTATCACTAGAAATAGGCGAAAATCGTTATTAGGTCGCTAAAATGCAGCTATGGGGATAACCGGTCATCTCGTTGTGAACCTGAAAGGCGTTCGGTTTATTCTGCCTACCCCGCAAGGGAACCGGCGTGATAATAACTTTTAATTAGAAAATATGTAGGTATATGAACATCCGAAACTTTTGTTCTAACATTGATTATATCAAATTAAAATTTTTACCATTATAATATAAACATTAATTACTACGGAAAACGTGTTTCGAGAAAAGTCGCGGGTTACGCCATATACCCACTCGGAGAGTAATTAAATTCGAACGAAGAAAGCGATGCATACATCACACGCAATGCAAGTAATACACGTTACATGAGGTGATATTTCCTTAAGGTGATGAGATGAGTGATGAGTGATGTTTGCGGATGATATTACTTTTTCAAAGGTGATGTGTGATGTTGCATTACACATCAACGTACCGTTTTGCGCATGTCTAGTGGACAGTAAACAGCTGTTCTTAAGTCCGCCATTGTTAGGGACGAAATCACAGATTACTTATGACGAAATGACACAGTTTTCCCTTGGTTATTTCATATCTAGTACCTACCTAGTAGTTTCCTTCATCTACTACTGACCATACAAAGTTCAATTGACATATTGTTAGTTACCTATATAGAAACTGAGGCTCCCACAAGGAAGTTACATTCTACCCGGAATATTCATACACGCTTCAAAATCGTTCCAAAGAGTACCACGACATGGGTGGAGTGTGTCTCTTTCTACTAAATAAAGCGCCAATCGCCATATATAAGTGCGGCCATGCGTAGTTTGCAAATTACTACTAAGTAATTCTACTAATTTAAGAAACAGTTTTTGCATTACATAAGTAATTACGTAATAATTAAAATTAAGCACATTTTGGAACTCACTATGTTAATTACAATACATTTTATGCTAATGTATTTATCGACGTGTATGAATAAAAGGGATTTAACGATTATCGAATACATATAGTCCGGGAGCCAGCAACAGATTTTTGCGGTAATTAGTAAAATGCATCAGAGTATAGCATTATGAAGCCTCGTGAACGTCAAATGGCACTCGGTTGGGGGGGGGGGGGGGGGGGTGAGCGGTTTGTAGCACGAAGAAAAAAATACATTCACTGATTTCCTCTCAGCTGAAATTTTGTCAAATTGTAGCTCATCTAATATCTCAACGAAAAAAAATAGTCAGCTGGTTACAACATAGTGTATTATACGTCAGCTGGTGTCTCGAACATGAAAAAAATTAATTATTTTCAGTGATTTCCTCTCAAACCAAAATTTACCTGATGATAGCTTATATGTAACTGTGGATAAATATGTAGGTCCGCTGGCTGTATCTTGGTGGAAAAACCGTCAGCTGATACTTTGAAAGTTATTACATAGGTGTTAGGCAGGAGCATCTACTTTTAATTTTTAAATGCATCAGCTGACTAGCTTTTCCTCGACTTATTGCTAGCTGATTTTTTTAATTTATCGCACCAGTATATTATCAATCAGCTCACAAATTTTCATCTGGGAGGAAATGACGTATCTTTAATTATTCGACATAGCGCTGCTTCAAGTTGCTGCTTGAGAGTTGAGTTGAAATAAATATTCCGTATCAATGTTTTTGAAACGAATAAGTATGTAACCAACATTAGTCATCAGTGAGAACGCTGCAGCCGGCATTGATGTTCTATCTTGTTCATAGACTGTTTTTTTTAATGAGTTGCGACAGACTGTGATGACGTTTGCTCGTCTATTCTAGGGATAGGAAAGTCGACTCTGACTTTAGTCAAAAATCGACTTTTATCTGAAAATAATCGACTTTTCAGAATCGAGTTGAGCCTCTCTTGAATCGATTAGAATCGACTTTTACTCGATGATTTTTTTCGACTTTTTTACATAATAATTTTTACTTAATTTAGATAAAGCTATTTTTTTGTTTATCTATTATCCACAGATAAATATTGATGCTCTTCTCTTCGGAAATTAATAATTATTAATAATTGAATATTTGATCGTTAGCGAGTTTCTTGAATCAAGAAATTGTTAATTGACTAAAAGTATTTTTTTTATCAGTGTAACATGTTAAAACTCAAAAAGTATGTACGATCATAATTTAATAAAATATAAATATATCTAACAATTTATACAATAATTATAATAACGATAATAATTAAAGATACGTCATTTCCTCCCAGATGAAAATTTGTGAGCTGATTGTTTATATTATACTGATGCGATAAAAAAAAATCAGCTAGCAATAAGTCGAGGAAAAGCTAGTCAGCTGATGCATTTAAATTGACAGTAGATGCTCCTGCCTAACTCCTATGTAATAACTTTCAAAGTATCAGCTGACGGTTTTTCCACCAAGATACAGCCAGCTGACCTATATATTTATCCAGAGTTACGTATAAGCTATCATCAGGTAAATTTTTGTTTGAGAGGAAATCACTGAAAATAATTTTTTTTTTCATGTTCGAGACACCAGCTGACGTACAATATACTATGTTGTAACCAGCTGATTATTTTTTTTCGTTGAGATATTAGATGAGCTACAATTTGACAAAACTTTAGCTGAGAGGAAATCAGTGAATGTATTTTTATTTTCTTCATGCGTGGGAGGCTACACCCGCTCATCCCCCCAACCGAGCACCAGCTGACTTTCACGATGCTTTATAATACTATACTCTGCGTCTCACGAATTATCTCTTGAGAGGAAATAATTAACCAAATTTGCACCTGGCTCCCGGACCAATAAAAATTTACCATCAGATAATTTTATTTACACTGGCAATTGCAAGAAAGGGACAACATCCACTCTTGTTATTGTCTTGCTCAGTACGTTTTTCCCCTCTGTTAAGTAAGAAACAAATGTCAACTTTATTTGTAACGAAATAAAGTACATTTTTATTTTTCAAATATTACTTCGTAACAATTCCAGTTATCGTATATAAGTTCCTTGGGCGTTTGCGTTTACTTAACAGAGGGGAAAAACGTTCTGAGCAAGACAACGACAAGAGTGGATGGTGTCCCTTTCTTGCAATTGCCAGTGTAAATAAAACTAACTGATGGTAGATTTTTATAATATATAATCGGTAATCGTTAAATCCCTTTTATTCATACACGTCGATAAATAAAATGTATTGTAATTAACATAGTGAGTTCCAAATGTGCTTATTTTAATTATTACGTAATTACTTATGTAATGCAAAAACTGTTTCTCAAATCAGTAGAATTACTTAGTAGTAATTTGCAAACTAAGCATGGCCGCACTTATATGTAGCGATTGGCGCTTTATTTAGTAGAAAGAGACACACTCCACTCATGTCGTGGTACTCTTCGGAACGATTTTGAAGCGCGTGTGACATTCCGGGTAGAATATAACTTCCTTGCAAACGCCACTCAACTCAATACCAGTATATTCTATTATCTATATGTGCTCTATATTGAAATTCATACTCTATAGCCTATGGAATCGCCATTTTGTTTTCAACATGGTGAATGGGATTGGTGAAGTGCGTTACTGCTGATAAAAAACGTACCTACCTATTTGCGTTTGCTGTTTAATTTACTAGTGATATTTAGGAACAAAACCTGGTGCATAATGTAAGCTGTATCACTTTTGAAAACTTTTTAATCTAAGGTTTATTAATTTTGGATCAGTTACAGAAGCATCGCAAAGTGGTTTGGTGTTTCGCGCTTCGGCGTGAGCGGGAGCATTTATTTGAACCCTATTTGGCTTGGTATTGATTTTTCTAGATGTTCATTGCTCAACCATGATGATGTACACGGTAAGAATATATTGTAGTAGTATAATTGTATACTTAAGATAACCGTTTATAGAGTCAAATCTTTATTCCCCTACGCCTATACAAACTTATTAACTTAAAATATTGCCAGTATGTGTTTTGTTACTTATTATATCCTTACGTAGTATTATTAATTAATAAATTGTGTTAAACTAGTTACTATTCTTTAATACAATTGTGATTACAGTATGATAGTTACATAGTTGAGGTTAGAATTATCAAAATAATTTTTAAGATTTTAATGATTTTTTAGGGAACAAGTACAGAACAAGATACTCGCTTTAGCGACAAAGAGAAGAAGTTAATGAAGCAGATGAAGTTTGGTGACTGCCTCACACAACAGGTATGTAAAAAAAAACGACAATTTGATATTGTTACAACCTTACATTTTTAGTGATATATGGGCCTTGTTGTATTTTTTATACATGAGTGCATTGAGCTTGTGTGTAACTAGTCTTATACTCCGTTTAACATGACTATTTCAGGTAGTAGTTCACAGATCTGATGGGGAAGATAACAATTTGTTAAAATAAAATTCTTTGTTTGTTGTTTTCATTAGTTTTAGCTAGTAAGTCAAATCTATGAATCTCCAACGTCAAAGGATATCATATACAGACTGACTGGTGAGCATGTCCTTGACCTTGTCCGCCACACATGACTAGATCAACGTAAACAAAATAAACGGTCCGACATAATTGCAGAGTATAATATCCACATTTCACTTATTTTAAGAGAAATATCAGTAAAAAATTAGCCCCTAATTTTATTACTTCATTTTAACGAGAATCAAGTACCGAGTACTCTCCAGAGTTATCGAAGGTAACTCACCAGTCAGTCTGTATATCTAAAGATATACAGGAACTTTGGTACCTTACTTAATAAGGGGCTACTTTGATGCCATTTTACAATTATGTATGATATGAAGGGAAAGGAATTGGCATTAAAATACAGTACATCACTCTTAATTATAATGTATAGAAAAATTCTTTGACCTCACAATTAAAGAAAGCAGTAAAAAACAGGCTGCAGGTCAACAGTATTGGGACTCTTGGGAAGGTATGGGGCTTCTAGAATACCTTCTGATAACCTCTAGTTAATTTCATACAGTCATACCCCAACTGACCTGATGGGTGGTACTGGGGGATAACTGTGTAAGTTGATTTTGCAATAATTCCACAAATAAATTCATATAATTTATTTTTAATGAGGATTAAAATTAGGGAAAATAGCAATTTTGACAAAAAAATATTTATTAAAATCTTTGAATATACTGATATAAAATCACCAACCAAAGTTATTTTGATGTCTTTGATGATGAAGTTATTTTGAAGGCTTCATAAAATCTAAAAAAGTTGTGTAAAGATTTTTTCTCTCATGTTGGGGTTGCATTTGTGTCTATCGTCTCAAAGCTACCGATTGGCTGTGTAAGTCACTACACATTCCTATAGATGTGCTGTTTCATTCACTAGCTAATTTATTGTCAAATTTTGTTTTAAATTGCTACTATGTTATTGGCTATATATTAAGAATTATTGCTAAGTATTATAATAATATTACAAAAGCAATATGGATTTAAATCTGAAATAAATTGATTATTATTATTATTATTATTATTATCAGAATTTAATTTGTTTTCACTTAATTTGCATATCACACAAGTTTTATTCTATGAGTAGGAAGTGGTCTAGCGGATAACCTATTATTGAAGTTTTTCCAGAAAAACCTTGAAAAACTTCAAAATCTCAGTGTCAGCTCAAAGGTTTGTGGTGTGTTATCACTGCCATGCCTCAGATGAGCACTTAAAGCTGTCGGTTTCAGTTATCGCTAGAAATAGTCGATAATTGTTGTCAAGTTGGTAAAATGAGGCGATGGAGATCACCACTCATCTTTCCAACCGAGAAACCGGTGAATCACAGTGAACTGAAAAGTCTTTAAAGTAGATGTTTGAAAGTTGATGTCTTTTGAAAGTAGATGTTCGGTTTAATCTGTCTAACCCAAAAGAGGACTGATGATGATACTGAAAATGATGATTCTGAGTAGGAATAACAATGTGAATGATATTGTGTTATCAAACATGGTGCCCAATATATTTAATTGTTGTAATGTCACATGCAGGTGGACATGTCCAAGGTGAAGCTTGACGTGCTGAAGCCATGGATCACACAGAAAATCACCGAAATTTTGAAGATGGAAGACGATGTAGTCATAGACTATGTCAATAATCAATTAGAGGAAAAGGTGAATAAATAAATACATTTGTTTATGCTATTTATATTTTTGTCAACTATGTAATCATTGCAGTTTCCTTCCATATCCATATCACATTATATAAAGATGTATTGTTTTAAACATTTATCTGTATTTTAAATACATAAAGGAAACTGCAATTGAATTAAAATGTAAAATGTATATTGATTGGCACTGGCTATTTCTATGGTTCCCTCCGGTTAGCGCGCCGCCGCTGCCGCCCGCCGTCGCCGCCGCTGCAGCCGCCGCTCCGCTTCACTCTTTCGGAGGCTCTTAGCATTCTCAATCGGTATTTACGGGGAATTAAGTAATTAAACAATGCTATATAAGAGAATACACGATGAGGATTATAATTTTGTGAAGTTATTTCACTCAGAGGGCGTTCAGAGAGGGATTTGACTCGTGGTAGGGAAGTCGTTCCTTTTAGGCTTCGCGATCAGCATAATGTGGTTGTTCGCAACACCCTTACAGATGCAAGAAAGAAGAGAAGAGAATTGGGGTTGGAGATGGTCTTCGCTGCGGCTACGGTGCGTGCGTCATCCCAGCCGGCGAGCAACGCAGCGTCGCGTCGCGGCCGTCGCATCGCGTTGCTGCTCAACACATCTCTACACTCACAATACTTAATGCTGTGTATGCTTCCCTACCCGAGTCATTTCTATATATTTTTTATCTTAACCTTTCTTTAAAATTTTTGCTCTTAACGCAACCTGAGATGACTTGCAAACAACAAATCTGGTAATTATATAATAAGCTCACAATTTCTAAACTTAATTTATGGGATCTAAAGTATGCTTAAGTAACTTCAACATTTTTAAGTAAACTGTGTATGGAAAGATATGGAAATAACAATATAATAAAGAAATGTACCAAAATTACACACTGATCTGGCAAAACTATTGAGATAAACAATCCCATATTTTTTAAAATCTATTATCTAGGAAAATATCCAAATCTAATAGTATCATATGATTTCTACATTTAAAAACTAAATATGAGGTCTATGATTTAGTTGTATGCAAGTTAAATTTTTGGTTCATTAATTAATGAATAACTTAATGTTTTTTTTCTTTCCCGATCTGTTTCCTATCAGTTCCCTTGTCCAAAGAAGATGCAGATCAATTTGACTGGTTTTCTTAATGGAAAGAATGCAAGGCTGTTTATGGGGGAACTGTGGGAACTGCTGCTTAGCGCTCAGGCCAGTGAAAATGGCATCCCAGAGTCATTTACGCAGCAGAAAAAAGAAGAAATCAAGAAAAGAATGGTGAGCTAGAAAATATTTTATATTACTAGTGCTCCTCACTTCTTTAATGTTTCTTCTAGAACAATTTAGGTTACATAGTGTAAATAGTAAAAAATGCAAGTAGTTGTAACTAAATTAGGTAAATTGTTTTAAAAATAAAAACAGCTTTTTTAATAATTTGTTTTCAATGCATTGACTAAAACATTCAACATATTTATTCTACAAACAAATTTTATCATATGTTTGTAAATTGATTGCACAATGATCAATTTACAGCTAACTACTAATTGAATACTGTTAGTAAATATGACTAATGTAACTGCTTATTTCCTGTTTCAACTGAAACAGGGTGGTTTTAGGAATATTGTTGTAAATTGTGTAGAATGTATTTTTTTTTCTGATTTGTACTTAGTGTGCATGTCATAAATATTCACTCATTGTCATTGATTTTTGATGTCAACAATCGGTTGAGAAGAATGTGCATAAAGTGAAACTGGATAAATTTGATGGTTCAAGCAACATTCAGTGTATTCTACAATAACGGAATAATTCTGAGCCTTAGAGAAAATGCTAAAGCTTTAGTATAGGTTTAACAATAATACATACATACAGGTCAAACCGATAACCTCGTTTTTTGAAGTCGGTTAAAAAAATGTCTGGCCAAGGACATACATAGGTATCTATTGTTATTTTTTTATATAGGAGGAGCAGCAGAAGGACAAGGACAAAGACCGGCGTCGTTCGCGGTCCCGTTCCAGGTCGCGATCGCGGCGCCGCTCGCGGGACCGCCGCCGCTCCCGTACCCGCTCACGCGACCGCTCCACAGACAGGAAGTACGACACCCACTAGCATTGTCCCGTATGTTTTATGTCGATCAATGTGTATTCTATGCAGCAGGTCTAGACAATAATTGGCATAAACGCCAGCGGCGTGCACAGGGTTATGACACAGGGTATGCGGAGGGGTACTCGGTCACAAAAACTTTCTTTTACAGATTTTTAGCATAGTCACAGCTATGCTACGGATCTCTAATGTCCGGTTCCTATATCATTAAAACGACTCGTTTTAGTTACAAATAGTAATAAATTCTACAGCGCGTGAGCTAAAACTATTCTTATAATTTATATATATATGTGAGTGGTTACGCAAAAAGGGACCTCAAGGGAAAATAATTGATTTCGAGTAAATCACGTTTAAAATGTTGAGTCGAAATGAGAGAGGCGCGGGGTGTTTTATGTTAGTGTCGTTAGTGAGCGACTTCGTCAGTGAGAAATAGCACGTGTTTGCGATAGCTGTATTATTGGTGACTTATTTATTCGTCTTTTACTTGTCTTTATGTGCGCGCTAGAAAAAGAAACTAGTGTGCGCTGTGTATAAGGTGTAATATTTTCAAAACTGCCTCGGCTTACATAAAAAATCATTAAAAAAAAACTACGGCACCTAAAATTATTTTGATTAGAACAAAACAAAGATGAAGGACCATAGAATCAGAATTTATCAAAAAAAAAAACCGTTTCCAATCCCTTCAGGTCCCTTTTTGCGTAACCACTCACATATATATATATATATATATATATATATATATATATATATATAAATAATAGTTACTATTACTATATGTTACTATATTTATCTATAAAATATCAAATTACCATCCAAACAAACAAATTATGGAACACCTTATCACTATTAAATTGGTTGCTAATGGTTACTGGTACGAATGACGGATCGCTTAATGTAGGAACCAGGCACACCTACACCCGGTACACCTACCTTTAGACACAATTTGAATCTTTTCACTGAATGACAATTGTGAACTTGTTATTTTTAATAAACACACATTTTTAACACAAACTTCACAGTCAAATAACATTTTAAGAAATCTACAATTAATGCACTAATAAAAGCAAATCACTACAATTATTATAGAAACTCAGTAATAGACTTAAATGTGCAATTTTTCAAATGTTAAAATGAAAAATATGATGCAAACAAAATAATAAACAATGCTTATCACACGACAAAAAGCAAATGGCTTCGTAAAACACAAATATATTTCTCCTATTTAAACAAATAAAACCTTACTAAACAAAAATGCATATTGTGCAACCGTGATTTCTTAGATTTCCATCTATTCATTTTAGTCGGATAATACGCATTAACAACATTTTACGATACGCGATTACTCTCGATAATTGCCGAACTGTAAAGACTGCGGCAGTACATTACGTCATCGCTGCTTACGAAATTCATAGATGTGTGCGCTTGCGAATTGAATACAGACACAAAAATTACTATATACATGCGAACAAATCTACTGTACCGAGACACTGCATGCCTTTAGTTAGAGTCGCCAAACGCCTGGCAAACATATGCTTGCCAATAGGTGCTATTTATAAAATATTAGACGTTTTTTAAATTAATATATTTTGGTTATTAATTTATTTACTATTAAAGTCATGAATGGCAAGTAAAGCACTGCCTAATTGCCTGTACAGACTGCACGCCACCGATAAACGATAGGAGAATAGAAAGATAAATGTATGGATTTTGACATAAGCATAATTGAACGCTTACGTCAAGTCCATACATTTATCTTTCTGTTCTCCTAGCGTTTATGCCATTTGTCTAGACCCGCAGGTCAAGCAGTCAACCAAAAAAGATATTTTTAGCAATGATATCAATTATTCTTTATAACAATGGCTAAAACGGGGAATTCACTAGATGGTCAAGCTCGCCGAACTTTACTACTATAGGCCGGATGGTCCGTATTGTTTATACACTTGACAGACATTTGCACAGACATATAGCATCAAAGTCCAGCGGGCATGATTGCTGACTTGCCCGCGAGCATATCCATCTAGTGAATCCCTGCTTAAGGCAAAATTTTGCATGTTCGAATCTTTGAATTTGTGTTGCAACAAACACAACAGAAACTCTGAGCTAACTATATTGCCATATTTTTTCCTAATTATAGGCAGTCCTCGTACTTACGGCACGTTAGGTTCTCGAAATACGCGACGTTAATCGAAACGACGTAAGTCGAGACATTTTTCCATATGTTTACGTATAAAACTCTAGGGTTAGATTCCACACGGACTCAAAATAAAAATAAAAAAACTGCATTTATAACAAAGGATATACATACTTTTTATCAAAAGTTCTTAAAATAATTATGTATGTACTTATGAAATTGCTAGTTATTTTTGGTATTTGTGTGTTATTAATTTTTGTTGTCCCTGAACTAACTAAACAAAATCAGCGGCATGTGCGGGGTAATCCCCGCTCGCGGACACCGCGCCACGTCGGCCCCACGGACATTGTCCGCGCAACAAGTGAATTCTCATATGCCGGAAATCGAAACAATTGACGTATGCTTGAGGAATAGTGTCAAAACATTGTTCGACGTAACTAGAAACGACGTAAGTCTAGGACTGCCTGTATATAATACTAGCTGCAGAGTGCAGTCCGCTGCATTATAAAAGTTTTTGGCGAATCCCACGGGATCACCTAATTTTTCCGGGATAAAAAGTAGCCTATGTGCTATTCCAGATCATCATCTTTAGTAGCAGTTTTTGCATTCAAACATCCATCCATCCAAATATCCAAACTCTCGCATTTATAATATTAAATATAGATTCACGGGACAAATTACACATACTGATCTAACCTCAAAGTAAGCAAATTATTTGCTTGTGTTATGGGTATTAGTCAAAAGATGAATATGCTTTAGGCGAGAAAAATATGACGCTTCGACTCTGCGCCAATGTGAGTTGAGCCTTAGGCTCTTCTGTCCTAATTGGCAAGTAAAAATTCAAATATGCTACTAAACCATCATGTCGTATCATCTTACCTATTCGCCGTGTTTTAGCCGTGTTGGTCCCGGCCTCCTTTGAAGAATAGGCCAACTGCCGTTCTGCCAGGCAGGTCGTAAAAGGCAACCGATTGGCTATCGAGTCACTACCATCGTGGCTACTAGGTGGTAGAGTTCTGCTTTGTCACGCCCGCGTCTGGTACCACCGCCTTACCTATTCCTGCCGCAATAGCGTCAGTGCTATTCGCTGTCGTGTTCCGGTTTGGAGGGTAAGGTAGCCGGTAAACTTATGCATGTGGCATTAGACCTCGCCACAAGATAGCAACGCACCATTAACATCTTTGGTGTCTATAGGCGATGGTTGACTCTTTCCATCAGGAGACCCATATGCTTGCTTGCTATCTTATGATATATAAAAAAAAAATCACGAAGACTGCTTGTGAAATTCCAGTTTAAAATTCCGACTGCAAAAAAAATAACACTACTGATTATATGCATACACTATTTCTTTCTACAGGAAAACTATCTTGTTTGTAGATTCTAAATTCTTTTATTGTGCTGTAGGTACTGCTGGCTAACGTGTGTCAGGGGTGCATAAAGACGAGAAACGAGGTGTTTGCACTGAACCTAAACTATACAATCGTGATAATATAAAAAAGTATTATTATTGATTTCTACTCAGTTGCTTTTACTTATTGTCAAGCAACCCCTAACTATAAGCTTTTAACGCCTAACTGGTGCTTTGAGGTTAGTAGCAGTCTGCACAATAGTGAATGCTAGAGTTGTCTAGCAATGGGATAACACTGATGCGAAAAACATAATTGGTAAATGATTTTAAGGCTCAAGGATGCCAAAGGTTTTTGCATAGCGTTGTAATGAGAGGGTTTTGGTTTAAGACATCGCAACGGAGGCAGCCCGCGACGGTCGCGGCGACGCAGTCGGGAGAAAAGGAGCCAGTCCAAGTCTTCGCATATTGAAGAGATCAAATTACCTGAAACTAAAGGTAAACTCTACCACATCTAATAATAGCTGTGTGATATAAATCTTTTGTAGTTAAAGAGAAGGATAACCAACAAGAAGATCAGCTTTCCTGCTGTAAAAAAGAGCATTTTGTGTCGCATTTCCTGTCGCAATTATTGGTGCATTGCTAACTTGTGGCGAGGTCTTATGCCATGTGCATAAGTTTACCGGCTACCTTACCCTCCAACCGGAACAAGACAGTGACAAGCACTGACGCTATTGCGGCAGGAATAGATAAGGCGGTGGTACCAGACCCGGTCGAGACAATAACTCTACCATCTAATAGTCACAATTGTATGCCTTGCATAGCTAATCGGTCACCTTTTGCGATCTACCTGGCAGTTGGCATATTCTTCAAAGACTCCTGAACCAACACGGGGATTTGGATGTGTCACTTAATCTATGTCAAATCTCTTGGATGGATATGCATTATTTTTATATAATAGGAGGTTCCATCTGCTTGTTTACTATCTTAATCAGGCAGATGGCTCTAATAGAAAGACACCATTGCCTATACATATTAAAGGTATTACCGCTGCTTATTTGTTTGGCCAGATGATAAAGCCACAGACATAGCTTACCGGCTGCATTACTCTTCAAAGTACATTGCAGAACAAGTATCATGACGATCATGGTGACTCATGCCAATCAATCACCTTTTACACTTACTACCTGACAGATTGGCAAATTTGTCTGTGGTGTGAGATTCATTCTTGTAGTATGAGTAGAGTATGAGAGCCTGAAATTTTATCAAGAATGAGTTGGTCTTTGCAATTGCAACTTACTTGAATCATGCTGTATTGTAAAACAAATTAGGAATATGTATCCTCACTCTGAGAATTTATTTGAGCGAGGCGTAAAATTTATTTACCCATTAATAATATAGCAGTGCCTTTACAATACTATAATAAACACATAAACTGCTAAATAAACTCTGAACCAGCTTTGATGAGGCTTGACAATGAGATAGTTAAAGGCTTTTATTTTATATTTTATACCCGAACCCCGTTGATTGCGTAGTCAGGGTCGCTAACTACTCGACCAATGGGGCGGTCAAGTTCACTGAAAGGTTACATACACACTATATACATTATATACACACTGAAAGGTTATATAAAATATCTTGTTTTCTTACTATAATCGCAGGCAAAACTATCGAGCGGTAGTTTATTATCAAATATGTGAAAACTTGTATGTTTGGGATCTAAACTAAATCATCCAATAATTGCTGAATGTTTTGGATGACATTTTTGCTTTGATAATAACACATTTTTCCTATAGCATTCATCGAAACTTGTCATGCAATAATCTGTATTCAAAATAACATATATTTACACAAAATGTTTCTAATTTTCTAATTTTTTTTTACATAAATGCAGATGGCTCTCCTGATGGAAAAATAACTAAAGCCTATAGACACTAAAGATGTTAATGCTGTGTTGCAATCTGTGTTTTCAATGTGTTGCAATTCAAACTGGAACATGACAATGACAAGCATTGATGTTATGTGGCAGGAATAGGTAAGGCCGTGGTACTGAATATCCGGGAATTTGGTGAGACGTTGCGGAACTCTTAACACCTAGTTGTCACGATGGTAGTGACATGTATAGCCAATCAGTCGCTTGTCAGAAGTCGCTGCCTGGCAGAAGGCATCCGAGACCAACATGAGGAAGACATGCGAAAATTTGTATTTTATTAACTTACTAGCTGTGCCCGCGACTTCGTTCGCGTGGAAAAAATTCTAAAATATCCTATGTCCTTCTCCTGGCTCTAAACTACCTCCCTGCCAATTTTCAGCTAAATCGGATCAGCCGTTCTTGAGTTATAAGTGGAGTAACTAACACGACTTTCTTTTATATATATAAGATGTATTTTTTGCTTTCCAAAGAAAATGGAAAATCGCCAGAGAAGGAGCCTGATGATGATGTAGTGGAAGAGGTTAACCACAACTCTACGACTGAGAACAAGGAAGAGGAGAGTCAAGATGTCTCCGTGGTTGAAGAGGTCAAACCTGAAGAAAAGCCCAAATCCAGATCTGCTTCACCTGAAAAGTAAATATATTTATTTTGTTATTGAAATTTAAGGGTTTGCTGCTGCAATTTATAGACAGTAGTTTGTTATAAACACTAATTCTATTATTGTTTTTACTGCTAGAATTTTCTGTCTAAGTTGTTAGCTATTACTAATTTTTTTTATATCATAAGATAGCAAAGAAACAGTTGGGTCTCCTGATGGAAAGAGTCAACAATCGCCTATAGACACCAAAGATGTTAATGATGAGTTGCTATTTTGTGGCGAGGTCTAATGTCATACACATAAGTTTCCTGGCTACCTTACCCTCCATACTGGAAGACGACAGCGACAAGCACTGATGCTTTGCGGCAGGAATAGGTATGGCGGTGGTACCAGACCCGGGCGAGACAATGCAGAACTCTACCACGTAGTAGCCACAATGGTAGTGACTCGAGTAGCCAATCGGTCGCCTTTTACTGTCTGCCTGGCCGAACGGCAGTTGTCTATTCTTCAAAGGAGCCCGAATCAAACATCAGGATAAAACTAAGTTGATGCTGTTGAGGTTTGGTTACCAAATCTGGGTAATTTCTGCTGGTAGTCAAGGTTGTAATATAGTAAAACAGATGAACATTTACCAGTGTTAAAGTAAGAGGGATAATGAATATGTAGCCATGGTCAAAGAGATTAAACCTAAAGGATAGATCAGGTCCAGATCAGCTATATCAGAAAAGTAAATATTTTTTTATTACCAACATAAACAAGCAATAAACTAGACAAATTCTGGGTCCCTATAATCAACGATCTATCATTCGTAGCAGTTGGTTACTGCTTGGCTGTTTGCTGCCTGCTGTTGGTTACTGTTGGTTGTTGGTTAGCAACCAATTTAATAACAACGAGGCGTTCCAGAAGTTGTTGGGTCATTTGGTAATTTGTAAAAAGTAGTAAATGAAATATATATTTTGTAGCATTCTAGCTGCAGATAGCTCTCCTGGTAGAAGAGACAACCATTTTCTATAGGCACCAAAGATAATACGTTGCTATCTTGTGGCGAGGTCTAATGCCACATGCATAAGTTTACCAGCTACCTTAGTCTCCACACCGGAACATGATAGTGACGAGCGTTTGCGGCAGGAATTGGTAAGGCAGTGGTACAAAAAACCAGGACAAGATTGTATTATTAGACCTTTAATATAATTAGCCCATCCTAAAATCAGTTGCCACCAATATGCTACATAAATAACGGGGTTTAATCTATCTATCTTTCTTCTATCTATCTATATAAAAATCAATTGCTGTTCGTTAGTCTCGCTAAAACTCGAGAACGGCTGAACTGATTGGGCTAATTTTGGTTTTGAATTAATTGTTGCAGTCCTGGGAAGGTTTAAAAGGTGAGAAAATATAGAAAAAAATAAGAGTAGTTAAAAAGGCAGAACAACGTTTGCTGGGACAGCTAGAATAGAATAGAATGGAATAATTTATTTAAAATATTATTTGTTAGTAATAATATATATTTTTTATAAGATATAAAAAATACATATTTTTTTTAAATTATATTTTTTTATATCACAGAGTAGCAAATATGTAGATGGCTATCTTGATGGAAAGAGACAACCATCTCCAATAGACACCAAACATGGTAATGCTTCGTTGTTATATGTGTGGCACTATTGTGACAGGAAAGGGAATGCTAGTGGTACCAAACCACTGTGGTGTGATGTTGAATGATTTCTATACATTTTAAAAGTCACGCTTTATCAAACCTCCTTTATCTATAGATTATCTGCTCCTTTGTGTAATTATGGAAAGTATTTTTAAAAATACGTATTAAAGTATATTACAGTATTTTCCAGTTCTGTATGTAAATTATTTCTTTAAAGACCTGCAGTGGAGGAGAAGGTTGAAGAGAAGCCAGCGGAAAAACCCCGGGCGTCCTCCAGTGAAAGGCGTTCGTCATCAGCATCTTCACGTAAATAGTTTTGTTTACTAATTAATGTGGCTTCATTCTCTATCTCGTATTTCAAACCTGTTTTAAAAAGTATGAGGTTCTTGTATTACAGGCGCATATTAGCATATGAGAGCTCAACAAAATCTCTGTAAGTAGATAATGTGTGTATAGAATAAATCAACTGCCTTACTGCTAGACATCACGTGAAAGGCGAGAGCAGGCTAATACGTGTCACATCGTGATTAGTATCTAGGTGGTAGAGTTCTGCAATGTCATGAACGGGTTTGATTTCACCGCCTCATCTATTGCTTTGGTGCTTGTCGCTGTTGTGTCGTCCAGTTTGGAGGATAAAGTAGCTGGTAAATTTATGCAAGTGACATTCTGGACCCACTGCACAGACAGCAATGCAGCATTAACATCTTTGGTGTCTATAGGAGTTGTTTATTTCTTTTTGACGAGATTCATTTGCTATCCTATGAAAAAAGAATGTGTTTTGATTATGTAAAGTTGATCCATTAATATAATGCTTAATTAATTTGTAATATTTTATTTAATAGTATTTCTCTGTAGAAATAGATTTTCTTCATCCTTTTCATAATTCAAACCTTTCATATGTGCATAGGTGAAGCTATTTTTTTTTTCTATTCACCGTACATGTTAAGCTGTGAAATATGACATCTATAATTATAAGGTAGATGTGACAAAAATAACTAGTTATTTGAAGTGGAATTCTGACAGTATGTTAATACATATTATGTTAATACGACAATGACTTGCAATCTTTGCATTACTAAACTATTATGATTTTGGAATCAGACATTATCAGCTTCTAATAGGCAACATATGCATACATAAAATTTATTTAGACATTATAATTTATTAAGATATTATAATTTAATATAAAAAGGGCAAGCAAAAAGCAAAAATATATAATTGTTTCACAGGTGGGAGTGTAAAGAAGAGATCTTCACATAAGAAACGGCACTACCGTTCAAATCGGGATTCATCCAACAGCGCTAGCCCTCGACGCAGTTCCAGGAGAGAAAGGTGTGTGTTTTGCAAAAATGTTGATTTGATTAATAAGAAATATATATATATTTACTCAATTTAGATCGATTGATTATGCAGTGGCTTCTTGCTAAATATTATTTTTTAACTAATAAGTATGGACTGTTAACTCAAATTAATAGGAAGAATGTACAAACTCAGCATCATGTAATCCCCGTGTTGGTCTGGGCCCTCTTTCAAAAATAGACCATCTGCAGTTCTGGCAGGCAGTTCGTAAAATGAACGATTGGCTATGCGAGTCACTACCATCGTGCTACTAGATGGTAGAGTTCTGCATTATTTTGTTCATGTCTGGTACCTCTACATTATCTAATCCTGTCACAATATCGTCAGTGCCTGTTATTGTCGTGTTCTGGTTTGGAGAGTAATGCATATGGCTTAAGACCTCGTTACAAGGATAGCAAGGCACCATTAACATCTTTGGTGTCTCTTTTTATTAGGAGAGTCATCTTTGTTGTTAATAGGCGATGATTTATCTCTTTCCATTAGGAGACCCATCTGATTGTTTTCTGTCTAGATATAAATATCACAACAAAAGACTAAGACATCTGATTTTTTTCACTTAGTAGCTCGAACACACTGCTAAAGGTCTTGCTTTTGCACTTTTTTGTTTGTCCATGGTTGACGTCACTAGGTAGCTGACTTACGTCAAATTTATACAAACAATTGGCTCATTAGCCACAGTTAAGCTGGTTATTCACTTGAGCTGATCGTGACGAGCTGCCTCATCCTGAGCGTACCACAGGCTGCGGTAAGCTGCGCAAGTGGATATCCAGATACAAAATAATTTTTGCCGTGTACCGAGCACACAGCAACGTCTCCATTCATCGCACGGCTCCTACTGAGGCATCTTTGAGCATAGCCATTTACCGATCAATTACCGTAAGAGTCTACCGCGTGTTGTGCGGTCTCCTTTGAAGAATAGGCCAACTGCAATCTGCCAGGCAGATCGTAAAAGGCGACCGATTGGCTATACGAGTCACTACCATCGCTGTTATTAGGTGGTAGAATTCTGCGTTGTCTCGCCCGGGTATGGTACTAATGCCTTACCCATTCCTGCCGCAATAGTGTCAGTGTTTGTCACTGACGTCCGGTCCGGAAAGTAACCAGTAAACTTATGCATGTGGCATTTGACCTCGCCACAAGAGAGCAACGCATCATTAACAAAAGTCGTAATATAACATTATTTTTTTACTATAGGAGCAAGTCTCGGCGACGCAGTAGCAGGCGGCGCTCGCCGGATCGGCGAGACCGCGACCGTGATCGTGATCGCGATCGGGATCGAGAGCGCGAGCGGGAGCGGGAGCGAGAGAGAGAGCGTGAACGGGAACGCGAGCGCGAGCGCGAGCGGGAGCGGGAAAGAGAAAAGCGGCGACGCGAGCGCGAGCGGGAACGGAGAGACAGGTATTTACGCATACAACTAAAGCGCGCAGTTATATACCATAGTTAATTTTTTTACTTTGATATAAATATTATGAATGAATAAGCTTGCATTTTTCCATTCTTTATTTTACCTTTTCCATAAGAAATTTTCTTCCTTGATTATCTGTTATTTATTATATCAAATATCAGATTTAATTATTAAAATTAACAGAAAATTATAAATAGTAAACCCTACTTAAATGTGTATAAAAAAAACCCATCATTTTAAAACACTAATTTCTGTATTTTATTTTACATTTGTATTTCGAAATTTATAACTTAAATTAGAAAATGTTAGAAGAAAATTTTTTGTACCCTTTATTTTTAAAAGAGAATCTTTCTAAATTAAATATTTACAATAGTATTACAAAAGTAACGAAAATGTATGTATCATATTATGCGAATTTTAAAGATAAAATTATAAAATCAGGTCACGAGAACGTCGCCGATCGCTTGAAAAACGTAGACGTTCGCGTTCACGCTCTCGACGGCGTTCAAGAGACAGGTAATTTTGATTTGCTTTTGTTTTTAGTTGCTCCTTTTTATTTATATATGCTGTAGTGTTAGCATACGTCAACACGGTAAATTATTTAAAGTGATTGTAGGAGAATCATAGTTAGGTTTAATATCTTGGTGTATACCATAGGACATATTTCGTATCTTTAGACATACAGACTGACTGGTGAGTTACCTTTAATATTTAAGGATGTGATAATTGGCGAACATATATGATGAAAAAAAATAACATTAAAAATAAATATTAAAATACTTCTTAGTAAACAGTACACCGAGAATCCTCTATTTACTTGCACCGTACTTGGACACCGCTTGGTGCGCAACACAGAATAGCGTGGTTCGGCGGCGGCGTGTTCTTGATGTCGACTAGCGCGTACTAGAGGGTATAATATCCACATTTCACTTATTTTTAGAGAAATATTGGTCAAAAATTATGCCCCTAATTTCATTATTTCATTTATCGAGAATCGAGTACCGAGTACTCTCCAAAAGTATCGAAGGTAACTCACCAGTATAATTTAAAATCAATATTTTATAGGCAAATTCTATTATTCATAAATGCGAAAGTCTGTCTGTCTGTCTGTTACGCTTTCACGGCTAAACCGCTGGACCGATTTTCATGAAATTTGACATGGGTGTAGTTGAAGATCCGGGGTCAAATATGTTTTAAAAAACATTAAAACATATGGGCGGGTAAAAATTAGCGTATGGGCTAATTTTTTTTTAAAATCAGTTCCTGGAGGGCGGAAATAGGGGATAAAATTTTTATTAAAAGCTATCTGGATGACTTACTAATAATATACTCGCGGGCGAAGCTGCGCGGGTCAGCTAGTAAATCAATAAAATAACGATAAAACATACAAATTGACTGCGGCATGTGGGTAATGAAAAATACCTATAATTCAATAAATTATTTTCAAGTACTTGAGATTTAATATTATTATGTTTTACACTTTTCATCGTCGGCACTTAATGAAATTCCTGTATTTAGAGGTAATTGTATAGGGAACTACAAGTACATTATTTTCTATATTTACCTCATTATTATCATTTTATTTACTTTTATATTATTAACATTTAGTTTTAAAAATGTGTTAATCTAAACAATGTAAAAAATATAATTATAAAGCTAAGTATCAATGTAGTAAACTCACATAAATGTTTTACAAAGATATAGATTGAGCTAGCCTGCACACTTTTGCCCGTGAGCTTTTTGAAAAAAAAGGTCGATTGGAAATCTATAAAATTATGATGAAAGAATTGAGAAATAAATTGAGAAATAAAATAGTATTTATCATAAAAATTATTATAATTTTTCCCTGAAAACCACAAACATGCTTAATATAATGATATGGATTAACCTGGAGGGCGGAAACTTTTCATCGTCGGCCGTCCGTCCTTGAACCATCGCCTCTGTGGTCTAGTGGTCCAGTGTTGGCGTTGACCACATGAGGTCCCGGGTTCGATTCCCGGGTCGGGCACTTTAAAACAAAGTGTTTTTTCAGTTTTCTGAGAAACACAAAGTTGCCCGGGATTGGAAAGTACCCGGTTGACGATAGGCTTGCCACCTATCACATTTGTGGGACCAAGTATCTTCGGCTAATCGTGGGTGCACTTGTTGTACCTCTGCCTACCCCTTCGGGGATATGGGCGTGAAGATACTTTTTTTATATGGATTAACAAGTTAAATTATTTATTGGTTTTTGCGTGATATGCGTTTAAAAAAGTCAGCTATGTTTTATACAGGTTGCAAGAGACGGTCTATCTAACCATAGATTTGGGCCATGAATCTAAGTTAGAAACTGTTGGAAATTTATGTGGGTTTTTTGACGATTTTTTAACTTTGTATAATTTGATTTATTTTAATACTCTACGGTGTTTTTATTAAATGTAAAACATATTAAAATTAAACTTAAAACGTAATTTAACCTTTTAACCATCCAACTTTTTATCAGTTGATGTGCCCCCAGCGCCTGGAGTGATTAAGCAGAAGTCTTTTGTTTGAAATTCAGCCTTTACCCCATGTTATTATCGATTTAGAGAAATTTAAATTTATAATGATAAGTAAATTTAACATTGTAACTTTAAATTTAATTAGTAAAACATTGCCTTTCCTCTCACTCACAGGTAGGTGCAGACGATCTGTTTGGCAGTAGAGCCTCTGTTATTGCACATTGTATCTGTACATGTAAAATAACAATATTTTAAATAATTTTCTGAGTTCACTTTTTAATAATTTTAATAAGTTCTTAGAATGTTTCTAAGAATCTATACTAATATTATAAAGATAAAGTTTGTAATTTTGTGGGTTTGTTTGTAGGAAGTGGTCTCTGGAATTTCTGACCGATTTTGAAAGATCTTACTGGTAGAAAATTACTTTATTTTTGAGTGTAATAACTTTTGCCCCAATTTTCCCGTGGATTCGGAAAATACGCGGGTTATGTTATACCGCGAGCAACTGATAGTTTGTTATTTTATTAAAGTGATCAGAAATTTTGATTAAAAATAATTGTCAAGTATTTTCTTAGTTCATCTGGCACTAAGCAATGAAAAATATAAACTTATTAAAAGTATTGATCAAAAGATTAAATTAAAAATAAAAAGGCTTTTTTATGAAATCCTCTTTGAAAGTGCTTGCTTTTTTCAAGCATTATATAGAGGAGGTTTTACCATCGAGTAATTACTTGGCAATCCAAATTATTTATTTGCATGTGTAAATATGTAAAAAATATAACTATTTATTATATGATAGGATTTAGATAAATTCGTTTCTTCAAAATCAAGTCACACTTCTTCGATCAGTAATTGTAAGAAGGCGACATTATTTGAAATGGTTTTTTATCTATGCTTAACACAATATAGGCTTTGCTACAGGATAATGTCACAAGTTGTAAACGTGAAAATGATTGCTATATAATACGGGCAATAGAAGAGCCGTTATTCTTGCAAAAATGCACTAAATTGTCGGGAGTTTTTTTAATAGGTATGTTCAATAATATGACGCACTGAATGTAATTTTAGAAAAAAAAAATTAGGGGAGTGGTAGTGCCGCAATTTTGCGAAAAACCATTTCGGCTTATATCCCCGTTAATTAAATGTGTACGGGATGCAATTTTTTTTTTATATTTAAGATTCTTCTTCTATTCTTCAAAGGAGTCCGGACCAACATAGGGGATCCCATGTTGGTCCGGACTCCTTTGAAGAATAGGCCAACTGCCGTTCTGCCAGGGGGTCGTGACCGAATGGTTATGCAAGTCACACTGTCGTGGCTATTAGGTGGTAGAGTTGTGCACTGTCTCGCCCGGGTCTGGTCGGTGGTATCAGCCTCATGCAAAAGTCTACCGGCTATTTTACACTCCAAACCGGAACAAGACGATGACAAGCATTAACGCTATAGCGGCAGGACTAGGTAAGGCGGTGGTACCAAATACTCGGGCGAGACGTGGCAGATCTCTACCATGTAGTAGTTGCGATGGTAGTGACACCTATAGCTAATCAGACACCTTTTACGTTTTGCCTGGCGGAACGGCAGTTGGTCTATTCTTCATAGGAGTCCAGATTAATATGGGGTAATGATAAGAGCCTTTATTGCAGAAAATTAACTTTCCCAACTTTTGTTAAATATTTTTTTATATCACCGTTTACGACTTATAAGACTATTACTATTTGTTTATTATTTATTTTAAAATTCATGTTACGGAAAACCTTTTTCAAAAATGTTTTTCGTAAAATGGCGCTCCAAGTTGCAGCTATAGCTATAAAAAATAACTCCTGCAATTTAGTGCAAGAAAAATTGTTGTATTGGCTATACTAATAGTATTGGTGTGTGTTAGGTCTCGCGACCGCGACCGGGATCGCGATCGGCGACGCTCGCGTTCTCGGCGGCGCTCGCGCTCGCGGCGGCGTTCGGATCGTCGCTCGCGCGACCGCGACCGACCCTCACGCGATCGTCGCTCGCGGGATCGTCATACTAGGGATAGATCAAGGTAAACCGCTTCATGGGATAAACTCACTATTCAAAGCAGGGACAGACGACGGTAGCGTGTACGCACCTAATCCTGGACTTTTTTATAAATGTAAGATAGCAAACAAGCAGATAGGTCCTCTGGAGACTTCGCAATTGCCTATAGACACCAGAGTTGTTGACGGTACATTGGTATCTTGTAGCGAGGTCTAATGACATGTGCATAAGTTTACTGACTAACTTACCCTTTAAACCAGAACACGAAAGTGAGAAGCACTGACACTATTGCGGCAGGAATAGGTAAGGTGGTGGTGCAGAGACCCGGGCGAGACAATGCAGAACTTTACCACCTAGTAGCCACGATGGTAGTGACGCGCATAGCCAATCGGTCACTTTTTACTACCTGCCTTAAATTACCTACAATTTATTATACTAACAGGTGTTCGTCCGAGTATTACGAAAGCATATTTTTATTATTAACTTCCCCCTCTCGTCAGTAAAATTAAGCAAAACTCTTCTCCAACCCCTTTATGATAACCTCAAACATTAGTATAGTAGAAGTACCTGTTTTGGTCATATTCAGGTTTTGACCACTTTCAAATTTGTATCAATGATATTCCTATCTACGGTTATAATGCTGGAGCCGCACTTGCATCGTTCGTCACAAAGCTTCGTGCAATGACATGATAAATGTATGTATGGGTCATATCTACATTTATCGTGTCTGCACGAAACTTTGTGACGATAGACACAAGTGTTGCTCCAGCATACGATAATCAGGAGTGATTGCTTAATGAGTACGACACTGTACACACGTTTAACCAACTATGTCACTCACACATATATTGCAGTGTACATTATTTGACCAACTTACGTACATGCTCCACATATGTCCACGGAAGCAGGCATTTTATAAGCAACATATAATACTACATGTTGCAATTTTTTTTCCAGTCGATACGTATATTTTGGGAATACAGTTTAAATACCTCAACAATTGTAGGCATTTCTAAGAGGCATAAAAGGAGAAATGGGGCTACTGACTAGGAAACTTCAGGGACAGGTCATGTTCTTTCCAAAAAATTAACAAACATCACATAACAAATCTGATTATAGTCTGATTGATTGCAAATGAAACATTAGGAAAAAAATGGCTTGCAAAAATGTCTTGACTAGTCACTTATCCTTTTATCATTACTGACTTGTACACCTCCCAATTATACCTAAATAAATCTACCATTTAAAAATTGTATTTTGTATTTAGTTCTATTGTGTATTGTGTTTGTAATTTGCATATGTACATTTACAGGGACAAAAAATCAAGAGATCGCAAAGAAAGAAGGTCAAAAGATAGGAAATCTCGCGACAGAAGATCTAGCGACATAATCAAAGAACGCTTAGAGAAATCAGTTTCTATTCCAAGAAAAGGTAGCTATTTTAAATTTGTTATTGTAATTTCTTGTGGAGTTCGATAAATTGGAATCTTAACTAGGTATTTTCTTTTTTCCAGAAAACGCGGAAAAGCTGCGTAAGAAATCTCCCGAAAGGGTGTCTATCCCACGGGAGCGTGAACGTTCGAAAGAACAGGTATCTAGTTCCAGTAGAGAATCATCTATAGAAAAGGAAAAACCTGCCACACAAAATGATACACAAAACAAATCGGCTCGGTCATCTGATGAGGAAGACAGAGATGATTTCATTACTATACCAACATTGCGAGAATACTCTAAGAGTTTATCACGAACACCATCACCTTTCTTAAGGAAGCATGAGATGGAAAGCAATAAGAAGTCTGATAGATCTGGAGATGACGGCTCAGGTAAAGAACAGGGTGACAATGATAGGAAGGTACAGGATGTAAAGAAATCAAAGCGCAAAGGAGGACGGCCATCTGAATCCGAAAGCGAAAGTAGTGAAGAAGTCGCAAAAGCTAAAGCGAAAGCAAAACTGAAGCGAAAAGAGAAGTCTACTTCGAAAAGATCTAAGAAACCTAAGAAAGAGAGTTCATCAAGTGATAGCGAATCCGACGATTCCTCTTCAAGCGATTCTGAAGAAGATAGAAAAAAGAAGAGCAAAAAGACAGCGAAAAAGAAGTTGGCAAAAAAATCTAGAAAGAAAAGAGCTCGTTCTTCTAGTTCAGACTCAAGTTCGGAGGAAGAAGTCAAGCATAAGAGTTCTAAGACAAAGCAAAAGAACATTCCAGAAGAATCTGACACTGACCGAAAGTCTAAAAAACGTAGCAAGGATGACCGTAGTATTGACCGCGCTAAACGTGATAAATCTGAAAGTAAACAAGCAAAATCAAAAAAGGCAGACAATTCAGAAGGATCACATGACGACAGTTCTGACAGTGATGAAAAGTCTACCAAAAAGAAGGCGAAACATGATTCCACTTCGTCAGAAAAAGAAGTAAGACGTAAAAAAGAAGCTAACAAAGAAAAAGCAGCATCGCCAGAAGTTACTAAAAGCAGAAAAAGTGATGATAAAGGTTCAAAATCTAAACACAATGATGAAGTGAAGTCTAAATCACGGGACGAAACGGAAAAAAAGGCAAAAAAACGGGAAAAAGAAGATTCGTCATCAGATAGTGATCAAGTTTCTAAGAAGAAAGCTAGAAAGAAAGTATCTGAAAGTGATTCGGATTCGGAAAGTGACGAACCTAAAAAGTCTAAGAAAGCTAAAAAACATAAAAAGCATTCTAAAAAACACAAGAAACATAAAAAACACAAGAAGTCATCTAAGAAAAAGGATGACTCGTCGGAGAGCGAGGAAGCTGAAGAAGAAGAGGAGGAGGGCAAGGTCAACAATGAAGATTTAGAAAAAAAACTTCGAGAAAGGGCCCTAAAATCCATGAAGAAACAAACTAGTGCATCGGGCTCAGACTAGTGTTAAATTGAAATTCTTATTGTTTTAATTACATTAAAGTAATGTTTTAATTTTAGTCTACATAACAGCAGTTTTAATTAATGTACTAGCAAATACGAATGTTAAGGTAAATCTGTATGTATGTCTGTAATAAAATTTTAAAATTTAAGTATATTTATTTATTATAGTTTCCTTATAATTATTATGACAACATTCAGCATAAACTTTTAAATTATAACATTTAAATAACTATAACTTACTTCCTTTGGTGTCATTATTGTGTACTACAGTGCTCTTAACGCTTTATTGCAATATAAATAAATTCAACATTTTAATACATTATACTAGGTACACTATACAGCGTGTAAGGGACCGTGTGCCGAAAAATTAAAAAAACATTCCACTTTTGTGCTCTAGTCATGATGGTACTTTCGGTTTGTGTGAGAAATGCGAAATTTTTTTATGATGTTTTCTTACTTTTACGCCACGCAATGTAATGCGTATATTGCTCCGAGTCGTAGCGACCATGGAACTCTAATTGAAGGCCGTTTGTTTTGCGTGGTATGCGGCGCATAATACCTTGCTTGTTTTGTGTATTTTCGTAAATTTTACTATTTTTTAGAATAAGCACTATAGAGTATTAGAATAAACCATATCGTCTAAAAAATCAAATTTCGTGTGGTTTCGATTTTCGGTAGACATTCCCTTACACGTATATTGTTACTGCTATACAGTAAGTAATAAACACTCTCCGACCCGAGAGTTACACAGATTAAGGTTAATATGTAGGTCCATGATATTAAAAAATAATAGTAAAATGATTCTAGCTATAATTTTTAAAATGCTCTTATTATCATCTTTTAATATTCAGTGGTGAACATTGAATATTTCTAAAATTTAACGAATATTTTAATCTAGTATATCACAATTTCTTGTCAGTGGATGTGGCGTCTTAGATGTCGCAACGGTTTTTTTACCTACAAGTATAAGAGACTCATAAACGACGATGATCTGGTAGGCAAAAAACTCAGAGCATCGCTCATCGCCGCAGAGTGGCTATTTTATCGGTTTTTTATCGGATACACTGGAGAGTGCGCTGTGGAATTGCACGACTTAATTCCGCCATCCCCGTTTTTCTATCGATCGTCGAGGCGCAAAGATTCTAGGCATCGCCATATGGTGGACGTTCTACGTACCCGGACAAAGCGGTTCGACTCAATATTATTTATTCGAACCGCTAAGGACTGGAACTTGCTTCCTGAGTCTGTCCCTCGACGAGTACAATTTTGGGGATCTTCAAGAGAAGAGTGAACAGGTACCTTCTAGGGAAGCGCGTTCCATCTTAGGCCTCATCTTAGCTTACCATCAGGCGAGATCGTGGTCAAGCGCTTCTCTATCGATAATAATAAAAAAATCCATATTTTCCGTGGTCACATCACGCGTGAATGGCTGGACCTTTGACAAGAGAAAGTTTCCTCCATCTAAGGGTTGGGCCGATTTCGTTAATTTTTTGTTGTTTGTAATTGTCAAGAGAAGGTTCTTATAAAAGAAAATATTAAGTAAATTGCACGTAAACTATATTACTACATAGTATAAAACAAAGTCGCTTCCCGCTGTATGTGTGTGCTTAGATCTTTAAAACTAAGCAACGGATTTTGATGCTTTTTTTAACCGATTCCGTGCGGATGAACACCGCAGAGGCGCCATGGATATCTTTTGTGTATGGCGCGTGGCACCCGCGAGGAGCCAAAATTTATACACTTAAAACTCGGTCAAAATTACATTTTTAAGATGTTTTCTGTAAAAATTTGTCACGTAGATCATGCCTATAGTGTTCGTTTCAGGATTTTGCGTGAATAAGTATATTTCAGCGGTTTCAAATTTTTTACGTCATAATTAGTCTCAGGAATTTCGTTTCTTTTTCTAGATAATACTAGAACGAAGTGTAATAATTTACATTATTAATCTCTACTTTAAATAAGAATTACACTCCGCAGAGACGAGTGTATAATAATGGCGGGGACAACTGGGAGAGCTAAGAGAGGCAATACTTTATTCTTAAATTCTGTCTTAAGCAGAATATGTCTCAAACTAAACCTGTCTTAAACAAAATCTTCATAAAACGAACGTTCAAAAAGATTCATGATATTTTATAAAACAGTGGAAACTAGACCAAGTAGCTACTTACTTGATTTGAATAATTGCATAATCTAGGATGTTTCGATACCTACTTGTATACATGCCTTTTTTATTTATACGAAACGGGCATTTTACTCAAAGGCTTTTATGATTATAACATAGTTTTCAAACAAAATACTATAAAATAAGAACCGTAGCGCTGTATATAATTTGAAAGCTAATATCTTGGTCTAATAAAACACTTTAAATCAATTTATCTATCAAAACCTACAAAAAGGTAATTACAACACGTGATAGAAATGTCAATTATCTTCTATTCCGTTAATAAACGAAGATTGTCACTTTTAAACACACTAAAAAAACTGTTAAACCGCTTACATTCAATTTCGGGTGGCAACTAAACATATAACTAGTGGAAACAAAAAAAAGCGATAAGTTACAATTTATGGCGAATGGCACCCCAGAGGAGTCATTAAAGCCCCTGGCGCTTGGCGCTCCTGAGGTGCCACGAAATATTTTTTCGCTACCAGGCACAAAAGTTTGCTAAAAGGACCGCACCGCATTGAATCGGTTAATAGATAAAGTGATTCAAGAGGAAGGTTTATATTTATTATAACATTTTATGGCAAAACAACGTTCGTTTGCCGGGTCATCCAGTATTAGATGAATTCTCACTGATCAAAATTATATTTTAAAATAAGTATTAAAATATGATCAAGGGGAATTTATATTAATATCAATAATAAAATATTAGTATAAAGATCGTGTTATGCTACCATTGCTACTAAACAGTGCCCTTGTCCATCGGACAGATGTTTTTACTTATATATTGTAAACTAGCTGTTGCTCGCGACTTCGTCTGCGAGGACTTCGTTTACTCCGCACCGCTCGTTCCCCGTATGTGATAAGCGTGATAATATGTAGCTTATATGTTGACCCGACCTGGTAGTAATATTCATGTAAAATTTGAAGTAAATCTATGCAGTACTTTTTGAGTTTACCCCGGACATACATACAGACAAACAGACAAAAATTCTAAAAACTATATTTTTGGCTCCGATATCGATTGCAGATCAAGACCCAAGTTTTCTTTTAAAAAAATATTCAATGTACAGTTTTGACTTTTCTCCGATTTTGTTATATGTATAGATTAAAAACAGATTAAGGTATCTTTCTTTAGAACAGATATAGATATATGCGAACGGGAAGGAGGTTGGCTGTTATAACAACCTCTCATTGACGGTAACAAGAGGTGTTACGCTGGCACTATTGGTCTTTGAATATTTAGATGCTTATTAGATAGCTGAAATTGTGTATATTCTCGTTCCTTTGCGATGACGCTATGTACATTGTGCTTTAAAAAACTGAACAGAGAGCGATTAATAATTTAATTAATATTGTATGGTTTATTTTATGGTGGATTTATGACTAATTTTGTATATATTGTCGGGGATGAATGAAAACCTCGTTAGAGTCCAAATAAATTTTTTACAAGTGTTTTTATTTGCTATGTTTTACCTGTCAATATATATAAAAATGAATGTTTGTATGTCCTTTGTAGAATCGTAAACTGCATTTTATCATGTGATGATCTTTAGCAAAGTTGTTGTGCATGAGCTCACGAAGATTTCTGAGTTGGTAATGTAATGTCTCCTTCAAATTCATTTTAGTTGGCGTAGCAATACGCGCAGGGTACAGCCAGTTTAATATAAAATTAGGGACTATTTTAATTAACTTTTACATTCCGTCATAGATGGCGTTATATCTAGTTATTTTTAATTTGTGTCCGTTCAAGTTTGCTGTATGACTTTTACTTAAATTAGCTGACCTGCGTAGCTTCGCCCACGAGTAGATTATCCTGTCGTCGATTTAGTTTTTTACAAATGTTCACTCCCTTAGGGCTTGACTTTTTTTTTAAATAGCCAATCTTTACGCCAAATTTTATTAATATCAGTTCACTGGCTTAGCTGTGAAAAAGCAATAGATGGACGGACTCGTATTTATAGTATTAGTATGGAAATATGGACAAAATAAGTAAAAAAAAAATGATAAAAATTAGTCTATGCTCATCCCAAGACAAAGCAGCACGAAATTTTATCATAATTGGCCCAGGGGTTTGGCCGTGATAACGACACACAGATAGTTATTTTCACATTTATAATATTAGTATGAACTAGTGTAGGTTAATTAATTTTGTTAACGATTACGATTTAAGAGGTTTTCACTCGACGACATGTGAATACTTATTTCTTCTGATAGCGAGGATACATACGTCGGGCTACGGCGAAGTACCGCACTAGCATGATGTATCGGGCTATCATGGAACATCATCGCGAAGGGCCTTGACGCGTCACTGCAGCGGGCGTCAAACTGCGATTCACAGGTGATAATTGTGCGGCTTAAGACACAGAAACAATAACTACGATAAACAACAATAATAGCAAACTGTAATTTACCCGCATACATATGTTTAGATAACATCATGTATAAACCGTATTTTGATATTGACCAAGTTTATCGACGTACCTATACTATTTGATTTTGTTCCACGATAGAAAAAAAATAACACGATGATATGTTCTACACTCTTTGACGTCGGCACTTGATGAAACTCCATTTTCATACAATATTTTATATCAGTAGGTACACAAGTGTTTTTGGAACGAAGTTCTTTACGGCAGGCTTGTAGGGATAGGGATTTTGCTGCGCGACCGAACTGAAAAAAATGTGATAGTAAAACTGTAAGAAAAAATGCGTGGAATAAAAGCGTTAAATGAGACGTGCGCAGGCGCGACAGTCGCGTACACAAGCGAGTAGTGCCGTTTAGCCGAAGGAAGTTCGTACCTACCTGGCGACGCGACACCACATCATTTTTTTGATATAAAATATTATGCGACGACAAGACTTCATGTTTATATGGAGGAGTATCATAGGTTCGTACCTAATCTTTGGGCGAAAGAGATACTATAAACTGTAGCATGAAATTAAAGAATTTGAGGAACGAATGTTAATGAAGTAAGAATTTGAGAAGAAAAGAATGTAAGGAATATTACAATATTATTGTTTGTTTTGTCGTGGTCCACACAGATGTCATCAGCAGGCGGCACAAATATAACCTGCGGGCCGCGATTTGTTTAGTAGTGATATTATGACGAAAGCAGTTGTCACGATGTTATTTATGACATCGTGCTAGCGCTATACTTCGCTGTAGGCCGATATATGTAGCCGCGGGGTTATACTTACTCTATATGCTATACAATTAACATCACATATTTAACATATTATTTACGTGAATAGCCTCTATAACCTGTGACTAAGCTAGGAGTGATGCCGCTGCTATAAATATTGCCATGGCCAGTATTTTTACCATAATATCCATAACCTAGGTGACCGCCTCCTTTATAAGCTGGGTTGTTGTATCCGTAATATGAGTTCAACCCCCCATTTCCTCCAAATCCTCCATAGCCACCATTACCAAACCCTGCGTTTCCGCCATAATTGCCCGCATCGATTCCATTCGGAGTAAAGCCATTATATCCTTTATATCCTCCATACCCTACATCGTTACCATATCGACCACTTCCGTAATCATCACCTACGCTTCCGTAGCCAATGTTTCCGTAACCACCGCTCCCGTAACCACCGCCCCCGTATCCTCCGTTTCCATAGCTACCGCTTCCATAAACACCACCGCTATAACCATTACCGCCGTAGCCAATGCCTTCGTAGCCACTTGTCCCGTAACCACCGCCTCCGTAGCCACCTCCCCCGTAGGCACCGCTACCGTAGCCACCGCCTCCGTAGCCAGTATTTCCGTAGCCACCGCCTCCATAGCCAGTACTTCCGTAGCCTCCGCCTCCGTAGCCAGTATTTCCGTAGCCACCGCCTCCGTAGCCACTACCTCCATAGCCACCACCTCCGTAAGCGCTGGCTCCATAACCTTTGCTTCCGTATCCGTTTTTAAGACTTGCGTCGTAACCTCCGACTCTACTGTACCCCGAGTCGTAACTATATTTGTCTTCTATACTACCATATCCCGTTACTGAATATCCATATCCGCCAGGGTAGGTACCTCCCCAGTTAGAGTATTGATCTGTAAAAAGAAATTTTAGACATTAATACCTTTTGAAGCTGTATTTTTAAGACTGATTTGTTAATACGGCCGTCTGAAGATTAGACTATCTACCATTCTGCCAGGCAGTTCGTAAAAGGCGAACGATTGGCTATACGTGTCATCTCAATCGTGACTACTATTTGGTAGAGTTCTGCAACGCCTCGCTTGGGTTTTGTTAGCACCCCCTTTCCACAACAGCATCAACGCTTGTTAGTTATGTTCCAGTTTAAAAAGCAAACTAGTCTGTAAACTTATGCATGTAGCATTGCCATACCGTCACACGGATAGCAACGCACCATTAACATCTTTCTTAAGCAGGCTGTAAACGCTCAAACGTGTTTGTCAAACTTTACGTTTTGTTTGTACGTTTTCATCAAACATCAGCCGCACACGTACCAAGTTTGGCAAACAAGACTTCACTTTCAAAGCAGTTTTCGCCGTGAAGTGACGCTCCGACGCTCAGATGAGTAACAACTAACAACATGTCTCAGCGGCGCTCGAAAATGGCGAGTTTGCCACCTTCAAACACATATGACAAACACGCTGTCAATCAAATCTTTCAAACGTACAGCCAAACATGTAGTTTGCTTGACAAACACGTCAAACATGACTGTAGACTATCAAATAATTTGCCAAACACGTAAAAGACAAATTCTTTGAGCGTTTACAACCCGCTTTACCTATATGCGATGGTTTTCTTCATTTGATTAGCCAGCTGCTTGCTTGCTATGCTATCTTAATATATATAAGTTACATGTCACGTTGTTTCTCCGCTATGGATTCCTAAACTACTGAACCGATTTCAACGAAATTTCGTAGTTCTTTTCTGTTTGGTTCATCTTAAAAGATAGGATAGTTTTAGATTGACTTACCTAAGTAGAGGCGGTGATTAATTGGGATATTCCAATTAATCACGCCGTCTACTTAGGTAAGTCAATTGAAAAAATTTCAAGTCTCTTCAAGACAAGTAATTTGTATGGCAAATTAACTTTCGTCGGGTTAGGTAGTCTAATGATATAAAACTAGGACCTCAAAACGTGGAGATCTGGTGAAAACTTGATTTTCGAAAATCGCGGCAAAATCAGTAATTTCTATATAGGTACGCAGCAGGGAGTTAAAAAAATTTACCGGAGCACTAATGCCAGCTAACGTCAGTGTCCACTACATTTTATTTTTTATTAAAAATTAGAAACTACCAAGTTTTGATAAGTATCCGCTAAAAATAATTTAAAAATAAAAGTGGGGGAAAAAGTTTTTTCGTATAAAATAAGTAAACTATTGTTCTCGTAATAACTGTAATAAATTAGTTGTACTTTTTGTATCTGGCTGAATTTGATACCAATAAATAAATATCAACGCTTTGAAAACAAAAACAAAAAGTTAAAACGGTTCCCCGCTATTTTTTAACAAATGTTAAAAATAGAATAAAATAAAATAACATTTAAAAGGGCTCCCATAAAACAAACGTGATTTTATTGTATGTTTTTCGATCTTGATAACGACAACTGGTGTAGACGTTTGAAATATTCACAGAATATTTAGTTATATTTTAAAATAAATAATAAAAATAAAATAAACATTTAGGAGGGGCTCTCACAAGTGATTTTTTGTAGATTACCGTAGACCGTTTTTTTATAGATTATGGTACGGAACATCACTTGCATATTTTTAAATATATCCCATTTGAAGGAGATAAATCGAGATAGGAGTTGCCCACTGATTCTCAAACGAGCACCAGAATTATGAAGATTATGTTGATGAGAAGGGTATCTTTCGTGAATAAAGCTCTTGTTTTTCAATAAATACTGGTTAAATCAATCATATAATTTGTCACGTGATTTTTATATTTATACTTAAATAGTGTTCCCCCGTGCTGGTCTGGGCGCTCTTTGAAGAATAGAACACCTGCCTTTCTGCCAAGCAGTTTGTAAGATGCGAACGATTGGCTATAACCACCGTGGCTACTAGGTGGTAGAGTTCTACGTTGTCTCACCCGTTTCTGGTACCACCCCCTTACTTATTTAGTTATCAGTGCTAGTCATTGACGTGTTCTGGTTTGGAGGATAAGGTAGCCGGTAAATTCACGCATGTGACCTTAAATCCCCACCACAAAGATAAAAACGCACCATTAATATTTTTGGTGTCTTTAGGCGATGTTTGCCTCTTTTCACCAGGAGACCTACCTGCTTATTTGCTATCTTATGACATAAAAAACTGTCTTTTTACAGTAGGTTAAATGGGCATGTGTGGTAGGGTTGGTCAAATGTTCAAACATAGATAAATGCGAGAAAGCCTGAGCTTAAATAATAGTAATTTAAAATCTTTTTTACGCGCGATTATGATGGTAAATCCTCTTTTGTGGAAGATGCAAAATTTGCCTTTTAGATTATTATTTTCACGACACGCAATGTAAGGCTTGCACCCGGAACGGAACTTGTGCCGTTTATCTGGCCCGGTACGTTGCGCATAATACATTGCTTTAAATCTATATATATATATATATATATATATATATATATATATATATATATATATATATATATATATATATATATATATAAATCAACCCCTATTTTCCTTGGTCACGAGATCACGCCTCAATGGCTGGACCAATTTCGGTAATTTTTTTGTTGTTGTGTTTGTAATTGTAAGGAGAAGATTCTTATAAAAGAAAATATTAAGAAAATTGCGCGGAAAATTTGAACATTTAAGAATACTTAACCACCATATAAAGTTTAATCCCGTAGACTTATATAAATTAAGTGTAACGTTGTTTGTCCGCTATGGATTCCTAATATGTAAAGTAAAACAACGTTTGCCGGGTTTGCCGTCAGCTAGTAATAATAATAAATAATAAATTGTTTATTTCATTTACCAGAATATTCATTCCATATTTATTGGGGCCGGGGACCCCTTTTAAGTATAAAATTACTTGTGCCACGGCTTTTTTTATGTATTTCCCTAATTTTATTTTTAAAAAATATCGCCACGGAGTATTAGAATAAAACAAATTATATAAAATGAAGGTAAAAAAAAATAGTCGAAAATTTCAAAATTTCTCACACAAACCAACGGCCTTATAACGGTCCAAATACATGGGTTTGATTTTCGGTGGACTGTCCCTTACACGCTATATATATATATATATATATATATATATATATAACGGTCCAAATACATGGGTTTGATTTTCGGTGGACTGTCCCTTACACGCTATATATATATATATATATATATATATATATATATATATATATATATATATATATATATATATATATAGCTTATTGTTTAAAATAAACATTTCTTAATTTTATTAGTGTAGGTACTTACAAGTGCTGCTAGAGGGCTTTAGATCTGCATTAGATCTTTTGGCTGAACTTTTGGAATCTATGGCAGAATGCACCGTTCCCATCATCAGCATCAGTGCAGCACAGAAAAAAAATGGCAATTCTGACTGAAACGTTGCCATCCTAGAAATGAAAACAAATTTGATAATACTTTTTATTTTTGGTTTGAGATAAGGTTAGTGTACACTTTTACGCCTTGCGGTTCTTTGCGTAAAGTTTTGCATATAAAGTACAAGTAGTACAAGACAGAGGTTGCGTGTGATATACGCGATAAGTTAAAAAAAGTAAAGTGTCTTCAAGTCTGTATCCCTGAAGAGGTAGGCAGATGTGCAACCATTGCACCCACGCTTAGCCGAAGATACTTAGTCCCATAATGTGATAAGTGGCAAGCCTATCGCTAACCGAGCACTTATCCAATCTTAGGAAACGTTGTTTTTTTATCAGAAAACCGGAAAAATACATTTTGAATTGCCCATCCCAGGAATCGAACGCGGGACTGAGGTCCCGGGTTCGATGTACAAGATGATGTATAAGATGATATACAATCATGATGTATAAGATGTTACATTTAAGTGTATCATCTAATGAATGAGATATTACAGTATAACAAACAAAGCTGACACAAAATGAAAATGAAGTCTTAGCGCAGTTCGTTTTAATTATAATAACTTTGCGGCTTATACATTTCTGAGCGTAAAGTTATTAAGTTTATAAATGAAAGTTATAATAGACTTGTATAATTTAACAAACGCAGAGACCTAGGTGACGAGATTAGTTCAGTTTAGTTCGGAAAATTCGTTTAAATGTTTCTTAATTGCTTAATATATTCGGGTCTATGATCAAACGCAAAAGTAATGTAGTTTATCAAAGGAGAAATTAATAACCATTCTAGATTAGATAATAAAGTTTATTATTGGCCACAGTTAATGGAACATCTACTTCGGTTATAGACTGTGTATATTTTTCATAAGTTAGCAAACAAGCAGATGGCTCCCCTGATGAAAAGAGAACCATTGCCTATGTACACGAAAGTTGTTAGCTTTGTTAGCTTACTCTTCAAAACCGAATACGACAATGACGAGCAACTACGCTATTGCGTCAGAAATAAATAAGGCAGTGGTAGGTACTAGACCCGGGCGAGATGTACAACTTTGTAGTCACGATGATGGTAACTTTTTGTCAGCAGATCCATCTGCTTGTTTGCTATCTAATGATATAAAAAACGTACGTATAGAAAATATACAATATTCGATAATTGATATACTTACAAATTTCCTGTATAAATAAAAATATTTGAAAAAAGCTTGCTTAAAAATTTAGACTTATATCTTGTTCTAAGAGATATGTATATATATATATATATATATATATATATATATATATATATATATATATATATATATATATATATATATATATATATATATATATATATATATATATATATATATATATATATATATATATATATATATATATATATATATATATATATATATATATATATATATATATATATACCTCGTCAAAAATAACAAAAATTTTGAGAAACTGCTCAATATTAAAAAAAAAAAGATTTTTGGCACATAATAGCCCTATGTTGATCCGGGTTTTTTTAGGATTTTGATGTAAACAAATTCAAATTTCAATTTTTTTATTATAACTAATAATTGTGATTTAACTAATTGTGTAAATGTAATTTGAACTAAGTGGTAGAGTTCTGCAACGTCTCGTGCAGGTTTTGGTACAGGTAAGCGCCTATTCCTACTGTAATAGCATCAATATTTATTAAAACAACGGTATGCTGTGAAGGCTGGTATAACATTATATTAGGTTTCGAAAAAATAAAACCAAATGCGAGTCGAATTTAAATGTTTTTGTATTTATAACTAGTAGGTACGGCAAGTAATAGCCCATTAAAAAAAATAATGTAACGAAAATATAAATGTTTTCTTAGTTAATATAGATAAGTATTTTAATTGTAATTGATGAATTGAGCAGGAGCGCGAGTTTGCCGTGAGTAGGTATTATATAAGTTACGTTATTTCGAATTTTGATAATCATAATCTCTGAGTTTATGGTTAATAAGTACAATAATCATTATAATCGTATAATTTACACGTTAAATATAATATTCTTTGACCATATGTAAAATAATAATAGTGTAATTAATTTATACTTATACTTCACCTAGTCCATTAAGGATTCTGTTAATAGTGTAAAAACATGAAAACATTTGTTCGTGAGGCCATATTATATAATTATTGGGTAGTATTTATCACGGGTAGGTATTTGTAGTTTAGAACGTACGTCACTATTAGACCATCGTCCCACGAACAAACTTTTTTTTGATTAATAACATTTTGAATTTTTGTGAACAGCTTCGTTTTGACGAGACAACCATCTTTTCTATCCTCGAAAAATACCGAATCGGGTAACAATAAAGATAAAAAAAGAAAAGTTTAGAGTATCGGACTCAGAATAGTTTCCACTTTACGTGTAGGACAAAGTTGACCTTGAATCACAATAATAATTAACAAGTTGTTGTGACAAATTAGGTTGTTTTTAAATTGAATAATATACGTATCAATTAAAAACTCTCAAAATTTCAAAACTAGAGTGGAGGATTCGTCAAAAAAACCATCGAATGTTTAGGACAAATGTTTGATCGTGTTTTTCATAATATAATCAAGCGATTAAAGTCGAAAAATATTTAATTATTGTTATCAATAAATATTTTCCCTTCGCCGAATCAAAATTTTCAAAGCCCCATAGCCCGAACCCATAAGTTACCCGATTCAAGATTTTTCGAAGATAGAAAAGATGGTTGTCTCGTTCAAACGAAGCTGTTCACAAAAATTCAGCTTGTTATTAATCAAAAAAAAGTTTGTTCGTGGGACTACGGTCTATATTGACGACAAAGAACAGCAATTTGCTCCGTCAAACGTAGTTATATATAAATTTATTCGAAATTTCAGGCGCCGACAAATGTAAAACTGGATATTGTAGCGTGCCGCTCTAGTATAGTGTCATGTTGTAGCTAAGATTACCTACATGAATTGTTACCTATTCATGTGGTTTTGATAGTACGGTAGCCGGTAGGTACAGCCGGCAGCCGGTAGTCGGTGCATGTGGCGATTCCCTACCGAGTACCTGCCTACACATAAATCAGAATACACCAATAACGTTACTGGTGTCTGAAGGTGTCAGGTAGGTAATGCTTGTCTCATTTTATCAGGAGGGCCATCTTGTCAGTCATGCTTATGTGCCTCTATTATAATTTAAAAAAAATAACATTTATAATACGATTGTATTAAGCTACTAAACAATACTTTTGACGATCGGGAATTTTTTGTCACACATATTACCCCGTTTGTTTCAGGTTTCTTTGAGAAATAGGCAAATTGCCTTTCTGCCAGGCAGGTCGTAAAAGGCGATCGATTGGCTAAGCGAGTCGCTATCATCGTGGCTACTAGGTGTTGGAGTTCTGCATTGTCTCGCCCGGGACTGGTACCACCGCATTATCTATTGCCTATGCCACAAGATAACAACGCAGCATTAACATCTTTGATGTCTATAGGCGATAGTTGATGCTTTCCATCAGGAGACTCATCTGCTTGTTTGCTATCTTATGGTATATTAAAACAAACACTGTATGTGCAACATATGTAATACTTATACCTATTCTTACCATTAAAATATTCATTCGTTTATTCATGCAGAATACTAATGAGTACCTAACTCCTTGTCTACAAACACGCATAATCATACCCTATATAGTTGGCAATTAACCTTTACACGAAATGAAAAACAGAGGCTTATTGTACCGAAAGCCATAACACCAAAGGCCGTGCATGCTAACTTGATGGCAGTTACCTTCACAGCTCATACACACTAATTTAGACACAAAACATCTTTAGCAAACCGTTTTTCACACAGTTTTTTATAAATACCGGAAATTCTTTAGGAATTTAAATGTGTTTTAACAATGTTTTACTGCTTTTATAAATTTGAATCATATTTATGTTATGACACATAGTTTTATTGCTTAAATAAAATTAGGTAACGACGTTTTGACCAATATTAAAAGTAAAGGCAAGGTCAATCTACGATCTGAGAATTTAATATTAGTCTAGTCTGGAAGTTAAGTTCCTGTGAATAATAGTTACAAGTTTCTTAAAAATATGGTTGGTGGCTTAAACGATCTGGAATGACATCTAGAAAAAGACGTAATTCGAGTTATTTTTGGAAAAAAAATGCAATTGTTATTAACAAAAACTGGAAAAAATAGCCGTCCAAATATTATAAAAGTTCTTGACTCCCGGAATCGTAGCTCCAATATTTACAATTTTAATTTGATGTTAAAAATCGGCTTTCGCGCGGCAGCTTTTAACCATACATAACATAACATACATTTTATTTATTATTATTTATATAGAAGAATTCTAA
Source organism: Apodemia mormo (assembly GCA_036924255.1). Classification (NCBI taxonomy): domain Eukaryota; kingdom Metazoa; phylum Arthropoda; class Insecta; order Lepidoptera; family Riodinidae; genus Apodemia; species Apodemia mormo. The sequence continues at coordinate 24,176,001 of JAUPFN010000007.1, read as the reverse complement.
GCTTTCAAAGTCAATCTTACTTATTTTATTTATTATCATTTTTAAAGAAGCTTAGAATTCATTGTTGGTTTTAAATTATTAACTATTTGATGTTTGCCGGAGAAATCTCTCTCATGTCGATTCTTGTCTTAATAAGTAATAAAATCAAAATATTTTATTAACTTTTAAAACGTCACCTTGTTAAGAGTGTTTGAAAATATAACAAAATACTCACGGATTAATTATTTAAACTTTTATACTGCCATTTATGACGACACAAACCAGTTGAAAAACTATTAATTGATAATTGAATAACTTTTCGAAAAATGGTGATAAAACTTTAATTTTTGCGGAATCATATTCTTTGAAGTATCTAGATGACGCCAAAATTTTTTCAAATTTGGAATTAATATTTAACGGCATAAAAAATATTTAAAATCTACGCTGACTACAGTGGCGACGCGTGCATGCCGAAATTGCCGCGCGAAAGCCGATTTTAAAATTATAAATATTGGAGCTACAATTCCGGGAGTCAAGAACTTTTGTACTTACTAAAATTTCCTGCTCTTACAGGAACTTTCATAATATCTGAGCTATGCCTTATACTTTTTGAGATTTTGGCAAAAAACTGGACGGCTATTTTTTTCAGTTTTTTGTTACCTAATAACAATTGCAATTTGTTTTTCCAAAAAAAATAATTTGAAATACGTCTTTATATAAATGTCATTCCGGATCGTTTAAGCTATCAACCATATTTTTAAAAAGCTTGTAAATATTATTCGCAGGAACTCAACTTCCGACTAGACTATATTATTATTAGATCTCCGTTAACGCGGTTTAGTTTACCTATACATAAAACTATTTGCTTTATTTTATTCTCGATTTATAATCTGTAGCAAAAAATATAAATTGAATATTCATGTTTCTGTTTTACTTCATTTTTTGGTTTCCGGTTGTGACATGAGATTAAAATAAGTACCTAGGATTTAATAGAAAATTATAGAATTTACTTCTGCGCAATTATATATCTTATATTATTAATTTTATAATTTATAGGGTTCCGTTCCCAAATGGTAACAAATGGAACCGAATTATTGTGCTCGGTGTCTGTGTGTCTATCACAAAGCTATATCTTTTAAACGGGAATAGGTAGACACCTGAAATTTTCACAGAATGCGTGTTACTGTGGCCGCTATCATAAAAAACTATAAAAAAAATAAAGTTGGATCCCAATTGGCGTCGCCATTACTCTTTATACAAGTTAGCAAACATCGCTAGGTGATAAGGAACCGTACGTGTACGAGTTCGACTCGCAGTTGGCTAGTTGTAATTACAATTTGAATTAGGTTAGAAATCGACTGCCTCATGGTCTAGGGGTAGCCTATTCGGCTCAGTCCATGAGGTCGTAAGTTCGATCCCCTGATCGAGTCGATGCGAGTCCAACTCGTACTTGACCGTTCTTTTTTAAATAGCACCGGATCAAAGATTGGTGTGGTCATGTCATGTCAGTCAGTGTAATGTAGCGGGAACGTCGAACTTCACTAGTAAGTTCCTATTGTAAAAGTGTCTTTGACTTATTATACAAACAAGCGTTCACCCCCTAGTTGAATTTCGAACATAGACTGAACAATGAAGTCACTTTCAAGTTTGATAACAGACTTTAGCCGTAAAGAAAAAGTAAACATGTGTGTATCTCATAAATGTAGTATAACATTTATTTTTATTAATTTAATATACATACTTGTAAAAATATTATTTAAAATAATGAGTTTCTGCAATCCTCCTCTGCATAAACTTTAACTGCGCCAAATTTCATGCTCTACAGTTCGCGTAATTGTATTAAAAAAGTGTACAAAATGTTTGCTTCACGTATTAGATATAGATTAATCACCAGCAAATCTAGTACAGTTTAGGAATAAGAGAAGGTACATTTGGGCTATTTTAATGCGATTTGATTTTAGATAAAATTCCAAATCCCACCCCAAACGACATAATTCCTTGGTGGTTACGAGGGGTCTTTGGTCAGTGTGACTTAGCCAAAAGCTCGAGTTTCACAAATATATTACTTGACTTGTTATAAAATTATTTTCTGGGCACTTTTTGATACTAATAAGTAAATGAAAATTTGATCTCTGTTAACGCGGTTTAGTTTTAGTACAGATATACATATAATCTCACTTAAAGGGCATAGCTACGAGTGAATTAGTATGCCAGGCGGTTATCTGTCAGGCGGCTCATTCGCCAACGTCATTTGTTATAGTTAGTTATTTATGATAACCAAAATCAACAGTTTGACTTGGTTCTCCGAAAAATGTAGGAAGTTTTTGTCGTTAAAAGCTTACAAGTCAGATTTGGAAAATTAGTTTTGTGTATTATAGCCATATTCATGAGAAAAGCTGTAGGCTACTTTTTTGACCGACCGAGTGATCGGAAGTAATGTTTTTGGCTGACACGATGGATGTCAGAAGTAACAGCTATTCTCATTAATTAAATAGAAGTAATTGCATCACAACTTTCTGACAAATAATATTGCTATTTATTAAGACGACATACTACCTAAATATGAATGTCTATTAATTTATTTGCGTTTGATAATAGTTTTAATTTAATATACAATAGTTTATTATAGTTAAGTTTTATATATGCACCAGTTTGATTTAAAATAATGTTAAATCACTTTCTGTTCGTTGTTTTAAGATCAGTTTTTTATTTTTTTATTATTAAAAAAAATGTACCTACCTTATTTTTAAGTTTAACAAAACACTAGACACTATGTGCTATGCACAGGATGCGCTCTGCGTGCGTACGCGTACGTCCAAACCTTTATAAACCGTGAGACTTTTTGTCTCATAATTGACAATGGTCACTGAGAGGTAATGAGTTCGTTTGTAGGCAGCCTGTCCTTCTATAAAGATGGCATGACGCAGACTTATTTTGACATGACACAATGCATTGTTCTATTAGTAATAAGTATATGTTTATGAGTGTTGAGATCAGCAGTCCTTGACGAGCGCCTTTAGTCTATTACTTATGTGGTATCCCGGAAGACCACCAGCAGACGAGCTAGATTTCGCCTTTGAAAGAGTAAATATAAACAAATGTGTAACGATCATAGCACGAAGTACGAGTTCTGTGACGTCTTAAAGTGGTAGGATACTACTGTCTCTTCTATTACTGTTGTTATTATAGTACCAGTGTCTATGTTTTGCTTAGAGCCGCCACTTAAAGGATTAGCCTGTATGTAACTGGCTTTTCATTCTTGGAAGAAAAATAATAACGAACAATTAACGGTGAAGATTATTACTTTCCATCAATAGTTATCTAAATAACTTGTAGGGAGAAAAGAAATGCACGACGAAGAGAGCCTAAGAGCAGACGTCGTGAATTCTCCTAAAGATTCGGCCCGTAAAACCAAGAAATGGTTGGGAGGGCCACGGGAAGTAGTGGGTTTCCATCAATAATTGCTGTCCTAAGAAACTATATATATATATCATCTTCCTATTAAATTAATTTCCACACATTTTTAACGTTTGCAGTGCAATAAAGCCTGTTCAATTCGTCAAATACCAAAGTATCAATACTTTGGTATTTGACAAAGTATCAATACTTTGGTATTTGACAAAGTATCAATACTTTGGTATTTCTTCAAAGAAGGCACTAAATTACAAGTACTCATACTATTTATAATCTGATAATTCAAACATGTACCAGTTAGTTGCAATAAATGATTTTGTTACTTTGATTATTTTAAACTGTGTCTGAGCCCTATGCATGCCTAATAAGGAGGTAGCCGCAAATTTTTGCAGTAATGGTCACACGGATCAACTGCCGAAAATCATTTTGGGATAAAAAAACTAAAGTATTTACCTCAAACAGTTTCTGTGCGTATTCGGATAGTTGCATTGTTTGCCGACTGCAAATTAACCATTTCAATTAAACTATATAAATAAAAAATATAACCAATAAATTTGGAATATGATAAATAAGAAAAAATGTAGATTAAATAGTACCTACTAAGCTAAATTTTTATTTATGCCATTTTGCATAAATAAAAATTTACTTAACTTCTAATATTAAAAAATATATTCGCCTTTTTGTTAATTCTTATAACAAAACAGAACACACTGTCACTCTACTTTTTTGATATATAAAGCTTTGATTATCTACTTCCTAATTATTATTTATTAGCAAATGCCTATTATCCTGTCAACATATTAAGTATATTATTTTATCAGCGACATGCATTATGTAGCGCTTTCTGGTCACTGGTGGCGAGCTATATCAATGGGCATAGCACAAAAATATTGTCCACGAAAATATACATATAATATGTAGGTACATATAATTAAAATTTTATGATGACCGGTCAAATGGTGCTATAGTTTAACGATTTCATATACAAACGTCCATTTTAATTTATTCACTATAAGATTGCACGAGATTGTCAAGAGAAACGCGTAGCGAATGTGTAATATTGTATAACTAGAGACTAATGTACTTAGCACTACGTACTAGAGAAGTTATGCCAAGAAGAAATCGTTGTTTATTTCCTTAACATTCACTGCGGCGCTGAAATAATAATAAATCAACTAACCAAATCAAAATTAAGCAGCGTTACAGCGCATAATATATTATCCTTTTCACAGCTAAAACTCCTGCTGGGCTTCGGAGCCCGTGTGCACAGCATCGCCTGGCTCTCAGGCGCGGATCCACCGTCGTGCGCACGATGGTCATGCCCACAACTCTAATAGACACCTGACGTCACACTTTTACGGTCTTTGAGATATCACATATCTATAACGCCTATATGTAGATAATATATTATATTAATTATATAGTCCTATACTGTTTTAATAAGAAAAACAAAGAATCGTGCATATTCAGAACGCAGCAAAGTAATAAGTAGGCATTTTGCTGCGTTCCGAATCATTCACGATTTTTTTAGTAGTCATAGACGATATTATGCCGACACTTTGTCACATATTTGATAATTTTATAAATATTATAATTCGGCTCGCACTAAGCCGATTTTCGGATGGCTGTGCCCACAACCTTTATCGAAGGCTGGATCCGCGCCTGCAGTACGATCGCTATACGCCACAGGCTGTATCACAATTTTCACAGATTTTATGGGTTAAAAATAGTTACCGTTATTAAAAAGAGCAATAGCCATTTGTGTAAATAATTTTAGTTAGTCTACTTACTGGTAGCTACCACTTTGTTGCTACTTGTACCTAATTACAAAACAACAGTCGAGTCGTGTATATTGCAAAATCTTGTTACACTCGTACTCTTGTCAATGACGGCTGCATTTATGCAAAGCAAAGCGAGGTCCAAAATTTTGGCAGTAAAATATTTTTATTTCTTATTTTATTTTCGTGTTAGTCCGGGCTCCAGTTGAAGAATGAAACGTCTGTTTTTTTGACAGGTCAAAGGAGAATGAGGCAAAATGTATTTAGACTCTCCATAAAAACGTTACACGCCCATAGTTCCAAGGAATTATTCGGATTAATTCTTGTCGTTGAATTTCACCATCAGACATCAAGTCAAAATTTTAAATTCCACTTTTATCATCTCGATATACACTAATTTGATAAAATTATTCCATTTTAACCGACTTTAAAAAAAGGAGGAGGTTTTCAATTCGGCTGGTATATTTTTTTTATGTATGTACACCGATTTCTCAGAGGTTTCTGAACCGAATTACGTGATTCTTTTTTTGTTTGATGCGGAATAGTTTCGAATTGGTCCCATAAAAATTTGATTCAGGTAGGTCTAGTAGTTTTTGTTTTATGAGCATTTTTTTATTTATTGTACCTATCTCGATGTCTGAAATCAAATCTCGCAAGTAAATTTGATCCACTTCCCGGTTACCGATTGAGCTGAAATTTTGTATACGTATGTTAATTGAATGACAATGAAACCTTATTATGTCATGGAGCTGATCTGATGAATCTGAATCGGAAGGTGACCACAGGAACTTAATAATTAAATGGTTAAAAATCGGTTAATAACAAGACTATTGAGTTTGGACTCATTTGATTCATGTTGACGAGCACTTTGGTGCTTGGTGGTGATTAGGATCCTGCAGGGTCCGATGATGTAGCTAGAAGATGGTCATAGGAGCTCAGCAATTAAATGACACAACTCTATCGAATTTGGGCTCATTTGATTAGTGTTGACGAGCAGTTTGGTGCTTGGTGCTAACTAGGATCCTGCAGGGTTCGATGATAAAGCCAGAAGGTGACCATAGGAGCTCAGCAATTAAATGACACAACTCTATCGAGTTTGGGCTCGTTTGATTCGTGTTGACGAGCACTTTGGTGCGGGTGGAAACTAGTTATAAAAGGAACTACTCTTAACAAAAGTCTTTGTTCTACGTCTGTCAAGTCGGTCAGTTCAAGAGGTAAAGATATAACTTCCATGTTGTTCCAGTAGGCCTGAGAAGGAACTTTTCTTTTTTTTATGGTAGTCGAGCAAAAAAAAAATCAAAACGTGCTTTAACTAATGACGTCTGTTGTTTTGGATATAATAATTTCTTACAGATTGTACATGGTACTTCAGCATATTGATTTATGGTGGTTATAAAATTACGCTCAGTAATTGAACGAAGTCTTTGTGACGTCTGACGCGCTACCGCTAGGCGGTTCTCACGTGGCTGAGCAGACTCGATTGCTGTACGGTTTCGAATCACTACTAATCCACGAGCTCTCTGCTCGGCGGACTCCTTAGCTAAACGCTCCTCAATGAGACCAATTCTATGAGCCTTCTGCTCGGCAGACTCGTTCGCTAGTAGTTCTCTCGCTAGTCGCTAGTTCGCTAGTTCGCTCAATAATGAGATCAACTCTAATAGCTCTCTGCTCAAAAGACTCATTAGCTAGACGCCCTTGGATCTTACCGAGTCTACTTCTACCAAGGCTGGGCCAAAGCGGGTTTACAAGCATGGGCCAGAGATAGACAGCATTGCGCCAAGCATGTCCCATATCTGGCCCCGTCGTATTGTCCTGTATGGGAGTACGACAGGAACGCCTTGCACACTTACACACACACACACACACACACACACATATGTCTATAAGCGTGTAAGTAGTTCCGTGCTTCTACCGCGGCACTCGACTATGCGCATTAGAGTTTGCAACAGTTCTGCGCATATAACATAGATTTCACGAGCCACGAAGAATCCGCCACCGTCTCTGTGACCGAGTTTAATTGACTGAGTAAAAAAACAAAAAAAAACAATATATATATATATATATATATATATATATATATATATATATATATATATATATATATATATATATATATATATATATATATATATATATATATATATATATATATATATATATATATATATATATATATATATATATATATATATATAGATATACACTATACAGTCTTGTAGTTTTCGTTTTTTATTAATTGTAATTAAACAACACTGAATTTAGTAGCCATTCGCATTCGATGATCTACAATTGCCGATTAGAATTAAAAAAATAACTCAAATAATTGATTTTTTCATAAGTTACAGTGTTTTCGGAGTTTCATACATGACGGATAGGATATTTTTTGACCTATTTTCATATTTTTTCCGTTTGTTTGCACTAAATTAATTTTTAGCAAGTATAGAATTAATCTCCATTAAATTATCTCGACAATAGTATGCAAAATATCTTGATTCCGTTAACTAACAAGGCTATAATACTAAAAATAGTTGCCAAAATAAGGCGGAAAAAATTTCCGAAGGTGGTATCAAGAGTCTTCGCAACCGGCGTGTTTGTATGAAAAGAGTGATGAATGTGGAGGAAGCGAGACAAGCCTGCAAGGATCGTGATGTATGGCACTTGGTTCTCTCTGCCTACCCCGTAAGGGATCTGGCGTGAAGATATGTATATATGAAAAAAAAATTTCGATCGTAAAGCACTCTCTGATGCTTCGCATCATGAGTCGTGCAATAGTTTAAAATTAAAAAAACAAGCTATTATAAATAAACCAAACTAAAAAGTAGAAAATAAATAATAGTTTAAAAAAACTAAAAAACACGCTTTTTATAGAAAACCAAACTAAAAAATATAAAATAAATTTTTATAAATTTAAAGTAAGAATAGTGTTAAAAATTTCAATAATTATAAATTAATAATAGTGTGAATAAAAAAAATAATTTTATTTTAAAAAAAGCGTGGGGTGCTTTTTAAGATATTACCGAAATGATAATCACTCTACTCATATGTGTCAATAAAATATTTATAACTATTGACACCATGCACCCCACGCTTTTTTTTAAATAAAATTATTTTTTTTATTCACACTATTATTAATTTATAATTATTGAAATTTTTAACACTATTCTTACTTTAAATTTATTAAAATTTATTTTATATTTTTTAGTTTGGTTTTCTATAAAAAGCGTGTTTTTTAGTTTTTTTAAACTATTATTTTTAAGACGACTTTTGATTTGCCTCATTGATGTAAAGTTTATATCAATGTTTGCATTATCCCTCTATGGAATTGGTTATCAGCGGACTTTTCTCAACGAATAAGACTTAAAGACCTTCGTTTGGAGAGAAATTATACAAAACACATTATCAAAAGTTCAGTATTTAATTATTTAACGGTATACAGTTGTCAATGAGTAGCAGTGATAACTTGCCATTACATGACTTACCACTTTACTATAAAAAATGTATTTCCTATATTTCAAACGAGCAATTCTTGTATATTTGTAGGTGATTAGTTCCTTCGAAACGGCTCTAGCGATTTTGATGAAATTTCGTATTTAGATAATCTTTTACTATTGAAATTAATGTAGGTACTTAAGTGTTATCTCCGCCATAATCCATTTTCACATGAAAAAAATTCATCCGAGCAAAGCTCGGTCGCCCAGCTAGTCAATAATAAAGTGCGAAGATATACACATTGTTTTAAGATGTCTAGCGCAGAAAACAGCCCAACTCTGTGATTTATGAACTGTACATTGTAATAAATCATAGGCTCTACTCTACAAAAACGAAATAGAAGCGATTTATCTTACTTTGTTATTCGATACAGACATCATTAGACGCATATTGTTGTGATCATGAGATTATAGAATATCCCGCAGGTTCTATGAAGTTACTTCATTATGGAACCTGCGGGAATGCAATAAAATAATTTGAATCAAAGAGTTCTATGTACAAGCGCTACAAGTGTCCTTTGGCACTTTGATGACATTTACATGAGGGCATGAGTGTGTCATTATTTACTCTTTCAAATGGAATGATCGGGACGCTAGATTGCTTTTTTTCACAAAAAAAATCTTTTTCTTTAAGCACCACCTATCTAACACCACTTCTTATTAATTTTGGCATACCTTATATATAAAATTCAATTGCTGTGCGTTAGTCTTGCTAAAACTCGAGAACGGCTGAATCGATTTGGCTAATTTTGGTTTTGAGTTAATTATTGAAGTCCAGGGAAGGCTTAAAAGGTGAGAAGATATAAAAAATAAGAGTAGTTAAAAAGGCAGAACAACCTTTACCGGGTCAGCTAGTTTAAAAATAATTTTATTGAAATTTAAGCAATGGAAGTTTTATTGAATTACAATGAACAACTACATTTCTCTATCAAAAGTGACACTTTACAAGATGGCGGCGTTATTTTATTTCTGATTTTGAACACGTGCCGAACGATCCTTTGTACCAACGTACTAGACTATGCCATGCCACTTATTTTATCTATACATATAATAAAATCGTAGGAAAGTGTACATTGAATATTTTTTTAAAAGAATACTTGGGGCGTGATTTACAATCGATATAGAAGCCAAAAATATAGTTTTTAGAATTTTTGTCTGTTTGTCTGTTTGTCTGTTTGTCTGTATGTCTGTTTGTATGTTTGTCTGTTTGTCTGTATGTATGTCCGGGGTAAATTCAAAAAGTACTGCATGGATTTACTTCAAATATTGCATACTAACAGTTCGGGTCAATATATAGGCTACATATTATCACGCTATCACCTAAGGGGGAGGAGCTGTGCGGAGTAAACGAAGTCCGCGCGGACGAAGTCGTGGGCAAGAGCTAGTATTCCACTAAAGTACAATGTATCGACTGCATCTACTTCATAGCTTGTTGAATGAAACGTGTAAGCGCCATGAAATTCGCGGCGGTTACGACCTTTTGGCGCGAGTATACATAGTCTGGCTATAAAAATACTGATACAATTCAAAATAAACAAAATATTACATCTTAATTTGGAATCTGTCATTTTTATGATTGTTCATTTTTTTAAATTTTATTTTATAATTATTTATATTGCAGGCTTGCAGGCTTGTCTCTACAATACAACTACAATGACAGATTCCAAATTAAGATGTAAACAAAATATTACATCTTAATTTGGAATCTGTCATTTTTATGATTAATCATTTTTTTAAATTTTATTTTATAATTATTTATATTGTAAAATAGGTGATATTAAAATGGATTGGGGTGATAAAGAAAACCGAATCGCTGTGATATATATATATATATATATATATATATATATATATATATATATATATATATATATATATATATATATATATATATAATGGGTGGTAAAATCAAAAAACTACTTAAGCAATGCGCGAAGGAAAGATTTTTGTTTACGGATAAGATTTTTTTTATAGTTGAGCAATATTTTAACAAAAAAGATGATCGTATTAATGCTCAAAGCTCTATGGAAGTTACTCAATTAATTAAGAGGGTACACCGTGGGCGTTATCCGACTTTAGTGATGGTTTGATGGGGTGTTAGCTATGAAGGAGTGACTGACCCATATTTTTGTTAAAAAGGTATCAAAACATCGCTTAAATTTTATCAAGATACCATTCTTGAGAAGGTAGTTAAGCCCCTTAACAAAACCGTGATCAATAACCAAAATTGGTCTTTTAAGCAAGACTCGGTTCCGGGTTTTAAATCTCGATCCACTCAATCTTGGTTCCGGAAAACCAACGTTCCGGACTTCATCAGAGCTGAAGACTGGCCGACATCTAGTCCCGTTCGTAATCCGCTGGATTATTTATGGCCAGTTTTAAAGAGTATGGTTTGCTCTAAATGCCATGATAATTTGGAGTTCCTAAAATAATCCTTACGATTGGCAGTGAATAATTGGCGCATGAAAAGAGTGCGTCCTTCTATTGATAACTGGCCTTAACGTTTAAAGAACTGTATTGCATTGCAGCCAATGGAGGCCACATCGAATAAACTTTATATATTTTTAATGGTTTTATATTAATGTATTAAACTAACACACTGTAATGGTAATAAATGTTACGTGCAATATTTAGGGCAAGACTAGGTATATTATACTTAATTTATTAGGTACTAGCTGTTGCCCGCGACTTCGTTCGCGCGGACTTCGTTTACACCGCACAGCTCCTCCCCTGTAGGTGATAGCGTGATAATATGTAGCCTATATGTTGACCCGACCTGTTAGTAATATTCATGCAAAATTTGAAGTAAATCCATGCAGTACTTTTTGAGTTTACCCGGACATACATTGACTTTCCTACGATTTTATTATATGTATAGATATAGATATGCTGCAGCGCTACTTAATTATGATTTTGTTTGGACTATTGATTATTATTTAAGCGTTACAGCGAGTGTTAATGAAATAGAACACGACTTCTACTTAGCATAGCTTTCTTTTCTAGTAAATATTACATTAAATTCTCTGTCTGGTTAGAATACTAATGTCTCGAATTTTTAAATTCTTAGTGTAGCAAATAAGCAACTCATTCTCCTGGTGGATAGCTATAACCGTCTCTGTAGATTAGTTAAAAGTAGATTTTTGGATTGGATTCGGATGGCAAAATAATTATGTCACATACAAAAGTAAATCTTACCCTACCGAATTGTGATGATATATTTTTTGTATTTGATTTATTGCTGTTATAAAAGTTCAGTATCTTCTTTATTTAAAATACTTTTGTATCTACTTAATATGAAGAGTTTACTGACTCCCGATGACTGAATGAGTTAAAGACGCTGCTCGTAACCTTGAATTAAGGCCGGAAACAATGGGAAAATCCGAATTATGTAAACGGATCTGTTTGTTTTCACTAGGTCATTGTTTATTTCAACATGTCAGCTTATATGCAAAGATCTAATTACTACATAATATATTAAATAGATATGTATTGCAAATATAAAATCCAAACCCTAGACTTAAAGCAAGAAAACTTTTTAGGCCGCACCTTAGCTTACCATCAGGCGAGATCGTGGACAAGCGCTTCCCTATCGATAATTAAAAAAAAGCCCGGCAGCTTTTGTCTGGCTTAAGGGGAAGGTCGCTGGTTCAAAATTTTCTTTGATTAAAAAGTTTTTAAGTTTTCTCTAGCATGAGGTCAGTGGTAGTGATAAAATTTTCTTTGATTAAAAAGTTTTTAAGTTTTCTCTAGCATGAGGTCAGTGCTTAAAACACGAAAATATTGATCAATATTATAAATGAAAAGTTCTACATAGATATACTTAACGTATATCTAGTGATCAGTAGGTACAGTTAAGAAAATTGATCATAAAGCAATGGAGAATTTCGCCACATTAAACTTTTGACACGTAGCTCAGTGGTCAGACTGTTTTTGAAATTATAATTTTATGAAATTAAGAAAATTATTTTTGATATTTTAAGAAAAAATTTGCGATCTTTCGGCAGGAAAAAAAATAGTATGTGCAATACGGGACGAATGCACTCATTTTTTGCCGCGTGTTTACCATCCTCGCCTTCGACTTGGGTAGCAATTTCATACGTGGGACAGAAAGTAGTACGTTCGTCCCTTGTGACACAATTATACTATTATTCCCTGTGTTTGTAATGTTTTCTCTTTTATAATGTTACCTAAATTTTTCCTGACGTACCTACATTAAATTATTGTGAATGTATTGATGTAGTAATACTATAATATCAATTTTACATTCATCACGAATCGAGCCTCCGAGAATGAGCCTCGGACACTCAATTCCAGTACTCGGGCTCGATATATGTCAGTTTCAGTTTTGCAAAATGAATATTTTTGCAATATCAATTGCAAGAAAACCGCGTGATTGTGTAGAAAAGTCTATTCGCCTATTTTTTTTAGTCTGTCTGTCTGTCGTCTGCGTATGTCGAAGATCTAATTCTTTAAATGCTGAAAGCTGTTGAGTTTAATCTACTTGCTATTTTTTCGATGTGAGTACCCCGTTGCTACGTATGATCTAACATTAGATATACGTACAAAGTTAACATATTCGTTAGAGCCGATTCACATTTCCTGCATCTTCGGAACCCTGCCTGAGCCCTTGGTGAAGATCTGATGCAGGATCATCAGATTTTAATCAAATAGAATGGGACCATACGGGGAATATAACCCCTTAAACATAAAAAAAAAACATACAGCTGAATTGAAAACCTCCTCGTTTTGGAAAATTGTTTGAAAATATTACAATATGCGCTAATAAAGCTATAGTAAATGAAAATCCATACTAATATTATAAATGTGAAAGTAACTCTGTCTGTCTGTCAGTCTCTTCTTCACGCCTAAACCACTGAATCGATTTGTATAAAATTTTTTTACAAGAAAAATTTAAGATCCGAAAAAGGATATATAATAGTTTTTATCCTCAAAATCCCACGGGAACGGGAACTATATGAGTAAAACTTCGGGACTTTTATCTTAGATTTTTTTCACGCGGACGAAGTCGCGGGCACAGCTAAATGCTAATATAATATGTAGCTCTCGTTTGTGAATTTAATTCGCAAATCATCTTGTGAACATTAACTGAACTGCTACATGAATCACGGAAGTACTGAAGAGGCATGTCAAATTCTAACCAGTGAAATGATTGCAATGTTGTGAGATGTCTTACGCTTGGCTGCGTTGAGGACGTCACAAGGTTATTCATAAGAGCTAGTTCGAGCAATGTGTGAACTTAGGCCTTGAGAAGTGTGGCTATTTTATTACTTTACTATTTGGTTTGTTTTGTATAATTTTTCTTGTAAAAGTTTTATGATCAATACGTATTCCTGTCGTAATTTGATGTTTGATATGAATTGTGAATATTATGTTGGATAAATTGGTAAAATGCGCCGCTTCACCGCCTATAAAAACTTCTCCAAGTACATTTCATAACTTGGCCAACTATTACTCAAAAACTTGTAAAGCCTTCTAAGCCGTGACATTTTTCCTTTTAACTTCATTATATTTACTACTACGGGGATTTTTTCCACCAAGGAGTGGGAAAAATGAAACAAAAAAACAAAGTACGTCTTAGAAACGACCACCCTCACTGCCCATCAAGAAATTTTGAGTGGCTGCTACCGCTGACAAGGTTATGGCCTCTATGTTCTGGGATAATGAAGGAATCATTTTTATTGTAAATACCGAAGGGACAATTATCGGACAATGCTATGCTAGTTTAATCCCAAAATTGCCCGTCGCAGTTAAAGAAAAACGCGAGGGGAAACTGTCATTGTTTCTTCACGATAACGCTCCTGCTCATAGGTCGAAAGTCACGCTGAAAGCAACCCGCAATGCTGGCTTTGAAATTATTGAACACTCGCCATATTCTCCGGACTTAGCCTCTAGTGATTTTCACCCATTTCCCAAATTAAAGGAACATATCCATGACACTTAATTTGAGGATGACAACGCCGTTATGGTGCCGTTGACGGGTTTTTAAGAGCCAAGATCGTGATTTCTTTTCGGAAGAAATAAGAAAATTAGAAAAGCGGTATTCTAAATGTATTGACTTAGGAGATTACGCTAAAAAATAAAAGAATTATATTTATATTTTGTCGTATTTTTATAGCGATTCTAAGAATTTTTTGATTCACTCTCGTATAAGGGTTCCTAGTTTACTTCGAACCCTAAAAAGGGAAAAGATTTCATTTATTTTCATACCCCAGATATAATTTTTATCCCGAGCGAGTAGAGTTGTTCTACTAAACGGTTGCTCTAAAGACCAGGTGGCACTGAGTGCTAAAATGACAAATCCAAAAAATAATTTAGAGCGAATAATAAAAATTTTATGGCGCCATTTGAGAAGAGATGAGTTTCAGCGGGCAGGGACGGTGGAGTATTATAAAGAAACTAGATAAAAACCTGGCTTCGCTCGGGTGAAATATAAGACTCATATTACACAATCTGATATACTATCTCAAATAGTAGAAATTAATGATAGCAGCACTGTATTGACGTCTTTTTTTATTACCTTGATTTGAAAGCGACGACATTACAGTGCCCCTATTTTTTAATTTCGACTCTTTTGTAAATGAAGAGAAAATAAGTTTTAACGATAATCTACGCACCGTTCTGCCATACTTTAATAAATGCTTACGCCTCCTATACCTACCACATATTTGTAACCTTTAAAGAAATATGGCCGATTTGTCTGCCGTAGAGCTGCAGCTTTTTAAGAGCAGGGAGAACGGCGAATATAAAATTAGGTAAAGTTAACCAGTTAAGGAAGTCCCTAACGGCGTAACTTACGGTAAAACACTTCCTCAAAAACCAAAAAATAATGGGCAATAAAATTATAAAGCTGTCAGCTACTTTTGTTATAGTCTGATATGAATTTTTCTCATAACATTTTAATTGTCTTATGGATTCCGGTGTTTCAGTTCCGGTACGTCATTTTAATTGTAAATTGTGGGTAGCAATAATGTTTAAACATTGTTTTCATGGAAACATTTTCAACAGTGTAGCTAGATATCTGTTCCTATAAGACTATAATGTACATATTATATTATTTTAAATACATATTCTTATATATATGTAAATCTTAGTTAAATTAATCATTAGTTTTAATGGAATTGTTATTATGTAGAATAGCAACTACATGTCTTGGTGTTAGACAGCTTGTAAAAAGCTAAGACTAAATATATCACGATCGTTTAATAAGGGGGTAGAGCGCCGAATGTAATACCACAATCTTTCTTACATCATGAAAGCTTACCAAAGAATATACAATCACTACGTTTTAAAGCTTATCATGACACGATTTTTGCATGAAATGCCCCATTAAACTCCTGTCAAGCATATATATAAGGAAGTTACTGATTTTGCCCCGATTTCCGAAAATAGAGTTTTCACTTCCAAATTAATGAACCGATTCATTACAAAATCTAATCAGCTCTATTCCTTAAAAAACTACGTTCAATGCATCAAATTTCATCGAAAGCGGTTTATTCATTTGCGAGTAGTCTTTGACAAAATATTTTGAAAACAGTGTTTACCTTTGAGATTTTTTAACCAATCAATTTTTAAATTTTTACAATATTAGACGTAATTTATTGAGGAATAAAGCTGATTAGTTTTTGTACTCAATCGGTACTATAATCTGAAAGATTTATTAAAAAAATATTGTTTTGCTAATTTTTTTAAAAGGTTTTTTTTTATAATTTGTGATGATCTCGTGGACCGAATTGAATTTTTCAGGAAGTCTAAGTTGAGTGGAATTCAATCGAATGACATCAACCGCGTTTTATCGATCGGTTCAGCCATTCACCAGTTATGAGCTATTTACATACACACATACACACACACACACCTACATACAGACATACTGACGTCATTGTGAAAACAGTCGGAAAAGTTCCTAGGACCTCAAAACGTGGGATCTGATGAAAACTCGATTTTCGAAAATTGGAGCAAATTCAGTAACTTACCTAGCGGGAAGTTAAAAAATCTTAATATTAGAATATTTTTGAGCTTAAAGCTCGATCATTAATAGTAAAGCGGAATGAGGTATACTCTGATTCTAATGTAATATACATTCGATATGGCTTTTGTTGTACTTTCTTACAGTTTAAAAACACCTTGTCCGAGTAAAGATGATAATAAGTTTTATTTAAGTAAGTAATTAAAGTTTTAAAATATCTTCTTTCCAGATTTACATTTCTATTTGCAAATTTATCAATTAAATTGACATTTAAAATATTGTTGATTAGTTTAAAGTTTAGTAATCAAGTATTTCAAAGACTACACCTTTCTTTATGTTAAAATGTTACAGTAAACTAAATTTAGTTTAGCCCGAATTCAGGCTTTTAAATTAGCTTTACAATAGACTGATTTATCGGTTGATTTCAAAATCTAATTAGCTTAAACTTCTAAAAAACTTCTTCAAATACCGGTAATCGGATCAAAATCGATTGATCCTTGATCCAACTAGCCTATTGTCTGGAGTAGAGTACACTTGCCGTTCCTACTTTGCGTTGCCATTTGTGCAATAGTGATTTTGCCACAGGCATAAATTTACCAATTAACTTACCTTCCAAAGGAAACACAAAAATGACACGCGTTGTCATTTTTGCGACACGAAAAGATAATGATGAGGCTTGCAAAATTATACTACATACGTATCATGATGATAGTGACATATTTGGTCAAACATTTGTCTTTTATGAACTGCCTAGCAAGAAGGCAAAAGAGTAAAGGGAAAAATTAAAACAAGTAATACACAATATAAATACATTTATTTATTCTTATTTATTTACACAACGTATCAAAGTACAAAATTATATTCATAACGTAAGCGGAATTGAGTAACATTGCATTAGTGCCACTACGTACAAAATATTGAACTACTACAATAATAATATTATGTATATTTTACAATTACCTTAAATATTACACTTTCCTATTGAAATAAATATTGTTTTCGTTTCCACCATTATATTCTGAGACCGTCCAAGATTTGTCGGATGTTCTCAAAATTAATTCGTTCGTATTATTGTCAGTGCCGGATTAGGACTATTTGATACCCTAAGCAATCAACACGTGTGGGTGCCTCTATATACATATAAGTAAGCTAGTATCAATATTTAAAAAATAATTAACGTATTACATAATTAAAACGAGATCCATTCATTTCATTTTTAATAAATACGTTAAATTTTACAGTACTGTTTCTGATGACCCTAAGTCGTGAGACCCTAATAAATTGCTTACTCTGCTTATAGGCTAATCCGACGCTGATTATTGTACTACGTTAAATTAACTTTTTGATTTCTTTTCGTTTTTATCGGCTGTTACTTTATCTAGAACTCGTGTATGCACAGCTATCCTTTTTAAGTTCTTTCGAGGAACACTTATCTGATTTTTAAATAAATCTTCTAGTTCTGGCATAGACTTGATTTCTTTAAGTTCATCAAAATTAAAACTACGCCCTCCTTTGTATCTGTTAAAGAATGGAACATAATTCCTATTTTGAGCTTGACACTGAGCACAATTGTATGGCACCGGAACTGCACTGGGGAAATTTTGACTAGCCATATTTATATCATTACTATTCCCCGGGCAGAATGGTACGAATAAAACAGGGATGTAGCCGATAATACCAAAAGGTGAGTATCCGTAGCCATTTGTCATCTGTGGTGGTTGTGCTACAGCAGTGTTATTTTGACCTGGGTTTAATAAATAGCACGGGCAAGATCCAGGGCTCGGTACGATTGGTAATGGATATGGTATTACGTAAATAGGGAATGGTGGCGATTGACTAGGTGGGATGTAAGCTGGTGGCTGTACTCCCGTGCCAGTGGGCTGTCCAACAGAATCCTCACCTGTTGACAAGAAAAGTTAATTATTCAACAAATATTTTGTAGTTTTAGTAAATAGTTTTCAACGATCACAAAGTATTTTAATGAAATTGATAAATACCAAGAAGTCATCGATCAGATTTTCTGTTCTGTTATTTTTCTTTTTATATCATCTTATTCCTGCTACAATAGCGTCAATGTTAGTCACTGTTGTGTTCCAGTTTGGAGGGTAAGGTAGCCGGTAAACTTATGCATGTGCTGCATAAGTTTACCGGCTGCTGCTGTATGCATTAGACCTTGCCACTAGATAGCAACGCACCATTAACACCTTTGGTGTCTATTGGCGATAGTTGACTCTTTCCATCAGGAGACTCATCTGCTGGTTTGCTGTATTATGATGTAAAAAAATCATAAGGTACTCGTAGATGGCCCTCTTGATAAAGAGACAACCAACGTCTATAGACACATATTCAATGTTAATAATGTGTTGCTATGCTTGTGGCGGGTTGGTAATATCATCTGCTATAGACAGTTATAGTAGCTAGATAACTGCAATATAATTCGATAGTGATAAGCACTGATGCTATTGCGACAGGAACCCGGGCGAGACGATGCGGAACTCCATCTACACGACGGTGCTATGTTTATCTAATTGTTCGATATCCACGAAATATACATAGGTTGATGGATAAAAGATTGTATATACTGATGTGAGGTATTCGGTACTGTATTCTGACACCGAATATGTTAAAAAAATAGTTACTAAAATTTTGATCAGAATTTCCAATAATTTTTTACACCCACGTAAGGCACATAGAAGACCATTGTTTATAAACAGCGATTTATCGAGCTATTATGGCATATTGATTTGCCCACCGCTGTGAGGATGTGGGCAAATCTGTGGGCGGTCGAGTGGTTAGCGAACCTAACTACGAATCGAGGAGGCTCGGGTTCGATTCCCAGCAGGTACTAACATTTGTGTGATGAAGATAGATGTTTGTATTTCTGGGTTTGGGTGTTTATTATGTAGGTAAGTATTGTTAACTAATACCCAAAACACAAGCAAATAATTTGCTTATTTTGGGGTTAGATCAATTCGTGTAAATTGTCCACCTATATTTATTATTATTATTTCAAAATTGAAGATGTTTATTCAATCATAAACTTTTGGAAGTCGACATTTTTGAGAGGATCTGGTTACTATTATTATTTACTTGAATTATTTTATATTAAATAATATTAAGATATTGGTATTAGGAGCACAATATTAATTACATGCCTTTGTCTTCTAAATAGAGACTATAACTTTCTATTACCGCCGTTTTACAAAAGCTTTTAAGTAGGTAATCGCCTCTGTGGCCGGGAATCGAACCCAAGACCTCACGTGATCAACGCCGAACCACTAGTTCGGCGTAGAACACACGAGGTCTCGGGTTCGATTCCTGGGTCGGGCAATTAATAAATAAAGTGTTTTTTCAGTTTTTTAATAAAAAACAATTTTGCCCGGGATTGAAAAGTGCTTGGTTGGCGATAGGCTTGCCACCCCACCTATCACATTTGGAGGACCAAATATCTTCGGCTAATCGTGGGTGCACTTGTTGTACCTCTGCGTGCCATTGCGGGGATAAGGGCGTGAAGATACTTTTAAGTTTTAACACATTTTTAATTTCGTTGACCGACTTCCCAAAACATCCTCCGCTTATGAATTTGCATATATGTTTTTTTTAAATATTTGCCTTAGAACTCGATCATTTAAAATCTGATTTTGAATATTATTTTGTTTAGGAGCGATGCAGAGGGAAGGGGTAGTATACTTGGCCCCATTATAATTTGGTAAAGATCTGATGCAGGGTTCCGGAGATACAGGGAATGGGGAGTCGGTTGCTGTAGTTCTAAAGCGTTTAAATAAAAAAAAAAACTGATTGGACGTAGTTACACGAAAAGGATCCAATCAACACAAAATCACTTTAAGAGATATTGACGTTTGAAATTTGATAGATT
Source organism: Apodemia mormo (assembly GCA_036924255.1). Taxonomy (NCBI): domain Eukaryota; kingdom Metazoa; phylum Arthropoda; class Insecta; order Lepidoptera; family Riodinidae; genus Apodemia; species Apodemia mormo. The sequence continues at coordinate 24,155,478 of JAUPFN010000007.1, read as the reverse complement.
TTGGATTAGTTTTAATGTTTTTATTGAGTGTCAGTATCAATGATAAACTAATTTTTTATTAGGCAAAAGAATTCAGACTCCTTGTCATTGAAGTATATTACCAGTAGTACTAGTAGTCGCAGTAGTGTAGTAGTGCTCCTGGATTCATTTTACTTAATCAGTTGGTAATATTTGTTATAAGCCAGGAAAGTTGGATTATTCAATTTGTTTATTTCTTAACGAGTTATACATGGGGACTAGTTCATGTTAAATAAAGTAGTAGAGAGCTATTTTGCTTGGACCTTTTTTACTGGCCAATAGTATTGATATTTAATATGAGTTTGGTGCACTTAACTCATTTTTTGGCATAATAATGTGGATTGGATCCTTTTCGTTTAACTACGTCCAATTGTAGGTGGATCATACCATATTATGTACTTATAAAATAAAAAAACTAATAATTACCGTTAGGCGGATAATATCCAGGGTACCCTTGCTGGCCTGGCTGTTCTGTCTGCCCGGGAGTGCCTGGTTTTCCAGGAATGCCTGGTTCACCTTGCTGTCCTGGTTGACCTGGCTGCCCTGGCTGTCCTGGTTGACCTGGCTGCCCTGGCTGCCCTGGGTATTCTGGCTGTCCCGGTTGACCTATTTGTCCAGGGTATCCTGGCTGTCCTGGTTGACCTGATTGTCCTGGGTAACCTGGCTGTCCTGGTTGATCTGGTTGTCCTGGGTATCCTGGCTGCCCCGGTTGATCTGGTTTGCCTGGGTATCCTGAAGGTCCTGGGTGTCCTGGGTATTCTGACGGTCCCGATTGACCTGGTTGTCCTGGGTATCCTGGCTGTACTGGTTGACTAGGTTGGCCTGGTTGTCCTGGTTGTCCCGGGTATCCTGGCTGTCCTGGCTGACCAGCTTGACCTGGGTATCCTGACTGTCCAGGTTGGCCTGGTTGTCCGGGTTTTCCGGGTTGACCTGGTTGACCTGATGGCCCTTGTTGTCCAGGTTGAGTTGATTGTCCTGGGTATCCTGGCTGTCCAGGTTGTCCGGTTTGACCTGGTTGTCCTGGGTATCCTGGTTTTCCAGGTTGACCAGGTTGACTTGGTTTTCCAGGGAATCCTGGCTGTCCAGTTTGACCTGGTTTTTCTGGTTGTCCAGGTTGACTGGGTTGACCTGATTGACTGGGTTGACTTGGTTGACCGGGTTGACCTGGTTGTCCTGATGGCCCTTGTTGTCCAGGTTGAGTTGGTTGTCCTGGGTATCCTGGCTGTCCAGGTTGTCCGGTTTGACCTGGTTGTCCTGGGTATCCTGGTTGTCCAGGTTGACCAGGTTGACTTGGTTTTCCTGGGAACCCTGGCTGTCCAGTTTGACCTGGTTTTGCTGGCTGTCCAGGTTGACCGGGTTGACCTGGTTGTACTGATGGCCCTTGTTGTCCAGGTTGACCTGGTTGTCCTGGGTATTCTGGCTGTCCTGGTTGGCCTAGTTGTCCTGGGAATCCTGACTGTCCAGGTTGACCTGGTTGTCCTGGGTATCCTGGTTGTCCGGGTTGACCTGGTTTACCGGGGAATCCTGGTTCACCTGGTTTTCCTGGCTGTCCTGATGGCCCTTGTTGTCCAGGTCGAGCTGGTTGTCCTGGGTATCCAGGTTGACCTGGTTGTCCTGGGTATCCTGGCTGTCCAGGTTGACCTGGTTGTCCTGGGTATCCAGACTGTCCAGGTTGACCTGGCTGTCCTGGTAATCCTGGTTGTCCGGGTAGACCTTGTTGTCCTGGGTATCCTGGCTGTCCGGGTTGACCTGGTTTTCCTGGCTGTCCTAATGGCCCTTGTTGTCCAGGTTGAGTTGGTTGTTCTGGGAATCCTGGTTGTCCAGGTTGACCTGGTTGTCCTGGGTATCCTGGCTGTCCAGGTTGACCTGGTTGTCCTGGGTATCCTGGTTGTCCGGTTTCACCTGGTTGTCCTGGGTATCCTTGCTGTCCGGGTTGACCTGGGTATCCTGCCTGTCCGAGTTGACCTGGTTGTCCTGGGTATCCTGGCTGTCCGGGTCGACCTGGTTTTCCTGGCTGTCCGGTTTGTTCGGGTTGACCTGGTTGTCCTGGGTATTCTGGCTGTCCTGATGGCCCTTGTTGTCCAGGTTGACTTGGTTGTCCTGGGTATCCTGGCTGTCCAGGTTGTCCTGGCTGTCCTGGGTATCCTGGCTGTCCAGGTTGACCTGGTTGTCCTGGGTATCCTGGTTTTCCGGGTTGACCTGGTGGACCTGGGTATCCTGGCTGTCCTGGTTGACCTGGCTGTCCTGGGTATCCTGGCTGTCCGGGTTGACCTGGTTGTCCTGGGTATCCTGGTTGTCCGGGTTGACCTGGTTGTCCTGGGTATCCAGGTTCTCCGGGCTGACCTGGCTGTCCTGTTGAACCTTGTTGTCCGGGTTGAACCGGTTGTCCTGGGTATCCAGGTTTCCCAGTTTGACCTGGTTGTCCTGGGTATTCTGGCTGTCCTGATGGCCCTTGTTGTCCAGGTTGACTTGGTTGTCCTGGGTATCCTGGCTGTCCAGGTTGACCTGGTTGTCCTGGGTATCCTGGTTTCCCGGGTTCACCTGGTTGTCCTGGGTATCCTGGTTGTCCGGGTTGACCTGGTTGTCCTGGATATCCGGGTTTTCCGGGTTGACCTGGCTGTCCTGGGTAGCCTGGCTGTCCAGGTTGACCTGGTTGTCCTGGGTATCCTGGTTGTCCGGGTTGACCTGGCTGTCCTGATGGTCCTTGTTGTCCAGGTTGATTTGTTTGTCCTGGGTAGCCTGGCTGTCCAGGTTGACCTGGTTGTCCTGGGTATCCTGGTTGTCCGGGTTGACCTGGTTGTGGTGGGTATCCAGGTTGTCCGGGTCGAACTGGCTGTCCTGATGGCCCTTGTTGTCCGGGTTGACCCGGTTGTCCTGGGAATCCAGGTTGTCCGGGCTGACCTGGTTGTCCTGGATATCCGGGTTTTCCGGGTTGACCTGGCTGTCCTGGGTAGCCTGGCTGTCCTGATGGCCCTTGTTGTCCAGGTTGACCTGGCTGTCCTGGGTATCCTGGTTGTCCGGGTTGACCTGGTTGTCCTGGGTATCCTGGCTGTCCGGGTTGACCTGGTTGTCCTGGGTATCCTGGCTGTCCGTGTTGACCTGGTATTTCTGGTTGTCCTGATGGCCCTTGATGTCCAGGTTGACTTGGTTGTCCTGGGTATCCTGGTTGTCCAGGTTGACCTGGTTGTCCTGGGTATCCTGGTTGTCCGGGTTGACCTGGTTGTCCTGGGTATCCAGGTTGTCCCGGTTGACCTGGTTGGCCTGGTTTTCCAGGTTGACCTGGTTGGCCTGGGTATCCAGGTTGTCCTGGTTTTCCGGGTTGACCTGGTTGTCCTGGCTGTCCTGGTTTACCTGGCTGACCGGGTTGTTCGGGTTGACCTGGTATTTCTGGTTGTCCTGATGGCCCTTGTTGTCCAGGTTGATTTGGTTGTCCTGGATATCCTGCTTGTCCAGGTTGACCTGGTTGACCTGGGTTTCCTGGTTGACCTGGATATCCTGGTTGTACGGGTTCACTAGGTTGTCCTGGGTGTGCTGGGTATCCTGGCCTTCCAGGTTGACCTGGTTGTCCGGGGTATCCTGGTTGTCCGGGTTGACTTGGTTGTCCTGGGTATCCAGGTTGTCCGGGCTGACCTGGCTGTCCTGATGGCCCTTGTCCGGGTTGACCTGGTTGTCCTGGGTATCCTGACTGTCCAGGTTGACCTAGCTGTCCTGGGTGTGCTGGATATCCTGGCTTTCCAGGTTGACCTGGTTGTCCTGGGTATCCTGGTTGTCCGGGTTGACCTGGTTGTCCTGGGTATCCTGGTTGTCCGGGCTGACCTGGCTGTCCTGATGGCCCTTGTTCGGGTTGACCTGGTTGTCCTGGGTATCCTGACTGTCCAGGTTGACTTGGCTGTTCTGGGTATCCTGGCTGTCCAGGTTGACCTGGTTGTCCTGGGTATCCTGGTTGTCCAGGTTGACCTGGCTGTCCAGGTTGACCTGGATGTCCTGGGTATCCTGGTAGTCCGGGTTGACCTGGTTGTCCGGGTTGACCTGGTTGTCCAGGATGACCTGGTTGTCCTGGGTATCCTGGCTGTCCGGGTTGACCTGGTTTTCCTGGCTGTCCTGATGGCCCTTGTTGTCCAGGTTGACTTGGTTGTCCTGGTTGTTCAGGTTGACCTGGCTGTCCTGGATATCCTGGTTGTCCAGGTTGACCTGGTTGTAATGGTTGTTCGGGTTGACCTGGTTGTCCTGGGTATCCAGGTTGTCCGGGCTGCCCTGGTTGTCCTGGGTATCCTGGTTGTCCGGGTTGACCTGGTTGTCCTGGATATCCGGGTTTTCCGGGTTGACCTGGCTGTCCTGGGTAGCCTGGCTGTCCAGGTTGACCTGGTTGTCCTGGGTATCCTGGTTGTCCGGGTTGACCTGGCTGTCCTGATGGCCCTTGTTGTCCAGGTTGATTTGTTTGTCCTGGGTAGCCTGGCTGTCCAGGTTGACCTGGTTGTCCTGGGTATCCTGGTTGTCCGGTTTGACCTGGTTGTGATGGGTATCCAGGTTGTCCGGGTCGAACTGGCTGTCCTGATGGTCCTTGTTGTCCGGGTTGACCCGGTTGTCCTGGGAATCCAGGTTGTCCGGGCTGACCTGGTTGTCCTGGATATCCGGGTTTTCCGGGTTGACCTGGCTGTCCTGGGTAGCCTGGCTGTCCAGGTTGACCTGGTTGTCCTGGGTATCCTGGTTGTCCGGGTTGACCTGGTTGTGGTGGGTATCCAGGTTGTCCTGGTTGAACTGGCTGTCCTGATGGCACTTGTTGTCCAGGTTGACTTGGTTGTACTGGGTATCCTGGCTGTCCAGGTTGTCCTGGCTTTCCTGGGTTTCCTGGTTGTCCAGGTCGACCTGGTTGTCCTGGGTATCCTGGTTGTCCGGGTTGACCTGGTTGTCCTGGGTATCCAGGTTGTCCGGGCTGACCTGGTTGTCCGGGGTATCCAGGTTTCCCGGGTTGACCTGGTTGTCCTGGGTATTCTGGATGTCCTAATGGCCCTTGTTGTCCAGGTTGACTTGGTTGTCCTGGGTATCCTGGCTGGCCAGGTTGTCCTGGCTGACCTGGGTATCCTGGCTGTCCAGGTTGGCCTGGTTGTCCTGGGTATCCTGGTTGTCCAGGTTGACTTGGTTTTCCTGGCTGTCCTGATGGTCCTTGTTGTCCAGGTTGACTTGGTTGTCCTGGGTATCCTGGCTGTCCGGGTTGACCTGGTTGTCCTGGATATCCTGGCTGTCCAGGTTGACCTGGTTGCCCTGGGTATCCTGGCTGTCCAGGTTGACCTGGTTGTTCTGGGTAACCTGGCTGTCCGGGTTGACCTGGTTGTCCTGGGTATCCTGGCTGTCCAGATTGACCTGGTAGTCCTGGGAATCCTGGTTGTCCGGGCTGACCTGGTTGACCTGGATATCCTGGTTGTACGGGTTCACCTGGTTGTCCTGGGTATGCTGGGTATCCTGGCTTTCCAGGTTCACCTGGTTGTCCTGGGTATCCTGGCTGTCCTGGTTGACCTGGTTTTTCTGGCTGTCCTGATGGCCCTTGTTGTCCAGGTCGACTTGCTTGTCCTGGGTATCCTGGCTGTCCAGGTTGTCCTGGCTGTCCTGGGTATCCTGGCTGTCCGGGTTGACCTGGTTTTCCTGGCTGTCCTGATGGCCCTTCTTGTCCAGGTCGAGCTGGTTGTCCTGGGTATCCAGGTTGAGCTGGTTGTCCTGGGTATCCTGGCTGTCCAGGTTGACCTGGTTGTCCTGGGTATCCAGACTGTCCAGGTTGACCTGGCTGTCCTGGTAATCCTGGTTGTCCGGGTAGACCTTGTTGTCCTGGGTATCCTGGCTGTCCGGGTTGACCTGGTTTTCCTGGCTGTCCTGATGGCCCTTGTTGTCCAGGTTGAGTTGGTTGTTCTGGGAATCCTGGTTGTCCAGGTTGACCTGGTTGTCCTGGGTATCCTGGCCGTCCAGGTTGACCTGGTTGTCCTGGGTATCCTGGTTGTCCGGTTTCACCTGGTTGTCCTGGGTATCCTTGCTGTCCGGGTTGACCTGGGTATCCTGACTGTCCGGGTTGACCTGGTTGTCCTGGGTATCCTGGCTGTCCGGGTCGACCTGGTTTTCCTGGCTGTCCGGTTTGTTCGGGTTGACCTGGTTGTCCTGGGTATCCTGGCCGTCCAGGTTGGCCTTTAAAAGAAAAACCATTAATTAGTTACACAAGTCTGCAGACTGAATTATTAATATTTCGGAATTGTTTTTTTTTCAAGATTAAATTCAATTTATTAATTAATTTTTATACTGTTATTTTTATATTCCAGTATATATTATGTATGTTAGTATATAGTATGTGGTGGAATATTTAGTGATCCTGTGGGACTTAAGTTTGAGTTTTGATTTGACTTAAGTTTGATACTATGCGTTCCAACTGAGAATAGGACTGTCAGGGTTACATATTGCTTCACATTTTGCAAAAGCTTTATAAGTGATGAGTAAGGCGTGCAAAAAAATCTAACCAAAGAAATACTTAAAAAAATATATTTTCATTCTAATTGGTAGTTTCCCACCAGATCATGTTACCATGTGTAAAATACCTAACACGACTTTTATATATATATATATATATATATATATATATATATATATATATATATATATATATATATATATATATATATATATATATATAATAGAACGAGAAACAGCCCCAAAAGCTGTCGTACCCCAGGTGAGCGAACGCAACAGTTTATCCATTAAGGGATTGATTAATGGCAAGAACTGCAGCTCAACGCGGGACACTGGAGCCACAAGAAATGTAGGGCGATCAGAAGCGGCTAGCAATGTTAACCTGAGATCGAGGAATATAGTACAGCGTAGTGGAAAGTTTCACCCAAATGTAGATGCATTATCACGACGACCATGTACGGATGATGGCAAACCTTGTGTAAGGATGGAGACGAAGGAAAGGATTCAAGTCTTGCGAGCTAAGCCTACGGATGACAGGTGGGAAACTGATGAGATGCGTGTGGCCCAGTACGAAGATAAAAGCCCGAATGGCAGGAGCTGGCTCCCTTGAGCGCCACTACGAAAAGTTATTGGGCGCAGTGGGAAAGCCTTGTGTTGCAAAACGGCTTACTGTACCGCAAATGGGAAGAACCTTCAGGAAGAGAACATCATCTACAGTTGGTCGTGCCAAGAAGACTTATCAAGGACGTACTACGTGAGTTGCATGATAGGGTTTCTGGGGGACATCTTGGAGTACATTGGTAAAGGTACGAGAGCGTTTTTACTGGTTGAATTGCCGAGAAGATGTCGAGAATTGGTGCCGAAAATGTACGTCATACCCAGCAGTGAAAGGTCCGCAGGTTAGAAGCCGAGGCAACCTTAGACTATACAACGTGGGAGGCCCCTGGGAAAGGATAGCGATTGACGTGGCTGGGTCATTTCCTAAGACAGATAACGGAAACAAGTATTTTATGGTCGTGATGGATTATTTCACGAAATGGCCGGAGGTATTCGCAATCCCTAATCAGGAAGCCACGATGGTTGCTGAGAAATTAGTCAATGAGGTGATATGCAGATTTGGCGTTCCGCTGGAGATTCATTCAGACCAAGGCTGAAACTTTGAATCTAATGTATTCCAGGAAATGTGTAAATTATTAGGAGTGTACAAAACAAGAACTACACCTTATCACCCGCAATCTGATGGAATGGTCGAACGATTTAACCAAACTTTGGAAAGACACTTAGCCAAGCTGGTAGAAGATCACCAAAAGGACTGGGATAAATACATACCTCTGTTCTTACTGGCTTACCGAACAGCGGAACACGAAAGCATAAAAGTGACGCCAGCCTATGCCAACTTCGGCAGACAGGCCCGCCACCGAATTAAGTATACCGGAACATGTTGAAGACATTCGTGAGAGGTTACGCGATATACACTCGTTAATAAGTGAAAACGCATTGGAATCAAGTCAGCGGATGAAGACCAGATACGACCGAAACGCCAATCATCGAGGTTTTCAGGAAGGATCTCTTGTTTGGCTACATAATCCGGTTCGACGAAAAGGTAAATCACCTAAGTTACAGCGACGTTGGGATGGGCCATACAAAGTAATCACACGGATCAATGACGTAACCTACCGAGTGCAGAGCAACCAAGAGGGACCATGAAGATTGTTCATGTTGATCGATTGGCCATCTATAATGGAAGTAATGATGTTCGGGACGAACATAACTAAGAGGGGGGTAGTGTTACGAATAATCTAGAAGCGTGTAGAGTTGGAGCGCGAGCGCTAACTATCTAGAAATAAAAGAAAGAGATAGCTACTCCTATTGACAAACAATCAGTTGACCTGGGCTATGCCATAATGGACTTTGTGGGATATGGCATAAGGTTGAAAGTAGCGTGTACTAGGATTTATGACTCATAACATGTTTACGATAAGAAGTGATTCATGTTTCCCGATGCATTTAGATTTTTCTGGATCCAGCTAGGACTTTACCCTGGCTATAAATAGAGAGGTGTTGACAAACACGGGGTAGTTTTTATCAAGCGATCGAGAGCGATACTTCAAGTGATCAGTGCGAAGCGAGAAGTGTTTTATTGTGTAGTCAGAGATAGTACAGTGAGTGAATAGTGTGTTAAGTGTATTTCAGTATTACATTGTGTTGTCTTGTGTATTGTGTGTATCGTAAATACACGGATTTAATATAAGTGGTGTTTTCTTACAATTACGAACCCGAGGTACGTAACAGTATTCTTAAATTTTCTAATTTTCCGCGCAATTTTCTTCATATTTTCTTTTTTTTTACTGTAGATAGAGAAGTGCTTGACCACGATCTCGCCTGATGATAAGCTAAGATGCGGTCTAAGATGGCACGCCCTTCCCTAAAAGGTACCTGTTCACTCTTCTCTTGAGGATCCCCAGGTTGTACCCGTCGGGGAACACAGACTCAGGTAGCATATTCCAGTCCCTTGCGGTTCGGATCAAGAATGTCGAGTCGAACCGCTTTGTTCAGGTACGTGGAACGTCCACCATATGGCGATGCCTATTATCTGTGCGCCTCGACGATGGATAGATATCTTTTATAAGAACCTTCTCCTGACAATCACAAACACAATAAAAAAGTATTAGAGAAATCGGCCCTGATAAGAAAAATATCGTAGTTTCAAGTGCTTCATTTTAGTGTTAAAATTGAGCAAATTCCCCTAAAATCAAGCAAATATTTTGAAAATGTATGCATCAATAGCCATAAAATAATGACACAAATATGTTTCTATTAAGCTACTAAACAATGTCTTTGACGATCGGACAGGGTTTTCTTTACACACTATATGTATTAAAGTTTTTAGCGAATTCCGCGGGAACAATTCATTTTCCAGGATTTAAACGCATGTACTAATGTCATCATCTACATTTGTGCTAAATTTCATTCAAATCCGTTTGCGTGATTAAGTAACAAACATTCGTTCATCCATCCATACGTCTAAACATTTAAATATTCATACATCCAAACTGAACTCGCTCCTGTGTTGACACGCCTCTTTCGCCTTTCGATGATGACTGGAAATGTACCGAAATCATGAAGCTTGTCAACGTGTACCCTATGCCCAAAAAAGGCAGTCGTGCCGACCCCTCCAACTATTAGGCCAATTTCAGTCACGTCCATACTCTGCAAGACTATGGAGCGTGTACTGAACAGCAGGATAATGGCACACCTAGAAGCGAACGATCTACTCAGTGACCGCGAATATGGGTTTCATCGAAATCGATCCACTGGGGATCTTCTTGCGTATGCCATCTACATTTTGAGCTCGGCCATCGAGAATCATGGTGAGGCATTAGCTGTCTCTCTTGATATCTCGAAGGCCTTTGACAGGGTCTGGCATGATTGGCAAGCTTCCATCGTATGGTCTGCCTACTGGTCTCTGCGTCTGAATCTCAGATTTTCTGAGTGGCCGGTCGATGAGAGTAGTCGTTGACGGCTGCTCATCCAACCAAATGTCTATAAATGCCGGAGTTCCTCAGGGATCAGCTCTCTCCGCAACTCTTTCCCTGCTACACATTAACAATCTGCTGAAGCCCTGTATCTATGAGTACGCAGATGATAGCACTATTGTAGAGAGTTACGTATCCAGTGCGCAGGCCAGTACGGCACAGATCTGGTCTCTCAGAGAGGCAATGGTCGATCGTATGAACCTGTCCTTACAGGCAGTCTCTGATTGGGGTGATGCCAATCTGGTCAAGTTCAATGCAACTAAGATCCAAGCATGCTATTCTCCGCTAAACGGAGTCCGTTCCATATATCACCGTCTTTCCAGGGTGTGTTAGTGCCGATAACTGACCGCTTCGAGCTCCTTGGTATCAACTTAACGCCTCCTCTCAACTTTGGTTCGTACATCGAATCTAAAGCCCAAGTTGCCTCAAAAAATCTTAGTATTCTGGCGAAGCTGAGACAGTATTTCAGCCCGGGAGAGTTGCTTAACCTTTACAAAACACAAGTCCGTTCGTGCATGGAATACTGTTCTCACCTCTGGGATGGATCCGCCAAATACCAGCTGGAGACACTTGAGGCGATAGAGAGGCGTGCCAAGAGGCTCATAAACGACGATGATCTGGTAGGCAAAAAACTCCAGAGCCTCGCTCATCAACGCAGAGTGGCTAGTTTATCGGTTTTTTGTCGGATGCACTTTGGAGATTGCTCTGCGGAATTGCACGACTTAATTCCGCCATCCCTGTTTTTCTATCGATCGTTAAGGCGCACAGATTTTAGGTATCACCATATGGTGGATGTTTCACGTACCCGGAAAAAGCGGTTCGACTCATAATTCTTCATTCGAACCGCAAAGGACTGGAACATGCTTCCTGAGTATGTGTTCCCCGACGACTTCAATCTGGGGATCTTCAAGAGAAAAGTGAATATGTACCTTCTAGGGAAGCGCGTTCCATCTTAAGCCGCATCTTAGCTTACCATTAGGCGAGATCAAGGTCAAGCGCTTTCCTGTCGATAATAATTAAAAAAACTTTCGCATTTATAATATTAATATAAATTTATTTAGAGTATGATCCTTTTTAAATTTTAATCAACTATAATGTTAACACAGAGATTAACTTATTAAAGTTAACATCAACATTGTGTTCTTTTCTTAATCTTAATAATACTAATGGACATAAGTTTTTACTAGGTGGTAGTGTTCCACAACGTCTCCTGGGTTGGGTGTTTGGGCCTGGGTGTTTACTGCTACCGCCTGATCTATTCCTGCCGCAATAGCGTCAACGCTTGTCATTGTCGTGTTCCGGTTAGGAGGGTAATGTAGCCGGTAGACGTATGCATGTGGCATTGTCAGCCCGCCACACGGATAGCAACGCACCATTAACATCTTTGGTGTCTATACGCCGTGGTTTCTCTTTCCATTAGGGGACCCATCTGCTTGTTTGCTATCTTATGATATAAAAAAACTTATGATTTTGTTCTTGATAAAGTTTAATAGATATCTATTTTATGTTCAATTTCTCAATAAAGATTATAGAAATCAACCATATATAGTTTTTATATTAAGGCTAGCGAACATAAATTTTATGTTCTCTTTCTGGATAAAATGATATCAATTATGTGTTTCTCAATAAAGCTATTAACTTTATGTTCATTTTCAAAATGAAACTAATAGAACTTTATTTTCTTTTTCCTTTTCATATAAGCATTAAGCAGCACAATACTTCATATAAGCTATTGAATGTCAATGTTCTAATTAATGGTAAGATTTTGCCCGCGACTTTGTTCGCATGACGCGAAAACTTAACTTTCTTTTGTTTAGTCGGATGAAAAACTTTGTGTTAATTTTCAGAATGAAGCTAATAGAACTTTATTTACGTTTTCTTAATAAATATTTTGAATATCAATTTAAGCATTAGGCAGCACAATATTTCATATAAGCTATTGAATACCAATGTTCTAATAAATGGTAAGATTTTGCCCGCGACCTTGTTCGCATGACCCGAAATCATAACTTTCTTTTGTTTATTTGGATAAAAAACTTTATGTGCATTCTCAAAATGAAGCTAATAGAAGTTATAAACACTTAAAAAAGGAGAAACAAAGATAAAAAAATAAAATAAAATAAATAAATAATGGTGGTGCACCATCTCAAAATGGCAATACCACTCAGTATATGTTGGCATTGTGTATCAATACCAATGCCGATTTTCAGTGGTAGCCAGTTACGCGGAATATTTAATATCAATTTATGTTTCGTTTAAATAAGCTAGTAAATATCAGCTACTTTCTTTTTCATCAAAATCAATTAATATTAACATTACTAATTCATTTTCACCTTTCCTTTTTTACTCATTCACCTTACTTTTTAAACCGAAACAACGTCATTGTCTTGTTCCGGATTAAAAAATAAGGTAGGTGGTAAATTTTTGCAAGTGAAATTAACACCTCGCCACACGGATAGGAACATGCCATTAACATCTTTCCGTCAGAATAGTGATTGGCTTGTTTACTATCGTAAAAAAACAATTCTACTGTAAAGGTAATATATGTAGGGCTACTCTTGAAAACCGATTTCAATTCTAAATGAATATTTAATGAATTTTGAAGTATTTCGTACTCTGGACAACTATATTCAATTATTGGATTCGGCGACAGCGCCACACTCATATCGAATTTTTTTTGAACTACTCATTATTGCTTTTATTCGTTATTATTTTTAAAACGGTACTTAAATTTTCCACTTAACACTAGCTTGACTTGTAACGATGACATCTATTTCGAATAATTAGGGTGTTACTATACTGAATCAATGTAAGCAATATTAGTTTCAAGAGTACCGTTTTTTGACAATATTCGAAACTTATTGTTTTTATCAATATTGGTTTAAGATTTATAATTGTTTTCAAGAGTAGGCCTGCAGGTGGCTTAACATATAAAATGCATTAATTTTTTTTTAAATCGTAGGAGTGCATACAAACAGAAAGCTCACTAATTGATGGAAAGGGAAAAACTATCGTCTATAGACACCAAAAATGATAATGGTGGTAATTGCTGTCCATTTGGTGGGATGGTAACGACATGCACAAAACCCTAAAAACTGGAACATGATAGTGACAAGCATTGACGCTATTGTGGTAGGAATAAGTAAAGTGATGATACAAAATCCGGGCAACACTAATGAAACTGTAGAATATTTCGTTTTTTTTTTATTTTTTGAAAATATTTTAAGATAAAAATTATGTTACTTACTGCCTCCAATTGGTCCACTAGGTCCTCCGGGTCCACCTGGTCCACCTGGGCCACCTGGCCCACCTGGACCGCCTGGAGTGCCTGGAGTGCCCGGAGTTCCAGGAGAGCCTGGAGTTCCAGACTGCCCAGGATAGTATCCACCTGAAATTCATGTAAAATAGTCATTCTTAATCTTATATACATCGCGGTCAGATTAACTTGACGCATGCCGTTGATGACGTAATTTGGTGCCAAAACGTAACAATTATGTCCAAAAGCAATATAATAATAACAGTAAACTAACCAAATTATCTAGGCGCGTATCGGTGGCAAAAATGCTGACCATGGCCATACTGACACTGACATCAACCGAGCGAGCTGAGGGAAGGCCCGCCTTACATTCCAGAGATGCGTCAAGTTAATGTGACCGCGTTGTATGTACTTATTACACATACCCGGTCCAATGTGTCACCTCTGTGGTCTAGTGGTACGGTGTCCGTGTTGAGCGCATGTGGTTCCGGGTTCAATTCCCAGGCCAGGCAATTCAAAAATGTGCCTTATTCAGTTTTCTGATAAAAAAACAAAGTTGCCCGGGACAGAATGAGTGTCCGGTTGGCGATAGGCTTGGCACCTATCAAATTTGGGAATCGGTATCTTCGGCCAATTGTGGGTGGGTGGGGTGGGTGGGTGTTTTTTAGGGGTTCCGTACCTGAAAGGTAAAAACGGGATCCTATTACTAAGCCTTCCCTGTCTGTCTATCCGTCTGTCTGTCTGTCGCCAGGCTGTATCTCATAAATCGTAATAGCTAGAAAGTAAAAATTTTCACAAATATATGTGTTTCCGTTGACGCTATAACAAGAAATACTAAAAATAAAAATAAAAAATATTAAGGGAGGCCCCATCCAATAAACGTGATTTTTTCGTTTTTTTTTGCTCAATATTAATAACGGTAACAAGTAGACGCTTGAAATTTTCACAGAATATATAATTGTATATTACCTTTCAAAATAAATAATTAAATAAAAATAAAGTATATAATAAAGGACCCCCCCTTTGCCATACAACAAACGCAAGTTTTAAGCAATTTCTTATTCGATCTTAATAAACAGGTAGAAACTTTAATAGGGATTGTAAGGAACCCTTCATGCGCGAGTCCGACTCACCCTTAGCTTTTTTTTTTATATTATTAGATAGTAAACAAACAGATGGCTCTCCTGATGGAAAAAGAAACCATCGTCTATAGACACTAAAGATGTTAATGGCGCGTTGCTATCCGTGTGGCGGAATGGCAATGCCACATACATAAGTCTACTGACTACCTACCCTCACGGAATACGACAACCACAAGTATTGACACTATTGCTGCAGAAATAAGCAAGGCGGTGGTACCACCCGGGTGAGACGTTGCAGAACTCTACCAACTAGTGGTCACGATGGTAGTTATGTGTATAGACAATCGGTCGCTTATTACAATATACGTGGCAGAGGGGCAATATGCCTATTCTCCAAAAAGGGTGCCAATCTACACGGGTAACCATTGGTATCAAATCCGTATCCCCAGAACTTGTAAACCCGCAACCTCAGAACTCTACCATCTAGTCAGTCACGATGTAAGTGACACATATTAGCCTTTTCTCGCCTTTTACGAGATGCTTAGCAGGAGGCCGTTGATCTGTTCATCGAAAGAGGCCCAGATCAATACAGAAGAAACAGCGCCGATTCTAGACCTTAATAATAGGTAGATAAGGTTCATCCGTTTAAGGGCTACTGGACTAAATAGATTAGTGGAATAAATTTGAAAAACAAAAATTTAAATTATTAGCTATAGTTAAATAACGTACATTTATAATAAAAATTTCGCGTTTAAAGATTGAAATTAAAATTTACCGCGAAAACGCTTTGGACTGTCATGGCATCCTAATAACATCAGTCATCAACCACAGAATATGTAATGTAGATATTAACATTACATATTCTGTGGTTTCTATGAAAATAACTACATCAAGATGACGTATTACCTACCACGGCGTGACGTACGCTTCCAGATTTGGGTTCACTGTCAAGTGACTTACGGCCGGTTTCCGAAACGCAAAAATAATTTTAAGAGCGTGTATTCGATTTGCAACGAAAACTTCATGTTTTCAAGTTTTTTCAAGAGCAATATCGTAATAATGTAAGCAGATTATTCGAAGGATATTACATTGTTTGCAAGATTAAGTCTTGATTTAGTACACTACAGAGCAAAAATATGATTTTTGATAACGATTTTTTAAAACGAAGACAATCCCTGCATAGTGTTTTATGAAAATAGGCGAAAGAGCTATTTTAGGACGAATAAAACCATTGTAATGTGCCATAATATTTTATTTTATGCATTTTTCCAACAGGATATATGGCCCTAAAGTGCAACACAGAGCAGGAATGACGAAAATATTGTTGTTAGATATTAAAAAATAATATTAAATAATTATAAAATCAGTTCAATTTGACATTTTTTAATATCTTTTTAATCGTTAAGTTCACTTTAACATTTTTTTTCACCAGTAAGTATTTCAATAGAAACCTAAAATATTTATTATATGTGAATTAAGATAATGCTCAACAGACTGTTTTTTTCAGTCTGTTATATAAACTCATTTATTTAAAAGAATTATTTTAAAAACACTATAAATCCTTGTGCGTAATCGTTTGCCAATCAAATTCTTGAATTATCGATTTTCCGCAGAAACATGCGGAAAATCGAATAATCAAGACTTAATCTTGCAAAAACTGTAATATCCTTCGAATAATTTGCTAACATTATTACGATATTGCTCTGGAAAAAACCTGAAAACCTAATTTTTTCGTTACTAATTGAATAGCGCCCCTAACAAGCAATTAATCTGTGTTTAACAGATCATTTGCTTGTAAAAAATATTATGTAAAATGTGCGTTTCGGAAACCGGCCGTTAATGTCTATTTTTGCTGAATAATCTAAAAATATTATTTACTAGCTGACCCGGCAAACGTTGTTTTGCCATATAAATTATTAAATTAATAAATATAGGGGTTGATCGTAGAGGGTTAAAAACTTAGGGTTGTCTATTTTTTAATGCTGTATCATACAAATGTAAAAACAAAAAAAATATCTAAAAAATAAAAAAAATTTGGGTGGACTACCCTTAACATTTAGGGGGATGAAAAATATATGTAGTTCGATTCTCAGACCTACCCGATATGCACACAAAATTTCATGAGAATCGGTCAAGCCGTTTCGGAGGAGCAAACATCGCAACACGAGAATTTTATATACTAGATGAAAACCCGGCTTCGCTTGGAAGTCTTATAATACGCAATCTTAGTATTAACTCAAATAGTAGACATTAAAAAGTAGCAACACTGTAGTGACGTCTTCTTTCAACTAGGTTTAATAAAAACAACACTATAGTGTTGCTATTTTTTGATTTCTACTTTTTAATGAACTCTTTTATGAAAATAAGTTTCACGATAATCTGTGCTCCGTTCTACGATACTTTAATAAATGCTCACGCCATCTACACCACATGTTTATAACCTTTAAAGAAATATGGCCGATTTGTCTGTCAGCACCGTTAGAATTTTGAATCATTATTTTAACAAAATACTTGACTATCCGAATTTCGCGGATATATGTTGTCGACTCAAAATTATTATTTTTTTACGCTTTATACTTTAGGTAAGACGACTCAATCGAAAGAGTCGACTGTAACCCTTGACGAAATTATTAATATAGATTATATTAGCTGAACCGCAAACGTTGTTCTGCCTTTTTAACTACTCTTATTTTTTTCTATATTTTCTCACCTTTTAAACCTTCCTTGGACTTCAACAATTGATTCAAAACCAAAATTAGCCAAATCGGTTCAGCCGTTCTCGAGTTATAGCGAGATTAACGAACAGCAATTGATTTTTATATACACAGGTGGGGAAAAAATCGTGGATCAAACGAAACAGGGTGATAGTTGGAATTATTATAGACAAGTTTTTTTAATACAAGTTCACTTTTTGGTAGTATATTTTTTACAGTAAGGTTCTAAAATTACAAATAATTTTTAATGAGACTTAAAAGTAATTGAAAAAGGTGCCAATACTCATAAATAATGGTACCCACTATCATAAAAGCACTTTTGTAGTGTTAATACATGCCCTAGAAGCAACTAAACACCATTTATTGTTGTCGACAAAAACACTAAAATAGTCGTAACTTCTAAGAAGATCAAGATTGAGCTCTGCCGTAGAGATATTTTCATTGCAAATAATCGCAACTATTACCCTGTTTCGTTTGTTCCACGATTTTTGCCCATTCTGTATATAGATTTTTATCTTTGATAACAAAATATGTTTTAGTTTTTTAACATCTGCATATCATAATTATTAATCATTTAAAACTAAAATATATTCGATACACTCTTAATGAAAACAAGCTTATTATTGAGAATTAGTTAATTAAGAGTCGACTTCTCATCTGAAAACTATAACGTATATGTTGTATTGTCATTTTTGGTAGTTTACCTGGTCCACTTGGTCCACTCGGTCTGTTTGGTCCAACTGGTCCGCTTGGTCCGCCTGGTCCGCTTGGTACACCTGGTCCGCCTGGTCCGCTTGGTACGCCTGGTCCACCTGGTCCGCTTGGTCCGCTTGGTCCACCTGGTCCGCTTGGTACACCTGGTCCGCCTGGTCTGCTTGGTACGCCTGGTCCACCTGGTCCGCTTGGTCCGCTTGGTCCGCCTGGTCCGCCTGGTCCGCCTGGTCCACCGGGAGTTCCGGGTGAGCCTGGTTTGCCTGGATAGTAACCGCCCGGTCCTGTTACACCACCTGTGTTACAAATTAATGTAATATTTCATCTGTGACTTCCCTAAGATTTTGGTGATAAAAATTTATAGGAGTTTTATGTCAATAGCTCATCTAACGTTGTAAAAAAGATAACAAAGTTTTCGCTTCACGTATTAGTATATATACGTGAAGCGAAATCTTTGTAATCCGTGTTACGACAGTTACCTACGCAAATGGATGCAATTCGGGACAATTAAAGTTCTATGTAAACTGAATTTTACATAGAACTTTAATTGATGAGCCATTTTATTTGTTGTCTATATTTTCTTTAATGTGCACTACTCAAAATGTTGCCGTTTTAAATGAGGTAAGATAAGCATTAGATTTTTTCCCCAACCACTGCCCTATTTTGCTCTAAATATATCATATTTTAATAGAAAATTATACGATTAATAATGAAATAATATATTTAAAATATTATTTTCCTTGTGCTTAAGTAATTTTCATTTTTCATTTATATACATAAAGGCGACGGTAGAAAATAAAGGAGATTATATAATCTAATGACAAAGACAGTCTGGGTAATCCCCAGACTGTCTTTGTCATATTTTGTCAATGATATAGTTGTATATAGCTGCCAAATGTTATCAAATAATAAATGTGTTCAGCGAAACTAAAACCTCAGAAATTCGATTTGTCAGAATTGAGATAAAATTTCGGCGGGTCACCGGGACACTCACTATCTGCCTAGGACTATTCAATACCGCCATTTAACTTAGTATGTCATGGCGTCATGGTATAATTTTGACACTTTTTCCTTAGGCTCACTTAAATATAGAAAGTGTGTCCTGAATCCTGACCAAAACCGCTCGCTCAATATAAAATTTTATTTAATCCGACTATGTAACTCAGATTACTGAGGTTAGTTTCGGTGAACATACAAAATTATTTGAATTAAAATCTCGATAAAATTTTTGACTTAGTTATTCACTGATTTTTGTTTATATTTGGAAAAATGGTTATTTGTGTTTAATTTGTAAAAAAAAATGTGTAAAACTGTTGTTAATTTTTTAATTAATTAACTCCACCTCCAAATATTTCAAAACATTTTATATGCAAATCCAAATATTTCAAAACATTTTAAATGCCTGTGTTTGATAAAATGATTTATCTTAAAATTCTAGCATAAATTTCAATTACAAAAACCTTCAAGTTGTTGTAGACATTGCAAATCTCTTTCAGGTATATACTTGTATGACAACTCGCCAATGTTCTTTAGAAAAGAGATCTTATTGTTTAGTCTATGGTAAAACGATGTCTTAGAATTATGGTCGAATTTAGACCAGAATGCGATTGCAAGTTTATATAGATAATTAAATATATACCTTGAGATCCAGGTGATGTCGGGTATCCGGGACCGCTAGGGCCACCAGGGCCACCAGGGCCACCAGGGCCGCCAGGGCCTCCTGTTCATAAACATCAAATTATTAGCCTACATAATACACACAATTTTTTTACAATGAAATTTCATCACTGACTGGTTTGAACTATGAATTTTCATCTTCATGGCAGACTATAGTTTTACCGCTGAGTCATAGAGTCAATTATTGAACTTTTCCGTTAGTATCCGCCTATGACTCTTTGGTAACTAACGACACCACTGAGAAAATTTCGTTTCTAAGCTATGGTCTTTTTCATTTTTTACTATTTTTAATACAGAATATGGTACCTATTTAATCAAATAACGTGACACTTAATTTATTAAAATGTCAATACGTGAAGAAAAACTTGTATCGCTTAATAGGACAACTTCGCAGAACGGTGGAGTATAAAATTGGTACAGATAAAGTTTACATTGCGGAAGACTGTAAAAACCTAATGTTTTCTTTTCTGTAGTAGTTTGAAAATTAAATTAATAAAAATAAACATTACATACACTACATTAATGTGACATACATGATAATATACATACGTATAAATATTTTTTTTTACGGCTAAACTCTGTTGTCAAACCTAAATGATATTTTATTGTTTAGTCTATGGTCGAGTTTCGGAGATCGCTAGCATGATTAGATTTCTGAATTGTTTTAAAATGTCCAAGCCCTTTCTTGAATAAATAAATACGCGAAGAGCCTTATTTCAAGGAAAAATTTCAAGGAAACTTGATACCTTAGGCTAATTTCTAGGGAAGCGCGTTTCATCTTAGACCTCATCTTAGCTTACCATCAGGATCGAGATCGAGTTCAAGCGCTTACCTATCGATAAAAAAATGTGGCTGCGTTGCACTTATTCCCACGTGTAAAAGTAATTATTTACAAAGAAAATTTTAGAACCCTTTTGAAACCCCTCGCTGACCGCCCTGTTGGTCGAGTGGTTAGCGACTCTGACTACGCAATTGATGGGGTTCGGGTTCGTTTCCCGACGGGTACAAGCATTTGCGTGATAAGCTGTTACCAGCTTGTTTGTATTTCTGGGTTTGAGTGTTTATTAAATATTTATTAAATATTTAATAAACACTCAAACGTATTTATTAAATATATGTGTTAGTATTTTTTTTTTTATGTCATAAGATAGCAAGCAAGCAGATGGGTCTCCTGATGGAAAGAGTCAACCATCGCCTATAAACACCAAAGATGTTAATGGTGCGTTGCTATCTTGTGGCGAGGTATAATGCCACATGCATAAGTTTACTGGCTACCTTACCCTCCAAACCGGAACACGACAGCAACAAGCACTAACGCTATTGCGGCAGGAATAGGTAAGGCGGTGGTACCAGACCCGGGCGAGACAATGCAGAACTCTACCACCTAGTAGCCACGATGGTAGTGACTCGATAGCCAATCGGTCGCCTTTTACGACCTGCCTGGCAGAACGGCAGTTGGCCTATTCTACAAAGGAGGCCGGGACCAACACGGCGAAAAAAGTATTGTTGACTAACACTCATAACACAAGCAAATAATTTGCTTACTCTGGGTTAGATCAGTAAATGTAATTTGTCTTTAATGGCGCACGCAGAGAAATCAAGTTACGAAAATCTTGATTAGAATTTTTAATGTTTATGTGAAGAAGAAATGTCGGAAGCTAAAATTTGTATAAAAAACTAGTTGATCCGGAAACCATTTGCCATACATTTTTTAAATATAAAAAAAATTAAAATATTTATCCTTAGTATTCAGACGATAGTACGAACTACAAACTTCGCTAAGCAACTCGTAAAAACCAACAAATGGCTAATACACAATATGTGTTATTAACATCGTGATAACTAGCCACCGCCTTACCGTAAGGTAGCCGGCAAACTTATGAATGTTATGTTAGTTAGGCGATGGTTACCTCTTTCTATTAATAGAGCAATGTGCTTTTTCATATCCTATGAAATTAAAAAAAAATACCTGGGCTGCCTGGGGTTCCGGGAGAACCTGGAGTTCCAGGAGATCCGGGAGTGCCGGGAGTGCTCGGGTAATAGCCGTCGGGACCGCTAGGGCCAGTTGGACCACCTAAAAATACAATACTTTATTGTACCTACCCATTTGACATCATTAATATCTATACTATCCATTCAAACTTCATCATTTTCATTATATAGATATTATAATTACATACATCCATACTTCCATATCCTCCATACTAGTACTAGTGCATACATAATAATATATATGTATAGTATATAAATATATACAGTGTGTAAAAAAAACCCTGTCCAATCGTCAAAAGCATTATTTGGTAGCCTAATACAAACATATCTGTGACATTATTTTATGGATATTGATATATAAATTTTCAAAATATTAGCTTGATTTAAGGGGAAGTTGCTCAATTTCAGTACTAAAATGAGGCACTTTAAACTACGATATTTTTCTTATTTTAATAAAAATAATAATTTTATTATTTTTTTGGCAATACCATTGACCTACCTATATACCTCTTACGGATAACAGGGTTTTCTTTACACCCTGTATAGTAGTAAATAAATAAATAATATTGTATTTAATTATGTGACCGTTAACATTACCTTGGCCAGTTTGTCCGGGGTAGTGCCCGCCGGGGCCGCCCGGAGAGCCGGGAGTGCCGGGAGTTCCTGTAGTGTAACAAATAACAACGCTTGTATATTTTAAAGCCCATAGACAAACTGTTTAAATTTGAGATTATCCTACTATAGTAGAAAAACCGGATTTGACAATATTATAGAGTTCAGCATTGTCTCGTCCGGGTCTGGTACCACCGCCTTATCTATATATTGTTTCATTTATTAGGTGGTTAGAGTTCCGCAACGTCAAGGCGGTGGTACCAAATACCCGAGTATTTGATACCACCGCCTTACCTATTCCTGCCGCAATAGCGTCAATGCTTGTCACTGTCGTGTTCCGGTTTGGAGGGTAAGGTAGCCTACCGGCTAACTTACACTCCAAACCGGAGCACAACTTAGGCATTAACATCTTTGGTGTCTATAGGCGATGGTTGACTCTTTCTATCAGGAGACCCATCTGCTTGTTTGCTATCTTATGATATAAAAAAAATATTAGACTTTTATTACCGTTTTTGGTCACTGAAGTTAAATTGATTTCATAAAATTTTGATATTATATGAAATAAAATATAAATAAAATATAAATATAATTTTATAAATATTTTATAAAATATTGATATCATACAATAATATTGATTAATAAAAATAATTAATTATTTTTATTAATCAATATTTTTCCTTCACCAAATGAACATGTTTGAAGCCCCTGACTATTAGTTATTCGATTAGATATTTTTTGAAAAGAGAAAAGATGGGCGTCTCATTACAACGAAACTGTTTACAAAAATTCCACTTGTTATTAATCAAAAATAAAAATATTCTTGAGACCACGGTCTATAGGTATATGTGTGGTCTGTGACGCTGTTTTTTCTGGGTGTGATATCTAAAGACAACCTGACAAACTTCATACTTATCTAACAAGCGATAACTTGCGGCTATTTCGAGTCTCTTATGGACATACTAGCTCCAGCGTGCAGTCCGCTGCAGTATAAAAGTTTTTAGTGAATCCCGCGGGATTACCTAACTTTTCCGGGATAGAAAATAGCCTATGTGTTATTCCGGGTTTTCAGCTATCTACCAAATTCATCGTAATCGGTTCAGTAGTATTTGCGTGGAAGAGTAACAAACATCCATACATATATACTCACAAAATTTCGCATTTATAATATTAGTAGGATATCAGAATTTACAACTCCACGAGTATAACGATATAGTGTCGCTGGCGATACTCTATGTACTTCGTATATTTCATGTATTATTTGAGTAACATATAGTTTTTTTTATGCAAACGAAGTTGTGAGTATACGTGACTGATCTATATTTTAATACGTGAAACAAAAATTTTCTATTTAAAACAATCACACAAATGGTGAATGACAATTTTCTTATAAACGTATGTTTTTCAATTTTCTAACAAAAACAATGTTGCCCGGCGGGGTGACCACGTAACTCGCAATGCGAAATTATCGTGATTGTTTAGTTATTGTAAGACACATAACAGCTTGTACATTAGTGGTAGTCGTTGCCGCTTGATTAGTTTTAATGCTGTGATACTGCAAAAAGTGCATCTAGTGACCAGCAAGCAATTGGCGACGTTTTTGATGATTTTTTCATTATGTTTAAGAGTCATCGCTGGTCGCTGGCTGATACGCCTACGGGATTGGAAAAGGTGTCCGGTTAGCGATAAGCTGGCCACCGATCACATTGTGGGACTAAATGTCTTCTGCTAATCGTGGGTACTTTTGTTGTACCTCAGTCTAACTCTTCGGGGATACGGGCGTGAAGATACTTTTTTTACAAAAAAATTATAGAGTCATTTTACTTTAAATGACTTTCTATAATTAATTTTTGTACGTTTTGTAAGAAATTTTGGTATGGATGTACGTATCATATTATCTATAATATTAATACGTGAAGCAAAAACTTTGTACTCCTTTTTAAGACAATTATGCAAACGGTGGGGTATGAAATTTGGCGCAGTTTAAGTTTACATTGTGGAGAACTGCAGAAATCTAATATTTTTAAATACATAATTTATTAGAAATATTTTAAACTCACAAAAAAAAAAAAACATGAAACTCACTACATTTATGTGACATACATGATAACATAGAGTAAGCACTACATTTCAATTGGTCTGTGATAACAATATGTCGCTGTAAAATTGTAAGAACCGTTAGATTATAATCTACCTTAGTAATTGTATATTCTAACTGCCAACCTATCCTAACTTATAAACTAATTATAAACTAACGGTTTTTACAATTTTACGTTGACATAATATGTACCATACACATATGTATATTATTTTCTTTATGACTAAAGTCTGTTGTCAAAACTTAAGGGATTTTATTCTTTAGTCTATGGTCGTATTCCACCACAGGTACCACCACATTGCTAATAAATTTAAAAGTTAATTTCTTGTTATGATTAAGTTCTAAAAAGCCATACCTAGTATAGTGACAATGATGGAAACGAAATATATTTTGGCAGACATTTTGTAAAGTCTATGGAGGTTGATAACGAATATCAATGTACACGAACTCAACTTTTACATTACCATTATTTCTCCTCAGAGAATAAATTACATTCGATTTTATTAGACACGGATATTCTTGGCGAGATTGATTGGAGAGCGTAAACGAAAATTGAATTTGATAACATTTTTTAGAAAATAAATGTCACGCCAGTTCCTATTTATAAAACGATTTTCTATCTACTAAAAATATTTAACGTTTTATTTAGGGCTCCTTTTGAATAGACTATTTAATTTATTGTAGGCCAGGCAGATCGTAAAATGGGAACGATGCCTAAACGTGGAACTATTATCGTGACTACTACGTGGTAGAGTTTTGCAACGTCCAGATCAAGTTAACACTGTTATTTCGGTTTGCAGGGTCAGTAACCGTGTGCATATGATAGTACGTCCACGCCATCTGGACGGCACCACACCATTAACATCCTTGTTGTCTATAGTCGATTGGCTATGGCGAGAAAACTGGATGTATTTTCCTACTCCTCCTATATACTTCTGATCTGATTAATTTCGATGCAGGTCACAAGACAGCTTAGCTTTTCCCCAGGGCACACAAAGCTCGCAACTCAGAGGTTATCAGGACGGTTGCCGCTGTTGGTTCTGGTTTACAGAAGTTACAGAGGAGGAGTCGAGTTAGAGGTGGGCCCATTGAAAAAGGCAATTGGCTCTTTCTATTAGCAAAGCCATCTGCTTGTTTAAATTTATTTGTAAAATTATTAGTAATGGATAAACTCGAAAATGCTCACAGTTTGCTCGTCCTCCGTATTGGTCCGGGCTCCTTTGAAGAAAAGACCATGTGTCATTTTGTCAGGCAGTTCGTAAAAGGCGAATGATTGACTAAACTTGTCACTATCATGGTGATGACTAGGTTGTAAAGTTCTGCATTATGTCACTACCACCGTGACTACTAGGTAGTAGAGTTCCGCAACACCAAACTCGGGTTTGGTACCACCGTCTTACCTATTCCTGCCACAATAGCGTCAGTGCTTATAACTTTATGTTCCGGTTTGGAGGGTTAGGTATAATTGCATAACAAAGAATGCTTCGGCCTTTGCGTACCTGATCCTGGGTAATAGTCAGGGCCGCTAGGAACAATGGGACCGCTGGGGCCGCTGGGGCCCCCGGGGCCTCCAGGTCCACCTGGACCACCGGGGCCGCCAGGGCTGCCGGGAGTTCCGGGACTTCCTGGAGTTCCGGGTGTGCCGGGGTAATATCCACCTTGACCTGTAAAACAACGCAGGCATGTGTTTACAGGTTTATTCAGGTAAATACTACATATCTACTATAGGAGATTGTTCAGTAGGTACACGATCCTGATACCGAATATACTAATCAATATTATGTGTGTACAGTTTAAATCAATATATTATATATATATATATATATATATATATATATATATATATATATATATATATATATATATATATATATATATATATATATATATATATATATATATATATATATATATACATATATATTATTTCATTGTTTGCAAACAGCGATTTGCCGAACTTAGTTTCGGTATCGTACCGCTATCTCCCGTGCATTGACTAAACTTTTTGAATATTACTGTATGTAAACTATATATAGTACTACTGTATGTACTTGTATTAAATTTTTATTGTTCACATAATATGATCATTAACTCTCATATTATGATTCAATATTACTTTTATAAAATACTAGCTGTCCCGGCAAACGTTGTTTTGCCTTACATATTAGGAATACATAGCGGTCAAACAACGTGACACGTAATTTATACAAGTCTACGGGATTGTCCTTCCACGCAGCCAAAATGACATTAAACTTTATATGGTGGTTAAGTATTCTTAAATTTTCTAATTTTCCGCGCAATTTTCTTCATATTTTCTTTTATAAGAACCTTCTCCTTACAATTATAAACACAACAAAAAAAAAATTACCGAAATTGGTCCAGCCATTCAGGCGTGATGTCGTGACCAAGGAAAATAGGGATTGATTTTTATATATATAAGATAAATGAATCGCTAAATGTATTGCTAAGCGCAAAACTCGAGAACGCCGGTTTAAACAATTCGGCTAATTTTTTTGAAACATTCGTTGAAGTCCGAGGAACGTTAAAAAATGAAAAAGCTGCGGAGTAAATAACAAATCAACACTTTCATTTTCCTATAGAAACACTATCTAGCTGTCAAATATTTAAAAATTTAAAATTTTTGCCATACCAGAGTTGAGGTAACTATTTAGTAATCTGCGAGCATGTAACGTAATATAGTAGCAATATGAGCCATCTAATTCCGAAACTGATCAGTGTTTTGTCACTGATAAATAGAAATTCACACTCGCACTAAAGCAATACCGTACCAACAAGTGACCTGTGTGTACGTCCCCGATACTCTCGAAAACATTCAAAGTTTGGTATATTATACCGCATAATGTCGCGTTGTTCTATTAGATGGTGTGGAAAAAGCAGCAAAATGTCGAATTATAAAACAGACGGAATTACGTTTCATCGGCATCAATAAATATTGATTTTATTTTAATTTACTTTCATATAATATGGCTCAACTTAAACTGAACAGATAACACGAAACACGTGGACACTTGTGTATGCGTCTTGCTCTTGCCTAGGTGTAACCTATATCAACTATCTCATTTTATTCAAAACGCGTTTACTATTGCTGCGTCATTATCACATTAACCTTGAGTCGGCCAAACACAGCATTACAACTGGCGTAGTGTTTTGGGGGAATCTGTTTTCTAACAAAACAAACAACATAGCCACTCTTCTGGTTACATACTCGATGTCTGTGCCAGAGCCTGGAGTGTTTGCGGGACAAAACAGTGGGCCGCGTCCATTGTCAATATAAAAAATTAAAAATGCACAGTTCCAAACAAAACTGACATTCGAAACTGTCGCTAATTTAACATAAGTAGTTATATGTAGATATGGCAAAAACATATGTTTTTACATATCCAACCTTAAGCGCTTGATAAGAAATCTTGATTTATAGTTGTTTTTACAAAGCAATGTACAAAAAGTAATAAAATTTACTAAGCGATTATATCTGAAATGAGCGCACAATTTAAAATTGTGCACTCATTTTTAGAGGATGTTTTTGAGTCACTGATTGTGTGTTATGTGTTTTTTATATAAATGGTCGCGACGCTGTCGTCGGCGGGCGATACAGACGTCTTTGTGTGTGTGTGTGTGTGTGTGTGTGTGTGTGTGTGTGTGTGTGTGTGTGTGTGTGTGCGTGTGTTAATTGTGACGTAGAACGTAGAACCGTGGCAGAACGCTTCTAAATGACATGCTTCTTTTTCTTTTACTACTAATAACACATATTAGCATTAAACACTGAAGGATGTGACGACATTTTCCTGATTTTTAGGTTTTTCGTATGCAGAAGTCATAAAAAATCAAGTAGGTACTAACAATAAGTAATACATAAAAACAGAATTACGTTTTGCGCAATCGGATAATTGATATGGATAAAATATTCATACTACATTTTATGTAAATCTGTAGTGTCTGTGTATGTGCGTTAAATTTTTTGGCGAGTTTTGTAATAAATATTCGGAATGAGACTCATTGACAATATGACATTCATATGATCATTTCGAAAATGTTATCTCATATGTTTTTCTGAATGTCCTGTTATAACGCAAGAACTGCTTGTCTAATCATGATGAAAATTGGTACACGCTATGCCAGAAAACATCAGATTTTTTATTCATACTATAGGTATATATACTATTCTATAATATTATAAATGGGAAAGTAACTGTCTGTCTGTCTCTCTCATTTTCACGCCTAAACTACTAAACCGATTTGAATGAAATTTGGCACAAATATAGTTTGAGACCCGAGAAAGGACATAGGATAGTTTTTATCCCGGAAATCCCGTGGGAACTATCTTTTAAATCACGGTAATAACGAGTAACTTAGGCTATTTTATTTTAATCATTTTTTCACGCTTCGAAGTCGCGGGAACAGCGAAAGGGGGTGAATGTTAGCAAGTATATGAATAAAACGTTAATTTTTATACGATATAAAAGCCTTCGTGAAGATATGATTTACGAAGTTCAATAAAGTAAGCTATAATTGAATATAAATATAGCTTACTTTATTGATGTCTCTAAATAATATAAAGTTATCAAAATGTTTAAAATTGATTGATTTGGGTTATCTTACTAATGTTAAAAATTTAAATGGATTGTTATGTCTTACTCAACGAAGCCAGAACGGCTGAGCATGGAACAAGACAAAAATATAGATTATAGTCTGTAATAAATAGCACATAGAATAATAATTAAAATGATTAAAAATTTTCGTGAGACATTATAAACTAAGTATAAACGCACCGACCACACTGTGTACGGCATCATCGACCTCGTTTCTCACACACCCAATTCTTTCGAATCGCGCGCTTCAATAATCGGCCAGCAGTTCTAGACAAGTCACTACCGAGCGAGCATCGAACTCACCTCAGGAAGGACCTCGTAAAGGTCCGAAACCTACACCGATTAATTATTTAGCACATAGACTACTTTTTATCTCAGAAAAATACATTGTTTCTACGGGATTCATCAATAAATTTTGTAATGCAGAGGGTACAGGGTGTAGCATGTTACCCGAAGAAAATTAATTTGTTAAGGCAGTTTTTTTATTTTGTGTAATTAAAGAAAACAGCCCATTGACCTTTAATACCTATTTAACTTTGACCTGTAAAATATTTCTACGAAGTCGGAAATACGAATGGCTGTAATTAAGAAAAATATGATTAATTATAAGAGATTTTTTTTTATATCATAAGATAGCAAACAAGCAGATGGGTCTCGTGATGGTAAGAGTCAACCATCGCCTATAGACACCAAAGATGTTAATGGTGCGTTGCTATTTAGTGGCTAGGTCTAATGCCATAATAATGCATAAGTTTACCGGCTACCTAACCCTCCGAACCGGAACACGACAGTGACAAGCACTGAGGCTATTGCGGCAGGAATAAGTAAGGCGGTGGTACCAGACCCGGGCGAGACAATGCAGAACTCTACCACCTAGTAGTCACGATGGTAGTGACTTGCATAGCCAATCGGTCGCCTTTTACGACCTGCATGGCAGAACGGCAGTTGGTCTATTCTTCAAAGGAGCCCGGAACCAAACGGGGAAATGGAAAAATGGAAAATGAAAATATCGTGATATGTTATTACCTGATCCAGGGTAATAGCCAGGGCCTTGTGTGCCTCCGGGTTTATTGGGAAAACCAGGACCGCTGGGGCCACTGGGGCCGCCAGGGCCGCCGGGGCCGCCAGGGCCCCCGGGACCACCAGGAGTGCCGGGACTTCCAGGAGTTCCGGGTGTGCCAGGTGTGCCTGGGTAATATCCGCCCTGACCTATAATATAATATTTTTACTTGACTATCATAGCTAATGAGAGGAGTTAGAATAACCTTGAATTAATTAATATTGTGGTACATTTTCGTACAACTCGGAATCGACAATATTGTCTATTTTTTTTTGTATCACTACATCTGTACTAACCTTGAGAACCAGGGGCTGAGGGACCACTAGGACCATTGGTACCGCCAGGACCACTGGGGCCACTAGGTCCACCGGGACCCCCAGGGCCGCCAGGGCCGCCTGGACCACCGGGACCTCCGGGAGTGCCTGGAGTTCCAGGAATTCCTGGTTTGCCGGGGTAATATCCGCCTTGCCCTATAATATTAATATTAAAATTAATAATTATAGGCTACTGTAAGGTATATGAAACATCGTGGTGTAGTTTAGTACAACTCAGTATCAACATCATTACCTATTTATTATTATTAAGGACCCGTACTAACCTTGAGATCCAGGGCCTGAAGGACCACTGGGGCCATTGGGACCACCGGGGCCACTGGGGCCACCAGGGCCGCCAGGACCCCCAGAGCCTCCGGGACCACCGGGACTACCGGGTGTGCCGGGAGTACCAGAAGTTCCAGGTTTGCCGGGGTAATATCCGCCTTGACCTACAATATATAATATTTAAATTTAGTAAATTTTAATATTTACAATTGACTATCATACGCTAATGAGATAAGGTTTATTATATATGGCGGTACAATTCAGTACAGCCAGTATCGAAAAAACTCCTAATTTCTTCTATTACAAACGTCCGTACTAACCTTGAGAGCCTGGGCCTGAAGGACCACTGGGGCTATTAGGGCCGCCAGGACCACTGGGGCCACTGGGTCCACCAGGGCCGCCGGGACCCCCAGGACCTCCGGGACCACCGGGAGTGCCAGGAGTTCCAGGTTTGCCAGGGTAGTATCCTCCTTGATCTATTACATATAATATTTACATAAGACTATCATAGGCTAATTATCTCATTAGGTGTATTATAATAGGTCGGTCGGGGCAAAAGTATTTTCTTATTTTTAATGTATTATTAGTAATCAAACTTCTTTGGCTGTACTGAATGTTACTGGTTTAATACCATTAAAAATGTGACATTCTGAAGATGCAATAAATAAAAAATAAAACTAGTTCCCGCCATTTTTTAATTGTTTTCAAGCAAGCAAAATGAACGTATGTGACGAAGAAACTCGGTACATTTTTTTTATGTCATAAGATAGCAAACAAGCAGATGGGTCTCCTGATGGAAAGAGTCAACCATCGCCTATAGACACCAAAGATGTTAATGGTGCGTTGCTATCTAGTGGCGAGGTATAATGCCACATGCATAAGTTTACCGGCTACCTTACCCTCCAAACCGGAACACGACAGCGACAAGCACTGACGCTATTGCGGCAGGAATAGGTAAGGCGGTGGTACCAGACCCGGGCGAGACAATGCAGAACTCTACCACCTAGTAGCCACGATGGTAGTGACTCGATAGCCAATCGGTCGCCTTTTACGACCTGCCTGGCAGGACAGCAGTTGGCCAATTCTACAAAGGAGGCCGGGACCAACACGGCGAAAAAGTTTTAAAGTTCCGGTTCTAAAGTTTATTACAAAAAAGGTAAAAATGCGACGAACACCGCGAATAATAATTGTGCGTTTTACGGACCTAATGAGGTATCAATAAGAATAGCTTAAATGTGGTTCAAGCGTTTCAAATCTGGAAATTTGAGTGAGAAAGATGAGTTTCGCTCTAGACGCCCTGTCACAGATAAAATCAGTGCCATCTTTGAGAAAGTGGAGCAAGATCGACATATTAGTAGCTACGACATTGCTGAAGAACTGGATGTTGATCATAAAACAGTTTTACGTCATTTACGAAAGTCTGGGTACAAGATAAAACTTGACATTTGGGTACCACATGATCTCACTGAGAGAAACCTAATGCAACGTGTTTCCATTTGCGGTTCTTTGTTGAAACGTAACAATTCCGATTCATATCTTAAACAGTTGATTACGGGTGATGAAAAATGGGTGACTTACGATAACAATGGGCGAAAAAGATCATGGTCAAAGCATAGACAAGCTCCACAGACCGTGGCAAAGCTCGACCTGACTCTGAAAAAAGTGATGCTATGTGTATGGTCGGATTGAAAAGGAATCATCCACTATGAGCTTTTAGCCCCGGATAAAACTATCGATTCTGACCTCTTCTGTCAGCAACTGATGGGGTTAAAAAGTTATTGAGAAAAACCAGCCGGAGCTGGTGAACAGGAAGGGCGTGGTGTTCCACCATAACAACGCCAGACCGCACTCATCTATAGTCACGCAGCAAAAATTGAGAGAGCTTGGCTGGGATGTGTTGATGGATCCTCCGTATAGCCCTGACCTTCTTCCATCAGATTTCTACCTGTTTCGGTCATTGCAGAACTCTTTAGGAAGCATAAAGCTAACCTCAAAAGAACACTGTTTCACACAATACTTGTTAGATTTTTTTAATCAAAAATCTCAAAATATCTACAGTCATCGATCAAAATGGCACATACATATTATAAATAAATAAAAAAATATACCTAAAAAATATTTTCCTTTGCCTCGACCTTATATATCATGGTAAATTTTTAGTATAACTCAGTATCACCAATATTGCCTATTTATTCTATTACTAACGTACATACTGACCTTGAGAGCTAGGGCCTGACGGACCACTTGGGCCATTGGGTCCGCCGGGACCACTGGGGATACTGGAGCCACCAGGGCCGCCAGGACCCCCAGGGCCTCCAGGCCCTCCGGGACTACCAGGAGTGCCGGGACTTCCAGGAGTTCCAGGTCTACCAGGGTAGTAACCTCCTTGACCTACAATATATAATATTATGCTATACTATACTATTATACTACAATATACAATTGACTATCATAGCTGACGACATAAGGTGCATTATATATCATAGTACAGTTCAGTACAACTTAGTGTCAACATCATTGCCTATTTTAACTTCCTGCTACGTATGTATATATTATGTCATAATACATATTTGGTAAATTTTAAAATTTCAATTGACTATGATAGGCTAATGAGATAAGGTGTATTAAATATTGCGGTACAGTTTAGCTCAGTATCGAAAACATTCCCTATTTCTTCTATTACAGACGCCTGTACTAACCTTGAGAGCCTGGGCCTGAAGGACCACTGGGGCCATAAAGACCTCCGGGACCACTGGGGACACTGGGTCCACCAGGACCGCCGGGACCCCCAGGGCCTCCGGGACCACCGGGACTGCCGGGAGTGCCGGGACTTCCAGGAGTTCCAGGTCTACCAGGGTAGTAACCTCCTTGACCTACAATATATAATATTATGCTATACTATACTATTATACTACAATGTTCAATTGACTATCATAGCTGACGACATAAGGTGCATTATATATCATAGTACAGTTCAGTACAACTTAGCGTCAACAGCATTGCCTATTTTAACTTCCTGCTACGTATGTATATATTATGTTATAATACGTATTTGGTAAATTTTAATATTTTCAATTGACTATGATAGGCTAATGAATATAAGGTGTATTAAATATTGCGGTACAGTTTAGCTCAGTATCGAAAACATTCCCTATTTCTTCTATTACAGACGCCTGTACTAACCTTGAGAGCCTGGGCCTGAAGGACCACTGGGGCCATAAGGACCTCCGGGACCACTGGGGACACTGGGTCCACCAGGACCGCCGGGACCCCCAGGGCCTCCGGGACCACCGGGACTGCCGGGAGTGCCGGGACTTCCAGGAGTTCCAGGTCTACCAGGGTAGTAACCTCCTTGACCTACAATATATAATATTATGCTATACTATACTATTATACTACAATGTTCAATTGACTATCATAGCTGACGACATAAGGTGCATTATATATCATAGTACAGTTCAGTACAACTTAGCGTCAACAGCATTGCCTATTTTAACTTCCTGCTACGTATGTATATATTATGTTATAATACATATTTGGTAAATTTTAATATTTTCAATTGACTATGATAGGCTAATGAGATAAAGTGTATTAAATATTGCGGTACAGTTTAGCTCAGTATCGAAAACATTCCCTATTTCTTCTATTACAGACGCCTGTACTAACCTTGAGAGCCTGGGCCTGAAGGACCACTGGGGCCATAAGGACCTCCGGGACCACTGGGGACACTGGGTCCACCAGGACCGCCGGGACCCCCAGGGCCTCCGGGACCACCGGGACTGCCGGGAGTGCCGGGACTTCCAGGAGTTCCAGGTCTACCAGGGTAGTAACCTCCTTGACCTACAATATATAATATTATGCTATACTATACTATTATACTACAATGTTCAATTGACTATCATAGCTGACGACATAAGGTGCATTATATATCATAGTACAGTTCAGTACAACTTAGCGTCAACAGCATTGCCTATTTTAACTTCCTGCTACGTATGTATATATTATGTTATAATACGTATTTGGTAAATTTTAATATTTTCAATTGACTATGATAGGCTAATGAATATAAGGTGTATTAAATATCGCGGTACAGTTCAGCTCAGTATCGAAAACATTCCTTCTTTCTTCTATTACAAACGCCTGTACTAACCTTGAGAGCCTGGGCCTGAAGGACCACTGGGGCCATAGGGACCTCCGGGACCACTGGGGACGCTGGGTCCACCAGGACCGCCGGGACCCCCAGGGCCTCCGGGACCACCGGGACTGCCGGGAGTGCCGGGACTTCCAGGAGTTCCAGGTCTACCAGGGTAGTAACCTCCTTGACCTACAATATATAATATTACTGACTATCATAGCTGACGATATAAGGTGCATTATATATCATAGTACAGTTCAGTACAACTTAGTGTCAACATCATTGGCTATTTTTAACTTCCTGCTACGTATGTACTAACCTTGAGAGCCTGGGCCTTGAGCTTGTATATAAGAAAGTTACTGAGTTTACCCCAATTTTTGAAAATCAAGGTTTTACCAGATTTCCACGTTTTAAGGTCCTAGGAACATTTTTCGACTATTTTAACGATGACATCAGTATGTCTGTATGTGTGTATGTGTGGGTATGTATCTCATAACTTTTGAACGACTTGACCAATCGAAATGTGGTTGATAGCATTCGACTGGATTTCGCTCAACTTAGAGTTCCTTTAAATTTTATCAGATTCAGCTGAAGAGATTTTGAGAAATTTTGAAAAAGATCAAAATAAATTTTCACGAAACTCTATTTTCTAAATATAACTTCCAGATTAATGTACTAATTGAGTACAAAATGTAATCAGCTCTATTCCTCAAAAGACTGCGTGCAATGCATAAATTGCATCAAAATCGATTTTTCCGTTCGGGAATTATCATTGACGAAACATTTTGATAAAAGTGTTTTTTCGATATTACTTTCATTTTTTTAACCAATCATTTTTCGATATTTTACAAACTACGTCATATGCAGTTTAAAAAATCAAAATCATATCAAGATTTCAAAAGTTACAGCTTTTTAAATATTAATATTGTAGCAAACTTACTTGATATTTTTAAAATTACCTGGAGGCTATGATACCGATTGACCTTTAAATCTTATCAGCTTTTCTCCTTAAAAAACTGCGTCAAATAGCGTTAATTGGATCAAAATCAGTCAATTTGTTTGGGATTTATCAATAACGAAAATTTTTGCAAGTTTTTTTTAACATTGCTTCGAAAGTTTTGAACTATGTAGCTAAAAAATTGTGTAGCTAAAACAATACATTAGATCCCAAAAAAATAGCTGAGTTCATTCGAAAAGATATACAGCTTTTCAAAAATCAATTTACCGTCATGTTTTACTAAATAGATGTTTGAACTGAAAAATATCTATGCTTATGGTATTTACTCCTTTGAGTTAACACCTAAATTTAGCGGGAAGTTTCAGGGATGGCCTGCAGGGTCAACCATTTACACAATATTTTTTCTATTACTAACGTCCGTACTGATGTACCTTGAGAGCCAGGACCTGAAGGACCACTGGGGCCATTGGGACCGCCGGGACCACTGGGGCCGCTGGGTCCACCAGAGCCGCCGGGGCCCCCAGGGCCTCCGGGACCACCGGGAGTACCTGGAGTTCCAGGAGATCCAGGTTTGCCAGGGTAGTATCCTCCTTGACCTACAATATATAATTTTCACAGTTAATTATCATAGGCTGTTGAGATAAGTAGTTTAATATTTTTTATTTACCTTTATTTTATTTATAATTTTCATGGCATATCAAACTCAAATAGCGAGCTTAATGCATAAAGCAACCAAGGAACTTATATACGATAACTGGAATTTTATGAAGCAATATTTGAAAAATAAAAATGTACTTTATTTCGTTACTCATAAAATTGACATTTGTTTGTTGTTAAGTAAAACAGAGGGGAAAAACGTTCTGAGCAAGACAACGACAAGAGTGGATGTTGTCCCTTTCTTGCAATTGCCAGTGTAAATAAAACTATCTAGATGGTAGATTTTTATATATTCGGTAATTGTTAAATCTTTTTTATTCATACACCTCGATAAATACATTAGTATAAAATGTATTGTAATTAACATAGTGAGTTCTAAAATGTGCTTATTTTAATTATTACGTAATTATTTATGCAATGCAAAAACTATTTCTTAAATTGGTAGAATTACTTAGTAGTAATTTGCAAACTACGCATGGCCGCACTTCTATATGGCGATTGGCTTTATTTAGTAGAAAGAGACACACTCCACCCATGTCGTGGTACTCTTCGGAACGATTTTGAATCGCGTGTGAACATTCCAGGTAGAATGTAACTTCCTTGCTACCAACTACCAATAGGGATAACCTTTTTGGTTCATTACACAGAATGGTTTAATTTTGGTGATATTTTAGATCTATTACATACACATTGATCGCCCTGCTGGTCGAGTGGTTAGCGAACCTAACTATGAATCGACTGGGCTCGGGTTCAATTCCCGACAGAACCAAACATTTATGTAATGAGTATAGATGTTTGTATTTCTGGGTATGGGTGCTTATTATGTATGTAATAGTATTTAGTATATGTATAGAAATACATGGATTAGTATCGTTGACTAACACCCATAACACAAGGAAATAATTTGCTTGATTTGGGGTTAGACCAATTTGTGTAGTTTGTCCAACGATATTATTATTATTATACATATATTTCTACACACATACATATAAAAATATATATTATGAAAATAAATATTATGAAAAAACAAAAAGTAATAAATATAATATTATATCAACATAGAATATGAACTATGACATTCAAAACATTGGGCATGTGACGTTAGAGTGTCCAAGTTTGCATTGGTATCAAGTTTAAATATTTTAGTACAGTTCAGTACAACTTATTATCGACTTCATTGCCTATTTCTTTTATTACTAACATCCACACTAACCTTGAGAGCCAGGGCCGGATGGACCATTAGGGCCATTAGGACCACCGGGACCACTAGGTCCACCAGGTCCGCCGGGGCCCCCAGGGCCTCCGGGACCACCAGGAGTGCCGGGAGTTCCAGGAATTCCAGGTGGGCCGGGATAGTATCCGCCTTGACCTATAATGCATATTTCAATTGACTATCATAGGCTAATGAGATAAGATTGAATAATACATCTTGTATAGTGATACAGATTTGTACAACTCAGTATCAACAACATTACCTCTTTCTTCTATTAATAATATCTGTATTTACCTTGAGAGCCAGGACCTGAGGGACCACTGGGGCCATTGGAACCGCCGGGACCACTGGGGCCACTGGGGCCACCAGGGCCGCCGGGACCTCCCGGGCCCCCGGGACTACCTGGACTACCGGGAGTGCCAGGACTTCCAGGAGTTCCAGGTGGGCCAGGGTAGTATCCACCTTGACCTATAACATATGACATTTTCAATGTATTATATCAAAGACTGAGATAAGGTGTATTATATATCGTAGTATAGTTCAGTAACTTAATATCGACAATATCGGCTATTTCTTGTATCACTAACGTCCGTACTAACCTTGAGAGCCAGGGCCTGAGGGACCACTAGGGCCATTTGGACCGCCGGGACCACTGGGGCCACTAGGACCTCCAGGGCCACCAGGACCACCAGGACCCCCAGGGCCTCCGGGGCCACCTGGACTACCGGGACTTCCGGGAGCTCCAGGTGGGCCGGGATAAAATCCGCCTTGACCTGTAATATATAATATGTTTCAATTGGCTATCATAGCCTAATAAGATGAGATAGAAAAAAATACACCATCTATCATCAAATAAATACATATATACACATAGGCAAATATCATGAAAAAACAAAAAGTAAGAAATATAATATTATATCAACATAAGTATGAACTATGATATTCAAAACATTAGGCATGTGACGTTAGACTGTCCAACCAACTTTACATTGGTATCAATTTTAAACATTTTAGTACAGTTCTGTACAACTCTGTATCAACAACATTGCCTATTTATTCTATCACTAGCGTCCAAGTGTGTCCAAGTAAGGAGATACAAGTTATTGGGTAGTGCGGATTTGAATCTTTTTTTTTAGGATTCCGAAGTAAACTAGGAACCCTTATAGTTTCGCTATGTCTGTCCGTCCGTCCGTCCGTCCATCCGTCCGTCCATCCGTCCATCCGTCCATCCGTCCGTCCGTCCGTCCGTCCGTCCGCACGAATGCTCAGAGATCCTTAATATTACAAAGCTATAATTTGGCATGAATATACTTACTAGTTACGTCAACAAAGTGGTAACATAAAATCTTGAAAAATATTTTTTTTCTGGGTAACTCCCCTGCATGTAAGGTGGGGATGTTAATTTTTTTCTCACGTCCCCATTGTGTGGGGTATCGTTAGATAGGTTTTTAAAAAAATATTGTAAGTTTGTTAAAGCAAGTTTTGAATTAAGGGACTCGTTTGTGAAATATAAAGCTTTAAAGTGGTAATTTTTGTTAGAGTCAAGTGTCCCCTCTGTCAGCTAAACGGTTGGTTTTCCGGATGGGAAAAAATTGATGGTAGTAATTATAATGAATTTAAAAGGAAAACTATCACAGTTAAGTAGGTTTCACAAATTTACGAGTACTAGTCGACGAACTTATAAAATTAGAAATAAATTTAGAACTTAGAAAACGTCATTTTTACCAAAAAACAAAATACAAATAAACAGCCAGGTAATCAATTTATAAAATCAATAAAAGCTCTCTTATTAGTCTGTATTATTGTGATGGACAACTTCAGAACCCTACATTGCGTGTGGCCCGACACGCACTTAACCAATTTTAACTATATATTTTTTCTCCTAATAGTCTACATTATCTAAAACAATGTTTATTGGATACCATTGACATATCCAGTTTAAGAGAATTTAAGTGCTTTAGCAATAATCATAAATAAAATTAAAATAATGCTTCAGAAACGGCAAAAACTAGTTGACAGTTGGCAAAAACTAGTTGAAAACTAGTTGGCAAGCCTATTTAGATTATTATTATACTTTTTGTAAAAGAGGGGACAAACGTCTGAAGAGGCGCATCTGATGGTAAGTGACCACCGCCACCCGTGGACATCCGCAATACCAGAGGTCTTGCAGTTCCTTTACAGATCTTTGAAGAATTCTTAAAGGTCCCCAAGTTGTATCCGTTTGGAAAAGTCCCAGCCGATAATTGATTCCATAAAGTGTGGGAGGCAAAAAGTGCCTAGAAAACGCACCATTGTTGATTTCCAGACATCGATATGGTGAGAATGGAACATTAAATTTCAGACATAATAATAATTATAATTAATGATAAAAAAGGTTATCTTATGTATGGGGCACACTAAAATATTTGCGCTCCTAGCTAACTGGGACTATTTGAATTTCGAATGTTATATTTTTAAAACGTTGCAACCTTCTTA
Source organism: Apodemia mormo (assembly GCA_036924255.1). Classification (NCBI taxonomy): domain Eukaryota; kingdom Metazoa; phylum Arthropoda; class Insecta; order Lepidoptera; family Riodinidae; genus Apodemia; species Apodemia mormo. Next base: position 24,115,631 of record JAUPFN010000007.1, on the reverse strand, counting down.
GTAATAAAAAAAAAAACCAATTGGCGGGAAATGATTTATCAATTGTTTTTTTATTACACATCAAAGTTCTACGTACGCAACGAAAATGGAATTAAGCCGAAAAGATTTTAGAGCGATGATTTTTTATGATTTTAAAAGTTCTCTTTCGCCGCAAGACTGTGTCGCTCGTTTTCAAAATGCTTTTGGAATAGAATCACCTTGTTTGAGCACCGTGAGGCGTTGGTTTGCTTTTTTTTTTGAGAGAGGTCGAGTTTCTTTACATGACGAATTTCGTGAAGGGCGGCCTTCAACTGCCGTAAACGAAAATAATGTGGCTACTGTTAAGCGGTTAATTGAAGAAAACCCTCGGATTACCTATGAGACCATTAGACGATTATTTGGCATTGGTATGAGCCAAATTCAGAAAATTTTACACGAAGAATTGAAAGTTCGGAGACTTTTTTGACGTTGGATCCCTCATGAACTGACAGTGGAGCAGAAGCGGGCTCGCGTAGAATGGTGCTCACAGATGCTACTGAAGTACGACCACGGACATTCTAATGTTGTTTATGACATTGTCACAGGAGACGCAACGTGGGTTTATTGTTTTGAACCCGAAAAAAAACAGCAATCTTGTGAATGGGTGTTTGAAAATGAGAAGAGGCCAACAAAAGTGAGACAGCCGAGAAACGTTGGTAAAAAAAATTGACGCATTTTTTTTCTTAGCTACGGGTCCCATATGTACAATTCCATTTGAAGATCAAAAGAGTGTTAATGCCGAGTAATGCCAGTATTCTACCATTTGTTTACCCAGGAAGTTAGAAAAAGTTCGCGAAAGACGACCCAAAAGCCGCATTCTCCTACACCATGATAACGTTTCTTCACACACGGCCAATAAAACAAAGTAATTTTTAGATTCCGAAAAAGTACATCTCGTCACTCATCTTGCGCATAGCCCCGACCTAGCACCCTGTGATTTCTGTATTTTCCCCAAAATCAAAGATTTGTTGAGAGGTTTTACTTTTACCAACTCCGAAGAGGCAGTGATAATGTTCAATCAGCACGTAGAAAACATGCCTTCAGATCTGTGGTCCTCCTGTTTTAAAAAAATGGTTCAATCGCATGAAAAAATGTTGAAAACGTAAAGGAGATTATTTTGAAAAGCAATAAACATAATATTTTGGTTATAACATGTTGTTTTTTTAAGTTATGCAAAACTTATAGTGTGACCTACGTATACCTATAAAATATTCGTGTTACAATTTTAGTTACCATACTCCTTCGAAACGGCTTAACCGATTTTTATGAAATTTTATATGCATATTTAGTAGGTCTGAGAATCGGCTACTATCTACTTTTCATGCCTCTACGTGATAAGAGTTGTCCACCTCTAACATATATTTTTTATTTTTTGAATTTTTTTTATTTTTTATGTTTTTATAATGTCGCATTAAAAATACATACAATCCTAAATTTACATCCGTCTTCCATCAACCGCTATTTTATAATACAATAATCTGTATGACAAAACAACCTTTGCCGGGTCACCTAGTATTTCATATAATATCTTTGCGCAATTTGACTCTAAGAAAACGGGAAAGACTGCGGATAAAGGTCCGTGAATAATGTCACCGCCTTATATGCTACTGCCGTTAGCGTCGAGGAGTATTGCGATCTAAAATATATTAAGAGGCTGGATGATTTGTGTTTGAGGCACAGCTGTTTAGTTACGCGTGTAGCAACGGAATATAAAAATGTTTTTAGATATAAAGTTAACAAGCAAGCAGTTCTTTTAATTAGGTACCTAGTAAAAGACAACGGTTATTATATATGTTTATATTTTGTAATCAATTCCGCCGATTGTACTGATCACTACAGATATACATAGGTATATACTAGTAAAATAAGTTCATCGTTGCAGATGAAATTTAAAATGATACTGATCAATACTTTCGTGTTTCTAACTATACATGTGCGTAATGCTGCAGTAAAATGACTCGTTTTAGTTACGAGTACTAACATTTTATACGGGGCGTAAGCTAGAACTGTTCTAAAAAACGTTAAATATATAATGTCCAAATAACTTTTGGAACGCCTCGTTGTTATTCAATTCATTGTAAATGGTTACGGCTATGAATGATGGATCGTCGATTATAGGAACCCGGCTTTAATGATGCATAGTTAGCCACGAATCAAAGTGTACCAACGGGGTTATCACGTAACTCGCAATGCGAAATTATTTTAATTGTTAGTTATTGCAAGATACATAACAACCTTGTATACTAGTGGCAGTCATTGCCGCTTGATTAGTTTTGATGCTGTGATATTGCTAAAAGTGTATTTAGTGACCAGAAAACAATTAGCGACGTTTTTGATAATTTTTTCGTTACATTTAAGAGTTGTCGGTGATCGCTGGCGGATCCCATACGTTAGGTGACGCCTGCCGTTTACGATTCGCTATTTTTTCGAGCCTCTTTTGGAGAACTGTAAAATGCGAGAGATGTCTAATACGTATCACTAACATCGTGACTATTGACTAGGTAGTAGAGTCCGCAAAGTCTCGACTGGCAGGCGTATCACCTAATATTTGCCATCCGCTAGCTATTAGCGATGACTTAAAAAAATGAACGAAAGTCAAACGTTCGTTCATTTTTTTGCAATCTTCAATTTTTAATTTTTAATTATTTATTTATTTAAACACTTTATTACACAAATCAGTACAAAAGGAGTAACTTAATACTATTAAGCATTTTCTCACAGTTTACCTTGGTTATGCTGAGAGAAAAAACTTGGGTAGTGCGTAAGAGCATATTATTGCGAATTGAAGTATAAAATCTAATCACAATTAACTAGATACTTATTTACATTAATTTAAATTTATTAATTAATTTTTATTGTGCAATATATTTTCTTGCACTTTGTAGGCTTAATATTGCACAATATTTTTCACTTCGGAGTTTGGAGCGGTCGCGTTCTTTCAGTCACGGTGTTTAATGTATGGTCATGTCGTAAATTTAAGCAAAATTTTACAATTCTATACACAAAGTTATTACTTTGTGTATAGAATTGTATGGATATTTAACAAAATCACCAGCATGGTTACCGCCAAAACTTCGTCGTCAGACATGTTACTCGCATGAACATATTGATCAGACTGGTTTGTCAATTTTATTGAACGTTTGGAATCAAAGGGTTATTCAATATTATCGCACAATAAAAGTATTGCGCAATATTATTACAACATCTATGGGGCACCTTAAACGTTACGAAAAAAAAAACATCAAAATCGTTGCCAATTTCTTGCTGTTCACTGGATGCATTTTTTGCGATGTCACAGCACCAAAAATAATCAAATGGCAGCGACTGCCACTTAAAAGGCTATTATGTGTCTTGCAATAACACTAAACAATTACAACAGTTGCGCCTTTACGTGATATACCCGCGGGTTTTAGTATGACCTGCTTTATCTATTCCTGCCACAATAGCATCGGTGTTTGTCGCTGTTGTGTTCCGGTTTGGAGGGTAAGGTAGTTCTCAAACTTATACATGTGGCATTCCAGCACCGCCAAACTATCTAGCAACGCACCATTAACATCTTTGGTGTCTATATAAGACGGTTATTTCTTTCCATTAAGAGAACTCTGCTTTTCTATCCTATGACACCAAACATATTAATAATGTGTTGCTATCCTTATGACGGGGTCTTAATGCTACATGCATAAGTTTACTGGCTACCTTACCCTCTAAATAAGAAAACGAAAATGACAAGCGCTGACACTATTGCGGCAACAACAGGTAAAGCCAGTATCAAACTATTAGCGAATCAATGCAAAATGTACCACCTAGTACCCATATTGACATGCATTATAGCCAATGTTTGCCTCTTATGAACGGGCACAAAGGATCTCCATAGATCTTGATTTTACATAAGTTAGTCGCCTCTGTGGTCTAAGGGTCCGGTATCGATATTGGCTGCATGAGGTCTCGGGTTCGATTTCCGAATCGGGCAAATCAAAATTGCGTTTCTTTAGTTTTCTGACAAAAACAATGTTGCCCGGAATTGGATAAGTGCCCGGATGGCAATAGGCTTGGCACTTATTACATTATGGGACTAAGTATCGTCGGCTAATCGTGAGTGCATTAATTGTACCTGTAGATATATCTTCGGGAATACGGGCATAAAGATACTTTTTTAGAAGCAAAAATTCTAAGTTAAAGACAAAAATATATGCTCCACAAAACACCCTAAAAATTTATTATGATAAAGTAAACCTTTTTAAATTTTTTTTCTTAAATTTAGGTGAAAATCACATCTGGTCTGTGGTGAAAACCTTCAAGTCGGCGTCACTGGTCTTACAAAAGACTGCATGCTTGTTGAAATTTCTTACCTCCTGGTCCATTGGGTCCATTAGATCCACCAGGACCGTAGGGTCCATTAGGGCCACTAGGTCCATTGGGTCCGTGAGGTCCATTAGGGCCGCTAGGTCCATTAGGGCCGCCAGGTCCATTAGGGCCGCCAGGTCCATTAGGGCCCTCAGGTCCATTAGGGCCGCTAGGACCATTAGGTCCATGAGGTCCATTAGGGCCACCGATTCCTTGAGGACCGTGAGGTCCATTAGGTCCGTGAGGTCCATTGGGTCCACCAATTCCTCCAGGACCATAGGGCCCATTTGATCCGCCGGGTCCGCCTGGACCGTATGGTCCATTAGGACCGGTTGGTCCATTGGGGCCATTAGGTCCGCTAGGGCCATTTGGTCCATTAGGGCCATTCGGTCCGAAAGGCCCGTTGGGTCCGTTTGGTCCGTTGGGTCCGCTAGGTCCAGTTCCTGTAACATCATAAAATGAAAGTTTTAATAATCGTGTTAAATCATGGAGTCTATAGATATAGAGGACAGACATATACAGGTGACACTTTAGGTGACAGTTGTAAAAGCGTCTAGCTGTTTACTGCAAATAAATTTATTTGTTACTAGCTGACGCGGCAAACGTTGTTGTCTTTTTAACTACTCTTATTTTTTTTCTATATTTTCTCACCTTTTAAACCTTCCCAGGACTTCAACAATTAATTCAAAACCAAAATTAGCCAAATCGGTTCCAAGTCGGTAGAATAAATTAGGATAATATGAAGAGGGAGTGTGCTAAGCATAAGCGTAAGAAGAGCGGTTGTTGCACTGTTTTTATCGCTTTCTTTCCAAAAATTCTTATGCGACGGTGGCGCCATCAGTAAAGGGAATCTTTTTTAATGGTACTTTTATATATTGATACGGCTTTACTATTAGACAAAGTTTAGATTTTCGGAAATTAGGTGCTAGAAAAAAGTTACCGTTTTTAAAATAATCTAAAGACGCGACTAAATTTCTCGCAAATGAAGACGATCAACAGCTAATTTATAAATAAAAAAATATCGGTAAGCGTAAGTTGGACTCGCTTACCGAGGATTCCGTAAAAATTTGTAGGTACATGTTATAAATAGTTTAGGAAGTGAGTCTAGCAGATTTTTCTGTGCTCGTCCTGAAATTCAGTTTCATGGATCCATGTAATTAAAAAAAGGATACATTTTTTATGATTTAATAATAAATATACAATTTTCAGCTTTTTTACCGTAATTGTAGTATAAGACAATATTATTTGCCACTTTTCATGGTTCTAGGTCAACAGATTACATATAAATTTCGATTCCCTTGTGTCAAAATATTAAATATTTTTTTGTAGTACAACCGGCTGTATCTTATTATTAACGTTAACGTGGAAGTTTGATTTATTCAAAGCTTCAAGAGACTGTAAACCTGAGTATATGGTTTTAATTTTAAGGCGAGGCATCGCGACAAACGGAAAAAAACTAGTTTGTTTAATCACGTTTTTTTGTATTGATTGTTAAATAATAATTTTACAAAAATTACACGATTTACCTGAAGATATTATCTAAGGAATGTGCTAACTCATTACATGATAGAATGTATTTTACTCGATCATATAAAATTCTGAAAACAGGCTAAAAAAATCTCTAAAACAAATAATTTGTTAATCATATTTCTAATCTTCCACGTGATTTTTATATGGTGATATTTAGTGTAAGTACAAAAAAGAATGTGCTAAATTTTGGTTTTCAGGTGATATCCTATATTTATTTATCCGAAAATTAGCACGTTTTTCAGCGGTTTCAGAACGTACTGCGCCACGCATTTCCTATAGAATTGACGCGCGTCGAAATACCTCGCCTTAAGTCGAAAACTCCACGCGTTCCCGGAACTTTGACAGACAACCGGACAACAAAGTGATCGTATAGGGGCCGTTTTTTCCTTTGAGTTATGGAACTCTGAGAGGTATAAAAATAAAGTTCGTAAAAACGGATTCCTGTAAAATCTATCGCTACATATATATTAATAGATCTACATCGGTATAATTGCAGGGTACTCAGAGTAAACAAAATGTAACTAGTCACTCTGATTTATCATTACCTCCTTTATAAGCCTATTTAGTACCGAAAGTAATTAACCGCATATGCCCTTTTCATTTGTATCAATTCAATGGCTGAACGACGATGTCTTATTCATAGTGAACGCTTGAAACAGATATTCATTATTCAGCCGGAAAAAGGATTAATGTCTTAAGAGTGTCTTTGAATCTCGTCTAGGTAAAATTTAGGATTAATAATAATTTTCACGTAGGAAACTCCCCGTGTTGGCGAGACCATTCGAAGGATATACCATCTGCCATTCTGCCTCGCAATTTGTAAAAGGCCAAACGTGACACTACCGTCGTGTCTACTAAATGGTAGAGTTTCACCAACAGGTTCAGAGAGTGCCATAATAATGAGCCTTTTTGAATTAATAATAAAATAATTTTTCTAATTCTATTAGATGATTACTATTTTTAATAGTACAAAAATTCATATTTTTGTCAAAAAGTCTCCAGGATTATGTTAAATATACAGGTTCACTGGTAAAAGATTGCATATACTCAAGGAGGGTGTTCAGTACTCGATTCTGATACCGCATATACTCGATTCTGAAGGGAAGCGATAACCATCGCTTACAGATATTAAAAATATAGTCACGCGACATACAGTTACAGTCTGAGTGGCAGGAATGCATGCTACATACATTAGATTAGAGATTCCCAAACCGGGTTCCGCGGAACCTAGGGGTTCCATAGAATAAATTGGATACTTTCCATCATCGGCTCTTGGTGAAACTGCATTTTAAAATAGATATTACAAATATACTCACTTGTACTTCCAGTTCACTTATTATTCTAGCTTTGGCCCGCAGCTTCGCTCGCGTTAAATTCATTTTTGTGAAGTGGGGGGTTAAAAAAAGACAAAAGGTAGGCTATGTCACTCCTCAACCCTTCAAACTATCTCCACTTAAAAAATCACGTCATTCGTCGCTCGTTTTGCCGTGAAAGGCGGGAAAACAAACACACGTTTCTATTTATAACATTAGTATGGATTGTCAAGACCTAGCCAGTTTCGCTGGTTACAGCATCATCATGGATGTTTTGCACAGTTATAATATTTTTAACAAATTCTAAATATTTATAAGCTACATTATTTAAATACTCGTTGTAGGTGTTCACCTACGAGTATTTAAATAATGTAGCGAAACCGGTTGGGTGTGAACAATAAAAATAAAATGTAAGTGAACTGGAAGTACAAGTGAGTATATTTGTAATACCTATTCCGTAGAATAGTCATCAAGATTCCGTCAAAATTATCTGTACCCCAGATTGCGTATGCGTTTTTATATGCCCAGACGATTGTATGCGTATTTACAATTGTCGGACACAATACCTAACTATAAAACAATTATTCATAAAACAGTATACTAGATTATGGGGCAGTTCCTCAAGTTTAGTACAAAAAAGAGGCACTTTAAAAAACGATATTTTTTATTGTAATAAAAAAATATATTGTTTTTTGATAACGTCATTGACCTACCTATATAGCTCTTTCGGATCGGACAGGGGTTTTTTTACACCCTGTGTCAATGTTCATTTGTAATCATTTGGTATGGGGTTCCATAAAATGAAGGTATTTGATTTGGTGTTCCGTTATCATTAAAGTTTTGAAACCCCTGTATTATATTATCGGCTACTTTACCTTCAAATACATCATACGACAATGATAAGCACTGACGTTATTGCAAAAGAAATATAATAAGCGGTGTGGTAATCTGTACATATAATAAAATCATAGGAAAGTCAATACTGTGTATTATTGTTGTTGCAACAGCTAGTAAATAAATAAAAATAAATATAAATAAAATGAATAAATAAATAAATGTGGTAGAAATTTGTCGCTAGTAACCACGATAAAATTGGCAGGTTTTGGCGTCAGTCACCTCTTACGAGATGAGATGCCTTGGGGAAAGCAGGTGATCTATTCTCCACAAGGCGACACGCACAAATATGATGACAAATTATCGTAATATATCTTCTGGAATAAGTGTTCTGTGAATATCAAAGTAAAATTTCTTACCAGGGTATACTACCCCAGGCTTAGGGTTGCTAGTTTGTCCGGAGCTGTCGGGTACAGTTGGCGGGCGCGCGGGTGGTGCGGGTGGTGCGGGTTGCGGACGCGGCGGGGGCGGCGGGGGTTTGGGTGGAACTCCGCCTGGAGTTCGTCCACACCCCTTAGGCAGGAATAGTTTGTTCCAGGGCACTATTGTACCTGGTTTAGTGTCGGGAACCATCGAGCTGAAAAAATTACCGTAAATATTATACACTACATTTGTTTAACTGTAGCACTTGACTTAGATCACTCTGTAGTCTGTACACTTTTTAAAGCGCTTAATTGTAGCTTGTTTATAGTTTACACTCAATGCCGGAAGCGGTATCCATAGAATTAATGCAACGCCTTGGAAATATTTTTTCAGATCATATACAAAAAATAATTCAAAAAATTATGAAATCAAAAAAGGGTATTTTTTTATTTCATAATTTTACACACGCTTTATATTTTGTTCACTAAACATTGCCGTTTAGTTGTAATTATTTCAATGATAATCTAGTACTACATCCATTTACCAATGATATTGTAATTCTTTTTGCTTAAAATCTACGAGTACGTCGACCAAAACAAGGGTATCGTAAAAGATAATGAATCGTGCGTGACGATACTGCAATTAATGTTAGTAAATACTATTGCGAAAGTTTCAAATTTTATATAATATATATAAAATTTTATACAATAATAGTTTGTTTGAAACGTCCCGTTTTATAGGTCGAGTGGTTACTAAAACTATCATCAATACATAATTGATGGGCTCGATTACCGACAGGGACAAACATTAATATGATGAGCATTGAAGTTTGTATTTGGATTTGGGTGTTTATTATGTATCTATGTTACAGTATTTGTACATGTATTTCTATGTATTAGTATTGTTGACTAACAACACCCATAAGCAAATAATTTGCTTAACTTGTGGTTAAAACAATTTGTGTAATTTGTCTAACAATATTTATTTATTAATTATTACATATTTTTTGTTTTAAGTAAAAATAATTATTCTATTATAACGAAGTATTTATATAGACTAGTGAAAGTCGTGTATCATACTTTTCGTCATAGGGATGTTCAGCTTCAGGGAAGACTTCCACTGGTTTTTCAGGTTCTATAACTCGGTAGCCGTGGCCGTCAGCGACGTAGTGGGTGACACGAAGATAACCGTCTGGATCCACATAACCGTAACATCCGTAGGTTACGCCATCCGGTCCTCTTGTTTCGTGATGAAACTGGCCGTTTGGACCAACATCATAGCCGAAACCATAAGCATCTGGAAAATAAATATGTGGTGGTTAGTAAATAATACTTAAAAATTTAAAGGACTGATTTTGTCATATCATACGTACTCCCTTGTATATATATATATATATATATATATATATATATATATATATATATATATATATATATATATATATATATATACATATATATACAATAATCTATATCAATAAAATTGCCAATCAAATACCGTTACAAGTTTTCTACAAATATAGGTTAACTGGAAGAAAATGTCCATTGTTGTATATTTTGTGCAATAAAGAATTTAATAAATAAATAATAAAATAAAATTGAATCGCTGAAATATTTACATGCGCATTACTTTAACATACATAGTTTGTATAAAAGAAAATATTTAAAATCGTTCGAAGAAATTAAAAATAAAACTTTTTTGATGTGTTTGTTATTGTCAGAACAAGGTTAGTATTAAAGAATTTTTTTAATTAATCATAGGAAAAAGTGAACACTTTGAATTTGAATACTTCGGTAAAATTGAGATTTGGTATCAATTTCTTCATTAGCATAGCCGTGCGAAGTCAATTTGGGTAGATAGTAAAATGTAATTATTATATTTTTAAAGGATTCTAAAAGGAAGGAAAACATTACCTTAAATCTATAAAATTCTAGGTTGAACATATTGTGTTAACATATATTGCCAAGTTATTTAACTTGATGTTTTTGTTTCAAATTTTAGATTTCATTACTTTGCAGCATAGCTTTTCTCAGGCACTCATTATATAAATCGCCATCATGCATTTGGTTTTAACTGATAATGAAATTTTGAGATTTTGACAAAAAAATAGTTTCGGGCATAAATTGCAGGAAATTTTATATTTTTTAATTTTATATACAAATGAAAGCGCGAGTGGCAAAGATGCGAGTTGGTAGAGTTGACATTCGGAAAGAGCTCATAAAAATCTATTAAAATACAACTTTTCAAAACTCCCGGAAAACTTTGCTGGCAAAACTGCTTAAATATTGAACTGCTGCGTGCCTGGGAAATCGGAATTGTAAGTTAGGTATAATATCCACTTCGGAAACGCCAATTCTGTTGGTTATACTAACTCTAAAGTAACAAAATTAATTTCCAAAACTTATCTTTTCCCCAGTTATATACGTATTATTAAGAAAAATTCAAAAATAAAAGTTAAGTTTCTTGATTAGCGTCCCAAAACAATAATAGTTACAAAATATACACGGATTGGTTAGTAGCTTACAATAATTGGTCAGCGGTGAATAATCACAAGGAGTTTAAAATTTCAAGGACGTCCGTATCATCATAGCACCTCAATATATTCGAATAATTTGATTTAAAAGAAAAAAAGCATTATTGCAACAAATATGCAAAACGTCAAAGTATTCTGGCAATTCAGTCAGGGATCAGGATTTAGTTGTTAGCAATTAGTATAAAAGTCTGGTCAACATGTACCATTTTTCATAAATTTTTTGTATAGTCACCGAATTACGATCGATTACGATTGAAATTACGATCAAGGTGTAATTCGATTCGGAATGTTATGTAGAAAGTTTAAGGAAAAATCCCAAAAGGGGCCGTGAAAAATTGGAAAAGTTATAGACAATTTAATACCGGGTCCGAGTCGCACGAGGAAGCCAGACTACACAGCTTCCGCATGCGACTTGGACCCGGTAATAATTTTTTCTAATTTATTGTCCAAAACATTTATATAATACATATATTTTGATAAAAAACAACTATGCACTATAACTTTTAAAGTTTATCTAGCAGCAGCTGTAGAGTCGTGTAATATATTATATACAAATATTAAGGATTAAAAAATTCAAGTACTATTGGGATTCATAAATAAACAATGAGCCGTCGGCAAAAAAATGTTGTCCCCATTTTTTCATTAGTAATGCATTTGTCATTAACAAATCTTTCTGAATTCAATGTTAACATGAAAATCCGATTATTATTGAACTACAAAATCCTAGATTTTTTTTCATTTCGTGGAGTTATTCTTGAAATGCATAAAAGTAGATAATAAATAGAGAGTTGGAAAAATTCAAAAATATTAATGTTTCTCCTTTTTATCAACAATCGAAAATATAATGAAATTAAAAACAGAATAAAGGTAATTAATAGATGTTTTTTTAAATATCTCAAATGTTTTGATTTCTAACGTCTAAAAGTAACATAAAAAACGAGTAGTCCCTGCTTTTATGTTTATTTTCAAGGCTCTAAAAATTATAAATATTAGAGATACAGTTCCGGGAATTAAAATTTTTTTATAAAATTCTTTGCTCTTTTCTGATCTTTTTTTAAATTTCGAATGTCTGACAGTTTCCAAAATATTTGAAAAAACCAAACTCCTACTTACTTAAAAAAAATTGTAAATTTTACAATTTTTCATCGGCCCCTTTTGGGACTTTTCCTTAATTTTTTTCTACATAATGTTCCGATTCAAAAACACCGTGATCATAACTTTCGGTGAAAATAAACAATTTTATTCAAAATGGTACATGTTGACCAGATTATAATTGGAAGTTTCAAGGTACAAGGTGTTTGTTAGCACCGCTACTTAAAAATTAAGTGATCTGAGGCTGAGGATAGGTGTCATTGGGCAATATTTCTGAATAATTGGTTATACGAAAAAATAATGTATACTTAAAATTTCCGATCTCATCACACAAATGTTTGTTTTTCTGGGTTTGGGTGTTTAATAAAATATATATTTGAGTATTCATATAAGTATGTATTTATAGTATCTTAGGAAAACACCCATATTACATGCAAATAATTTGCTTACCTTGGGTTTAGATCAATTTGTGTAATTTGTCGAGTGATATTTATTTATTTAAAATTTATTATTATTATTAGGTTTGTTGAAATCGGGTATTTCGGAAAATTTCATTTATGCTCTAGAGTTTTATTGATATAACGCCTGACTTTTCGCCCCGGTTTTTACAAATTAAAAGCTAGAATTGTTATAGTAGAAATTTAATTTGTCAAATAGAAAATTTATATACTAATAGCTGTGCCCGCGATTTCATCCGCGTAAAAAAATCTAAAATTAAAGCCCCGGGGGTTTATCCGTATAGTTCCCGTCCCCGTGGGATTTACGGGATAAAAAACTATCCTTTGTCGGTTTCTCGGGTTTCAAACTATATTTGAACCAAATTTCATTCAAATCGGTTCTGTGGTTTAGGCGTGAAGAAGAGACATACAGAGTTACTTTAGCATTTATAATATTAGTAAGGATTTTTAATTTTGTTGCGTGTTCAAAGCTTAGCTTTTACCAAGGATACTCAGGTTGTAGCTCAGTGGTTATCAGGAGATACAAAGCTAAGCTTTTACCAAGGATACTCAGGTTGTAGCTCAGTGGTTATCAGGAGATACAAAGCTTAGCTTTTAAGGATACTCAGGTTGTAGCTCAGTGGTTATCAGGAAATTGACGGTGTTGATTCGGGTTTACAGAAGTTACAGTTACTCGGGTTTGGTCCAGGCTCTTTTTAAAGAAAAGATCATCTGCCATTTTGCCAGGCACTTCGTAAAAGGTGAACGACTACCACCACCACCTAGTAGTCACAATGCTAGTGATAGCATTGTGACTACTAGGTGGTAGAGTTCCACAACGTCTCGCACGGGTATTTGGTACCGTGTGCGCCGCGCCGCCTTACCTATTCTTGCCGCAACAGCTTTAACGCTTGTTATTATTGTATTCCGGTTTAGAAGGTAAGACAGTCGGTAGATATATTAGATTATCATTTTGATGACCCTAACTTAATTTATAAATAAAAAAAAACATGATTTTTTTCTTACTTGTGTCATAATTGGTTTCATAATATTGTGATTTTTCATCATCTTGAATGTCCACTACAGTTTCTCTCTCATTCGGGTCGTATGAGCGGGCTTCTTCTGCTTCTTCCTGTATTAACGCTCTCACATCATTTGCTGAGATTTCTTCTTTGGCGTGTATTAACGCCAAGGAAACCTATAACAATCAAAAATATTCCAATGTAATTATTGCAGACAACCTAGGCATACATACATTATAAGATATTTACGAATATCAGCACTACAGATATTTTATATATTTTATGTACTAAGTACAGTGTAATATCATCCCTTCACATACGACTATAATGTAGTTTTTTTATCATGGAATAACAAACAAGTAGAAAGCTCTCCTAATGGAAAATATATAAGTACATCGCATATAGACTCCGTACAGCGAGCACATAAATTATATAATGCCACGTGCTTAAGTTTACTGGCTACCTAAAACTCTAAACCAGAACACGATATTGACAAGTACTGACGCTACTGCAGCCAGTAATGGTTAATACCATCGTTTCACTGTCTTATGTTCTACTGGTACTTGTTGTTGGCATGTTCTGGTTAGAAAGATAAGGTAGCCGGTAAACTTATGCATATGGCATTATATGCCCTACACCCAGATGTTACCACATTATTAATATCTTGTTTTCTCTTTTCACTAGGACGGCCATCTTCGTATAAATTTTTTTTTTTTTTTTTCTTTTTGGCATGTTTAAATTTTTTATATTGTTAGCGAATATATATTTTATTTACCACTAAAATTTTTTTGATTATTAGGTAATCATTATTATTAAATAACCAGTTATTACAGACAGCCGTTCACCATCAGCTCGGCAATTCGTACTGCTATATTTGATCTTGAAAAATAGTGCCACAATATTCATGTTAAAATTATTATCATAGGCTTTCCTATTTTCCCGCCATATTGGTATTTTCATTTCGTTGTCGCGGATTGAACAAACGCTTTTTATGATTCTGCCATTGGTCGTAATTCGTTCGGTCGTAGTTCGTTCGGTACGTTGTTTAAACTAAAAAGTTATTGCTATATTACTTCAAACGAAATTAAAAGAATAAGAATGTTGTCTGTGTTAATCGTCAAGTACAGTACCCGGCGATAAATATTGCACATCGAACTTTGGAAAGAGACAATCGGATAATTTCGGCTTCGTAAAGCGTTATCTCTGTCCCACACTACCTATGTGACGTTTAGTCAGTCGTTGTTCAAGTACGATAGAGTGCAGTCGCGTCCCGAAAAAAAATATTAATTTAGAGTTGATAACACCCACAAATTTAAATAATTTAAAGTTGTTATATGGCATCTTTCGGAAAAAGAGGGAAACCTTTACGAGGTCAGTCACGTGAAATTATCTACAATGTTTATAAATACTTTGTAAGCGAAGCTGATAGATTTAAAAAAAAGTAGATGAAAATGTAAGTTGTTATTTTAAGAAGATTCAAGAGCGAGTTGCAAATGCCACTGGAATTTCAAGAAGAACTTTGAACAATATATTAAACGAAGTCAGTACTGAAACACATTCGACTGAAATTAAGTTCAGCACTCCAAAAAAAGGGAGACCAAAAAAGCAATTTCGTTTGGATATGGACGATTTTGATTACGATGTTGTTCGAAGAATGGTGTATGATTTTCACTTACGATTTAATGAACTGCCAACAATAAAATCATTAAAAGCTAAGTTATCTGAAGCTATTAATTACAATGGGTCTGAAAAAACGTTGAGAAAAATACTTCATGACATGGGATTTCAGTTCACTAAAATGGAAGATAATCGAAAAATTCTAATGGAAAAGCACGACGTTAGTCTCAAACGAATGGAATACCTTGATAAAATACGCAAATTTCGCGAAACAGGAAAAAATATCGTCTACATGGATGAGTCATATATACATGCATCCCACACTAAAGGGAAATCTTGGAGTGACGATAAGAAAAAAGGAGTAAAAAAGCCAATTTCAAAAGGTCAACGTTTGATAATAGTTCATGCGGGAAATGAAAAAGGCTTTGTACCCGGTGCTTTTTTAACGTATAAATCCACGGACACTACAGGTGACTATCACAATGAAATGAATAACGATAACTATGAGAAATGGCTGGTTAACCAATTAATCCCAAATATACCCAGTGATTCTGTTCTAGTTATCGACAACGCACCCTATCACAACAAGTATGTTGAGAGACCCCCCAACTCAAACACCATTAAACGGGAAATGATCAACTGGTTAAACAGACATGAAATTCCAGTTGATCCAAAATTAACAAAAACCCAGATTTACGCTATTATATGTCAGCACAAGGAGAGGTATACAGAGTTTTCTGTGGACAAAATACTTGCCGAACATGGGCACACTGTGTTGCGATTGCCACCATATCATCCGGATTTTAATCCAATTGAAAATATATGGTCTCAACTGAAAGGCTATGTAGCCTCTAGAAATGTGGGTATGAACTTAACTACAGTAAAAACATTATTGACTGAAAAAGTAAACATGATCGGCGCTGAAGAGTGGAAAAAGGTTTGCGATCATGCAATCAAATGTGAGAATGAATATAGAAGCATTCAACACAGTTTAGACAATTACACTGATAGATTAGTAATAAATACGGCTGATAGTGACAGTGATATTGACCTCTTTGAGAGCACAGATAGTGAAATGGAAGTAATTGAGAATTAGAATTATTATTATTTTTATTGCAATGTCTCATTTTAGCAATAGGTATAATGGTGTTTATTATGTACACTAAAGCTGTAATGTTCCAAAATAATTAAATACGTAAACATAATGTAAAAATGTTTTTTTATTTTATTTTACCCCAACCTAAAGCCATCACTTATAGAAAAATTAGTGTATTTTATACAAAGAATAAAAATATCAAAAGAAGCAAATCATACTTGTTTTAACAGCTCCTAATAGGTACCGGACTGTTTGTATTTTGTGCGACAGAGATAACGCTCTACGAAGCTGAAATTAGCCGATTGTCTCTTTCCAAAGGTCGATGTGCAATATTTATCGCCGGGTACTGTATTTCTTTGGTATATTTAAATTTTATCACTTCATAGTTACTGTTATTTTAAATAATTTGTTTAAATATTTTTGCCAAATATGTGTGCAGCAGTATTTCATTTCTGAACTAGCTGTTGCCCGCGACTTAGTCCACGCGGACTTCGTTTACTCCGCACAGCTTCTCCCCCGTAGGTGCTAGCGTGATAATATGTAGCCTATATGTTGACCCGACCTGTTAGTAATATTCATGCAAAATTTGAAGTAAATCCATGCAGTACTTTTTGAGTTTACCCCGGACACACATGACTTTCCTACGATTTTATTATATGTATAATATAATATAGATTCTGAATTTTTTAACTCAAATTTTTATCATCAGAAGAGGGCTATTAAATTATATTTGTTTTTGACAAAATTGTAATCAAAAATCTTAACAACACTTTTAACTCAAAGATCAAACCTTGGACCTCAAGATCTGAGTCAAATAAATTACTATTCGACTACGAAGCAGTCGGAATGTTTAACTTAATTCTTTAAAAAATGTGTTTTAACTATCAAGGTATATGAAAAAATGTGACTATATGTGATTGTCTTATTAACATCAATACTTATAAACATAAGAGTGGTAGTTTCTACTCTAATAATATGTAATAAAGAGGTTAATTCATACATATTTAAAAATAAGTCTATTTCTACTAGAGAGTATTACATATATTTCAGTAAACAACTGACTGAATTTTTACCCTTTAGCGCTGAAGAATCGTTGGTGTTACAATTTATGAAATCATTTTAATATTTATCCCCTTTTGCGGTTTCACACTGCAGGGTCTGTGAAATATGAGTTAGAACCTCCGATTCACATTTCGTGATAAATTCATAACGTTTTGTATAACTCATGAACGATTTTCTTTCGGCACTGTCACGGTATGTTTGATAAAAAGCAATGCGAATGTCGGGCGGGCTTTGCTTAAAATATTTTTATAGGCTGAGTGTACAATTTTTACGTTGGATAAAACTTTTGCATTGCCTTGATAAGTAATGCAAAGTGCACAGTGATTAGTGTAATGATGTTGTTGTTAATGAAGTGAAACTTCTTCAGAATCGTTATGAATTGAAACTTAATGAAACAATAAAGTGACAGTAAAAGGAGACAAATGTATGGGTACATCTATAGGGATTAGGCTGCTAGAGAATGAGGGAGAATACATTAAAAATGATTCATATTTCTCGGTCTCCTCTTTGTGCGAAGCTTCGTTACATCCCCAATTTTGGCTATAGCGCGGTGTTCATATGTGTCTTTGAATGTGTCAGTATATAGCCGAGCCAGACCGAGAGAGAAGGCGTCGTATAGTGAGTACAGATATACAATATAGAGATGGTATCTACTCGTACTACTTATACTAATACTTGTTCTACTTCTAGCGTTTTACGTGTGTATATTTATTATCTTTCTTCTAGTGCTCTACATTCCTCACATTTTCTCGAAAAATTGTGACCTGGACGTTTCACGTCTACCGTGTGGAAGGAACTACATACAGTTACACAACCAGACACTTTTTAACACTAACGTTTGTATTTTTTTTTTATTTATATTTGGGAAACATACAATATGGTATTACATTACTAACATAACAGAAAAAAAAATACATAAATCAATTAAGTTTCCACTTATATCTATCACATTTATATTAATTTAGTAGTTTGTAGAAGCAATTAATATATAATAAATTTAAACCAAATTTAACAAAAAAGTAATGAAAACTGAGTAATATGTCAAAACAAAGTTATAATTAGGTAAGACCTGTTATTATTTGTCGTATGTTTCTCTTATAAATTCCAATTGAACAGCCAAAAGGATCTGCACTAATAAGGTGACGATTATAAAAATTACATGCGCGATAGAGAAAGGAGTGTGTAGCGTACTTTCTTTTAGTAGAGTGAGTATAAAACAACGGTTTATGTCGTGAGTTTATCCGAGGGCAGCTTGTATTTGCTGAAGAAGAAATGGAGAATCTACATAGCCATTTAAAATTTTGTACAAGAAAACTTGATCTCTTTCTGTTCGTCTGTTTGTAAGGGTTGTGGTTGTAAGTACCGATTTATAACGATACATTTGATGTCTTGTAAATAATCTAAAAATTCTGTCAATCTTTGTTTGTTTAGTCTTGTGATGTGGGTTCCAAATAATTGAGCCATACTCCAGTAAAGATCTAACATAAGCATTAAAAAGTAAATTTAGTGTACTGCTGTTCTGGAAATCTTTACTTGTTCTTAAAATGAAGCCAAGCATACGATAAGAATTCGGGATGATATAATTTAGATGCTGGTTAATTTTAAGACTACTATCTAATACTATTCTTAAATCCCTTACTTCAGTAACGCGAGAGATGGTGGTACCATCAAGTTCATAGTTATACTTGATGTGGTTTGGACTCCTCGACAAAGGTCATTTTGCAAATTCACACAATCTACAACAGATTTAATTCTCCTAAATATCTTCATGTCATCAGCGTATAATAATATGTTTGATTGGTCGAATATAGATAGAATATCATTAATAAATAAATTAAAGAGAAGGGGAGCTAAATGAGAACCTTGCGGTAAGCCTGAAGTAACTGGGAGAAATGAGGAACAGAAACCTTTTATTGTAAAAGCTTGGCTACGTTCACGAAGATATGAAATTAACCAACGTAAGAGATCTCCACGAATACCAACTGCTTCAAGTTTATGCACCAAGATCGAATGTCTCACCTTATCAAAAGCCTTTGGATAGTCAGTATATATTGCATCAAGTTGAAAAATGGACACTCCATTGCAGTGACAACATGATGTACGAATTCACATACATTACTTTCTGTGGATTTTTTGTTTATGAATCCATGTTGCTCTGCAATGATTTGGGGCCTAGTAAGAGGGAACATGTAATCATAAATAATTTTTTCAAACAACTTGGCTATAGTGTTTATTTTTGAAATAGGTCTATAGTTTTTTATGTTGTGCTTGTCCCCGCTTTTAAAAACGGGAACAATATAGGATTGCTTCCAGACCTTCGGCATAATACCGGTTTTGAGAGATAAGTTAAAAAGAATAGTCAGAGGTGTCGCTAAGTTTTTCCGGCATTGTTCGAGAAAAATTGGTGGCAACCCATCAGGGCCATATCCTTTATTGATGTCTAAAATTTTTAAATATTTTTCTACTACTTCAATACTAAAGTTGATTGTACTGATAAGTGTAGATGTGGATTGTTGATTTAATTTCTGTGAAGGTGTTCCAGAAGCTGACAGTACATGGTCTGAGCCTAAGTCTGAGTCAATTTCGAAAACGGAATGAAAACTTTCATTAAAAATATTACAGATTTCCTCTGCATTTACCGACACTGTGTCATTCAGAAACATTGTGTCCGGTAAATCAGGACCAGTTTTTTTACTCTTGACAAACGACCAGAATGATTTGCAGTCACGCTTTATATTAGATTCTGCATTAGAAATAAAAGTCTTATAACAAACTTGCTGAACCCGTTTCTCACGTTCACGCAAGAGTTGGAACGTATCTCTGTATCTGCCATACATTTTCCATTTTTTGTGGTATTTTAGTTTTTCTTTTGTAATTTTTATCAAAGCTTTAGAATACCATATCGGATATCGTTCTACATTTCTGATTTGTTTAGTAGGGACACACCTATTTATTAAGTCATTAAATATATCATAGAAAATTTCCACACATAATTCGACATTTTTAGAGATAAATAGAGTCGACCAATTTATTTCAGAGAGAAATTCATTTTTTGGTTGTAATCTGCCGAAAAAAATAAACGTGCTACCCGTGGTTTAGATCTCATACAGGGATCGTGAGACAAATTCATTGTAATTTCAAGAGCAGGATGATGTCCATCTTCTATAACTAATGGTGAGACACAGCGACTTACACAGCAAGAATTCTCGGATAGTACGAGATCCAGGCATCAGTCGTTATTATTTAGGATATTGTTAAATTGTTTCAGATTAGTTACACATAAGAAATTATATAGCGCGTTAATTATGTTATCAGTCATAAGATGTTATCGTCTGTCACCCAGAGAGCATTCGTAATGTTAAAATCACCAAGAATTAGAAAATCATCGTCTGGATTATCCAGTATACAATCTGACACCGTATCAAAAAATCGATTTAATGAGTCATAATGATACAGGTTGTGTGGAAAATACCCACAAAATATACGTAGGTGTTGGTGATTTTTCGCATTGATGACTACTTCAATAGCTTTCGCAACATCTTTTTCAAATGAAATAGATTTGGAGCTATGAATGGGAAGGTCCCGACGAACAGCAATAAGAATATGTAATTTCTGTCGCATCTATTACATTGTAACGATTGTCAAATAGCTCTGCATCATATATACCTGGAAAAAGCCAAAGTTCCGTTAAACAAATTAAGTCAAAGTTTGACTGTAAAAGGTTTCGATAAAAAACATCGGTCTTGGTGCGCAATCTGTATGGTTAATGATTAGAGTTTAAATTTATTGCAAAAAGTTTAATGGTAACGAAACAATTATTTACTTAAAACTTAGTTTGTGGGTGATCAACTTTTTAAAGTATATCGAGGGATTGAGTGAGTTTCTCCAATTTTTTATAATCGTAATATTTTCGTTGTTGTGTAAATGTGGCAAACAATATGGCAAAATTGTTGTTGTAAATGCATTTCCGTCCTTAAGGTTTATCATTAGCCCCATACGTTACTTTGAGAAAAACTCATCTTCTAGACAGCGGTAAGTATCGATGTTACATTGTTGATTGCAAAATTTATTTTATAGTATCATTTCATATGATACATAATTTTTTTGAAGGATCTCTCTTAACGATGGCGAAATTCCATTGACACGTAAACGAATTACCATATTATATTATATTAGATACATATAATTTATTTAATGGTTACAGATTTCTTGTTTTAAGCGGTAATATGTTTTTGCGAAACAATTATAAACCGGAAACGTGTTTAATTGTTTGTCGTTGATGATTTTAAAATACATAAAGCTTTAAAGATACATATTTTTTAAATGTTCTGTGATATATTGCGCTTACTAAGTCTTAGAAGTTAAATGCCATATTCAAATAAGTTACACGGGTATTTTTTAAAATGTTATTTTAAAACTATTCTGGTATTTAATCAAAAATAAATGAATCGATTTTATGAATCGAGTTAAAATATTGTTGAAATCTCTAGAGAGGTTTCTATTATAGTATTTAAGAAGATTCGAGCTTGCTTAGCTGCCCTGTTTTCGAACATTGAAAAATACAATATTTTTTTAAATATACTCCTCGTTTGAATAGTTGATTGATTTTTTGTTGATCTGACTTTTAACCCGCTATTCGCATCGTTAACATCTTTGCTGTCTATAGATGATGGAAGATGAATATTGTCTCTTTCCATCAGAAGATTCGTCTGCTTATTTGCTCTCCAATGATATAAAACAAATAATTTTAAAGAAATGACACAGAAAAATTACATTAATCATTGAATTGTAGATAAAACAGGTTTAGTATTATTATGTAACATTAACTCGATTATTCAATAAAATATTATGTCGCCACAGCATACATGAAATATGTTAAGGCTTGGCATTGGAGTGTTCGATACTTTTTGTTTGAATATAATATTGACTAACCTTTTGGCATTAAAAGTCATATCGTATAAAAGGAAATATTTTTCGTAAACTGAATATTAGGTAATCTTTAAATAGTCAAATAAAGAGAATACCAACCTGATGATCTATTTAAGCGTCCAAGTACGTGTACTAAATTTCGTAACTGTATGTATGTTTGTATGATTATATATTTGTATGTTTCAAGGAAACTAAAATCCATATCGGGATAATTTCTTATGATTTAAATCAAGTATATTACAACTTAAAGAACAGTCTATCTTTTATCAAAATCGGTTCACTAGTTTTTGAGATACGAGTAAAGTTGATATTTGAAGTGGGTTTAAATTTAATTATATTACTAATATTATTGTTTGTTTACAAACTAACTTAATTTAAAAATAGAAAATAAGTACAATTTTCATTTCTTTTTTCGATTATTAGGAAATCTTCGGCTAAGCTAAACAAAATTTTCTTTGGAACTATGGAGGAAAATGTTTGCCTACCACTTGTGTTAATTATAAAAGGCCATGTTTTTCGCTCATTATTTTTAAGTGAGAAGGAGCCAGTGGCGGATTTACCCTTAGCCCCGTGAGGGAGGAAGAGAGAGTTCGTAAGATAAATGCTTATTTTTAATAATCACTCCCTCACAGTCACAGTGCAAAACAGCGGCATAGCAGTCGGGGCCTAGGGCGGTATCAAGCGTAAATCCGCTACTGGAAGGAGCGTTATCTTCTCATGTAGACAAAGTCGGGCAGAACGATTAATAGTTACGGGTAACGATGGAGAGACACCGCTGTTTAAATAAAAAATGTCATTGAGTGGTGTCATAAATTAGTCTGTAAAACCACTTAGTCTTTAAAATTAGTTTATAGGGTGGTTTGCTATTGTGTCCTGATAGGATTATATGGACAAAATTTTTTTTCTTAAATAAATACTAATAATATTTGGATCTTTCTTAAAATAAATACCTACGAAATATAATCGTATAATATTCGATCTTCTTGTGTTATGACTACACATTATTATTTAATATAAATGACCGCTGAATACAAATGTCCGAATATATCGACAAATACTATCACGTTCGTATAAAGATTACATCACAAATGTTTTGTAACAAGTATGTTGATGAACACTGACATTTTGCTTTAATATAAACACGAGAAACATTAAAATGGCAGTGCGTCCACCGAGAAAAGAGACATGGACAATGTTATTGTTTCCTCCGTTTTGTCTTTAGGATTATACTCTATAATAACTATATGATTACAGCGAGTAACAAAAACTCTGTCCGATCCTCAAAGGTATTGCAAGCTTAATACGATCATAATTTATGTGTTATTATTAATGAATATTTGCTTAATTTAAGGGAAAAACTACTTAATTTTGTTACAAAACTGAAGCATTTTTAAATTACGAAATTATTTCTATAAATATATTTATTTAATCTTCATTTTAATAATTGATTTCGGGAGGGCTTGCTGGCGGAATTTTATCAACATAAACAGTGGTGACCCCTTCCTAGTCTATATTCATTATAAAATGGAGAAGACTCAAGTTGAATAGATACTTATAATTACTGAGAGAAACTGATGTGACGACGTCGCAGTGATTTAAAACGAATGGTTGGTTATATTATACAGTGTGTAAATAAGCCTGTCCCATCTTCAAAGATATTGTTTCGTAGCTTATATATAGTTAATTAATATGGTGTGGATATAGATGAACAAATTTTTCCCGATTAAAATAATTAAACTTCAACAATATTTCGAACATTACTATGGTATCACAACATGCGGTTAGATTAAATAGTGGTAGGTCCTCTTGATTGTTGTGCTGTGTTTAAAATATTTCCTAAATTTTAGGGAAATTGAAGGGTCAAAACTAGTATTTAAAAATTTCATAGTATTTTTATTTTATAAACATTAATAATTTAATTATCTTCTTAATAATACCATCGACCTACATTAATCCCCCTTGCGGATCGAACGGGGTTTTTGTAACTTACTGCATAACAACTTTAATTTTACTAACGATACTGTTTTTGCTGCGTCCGCGTCGTTCTTGCTGCATTTGCTGTATTTAAAGTTATATGTTTCAATATCAGCTCTAATTATTTCTATGCACCGAGAGAAAAATTTTACTATCATTTTCATTAGTATTTTATGTTAAAAATATTGTTAATATTTTAGTACGTTATTATAGTAGTATATATATTATATAATATTTAGGTATGTCTTTTAATTTACGAGAAATGAAATTAAAGTACGAGTAACTTTTATTTTTAATGGTTTGTTTCTAAAAGTTTTTTGGGCTTACTCGGAAAAGTTAATTACGCGAAAGGTATGTGACAAAATTTATAACTTCTAAAAGCATTTCTGAAAGCTGGGGCTCGGAAAGTTGCTTTGCTCAAGGCGAGTCATTTATTTGTATTACTGTTTCAATTCACCGCACAAACTTTTAAATCTCTTTAAACTTAATTCTCAGTTGTTCGTTCCTTTTAACATCTCAGTGCCATACTACATTCTTTTAGCTTTATAGTATATTTATTGTGTTTTTTATGCAGATAACGTCCGTCGTAACACGACGCGCCGTTGTATTATGTTTATGTGTATAAGAGCCCTAAGCGCTTCGACTCAATTGACAATTTGTTACGTGAATTGAGGGGCTGATATTTTACTATCCTATAATAGGATCCTATATATCCTATAATAGGTAAGAATAGAAAATGGCACTTTTTTGTTAATCACCTAATTATTCATATAGAATAATAAAAAGCTCTTACGTTTAGACTCGTTACAGGTGAACTTTACATTTATAATTTTGATCAGTACTTTCATGTTTCTAATTATTTTTGTATTATAGCACTCTCCCTGTGCTTGGGAAAACTTGGAAAACTTTGAAAACGAAACTATTTAAACGATTAACTCATTTAACTAGTTATACATATGTATAACTAGTGATCAGTACAATCGATGAAATCGATCATATAGCAAAGAAGAATTTCGCCACGCCGAGCCTGTTGACACTAGCTTAGTGGTAGAGCGTTCCGGCTTTAGAGAGACAGTCACAGGTTCAAATCCTGCGTGTCGATATTTTTCTTTGTTGTTTTTCAAGTTTTCCCAAGCACAGGGTGAGTTCTGTAATACAAAAATAATTTTATTTAAAAATATTAGGTTTCTGCAGTCCTCCAAAATGTAAATTTTAATTGTGTCAAATTTCGTACTCCACCATTCGCGCAATCGTCGTAAAAAGGGGTTCAAAGTTTTTCCTTCACGTATTACTATATAGATAATGCGATATGTTATTCTAAACTTTAAACGAGCTATTCTTATATATTTGTATGTGATTGGTTTCTCTAAAACGGTGTTAACGATTTTAACGAAATTTTGTGTTTGGATAATTTTTAAATATAAAAAGTGATCCAGTTAAGTGTCATTTCCGTGATAGTCTGTGTTCCCCGACGAGTACTATCTGAGGATCTTCAAGAGAAGGGAACAGGTACCTTCTAGAGAAACGCTTTCCATCTTAAGCCACATCTTAGCTTACCATCTGGCGAAATCGTGGTCAAACGCTTCCCTATCGATGATAAAAAAAACATTTTCTCACGAAACACAAACATCCGAGCAAAGCGTGGTCGTCCAGCTAGTTGGTTAATATACTACAAGAGTATTTTTTTAGTATCGATTGGGAAGCGCTTGACCACGATCTCGTCTGATGGTGAGCTAAGATGCGGCCTAAGATGGAACGCGTTTCCCTAGAAGGTACTCTTTTTATTTTATATATTACTAGCTGACCTGGAATTACTACACTTGTACTGAATACGTCGGTGGGGGGGGGGGGGGGGGGAGGTAAATTGAGATAAAAACTATCCTATCTTTTAAGTTGGACCAAACAGTAGATATCTACAAAATTTTATTTAAATTGGTTCAGTAGTTTAGGAATTCATAGTTATCAGTTAACCAGTCATAATACAAGGAGTATTATGCGTTACGGACTTACTAAAAAATATGTTTAAAAACTGCAATAATCGAATTCTCAGGCGATTGGAATTCGATTGACTTTCTCGCTTTTTAAAAATTCTCTTTATTTCTCGATTAGGTCCTTATAAAATTCATACGGATAGAATATACCTGCCAAACAAAGACAAGATTTTTTTAACTCGCTTTATAAGTAACGGAGTTCTAAAGTAAAGCTAAAACAATACAGTCGAATTGAGAACCTCGGAAAGTCGGTTGAAAATACGTTTTAGTGGGAGTCAAATAAGTGTGAAAGTATACGGATTCAATCTTTATCGAATTCTTCACGATATTGAAATTCAGATCATGCGCGATTGATATTTTAGCGATGTCCATGACCGTAACCTCACAACCTACTGTCTTGTGTTGCAAACTCACGTATCAGACAAGGATCAAGAGAAATAGTTTTTGATTCAAAAGATACGTGTGAGCACTGGAAAAGAGCTTTTTAAATTTAAACGAGTAATGTGTTAAAACAATACACCTGGCACAGAAAGCTGAATACGATTGGTTGTTTTTAAAATTTTGAATACTTATAATAATTATACTAAGTAGTAATTTTAAGACTCACTTAACTACTTAATTCTTTATTACTTTTGTTTAAAATCCTTTAGTTTAACCTGTTGAGTCCCAGTCGGTCATATAATGACCGCTTCGTATTTTTTAAGTTACTGCCGGCGCTCAATGGTTAAATCTGACCGCGCCTAATTTGAATTAGAATTTTATTATAGTTAGTTCTTCGATACGTTCGTGCACTAACTTCACACCGTTCGACCAACAGTATCTTCACGCCTGTATCCCCGAAGGTGTAGGCAGAGGTACCCACAAGTGCACCCACGATTAGCCGAAGATACTTGGTCCCACAAATGTGATGTGCCAACCGGGCACTTTCTACTCCCGGGTAACTTTGTGTTTATCAGAAAACTGAAAAAAAACCACTTTGTTTTAAGTTGCCCGTCCTGGGAATCGAACCCGGGACCTCACGTGGTCAATGCTAACGCCGGACCACTAGACTACAGAGGCGACTAACAGACTGTGCAATAATTGGTTTCTTCAAGAAATAATTTAGATTACTTTATGAAAAACTTAAATTTTAAGCAGATAAACTGGTAAATAGCATTAAAATCACCACGCCTATATCGCAAGGGAAAATGTGTAATGATATTTTTATTTATCATTAAATATGCTTTTACGTCTCATCCATTTCATAATAAGACAAAGTAATTAAAGGAGAGTTGAATCGCACAACGGTACTTGGCACGCAATAAAAACTGCTTTAGCAATCGGTGAAGAGATTAAAGGCTCTTGTTCAAGATTTAAGACGAGACCATTGCGATGGAATCAATTCGGTAATGGATTGATGTCCCACTTTATTTGTTTGGTAATTCGTCATTAAGTCACATAAATCTATCTTAAAACTATGAATATTAAATAATACTCACACTTGATTAACTATGCAATAACTAATTGATTATTTAAAATGTAATTTAGCGATTATTTTATTTGTATTAGGCATGATACACTTCACAAGTAGCATGCGAAATTTCACATGAAATGCATTTTCATACATCGCATTTGCTGCTTCTCTTCATTTAGTCTTTGAAAATTCACTTTCAATGAAGTGTTTTACTTCATATAAGAGCGAAAGTTTATTCATATTTCACTTTCAATAGCTTACGGTTATTTAACGTTTGAGTAATTTATGAAAATCATTTCGTGTGAAATTTCACATCTGAAATCATTCTTATTTTGTTTCATTTCATCCAATGAAAATGAATTAAAAGTAGCAATCATTTTTATGCCTGTTACTTGTCTTTTGTCTGTGTTAAACCACTAAGTGACAGAATGATTAAGTAGACTGCTTGGAGGTATTTTAACTTCTTTCTGATTTGATAATTTAATTTGAAATCAAATTATTTGTAGTATCTGTGTGCAATAAACAAGGAAACTCTTGACTTTAGAATTAACATCTCTTACTTTTTAGGAGACATACATAATAGACTAGAATTCAGTGCGATGTAATAAATCTTGATTTCCTATAAAAAACGATGATTATTGAACTACACCTAATTAACGCTTACAAAGCTTGTAACAAAGACACATAAAATTTTGCTTCATTTTATATGTACATATTAATTCTAGGCCAAGAAGAATTGTATGATCTGAGGAGCTTTGGGTTTGATGCGGTAGCATTTGAGGTCACAATTAACATTTTTCGACCATTTACCATGTTGCACCACAATTAATTTAATATCCGTGTAACTGATTAAATCATTAAGTCATGTTATGATGAACTTGTTTTATCATTAAAACTGTAATAAATAAGAGGAAACGTTGGAAAAATCTGATAATGACAAGATATGAATAACAAATCTGTTAGGCATTTATTGCTTTAAAGGTACGAATACGGATTTATTAATATTATATGTGAAATATTTTTAGTACGTTTTTGCGGAGATAGCTTTGTGGCATAAGCTCCTGAACATCTACAGTGAAGGTTTATAGAATTATTACTTAGTCGCATCACGTAGTTATATAAATTCTTTATTTATTGGTGTATTTTTATAATATGACTAGCTGCAACGTGCAGCCCGCTGTATTATAAAAGTTTTTGGTAAATCCCGCGGGATTACCTAATTTTTTCGGGATAAACAGTAACCTATATGCTATTCCAGGTCATCAACTACCTGTATGCCAAATTTCATTCAAATCCGTTTAGTAGTTTTTGCGTGATTGAGTAACAAACATCCATCCAAACTGGATGTTTGGATAACTTTCGCATTTATAATATATATATATATATATATATATATATATATATATATATATATATATATATATATATATATATATATATATATATATATATATATATATATATGCTACCATGCATACAAATTTGCATTATATTTTGTAGCGTTAAGAAAGAAAGAGTTAAATAAAACCACAATGTTAAGTTACTTTTCTACAATACGGCAGATATAAAATTGAACCCACTTTTAAGTTTTGAGTGTATATCCGAGTCTGGTACTATCGCCTTATCCTATATTCCTGCCGCAATAGCGTAAGAGGCGAACGCTTGACTACGAGTCACTAGCAGCATGGTTACTAGGTGGTAGAGTTCTGCATTGTTTCGTCCGAGTCTGGTACTACCGCCTTATCCTATATTCCTGCCGCAATAGCATAAGAGGCGAACGATTGACTACGAGTCACTAGCAGCATGGTTACTAGGTGGTAGAGTTCTGCATTGTTTCGTCCGAGTCTGGTATTACCGCCTTATCCTATATTCCTGCCGCAATAGCATAAGAGGCGAACGATTGACTACGAGTCACTAGCAGCATGGTTACTAGGTGGTAGAGTTCTGCATTGTTTCGTCCGAGTCTGGTATTACCGCCTTATCCTATATTCCTGCCGCAATAGCATAAGAGGCGAATGATTGACTACGAGTCACTAGCAGCATGGTTACTAGGTGGTAGAGTTCTGCATTGTTTCGTCCGAGTCTGGTACTACCGCCTTATCCTATATTCCTGCCGCAATAGCATAGGAGGCGAACGATTGACTACGAGTCACTAGCAGCATGGTTACTAGGTGGTAGAGTTCTGCATTGTTTCGTCCGAGTCTGGTACTACCGCCTTATCCTATATTCCTGCCGCAATAGCATAGGAGGCGAACGATTGACTACGAGTCACTAGTAGCATGGTTACTAGGTGGTAGAGTTCTGCATTGTTTCGTCCAAGTCTGGTACTACCGCCTTATCTGGAACGATGGACTACACGAGTCACTAACAGTGTGGTTACTAGGTGGTAGAGTTCTGCGTTGTTTTTTTATATCATAAGATAACAAACAAGCAGATGGGTCTCCTAATGGAAAGATTCAACCATTGCCTATAGACAACAAAGATGTCAATGGTGCGTTGCTATCTTGTGGGAGGTCTAATGCCACATGCATAAGTTTACCGGCTACCTTACCCTCCAAACCGGAACACGACAGTGCCTAACACTGACGCTTTGCGGCAGGAGTAGGTGAGGTGGTGGTACTAGACCCGGTCGAGCCGATGCAGAACTCTAGTAGGCACGATGGTAGTGACGCGCATAGCCACTCAGTCGCCTTTTAGCATCAGTGCTCGTCATTGTCGTGTTCCGGTTCGGAAGGTAAGGTAGCCGGTAAATGTAGCTCCCACCATTAAAATATTTGGTGTCTATAGGCGAAGAGACAACTTTCCATCAATAGAGCCAGGCATGCTTGAGTGCTATCTTATGATATAAAAAGTTTCGTGGCCTAGTACTTAGCGACAATTGTATAAAAATACATTAAAACAGAAGAATGAATGATTTGAGAACAAATTAAAATATTTATTTTAACTATAAAAAAAATTCGACCATAAACTAAACAATAAAATCTGCTATGATTTTGGCAACAGACTTGACACGTAAAGGAAATATATAAAGGTTTTCAAAATCGGTTCAAAAGTAACGAAGATTACTTCATATACACACACACAAACACACACACACACACACACACACACATATATATATATATATATATATACATACAAATATATTGTTTAATTTACTAGGTGGTTAGAGTTCGTCGTCGTTGTCGTACCAAATACCCGCGTATTTGGTACCACCGCCCTACCTATTCCTACCGCAATAGCGTCAATGCTCGTCATTGTCGTGTTCTTGTTTGGACGGTAAGGTAGCCAGGACGGACTAACGCATGTGACATTGATATCCCGCCACACGGATGCAACACACCATTTATATCTTTGGTTTCTACAGGCGATTGTTTCTCTTTCCATGACCCATCTAGTTGTTTGATATCTTATGTAATAAAAAGTTTGTAAACCCTGAAACTTCCCGCTAAATTAAGGTATTTTAAGTTCAAAAGAGTAAAAACTGTA
Source organism: Apodemia mormo (assembly GCA_036924255.1). Taxonomy (NCBI): domain Eukaryota; kingdom Metazoa; phylum Arthropoda; class Insecta; order Lepidoptera; family Riodinidae; genus Apodemia; species Apodemia mormo. The sequence goes on along the minus strand of JAUPFN010000007.1, from coordinate 24,084,474 downwards.
AGCATAGATTTTTTCTGTTAAGCATTTATTTTGTTAAAAATGACAGTACTTATATTGATTTTTGAAAAGCTGTATATTTTGAAAACGATGATCGATTTTGATCTTTCGAATGGCATTCAACTTAATTTTTGAGGTCTAAAATATTGCTTTAGCTATTAAAAGATAGGTTGTAAAATTTCGAAGCAGTGTCAAAAAACATTTTTTACCAATGGTGATCGCGACCATAATAAATACAAGAAAAAATGTTGCCAAAGCTCAGAAGAACGTATGTAATAACACCCACATTGTGGGGGCAGCGGCCAGAAAAATAACCTTAAGCGGATGTTTATCATTTCTGCTACATTTAGGAAATAAAGTTTTCGCCGCTAGATCGTCATCTAAAGAAAAGGTCACCGGTGCCTAAACAACAGTCTAAAAAAGGTCATTGCCACTTAGATCATCGTCTAAAAAAGATTAAGACGAAGATCTTTACCGCGTAGACCGTCACTTCGTCTAAAAAGGAGTTACTGTCTCAGTCATCGCGAAAAAATCACCAATGTGTTTAAATCCAAATTCCACAATAATCCAGATTAAATTTTAACAATTTTACTCCAGAATTCTTTAGTTTGTTATCCCATGATGTAAACTATCATATACTAATATATCAATAACAAAGTAAGTTTGCTGTTTTATTATACTTCCAGTTCTTATCTACCTACTTAACTGATATTTCGACGGGTCCTAGATAAGTTGTAGGAACTTAAAAAATGTGATTTTGGTTTTATTTATGAATAATTCTATAAAAGTGGAGTCATTTTCGTAAATAAAACAAAAATCTCATTTTTAAAGTGATGACAACTTACGTAGGATCCGTCGAATTGTGTACACGTTATTAGTGTAAAGAAAAGAGCGTAGAGCACATTTGTCCTGGAAAAAGTGGGTACCTTTCCCAAGGAATAGATATATAACTTTGAATACACACACTAGCATGTGTTTGGCATATACACACAAGCGAGTGTATATAGTTTTTTGAAACTAAGAAAAGATTTTAATATATGATCAAAGTGAGTCACAGTTTTCTTATCTTATTTGTCTGTTGAATTATGTGCTTTAACACTATTATAAGTACGATCGAGTTTCGAGTACATATCTACAAAATTTCATTAAAATTGGTTCAGTTGTTTCAGAGTCTATCACAGACAAACAACGTGACATGTAATTTATGTATATTAAGATTTCACTTGATGGTCAGCACTAAGGTTATAATGACAGAAACAGAATTTCTTTTTTGGACTTATATACCCTCTAATAAAATTATTTTATTACATTAATGGATTTATCCGTTGTATTTATGCTTTTCCGACTGCTATATGTAATATATGTATGTGTATGTATATATGTTATATATGTGTATGTAATATACTCCTTGTTATTTTAAGCCAAAGTAATAGCAGCAGTTATTAAATGAATGACTAATTTTTATGCACCCCTTCAAATGTAATGTTCTCGAATCCGTTTGGGTTGACCACGGAGTAATGAGTATACATGTCTCTGGGGAGGTCTGTGGGGTTGACTGACAGAGAATGCTATTAAGCACTATTTAGCACTAGTCCAGTGACCATTTATGTACTCAATTGTGCATAGATTTTAAATAAATAAAATAAATAAACAAAATAAAATATATCTGTGTTAAACTTATATTTTTTATTTGGGTGTGATTCACCTTAAGCGGTAGCGTGCAGATAAATAGATAATAAGATAAGCTAATTACAAATAAATATTTAAGTAATTCTTATTGTGTTTACAGAAATATTTTACTCTTGGGATCGCAACGTATGTTAGTAATGCTCTTATCTTATTCCGCCTACAAACGACCTTTACTGGATTTAGGAACTAAGCCTTATCGTAAAATATTTTTAATATTAAACTCTGCAATCTATGTTTTGTTTTTCTAGATATTTTTTCACAAAAATAAGCTATTACTCTATATATAAATAACTCAGGACTGTAATTTCGGCTTGCATTAAACTAAAATAAAATATCTTCACGCTCGTAACCCCGAAGGGCTAGGCAGAGGTAAAACAAGTGCACTCAAGATTTGCCTAAGGTACATAGTCCCGCAGTGCTAAGTGGCTAACCTATCGCCAACAGGGCACTTATCTAATCCCGGGCAACGTTGTTTTTATCATAAAACTGAAAAAATAATCCTTGAAGAGCCCGACCCGGGAATCGACCCGCGACCTCACTTGGTTAACACCGACACCGGACCACTAGACCACAGAGGCGACTATTTGAATATATTTTCAAATGTATTTAATCATAATAAAAGTCATATAAGAAGTATTTAATCGTAAATACTTTCATGCAAACCGACCCAAGCATTTAATTAAAGGAGGATAAAACTAAATCCGTCTCAAAGTAATAGTGATTGTGCCGAAAAAGGTTTTTGAGATAAGATCTTTCTTTTCTCATAAGGATGTTGATTTTATTCTGAGTGTCCGTGAATGCTACCATGCATACAAATTTGCATTATATTTTGTAGCGTTAAGAAAGAAAGAGTTAAATAAAACCACAATGTTAAGTTACTTTTCTACAATACGGCAGATATAAAATTGAACCCACTTTTAAGTTTTGAGTTTATAAAATGATAAAGATAAATTATTTATAACTCGTACCATTTTTTTATAATATACATATCCGTTTTTATATTAATTTTCTAGTACAATAAATCAGCTAGATCTATAAGGGGTCATCCATAAATTACGTAACATATATTTCATGATTTTTTGACCCCTCCCCCGTCCTTGTCACATCTGGTCACATTTGTGAGCCCCCCCCTCCTATCTAGTGTGATGTCACATATTTTACGATTTTACATTGGAAAAATGATTTCTTCCGACTATTTTTTATCTATACAGATATTATATTTTGAAAAAATGTGATGTCACAAAACTTTTAACCCCTCCCCACCTCTTGTCACACAATGTCATACTTCTTCGACCCCCTCCCTCCCCCTTAACATGTGACGTAATTTATGGATGACCTCTAATTCAAACGAAACACATATAAAGAAAGTCCTACGTTATAAGATTATATAGCACCCTGAAAACTAACAATGTTAATCTGGACCCCAATTAGGTCCGGGCTTATCCTTCAATCGGTTGGTCTTTCATTTTTAAGGATAGACCTACGTTTTTGTTGGACAGTTTGTGGATGTTAAAGCAATTGGAATTTTAGTCAAATTGACGGCCAAATATTTTTTTTTTTATATCATAAGATAGCAAACAAGCAGATGGGTCTCCTGATGGAAAGAGTCAACCATCGCCTATAGACACCAAAGATGTTAATGGTGCGTTGCTATCTCGTGGCGAGGTCTAATGCCACATGCATAAGTTTACCGGCTACCTTACCCTCCAAACCGGAACACGACAGCGACAAGCACTGACGCTATTGCGGCAGGAATAGGTAAGGCGGTGGTACCAGACCAGGGCGAGACAATGCAGAACTCTACCACCTAGTAGCCACGATGGTAGTGACTCGATAGCCAATCGCCTTTTACGACCTGCCTGGCAGAACGGCAGTTGGCCTATTCTTCAAAGGAGGCCGGGACCAACACGGCGAGAAATATATAAAACAAATCGTAAGAAATGCACAAATTACACAAGATCAGAAGAATCACGACATTGAGAACGTAAATTAATGGTGTTTAGTGAAATACTTACGGGTTGGTCTGGGTCCTTTTTGAGGAACAGACCAACTGCCTTCATGTCAGGTGGATCGTAAAAGGCGAATGAATGACCAAAGGCGTGACTGCTAGTTCATAGAGTTCACTTTTTCTAGGTAGGTACAGTAGCGTCAATGCTTGTAAGGTAGCTAGGAAATTTGTACATATGGCATTATCGATGAGACCCACGAATAGCAATTAATTAATACCTTGGGTTTTTATAGTGTTTATCTCTTTATATCAAAAGAGCTCTCTTTTTATTTGCTAAAAACAAATGCCATTAAGAAGGATCTGTTATGGAGTATGTAAAGTAAATCGTATATTAATAAAGTGCAAGCTCAGTGTATGACCGCGTTTTCGATCCGATACAGGCTAAAAAATTATTAATTCGTCAAAAGTGCCCGTAAAAGTGAATTTGAATAAAAAATGATTTGATTTGAGGTTTAACAAGAGAAAAGCGTGGCGTTTACCAACTTTAACACTTATCGCTTCTTATTTGCAATCACCGATACCAAGGTACGTTTTAATCTACCACCATAATAATTCTGATAGCAGTTGTGTCTACATAAAAAAAAAAACTAACAATTGGCTTGACTCGAAAATCGAACCTGGGATTATAGAAAAAAACAAATAATTATTCTCCTGACTTGAAAATTGAGCCTTTGATCATACGTTCTAGGATCAACCGAAAGTTGGGAAACCTGGGATCATACAATCCCAAGTTCAACTTCGGATCTGGCGAATAGTTATTAACTTTTTTATAATGTGACCACTTCACAGCTTGCTACTAGACTTCATAATTTAGATTTTATGAAAAGAAAAATTAAAATTAGTGTTTATTCGGCTCAGATAAATGGATTCAGTGTTATTAATGTATTTTATGGAGTTATTCTTGGAATTCAAAATCTCAGGAGCGTTTTGGAGTCTGATAGTGACATTAACACCTTTTCGGCTTGGATGAACACGTAAAGCTTTCATTTTTGGTTGTGACAAGAAACAAACGATAGTAACCACTATTGCTTGTTTCTTGTCTTCAAGTCTATAAAAAGGATTACGGGGTTCACTACTCATTACGTCAACGGATAAACCGGTTAATCATGATGAACCGCAACGTATAGACGTTAATAGAACGTTCTGTTTATTCTGACTACTCCGGCGTGATGGCACTCTACGTTTTAATAAGTATTATTCAATGCAGAAAAATTGTAGCAACGTACTTTCCATTTCCTGTAACTCCGGAGCACTGCATCAGATCTTCACCAAATTAAAATGGGACTATACGGGGAATATAACCCTCCAAACAAAAAATAATTTTCATAATCGGTTTATAAATTACTGAGTTCTAAGGTAACAAATATATATGTATAGATATAAAACAGGTAAATAGTCATAAGGTAATATAATAGTATTTATATCTGTTTGGATAGTCTACTGTACCTTAAAATTTTATTCTTACCAACAAAGGGTTGTCTGGAGGAGATCGCCCTTTTTGGCGATAAGACCGCCTTTGTGTACTACTATTATATAGAAATTAATTTTACTGAACATGTATTTTTAAATTGTAAGTTTGTATACAATAAAGAGTTTTCATTCATTCATTCATTCATTCATTCATTCAACAAACATAATAAACATATAGCCGTATTAATAACCTCTCTCTTTTGGGTCTCTATTTCAACCGATTTGGTTGAAATAACACTACCCCAAAATATACGTTGGTATTAGTTTAGTAACACGTAGGAGGACCTGCACTAAAGGATCTTTAGAGCCTACCTCAGGCGTCAATCTTGCACAAACAGGTTTTACTAAATATTATTTACATGATTTTTTGTATTGTTAAGAACCACCTGTGATGAGAAAACAATAAATAAGTAATATAGTGTAAAATAAATAAGTGGTTTGTGTAATACACCAAGATTGTGTATTATATAAATATTACAACTCGTTTTCCAGAAAATATGTTTAGGAACAATTCTCATTTTCAAACTTGTTTATAATAGAGATTTTAATCTATAACGTTCATAATGGCAATATTTACCAACCAACTTGTGTCGTTTTGAGCTCTAAACTATTCTTAGTTGAAATGCGATTCTCAGATTGTGTTAGGTCTTGGAATACGAGCCTTATAAAATTTGGTGAAATTGGATATTGTAGATTTTGAATAAAAATTATGAAGAAAGAAGCGATATTAGTCATGAATGCATTGTACGCACGACCAGTAAAACCAGACACATATATACAGAGCGCAGTGAAAACGACAGTTAATGATTCGCTGTAAGAGTCCTGTACCCCCTTAATTAGTACATGACGTGGACATTTAGGACAGTCAGATATAATATTATCTCTCCTCACTTAACCTTTAAGTTTGGACATTATAATTGAGTCACAATACGCTTAGATTTTGGAAAGGTTATTTTTAAACATTTCATTTAAAACTTGATATTTTCTATGCTTGGTTTTCGAAAAAGGTATATTTTTAACAGCTTGTTACTTAACGTAAACTTAAAGGTTGGATGTTGTAATTGAATCACTAATACGCTTCGATTTCGGAAGGGATATTTTTAATAGCTAACTTGGTTCTCGAATAAGGTGATCTTGAACTTTTTAATTTGATATTTCTTATACTAAGCTATCGAAAATGTATATTTAAATGATTAACTTTAAGGACATATGTTGTAACTTAATATTATTTTATATATTTATGAAGTATCTTCCATCTAAGTACCAATATTTGGATGTAATTTGATATTTACGAAACTTGGTTCACATAAGATATGTTTTAAACAACTAACTTAAAGCTTCAACATATTAATTTAATATTTCCTGTAATTGGTTCCTTAGTTACCGACTATTGTAATTTGATATTTCTTATCAGAAAATGTATGTTAAATACTTAAATTATGGCTCAATATATTTAATCAATCAAATATCAATTAGGTCGCAAAATATGAATCTTTTAAATATCTAAGTTTAAGCTTGGTTATAATAATTTTCTAACTTCTGCATTTGGTTCCAAGAAGATGAATTTTTAAGGTACTTACTGTGTAAAATTATTAAGATAAGCTAAACCAACCTGATTTACCGTGAATATTTTACAAGTAAGGTAAACATAAGTCACGGTCAGGTACCCTATTACCATATTTCGTCATAATATGTTTGCTTTCGGTTTTAAGGGTTACGGATGGTAATATTTGGGACGCAAGGCTCCGTTTTTAGTCCGTCTAGATACCCTTTACTTTTAAACCGTAATAGGTATAAACAGAAATTTTTTAAAGCGTATTTTACTATAGCTATTAAAACACCAACATAATAAGAACATACGAACAATTTAGTAGTAGTTAGCTTGGCCGTTTTGTTAATACAAAAAATATTGTATAATAGAAAAGTAATGAATTCTAAATACATATTTCACCTTATGTTTTCCACCGTGCTGGTCTGGGCTCCTTTGAAGGATAGACCATCTGCCGATTTACCAGGCAGTTCGTAAGTGGTGAACGATTGGATATGCGAGTCATTAACATCGTAGCTTTGCATTTGCATCGAGAGTTCTACATTGTCTCGCTCGCGTCTGATACCACCGCCTTTCCTATTCCTGCCGCAATAGCGTCATTGCTTGTCACTGTCATGGGCCGGTTCGGAGCTTATGCATGTGGCACTTAGACTCCGCCTCAAGAATGGCCATATTAACATCTTTGGTGTCTGTAGGCGATGGTTGTCTCTTTCAATCAGGAGAGTAATTTCTTGTTTGCTATCTTATGACAGAAAAAATGTCCTGCAACGGTAGCTAAACGGCCAATCCACATATTTTGACTAAGGTGTAGAGTTTGTGAAGTTGGGGCTTCTAGAGTAAGGGCGCGAAGAGTAAGAACCTTGGTTCTACATGATATGTGATACCTTTTTTAAAGTACACACAAGCCGTATTGTTTTGTAGTGATAACATTTTACATGAAAATGTTTTAGGTGTTATAAAAAATTGAGATTTTTTAATATTATGGCAACAAGCAAGTTGGTGGCTCCCCTAAAGGAAGCGGCAACTAGACATGAAATATGTTTTTGTTTTTCCGTTAACACAAAACTATAAAAATAAAATGGTCAAATGTTAATAAGTTGGCAGCAAAATATGCGGTTTCATAGATCGTGTCAAGGTGCGATGGGTGACGCCAGCAAGTTATGTCACACCGTCTTGTGTTTGGTCGTCAGGTTAGACGTTAAGTGGCTAGTCAAACCAGCGAAGGTCAGATGCATCCGGCATAGCCCTACCTACTTAAACATCATAAGTGAAAGTCAATAATCTTCACATTTTCGGCACTTCACAATTTATCATCATATTCATTTGTGATAAGTACGGTTATTTTTTCTCAAAACGGGATTACTATAATTATGGTATTTAATATCGTCACGCCCATAGCCCCGACGAAGTAGGCAGAGAAGATATATTTCATCTATGATTATTCAACACACCGGACTTTTCCAGCATCGAACAAGTTGCGTTTTCCAGAAAAACTGGAAAACTCATTAATCATCATTAATCGTTAATCAGTCATTAATCTGAACTGACCGCCCCGTTGTTTGAGTGGTTAGCGACCCTGACTACGCAATCGACGGAGCTCGAGTTCGATCCCCGACGGGGACAAGCATTTATGTGATGAGGATAAATGTTTATATTTCCGGATTTGGGTGTTTATTAAATATATTCCAGTATTTATATGGTATGTATTTATATGTAATAGTATCGTTGACTAACACCCATAATACAAGCAAATAATTTGCTTACTTTGGGGTTAGATCAGTAAGTGTAATTTGTCCCTTGAATATTTATTTATTTATCATCATTTATAAGGTCGGTAAAATGTAGTGATGGGGATTACCACTCATTTCACCAACTGACAAAATCAGTGAAACAAATTTTAAACTAAACCGATTTTGATGAAATTTGGTAAAGCAATAGTTGTATATCCGGGATCAAATAAAGGCTTTTTTTCTAAAATTAATCCCCAAAGGGCCGAATTCGGATTTTTTAGTTTTAAATCATAAGATGTAGAAAGCAATTGGCTCTCTTTATCGAAGGAGAAACCATCGCTTATAGATACCAAAGATGTTAATGATGCGTTGCTCTCAGTGTGGCTTGATGGTAACATCACATCCTTCCTAACCGGAACAAAACAATAGAATAAAAGTTAGTATGAAAATTATATTGATGAAAACTCGTGGGCAAAGCTGCGTGGGTCAGCTAGTCTTGAAAATAATTGTAATGTTGAATTAATTAATTAAATGATAAAATTTAATAAGCAATTGGAATTTCATAACGGTCAAATACAAAACAAACCGTGAGAATTGCACAAATTACACAAGATCACAAGAATCACGACATTGTCCAATGAGAATGCAACTACTTAGAGGCTGCTTAGAGACATACTTGTCCGTGTTGGGCTGGGCCCCTTTTGAAGAATAGATCATCTGCCTTCTTGCTAGGCTGATCGTATTAAAAGGCGAAAGACTGATCAAACTTGTCAGTAGCATTATGACTGGAGATATGCATTTGTCAATTTCATGGCGCTGACGCGTTTCAGTCGACGAGCTATGAAGTAAGTGCAGTAGTGGAAAACAAGTGGCGTGGCGTATGCCTTGTTTAGTACGTTAGTACATAGAAGTCTTTGGTAATAGGCCAATTACCTTTAATTACAATATTTTTTGAAAATAACTTAAACGCAGTAAAACTGTGAATTTAAACTTTCAGTATCTCGGGAACTCTGAATCTGGCTTTTACAGTATTCTATGAGACTAAACGGGTTATTTAGCCGCCCAAACAAAAAAAAAAATATTCACATCGATTAAGAAATAAGCGAGGTCTTAGGTATTAATCTAAAAAAAGTGCAACCATATTAACAGCTTCCTCTTTTTTAGAAAGTCTGTTTATAAATCGAAATTTTGTGTAGGTACCCTGAATTAATAGAACCATTAAAATAATACAATTAATACCAGCGGTATAGCTCAGTACACTTTTGGTACTTTTGGCAGCAGCAGGCGGTTGATGGCATTCGATTGGATTCCGCTCAACTTGAACTTTCTGAAAGTTTGAACTAATTCGGTCCAAGAGATTTTGAGAAATTTAAAAAAACTTTAAAAAAATATTTGGCAAAACAATTTTTGAATTAAAATTAATGTACTGATTGAGTACAAAATCTAATCATTCCTTTTCCTCAAAAAACTGCATCCAATGCATAAATGCATCAAAATCGGTTTATCCGTTCGGGAGAAATTGTTGACGAAATATTTAAAAAAAATCGATTTTTCGAAAGTTACAGCTTTTCAACTTTTAATATGTTATTGTTACAGCAAACTTACTTTATATTTTTAAAATAGCCTTCAGGCTAATATATCAATTGATTTAAAAATATAATCAGATTTTCATTCTAAAAAATTGCGTCGATTATCGTAAATTAGATAAAAATCGTTGATTTATTTGGGATTTGTTAATGATGAAAATTTAAAAAAAAATGTTTTTTGAGAATTCGACCTTTTTTAACCTTTAGATTACGTAGAAAACATTTAACAGCTCAAAAATTTCAATGAACGCAATTCGAAAGATCAATATCGATCATCGTTTCCAAAATATACAGCTTCGCAAAAATCAAATTAGTTATTTTAAAAAAATAGTTTTTGAACTCTGAAAAAATCTATGATTAGTATAGATTTTTGTTCCTTGGGGCTTAAAATACGTCAATTTAGCGGTAAGTATCCGGGGAGGCAGGGTCAACCGTTTTAGAGTTTTTTAAACGTTTTTTTACCTCAGAACTTCGTTATTGATTTACCGATTTCGAAAATTATTTTCTTAATTGGGTATACTTTATGGTTGGTGACGATCAGATTGGATTTTCAAAGAAAGTCAGTTATTGAATTTTTACGGCGTTTAATTTTTTATATAAATGCGAATCTTCATAATGGTTATTGATGGGACGACATTAATTGTCTTTATCTGTTAAAAGACTATTTAATTAAAGCACTTGTCTAAACAAACTACAAGACATTTCACTTAAACGGTTTATTTATGACATTCCTTCATAGTGGTGTAAACGAGATATTAGGTATATGGTACGTTTAACTTTAACTTTAACATGTAATAGTACTTTTATTTTTATATATTTTATATTCTACTTATTATTTTTTCGGCTAAGCCACTTTTACGGCAAGGAATAGGCTTTTGATGGCAGGTAGGAATAGGCTAGGTACCAGGTTTCCTATATGGTAACTTGTAAAAAATGAACGAAATTATAAATGTCCCTATCGTTTTGATTATAGGTATTATCGTCTACTCTATTACTACTACGAGTAAACATCTCATTTTCACAGTGAAAACCAAATGCATATGGATTTTGGGTTTAGGTGCTTATTAAATGTATTTGAATATTTTTATATGAACCTATTATGAACCTATAATATATCTATAATATAAGTAGTATATATTTAAATTTATTAAGAGCTATGTTTTTATATGACAGATATTTTCTGAGGTACCGTTTACATACTTTATGTTTGCCCAAAGGTTGATAGGAGGAAAATGTCTATAGGCATTAAGTCCGCCTTTCGTACAAACTTATTCAAGGTGCACAATAAAGTTAAATAATTAAATAAATACTCTGTTATATTGATTAAATATTAATAGGTGATAGTCCTGCATTGCCTCGCCCGGGTCTGGTACCACCGGCTTACCTATTCCTGCCACAGACGTTTGCCCGTTTGAAGAGCGTTAAGACTCCGCTCCAAGTATAGCTATACACCATTGATGTTAATGATGTTTGGTGTTTATAGGCGATGATTGTCTCTTTCGATCAAGAGAACTTGATTGCTATCTAATGACATAAAAAAATCACAATGTATATTCTACAGTCACGACCATGAATTATTTGGTAAAGGTGGAGCTAGCACTCGTATCATAATCACTTGAAACAAATACCTGTTACATCTCATTGTATGAGGTCTCGCCGTCTCTTTTTGTACAGCTATGTTAGAAAGAAATGATAAGACCTCGGAAGATGACAGCTGTGTTAAAAGTTGTGTTTCGTGTAGGTATTAGAAGTGTTGCCTCCAGATAAAATACAGTTTCATGGTCACGACATTGACCAATGAGAATACAATTATTTAGTGACATAACTACCTCTCGTATTGGTCTGGGGCCCTGTTGAAGACTTGATCAGCTACCTTCTTGCTGGACAGATTGTAAAAGACGAAAAACTGATCAAACTTGTGACTACCATTGTGACTGGAAATATTCATTACGATATACGATATTATATTCAAGTTTAATTCGTAAGCTATATAATCATGATACTCTTTGCTTTGCTCCTTTGTGTAACTAACTGTCTAGCTATTTTTTCGAAGCTTATTTTCTGTTAGGTGTTCAATATCTGATCCTTATTAACTACATACATACCTTCCCACCTGATCCCTTAATGGATATACAGAGATAACCAAATGCCATATGTCCCCCTATCCTTGCAGATTTGTTTTGCCCGGGTTAGGTACCAACGCCGTACCTTTTTTGCTTCAATAGCGTCAGTGCTTGCAGGATCACAATGTGTATTCTACATTTATATTTTAAAGAGGTAAGGTTTGATGGTTTGTTTGTTTGTAATGAATTAACTTAAAAATACTGAACCGGTTAAAAAAAATCTTTCTCCAATATAAAGCTATATTTTTACTGAGTGTCATAAGCTTTTTGTATAATAAGCAAAAGAAACCAATCATTTTCAGATCATGCAAACGAAATCGCGAGCAACGGCCAATGCATTATCATTTTATCATATCACTCATATAATACTCAATAATTTGCTTATTTTGAGGTTTAATAAATTTAAGTAACCAATTCTGTGAAATTTATATAGCAGCTCGATAAATTCAATTTGATTGGACTGGTAAAATAATTATTGACATTCTATATAAATGTACAGACAAAATGTGCGCTGTGATGGATAAAAATGGAAATTAAAAGCAAAAGCCGTTAAAAGGAATACATTTAATGTTTATCGAGGCATAAAAATCGTTTCATTTATTAAATGTTTTCCTTTAAGTATTTTCTTAACAAAGCCCTACGAATTGCTAAATATATATATATATATATATATATATATATATATATATATATATATATATATATATATATATATATATATATATATATATACACATGTATGTATGTATGTATATATATATTGTCATGTAGCATTAAGTCCACCTGTGTTTGTGCATGAATTAAATAAATAATATAATGTAAAGAAAAAACTTTTATTATTTGAGTGACTATCATCACTAGTTTTCTTATAACCTAGATTGAATATATGCATAAGCAAAGAAGTAATATAGAAAAAATATATAGATTTCGAAAGAGTCCGATCCAAAGACGTTGCGATATCATCTCATAAGGGGGCGTCCATAAATTACGTGAGGTGTTTTTTAAATTTTCTGTCCCTCCCTCCCCCCCCTGGTGAGATGTCGTGAGATTTTATTCAACCCCCTCCCCCATCCCCCAATCTCACGTGAGATTTTCCAAAATGTGGGTCTCTTAATATGTAAACGCGTTAGAGTGTTACTGTAAAAAGAAACAAAAATTGCTTCGTGCTTTTATTTATGACTAGTTAAGACTAGTAAGTAATCTATATTGCTGAGATTTATAGTTGTAATAAAACATTAATAAAAGAATACTTAAATCAAGCTACTGCGATTAAAAAAAGAATATTATCTACTCTAATTCAGTCTATGGAGAATTATGCGCGGTCTCAAGAAGAAGAAGAAAAAGATACAGAAGAACAAGAAGAAGAAAATAATTTCATTCATATACACACATGGGCATGTTGGGTCTCATGCCCATGTGTGTATATGAATGAAATTATTTTCTTTCGAACGAATAAGTGAATGATCTTAATCGTACTACGATTACGCTTAAGATTAAATCTTAAGCATGTACAATCTGGATAATGGACCAAAATAGTAAAATTTTTTTGTTTCAATCAGAAAAAAAATGCGTGATATTTGCCGAGACCCCCCCTCTCTCCAACGTAAGATTAGATGAGATTTGACTCGACCCCCTCTCCCACTGAACATCTCACGTAGCTTGTGGACGCCCCCTAACCTCATCATTGTTATTGGTTATATCACAAATAATTGTCGCTAATCAGGCGTGTAAATAATATAAATTAATTCTAGTATAAATCGATCACTTTGCATATGTAACTGCACATTTGTGAATTTATTAGGACACGTTGTTAACATTTCAACATACGTACCAAATAGACAAGTTTTCAATATAGGTACATATTGTTCTCATTTATTAAATACTAGCTGACCCGGCAAACGTTGTTCTACCTTTTTAACTATTCTTATTTTTTTTTAAATATTTTCTCACCTTTTAAACCTTTCCTGGACCTTCAACAATTAATTCAAAACCAAAATTAACCAAATCGGTCGTTCTCGAGTTTTAGCGAGACTAACGAACAGCAATTGATTTTTATATATATAGATATAGATATTAGAAAGTCGATTGACTTAGGATTTTAGTCTTGGTTTTAGATAAATTATTTAGTCGAGAATTGGGCTTAAAATGTAATTAATATAATAAAGCGAGTATAATTGCTCTTAATTAAGCGATTGTAATTGCGCTTTTAGAATGAAACACAGGATTTCCTAGTTCACGCACACGTCATGTCATAAATAAATACCTAAGAAAACATTGTAATTATAGATTTTACTCTACTTATGTAAGTTTCGGAAATAAACATCTATTATTTATTTATTATACGTTTTAAAGAGAAAAACTAATTTGTTTAGCTTCTAAAGAGGTATTATGTAAAATTATTTTTGGTGGTTTTCTAATTTAAAATTATTTTTGGTGAATTTCTTCAATCCAGTGTCCATAGTATTATAAATTCTATTATATTACAACCTTAAATAAAACATTTTGTCTTTAAATTAAAATGTTACATTGTAATGTAGCAAAATAAAATTTTTAAGGAGAATGTTTTGGTTTTTTTTGAACGACAGCAGCATGAAGATTTAAGTAAAGAATTACCGCTAACGTACCTTACTTTATATTTCTCTTCTAAATCTTGTAAAATTATAATTTAGGAATGAATTTATAGTCATTTATTTATTTATTTAATGCTTTATTGTACACAATTAAAAGAGAAGTAGTACATAGAGACTTATTAAAAACAGACATTTATTTAATATCATAAAATAAGTAAATGATATTCCTAATTTAAAAGAGATAAACGTCGCCTTTAAGCACCATAGATATTAATGATAAGTTCAATATTGCGATGCTACCTGCGTAAATGTACCTTACCATCTAAGTCAGAATACAACAGTGACAAGCGTCCAGCACTATTGCGACGGGATATGATAAAGCGGTGGTACCAAACCCTGGTGCTATAGAAGTCTACCATCCAGCAGTCGTGATGGTGGTGAAATGTTTAAGTGTTCGTTGGCAGTTAATAAATTGTTTATTAGTAAGGCAGATGGTCTGATTTCTTTATAAGGTTTCAAAAGAAAACGGTAATTTATTATATTCTTATTATTTTATACATTTTCGAACTATTTCAAACGAGGATTAATAATAACGACTACAAATATTTCAGCATAAGGAGTGACTAATGCGTATTATTTTTATTAATGAATTTCTTAAAAAAAAGGAGTCGTGTGTTTAGTTTTGTTAACAAGAGGCAAAAAACGAAGTTCCTTGGAAGTCTCACATGTTTTTTAACTGAGGATAATATAAAGAATAATTTATTGAAAAGGCCGTAGCAATCACTTCGCTAATTACGTCATATTTGAGTTACGGCTTCAACTGTCAAAGGTTACTTGGCGCATCCTCAACCTTTAAATATGTTCCGATCAATCTATACAGATACTTAATGTTTATATCCAGTTAGGATTGCAAAAATCGACAATTAAAAATATTAATTAATATATAAAAATGTTCGTACTAAAAAAATATTGGTAGGTTAAGTAAAATATCAAATCTTTCATCTGTTAATAAATTAAACATGTTTATCGAAAAGGACGATACGTAAAAATGATATAAAAAAATCTAGTTTTGAATTAGATTTTATTTAATTATTTTTGAGAAAAACGTAGTTACGGGCTCCCTAGTTGTTTAAATACTATTTGTGAACACAATAATGTTAGTTGCATTACATAATATTAAGTTATTTGTTTTATGATCTAGGTTTGAATGTAATTGATACTTTATTGTTAAGTGACAGCTGTTAAGCAGTGCATCATCATCTAGAGACCATCTAGACTTGACATAGATAATAATCAAGTATTTAACCAAGGTTTCCTACCTTAAATTATTAGTATGGATGGATCAAATCTTGCATTACAATTTTTTGTTTGTAGAAATACCAAACAAAGAGACGGGATTGAGAGAGATAACCATTTCCTATAGACACCAAAGATGTTGATGATGTAGTGCGTGTTTAATAAAAATCCACACGACAGGTATGGATAAAGAACCATATGCAAAAATTTATAGGCTAACTCAGAGTGATAAGGCAATGACTTTATAGGAGCAAGACAGAAAAGGTTCTGCACACTTTCGGGTAAGTTACTAAAGTATGTCTACCAGCTAGTGATAGTTTCGATGATGGTAAGTTAAGCCATTCCTGGCCTTTGTACTGCCTGGTAAGCAAGTAAGTTCTTCATAACAAACTCGAACTAAGTACCAGTCAATTTTTTCAATTTTTTTCAGGTACGATTGGACTATACTAATCTAGAGCGCGAATGATGGACACAAAATTACGCCAACTAAACAAATAGCTTATTCCGTAGGCTTGGAGAAAAATAACTTGTATTTTAAAACATACATATAACAACAGGGCGTTTATAACTATTGACCACAAGACAAGTTTTTTCTTTAATTTACTTCCATAATATCTGTATTTAATTCGAGAACCTGAGTTGCTGTGTTGGCAGTAGGTACCAATATTTAAATTTCCTATTTAACCAGCTTTAAATATAAACAAGGGCGATCGAAACAAAACATATGTATTAAACAAATTAAAGCATAAACAAACCGTGGCAACAAACAAACAAATCTATAACTATATTGTCCTATCTTACTAGTCTTAAGTCTATCCTACTAATATTATAAATGCGAAAGTATGTTTGGATGGATGGATGGATGTTTATTAGTCTTTCACGTGACGACTCTCAAACTGATTTATATGGAGTTTGGCACACATATAGATGAAATAGCACATATGGTATTTTTTATCCCGAAAAAATAGGTTGTTCCTGTGGGATTCAACAACAAATGTTATAATGAAGCGGCTGCAAGGCTCAGCTAGTAGTATTAAATTAAAATAAATATTACAAATGCGAAAGTTTCGATGTTTGAATAGGTGGACGTTTATTACTCAAACACGCAAAAACGGATGAACTGATTCGGATAAAATTCAGCGCACATGTATATGATGACCTGGAAAAGTACATAGGATACTTTTTATTCCGGAAAAATAAATTGGTCCCGTGGGATTCACGAAAAACTTTTGTAATACAGCGTATATACATGTAATACAATGTTGTAGCTAGTAGGTATCTCTCTTAGTTTGATGACAGATTTTAATCATAATCTAAATAGTCTAATATACACAGTATTCCAAACCTAGTGTCAAACATATGGTAGTGTGTGTAATTTTTTTATTATATTAATTCATTTTTAATTAATGTTATGTAAAAATATTAGCTTTCTGCATATATTCTCAATATAAACTTTAACCATGACAAATTTCATACTTCTCACTCCGCGCAATTTTTTTTAAAAACGAGTACCAAGTTTTAGCTTCACGTATTAAAATATAAGGTTGTATCGTTTGAATTCTTCCTGCAGACATTAGTATCAGTCGCTTACTGAACCGGATCAATGTGTTAGGAGTAATGTGACTTAAAAATAAACATGATTCACGCTCAAAACGTGTTTGCTATGTAGACACATATTATGTAAATAACTCGCAAATGTATTAATACACAAACTTTTATTGTAGCAAAAAAATAGCGCCTACCGTAATGATCTTTTAGGTCAAATGATGTAAGACTTGAATACGGGGTGAAGTTATTGTCCTGTCTGCGACGTAAAAAGTTGGTGTTTCAAAAGACGACACGTATTATAAATATTCAATCGGATTGCAGAATCTGATGCAAGTTGCCAATATACAGACGTTTTATAAAGAAACCATATAAAAGATTTTTTGAGTAGGAATCTACTGAACAGGAAAATCTAGTGTCTGTTACCCATTACCCACTCGTATATTATACTTGTTTCAGAAGGGAACTACATTTATAGTTTTATGGCTGGTTAGAAAAGTTACCGCTACAGGATTACTTTTTAAAATCATTGGATAGCAAACAAGTATATATCTTTATGAGGAAAAGAGACACCCACCTCTAGAAGACACCAACAATTTTGATGGTGATTTTTTGAGGAATTTGATTATTTGTTTCCTTGTTAACATTTATACACAGTAATACTTCTCAATTATTATTAGTATACCCACTTCATGGCATCCGTAAAAGAAAAGTCCTACAATCTCTGACTGTCATACCAACGCTCAGCCTTAAACCTTTAGACTAAGATTAGAAGTCTTCAATTTTTCACAAAGGTTTTTATTACGATGTTGATGTAAGGATGGATTTTCTAAAATACATCCCCTAAGATGGTGAAATAGAAGGTGAATTAATGTTTTTTATATTGATTGGTAATTTATGCGCAGGCGAAGACGCGCGGGTCAGCTAGTCGTCAAATTTTATCTATTAGTTTCTCTTAATACTAAACTAACTCATAATTCTAATTATAATTAACCCTTGTTTCAACGCCAATAAGGATTAATCAATAAAAAAGATATAATAAGTTTCTCATATTGGAACGGAACCCTTTCGAAGAATGGTTCTTAAGAGTCGAATGATTGATAGAATGTGTCACTACCATAATGACTATTAGGTGATAGATAACACATAAGTAACGGTACAGTGCTGGTGATAGAGCACAAATAGAATAAAATCAAACCTATATATCAAATCACATAACCTAAACGTTTTTAAAATTTTCTGATTATAATATTATGAACTTTGACACCGCGAAGCCAGAAGCTTTATAGTTACATATTCCGTAATCATATTATCATCGATATTCTAAATATACAAACTTTCGCACTTATAATATTAATATAGACATGGGAAATTTTTCTTAGACAATTTTCTTTTATAAAAACAGTACAATCCATAATAGGGCAGGCTAATGCATACTAATATTATAAATGCGAAAGTAACTCTGTCTGTCTGTCTCTTCTTCACGTCTAAACCGCTGAACTAATTTGGATGAAAAATGGTACAAAGATAGTTTGAGACACGAGAAAGGAAAAATCTAACGGGATCTATACGCGTAAAGCCCTGGAACTTTTAGAAATTTATCCACGTGGACGAAGTCAGCGACTTCTGTGCTTAATAAATAATAATGTTTTACACAACTAGTGCTTAATAAATAATAATGTTTTACACAACTAGTGCTTAATAAATAATAATGTTTTACTCTTGCTTTCAATTTGTTGAATCATTCTGAATCTAAAATATAAGGTCTAGATTTTCAATCTACGTAGTTCGGTTACCAGTTCAGTCAAGGTTTCGGGTCGGTTTAAAGCTCAAAGTGACAAATCCGCTTTCAGAGAACAAAGTGTTTTCTAATTGGATTTTGTGATGCATGGTTTAGAGAATATATTATACTTACAAACCTTTATCTTATATTAAATAGTGTATTGTATATTTTTAATCATTTTGTTATTTAATAAGTTGAGTTAAATTATGAGCTCTTATAGTATGTATTAACTGTGTTATAGGCCCAGTTTACACTTTGATTAGCGCGTGTACAGGTGTTTAATGCAGGTGCTTAGTATTAAGCAAAGATTAAGCCCCGTTTTCACTTTGATTAGTGCGCGTGCGAGAATTTAATGCAGGTACATAGTGATAAGCAAAAAACACGTGAGGACAGTGCGAGTCGCGAGTGATTAGTAATCTGTGTAGTAAAAGTGAAGAGATGCTGATTACTAATCACTCGCACTGATCAAGGGGTGTCTTCACCTATTTTTTGCTTAATACTATGCATTATACACTCGCACGCGCACTAATCAAAGTGAAAATGGGGCTATACTAGACAGTCGCTGATCAGTGCGAGGGATTAGTAATCAGGATCAATTCAATTTTACTACGCTAATTGCTAATCACTCGCACTAATCATATCAGCTGTCTTCACTTAATGCTAAACACCCGCACTCGCACTAATTAAAGTGAGTTGAGTAATTTATGTAGATACAGAAAATAAAGATCTATAAGGTTTGATTTTTAGAAACACAAGGTCTTCCAAATATCATCGGAAGTAATTCAATTAATATGATTTTTTTTTCAACTAACGAATAAACAGAGGTTATCAGTTTGATATGTATGTATGTAATAATGTATGTATGAATCGGGATTCAGGCCTGGTCATAGCACTGTCACCGCACTATAAAGGTTTCTGATGATATCCGTTCAGCAATTGACTCAAAACATCTTACTTTGTTAGTACTACTTGACTTCAGCAACGCTTTTAATTCGGTAGATTTTGCCGTGATTCTTGGGATTTTGCGTTCTATTAACTTTTCTGCTTCAGCTCTGGGTTGGTTTAGTTCTTACCTTCGGGGTCGCAAGCAGCGTATTCAATGGAGAGAGTCAACTTTTTTTTCATTACATTCAACTGGCTTGATCTCACGGTTGGCGTACCCCAAGGTGGTGTTCTCTCTCCTCTTTTATTTTCTGGTTTTATTAATTCTAAAACTTCATATATTTCATCCAATTTCCATCTTTATGCTGACGATCTCCAGCTTTACCGACATTTTACTGTCAAGGATTTAACAAATGCTGTAAACTTGATCAATAAAGATCTAGGGGCTATTTACTCTTGGGCCCAGTCTTATGGTGTGTGTGTTAATCCGAATAAGTCCAAAGCTATTATTATTGGCAGTAGATATATGTCAAACTCTTTAGATCATTTCAATTTGCTACCGATAGTATACAATAATTCTATTATCTCATATTCCAGTCAGGTTACAAATTTAGGTGTCATTTTTAGCCCCGAATTGTCATGGGAACCCCATATTAATAATTTGTGTAAAAAAATATACTTTGCCTTTCATTCTTTAAATACCTTAAAAAACTTTCTCCCGCTCAAGACTAAAATTACTCTCGTTCATACTCTAATTTTGCCTATTTTAGATTAAGCCGATTCTTGCTTTCTAGATGCTACCGAAGAGCTTGTTAACAAACTTGAAAGACTCCAAAACTTATGTATTCGTTTTGTGTTTGGCTTGCGCAAATATGACCATGTGTCGAACTTCAGAGCCCAGCTTAAGGTACTACCTATTCGGCTTCGTAGGAATACTCATATTTTGTGTTTAATTTATAACATTTTGTTTAATCCTGCAGCTCCTCCATACCTGCGCGAGCGTTTCACCTTTCTACGTTACCTTGATTCTCCGTGTCGAAAATCTGTGCGTTCTTTATTAAAGTTTCCCGAGACTGATTCCCAAGCTTATTCTCGCTCATTTACGGTTCAGGCTGTTAAACTATGAAACTCTCTTCCGTTCACCATTCGTAACAGCCCGTCTCTGCCAGTGTTTAAAAGAAGTCTAAGAAATTACTATTTTTCATTAAAATAAGTTTTGGTTATTTGTAATTATTTAATTTATTAGTTATAGTTAGTGAATCAAGCCTAAGTAAGTAATCTTTTTACTATTTCCCTTCACGCGTTTTAAGTTTTAACTATCGTGTTTTAAAGTGTTGTACGTTGTGATTTACCTTTAGTTTTGTGCACAATGTCTGCTACTTCTACTTAATAGCTTCATAAGCTGGGTAGGCTGGAAGAAATCTTTATACTGTAGAGATAAGTCTTCCTTTTGTACGATTTTTCGTTCGTTTGTAATTATTTACTTACTGTTATATTATTTACTGTTGTGTACAATAGAATATTAAATAAATAAATAAATAATGTTAAGGCGCGTTACCATCAAAATTGTTGGCAATTTCAGTGTTTCCAACTCTTCAGAAAATCGCCAACTTTTGTTTTAATTGTGTCTTCACCGAGATGCCAACAATTTGAAAAAAAAATTTAAGTTGACAACCAGCTATCTTCACGGTAAAATGTATCCGAACGACGATGACATTGTGCAGGCAGCCGCAGTAATAAGGTATTATTTTAGGCAAAAAGAAACTGAAGCACTTCTTCTTTTTACTAGTAGGTGGTAGTTCTGCATTGTCTCGCCCGGGTCTGGTACCATCGCCTTACCTATTCCTGTCGCAATAGCGTCAGTGCTTGTCACTATCGTATAACGGTTTGGAGGGTAGGGTAGCCGGTAAACTTATGCATGTGCCATTAGACCTTGCTACAAGATCGAAACGCACCATTAACATCTTTGGTGTCTATAGGCGATAGTTGACTTTTTTCATCAGGCGACCCATCTGCTTGTTTGCTATTTTATGATATTGTGGCGCCGCTGGTCCGTACCGCTAAAGGGTCATACTGATGGAACCAGCGGGCCAGCTGCTTGTCAGGTGACGTCATTACTGTGGAGGTCGATGACGTCACACAACGACAAGTACGGGGAAAAGGAAGATCTTCCCAGCCAGGCAAGGTGTACTGCCTGGGGACCGAAGTCCATTTGAGAAGCATTGAAACTCGTATATAGTGTTACAAGATAAATAATTGTGATATCGCGCTTCAGGATTTTATTTTGAATTTCATTTTTTCCATTTGTTATTGATTTTTGTCCATTTTTTATTATTTTTTTTGTAGCGTTTGTTATTGTTTGAGCCGCTACAATATAAAAAGAAGCATATATATTGGGTACGACCAAGCCTGAAAGGAAGAAAAGAACTTGAAGGGATTGAACTATTAAATGCTTCGGAGAAGAGATGACGATATTGTCAGCAAGTTGATTATTGATAGACGAATCGGAAACTTTCATTGTATGAAAGAAAATTTTTAATTTTCCTTCGTTAAGTAATTTTCATTCGATCACTAATAGCTTTCTGTGCATCCTTTTTTATATTTTTATTTTTATAGCTTTTATCAAATGAGTCCCATAGCACGGTTTGTATGCAATATAAATCAATTAATAACTCGATTAATGCGTTCGTACACGCATTGAACACGATTGTTTTTTTTTTGTTGCCAGCTTAGCGTCTCCACAGAGTTAATTAATATCTGCAACAAGTGTATTCTTTTGATGTTTGCCGGCAAAATAGGAAACACGGTTTCCAACATTTGTTTACAATTTTTGTTACCAACTCAAGGAAACTAGAGAAACTTTTGTCACCAACACGTGTTGACAGCACAAAAGTTGGCAATTTTTGTTTGGTGGAGACTCGGTTTTAGAATTGAATAAAATTTGAGTATGTTGATCTATTTGAAAGAAGGCGTCCAAGCACGTATACTAAATTTCGTAAGTGTATGTATGTTTATATATTTGGCCACGAATTTCCTTCATTCTGTTTTTAGTTTTTTTTCTACTGCCGCTATAAAAACAAATACTGAAACAGAATGAAATAAATATTTAAGGGGACTCCCATACAACAAACGTACTTTTTGCAATTTTTTTTCGATCTTAATAACGACATCTGGTAGATGCTTGAAATATTCACAGAATTTTTGGTCACACATTCAATTAATAA
The DNA here is from genome assembly GCA_036924255.1 of Apodemia mormo. Taxonomy (NCBI): domain Eukaryota; kingdom Metazoa; phylum Arthropoda; class Insecta; order Lepidoptera; family Riodinidae; genus Apodemia; species Apodemia mormo. Next base: position 24,061,022 of record JAUPFN010000007.1, on the reverse strand, counting down.
TCAAAAAATGAAATAAATATTTAAGGACCTGATTGAATATTTAAATGAATATTTAAACCTGATTTTTGGCGGTTTTTTATTATAGATAACCCTTCGTGCATGAGTCCGACTCGCACTTGGCTGCTTTTTTAAATAACAAAAATACTATTAATGTTTTATTCTCGGATGAATGTTCGCTTAAACCACATACACTCAAAGTTTAAATCTAAGTTAAATTCCATTTTTAGTCAAAATATAAAGTCGAAATCACGTTTTTTATTCAAATTATCATCTTGCAGGTTATGACAGTTCATATATTTAAATGAATGTTTTATTATAAATTGACTTGTTTAACAAGTTTCATCTTTAGTATATTTCGCTGCACGGTTTCTATAAATATATTTAATATTATTATATCAATCAAAGAGTAAATATTCCAACAAAAGTTCTATGACAAGCTCAGTGTCCTCCTTTTGCCGTTATACATAGTTGAACAAAAACACTGAATACTGTTAATATATTTCAAATTTATTGTCTCAACCGGTCCAGCTCAAAACATATTGGGGTAATACCACGCACATGACTTGATTGACAAGACAATAAGCGATATGTAGGGACCTGCCATGTTACACGCCCATTAAATGGCGGATGTCAATGCCCTGGGATGGTGTTTCATCCCCGATATAATGATGAAAATAGTAATAAAATTTATCATAACTGTCGTTTTGAGAGAAACACAAGTGATGCTTTTATTTTGTAGGTCTTACGTCTACTTCATTGCTTTTGACTTATTATTTCAGTTTTACCGGCCTATAATATGAGGTTCTGGGTTCGAATTCCAAGTCGGGCATTTCGTCTTATCTCGTGTGTCGATTAGGCCGACACACGAGGCAAGACAGCGCATAGAGAGGCTTTTATTGCAGAACATACCAACCCTAGACCTAGAGATCAAAAATGTTTTGTTCAAATAGTAAGTTTAATTTGAGTAATACATTTTTGATCTAAAGTGCATTAAAAAATGTATTACTAGTAGTATCATCACGCCCGGTTCCCTTGCGGGGTAGGCGGATTAAACCGAACGTCTATAGACTTTTCACTACGATTTAAGGAACGAAAAATGACGTTTTTTATTGATAATGGTACGGAACGGTACGGAAAATTAAGTCAGTAAAATATGGCGATGGGAACTCATCTCTTTCATACTACTCATTTCGGTTTGACGGTTTGTCGGTTGGCAAAATGATCCTCATCGCCGCATTTTACCGACCTGATATATGTATCGACTAATTATAGTGATAACCGGGACCGACAGATTTACGTGCTCATTCGAGGAACGGGACAAATGATATTAACACACTATCCGCCAGACTCCGCGCTGTTACAGAGATTTAAAAATTTCGAGAAAAACTTTGAAAAACCTTAAACTTTCATGTTTTGGATTTTCGAGAATAACTTTGAAATAAAATTTTAGCCCGACCCCGGGATCATATCATGAAGTGCTGGGGTCGAACCCGGCACTTCATGATTTGAGCCGAAAAGGCTAACCCCTAGATCACTTCAGTCAATTTATTACTAGCAATGGCAAAAATGACTTCTACAGGGTTCAGAAATGGCTAAGAACTACCTGGATGCCCCAAAAAATACAAAACAGTTTTAGCATTGGTAAAATTTAAATAAACAATAAATTATGTGACATTTAAATAAAACAAAAATCATTCAAAATTCTTATGATATTTTGGTAAATTTTACAAAGTTAAAATATGTATAAAATGTTAATTAACACTATAAATTATTAATAAAATGGATATTTAATTATTTACATACATATTTCAAGTATTGAATAAATGCGTCGTTGTGTGTAAAAATATTTGTGAATAATCTTTATTAATATTATAAATGCGAAAGTTTGGATGGATGGATGTTTGGATGGATGGATGTTTGGAAGGATGTTTGCTACTCAATCACTCAAAAACTAGGTACTAAAGGAATTTGAATGAAATTTAGCATACAGGTAGATGATGACCTAGAATAGCACATTGGCTACTTTTTATCCCGGAAATATTAGGCGATCCCGCGGGATTCGACAAAAACTTTTATAATTCAGCAGGCTGCTCAGCTGCATGCTGCGACAAGTAATATATATTTTATATGGTTCTCATTTAATACTAGCAATATTTGTGTGCCCGATGTATGTACATTTTGAAAGTAAATAATATACTTATTTCTTTTGGAAATGATTCGGTTGTCGGTTAGCGAGATGAGCTGTGATTCCCATCGCCATATTTTACTGATTTAATAACGATTATTGCCTTTTTTTACAATAACTGGGGCCGACAGCGTTACGTGCTCTATTAAGATCTTTGAATTTTCAACAAAACTTAAATGTCGGACTCAAGCACGAAGGGTTCCGTACCATTATCAATAAAAAACGGCATTCGTTCCTTAAATCGTAGGGAAAAGTCTATAGACGTTCGGTTTAATCTGCCTACACCGCAAGGGAACCGGGCGTGATGATATTACTAGTAATACATTTTTTAACGCACTTTAGATCAAAAATGTATTACTCAAATTAAACTTACTATTTGAACAAAACATTTTTGATCTCTAGGTCTAGGGTTGGTATGCTCTGAAATAAAAGCCTCTCTATGCGCTGTCTTGCCTCGTGTGTCGGAAATCGAACCCAGAACCTCATTGAATTTTCGACAAAATCTTAAAAACACCTCAACAACACATTCGCCCGATCTGGGGATAGAACTCGGGACCTCGTGATCTGAGCTGAATAGCCTAACCCTTATAGGATGGTAAGTAAGCAGATGACTCTCTTGATGAGAGGATCATCAATCCCATTGAATTCAGGAAAATTTATTCTTATATAATTTATTATATATATTCTATATTCTTTGTCGTCGGCACTTGGTGAAACTTCATTTTCATTCAATATTTTATATAAAAACACTTGTACTGTTTCACAATAAATTGTATTGTGAAATAGTACAAGTGTTATTATATAAAATATTGAATGAATTTATTGTATGTTTGTAACATTCGAAGAAAAAATAATTTATTTATTTATTTAAACGATAAACATCAACTGACTTTAAAATGACGGTGGCAGGATGAACGAGTTATGATGTTATTCAAATAGATTTATTGACAAGGCCTCTTATCTAAGTTTAAGGTTGTAAATATTCACGAAAGCACTTAATTAATTAGTGTATTTAAGTGATGATAACAAGTATACATTTTTACATAATTTTGCTGTAATTATTATGTAACCATACAAACCGGTGGGTAATACCATCTTGCTTGTTTCTCCCGTGAAATAGCTTTGCTGTGTTTCGGAGAGAAGGGCAAGATAAACAGTGTAATTACTAGCACCGATACTTAACATCTTATGTCTCAGGATAGGCAACACATAAATGGGTTACCTGGGCTAGTTTCAGGTAAACGAATTTATGTTAATAGGCGACGTTGCCCACTTACCATCAGGTGGCACGGCTGTCAGTTTGCCTATCCAACTAACATAAAACAAAACGTCTTTAATTACGAATAAACATCCATGTTCGATATTTATATTTGACTTCAGAGCAGCCGTGAGTTCGGAAAACGGAAGATTATCTACTAGTATTAGAGTTAATGTCGTTTGTGAATAATTCTTCTAAAAATGAAGTCCTTTAAACGTGACTACAATATAACTTGTAGGTAAATTAATTAAGAACGAAAGTATCTTCACGCCCGTATTACCAAAGAAGTAGGCAGAGGCACAACTAGTGCATTCACGATTAGCTGAAGATACCTAGTCCCACAAAGTGATAAGTGGCAAGCCTATCGTCAACCGAGCACTTGTCCAATCCCGGGCAACTTCATCAGAAAACTGAAAAAACACATTTTTTTGTAGGTCTTTGGCTCTAATAATTATGTCTCGGTTGATCTAAGGCAAGAGCTACGAAAATTGGAATCGATCGAAATTTGCATACAAAATTTCATTAAATCATACCACAAGTGTTATGTTTTTTACTGATGAGGCCCTAAAATAATTCATATAGACATTTGGATTGATTCGACTCGAATCGGAATTCGACACCACTATAATTCATAAGTATATAATCGACTACCTGACCCGCGCAGCTTCGTCTATGAGTAGATAAACGTACCATCAATATAGTTATTCATACAAATTGTCAGCCCCTTGGGGATGATTTTTGAAAAAACTCTGTGTTCGACGTCTTCAATTATTTTCATACAAAATTTCATTAAACAGACTTTCACATTTATGATATTAGTATGGATATCATCAATCATACAGACTGACTGGTGAGTTACCTTCAATATTTAAGAACGTGATAGTTGGCAACCATATATCATGAGAAAAAAATAACATTAAAATAAATATTAAAATACTTCTTAGTAAACTTAGTAAACAGTACACCGAGAATCCTATATATACCTGCGCCACACTTGGACACCGCGCGGACGCACGTGTCGCTCAGCGTGCTATCAACACAGAATACATAGGTAGGTAGGTACTACGTAGGTATGGCATGCTTAGAGAGTGAATATCTACATTTCACTTATTTTTAGAGAAATATTGGTCAAAAATTAAGCCCCTAATTTTATTATTTCATTTTAACGAAAATCGAGTACCGAGTACTCTCAAGTATCGAAGGTATTTCACCAGTCATTCTGTGTAATCTATACAGCAGGAACGTCGTAATGATACACATATACACATACACATATCTTCACGCCAAATCCCTTACGGAGTAAGCAGAGAAGATTAAGTGCCATATGTCACGGTCATAACAAACTTGCTTTCCTTCCTGCACATTCATAACTCTCTTTATGCAAAATCGCCGATTTCGAAGACTCTTGACACCACCTTCAGACAGCACTCGATCAATTTGATTATGGTACATCAGTCTTGGTCTCTTCCGGTACATTCACATTCGAATTGTGTATCTGTTTTGTTAATCGTTTTTCTGCCATTATTTTAACATGTTCGAACCAATGCCCATTGTTATTTTTAAACCGATATTGTCTTTCAATCCCAACCTCCCTCTCATCTCGGTATTATGAACGCGATCCGTGAACCACAATTTTCGTAATGCCCTCATTTTGACCCCGCTAATTCTACTTTTATGCTCTTTCTGACATACTTCACTTCCATACACTAGCGTTGGGGCAAGCAAAATATTATGCAGAGCAAGGTGGGCACCCCGAGTAAGGACAGTGCTCTGAAGTAGTTTTTATAACGCTCCATTCACTCTGTTCCCCATACACACTATTCTTTCTACATCAGCGGTGTACCTTCCATCTTTGCTAAAATCACATCCAAGACACACAAACCCCTCCAATTTTTCCAACACTACATCATCTATCACTATTTCTATAACCTTGCAATGATATGGCTATTATATTTTATAGATAGTCTAAGTTTGAAGTTTAAATTTCTAACCTATTTAGATAGCACTGAATACCAGTAAACTGGCGAAATACAAAAACAATAAAATTTTATTTAACGAATATAATGCCCTTGATACACGGCAGATTCTTTGTATCTTTGACATTTAATTTCCTAATGTAAAACGTGATTTATCGAACGTCAAAAAGCTTATCAAATTAATTATTTCTGTATTTGGTCAATATGGAACGCCTAGCGTGAATCATCCAAAATAAATTCAATAGTATATTTTTACTTCTACGTATTCTAGGTCTGTCTGGGTTTGTGTGTTTATAGAATATATTACAGTATTTATAAAATATGTATATCTGTTTATTGGTATGTATAGTTGAATAACACCCATATCACAATCAAATAACTTTTTTTTAACAATTAACTTGAATTATTTTTAATTTAAAATTAACAATTAACTTGAATTGTTTGTAAAAAATTTGGAAAAAGTAAAAGATAGTGACGATGAATAAAATATATTTCTTTTTTAAATAATTTGCTTTCTTTGGGGTTAGATCAATTCGCGTAATTTCTCTAGACATAGTTATTTTTTTATTATTACTCGTATATAAAAATACATAATACGTGAAGCGAAAACTTTGGATCCCGTTTTTTGAAATTGCGCGCACGAAAGAGTCCAGATTTGTCATATTCGACGACTATATAGTGAAGTGCTAAAATTATATAAAAAATAATTAATTAAGGTACTCTGCATTTGAGACCGCATAGGTTTTGGCCCCCGGACCAAAACGACTGTGTAGTTAAATAGATCTGTCGATTGGCATTTTTTATTGTTATTGTTATGTTTAGTAAAGTATTTTTATATTAGTTGGACAGGCAAACTGGCAGACGTGCCGCCTGATGGTAAGTGGTCAACGTCATCAATGAACATAAACTAGTTTACCTGAAACTAGCCCAGGTCCAGATAAATCTGAGACATAAGATGTTAAGTACCGATGCCAGTAATTACACAGCCTGGGTTGCCCTTCTTTCCGAAATACAGCAAAGCTGTTTCACGGGAGAAACTAGCAAGACTGTGATACCCATGCAGCTGGGAGCGTGGCACAGCGCATCCCTCCTACCGGTGAAATTAGAAAAAATAAAATTTATTCCTTATTTTTTTATCTCTTACGCAAAAAATCTCGCAGCCCCCTTCTTATCATAACTTTCACGTGATTGTCATCGCTATCATAGCTACCAAACAGACGGACGGACTGATTTAGTTTTAATCAGCGTAGTTCTAACATTATGAAGTAAGCAGAGGTGTCTGCAGGTGCCCCAATTAAGTATCTTCACGCCCGTATCCCCGAAGGGTAGGCAGAGGTACAACAAGTGCACCCACGATTAGCCGAAGATACTTGGTCCCACAAATGTGATAGGTGGCAAGCCTATCGCCAACCGATTCGATTGCCCCAATTCTTCGGTAATTTATACATCTCCATATTCTGTGCTTATTCTAATGCGGTTTATACTAACCCGGTTACACTTTGTGTTAGTGCATTAGTGCGAGTGCGAGTGTTTAATGCAGGACCTTATTTTTAAACAACAAACACGTATAGTCTACACGTTGTAGTATATAGTAAGTAATAATAAACAAAATAAGAGTAGTATATTTTTTAAATGTTTATCAAGATTTTCAATTAAAAAAAAACCGTTTAACCTTATTTTTAAACAACAAACACGTATAGTCTACACGTTGTAGTATATAGTAAGTAATAATAAACAAAATAAGAGTAGTATATTTTTTAAATGTTTATCAAGATTTTCAATTAAAAAAAAACCGTTTAAGAAATCATTTCAATATTTTTTTAATATTTAGTAATAAGCACGAAATAAAGTGTTTTCTTTACTTCGTGGTAACAAGCATCGAAACACAACATTGGTAATACTTTGTAGATCAGCAGACACACACATACACAACTTAGTAAAACTAGTAAAATTATTAATTACTACTTATACTAATTATTACTAAGTCAGAACGTAATTCTTCGTTTGACCAAAGACTAAACTATAAAATCTTTTATGAGTATGTAAGTTTAAAATCAGACTTTAGCCATAACAAAATCGTATCTATTCATGTGTGTATTATTACTAATATAAAAATAACTTAATAGGTAATACGGATGATTATAAAATACGTGTAGGTAGGTATTATAATATCAGCGGACATAATTGACGATAACGGTAAATTTTACGCGTTCTCTAATATAAGCAAAACAATGGCCTTGACATTTGTTAAGAACAAAAACTTTTTATGGTTACGGTGGCCCGTATCATATACCATTAATTTATCGTGTACTCCTTTTATGTTAGTTTTTTTATTGCACAAGTAGGTATATATTTGTAGGATGGACAAAATGTTATTAACGATTTTTTTCAATTACACTCCTGTGTAGCAGAGAGGTAGACATATACCTATAATATCTGGACTTCATCAGTTATGTATGTGCTTATGTTTAAAAACGTGAACATTAAAATTCAATTAAATACACTTAAAAGCTTTATTGTAATGATGCCCTATTTATTATCAACGACCTCCATGTACTAGTAGTACATTAATTTCTTTGTTTATTGAATAGTGAACTGACCAACTTTTAAAATCAAATGACTTGTCGATTTCATTTCAGGTCTTTCATAAATAACAAAAACAACAACATATCAACATATCTTCACGCCAGATCATAGGCAGAGAGAACCGAGTGCCATACATATACAACACGATCATTGAAAGATAAAATATCCTTCATAAACATGCGTCAAATTTTACTTCCATTGTTGATATATATGTGAACCAAATATGAGCATAAAATTAGCTTCACCTGTATGTTTGTATGTTTGTTTGTAACCGACTTCTTTGGGCGCGATTTTGACCCACTTTAAACGGCCAGATTTCGTTCAAACTTTGTAGATTTATCGAGGACCGATGACAATAGACTAATTTGACGTTTTTTGACCTGTATGTTTGTATGTTTTTTGTTTGTAACCGACTTCTTTGAGCGCGATTTTGACCCACTTAAAACGGCCAGATTTCGTTCAAACTTTGTAGATTTATCGAGGACCGATGACAATACACTAATTTGATAAAATTATTAGGTGCACCTGTATGTTTTTATGTTTGTATGTTTGTTTGTAACCGACTTCTTTGGGCGCGATTTTGACCCACTTTAAACAGCCAGATTTCATTCAAACTTTGTAGATTTATCGAGGACCGATGAAAATACACTAATTTGACGTTTTTTGACCTGTATGTTTGTATGTTTGTTTGTAACCGACTTCTTTGTGCGCGATTTTGACCCACTTTAAACGGCCAGATTTCGTTCAAACTTTGTAGATTTATCGAGGACCGATGACAATACACTAATTGGATAAAATTATTCCATTTTTCAATTTGCAAAATATGATTGTTGTTAACTTATATAATTTTCATCTAAAGTCGATAAGGTAAGAAACTTAATTAAATTTTTTTATAATTTTTCTCTACCAAAGTAAAAAGTAAAAAATTAATAATAGTTTAATAAAAACTAAAACTACTTTTTTATAAAAAACCAAACTAAAAAATAGAAAATAAATTTTAATAAATTTGAATTAAAAATAGTGTAAAAAATTTTCATAAATAAAAATCAATAATTGTACAAATAAGAAAAAAAAATGTATTTTATAAAAAAGGGTGGCTTGATTTTTTTAAGATATCATCGAAATGATAATCCTTCTACTCATATCTGTCAGTTAAATATTAATAACTATTGACAACATGAACCTCACGCTTTTTTACACGCTTTTTATTAGCTTCACCTGTATGTTTGTATGTTTGTAACCGACTTCTTTGGGCGCGATTTTGACCCCTTTAAACGGCCAGATTTCGTTCAAACTTTGAAGATTTATCGAGGACCGATGACAATTCACTAATTTGATAAAATTATTCCATTTTCAATTTGCAAAATATGATTTTTGTTAATTTATATAATTTTCATCTATAGTCGATAAGGTAAGAAACTTCATTAAAATTTTTTATAATTTTTCTCTACAGTCGATAAGACAGGACTTGATGTTAATTTATGAGTGGGGGCTTTTTAAGATATTATCAAAATGATAATCCTTCTACTCTGTTACGTTTTCATGTAGCGTTGCAGTAGTGATGTATTTGAATAAGAATGCGAAATTAGGTTGCGTGAGCAGGGTAATGAAGGTAAGTGCAAGCTAGTAAGTTAGTTGCCTCGAGAATGTCGAGTTGCACTTCGTAAAAGTGGCCGATGTAGTGTGTCGCTCGATCAGTTACCGAAGCGAGTTTCAGCCCCTTGGACAGTGGTGATTACCCCGGAGGGGCAACTGAAATTTCGCCGTCTTAAAGTACGCAAGTTTGGGTGTGAATGAGTAAGGTGCGTTTAGTGTGGAATTAGGTAAAATAAATGTACATAATATTTATAGATATAGATACATCCATGTTAATTTTACATGGTTATATATAGATATACAGTCTTGTAGTTTTCGTTTTTTATTAATTGTAATTAAACGACACTGAATTTATTAGCCATTCGCATTCGGTGACCTACAATTGTCGATTAGAATTAATAAATAATAGTTTAAAAAACTAAAAACACGCTTTTTATAGAAAACCAAACTAAAAAATAGAAAATAAATTTTAATAAATTTAAATTAAGAAATTTAAATTAAATGTCACCTAAATCACAAGGTTACTTTGGGGATACATCAATGCGTGTTATTTGTCCAGCGATATTTGTTATTTAATTATTTTAGTATTTATATTTATGAGAATGCGCTATCATGAAAACTGGCACGTTTAGAATTTATTAAAGGTAATAAATGTGTGGGAGTAAACATTAATCCTTAAATCGACACGACTTTTTCAACTATCACAAAAATAAACTTACATCCTTATAACGGCACTGTACCGTTAACGAGCAATTAAGGGGACGACAACCTTAAAATAGAGCAATTATGTCCAAATGAGATGTGAAAAAAATTTGGCTAAGAAAGACTAATTGCATCAGTGCCTTAAAAGAATAATCTCGCAAATGATAAGAAAATTTTACAAACATGTACCTTAACTGTGACTTAATTGTTTTAACCGCCCCGGTTTGGTAATTTTGAAATTGTCAGAATGGAAGCTGATAATTTTCTTTAGCGCCATTTCGTTGTCAGCGCGTCGCCGCCGTCAGCACCGGGCCAGACGTTGTGAAACTACCAACTGGTAGTCACGAAGGTAATGACACAAATAGCCAATCGGGCGCTTTTTACGACCTGCCTGGCAGAACGGCAGTTGATCTATTCTTCGAAGAAGTCCGAACCAACACGGGGCAAAAGTTATTGTGGTAGTGGGACTTAACGATGACCGATGGAATTCCTTAACGGCTATGTTTTCTGGTAGGATTTATAATTAACTAGCTGACCCGGCAAACGTTGTTTTGCTATTCATATTAAGAATCCATAGCGGACAAACAACGTGACACGTAATTTATATAAGTCTACGGGATTGTCCTTCCACGTAGCCAAAATGGCATTAAACTTTATATGGTGGTTAAGTATTCTTAAATTTTCTATTTTTCGGCGCAATTTTGTTATTATTTTGTTTTATAAGAACCTTCTCCTTACAATTACAAACACAATTAAAATAAATTATCGAAATTGGTCCAGCCATTCAGGCGTGATGTCGTGACCAAGGAAAATAGGGATTGATTTTTATATATATATATATTGTGAACAAACTGTATTACAATCAATATATAACAATCAATTAGAATTTGAAGAAGGCAGATGGACTATTTTTAAATGGACCAACACGGAAGGAATGTTATTTAGATTTAGGTCTTGAGTTCTACAGAAGGAGTACTAGTGAATTGTAGCAGATTTTTTACTGCATTTAAATTGTAAATAATAAGCGAATTGAGTATATTTTTAACCGCCGAATTAAAACAAGGGGTGTTACAAGTTTGGTGTGTATATCTGTATGTGGCAGTGGCTCATCCCAAACGGATGATCTGATTTCAGTACAGTATTTTTTAAATTCGAAAGCTCGAGATAAATAAATAAATTCAGAGATATGTGCGTGACGGCATTTAAAAAAATATACACTAGTATAAAGTTCAGGCGAGACGATGCCATCTCGTAAATGTTATAGTTTTTTTTGCCAGTGAATGGAAATTAACTGTTATTTACAAATTCTGTATCACGGATTAAAAACAGTTTTTTCAAAAAAAAAGGACGAAACAATTCATCGGCGACTACCTATTAAAAAGGAAAATATGACTCTATTTCAATTTTTCATAATACTAATTAAATCTGATGAAAGGTAATTGAATATTTGATAGAAAGAATTGGTACATAATTTGTCAAGTTTCGTTTGAAATATATCCAACTGGAAGAACTTAATATTTTTAAGTATTAATAAAATATTCCAATTTCCGTAATGTCAATTTTTAATACTTTTTTAGAATGACCAAATCATCAAAGTTGCTTAGGTTAATTAATGTGTCGAAAATAGGTAAAAATTCCAGTGCTTGACAACATCAGTAATTAAAAATAGCTTTAATATCACGTTATATTTTAAATCGCATCGTGGCGTTATTATCACGTGTAATTGTTGTAAACATCTTCAATCTTCAATTACATAGGTAACTGTTGTTATTTTTAGAATTGCTTTTATTAACGATCGAATAATTGTGCTTTTTTAGCATTATTCATAGTTTCAGAGTCTTATTAACAAATGTAGATTAATAAAATATTTGTCAAACAATATCGTCATATTGGATGACAAAGCTGAATCTCTATTATGGTTACTTGTAATTATTGATTCTAGTTTTAATTTAATCCAAGTTTATCAGTAAACCGGTGATCTAATTGATTAATTTTTGATGAAATACAATAAGTGACTATTATTTTTACATAATATATACCGTGCCGATCGTAATTAGCATTCTTTGGTAACTTAATACAATCATACATCGAAAGTAATATTATTATAAATGGGAAAGATTTCATTTTTGGTTTATTACGATTTAACTAAAAACTTCTAGACCGGTTTTAAAATTTCTTTCAACTTTGCAGAGCTTCATTATCGGGGAGTGACATAGGCTATGTTTTATCCGACCAAGCAAAGGGAAGCAATGATTTTGGTCACGCAAACGATGTCGCGAGTAACTGCTAGTATATTATAACGGTGTAGTTATAGATAGATAATTTTTTCCCAATCAAAATAATTAAACTTAAATGATATTATTTCAAATAATACAAAACAAACACAAAATGTCGACTTAAAAATATCGGCAGACGGCGGCGGTCGGTTACGAAATCAAAGAGCGACTCCTTTGATGTCATAGTCGTTCGCCATCTACGCGCGGTCGCTGACTCGTCGTGGTGTAAGTTCAAAATATTTCCCAATTTTTAGGGAAATTTAAGTGTAAATACATTATAAAATTCTATAATATTTTTATTTTTATAAATAACGACATCGATTTGCCTATATTATACTTCTTTCGGGTCAGCTGGGCTTATTGTTACTATATTAAAGTAATATACATATAAAAAAGCGCATTACTCTGTGAAAGAATATTTAGAAGGCAAATAAGAAAAAGAAATTGTTACCCTTGTGATATTCCAATTTCCATACCTACCTGACTAGATACAAAATATGTCGTCGGATATTACATAATTATGTAATCTTAATAAATTACGTGTCACGTTGTTTGTTTGCGATGGACTCCGAAACTACTGAACAGATTTCAATGAAATTTTGTAGATGTCTACTTTTTGGTCCAACTTAAAAGATAGAATAGTTTTTATCTCAAATGAACTCCTCACGCCTAGTACCCGACCAAAACATTCTATACAAGTAATTTGCATGGCAAAACAATATTTGCCGGGTCAGCTATTATTACAATATGTATGTGACATATGTATTTTATTATAATATGTATGTGATATAATATTATGTATTATATATAAAAGTAACGTTTTTAAGATATATATGTAATGGAACAGTAATGATTAATTTTGTGGTAAAATAACTGTCTTGTTTGTGTAACAGACTATTCAGTTCAGATTATGACGTCCTATGTTCGATTTCCGGATCGGGCGGTGTTAATGTTTCTTTCTATCTAGAACAATTTCAGTAGGAGCCCGGTGTCTGATGCTGGCATAATAATACTTTCATACCTTACAAAAGCACGTACAAAAGATTTTTTATTTGCAAGAATATGGTATTTCAAGTTATTACAAATTAGTAAACGATATCAGCATATTCTTTCATTATAATATGGTTTTTAAAATTTGCTGGTAGCCGTTGGTTTCAGTTATTATAAATAAAATAATCACTAAAAGTATTTATCAACTTTTGGATATGGAACGTGGTAATGGAAATCACCACTCATTTTGTTAGCAGGCGAATTGGCGTCTATTGACATTCACTCAGTTTACATCGCACGCGCAAGGAAAAAAGCGTAATTATATATTTTAATGTAAACAAAAACAAACTATAGGGCTGACATACTGGTTATGGTAAAAGCCCTTAAAAATAAAGACTTTAAAAAAAAAGTAAACTGTAATACGCAATATCACTGTTGTCTCTTGACAAGAAGTACTGCTAGTTTTCTGTTCAAAAAATTTTATACAGTCAGATACAAAACTTTAATGAAATAAAGCAATCTATTTATATGTTTTTAACTTATAAGATAAAATCTATCTATTTTACAATAAACAAATTATTATATCAAAATCACTTAATTACTCTAGATTTTTATACTAAATATACGTTATTTATTTATTTATTTAAAGTATTGCCAACAAACATAATATTATATCTAGTACAATAACGCAAGTTAAATGCTGCCTAAATTAAAGGCAATAACGATATTCTTGAATTAAAAAAAATAATATTCAATTAGGATATAATATATTAACAAAAATAGGAATTAATAAAATAAAATAGTCATAGATTGAATAAGTTAGTAAAAATTAAATAATGAAAAATTATAATGAATGAAAATTTAAAAATAATGGTTATTTAAAATCAATATACAATATTTAAAAATATATTTAACTTGAGACATTATTGGTAGTGGGGGTGGGCCAAAAGATCCTTTTGAATACATTTATAATGTCTGAAAATATGTCAAGTTTATGTGTTTTTACAATTTCATTATGAGAGTATATCATTCTATTCACCCAAATTTGACTTAGATCTCGTTGATTTAAACAGTTTTTTTTTGCCATAGCGTGGTATTCGCGTTGGAACCGATATACTTATGTCAGAAAGAAACTCAGGCAGGTCGATTTGACCTCGGAAAAGTTTGTAGAGGAAAAGTACATCGGTAAAACACCTTCCGTCTGATAAAGCTAATGTTTAAAAATGTAGGAGCCTGTCCTCGTAAGTTGGGATTTTTTTCGACATGAACTGCGAGAATGTAAGCTGTCTAATAAATCGTTTTTGAACCTGCTCGATTCTCTCTCTGTGAACTTTGTAATGCGGATTCCAAGCGATACTGCAATATTCTAGCTTACTGCGAACCAAAGAGTTAAATAATGTAGATTTAGTAAGTGGACTCCTAAATTCACTGTAGTTACGCGTGATGAATCCAAGCATCTGGTAGCCTTTTTTACATATTTGATCAATATGAGAGTCAAACCGAAGCTTGGAGTCGATCATACTGATCCCATCACTGACCCAAATCACGAATACAAGATACTTCCTCCAAATCATGTCTTCCTATTTGGTATACACGGGACAGAGCAGTTTTACTGCGAGAGAAGCGAATCACTGCACATTTATCCGTATTTAATGTCATTCCATTAATGGAACACCATTCAATCAATTAGTTGAGATCGCATTGAAATATTATGATGGATTTTTGTTTTTTTCTGCATAATAAATAGTCTTTTGTGACTAACTGATACAAATTGCTTTGTGGGGACGTCATAAAGCAATTTTTAACCAAACCGCCATCAAATAGTTGTAATATTATTATAAAGTTTTATAATAACATCATATTATGGAATCATAAAACTTTTTCACCTGATTGTACCAAACAGCTTCAATAATTTGATAGTGGACGAATCGTCAGTGAAAAAAAAATAATAAAATGAAAAGGGTCGTTTCGTCTGTGGACGAAACATCAGCAAGTAAAAAATTTATACAATTTATCTATAATAATGTATGTAAAAAAGCTAAAAAGCTTTTTGTTTATTTATTAGAACTAATCTCATGATAAATTGGTTCTATTTGAAAAAATCTTTTTGTGTATGATTGAAAAAGTCTCAGAGTTACCCTTTTACCCGACTGAGTAATAAAATTTATTGTTTTTGGGTCACGCAAACAAAGTTGCGGGTAACAGCTAGTACCTATTTAATACAAGTTGAAGAAAAAATATTTGGCCCAAGTGTTAATGTTGCGTATAGTAAAATTGTAATGTCTTCGCACAATATTGCGCCACTGACACTGAAGACGCTATTATTTAAAGAGACTCGCCCAAAAACACCTCACACACACTCCAAATGATCTCATCAAAATAAAACTGACCTTTTTAAATTAAATATTTAAGGCATCTTTTTTTCATCTATAATTTAACACGTATTATTGGTCAATGACGAAATCGTAAATTATCGTTGTTATCTTTGTTTTATATTGAAAGATCATTTCCGTGGCCTATGCCTTAGATTATATAATAATAGTTACTAATATAATAGTATTACCTATGCTGCCGAAAGGTATGTTTTAGCCGCCACGTAGTTTACTGCCTAATTAAAGATTTTTATCAATTAAGGATAAAAATAAAAGTGGCCACTGTTTCAACACTGAGTATAGACTACTTACATACCAAATTTCACTTAAATCCATACAGCCACATAAAATACGTACAATAAACACAGGCTTCAATTTTCAGTATAATTTTACTCAAATAAAATGTATTTTCCATCGACGAAAAACGGAGGTTATCAGTTTGAAATGTATGTACTTATGTAATATTTTTGGAATTGGATAATATTTGAGTATGACGATCTATTTAGGCGTCCAAGTGTTTAAATTTGCACTAAATTTCAACGTGTACTAAATTTCGCAAGTGTATGTATATTTGTATGTTTGTCCACGAGTTTCTCAGGAAATAAAAGCTATTTCTTGAGAAACTCGTGATTTAAATCAAGTATATTCCAACTAAGGAGACCATTTAAGTAACATCAAAATAGGATATTTGAAGTTGGTTCAAATTTTTAAATCACTATAATGAGTTAATTAAATTGAATTAAACTTCCTTATGGTCAGATTTTCAAATAGTACATACCTATGCTGTTTAAGTTTTTTGGGATTATCCTCAAAAATCGAAATACTAACCAGCTCCAGTAAAGCTATGGATCCCGGTTATCGTAAATAACAAGCGATAGTTGTAATATACATTTTTCTGACATGACTGACATTTTACTTTATTAGGTACTAGCTGCAACGTGCAGCCCGCTGCATTATAAAAGTTTTTGGCGAACCCGCGGGATCGCCTAATTTTTCCGGGATAAAAAGTAACCTATGTGCTATTCCAGGTCATCACCTACCTTTGTGCCAAATTTCAGTCAAATCCGTTCTGTAGCTTTTGCGTTATTGAGTAAAAAACACCCATCCATCCTAACACCCATTCTTTCGCATTTAAAATATTAATAGGTATAGATCAGCCATACTCAACATTTTTTTACCAGGTCCAACAAACGTTTCAGTCATGGGATCCCCGGCCGCAAGCGAGAAATTATTAGGTCATAAATAAAATGTAAACCAAAGGTAGAGATGTATTTACTTTTTTGATGAGAGGATTGAAAAAAAACTGTATGTTAATGCGATATTTGATACTGTGAACACTTTCACAATTGTATCAAGATCTGGCTTCTTGTTACATGCTACTCTTATTACATCAACCAGATGAGAATCTGTGAGTTTATTTCTGTATACATTTTTTGTATATTTCATTTTAGAAAAAGAAGATTTGCACATATACGTAGACCCAAGTGGGCCAATCAAAAATTCCCGGCGGGCTGCATGCGGCCCGTGGGCCGCAGGTTGAGTATAGCTGGTATAGATTAACTGCAGCGTGCAACTCGCTGTAATATAATTTTTTTATCAAATCCCGCGGGATCACCTAATTTTTTCGGGATAAAGAATAGCCTATGTGCTATTCCCGGTCATTGTCTACATGTGTACCAAATTTCATTCAAATTCGTTCAGCAGTTTTTGCGTGACTAAGTTACAAACATCCATCCATCCAAACATCCAAACTTTCGCATTTATAATATTAATATATTTGATTTTTTATTACTAAATTTATTAATCAAATAAAAATTATTTATTTAAATAATAGATTAATTAATAACATAGAGTACGATCACGCATCTCACTATCCGGTGAACTGGTGAATCGTGGTGAACCGGTACGTTTATTTATTTTCGGTACACTTAGCAAATACCGCAAGTGAATTGGTGTGATGATTTTTGTTTGATCATTTTGTATCATCATGTATTCACAAATTAAAATGAATTAAAAAAAATGAAGACTAAATATCCTTAAATTGGTAAATTATCATTATAGCCTATGCGAATAAATTTGACATTTAAGATGAAATCCAAATAAAGAAATTCAATTTTTAAGTATTGCTCAAATATTTGTTAGCGTATCAGTCACACATAAATCCATTAGCACCTTAAAGAATACGGAGATGTAGCAACACGAATCCTTGATGACATTTCCGAAAGAAATAACGTCATGTTTCCCTAATAAATCTTATACACATGAGTTTCAAGTAATGTAAATATGTAGTTGTTACAATCCTTAATTCGATGCATATATTTTTTTTAAAAACAACACAATTTTGCATTTGACTTGATTGTAATAGGCTATAAATTAATTTTATAATTCACAAAATCTTCACTTAAATAAGAAATGATTATTATCTTCACGCCCGTATCCCCGAAGGGGTAGGCAGAGATACAACAAGTGCACCCACGATTAGTCGAACATACTTGGTCCCACGAATGTGATAGGTGGCAAGCTTATCGCCAACCGGGCACTTTCCAATCTCGGGCAACATTGTTTTTATCAGAAAATTGAAAAAATACAGTAAATAATTAAGTGCAACATTAACAATACTTTATTTCATTTTTACATTTATGTTGATAGTAATTGAATGCTATAAGTTTTTCTGTGCACCCCATCCTAAATACCGTTTTTATTTGATCTTAACTCGTAGAAAATACCACGTCAGTGTATCAGTATTAAGTGTGTGTGTGTGTGTGTCAGTATTAAGTCCGCCTCTGTACATGTTTGTGCATAAATTAAAAAAAAAATGTTTAACTTAAATTGCGTTGCTTAAGACAAAAAAATATTTGTTCGAGACTCGAGAGAAATTATTAAGCAAGACTTAATAAAGTGCTGTATAAAATATCTGGCATTAAACTAGTAAGCAGTAGGTAGTGAATGCATAAGTTTAAAAGGAGGATTGTCTAAACTAATATTATAAATCCGCAATCCGCAAGGTTGGCTGAATTTGTTACCCTTTTGTAGAAAGCTTTTTATCTCAAAAAATAAATAAATACATTGTACCTGTGGAATTCATTAAAAACTATTTAAAATCCAATAGGCTAAGAGATGTTGCTATCAGAGCTAATAAAAATATTTCAAATGTTTCAAAATATCAGTACATTTCGTTTCAAAGAAATTGAAGTCGCAGAATCACAAAAGGCAAATTCAGATTTAGCCAATTTATTTTGCTTTTAAAGCACAAGTTCTCCCACACATGGAATATGAATGGTATATTTGGATTGTATACAACAAGTACCACCTACTCGTATTTAAAAGACTAGCCCTCAAATTTGATAGACTACAACGCAGTGCCTTTTGTCTTGTCCAACGGGACTACCGTAAAACTTTTAGCAGATTTATTTCGATATGACTATTGTACTGGCAGCCCTGCAAGCTTCTGCCTTGGATTGATATGGTAAGTAGACTGTTCAGACTAAGGTAAAAAATACGTTGCGTTTGGGCTACTGACACCGTGTTAAAGATTTTTTTCTGCAAGATTTAACTTTAGAAATTCAATGTTCTGACCAGTATTGGACTTCAGACTTTAATTTCAATGTCCTTATTGTAATCATTCAACGGATTAGTAAAATGACACCGCTTAACAATAAATCTATACTAATATTATAAATGCGAAAGTAACTCTGTCTGTCTGTCTGTCTGTCTGTCTGTCTGTCTGTCTGTCTGTTACGCTTTCACGCTTAAACCACTGAACTGATTTTGATGAAATTTTGCATAAACATAGATAAGACGTCGAGAAAGGACATAGGCTACTTTTTACCGCGGGTAAATATTTCATTCCCACGGAAAATAAAATTAATCGAAAGAAAGCGTAGCGTAAAGCGTAACGTAGTGCACATTAACTAGATTTCGCTGCACGAAAATACATCGCCCTAACGTATTGAAACACATATACATGTAATTAAATCGTTGAGTTTAGACTTCTCTTTATTATGATTATGTTTATGATATTATGATATAATACGAGTATTTTAACGTTTGTTTGTTCATTGAATGCGTTAATTCCTGGAACTACAAGTCGGATTGAAAAAAAAATTATATGTATGATTAATGATAGCTACATTCATGAGGATTACGTTACAAATATTCTTAGCGTAGTTAAAATATCGATATTTGTAAAATAAGTCGGAAGAAAAAGCGGTATCGAACGGCTGTATCCGCGTGCGCTTGCTGGCGTAATGCTTAAGTACACGTAAGTACAATGTACTACAAATATATTGGTTTTTAGTAGATGCACAAAAAAGGCCGCGACACTATATATCTATCTCTTATAACAACAACACAATAAGGAATTTTGAGTCGAAAAATTATAGAAAATTACTACTTTGACCGCCGAACGAGAACCGAACATTGCCGAGAAGAGCCGAACTGTGAGAGCGTTGGCTTTACTATACTTTTTAAGGTTCCATACTCAAAGTTTAAAACGGGACCCCATTACTAAGACACCACTGTCCGTCCGTGCGTTTGTATGTCTATCTATCTGTCCGTCACCAGGCTGTATCTCATGAACCATGATAGTTGAAATTTTCACAGATGATGTAGGGATTTATTGTGCCGCTATAATAACTAAAACTAAAAAAAGAATAAAATAAATATTTAAGGGTGACCACCATATAACAAACGTGTTTTTTTTTGCATAAACTCACTTTTGCATTTGCATAAAATCACTTTAAAAATAAATAATTAAAATAAAATAAATATTAAGAAGGCTCCCATTTAACAAACGTGATTGTTTGCCGTTTTTTATAGATTATCGTACGGAACCCTTAATGCGCGAGTTCGACTCGCAATTGGCCGGTTTTTTTAAGGTACATGAGTGGAATCATACACCTTTAACCTCTGCGGCCCGCGCGGAGTAGACGTGTGACCGGCTCCTTTTGCAATAGACTTCTTTGATACGGAACGTTGGATTTTCTTTCTTTGAAAAAAATCACTTCACTTTGTAGTAGTTAAATACTCTATCTATTTTATCTATTTTATGGTGTTGTTGAGGGATATATGATCGTTGGCTTTGGCCTGATATGTGTCTAATTCGTTAGTAACTGTATTTGTATAGCTACTTAATAAGGATTTGTAGTTATGATATTAT
Source organism: Apodemia mormo (assembly GCA_036924255.1). Classification (NCBI taxonomy): domain Eukaryota; kingdom Metazoa; phylum Arthropoda; class Insecta; order Lepidoptera; family Riodinidae; genus Apodemia; species Apodemia mormo. The sequence goes on along the minus strand of JAUPFN010000007.1, from coordinate 24,039,923 downwards.
TAAATCTTGCCTTAAATCTTCCCCATTGTGGAATACTGTTTAATTCTTGAAGCTGTAGGTATACCAACATGAGCAGTCATTTAGGTAGAGGAAGCACAAATTTTCCAAACAAGATCATATTGATTAGTTAGTGGTTACTTAGAGGAAAGTTCCTAAATCAGGCTACAAAAAAATTTTACATAGATAAAGACCTTCGTGAAATCGTAACCAACATTAAAGACTTGATATTTAAAGTGTACCCGGAATTCGGATATGATAGATTTACCAAAAAAAAAATCAATTGATGTGTGTAAGGGCAATTTTATCTGCGAGAAATGCAAGCGTTGACGCCATCTATACAAATAAATAAAATTGGGATGTCTGTTTGTAATATTAAAATAAGCGCTTTTTACATGAATTTTTTTCATGAATAATATTAACAGGTCGGGTCAACATATAGGCTACATATTATCACTCTATCACCTACGGGGGAGGAGCTGTGCGGAGTATACGAAGTCCGCGCGGACGAAGTCGTGGGCAACAGCTAGTTTAGAGTATAAGTGAAATTATAGCGCTTTTATATCAGGTCACGCCTAGTTATGCCCAACGATTTAAGGGAAACCAATTAAATGTTATTAAACCGGAAAATACTGTATTAGAGAGATAAAATTAAATTAACAGAGATAAACATGTTAGCTTCATGTTTTCCTATGAATCCTTAAGTTTCTTTTTAATCGTACTTTCAAACGTCGGAACGACGTTGATTTTCTAAATAATATACATAAGATTTGCTAATATAAATATTTATATCTGTAAAATAGAGCATACCTGTATTTTTTTTCCAATAAAGTATTTTATCAATTATTATACATTATGTTAATGTAAGGACGAAGTGACTGCTTTTTTGCCGTACATCATACGAGTATTATGTATCTAGTATTAGTGATCGCTCCGAGATTGTAATCCGACCATCAACAATTTAGCTTTCTGTATACTTTCTTCATATGTTGGAGTATTTACTGTATGGAGGAATACTTTAGAGCATTTCTCCTTACAGGCAGTTCTTAAAAAGGGATTCAAAGTTGTTGCTTCACGTATTAATAATGAGGTATTTATTCATTAATACGTGAAGTGACAACTTCGAATCGCTTTATATTTTTATTTTATTGGTAAATATAGTTTAGGTGTAGGTACTTAACTATTAGGTATATGTAAGAAAATTAGAAATTCAAGTAATATATATATATATATATATATATATATATATATATATATATATATATATCATATTATTGTAACTGGAATTTTTTTTGTTAGGTGTAATCTAATTTAGAATAACAGTTACTTTTTATGATGTTACTGGTAGCCGTATAAAATATTGCAGCTTAATTTCAAAAACGTTCTAAGAACAACAATTTATTCAGCATGTAAATAGCCTTATGTATACAGTCGTCTTTGGGTCAGTCGTAAAATATTTGCGTAATGCGGCCGAGGTATCTGCGAAGGCATAGGTTGAATGACTTTGTTTAAATTTATAATCTAGTAAGAATGTATAAAAAACTTTCTTGCCATACAATTTTGATTGTCACATCTGGCAATAAACGCTCACTTTAAATCGTTAATATAATAAAATTTAGATAAATAATATGTAAATAATTTACATATTATTTATCTAAATTTATGTTTTTTTGGCACGTTTATTTACATATCAGCTCTCTTTACTATGAATAACGAAATAAAGAGAAAGATTCTTGCAATTAAAAAAAATATCCTATTACCTGACTTTATAATTTTGGTATCTGTCACTGGAATTAGACAGAAATCAACAGAAACAACAAATAATTAATACGTTTTATAGATACCTTTTGTTTCTTTTTAATTTTTTACGTAGATGTAGCTGACTTTAATCAATGACCTTTTTCAAATGACAATATTAAATCATGAGCAGGTATTCATTGGATCTTATCTATTTAATGTAATTTTTCTTTAAAATTTCTTATTATCCTCCTACTTTTTAACAAAATTTATTTTTAGTGTTTACGTCTATATCTCTAGAAAAAATATAAAACAAAATATCCTAAAGAATACTGTACATTTTTAAAGATGAATACAAATTCACTAAAACTAGAATTATTTGAATAGGTGATTAAATAAAATAAAAATTATTAAAACCTCATATAGGTCCATAACTAGTCGGAACCTACACCGATTAATGTGAGTGTAGCCGATTTTAATTAATAGTTAGGCGATTAAACATTATTATGTCTAAAAAAACGGTTAAGTGCGAGTCGAACTCGCACATTGAGGGTTCCGTACAAACTTTGATTTTGTTACAGTTTTATTCTAAGTATTTCATGTGAAGTACAATTTAATACCTCTACGCGTTTATGAGGACAGGGGTACTAACTTTAAAATTATTAAAAATATTTCTATTATAAAATGTAACTAAAAATTTACCGTTTCCGTAATTTTTCCTTTATCTTTGCTATAAGACGTTGTTTCGTACCAAATTTCAAAATTCCGAGTTCACGGGAAGTACCCTCTAGATTTTAATCCCCTTGCGAGTTCCGAAAATTTGCGGAAATTTGCGGCATAAACGTCTATATCTTTTGATTGCGTTTGCTTTGAAGTTTGATGTTTTTACAGCTCCAAGGGACAGTAGACTTGAGTATTTGATATAAATTTCAGCTTAATAACTCCACGTGTTCGTGAGAAAAAGAGTTTTAAATGACGGACGGACGGACGAACAACAAAGTGATCCTATAAGTGTTCCGTTTTTTCCTCTTTAAGGTACGGAACCCTAAAAATTAGCTGGTGTATGTATTATAAGAAAAATATACATCCGTTTTTATAATAGGAAAAACTCTTATTTTAAAAGCGGTTTAGAATACATATTATATTCAAGAATTTTGAGTTTTAATACAAAACTAAAGAATTTGTTTATTATCTATTTAAAGTTTGTCTTATAATAAGATTATAGGAAAGAAATGGCGCTGTACTCGTTGTGAACTGACCTCGTTTCCACCTGCAAGTTCAAGATCTGTGCTCGAGTACAACTTTATTATTGGGAAATTAAGTTGTTTGTTGTTGTTGCTGTTATGAAAGAATTAATATCAGTCGTTATATTCAGCTTCAATAATAGTGTTGTGGTTAATGATAGTAATGCTACCGAACGATTCTATGTGAAGTGGTAGATAGAAAATATACATAGGACAAAGGAACATGGGAATACAACATACATGTAACATTCCCCTTGTGATTAAATTATTCAGACAATGGCTAGCTATTACAGGAAATCTAAGAGAAGTAAAGAAAGCAAATCATAAGGGAAAGAGAAGTAAGTAACGGAGTTTGGTATAAAAGTGGCTGTCCTTGAACCTTGTATATTTTACAAAAATCATAGAAAAGGAATAGTGGGAATAGTAGATTAGAGATAGGGATACTATAACGTTTTTATTGACTTTTCAAATGTGTCTAATTTTCACAATTGTGATCATAAGGAAATTTTTGGAGTTATATTTGTGAAACATGCTTATTAGTAAATTTGCTGTTTAAAATTAAATATTCATTGTAAACATATCGCTTGAAGCTAGAAATGTAAACGCTAATTGTAAATGTTAATAATAATTAATTGTACACATACGATTTTTATTAATGGTGTCTGCAATATTGTCATGTTTGAGGGAGCTTTTATTAGAAATAAACCGAATTTGCAATAAGTGTTATAAATAGTGTGCATTAATAAGACCAAATTGTTTATTAGTATCCAAACAATTTGTCAAAATGAAAAAAAAAAATCATAATTTTATGAACATAGAAATGTAAAATGTACCACGAAAAACGTCAGCTAACAAAACAGCGATACAGCTGGTGCTGTATTAAAAAACCAGATAGTCTAAAAACGACTCAATACATACAAAATACTATGCTACTCGTATGACAAGAAAAATAAAGAAACTGGTATAAATGTATTTGCTACGTAAAATCTTAGACGGAGGAAACTACTGGGTCATTCTTCGATCGTAATATATTTTCAATGATTTGGTGAAAAAAATAAAAACCTCGTGGCACAACAAGTGATCAGTACTAGAACTGTTACTTGATTCAAATCTTTGATATCGGTGTAAGAGGCATCTTTGTATTATTAATATTTAGGGAGATATTCGAAAATTTTAAATATGCTTGCTGAGGACAATGACAACTTTTTGATGATAATGACGATTTAATTAGGATAAATGACTTTTGTTGAGGATAATGATTTTACACCTGTTTTATTGCACTTATCATTGAAATAAAACAAAATATTAAGAATCAACATAATTATATTTAGTCGTAAAATCACGCATTGATAAACACAAACATAAATTCTTGTGTAATTAATATAATTTAACAATATAATGTTAATCAAAAAATTACATATTGATGAACAGAAATATAACTTCTTGTATATAATTAAAATATAACAATATTTTTATTATTTTTCAATTGTTATATCCTGCATCACATTATATTAACTAATAACTATAAGCTCAAAGAAATAAAATCGAAATAGATAACACTTAACATTGTTAAGAGTATAACACTGGTTAAATAGGAAGAAAGGATATTTGTTTTTCTGAGATTTGGATCGCGGCTCTCTTCTTTATGTGTCCTAGATAATGAAACGACAGGATTTGGATTAATATTCTCAGTGTACTTACAGTTATTATTTGGGATATGGTTTCTATTATACCTATGGATATACTTTTCATCGATATTACAATCAAAACAACTAGATTTGATTGTAATATCGATGAAAAGCTCGTCTGCGTTCCTGCGGAGCGTTCCTGCTGAGCGTTTCTGCGCTCCCGAATAGGAAGCTACGTGAGTTATGTTCTGAAATTGGAAATCTGGTTAAATCTTCTAAAACTAAAAACAAAGCGAATTCCTACATTCTGTAAACGCTCGAGTTTATTCAGGCCTTCTTCTGTGATATCAAGATAGCAAATATCAGCATAATCTAGTAAAGGAAAGATTTATGTTTGCACTAAAATAACTCTAGTCTTAAAAGGAAGAAATCTTTGCAAACGTTTGATAGCATGAAAGGTGGAATGAACTTTTTTGCATACTTCTGATATATAAGCATTCCAAGGGAAATCTTCACTTATAATTTGACCTAAATTTTTAGCTGATTTGCTATACAGTATAACACTGCTGCTATATACGAGATCAGGAACATTAGCATTTGCACTACCTATAATTAAAAACTGTAACTTTTGGGATTTACTAATAAACCAGATGACTCCGCTCATGAGTGAATACGCGACAGATCCTCATATATAGCGCTGATTGCCTCAAGAACATCCGGAGCAGAGAAAGGACGATACGATTGCAGATCATCCGCATATGATCCGCATCCGCATATGATGATGACGAATGAAAACTGGAGGACATGGCATTGGATGTTATGTTGATAAACACGAAAAATAGGAGTGGAGCTAGAACACCCCCCTGTGAAATACCAACTGTTAATTTACTAAAACCTGAGAAAGAATCCTCGAAATGAACACATTGAGAACGATCTCGGAGATATGAGTCAAACCAGGATACAGACTGAGGGGAAAGATTCAGCGAACGAAGAGTACCAAGCAGCACATCAAAGTCCACAGAGATAAAATCGTTACTGAAGTCAAAGAAAACCAATAAAGTAGGTTGTTTATTACCAATAGCATGTCTTATGTCATCAGTGACTTTAACAATAGCAGTAACAGTACTGTGCCCCGAACGGAAACCAGATTGATACGGATTGAACAAATTACTATCCTGCAGGTAAAGGCTAAACTGCGTGTCCAAAATCTTGGACAAATATGGAAGAATTGGTATAGGGCGATATTTAGAGAAATTAGTAGGAGCTGAGACTTTAGAAAAAGGAATGACGTGAGCTGTCTTCTAGGCTTAAGGAAAAGTGCCAGAAAAAAAGGAAAAATTGATAATATATGTTAGGACGGGGAACAGTGAAGCCACCATGCGCTAACTGATATTGTCGTTGCCGATGGCATAGGAAGAGATACATTTAATGTGTTTGGCAAGGGCAATTACTCCTAAAGGGTTGGCAATTCTGAAAGATTCGCTTCGGCTGGTCTTTTAGTTTCTTAATTAATCTTTCCATTGTTTTATTTTATAGTAGAGGGGGCCAATGAGCAAAGGTACTGCACCTGATGGTAAAAGCAGTACCTTTGTACATCTGCAATACCAGGGGTCTTGTAGATGCGTTGACGGCTTTTTAAAAATGAGTAAGCTCGTTTCTTGAAGGTCCCCAAGTCGTAATTGATTCCATAAAGGAGTAGTGCGAGGCAAACAGTGCCGACAAAGGCGCACTGTTGTGGTTTTCCAGGCATCGAGGTGGTGAGGATGGAACTTTAAATTTTGACGCGATGTCCGATAGTGGAATTTAACGGCAGGAATTAATCCGAACAATCGTCGGAACACTCCCCATTATGATTGCGGTAAAAGATGCAGAGCGAACCTACATCTCTGCGCAACGCCAAAGAGTCAAGCCAATTAGAAATAGCCTGGTCGTCGACGATTCGAACCGCTCTACGTTGAATGCAATCAAGAGGAAGAAGCTAGTACTGAGGAGCTCCGGCCCAAAGGTGGGAGCAGTACTCCATGTGAGGTCGAATTTGGGTCTTGTAAAGTTGGAGGCGATGGACTGGGATAAAGCTTTACTCTGCTGAGTACACCAAGCTTATTGGGGGCTAAGTTAGCCTCTCCTCCCAAATGACCGCTGGAATGAACGTTGTTCGATATGAGCGAGTCTTATTTTATATATGTTCTTATATAACTAGACGTAACCTAGCAAGCAAAAATCGCGCGGTGCAGCAATACTCGTCAGTTTACGCTTTTCTTTCTTTTTTATATTCTGTCGCCTTCTCACTTGTTCTAAGGCTAGCAGTTCTAGATCAATAATCATTTGTTGATACCTCCGTTTCTGACACATTTTATATTGGACTTTACGATTCTCATAGGATTCCTTACTTCTAGGCATGCTGATTTTTTTCCCAAAACAACTGCAGAGACATTACGAAAAAAATTAATCAATTGATGTACCAGCTTACTTTATTTTAATGGTTATATATGCTAATAATTATATTGACGTCATTATTCTCAACGTTTGTCATTGTTCAAAATCCGCAAATCATTATTCTAACCCATACATCATTATTCTCAACAGTCATTTTCAGGATAATGATGTCAGCAATAATGACGAATTCCAGAAAACATCTCGAAATTTGTCTTAAAAGATTAGATACAGCTAATAAATATCTATGGGGAGTTATTTGCAGTTCGATACATAAATAAAGCCATGAATAAAATCAATGAACATATTATTTACCACGATAAAGTGAATAAGGAGAATGATTATAAAGATGACAAATTTCGAAGAACCATATTCAAGCTTACCTTGAGAGAAATATGACCTGTCCAATTCGTTCAAAGTGTGTGGCCTAACCGAAGAGTACCGAGGGGCATCCGGTAGGCACGAAATATGCCCCAAAAATTGCAATCATCGTGGAAAAAATTTGAAAACTATTCCTGTTTTTACAATGACGCTTTTTTTGTGACAAACTTTTGAAAGAGTGTTTTACTATTTTAGAATTAAGTTAATACTCTAAATTGTTAAGAAACAGAAACAATAGACCTTTAAATACAATTTTTTACTATAAATAATTATATTAAGTGGTATTTGAATATTTTAGAAGACCAAATAGCCAAGAACAGGTGATCTGGACACGCGAAATAATGACGTTTTCAGTAGATTTTTGCGTTTTTTTGTTAATTAATTATAAGAAATGTTTTTCTTTTACTTGTTGATAGTTAAAAAAGTAATAATGGAATAGGAAAACATTGTTTTTCTTCATCGTAGTTATAACAGTAAAGAGAAAACTGCCTGGAACCGTATTATCCTCAACATTGAAGAATCACCCTACTACTAGATATGAAATAACTAAGGAAAAAAACGTGTAATTTCGTGACGAGTAATGGCGGACTTAGTACAATTTTGAAATTAGAGCACTGACAAAATTTTGCCAGTGCTCTAATTTCAAATCATTTAAAAAAATAACGTCACCTTAAACAGCTTGCGGCAAAATTGCCATTACTATTAAACAGTCTCAGTGTTCCTAAAACATATCGCTAAAAAATATCGCCTCTGTGGTGTAGTGGTCCGGTGTCGGAGTTGACCACATGAGGTCCCGGGTTCGATTCCTGGGTTTGGGCAATTTAAAAATGTGTTTTTTCAGTTTTCTGATAAAAAAACATTGCCCGGGATTGGAAAGTGCCCGGTTGGCGATAGGCTTGCCACCTATCACATTCTGGGACCGAGTATCTTGGGCTAATCTTGGGTGCACTTGTTGTACCTCTGCCTACCCTTTCCGGGATACAGTCGTGAAGATACTTTTTTGTATATTCAGCGTTGGAATGCATGCTATTTTATAATACTGACTGCTGGAAATTAGTGCCAAGTCCTTATTTTCTCTCGTCAACGCGTAAAATATACGTTCTAGTAAATATAATTACAAATTAAAGAAATATTACTAATAGCAAATCTGTATATTATTTTAGTAGGTAAAAATAAATGTATGTTTTAATGAGAACATACAGGATCGAATATTGACAAATTTTATGTTTCCCGTCATATACCTACATATATTTAAAACCTGTTGTCCAACTTTTTTAAACGTCTTATGAGAAGCTCCATGTTATCGTAGTATCTCTTAATAAGTTCTTTAAACGATATTTAGCACTTGGTATATTAAATTAAAAAAATATTTTTATACACTTTTAATCGGTGTTCGGAACGGATATTAATGCGGTTTTTATCAATAGATAGAGTGATTGAAGAGAAAGGTTTATATGTATAATACCTACATATTACAGTAGAGAAAAGCCGAGAATTTTAGACTTGCCGTAAAAACATTTTTTGTATGCTTACATTGCGCCCGTGCAAAGGCGAAGTGCTTATCTAATTATTTTTTTCTGTAAATCGGACTACTTTGAATGTAGCATCAAGCTAAATTTCCTGAATTGTCCTGATGCAAATAGAAAATTGTATCGACATCGGTTCATTTGTATGACTTCTATAATGCTACAAAAGTTGCAACTGTCATATTTTAAACTAGGCATATATTTATATTTTTTGCACCTCAAAGTAAAGATATGATATATTAGCTGACATTTTAAACCTGCCTACTTAGAATAAATTATTATTTAGGTATTCGACGCAAATTACTAGTCTAAAGCGTATAAAAATCTCTTAGTCTCTGAAAAGCTGCAGGAAAAGTGTAATTTTAGGATATTTATTTTGTCAAGGACAAGCTTTGTACCCGTTTTAAAGAAAATTGGATGGAGGAGTGATGGAAAGAGTCAACTATCGCCTATAGACACCAGAGGTGTTAAGGTGTGTTGCTATCTTGTGGCGAGGTCTAATGCCACATGAATAAGTTTACTGGTTACGTTACCCTCCAAACCGGAACACGATGGTGACAAGCACTAACGCTATTGCGACAGGAATAGGTAAGGCGGTGGTACCAGACCCGGTTGAGACAATGCAAAACTCTATCACCTAGTAGCCTCGATGGTAGTGACTCGTATAGCCAATCGGTCGTCTTTTCAACCTTCCTGGCAGAACGGCAGTTGGCCTATTCTTCAAAGGAGCCCGGAACCAACACGAGGAAAATAAATTACATATATTTTTATCAGATATTTTCTGTAATGTGTAAAGATGCAAGATAAAATATCAAAATTTTGTTTCGTATTTATTTTTAACAACTTTGCGGATCATCTAAAAATCCGAGTTGGAATAACCGTTGCAGAACGTACTCCGAATATTAAACACTTTTTCGTGGCGATGACCTATATATATATATATATATATATATATATATATATATATATATATATATATATATATATATATATATATATATATATATATATATATATATGAGCTATATATATATACCAACAAAAGCTTTAGAGTCAACTTCAATCACCTACTAATTTGAAAGATCTAAAAATTTACGGAATTATCGAAATTTTCCATTTTGAAATAAATACATTTTATACCATACTAAATATATGATTTGATCAAACTTATTTGCAATTGTTTTATATTACGTTTCAATAATTATTGTGAGTAAAGAACATTATTTATATTTAAATATATTTTCACATTCATCCCCTAAGGAAATTTTACATATTTTTGCAAAGCTATAAAAATGACTCTTATAGATACTTATATGTATTACATTTTTTAACTAAAATTGATGTAAATTCATGGGTTTAATTAAGCTGATCCGCACGCCTTGTCCACGCGTCATCAATATAAGAAATTACCTAAAATCTTAAATCCCTTATCTATAAGCGGTTATTTTTTAAAATAAACTAATAAATATCATCATAATCGATTTAGTGGAAATCGAAAAAGCCGTGAAAGCGTAACAATATATATATATTATACATTCTTTCGCATTTATGATACTGGCTGTAGCAGCCCGCTGCTTTATTACAGTTCTTACTGAATCCCACGGGATTTACTTATTTTTCCGAGATAACTAGTGTCCTGTGTGCTACTACATTTCCTCATCGATTTGTGTGCCAATTTTTATCCAAACCGGTTTAGCCATTTTTCCGTAAAAGAACTACAATTATCCATCCAAACATACTTTCGTATTTATAATACTAGCTGCAGCGTGGAGCCCGCTGCATCATAACAGTTTTTAGTGAACAACTAATTTTACTGGGATAGAAAGTAGCCTGTATGCTATTCCAGACCATCGTCTACCCACAATTTACAAGTTGGCACACATGCCAACTTGTAAATTTCATCCAAATCCATTCAGTAGTTTTGGCGTGATTGGGAGTAACAAACATCCATCCATCCATCCAAAAATCCAAGCTTTCTCATTTATAATATTGATATAGATTAGTAGGATTAGTATGGGGATACGAGATAAATAAAGAAGTGACAACTAAAGATCTTGGAATACTTATGATAAAAATATCTTGTATTCCAAAATTAGCGAAACTTTAACTTAACCTGTGTTGTGCATCGCTACTTAATTTAAAAACTTAAGTGACCAAATTACCTGCCACAACAATAAAATGAAGGATTGGCTTTTTAACACAGTTGAATAAGTTGGACAACAGGTTTTCAGATAACACGGAATGATTAACTGTGTCAAAACCCCATAAATATTGTATAATGATTGTTGCTCTTGGTTGCACTTTTGACAAAAATGGACAAATGGTCTTCGAGTTTGGCATTTCATATATATAAACATTCATTTTATATATTTAGATAAAGTTAATTAAATACTGCGTAATTAAAATTCAATGAATCTTACGGAAATAATGCATTTTTGTGCGATAACGTACCTCCTATGCGTTAATCAAGATTAAAAATTATGTGTATAATTTCATCCAATTTTGTTTCATTGCGTTTGGGTTACAAATGTCTAAATATCTAAACATTTCTTTTTACATTTAATTTTTTTGTTTTAAATATTTTATTTGCTTTAAATATGTTTATATTGCTTCATTCTTAACCTAACATTAAGAAGTTACAGATATAAAAAGACGTACACGACTTTCGCATATATATAATATTAGCTGACCCGCGCAGCTTTGCCCGCGTGTAGATTAACATGTCGTCAAGATAGCTTTTCATACAAATTTCATCCCCTATTTCAACCCTTTTGAAATAGGGGATGATTTTTGAAAAAAATGGCCTATGTTTGACCCCGGCTCTTCAACTACTACCGTGCCAAATTTCGTGCAAATCGGTCCAGCGGTTTAGCCGTGAAAGCGTAACAGACAGACAGACAGACAGACTTTCGCATTTATAATATTAGTATGGAAGTATGGATTCGTTAGGATAAATAAAGATTGAAAGATGGTATCGCTGAAAAACAGGAAAATGAGAAAAGGCTTTCTCCCTTGGATCAGACATGTTGAAAGACTAGCAGATGAACGTTTAAAAAAACAGATATACAATGCGAATTGGATGAATGTAAGTAGTAAGTAACGAGGGTGACTAAATCCGCGGTACCATGATCAGATTAGTCGGGTATTGTCGGAAGGTGACGTCCAGGGTCTTCAAATCTGTCGTATCTGTATGGAGAGAGTTATGAAGGTGGAGGAAGCAAGGCAAGTCTGTCTCGATCATGAGGTATGGAAAATTATATGTGTGGAAAAGTTATCTTTTTTAACCCAGGATCCAGCTTCTTTACGTTACTGCATCAAATCGGTACTCCTTTGTATATTTTTTTTTCAATTTCTCGAAAAGTTTTAAAATGACTTATAAAATTATATTCTGTAACATGAATGTGACACTTCATTTGTTGAAAAACGAATCACGTCTTTTTTTCAACTTGACCTTCAGCTATTCTATTCTATATAAAAAACTTTGATAACGAGAATAGAATAAAGCTTAAGGATTTTGACTCACATATTCGATTCTCATTCTGGCAGGGAAATGTCAAGGTCTCCATAGAAAATTCCACATTTGTTATTCACTGCTAATCAAGTAATATAGAATTCACAGATTTATTTGTCTTAAACAATTTAATGAAGAAGATAAAAATTTAAAAATATGTGGCACCAATGCAAATTAAAAGTTGATTATAATAGTGTAGTAATTATTTTTATAACATTAATTAATTTAAATTGTGTACATAAGTTTGTAATTCTGTGGCAGTATGATTATTTGTCAAATGCTTGTACTTTTTTCGCATAATTTTCGAACTCAAACTATATGGAGATACAAGACATTTAAAAAAAAATTGGTACAGCTCCTCCCCAATAATTGTCTCTCTGTGTAGAACCGGAGTAGGCAGCACCACAGCTGCGATGGCTAATATAAATTAGTAGCGGCTAAAGAGATTTTCGTAGATGTAAAATTTATTTAAAACAAGCAAATTTATTTATACTTAGCATTCGTTTAAATTATTTGAATCCCATGTATATTCTCTAAGGAAAATCAGAGAAGCTCCGTTGCACAAAGTAGAATGATAGTTAAATGTCAAAATTCAAATTAATAAATTATTATGATCATATTTAAATTATTAAGGAAATCCAGACTTTAACACTATATACAGTCTAGTTTTAATTACTATATATACTATATATACTGTATAATAAACAATATAAATTATTTTAATGTATTATAATTAATAATAAAATTTATAAAAATTGGTAAATTTAAATATTGCTTTCAAGAAAAAAAAAATAATAAAAAAAAACAATTACTTATAATATTATTGCATTCGGAAACTAATTAATTTTGTATAAAGTGTATTAAAAGTTTAAATAATAAATAATTAAAATTAAGTTTCTTTTAAGTAAAAGTAAAAAGTAACTTACCAAGATGTAAAAGAGTATTCCCGGCGCCATGGCACGGGAGGGGGCCGCTTGCCCGCGGCTTCCAAGGTGAAGGCTCCAGTTACAGAAACACTAAATAAGGCCTATGTTAACAGCCAGCTAAGCTCCGATTAAGCTAAAATTCGCTGACATGACCCGCTCTGTGGCGGCCGGCTTTTGAAACTAAATTGTGCAAACTCGAAGATGCGCCTCTTATACCTCTTACGTTAACGTCCAATACCGCAATGAATTTCGCATATACTATGTTCGTGTGTGAGAAAAATTTGGCCATACAGCCTTATATCATGTTTGTCGTCCATTTGTCCGTACGCGAAACACATTTAAAGGACGTAAGCTCCTTTTGAATGTGTGCAGAAGCATCAAAAATAATACGCTGAAAAAAATTACAATTACAATATAATATTTTCAAAAAAAAGTGACAAAAATAATAATAATATTTTTATACCTAACAAGAAAAAGTGTGTTGGGGTGATTTTTTTTAAATAAAAAATTAGCATTGTTTTTTATTTCAGCAACAATAATAGCCATGAAATTCACATTTTTTAATTAGTTATGAAATTGCAGATAAGTTTAAACTATTATTGAAATATTTTTATGGATATATTTGAAATTTCCATACGTAAAATTATTATTTGGATTAAAAGACTATTTAAAATTTTAGTCAAATCTGGAATGTCTGTTTGCTGTTGTTTTCGGGGTACAGTATTGATATAAATTTCATGTTTCAATGTATTTTTCAATTCCATGTTCAATGTATTTTAAATTAATTGTTTCAAAACATTGTTTAGCTATTTAGCATTTTACGTCCCCACGCAGTGTTTGCTTGTACTCGTATTATAAATACAGCCATACTACTCGTATTTATTTCCACTGCTCAAAATTTTGATTTTTGTTGCTACAATGAAACTAATATTGCTTAGATATTTGGACAGTAGTTAATATAATCTTAGTGTCACGAATTGGATACATAATCTGGATTGCATAAATAATTGCATTAATAAAACAAGTCAATGTTTTCGAATAAGCCAAATAATAATTTAACTTAAACTACTAGCATTTTCAAAATACATATTTCTGTTGACAACTTGTAAGCAAATGATGTGTTGCTGTCCTCGTGGGATATGACCCTAATCATAGGGCAGGTAAACAATAAATGTATAAATATATATCTTTTAATAAATAGATGTATAATAGTGAAATATACACCGTTACTCAGAAATATAACCACCTATACGCTGCCCATACAAATATTGTAATACACTATATAATATGTATACGTTAAATAGACACCGAAGATGTTAATGATGCGTTGCAATGACGGGTTTTTAATGCCACTTGCATGTTTACTAACTTATCCGCCAAACAGAAACACGAAATTGACGAATACTGACGATATCGTGGCAGAAATAAGTAATGCGGTGGTACCATACCCAGGCGAGAAGTTGCGGTACTCTATCACTTAGTAGAGACGATGGTAGTGATTTTTTTTTCGCTTTTTGCAAACTGCCTGGCAGAAAAACTACTGGGCAGAAAATAATACAACGTAACGTGTACAACGTAAGCATACAATCACAGAATACTAAATAGTTACATCGTAACTTAAATCTTGACCTCTTCTAAGGCCGAGAATTATATCAATGGCCGCGAACATTTTATTTATAAGAAAATGAAACGGGTAATTTTCCAGTATATGCCAATTTCTCAGAAAAGTGCAGTGCAGGAAATATTTTTATTGCTAATGGTTTTCAATGAACAATATAAGCTTTTTAATGAAAGGATATTTTCTGTTTTATTGATAACAAACTACAAAGCCAAGTGCTATTTTTAACTTCCCGCTACGTATGTAGATAAGGAAGTTACTGATTATAACCCAATTTTCTAAAATCGAATTTTCACTAGATCTCCACGTTTTGAGGTCCCAGGAACCTTTTCCGAATATTTTCACGATAACGTTCGCGTCAGTATGTCTATGTTTATGTATGTAAACATAACTTTTGAACGGCTTGACCGATTGAAACACGGTTGATGGCATTCGATTGGACTCTGCTTACGTAGACTTTCCAAAAATTTGAACCAAATCGGCGCGGTGGCGAAATTTTGAAAACCACCGTAACAATGCTTGAAGGGCAAGGATGCCAGTAAATTTAGGCATGTGGCATTAAATCTTTCCCATATATTTTAGATGACAACACGTCAGGTTCGGCGACTAATTACTGCAGCTTGTTTGGCTGTTACTCCCGCCGTAACAGTGCTTGAAGGGCAAGGACGTCAGTAAATATAGGCATGTGGCATTAAATCTTTCCCACATATACAGACAGATGGCAACACGTCAGTAGCATCTTTTGTGATTGTGTTGATCTATACCACTTGAAGAGCCTTCAGCTTGGTTAAACTAACTGCTAACAATTGTATTCATTTTTTTGACAGTTAGCAAGTCTAGCCCTATAAAGTTGATTTCCAATTTATAATTTTTTAAACTTTGAAATATCGTGGTGATGGTCAAGATCGAGCCTGTCTTTTTTACAAAATTAAAATTGAAAAAAATGTTTTATCAAATAGACCATCAGACAGGCACTTTTGACTAGTCGTCATTTCTAAAATTACTACCTGATCGGAACGCGGCCACATACTGAGCGGCGGAAGAAATTACTGAAATGAAAAAATATGTAAAAAGAAAATTAAAATAAATTAAACATGTTGTTGCTGACATGACCCTTACAGCTAAACCGCCTGTAATCTGGGTAATAGCGACAGGAACCTAACAACGCGTGCCGTTTCTAACAGTAGCCTTTATTTTTGGCGACTTTTGTAGCGAAATCCTCCTAAGATGTTAGGCGAGGCCCTTCGCTACAAAATCTCTTAAGATCTTATGTCTTAGGATAGGCAACACATAAATGAGTTACTTGGCTAGTTCCAGGTAAACTAGTTTATGTTCATTGGCGACGTCGACCACTTATCATCAGGAGGCACGTCTGCTAGTTTGCCTATCCAACATAAAAGACCAACTCAGGGTCTGTATATTCATTCTTACGTCCAGTAGGAGCGGAGTAAACAAAGTCTGTGCGGATGAAGTCGCGGGCAACAGCTAGTATTTAATAAATTTCGATCCCGGGGAGTCGTATTACATTACCCAGGCAACAAAGCCGAACTTAAACTTTTTATGGATTGAGTTTAATCATCCTTCCACTTTTTGTTGAGTTTCTTGAACTTAAAACAAGATTCTCTAAACTCACTCAAGTAATTTGAAGGATTATTTCAATGACATTTAGTTTAAATTAGTTGTTTACTTTAAAAAAAATAAGTCTAGTTTGAAAATGAAGTGGGCGTGATTGTACCCATATATTCGAAGTCCTCAGTGTAGGTCTGGGCACTTTTGAAGTGTAAAATCATTTACATTCCTGCTGGGCAATACGTTAAAGGCGAACGATAAGTTAAATGTATCACTATCATCATGGGTATCACGTGGTAGTGTTTCACTATCATTGCAACGCAAGCCATATTGCGTGTTTGCTATTAGACCGTGGTCGCAAATGATATAGTTATTGTTTTTCGACTTTAATCGCTTAATCGTATTATGAAAAACACGATGAAAATTTTGTCCTACACATTCGATGGATTTTCAACGAGTCCTCCACTCTAAGTTTCGGAATTATATGATTTTTAAATTGATATTAATCAATTTAAAAACAACCTAATTTTCTTACAATAACTTGTTAATTATTATTGTAATTTAAGGATAATATTGTCCTACATGTAAAGTGGAAACTTTCTTATTCTGACTCTCTAAACTTTGTTTTTTTATCTGTCTATATTAGTTACCCGATTCGAGAATTTTCGAAGATAGAAAAGATGGTTGTCTCGTCAAAAAGTCCACAATAATTCAGCTTGTTATTAATCAAATAAAGTTTGTTAATAACTTTGAAGAAGATTATCAATTCAGCTTTTCTTATGGTTGTTTCCTTGGTTTGAACTCGGTCACTAATCAACTGATTTCGAATTTTTTTTTAAAGTTGCCATGGCCATCTCTTAGTTTCATCATCAGATCCCAGAAATTAACCAGCACCAAAGAGTATGCAAAAACAAACCGAATCATTCCACACTCCATGAGTTTGTCTGGATTAGCTAAGAAGTTCTCATAGTCCATCCTGTTTCAGGATCAGTTATTATAAGACTATTATAAGACTCTGGAAATCGTCTAGTACCATGGTGTTTGTTAAAATAAGATAGAAAAAATAATTCTAAATTCGATAGGTTCACCTGTTTTAGTTTCGGAGTTCTCATGGCTACCTACCTACCTACCTACCTACCTACCTGTTCCATCACCAGATTCTGTTCCCCCGTGTTGGTCACGGGCTCGTTTGAAGATGGCTAACAGCCGTTTTACCAAGCAGGATTGGCTATGCGAGTCACTACCATCGTGGCTGCTAGGTGGTTAGAATTCTGCATTGGCTCGCCTGGGTCTGTTACCACCGCCTTACCTATTCCTGCTGCAATAGCTTCAGCGCTAGTCACTGTCATGTTCCGGTTTGGAGAGAAAAGTAGCTGGTAAACTTATGAATGTGGCATTAGACCTCGCCACAAGATAGCACCGCACCATTAACATCTTTGGTATCTATAGCGATGATTGACTCTCTCCATGAACTGAACAAACCGAATCAGTCACCACTTAATAAGTTAATCTGATTTAGCTTAGGAGTTGTCATGTACTTCTTCCAGCTCTATTATCTGGCACTGGACCCAGACCGGTTTCAAAGTCCCTGTAAGAACGAATGAAATGACCCTAAAATCAATGGCGTTGCTCAATTTTATTCCAAAGTTCCCATACCTATCCTGAAAACCTGGAAATCGTCTAGCGCAAGGGTGTTTGTAAAAACAAAACAAATGAAGAAGTGAAGTGAATTAGATAAATGTATCTTGTTTAGTTTAAGAGTTCCGATAGTCACCTTCCAGTTCCATCATCAGATCCTTGGAATTATCTTGCACCTAAGTATTTGCCAATACTAGACAATTCAGTGCCAACTCAATAAATTTACCTTGTTGAGTTTAGGAGTTTAATATCTTAGCATTTTGCATCTAGATTCGAGAATTTCTATGTCACTCTTTTAGCTCCACTTTTAGAGCCTCGTCATCAAAATAAAGAAATCATTGCAATAAAAAGAATACCTCCAAACTCTACTATCTAAGGAATTTCTAACTGTCAGCTATAACGGAACTCTTACTCCATCTTCTGATCTTCGCCATTATATAAAATGAAAAGTATACATCAAAAAATCAACGAGCCTGAACTCAACTCTCTTATCTATTTCTACATGTGAGTTTCAGTAGCACTAATTCAGCTACATCTTTAGATCCTCATCATCACGAGTACTAAATAAACTTTGTACTTATAGCTACAAAACTCGGTTGTCTCCTAAAAAACTCGGCACCTGAGAATTCCAGTCCCTACATTCAGGCTACATCATAAGGTCATCTGGTCGGTACCATAATATTGTTAGTGAATTTACACAAGTTTGTTAAGTTTTAGTACAAACGGATTCTGGAAGACGCTGAAAAATGGTTATCAATATTAATAAAATCTGTTATTTATATGGGAAAATTGTCAGTTAAATAAAAGCTGTTGATCTTCGAATGGGCATCTTGCAAGTCAAGGTTATCATGTTATTTAAATATAATTAAAGTAAAAAAATACAAAATTTAGAATCGATAAAGCCATTATAAATTTCTTTATTGCTTTCATCAATTTGAAAAGAGCTGGTGATCTTGCAACGGCTGAATAGATTCTATTAAATCGTAGCTAAATCTCACAAAATAGGTCTTTCACTCAATAAGAACTGCAATCAAATCGGTATATCCGCCTAGGTGCTAGGATGCCACGGGTCACGGACAGACACATTGTTTATTCGTCAGTCACAGTCACACATCTGAAAATTATAACACCCCTCCGTTTTATTAAGTTAAAAACATTAAACAATTTACTAACAACGTTAGAAGTTGGAAATAATTATATTTTATAAAAATGAAGATTTCATATAAATTATGCTTCCAAAACAAGAAGAAAAATGCTTATTTAATTTGCAGCTTTTCGAGAACCTGTTATTACTTCGTATTCAAACACCTTTCTTCTTCAAACACCTCTCTTAACTTATGTTAGTGAACAAGCCAATTTCGCTATACTTAAATTGGTGACTGGGTCACACTTGTTATTTAATATAATATTATAGTTTAGTCTGAAATTTTTCTATGTGGGCTGCAGTTTAATGTAATGTATCAACTTTATACATACTGTGCATTGAACCGGTTTTTGAAGAATATACTCTAATTTTCTGCCAAACACTTTGTAAAAGGCTCCTATGGTAAATACTAGACGATAGAGCTTTACAAAGTTTCACCCAGGTTTTGTACCACCTTGCAAATTTTCTTGTTATAATAATGTTGTCACAGTATGAAATAAAGTTTTATCCTCACCATTTCGATGTTTGGAAGTTTATAACCATGCAATTCTCGAGGCACTTTTTACCACGCACTACTCCTATGTGGAACCAGCTATCAATAGATTTTTTCCGGATTACGGATATGACTTAGGGACCTTCAAGAAAAGAGCTTACTCATTTTTAAAAGACCAACAACGCAATTACAAGACCCCTGGTAGGGTATTTGTTTGTGTGCGGCGGTAATCCCTTACCATCAGATGAGCCTCCTCTCCGTTTGCCCTCTCTTCTATATAAAAAAAGTTGTCTGTCACACTAGTGTTCCGGTTTGAAGAGTTTAGTAGCCAGAAAGTTAATATATTTGGCATTCCATTTCTACAATGTAGACAACAAAGTAACATGACTATAGGGGATCGTCGTTTTCTTATATTAAGGGAGTTATTTGATTGTTTCCTACTCTAGAACACAAAAACTATAGTTTAACAACGATTGAATGTAACTAAATGAAACATTGAAAATTGGTAAAGTGCGTGTCGGGCCACACGCAGTGTAGAGTTCCGAAGTTACCCATCGCAATAATGCGGATTAAGAAGAAGGGCTTTATAGTTTCATAATATGAACATTTAAGCTATTCAACGTCAAAAACAAAATATATATATACCACAGGTTCACCGCCTATAAAAACTTCTTTAAGTACATATTATAAGTTAGTCGACTATAACTCAAAAACTTGTAAAGCTTTCTAAGCCGTGAGATTCCTTTTAATTTAATTATATTTACTAATACCATGATTTTTTTCTCGCCCCTAAAATCAACCGTTTAGTCTGCAGAGAGGGAGTGGGGACACTACACTATGAAAAAATTTAAGACTTTAAAGCTTTATATCTCACAAACGAGTCACTTAATCGAATAATTGTAAACCTACGATATTTGTAACCTATCCAACCATATCCCACACAATAAGGTACGTGAGAAAAAATTAACATACCCACTTTACATGTAGGGAAATTACCCTGAAAAAAAATATTTTTCAAGATTTTATGTTACCAATTTGTTGTCGTGGCGAATATGTATATTTGTGCAAATTACAGCTTTCTAGTGATAAGGATCTCTAAGCAATTGTGCCGACGGACGGACGGACGGACGGACGAACGGACATAGCGAATCTATAAGGGTTCCTAGTTTACTTCAGAAACCTAAAACCCGAGCTGTTTTCATTTGCTTATTGAATTTGCCTGTGATGGATTTCCATTTCAAACAAATCCATACTAATATTATAAATGGGAAAGTGTGTTTGTTTGTCCGTATTTCACGGCAAAACGGAGCGACAAATTGACGTGATTTTTTAAGTGGAGATAGTTGAAGGGATGGAGAGTGACATATGCTACCTTTTGTCTCTTTCTAATCCCCCATTTCCCTAAAAATGAATTTAACGCGAGCGAAGCCGCGGGCAACAGTTATTATATTTATTTTTGCAACCGTGAGGCTGTAAGTTTGACATGTATAATATTAACAGAATTGGTAAATATTCGTGCATGATGATTTATATAGACTCCTAGCACGTGTACTGAATGACGTAAGTGTATGTATATTTGTCCATGAATTTCTAGGGAACTAAAAGTCATATCGAGATAATTCTTTTTAATTTAGTTAATGATTATTACAACTTAAGAAACATTCTAAGTTTCATTAAAATCTGTTAAGTAGTTTTGGAGATATGTGCATAATTGTCAGATATTTCAAATCAGTTTATAATTTCATAAATTACTTTGCGGATTTATTTTAATAATGTCAAAGAACACCAAAAAGTTTCTTACTTATATTACAAAGTCAAAGTCAAAACATTTTTATTCAAATTATCCTTTACAGGCACTTTTGACGAGTCAACATTTTTTGAGTTACTACCGGATCGGAAACGCGTCCACACACTGAGAAGATCCGGCGGAAGAAACTCAGCGGGCTTGTCTTTTTTGTGTATATACATTTTTTTTAAACAATATTTTTACAATTACAATTACAATGTATTTATAAATAATATATTATAATTACTATGAGACTGCTATAAGGAGCAATTAATCCTATGCCTTATTATCATCCAAATATTCAGATATTTTATAGTATCGATTGTAGAGTAGTGATTTTAAGGGAATGGCCCCATAAATCTGCAGTTTTTTGAAAGCATTTAATATATCTTTAGAATCAATAAAAGAAAATTCAAAATATGATTCACACTTGTTGACACATTGCTTCAATAATAATTCCACGGTACTGGCTAAAGAGTTTAGACTTTTTTTTTGGCAATTCTCTAATGTGGCAATTCTCTAATGTGGCAATCAGAACAACTTTAGTTGTTCTGATTGCCACATTAGAGAAGAATTTTTCAAATTCCTTTGCTACCTCCAAATGTCCCGTAACATTGACTCCTTCTACATTTAATTGGTATTCTTCATCAAAAATTCTAGTCTTGCCAATTTCACAATTTATGATGTTCCATGTTGCCTTTATTTTGTTAGAAGATTGTTTTATCATATTTTTATGTGTACTGACTTGGCAGCATTGCAAGCTCTTTTAAAAATCTTTGAATAATGTTTGACATACTCTGAATTCAGTACTATGATTAAAAGATTTTTCATAATATAAATCAAATAACCGATTCCTACTTTTAAAAATTCCCGCAGTTGCCCACTCACTAAAACCTCTGCGTTTACTTACATATATAGATTTTGGTGTAACTATTTGCCTATATTCTGTATCTATCAAATTAAAGAATGTATCATATAAATTATTTGGATTTTCTTGAAAGGGCATCTCAGGCAATTTTGCAGCTAAATTTTCTTTAAAACGTTCTAATCGACTACTATTTATAGGAACAAAAACAATTTCTTTTCTCTGAAGTTTATTTGGTACTATCAAAAATTGAACTGATTGCCCAGTATGGTCTGAATCTAATGTATTTATAATTGAGCTATTTGTAGGTGTTATATTTGAAAATATGTTATCTATACAAGTAGCACTAGAGGCAGTTATTCTAGTTGGTTCATAGAAAATTTTGTGTAAATTATAAGATTTGAATAGATTTATAATTATGTGATAAAGGAGATTGTTCTAAAATATTAATGTTAAAATCTCCACAGATAACAATGTTCATCTTTGAATTTGAGGCTTTATACATAACCTCCTCCATTTTGTTAGAAAACTCCTCAAAAGCTGCACAAGGAGGCTTATATACACTTATTACAATAAATTGCTCGAACTCAGTACAAGCAATCTCGATGACTCGTTCAACAGAAAGGCTCACAATATCTTTACGTTCTTTAAATTTAATTAGTTTGTTAACAATAATTAAAGAGCCACCATGTATCATATTGCTTCTGCTAAACGAGCTGCCAACTAGGTGATTATTGAAGCTGAACATGATCTGATGACTTTTAATTCTTTTTTATTATTACATTACAGGTACATTTTCCTTACATTTGCCTTTATAACATTCATATTGTGTATCAATGGCATTTCGCTTACACTGAAATTTAAATGTCTATTAGTACCAAATAATGTATTGCAAGAGGTTGACTCCATTGTCTTAATTAATAATTTAAATTATGTGGAACATGTTCCACGCTCAAAGCTGCTCAATAGAAGCCAGCTGCTTAGTTAGCCAAGCATTTGGCTTTATTAGAAATATAAAAATATAGCGAAATTGCTATTTGTCTTTTATAGTAATTAGAAAGATAAAAATTACCTTTAGTTAAAAAGTATTTAATTTTAATAAATGAATTACAATCTATGAATTGAAATTTATCGTCATACAATGACATTGTTTGTAATCTAATATTGCACTTATATCTAATATTATTTTCAGTCTATGGCAAACTGTTGCTATATGGTAATGCAAATAGAAATATCTTTTCAACATTTAACATAGATAATTGTTTAAAATACTTTTTTACAATGCTTATATTGGCATTCCCTCTTCTCCCAGTACATAATATTAGAATAGTATTTTTGCTATAATTCACTACACTAATATACTGGGCATGTAATTCAGCCATTTCCCCTTTCGATTTCTTATTATTATCAAGTACTGTTAAGACTTCTCTCTCACTATCCTCGTGTTCTTTTTCTAACTTTTGACATAAGTCTTTATATTTTTTCAATTCTTGTAAAGTAAGATGTAGCTTATTTTCCTCTTGGCGAGCTAAAGCCTTACGAGTCATCATATTTCTGTTTTAATTGATATATGAATAACAGTATACGAGTGTACTCAAATAACTGAAATTGTATGTATGCTTATATATTCAAGTATGTGTAATGATAATAAATAAACCTATATTACAAGACTAAAAGTATTGTATTGAAATATTTCCCAGACTATATGTAACTATGTTAGCAGGCACAGATTTTTGTTTTTTTGTTTTTTGTTTGGCTATCCACACAAGCGAAAGGAAAAAGCAATGGGGGTGCACAGCTAACAAGTACTGTAAAGCATCTAAGTATTCTGTTTGTATATTACTAGTGTGATGGTAGTGGTCCCAATCATCCGTTCTGTTTATCCAAAAACAAACAAAAGGAGGACGAGTTCACCACCAGTTGTTTTCAATGTGAAATATGTTATAAATATAAAATGTATCGTAAAACAGAAACTTACGGTACTAACAAGGAAAATAATCCATAATGCAAAATTAGAAATTCAAAAATTATTTCGTTGCAACTTGCAAGTTTGACAGCTTCACAATAGGTTAATTAACTTTTGAATTTGTTGTAATACTCTTACACACAGGTAAACACACGAGTAAGAACACGAGGTAAACGAGGTTACGTGGACCTAATTTTTTTTTTTGATAAAAAGGTGCAGTCTAGAGACAGTAAAATTGGATGAGTGGATGAACAGACAGCACAGTCTTAGTAATAGGGTCTTCTGGGAACTTTTGGGTGCGAAACGTTATAAATGAAAGAATTGCAATATAACTATAGTAAATGCCGAACTAAAGATATAAAAAAAATATCAATCATTCGACAGATTACACGAATCGATCAAACTTTAAAGTAAGCAAATTACTTGCATGTGTTGTAGGTTTTAGGTAACATTACTAATATACTTCAATATTACTAAAATATATTTAATAGACACCCAAATACAAACATTTGTGCTCATCACAAAAATACCTGTCCCTGTCAGAAATTGGGCCCGAGCTACTATGACTGCATACTCAGGATCTTTCTCAGTGGTTTGCATATAATTTGGATCATCAATATCAGGTTTAACTTGCACATTCAGAGGTAACACTTCGTCTGGCGGAGGCGGGTCTAACGACAAAGGCGGCTGAACTTCTATTTTCTGCTCAATCTTGTCCATATTTTGCATCGGAGATTCAAGAGCTTCATTCATTGCTCTATTTTTTGATATGATGAATTTTTTCATATTTTTAAGATTCGGCGATGATATAAAATTTATCAATTTTTCTTCCACACCAACTCGTTTGCAAGAAAATGAATCTAAAGAGTTTAAAAAATAGTTAAAAGTTCATGACACGTTGTATTATTTTAAACTAATAAATGAAGGTAAAATGAAGTTTACCTGCTGTCGAAACCTGCATTTACTTTAGATTGTGATAGAGCCTATCTACAACCTTCTTTAAATATTTATACTACTGTAAATATGTAAAACATAGCCAAGCTCACTAGAAATACTGTGTACTCTATTTCTTCGTTTTGTTAAAAACAAATTTTGAAAGAGGCAAGAGCCAGGAGGTCAAAAAGTAAAGTAATAGCTACAGAAACAAGAGGTGGCAATAGAAAAACATTATACAATTAACAAATTAGAAATTAGAGATGTAATTTTTTTAACAATTAAAAATATACCTTTATTACTCTACATCAGGCTATGTTTTCTTAGAACTTGGTTGCCGTAACCAAAAATTGGTAATACATAGGTGCCATCTGTTGAGTATCGTCACAAAACTTTGGTAGAAAATTTGTTGCAGCAGTATATGCAAATTAAGACAATGTTGCTATTTTTCAATTAATATTTTACTTGAAAATTAAGGAAATTAAAAATATAATGTTGCGGTCCTATCGTTCATGTGGCGAGGCTTTAACGCCACTTGAATAAGTATAACGGCTACCTTAACCCACAAACCGGAACACGAAAATGACAAACGTTGATTCTATTGTGGCAGGATAAAGTAAGGCGGCGGTACCATATACTCAGGCAAGACATTGCAGAACTCTAATACCTTGTATTCAAATTGATATTGATAAGTATAGCCAATCGTTCACCTTTTACAAACCGCCTGATAGAATACTAGATGGTTTATTCTTTAAAAGGGATCCAACCGATACAGAGTGAACGAATTATTGCTTTACGGTTGGATGTGTAGATGATAGATGTGACCACCAACTGGTCATAAAATTGAACGTCAAATTTGCCATTGTATTATTTATAAGGTTATTAATGTACAGTTAGTTATCAGTCCAAAATTAATTATGGTGCACTGTAAAATGTTATGAGCATTTAATGTGGATCATTTATAAATTGCAGTGTACATCAAATGGCTATTCAAAATGATGTGACCAATATAGTTGTCACATTTTTATTAATAATTGGTGCTAGAAATAATCAAATTATTAGCGGCATCTGTTTAACTTATGCCCCTACTGATCCAATTCAAAAACAAAATTTTAATCTATTATTTACTCTGATCAATTTTGTAATAACAAACATAATTTAACCAATTTTACATAATTATTGTCATATTAATTTGTTCTGATACCACTTGTAGTTTACAAGTTTTAAATTAAACTTCATTTATTTATTCACTTACATAAAAATGAATGTACATAATATGTAGAGTTTGTTGTATCCAACTACTTAAATTAGTTGTTTATTAGTTCAAAATTACACTAATTGTTATTCTCTTACATAAAAAAATGAATGGACATAGTATGTAGAATTTATTTTCTCCAACTACTTAATTTATATTAATACTAAAAATCGTATATATTTAAAATAAATATGCAACATGACTAATAGTTTTCCTATTTTTGGCAAAGTAAGACATTTGTGTTAGTAACCCTTACCACGGTTGGTACTAACACGCTTAACTTATAACGCCCATCGTTTTTGCTTCAGGAGCTAAAAACGCTGTGATAACCTATAAATTAATAATGACCTGGCCAAAATTGATGTATGTTGCAAATCTTTTGGCCTCAAACTGGATCTAATTAAGACTCAGGTTATTATAATTGGCAGCCCGGAGCTAGTAAAGAGATTGACTGAAATAATTTACCAGCACTTAAACTTAGCGGTGTCACTATTCCTCATATAGTCCAAGATCCCAGAGCTGCCAGACGTCACGTATTTTCTGACGGATGAAATGTGGACGATTGAGTAGTGTTAGTATGTACTATGATCGTATGCCTACCTGCTAGCTTGGTCAAACGGCCAATTTTCAGGTATCAGGTAATCAAGGTACATAAAAACATTACCTACTTCACGTAAATTCTCCTGGCTGATTTTCATATATGTTTTCGAGTGTATAGTTAAAAATAAATTGTCAATACTCCCAGACACTTTCCGTCGGCCATATTGCTTGACAGACGCTTTAAGGGTCTCAAAATAATTAGTTAACTTCACGTAAATTCTGACGGTCCATTTTTATATATATTCATCCGACAAGAATTTTAAAACCTTTGACAAGAAGACAGACCGATCCAAGGGGCCAATCATCCCCTAAACTAAATTTTAATATCTCTGTGAGTGGGAGCGCGAGAGCATTATCTACGCGCATGAGACTGAGTTAGACCGACTGCGCTGTTAAGGCCATGAAAATTACTTGAACTGATATTTTATAGTAGTAGTATCTTCACGCCCATATCCCCGAAGGGGTAGGCAGAGGTACAACAAGTGCACCCACGATTAGCCGAAGATACTTGGTCCCACAATGTGATAGGTGGCAAGCCTATCGCCAACCGGACTTTCCCAATCCCGGGCAACTTTGTGTTTCTCAGAAAACTGAAAAAACACTTTTTTTTTAAAGTGCCCGACCCGGGAATCGAACCCGGGACCTAATGTGGTCAACGCCAACGCTGGACCACTAGACCACAGAGGCGAACAGATATTTTATAATTTTTAGAACTTTTGTTGACAAGTAAATTATGGCAACAAAAATAAGAAAAAAATTGACCTATAATAATAATACTAAAGTTAGCCGACATTTTTAATTTTTTTTTTAATTTATTAATTAGAACTAAAAAATATTTTTTTAAAAATAACACTTAAGGTTTTTCAAATTTTTTACAAATGATTTTTTTTTAAATAATTTTTTCAATTAAAAAAATTCTAAAAATTTTTAGATGTCGGCTACTTTACTTTCATTTTTTTTACTAATTATATTTAATTAATATGATTTTTAAATAAAATAAAAAAAATGGTCAGGTGACAGCTAACTTTATTGTAATTTAAAGGCCCTCTTGAGGCCAACAGCTAAATTTTTTAAAATTTGGGAGTGCCAAATAAGTATTCAGTATTCTGCCGTGCTCCCTTGAGTAATATTGTTCTGTGCTGCCGTGTCTGTTGAGTGCAGCTGTGACTATGTGATATGTGGCAATCCTGTTGCCAAACGAGCACTAATCCAATCCCAGGCAATTCGTTTTTATCAGAAAATTGATAAAAAAATATTTTTGGATTGCCTGATCCGGGAAACCAACCAGGGACTTTATATAGTCAAAGGCAACACCGAGCCTACAGATAGACTGATATACAATAGACAACAGAGGTAATTAATACAATAATTTATTTAATGAACAACCACATCAAAAATATCAACGGGATTCGAACCCGGGCCTCGTTGATTGCGTAGTCTGGTTCGCTAACCACCCGACCAACAAGACGGTCAAATATACGACTTTAGGAGAATTGATTGAATATTGAATACCTACCTAGCTTAGTGTAAGAAAATGTAAAAAAAATTGAAATATTCCCTTAATACGTTCACAGGCTTATGACTGACAGCTTTTTGGAATTTTTAATGTATGTATTATAATATGACCTTAATGCTGGCATATTTAGCAGTCGCCCTTCGCAGTGTACTTGTCCCAAATCTCAAAGGATTAGTACATTGTATACGTATTCACGGACGCGTACGCGTGATACTTTTAAATACTCGATACGCTTTTGCCTCTTTGACATTACTAAGTCGTATGTGTAATCGGG
Organism: Apodemia mormo; assembly: GCA_036924255.1. Taxonomy (NCBI): domain Eukaryota; kingdom Metazoa; phylum Arthropoda; class Insecta; order Lepidoptera; family Riodinidae; genus Apodemia; species Apodemia mormo. Next base: position 24,010,883 of record JAUPFN010000007.1, on the reverse strand, counting down.
GACGCGTACGCTTACAGTACTTCTAAATACTCGATACTCATATATTCTACGACTGAATGCTTAGTTTGGAGACTTCTTAGTTGAAACCTAGTATAGAAACTTGTTCCCGTAAATACATCTCATCTCTACTTAACAGCGCAGTCGGTCTCACTCAGTCTCATGCGCGTAGATAATGCTCTCGCGCTCCCACTCACAGATATTAAAATTTAGTTTAGGGGATGATTGGCCCCTTGGATCGGTCTGTCTTCTTGTCAAATGTTTTAAAATTGTTGTCGGATGAACATATATAAAAATGGAGCGTCAGAATTTACGTGAAGTTAACTAATTATTTTGAGACCCTTAAAGCGTCTGCCAAGCAATATGGCCGACGGAAAGTGTCTGGGAGTATTGACAATTTATTTTTAACTATACACTCGAAAACATATATGAAAATCAGCCAGGAGAATTTACGTGAAGTAAGTAATGTTTTTATGTACCTTGATTACCTGATACCTGAAAATTGGCCGTTTGACCAAGCTAGCAGGTAGGCATACGATCATAGTACATACTAACACTACTCAATCGTCCACATTTCATCCATCAGAAAATACGTGACGTCTGGCGGCTCTGGGATCTTGCTCTAATAGCGATTATGTTAAAAATCTGGGTGTTTATGTAGATAATACTCTTTCTTGGACCTAGCAGATTCAAGAGTTTATTAAAAAAGTTTTTTGTAAATAGTTGGAGTTTTTTAAAACGTTTTAGGTATTTGTTTCCTATTTATACCAAGATTATGCTGGCTGATTCGTTACTTCTATCTATTTTAGATTACGTGGACGCTAGTTCCATAAATCTCTCCTTAAAACAGATTAATAAACTTGAGCGACTTCAAAATCTATGTATACGATTCATATTTTGTCTGCGCATATATGATCACGTTTCCGAATTTCACATCAAGCTTAAATGGTTACCAATTCATCTTCGTCGGAATATTCATATTCTTTTACAGCTATATTTCATTCATTATAGTCCAAATTCTCCTGTATATTTGAAGGAAAGATTTACTTTCCGTATCAATAATGACAAATATCTGAGATCAGCTGGCAATGCCAACCCAAAATACTAATTATTACAGCCGTTCATTAACTTCTCAAGCTGTGACGCTCCGGAACTCTCTTCCTGAGGATATTACCAAAGCGCCGAGTCTAAACACATTCAAAAAATAATATGGTTAAACGTCACTTTCTATATACCTAATTGTTTTGGGTCCTTAAATTTTGTAATGTGGTTTACATATTACCAATAATTTATTTACTTCTTTTATTATTATTCCTTAATTTTTGTTATTTTCTATAATTGGAATGTTGTTTAGTTTCTTTACTCGTGATTAGCACCACTTTTAGAAAATATCATTATTTCATATTTAAGGTTGTCTGAAGGAATTGTTTTTTAGTGATAAGACCGCCTTTGTATAGGTATCTAATATGTGTAGAAATAATTATGTATTTTAAATACTGTCATTTGTTTTTGGTGCACAATAAAGATTTATTGTATTGTGTAAAAGACAATCAACATGTCTAGTTAATATTTAAATAACATGTTAAGTTAGTATATTAAAAAATAAGACAGTCGTCAAAATTTAAAAGCATAAAAATGGATAGAAAATGAAACTTATTCAGTCAGATGAAGTCTACGAGCAGCTAAACTAGGATGAAGTTTAATTGCCATAAACTACACGGAAACGAGACCGATTACCTTTTCCATAGGGTATCTTACTACTCAGTAGTTATTAGAATATTGCTAACTTTTGATTTTGTGTTACAGTGGTGGGAACGAGAGGTTAGTTAGCACATGGCTATTTAATAAGCGTTAAAATTTGGTGAATGCGTCAAATTTTAACGATTAAGATTAATTAATTATTATCAGCTATTTTTCCAGACGGTAAAATTGGTAAATCGTGGTACATCTGAGCGTCTATAAAAGTTTGATTTTTTCGCCTACTTACAATGAGTTGGTCAAATTAAAAACAAAATATTTAGTTTGTCATAGGACAGCAAACGTGCTGATGGCTCTCTTCATAGAAATAGACAACCATTGCTTATAGATATACGATAGGTTAATGGTGTGTTGCTATCAGTATGGTAGAAATGGAAGACAAATTTATAAGTTTACCATTCCGATAGTACCGATGCTATTGCAGCAGAAGTAGTTAAAGAGTTGGCATCAACACGCGTTCGAGACATTACTGAACTGTACCACCTAGATAGAAGTCACGAAGTTATTCACTAGTATTAGCCTTTTTTCGCCTCTTACAAGACGCTTAGCAGTAAGGCAGTTGATCTTTTCTTAGAAGGGTGCCCGGATCATGGCGAAGATTTAATGTACTGTTAAGGTCGTAAAATATTTATGATATATGTTTGTGGATGTTGTTTTATTAGGTCGTTAAATAAACGTATAGTAATGAACACAGCAAAATGATGTGGGTGCCAATTAATATTTTATTTCACATTTAATATCATTAATACCTCAAATACAATTTTTCCTTAATTGCCTGTTTCCTAATAGGCTTATTTCGAGTCAGAATGAATCGGATATATTGTAGTTTTTATTGATTAAATATTATATGGAGATAACAAAAAAAATTGTTATAAAAATAAGAAAAAATAATATTTATAAGATATAAATTCACCAAAAATAGACAAATCAGGTGACAGTAAACGCAAATCTGGAAGTGTTACTTCATACCGTCGTAAAATGTCATCTTGATGTTGTCATTTTCGTAGAAAACACAGAGTATGTAATGTAGATATTACTACGGTATGATGTCTTTCGACACTATGGCAGTCCAGAGTGTTTTCGTGGTAGGTGAATTTTAATTTCAATTTAAAAACGTGAATTAATATTTATTTATTTATTTTGTAATAACAATTATATTATAAATGTTGGTACGTTATTTAAAGAAATAAATAGTTTTTTGTTTAATATATAAATAAATAATATATGTTCACGGGACAAATTACACTAACTGATGTAATCCCAAAGTAAGCAAATTATTTGCTCGTGTTATGGATGCTAGCCAACGATACTAAAACATAGAAATACATATATTATAAATACAAGAATATATTTAATAAACAACCAAACCCGGAAATACAAACATTTATGCTCATCACACAAATGCTTGTCCCCGTCGGGGATCGAACCCGAGCCCCGACGATCGCGTAGTCAGGGTCGCTAACCACTCGACCAACGGGGTGGTCAAATAAATATCTAATAAGGCAAATTATTAAACAGTTTTTAGAATAAGAAAAAGAATTGTTTTATTTTCCTCACAATACCATACATACAATAAAATAGAAGCAATTAAATTTCATTAATTCATTCATTCATACAATAACTCTTTATTTTGCACCAAAGTATATGAAGACGCAAAAGTAAAATACAATTTCATACATGTTACTCGTACAGATATAAAGGCGATGATATCACTAAAATAGCGATTTCTGATTTGTCTGGAACAACCCTTGGTTAAAGGATAACAATATATACGAAAAAGTGGATATAACTATGAATAAATGTACAGTTTTATGCATTTTCATGATCAAGAATGAATGAGAAGTTAATTACATTATATGAAAATAAGGCATAATAATAATATAGCAAATGAATTAATGGTAATTCGTATAATGCAGGCTAAGAAGAGGGCTTTTACTGACTCATACTGTAAACATTTTAACCTATTTAACGTCAGTGACGGATATGATATATATCAGCAGCTCAGGTTCACCGCCTCTAAGAACTTCTCCTAGATCCAAGTACATTTAGGGATGAAAATAATACATCGATTTACTTCAAACATCGATATATCGTTCATAAACATCGATGTGTTAACATCGATATTGAAATTGATATATCGATGGAGAGCGATATATCGTCGACGATATATCGCTCTCCATGAGCGATGTTTTATCATGGCTACATCTTCCACCCCGTCCGTGATCAATAGTTACACACATTAACATATATTTCTCTCAGACACATACGTACATTATTCTATATAGCTTCTCGATCGCTCAACAATACTAAGGCGCCATTGTTTTATTGGTTGGTTACCGTTCACGGAGCATCACATCATAGAAGTCAAGTAGAAATATAATTAAAAAACATCGAACAGTCGTAATAGATGAATCGTTCACATACTTTGATATTTTTAACATCGATGTTTCACTTAAGAAAATATCGATATCTTAAGAGCGATGTTGCGTCCCTGAGTATATTTAACCAAGGGGAAAGGTGTACACTGTACTGTGCCAGGGAAATTAACAACAAAGCCAGAGCCCCAGATCGCATAGACTTTTCCAACTTTTTTTCCGAATGTCTTTTTACTGCTGGCCTTAAACGCCACAGAAAGTAGAGACAAAAGAAGATCTCCAAGACAGTCTCCTCTCGCTCCCGCGACCGGTAGAGCTGTAGCCTTTGCAATCAATAATTCGTTAAAAGGTATTTTCAAATTTAGTCAACTAACCTGTTACAACTGTTACATGGAAAACGATGCTATCTGGAAGGAAAAGTTATATACGGCTTAAAAATTATGCATTTTTTGCTTTATTCAATCTTTTAACAGCAACATTGAAATTATTTTATATGGATTCAATATAGGTACTATTCCGGGGTAGCCACTACTATTAAGTCAATTAAGTCAAGACATTACTGTTAAGGATAGTACTTCGAAAAAATTAGAAATTCGAAATTCTGTGCTCTTGAAATAAGTCGGTATTGATAAGTAAATATTATTTGAAGAAATGTCTTCTTGCTATGCAGCTGATAACAAACAAGCAGATGGCTCTCCCGAAAGTGTAACCATCGCCCATGAACAACAAAGATGTTAATGATGCGTTACTATCTGTGTGGCGGGATGGCAATGCCACATGTATAAGTCTACCAATTTCCTTACCCTCTAAACTGGAACAAGATAATGACAAGCATTGATGTTATTGAGGCAGGAATAGGTAAGGCGGTGGTATCAAATACCCAGGCGAGACGTTGCAGAACTCTACCACCTAGTAGTCACGAAGGCAGTGACACGCATGTTCAATCGGTCGCCTTTTACGACCTGTCTGGCAGAACGGCAGTTAGCCTATACTTAAAGGAGCCTGCAGCATTTCATGTGGTTTAAGTTAAAGATGTGGAAGAGCATATAATTTTTTAATTAAAAAGACATTGTAAACAGTTTTTTTTGCAATGTATTCATCACAACCTAACGTCGACTACCCGTTAAAATCATTAACAAATTCACAAAAAATACCTTTATGGGTAAAATAAAATTTTGTATATCCTATTTTTCTAGAGTTTTTAGTCTATATCTTTGTACATACTCTTAGCTTGGTCAAGCTAAAGTCAAACAAAAATCCTAATACTACCTCACTCAGACTCAGTGAATTGGTACGTTATCACCGATTCTCATCGAGGACACAAGCAACTCTGGCCAACGGATCATACACTCACACGACACACCCACAATTGCGACACTATCGCCTTTGATCTTCTTCGCCCAGCCGTGAACCGAGATCGAGGTCTAGTACCACTTGAAGGGCAAAATGATGCCTGTAAACATCCCGTCACAAATCTCGTACTCATCCTAAGCCAATGTGTCACAGTTGACTCATAGAACGGAGGGCGTATATGCCAATTAAAAATTATCGTTAGCATTCTGAAAAACAAATAATAGAATCAGAAGACAAACATGTCTGTAGGGCACAATTCACTACATGTTCGCGTTATTTTTAGCTTTATTTGATTTCCTTATCAATATCTGCGGACTAAAATAACGACTATAAATAGTACAAATATCGACAAATCTTGTCGTACGACATAAAGACCCATCCCAAACCCAGAAAACGTTCAGATCTAGGTCGCTAATTAACTCAAAATGCCTTTAAATTATGTTATGTAAGATGTGTAATCCATTAACGATTTCAAGTTTAAAACTGGAAAAACTCTTGTATAAACCTTGACTCAGTTAGTTCATTGCCTAAAATGATTACAGATTATAATAATATGTGAAACATGTAGAAAAAGAAAAAATGTCGTATACAGTTATTAAAAGAAAATATAATGTAACCTTATCGTGTAACCTATTCGAAGAATTGACCATGTGCCATTCATGTGCAGTTCGTAAAAAGCGATGAGTTGACTACCATTGTCACTACCATCGTGACTACTAGGTAGAGTATCGGAACACCTCGTCCGGGTATAATACTATCGCCCTACCTTTACCTACGGCAATAGCGTCAATTCTTGTCATAGTCATGTTCCGGTTTGGAGGGTAAGGTAGCCGGTAGACTTATATCTGTCATCCTACCATACGAATAACAACGCATAATTAACATCTTTGGCGTCTATAGGGGACAGTTTCTCTTTCCATCAGAAGTGCCATCTGCTTGTGTGCAGTTGTAGTGATTTAAAAAAGGGATATCGTAATCATCGTCTTAGTAACTTATAAACATATCCATTTTTAATACTTGCTACTTCGTCCATTTGTTGCTTATTATGGACAAAATATTGAAATAATTTATAAATCAAAACTGCAACAACAGACTATTTATAAATCAAAACGGCAACAACAGACTTTTCTAAATCAAAACTGCAACAATTATAAATCAAATTTATAAATCAAAACTTCAACAACAGACTATTTATAAATCAAAACTGCAACCACAGACTTTCAACCTCCCATATCTCTGAAACCCTGAATCAGATCTTCACAACATTTATATGAAACCTAATCGAAAATATGGTCTAAGAAACAAAAAAAAATAATTTTGAAAATTGTTTGCAATATAAAAAAAAGATGCTTAAAATCCGAATTAAGAAGTTCCTCCTTTTAGAGAAGGCGGTTGATAAAATTTTCTTGTGATATGAAAAAAATAAAACGACTAAATGCCATGACTGCTTCGTGGTCTAGTGTAAGCCTATTCGGCTATCCAGAGGTCACGGGTTTAATCCCGGGCCGTGTAAAGGTGTTATTTCTCAAAAATCTAAAATCTCAGTAGGAGCTCAGAATCTGGTGAAGTTGTGTATTACCATTCCCGTGTGAAGCTGTTAGTAACGGTTATCGCTAGAAATAGTCGAAATCGATAACATATTATCGCTAAATGCGGCGATGAGGATCGCCACTTAGGTATCTCCCCTACTGAGAAACCGGTGAATCGCGGTTAACCGGAAAGTCTATAGACATTCGGTTTACTCTGCCTATCCCGCAAGGGAACCGGGCGTGGTGATACTTAAAACTGCTTCCAATATCCTGTATCTCTGGAATCAGCCTGGATCCAGGGATCAGCTTCACCTGATTTTTATAGAGCCAAATGGGAAGTATACCCTCTCAACCAAAAAAATAATTTTACTAGTCGGCTAATAAATGAGCGAGTTCTGAGGTTACAAACATAAAAATACATTTATATTCTATACTTTCCATCGTCGGCACTTGGTAAAATTCCATTACTGTTAGACACAATCACCAATGCACTTGTACTTGAATTTCACTTTACAACATATATATTTTTAGTATATTACTCGACCGGTTTACATTTAAATTCAAGTACAAGTGCATTGTTAATTGTGTCTAATAATAAAAATACATTCCCGTGTTGGTTCCGGGCTCCTTTGAAGAATAGACCAACTGCCGTTCTGCCAGGCAGGTCGTAAAAGGCGACCGATTGGCTATGTGAGTCACTACCATCGTGGCTACTAGGTGGTAGAGTTCTGCATTGTCTCGCCCGGATCTGGTACCACCGCCTTGCCTATTCCTGCCGCAATAGCGTCAGTGCTTGTCACTGTCATGATCCGGTTTGGAGGGTAAGGTAGCCGGTAAACTTATGCATGTGGCATTAGACCTCGCCACAAGATAGCAACGCACCATTAACACCTTTGGTGTCTATAGGCGATGGTTGACTCTTTCCATCAGGAGACTCATATCTGCTTGTTTGCTATCTTATGATATAAAAAAAATTACCCTCCTACAGTTAGGTAGTAATACAGGTGAATCGGAAACCTCATTATTGGGAAGTCGGTTGTAAAACAGTTATTTCCTCGTGCCCAAGACAGCAGTTGAGAACTTAGCAAACTTAAGTGCGCAACGTTTCGGTGCTCGTTTACTTTGTGAATTTAATATAACTTCTGTAAACAAACACAAACATTTAAATTGTTAAAATCAAGTTTTAAACCTCTACTTCCATTTAGTAAAGTAAGAAATTCAATTCAATTTTTTGTATCGACAAAGGCAATGAATTTCTTCTCACTCTAAAAACAGACATATATATATATATATATATATATATATATATATATATATATATATATATATATATATATATATATATATATATATATATATATATATGCACTAGCTGACCGGGCAAATGTGGTTTTACCATACAAATTATTGTATTATAAAATAGGGGTTGATGGTAGAAGAATGAAAATTTAGAGTTGTATATATTTATTAATGCCACATTATAAAAAAATAAAAATAAAATATTGTCCAAAACATAAGAATAAAAATGTTAGGGTTGGACAACCCTTATCACGTAGGGCTATGACAAATAGATAGTAGCCGATTCTCAGATTTACTGAATATGCATATAAAATTTCATAAAAATCGGTCAAGCCGTTTCAAAGGAGTATGGTAACTAACAACAACGTATATATATATATATATATATATATATATATATATATATATATATATATATATATCTCGGACCACGACCCATATAGCCATTGTTTGTGATGTCCCGAACCGAGAGCTTTATGTGTTTTTCAAAATACTACGATATTTACACACTGTCATCAAATTTTGTGATGCTATTGAGATGTTTCTAGATCTAAAACTTTGATTTATAAAAAAGGAGCTTTGCCCGACCCATAAATCGAACTTGTCACCTGGTGATCTGAGCCATGCATGCTAACAATTGAGACAAAGAGGCAGTTGGCAATAAATTTATATTTTATCATTATGATTCATGGGTTGTGAATTATAATGTTTAAAAATAAATCTACTATTTGACATTACAGACATATCTCATTATCATACGAGCGTTTGTAACATGTGTAGGTATTTTATGTATAGATACTATTTCCACGGGCTTTTTAATTAATCCCGCAAGATTCATGCTCGCCATTGCTCAATCCTACACAGATCCCCACGGGATCCCACACTTGTAACATAATATTACAGAATTTAAATTAAACTCGATGTTTTTAATAAAAAAATATGTAAATTGTTGACCTTGTAGGCCATCTCTGAAATGTTCGCATAAGCTCAAAAGATTAAAATTTAAAACCTACAGGATTACTTTTAAAAGTCCGGCCAAATTTTAAAATTAAGAACTTAATATTGAAAGTGCGTTTTGATTATTATTTTAAAATTGTTACAAGATAATATAAAAATATTCGTTTAAAAATATCCCACTAAATTCATGAATTGCATGCACCTTGTCTTGTGAATGAACTCTGTAAAGTTGACAGTGTGTAATTTTATATTTGCCTATAATTATGTAATCTGTCGCTATAAGTACATTTTTCACAATTATTTATAATTTAGTTGAAGGCACTAAAATATTTTAATTCGAATTATGCGTAATTGAAATTATATCCTTGCGTTTTGTGTTTTTGTCGGATAAAAATGAAATTATGAATTTTTTAAATTATTTTTTTATTGAAACAAATCGAACATATTATCGATTCTGAACAACCTCTAAAAATTTTGCCGAAGCTTTAAAAGTAAGTAAAGTTAGTGCTCAGTTCAAACATCTATTTTGTTAAAAATGGAAGTATATTGATTTTTGAATGCTCTATATTTTGAAAACGATGATCGATTTTGATGTTTCTAACGGCATTTAACTCAATTTTTGAGATCTAAAATATTGCTTTAGCTAATGTTAGTTTCGTTTTTAATAATAGACAGTTTGATTATTTTGACACTAAATAATAGATAGGTTGAAAAATTTCGAGGCAATGTCAAAAAACATTATTAAATACTAACTGCAGCTTGTAGCCCGCTGCATTATAAAAGTTTTTGGTGAATCCCGCGGGAACTCCTAATTTTTCAGGGATAAAAAGAAGCCTATGTGCTGTTCCAGATCATCATCTACCTGTGTGCCAAATGTTGTGCGCGTAATGTTTATTTAATATATTTTTAATACATTAGAAACCAAATATAGATTTCTGTTTTTAGATGCTAACTTGGGTACAAAAATACTCTTTTTAGTCTACGATTGCGTGAACACACATACATATATATGTGCAATATGTCACATAATATATATTATCTAAAGCTTATAAAAATGTGATCTACACTTTTAGGTTCCTAGTCAGGTTTTTTCGAATTTCCTTAAATATAACAAAACTCTTGTCACCTTATTGAAGCGTATTGTATATTAATTAGTACGAGTATACTCATAAAAACTCTTTGACAGTTGATAGTTCAATACTGTTATTAATAATACTAAAATAATTTAAGTTGTATCCGCAGTTGACAAATAGTTTACTCTCGTCTACGAGCACAGGTGCTCGTAGACGAGAATCTACAAAATATCTTAATTTGCCATTGGAATTTTGAAAGGCAGCAAGTTGACTATGAGACCATTTATCATGAACCACTCTTCGTTGCTGGATTTGATGTCAGATAAATTATCAATCAACGCCTTATCGCAATAACTTTTCAAGTGCGACAGTTTTATTATCAAATTCACTTTTTCAAGTACATTGTTTTTAATTTATTTTGTTAATCTTACGTAAATCTAAATGCAATTGAATCCCGAACTGCATAAGATCACTTAACGAAGGAGTAACGTCACGATCATTAATCATTATTATTATAACATTTTTTATACAGATTATTTGGCACATTTTTAATGATCACAAATCTAGAGCCTGATTCCTGACGCCCAATTAGTGGAGTGGGATCCAGTTTTGTAGGATAGCAATACTTAATTGTATAGGTAAACTTGAAAGACAAAACCTTATCTAAATACAAATTTCATCCAAGTCGTTAGAGCCCTTTCTGAGATACGCGAATTAAATTAATTTAAATACTTGTACATACAAGAGTTGTTCATTTATATACGTTAAATGCGATTACGTAGAAGAGGTCGTTGTGATTTAGTTGTGGTATTTATGTTTGAATGGTTTTATTAACTTGTCTTTAATGTGTAAGAAAAACATTTAAATGAAATATTTTTAAAGCACTTCTATATGTCTTAGGATTGGCTTTTTGTGGCAAAAATTTGTGGAAGAATAAATTAACACCCACAATGTGGACTCTATTAAGTTTTCTCTTGACATTAATAACTTGTTTAATATTCAGTACCTTCGCACATATTTTTTTCTACAATCATGTTTTTTCCGAATTCAAAATGAGTACATTAGATTAAATGTGACTATTTCAAACAGCATCATCTAAGAACAAATTGGTAAAGTGCATGTCAGGCCACGCGCAATGTAGGGTTTCCCATGACAATAATACGGACTAAGAAGAGGGCATTTATTGATCCATACTATGAATATTTTAACTATTTGATGCCAATGACGGATACATCCGTCCTACGGGTTTACCGCATATAAAACCTTTTACAAGTATGTTTTATTATTACTCAAAAACTTGTAAAGGCTTTAGCCTGATAATTTTTCTTTTAACTTCTTTATATTATAATCGCCTCTGTGGTCTAGAAGACCGGCGATAGCGTTGACCACATGAGACCCCGGGTTCGATTCCCAAGTCGGGTAATTTAAAAAAAACGTGTATTTTCAGATTTTCGGGGACATGGGCGTCAAGATACTTTTTTCTTTTTTCATTAAATTTCTACTACTGTGAATTTTTTCTGACCCCAGTTAGTGACATGACAACGCAATCTACGGGGCTCGGGTTTGATTCCCATGGGGACAAGCATTTGTGTGATGAGCATAATATACGTTTGTACTTTGTAGTTCTGGGTTCGATTGCCGCCGAGCACAAGCATTTGTGTAATGAGCATAGATGGTTGTATTTTTGAGTTTGGACTCCCAACGTCTAGCCTCTGACATAGCAGGCTAATGCTTTAAATTGGAAAAAATATGAAACACATTTCGTAGTCAAATATTATTGCATCAAAACACAAGCAAAACTCAGGAATGTCTAAATTAAAAGTGCTGAAAATTAGTATACATTGAGAACATGACGTGATTGCGCAAACCATAGGTCAAATAATTTTTGTATGTCCGCCTATATGAGAACAAAACAGTTTGAATTCATAAAAATTAGTATAGGTATAGTGAGAACAAGACGTGATTGGTCAATGTTAGACTACATGATTTTTAATTGTCTATGAATATATTATGGTCAGCGAAGCAGATGAATGTCAGTTATATACAGTGTGTAAAAAAACCCCGTCGGATCCGAAAGAGGTACATCGGTAGCTCAATGGCATTATCAAAAAAAGAATAACTTTTGAGTAAAATGAAAAAAAATATCGTAATATCGACGACCAGGCTATTTCTAATCGGCTAGACTCTTTGGCATTACGCAGAGATTAGGTTCGCTCTGCATCTTTTACCGTATTTATCATGGGGAGTTTTCCGACGAGTTGTTCGGGTTAATTCCTGCCGCTAAATTTCATCATCGGACATCGCCTTAAAATTTAAAAATCCATCCTCACGACGTCGATGTCTGGAAATCCACAAGCGTGCGCTTTTGTTGGCACTTTTTGCCTCGCACTACTCCTTTGTGGAATCAATTACCCGAGGGGGTGTTTCCGAATGGATACGACTTGGGGACCTTCAAGAAACTAACTTTTTCATTCTTAAAAGGCCGTCAACGCAGCTGCAAGACTCCCGGTATTGCAGATGTTCATGGGCGGCAGTGATCACTTACCGTCTGCGGCACCACCTGCTCGTTTGCCCCCTCTTCTATAAAAAAATCGTATTTTAAAGCGCCTTTAGTACTAAAATTAAGCAACTTCCTCTTAAATCAAGCAAATATTTTTAAAATTTATCTATCAATATCCATAAAATAATGACACAGCTTATCTGTGTATTAAGCTTGTATTACGCTACCAAATGATGCCTTTGACGATCGAAAAGGTTTTTTACACACTGTATGTTACTAACTGTTGCTTGTGATTACGTTCGTACTGAATTCCAAAATAATAATTTACTTGTAAGTAGGGTGTCAAAATGAAAGTTATTATTGAAAATGTACTGCTATTAACGGTAAAGGATACAAAGGTAATTTTTCATGTTGCTTCCTTTCAAATGTCGAATGAATGTGACAGGAACAAGCGAATGTAATGTTTATTAATAAGTATTTTGATAAGAAGGAAATTTAAAATGTTTTAAACTTAGCTGCTTCCTAAAGCTTACTACGTGATAAAAGGTTTTGTAAATCCTGCGAGATTATTTATGAAATAGAATTCTATAGAATTGTATTTTAAGTGTAATTTTTCCTTTTCCTTTTTGTAAGTTTATCGTCTGTAATAACTTTCGGTTTTTACCTCTCTCGCTCACTCTTTCTCAAAAAAATATTTTTAAGCAGCTTTAAGGTTACATATTTTATGTTTAGTTTTTTATATTGTGCACAATTTTCCATTTTTGTTTACTGTCTGTAAGAAATATCATTACGAGATAAGTTCTTCTTTATGTAAATTATGATTTATTTAATAACTAGCTGTAGCATGCAGCCCGCTTCATTCTAACAGTTACTAGCGAATCCAACGGTAACCTGTATACCAAATTACAAAGTTCTATCGAATCTCCGCCTTTTTGTTTTTTGGTTTAATACATATATTTTTTAGTGACTAATTTAGCAATGATGCCTTCTAAGATCATAATACATTTATATCTTCAAAATATTGTTGATTATTTATTTTTTATTACTCTATTATACACTTGAATAAAATTACTCTTAAGAATCTTAAAATAAGTGCACAAATTAGCGGCCTTGCCGCTTAACAGGATAGCAAATGCGAAGCAAGCTTTGTTAAACTCGAGATTAATTTGCAAAATGCAAGCAAAACTGGTTCGTCCATGCGAACTTATACCTGTAACAATAAACTTAGACTACCTGTTTTACATTTCTTATAACTCCACGGATGTAAGTTACATTCAATGGAATTTCAACAAAATTTTCTTTGTTGGCTTCTAAAACAGAAGGAAGTTTTCAATTCGTCGGAGTTCTTTTTTACGTATGTCCACCGATTACTCGAAGACGCCTAAACTGATTTAGGAAATTCTTTTCTTGTTTCAAAGAATGTATTTTCCAGGTAGTCCCATTTTAATATTTTCGTAAAGATCTGAATCACAGTTCCGGAGATACAGGAAATGGGAAGCCGCTTGTTTGCAGTCTTATCACGTTTAGGTTATTATTTTTCTAAGTACATTTTATAAATTGAATCGAATTTTATTAAGTACGTCTATGTTATACTATTTAAATCATATTCTCTTTTTTCAAAACTACAAAGTTACCTGTGCTTTAATATATTATATTATAATATTAAAGCATAGCTTATTTATATTTTATAAAGTAAATGCATTATTGGGCATATGTTTAGCGCTATTTTTTTAAACTATATTTATTATTAAGTGTTGTGTGTGTGTATCATAAATAAATAAACTTGTTAAGCCTAGCAGCTGACTGTGATATATGTAATATATACTAATATCGAGAATTTTTCTTTATATCCAGTAACGACCATGATCTGACAAGGGTAAAGGATAATTGACATTTATAAAAATTAACACTGTAAGTTAATTATGTAAATGATGATCCTTATATTGAAACATGGTTTGTTGGTTCTGAGGATAAGATTATCAACAAGGCGTACCACCATTCGTTGTATTTTATAAAATTGTAGAGTTTGATACTGGGGTGCTCCAGCCCAAAGTTGTGAATAGTACTTCATTTTACCATTTTTTCGGCGTTTCATAGATATGGATAGTTTATAAAGGAAAAAAAGCTGATAAGATTTTTAAGTCAATCGGTGTATTAGCCTGAAAGTTAATTCAGAACTATTAAATAAGTTTGCTAAAAACAACGTAATTTTAATATTTTAAAAGCTGTAAATTTTGAAAATTAGATTCGATTTTGATTTGAAACGGTGTTCGACGTAGTTTTTAGTACTAAAATATCGTAGATTACCAAAAAAATTATTGGTTAAAAAATTTCGAAGTTAGTTCGAAAAAAATCTTTTTTCAAACATTTTCGTCAACGATTTCTCCCAAACGGATAAACCGATTTTGATGCAATTTATACATTAGACGTAGTTTTTTGAGGAATAGGGCTGATTATTTTTTGTACTCAATCGGTAGGTACATAAATCTGGAAGTTATGATAAATAAATACTGTTTCGCTAAAAAATTTTTTTGAATTTTTCCAGAATTTTTCAAAATTTCAGGTAGTGTAAGTTGAGCAAAATCCAATCGAATGCCATCAATCGCGTTTTGATCGGTCCAGCCGTTCAAAAGTTGTGAGATGTTTACACACACATACACACACACACACACACACATACAGACATGCTGACGTCATCGTGAAAATAGTCGGGAAAGGTTTCTAGGAACTCAAAACGTGGAGATCTGGCGAAAACTCGATTTTCGGAAATCGGAGCATCAGTCAGTCAGTAACTTCCTTATCTACGTACGTAGCGGGAAGTTAAAAATTATAGACAAAATAATTTTTGATGTATTATTAAGTTTTCAGTTTCGTGCGCCACCTCAAGATGTTGAATATAAATTGCTTCTTTTGTTTAAAAAAATATATTTTTTATCAGCTAATAATGACACATACAGGCTAAAAAGACAAGTTTCGCTCTATTGTGGAAGTTGATGACGTAAACAAAGGAATTTTTGCTAGCTAGGTTTAAAATAACGTGAAGATTCTTGACCGCTACAGTTAAAATTTAATTTAAGGTTACACAAGTTTTTGTTTTTATTGTTATTTACGGATTCCATGACCATATTAACTAAAGCTTTATTTAATTTATTGAAACTCATTAACTCGTGCGTGGCGATTGGACTAGATAGGGATGTCTTTTGTTAATGACCAATAAACAACATGGCACCGTCGCGACGGGAATAACAAATTTGCAAATCAGTAAATTCCATTAGAGGCTGCCATCATTTGACGAGGGGTCGAAGATGATGGAAATTTCTTTGTTTAAATTCGTATTCATTTTTCTAAACCGTGTTGAAATACAAACTTGTTTTTTTATCCATAGGCGAATGAGAGTTGAATAAAATTAATTAAACATTTATTTACAGGCACTTTTACGGATTAACAATTTTGTAGGTGCTATCGGATGGAAAACGCAAT
Source organism: Apodemia mormo (assembly GCA_036924255.1). Classification (NCBI taxonomy): domain Eukaryota; kingdom Metazoa; phylum Arthropoda; class Insecta; order Lepidoptera; family Riodinidae; genus Apodemia; species Apodemia mormo. The sequence goes on along the minus strand of JAUPFN010000007.1, from coordinate 23,994,562 downwards.
TACAAACTAAGAAACTTCGGCGGAAGAAACTCGGCGGGTTTTTTTATCTATTTTTTTTTTAAATAAGATATACGATCTACGAAATTAGTACAGGAAATTTATATCATGACATAATTATTCAATAATCATTAATATGTTTCTACATGCTTAGGATCATTGAACAGTCATGTCATCCGTGATTTTAGATTCTTGTACGTAGTAATATTATAAATGCGAAAGTTTGGATGTTTGGATGGATGTTTGTTGTTTAATCACGCAAAAACTACTAAACGGATTTGAATGAAATTTAGCGCACAGGTAGATAATGACCTGGAATAGCACATAAACATATTTTTATCCCGGAAAAATTAAGTGATCCCGCGGGATTGGCCAAAAACTCTTATAATGCAGCGGGCTGCACGCTCCAGATAGTTATTTTATATTTAAAGCCAAACTTTTAAGTAAAACAAGTATTTTTTCTACCAACGAAAACCCAGAGAAGGTTTCCAATTCAATATTTTTTTATGACCGATTTAAAAAAATATATTTCTTATTGGAACGGGTATACCTCGAGTGTGGTTCCATTCCTTTTAAATTCCAACCATAAAGATACGTAAACAAGGGATGATTTTGGTTGAAAGTATTAACGGGTTGCACGATCCACCAAACATAGACTTCTTGAAACTATTAATTTATTCGGCCCATCTGAGTAATAACTTAAAAAAACTCCAAAACAATGATTTTAAAAAATAACTTTTTGTTGTTGTGTGTGTGTTTTTTATTTTTTTATTAAAAAATATAAAACAAACTGTCCCGTTTGAAAATCAAAATTCTTTGGCATTATAAAGAAAAACGGTTATAACAATATGACACTGAGTTGCCAGAAGACAACATGCATTTAAATCATTAATATTTTTCACATAGTTTTGAAACCGATCTTTTCTTGGACCTTGAAACTTGATAAATCGATTCCTATGGAATATGTAATTTTTTTCTTCTGTACGTGGTTGCCCAAGCTTTGCTCGGTTTTTCACATACCCATATCTTGGGAACCGAGCTTTTCTTGGACCTGGAACCTTGATAAATCGATTCCTTGACCCGAAAAACCCCTAATTTGTGACTTTCATGAAAATCGTTGGAGCCGATTCCGAGATTCCAATTATATATGTACAAGAATTGCTTGTTTAAAGGTATTAGATAAAAGGATTATTTATATTGCATCATTTATACTACACTAGGCGACTTTCTATGCACGTTTGTGGTACATTTTACTGGAAAAGTATCGCACTTTTAAGTTTGAGCTTTGACGTGGTAGTTTAAATTCATGTCGAGATATGTTCTACCATTAAAATACCATTTTATAAACATTTAAAAAAATACAAGATACATGTTGTATTCGAATTTTATTACTACTAACGCCATCTACTATAAAACTAACGAATTAAAATGCTACAAAGCTACACTAGGCGACGATCTATGCCCTTTTGTGGTACATTTTACTGAAAAAATATCGCACTTTTAGGTTTGAGCTTTGGCTTGGTAGTTTTAATTCATTTTCATTCACTCCATTTTAATACAATATTAATCTATTAATACAATTGTACTTTTTAACTTCCCGCTACGTATGCAGATAAGAAAGTTACTGATTTATAAAGTAAGTAAGTATTTTCTTGCTGTTTTTTGTGACTTAGCAATTGAGACATTTCAATATTTCTTAGAACTGAAAAAACTATGTTTATAGTTTTTACTCGTTTGAGCTTAAAATACCTTAATTGGTAATTGATTGATTTTGGATTTGGGTCAGTTTAATTTTTTGTTAAAAAGATATTATATTTTTAAAAATAGAGTAAATTAACACCCCCGTCATTAATTGCCGTTAGTTAAAAATCTCATACTACAGTAGCAACCCTATTATTGAGCGAATTTAGGTAATGTGGACAAAACCTTGCGTAAAGAAACACCAAAATTGAGGTCTGAAGATTGAGGGCGCTAAGGAGTGTTTAACTTATGTCGAGGTCAATCACCCATCTGGAGGTACATTTTTATTCTTTTTTAGTCTTGACAATGTTTTATAGTGTTCTCATTTCCTTTGTTATAATGTTTAAATCGTCATTAAGATAAAAAAATACGTTTTATCCTTAATTATTTTACGCAGTGAATTATAAGGTAAAAAATATATAAACTCAAAAATACTATAGATCGACAGATGTTGTGTTTATTTATAATACATATTTATTAAATATTTTATTTAATTGATGAAAGCACAGTTTATATTTCTTTAGCCTCCGACCCGTCAGCTTCGCTGGATGTAAATTCATTCATTGTAGATAAAAAAATGTGTAAACGGTTGACCCTACGGGCCATCCCTGAAACTTCCCACTAAATTAAGGAATAAAAAATATAAGCATAGATTTTTTAGTTCAAACATCTATTTTGTTAATGGCAGTATATAAATTTTTGAAAAGCTGTAAATTTTGAAAACGATACTCATACTCATTTTTTGAGATCCAAAATAGTTTTCTGAGGAATAGAGCTAATTAGTTTTTGTACTCAATAAGTACATAAATCTGGAAGTTATATTAAAAAAATACTGTTTCGCCAAAATTCTTTTTGGTGTTTTTTCAATATTTCTCCAAATCTTTTGGGCCGAATCGATTCAAATTTTTAGAAAATGTAAGTTGAGCAGAATCCAATCGAATGCCATCATCCACGTTTCGATCGGTCCAGCCGTTCAAAAGTTATGAGATGTTTACATACACACACACATACATACATACATACATACAGACATACTGACGTCATCGTGAATTGTCGGAAAGGGTTCCTAGAACCCCAAAACGTGGACATCTGGTGAAAACTCGATTTTCGGAAATCGGGGTAAAATCAGTAACTTCCATATCTACATATATAGTGGGAAGTTAAAAAGGTTGCAACGTTTTAAAAATATAACATTCGAAATTCAAATAGTTCCGATTAGCTAGAAGTGCAAAACTTTTAGTGTGCCCCATGTATTTGCGCAGTCACGTGTTTTCTCTGTATATACATTGTTGCTAGGATCAGTTAAGCTATTCTCGTATTATATATAAACAATAATTTTCAAAATGATAAAATCGATTTGAATGAGTTAGCTTTAAAACAGTCTAATTGACCACAATTTGTAGGTGCAAAAACATTTACAATTTGAATTTTTTTGAAAACTTCAAAGAAATTATTTATTTAAAAACAATTTTCTTTAAAGTTTGCTTGTTGTTCCCAGAAATTTGATTGACAGTGTTTTTTCAATCTTACATTTATATTAAAATTGAGCTACATGCTGGAATTATGTTTAAAAATATGTTATCTATACAAGTAGCAAGCTTGTTGGTTTATAGGAAATGTCGTGCGAATTATAAAATTTGAATAGTTTTAATAAACATATATGATAAAATTAAAATGAAATAAAATATTCATCTTTGCATTTGATACTTAAATATAACCTGCTTTACCTTGTTAGAAAACTCCTCATAAGGCGCACGAGGACTTAAGGAAGTACACTTATTACAATAATTGCTCGAAATCAATACAAGCAATATCAATACTCAGAAATACGTCAGAAATACTCACTACATCTTTACGTTCTTTAAATTTAATTAGATTGTTAACAATAATTTACAATTAAGCCGAGCAGAGTGCTCAGCCAGAGTTTAAATGGTAGAGCCCGCCCTAAGGGTGTCTTCTGTGTGACTGAATCTTGGCTCAAGGCAGTATCTTGACGACGATAAGTGGGTTAGTAAGTGGCATCACTATTTCAACTAGTTGATAACCCTTGATTAGAGTCTCGTCACTCCCGAGTGTTGGCGGGTCGAAACAGTGGTCAGAATTGCTGCCGACGGCAATGCTGGCGTGTGTGTAGGCTGTAATGGAATCGTCATGTCCGGATAAGCGAGAGTAATTTGTTTGTTTGTTACTTAATGATTAAAAAGTATCGTGAGGTGACCCTTAGAGGGACTAAGGGTCACCTCACGATACTTTTATCAAACGCTATACCGAAGTAATTTAATTTACATTGTTAATTATTGAATAATAAAGATAAATAGCAGATTTAGAAATGTTAAGTGATACTAGTTCACGGATACAAATTTATTACGGAAGAAGCAGTTTCCACGCTCGCAAAAAATAGTGATATCAAGTAATTAATTTCAAATGAAGGCTTCTAATTCCATATTCAACATTCATCTTCATGTGTTGTATATAATTAGGCTTATATTGTGTCAAACTGTCAGTTTTCGTATATTTTAACTTATCGCTCAGAAAGTCACTGGTTTCACTCCGATACTTAAAAATTGAGTTTTTTTCAGATCTCGACATTTTGAAGTCCTTGGAAGTTTTTCTGTCATAAGACAGGAAGCAAACAGATGGCTCTCCTGATGGAAAAAACAATCATCGCCTATATACTAAAGATATCAGTGGATAATTCCTATCCTTGTGGTGAAATCTTAATGCCACATGGATAACTTTACCACCTACCTTTCCTTCAAAACTGGAATACACTGGAAAAAGCACTGACGCTATTGCGACAGGAATAGGTAAGGCGGTAGTACCAGACTTGGGCGAAGCAATGCAGAACTCTATTACTTGTAGCTATGATGGCAGCGACTAGCATAGCCAATTATTCGCCTTTTTCGAACTACCTGGAAAAGCAGCAGATGTATTCTAGGAAGCCCGGACTTACACAGGAGCTATCGTTTATACTGGTAGTTATTATTTGTTGTTATTAAAAAGTGTATAGCCTACATTCACCGTAACTATATGCATGCGAAACTAGTTTGTAAGTAGGTAACTGTTACTAATAAGTTAAAAATTCACATTTATTCTTATATACCTATTAAAGTATTTGTGTTAATGTAAATTTAATATGTATATTTTTAATATAATTTTATTATAATTTATATACATAGGTTTTGATAATGTCTTTCTTTGGGTAAGTTTTGTTTTAATTTGTGTGCTTAATGTAATAAGCGAGTTATTGATTTTCCTCTTTCTATTTGTACCCCTTGCGCATTCTCTGTATTCTTTTGAGATTGACTGGCAGAGCTCTTGGACGTCAAGTCTACTTGTGCAAATGTATGTGAAGAAGATTTAAAAAAAAAATCCCCGTATTGGACCTGAGCTCCTTTGAAGAATAGGCTAACTGCCGTTCTGCCAGGCAAGTCGTAAAAGGCGACCGACTGGCTATGCGAGTCACTACTATCGTGGCTACTAGATGGTAGAGTTTTGCATTGTCTCGCCCGGGTCTAGTACCACCGCCTTATCTATTCCTGCCGCAATAGCGTCAGTGCTTGTCGCTGTCGTGTTCCGGTTTGGAGGGTAAGGTACCCGGTAAAGTTATGCATATGGCATTAGACCTCGCCACAAGATAGCAACGCACCATTAACACCTTTGGTGTCTATAGGCGATGGTTGACTCTTTCCATCAGGAGACCCATCTGCTTATTTGCTATCTTATAATATAAAAAACATATAAATACGACAATACTAGTTTGGTGCAAGCAAGCCTTAAAGTAACAAAGGAAAAGCCATAGATTAAAAACAAAGTTGTTTACCGTGAAACAAGTTAATTTATAAACATTGTGTTTGCCAATCAATATTACCTATATAGAGGGAAGTCTATTCGGGTTAGATTATGAGATCCCAGGTTCAATTCCCGAGTCGAGCAAAAATTATTTAAGTTATAGTTAGGTATTATAAATAATGAGGTTTTTTAGGATTTTCTATAAAATCAAAATTTTGAATAGAAGCTCGGAGTCTGATGGTGGTGTGTTAACATTCCCACGTCTCGGATGATCATGTAAAGTTGACGGTCCCGGTTATCGCAAATAAATAATCGTTGATATTTCGCAAGTTGAGTGGTGATCTCCTTCGCAGTATTCGGCGAAGAAGATCACCACTCATCTTGCGAACTGACGAGCCGGTGAATTGTCGTGAACCGTATAGCCATAGCCTGTATACATTCGTTTTACCCTATTTACACCGCAAGGATACCGGCATTAGGATATGTGTTTTTCACATTAATTTACTGATCCATACTAATATGATATTAGGTGTTTTCACGACTTCGTCCGCGATGAATTTATTTAAAACTAGCTGTTGCCAGCGACTTCGTCCGCGCGGAGTTCGTTTACTCCGCACTGCCCCTCCCCCGTAGGTGATAGCGTGATAATATGTAGCCTATATGTTGATCCGACCTATTAAAAATATTCATACAAAATTTGAAGTAAGTCCATGCAGTACTTTTTGAGTTTACCCTGGACATACATACAGACAAACAGACTAACAGACAAAAATTCTAAAAAATATATTTTGGGCTTCGATATCGATTGTAGATCACGCCCCAAGTATTCTTTTAAAAAAATATTCAATGTACAGTTTTGACTTTCCTACGATTTTATTATATGTATATAGATTAACGTAGCTTAAAAGATAAACAACCCCGGCATTTTACCCGCATAACTCCCGTTCTCGTGCGATTTTTGGGATAAAAACTATCCTATGCCCTTTCTCGGGTCTCAAACTATCTTTGTACCAAATTTTATTCAAATCGATTCAGTTGTTTAGGTGTGAAGAAGAGACAGACAGACAGACAGACAGAGTTACTTTCACATTTATACTATTAGTATGGATAAATACGGAAGTCTGTCTGTTACGTTTTCACGACTAAAACACTGAATCAATTTCGATGAAATTTGGCATGGTGATAGTTGTATATCTGTTGATAAAACATAGAATAATTTTTGTTTTCAGTAATTAACGCCTAAGTGGCTGAAGTAAGTGATGAAAGATTGTAAAAAAAACTACACGGACGACGTGTTAATCAGTTCGCGGCGAAGTTGCGTGGATCAGATGGTGATAAAATATATTTATCACGTTTATATAAGCTGAATGTACGTCATTGAGGAATTCGCCTGCAATATTAAGAAACTTGTTTTGGATACAAATAACTAACTGTATATTAATGAATAGTTATATTGAACCTAAATGTAAATCGGATCCTGCTTTGAATATCTTTAATAGGAGTTATTATAACGGGTGTCATCTAGTTTTTAATTTATGACTCTTTCTTGTGTTGGTACGGGCCCCTTTTAAATAATAGGCTTTCTGCCAGGTAGTTCGTAAAAGACGAACGATTGAATTAATATATGTCACTACCATCGTGACCATGAAGTATTAGGTTAAGGTGGAGCTAGCACTCGGATTAATCACTTGAAACATGTATCTACGTTATATCTCTGTCTATAATGTCTCGCTGTTTCTTTTTATGCAGCCGTGTTAGAAAGAGAAGGTTGAGACCTCAGAAGATGACATCAGTATGTAAAGTTTTGTTTTAAGTGGGTATTAGAAGTATTGCCTCCAGATATTGCTTCTTGATCGTGACTACTAAGTAGTAGAGCTCTGCAACGACCGCCCGGATCATTAATACTTCCGCCTTACCTATTCATGCCGCAATAGCGTCAATGCTTGTCATTGTCGCGTTCCAGTTCGAAGGGCAAAACAGCCAGTAAACTTATGCATGTACCATTCTGCCACATGGATAGCAACGCGTCATTAACATCTTTGGTGTCTATAATCGATGGTTCGCTTTTCCGTCGGGAGAGTTATCTGTTTGTTTGCTATCTTTTATGTTATAAAACAACACTGGCTCTATACATCGCCTGGATTTATAATTCAAATACCATGTCTTAGAATGAAATTCCTTTCAAAATAGTTGTTTTATTATTTGAAAACATGTTACATTTATAAAAGTCACTAATATTGAAATGATATTTTGACTTACATTTACATAAATTACCTACTGTTGATTGATTGCAGTACAAGTTGTCAAAGTTTTGTATATATAAGTGATTATTAATTAGTTTTTGACTTGGTATTTTTTATTTAAGAGTATTTTAAGATCACATTGACTGAAATTGTATGCAAAGCATAATTACTTTGTGAGTTGGTAATTTTTATTTAGGAGTATAAAGTCCATATTCAGAGAAATAGTATGCAATGCATTATTAGTTACCTCCGTGTTGGCCAGAATTCCTTTGGAGAATGGACTAACTGCTGTTCTGCCAGGCAGTTCGTAAGAGGCAACAGGAAAAACAATTGGCTATGCGAGTCACTACCATCATGGCTACTAGGTGGTAGAGTTTTGTAATGTCTCGTCCTGGTCCGGTACCATCCATCGCCTTTCTTATTCATGCCGCATGTAAATTGTAAATAAACCTGCTTGGCAGAAAGGCAGTTGGTCTATTCTTCAAGGCACCCGGACCAACAAGGGGAAAATTGTATTGCTTAAAAATACGAAGAAACCAATCAAAGTAAAGCTGCACCGTGCCCGGTGTAAAAAGCCAGTGGAACAAATATCTGACTTATCAATCGATTGACCAAATATCACGATTGGTCATTGCTTAAAAATTAAAACCTATTTATTAATTGTAAAAATATTAAAACATATAATTATCCATATAAAAATTAAAGAATAATTTCTAAGTAAGTTGATTGTCTAGTGTTTTATAATGGTTTTCCTATGTTTAAGGCTCTAAAGGGTAAAACGAGACCCTATTACTAAAACTTCACTGTCTGTCCATCTGTCTCTCTATCTGTCCGTCTGCCACCAGATTGTATCTCGTGAACCATGAAGTTAGACCCTTAAAACTTTCACAGATGATATATTTCTATTACCGCTATAACAACCAATACACAGACAACAACAACAGAAAAAAAAACAGAATAAAACAAATATTTAAGGGGAGCTCCCATACTACAACAAATTTTCCTCGATATTAATAACGACAATTGGTATCTGCCTGAAATATTCACAGAATATTTAGTTAATCATTCACTTACAAATAAATAAATAAATAAATAAATAAATAAATATATATATATATATATATATATATATATATATATATATATATATATATATATATATATATATATATATATATATATATATACATTCAAGGGGGCTCACATACAAAAACGTATTTTTTACAGTTTTTTCATAGATAATAAGTACGGAACCCTTTCTGCGCGACTCCAACTCGCACTTGGCCGGTTTATTTCAAAATTTGCATTCTTCAATTGTTGCATTTCAAATACTATAAAAATGAATAATTGTGATTTGTTGTAAAAGCTTCATTTTTAGGAATGTTTGTAGGTACTAATGTAATTACGTACGTCTTATTCTTTATGTTATAACAACAAATAACTAATGATTTAAATACACTACCTAAAAATACATTTAAAAGTATTTTTGTTACCGACTGTATCTTATACCATTTGATTTGTTTTGGGATTCGTTTATGAGTGGTATTCGTTCGGAATAAAAAATGTGACGATATTAAACTAATACCATTGGTATTAATTTTTGGTATTAGAAAAGTCACATCCAGTTTACTATGTTTGTTTTCGTCGCTTGTCGCGTCGCAATTCGCGTCCTACTTCGCGCAGTGGTCAGGGCGTTAAACATAGTCATAATTGCCATTCAAACATGTTTTTGAGATATTTTGTTAGCGTTGTGGCCGTGTTGTTAAAAAATAATGTTTTAACTCAGTAAACTGCAGCAACAGACTTTCCATTTCCAATATCTACGAAACCCTGCATCAGATATTTACCAAATTAAATGAAACCACACAAGAAGTATATACACTCTCAAAAAAATTTCAAAAACGGTTCTTAGACGACTAAATTCTGAGGTAAAAAACATTAAAAAAACATTCAGCCGTATTGATAACCTCCTATTTTTGGGAAGTTGATTAATAATAATTTTATAAAACTGGCTTTTTATATCATAAGATAGCAAACAAGCAGATGGCTTGATCTTGCTGCAGATCTTGACGGACAGAGAAACCGTCGCCTATACACAGCAAAGATAATATGATGCGTTACTAACCGTGTGGCTGGATGGCAATGCCACATGCATAAGTCTACTTACTGGCTACCTTACCCTCCAAACCGAAATATGACAATGGCAAGCATTGACGCTGTTGCGGCAGGAATAGTCTGTTCTTCAAAGGAGCCCGGACCAACACGTGGAAAAATAAATAGCTTATATTTTGTCATGAACACCGACGATGTTCACCTAGAGTTCTGTACGTCTCGCTCGATTGTGATAATCCTCTTATCCATTTATGATGGAATAGCATCAGTGCTCATCACTATAATTTTCCAGTGGTAGATTAAGGTAGCGGGCTCGGCTAAACTCGTTCATGCAGCATTACAACCTGCCATACATTTATTAATGTGACATTAACACGTTTGGTGTCTAAATGAGATGATCGTCGCTTTTAATCTTATATTATCCTACGATATAATGGAATATAAATAACATAATAAAAATTAAGTACCGCTAGTTTATTTTTTGTCGTATTTATTATACCCAGCCAGTTGCGCCTATTAAAACATCAACAAAATCATTTTATTTAAATCTATAATAGATTTGATAAAACATTCACCTAGTTTGGAATTCCCGTTTTACCTATTCCTGGCGCACGTTTCAAGTACCTATTGTCACTGTCGTGTCCAGTTTGGATTGTATAGCAGCTGATTACAAGACAACTGCCTAGGTTATCAGTGTAGCTTTCATTAACACCCAGAAATATAGAGTTATAATACTTAAAATCACTGCAGGGTATTTTTTAAGCCTTGGTTTTATTGGGTATAATAAAAATATTACAATATGGCATGTTTTTTTTAACGATATATTATATCTGTTACCGGCAATTTGTATAATTCAGTATTCTGTGCAATACCTAGGCAATATATAAAATACCTAAAACATGTTGGTAATAAATGAAATATTATTTATTTTATGCTTTGTCTAGGTATTCTATACAATACCGAGTGTGCAGCCGGTAATGTGAGTTAAAACGAGAGTAAAGAGTGTGTGAGCAGGAGGGTAACAAACGCGTCATAATTGTGACAAGTTGGGTTTACTTGCTTGTTTGCATTTCATTAGGCCCCGGATAAATTTTGATTAGTGCGAGTGCGAGTACTTAATGCAAGTGCTTAGTATTAAGCAAAAACACGTGTAGCGAATGATTAGTAATCGGCGTTTATTTATACTATGCTGATTACTAATCACTACACTTTGCCAGAAGATAAAATGTTTACAAACAAAAATATATAACGACATTTATTTTACTCTGTCACCTTGTAAAAATTCCAGCATGATATATTTTTAACAAACTTCCTAAAAGGAGGAGGTTATAAATTAGGCTCTACGTTTTTTTATGTTTTCACCTAATAACTCGGCCTTTTATGAACTGATTTTAAAAATACTTTTTTTGTTTGAGAGTGTAAACGTTCAAACATGTATGTTAAACTGTACGTTTTGTTTGTACGTTTTTATTAAACATCAGCGCACACAGGTCGTAAAAGGCGACCGTTTGGCTATCGTGTCACTACCATCGTGGCTACTTGGTGGTAGAGTTCTGCATTGTCTCGACCGGGTCTGGTACCACCGCCTTACTTATTCCTACCGCAATAGCGTCAGTGCTTGTCGCTGTTGTGTTCTGGTTTGGAGGGTAAGGTAGCCGGTAAACTTATGCATGCGGCATTAGACCTCGCCACAAGATAGAAACGCACCATCAAACATGACTGTACACCTTTAAACACATATGACAAACACGCCGTCAATCAAATCTTTCAGACATACAGCCAAACACGTAGTTTGCTTGACAAACACGTCAGACAACCGTAGACTCTCAAATAATTAGTAGGGAGGTAGGGGGGCAGCTGCCCATCCCTGCCCCCTCTCCCCCTCGGTACGCCCATGGTAAGTAGTTTTACGGCTGTAGTATTAAGTATTTCAAATAGATTCCTTTACAAAGTTCTAATCAATACAAGGGTAATGGCTCTTACGGTTCTTATGTGTAGTATTAGATATTGCTTATGTACTCTACACAGCAAAATGAGGCGGCCGCCTTTGGTTTTTCGCTACTATGCAAAGTCAAGAGACATTTAACAGATCAAACATCACATAATTTAACGTTTAGAAGCTACTTTCAAAACAATATTTAAGTTTCTACTTCCAAATCTTCTAATTAAAAAATATGTAAACGGTTGGCCCTGCGAGCCATCCCTGAAACTTTCCGCTAAATTAAGGTATTTTAAGCTCAAAATAGTAAAAACTATAAGCATAGATTTTGTCAGTTCAAAAATCTATTTTGTTAAAAATGCCAGTACATTGATTTTTGTGCTAAATAACCGATAGGATAAATAACCGATAGGATAAAAATTTTTAACATTGCTTCGAAATTTTTCAAATTTCGAAGCAATGTTAAAAATTTTTTTTTTCAAAAATTTCCGTTATTGATAAATAACAAACAAATTGACCGATTTTGATCTAATTAACGGTTTTGACGCAGTTTTGAAAGGAGAAAAGTTGATAAGATGTTTAAATCATCGTTGCATTAGCCTGAATGTAATTTCAAAAATATTAGGTAAGTTTGTTAAAAACAACATAATTTTAATATTTAAAAAGCTGTAACTTTTGAAAATTAGGTTCGATTTTGATTTTTGAAACAGTATTCGAATTTATACGTAGTTTTTTAGTACTAAAATATCGTAGAATACCAAAAAACGATTGATTGAAAAATTTCGAAGTTATATTTCTCCCAAACGGATAAACCGATTTTGATGCAATTTATACATTAGACGTAGTTCTTTGAGGAACAGAGCTGGTTAGTTTTTATACTCAAATGGTACATTAATCTGGAAGTTATGTTAACAAAATGCTGTTTCACCAAAATTTGTTTTGGTGTTTTTTCAAAATTTCTCAAAATTACCTGGATCGACTTGGATCAAATTTTCAGAAAGTCTAAGTTGAGCGGAATCCAATCGAATGCCATCAACCGCGTTTCGATCGGTGCAGTTATGTTAAAAGTTATGAGATGTTTACATACACACATACATACACATACACACACACACACACACACATAAATACATACAGATATACTGACGTCATCGTGGAAATAGTCGGAAAAGGTTCCTAGGACCTTAAAACGTGAACATCTGGTGAAAACTCGATTTTCGAAAATCGGGGTAAAACAGTAACTTCCTTATCTACATACGTAGCGGGAAGTTAAAAAAGTTATAATAATTTTATTGTCTTTAAAAGTTATTATTAAAACAGTCGATTCTTAAAATTTAATTCGTTTCAGTGAGTCCCATCAAAGGTTAAGCTTGTTCGTAAATTATTTGCAAAGTCTAATCACGTAGGATCTAATAAACACCGGGATTCCCTGAGTCCTGGAAATACCGGTAGGAATTCATTCTAGAGATTAACTCCTACAAACTTTATCTATATGCAATGCTAGCATAATAGAAGTATGCATGAAATCAGGTACAACTGAAATTTAAATAGCTTGCACACAAAGAACGGAAAATGAAATGTGTGTTTCAAACGTGCTATTTTAATATGTAAGTTTATTCTGTACGATATTATATTATCTGAATCTGTCGTTCACGCGGCATGATTAATATTACGAGCAAATATTTGTGATTCATAACACGTAGGAATATGTTCGTGTATTTTGTACAAATCTATACTAATAAAATCGTTTGATCGGACTAAAAACGCACAGCTCAAGTAACAAAACGGATTTGTCTAAAATTTACATTAAATTAAATTTTCCCATGCGGTACCGGGCCGTTAGGTGTTTGAACTTTAAAGTATTACTGTCACCTTTGGGCTGGCGCTATCAGTCATCAACTGGTTGATTGAATCTGGCTCACTTAGAAAGAAAAATTAATAGCCAATTGATAGCCTTTATCATTAAAAACTGCAGAGCTTAGATCATCGTTGTAGATTTGCCAGGCTTTCAATATTTATCGGACACATTTTGGGTTGTCCGCATAGGAACTACAATACCTGATTCTATCAACACCCTTTCTCAATCACCAAACTAGACACATACGGTAGAATAACATTCATGTATATTTGAAACCCCCGCATTCTAACTAAAAAATTAGGTTATTCGTTCGTTACTTGTATGACTAAAAAATAAAAAATAAATCCCTTAAAAACTTAATATGTCTCATCGTCAGACGAGTCATCTCCTTTTTTGGTATTTTGTGCAATGCTTTGGGGTCTAAAGAAATAAACGTAACTGACACTCCTTTTCTTGATGAAACGACGTAGGATTTGACACTTTTTTTCAAACCTTAAACAATGGTGGTCCCATTTTACTTTAATTCTAATCATAAGGGTATATATGTCGCAGTGAAATTGTCAGTAGCCGTTAGATTATAATCTACCTAGAGATTTTATAATTTGGTTAGGTTAGGTTAGCAGTTAAATTATAATATCACCTAGGTAGATTATAATCTAACGGTATTAACAATTTCACTGCGACGTACACACAAGGAATAATTTGATTGTTTACTTACTGATTTTAATGTATGACCACTGACATAACTTTTTACAGATTTTGATAATTTTACTTTTATGGAATAGAGGATTGTCTTATACACTTATATAATTTTTGAAAAAAAAAAACACCAAAGGGTACGAAAATAGAGAATGAATGACTTCTTACAGAGTGATATTGATAATTCTATTATTGAATAGAATATATCCCGAGGGTTGACTCACATAATTAAAAAAATCTATCCCAAAGTGTACGACAGGAGAAGATGATCAAGATTATTCACTTACTGATTTTAATGTATGATCACGTATAATTTTTCGTCAGTTTAAATTTTTGTAAAAAAAGAAATTAATTATGTATTGACTAACTAGCTGCTACCCGCGGCTTCGCTCGTTCATATATATTTTACCACTTATTTAACCTTTTTTTATAAGCCATTTTATTAAAAATCTCAACATAGTGGGGCGGGCTGCTAGTATTGCAAAAAAAACAATATGTATAATTTTTAAAAGTGATTTCATTCAGTTCATAAAATTAACCCTCTAAGGGACTGAACTTTGAAAAACGCTGAAATAAATAACTATTTTTTTTTGCCTCACACAATTCATCGAATTTTCATGCAAATATATCCAAGGAATAAAATGTTTAAAACTTTTATTCCCTATTTCTCCCTTTTGAGGGTTACAATTTTAATTATCCTTCCTTAGTGGATGCCTACATCATAAGAGGAATACGTGTCTAAAATTTCAAGGTTTAGCCGGTGCAATTATATGCGTAAAACTTTCATTCCCTGTTTTACCCTCTTAGGAATCGAATTTCGAAAAATGCTTAAACACGTCATTCGTTATTTTTTTTATACTCAATTCATTCGAAATTTCATGCAAATATGTCCAGGGAATAAAAAGTTTCATACCAACTTTGATCCCCTATTTCGCCCCCTTCTGGGTTGAATTTTGAAATATCCTTCTTTAGCGGATGTCTACATCATAGAAGAAATACGTGTGCAGAAATTCTAGTTTCTAGCCCTCAGGGTTTGGCCTGTGAGTTGATGCCTCAGTCAGTCACTTTTGCCTTTTATTATGACTAATAACCAAGGGGTGGCTCTCTTGTTGGAAAAGATAACCGCATCATAGATGTAATGCTGCATTACATCTATGATGCAACAATGTAATGCTGCATTACATCTATGGTGTGACCAGTTAAAATGCCAAAAGCATTAGTTAGGTACAGTACAAGAAATATTTCTTACTTTTATAACATTAAGATAAATTGAATCCGACTTAACTCTTCAAAAGTTGCTATTGTTATCAATTCTGCTCTTGTATGTTGTAAGATAAATCTTAATTAATCGTCAGTTCATTGTTTGGCTTCACCGACCTTTGAGGTTTATAACTTGTTATAATTGTATTCTTATTTTTCTTCAAGGTCGTTACCATAATTGCTATTAATATGTCGTTTTTATTCAGTTTAGATATAGACCGGGATCCCTGGCACAAACTTTTTTTGATTACTAACAAGCTGAATTTTTGTAAACAGCTTCGTTTTGGCGAGACAACCATCTTTTCTATCTTCGAAAAATCTCGGATCGGGTAACTAATAAAGATAGATAAAAAAGAAAACTTTAGAGTGTTGAACTAAGAAAAGTTACTACTTTACGTGTAGGACAATATTACCCTTGAGTAATAATAATAATTAACAAGCTGTTGTGAGAAAATTAGGTTGTTATTAAATTGATTGATATCTATAACATCTCATAATTCCGAAACTTTACAGTGGAGGACTCGCCAAAAAAAAACATCGAATGCGTAGGACAAAAGTTTCATCGTGTTTTTCATAATAATTTAACAAGCGATTTAAGTCAAAAAAAAAAATTAGTTATTAATAAATATTTTTCCTTCACCGAATCAAAATTTTCAAACCTTATTATCTACCCAATTTGAGATTTTTTGAAGACAGAAAAGATGGTTGTCTCGTCAAAAGAAGCTGTTCACAAAAATTCAGCTTGTTAATCAAAAACAAGTTTGTTCCTGGGATTCCGGTCTAATATATTGTCATGAAGAAATATATCGCTGTTATTTATTTTATAATATCAATATAATAAACAATAGGTTTACGTGTCACATCTGTACCAATACTTTTCAAAAAACTGGCGAAGTGCGAGTCGGACTTGCGCACGATGGGCTCCGTACCATCCCTATTCAAGTTTTTATTTGTTTATAAAGATCGAGTTAAAAATTGCTTAAAAATTACCTCTGTTGTGGGAGCTTTCCTTTAATATTTACTTTATTTTTATTTAATTATTTATCTTGAAAGGTAATATACATCTTAATATTCTGTGAAAATTTTAAGCGTCTACCTGTTACCGTTATCAATGGACCGCAAAAGGATACGAAAAAACACTTTTATATGGGACCCCCTTAATATTTTCATTTATTTATTTTTAGTATTTGTTGTTATAGCGGCAACGGAAATACATAATTTGTAAAAATTTCAGTTTTCTAGCTATAGCGGTTTATGAGATACAGCCTGGTGACAAACAGACAGACGGACAGACAGACAGCGGAGACTTACTAATAGGGTCCCGTTTTTGCCTTTTATGTACGGAACCCTAAAAAATGAATAACTTAAATATTATATTTGGTTTTGTGTTTTTGTTTTTTTTTGCGTGTCTTCGTAATTATTTTTCTTTTTTGCTTGACTGTGTTAGAAGAAGGTTAATTGTGAGTGAGTCACATAAAGTATCTTCATGCCCGTATCCCTGAAGAGGTAGGCAGAGGTAGCACCCACAAATAGCCGAAGATACTTAATCCCATAATAGTGGATAGGTGGCAAGCCTATCGCCAATCGGGCACTTATTCAACCCCGGTCAACGTTGTTTTTTTATCAGAAAAGTGAAAAAAACACATTTAGAATTACCAACCCGGGAATTGAACCTCATGTTTTCACTCTGACACCGGACCACCGGACCATATATATGTATATATATATATATATATATATATATATATATATATATATATATATATATATATACATATATATATATATATACATATATATATATATATATATATATATATATATATATATATATATATATATATATAGGTAATATATATATATATATATATTACCTTTTTTCTAATACCTATTATAATTACTTAGTAGAAGAAATTTTCCAGTTATCATCAAGATCCTTTTAATTTTACAGATTGTGATGATAACTTGAATATTTTCAATAAGGTTTAGGTTGATATGTGTATTCTCATCGTATATTCAGCTCGAATGGTCAGGAGAAATCCAAAGTTTGATCCGATTCTTTTTATAGCTGGGGATGCTGGGATTGACAGATGTACGTGTTTATCCCAGGGACTCCAAGCAGCTGCTGAATTTGTTGCCTTCTTAGGCAGTTATTAGGCAATTACCAAGTTCTTACTTGGTAATTTATTAGCCAGAACGCAGTTGTGGGTAATTTAATAAATTATCCGCAACTGCGTTCACGTGGCCCAAAATAATTGTTTTCTTTTCTATTTTTATAGAATTTTCTATTTTTCAGGTTGGGTATAAAAGTAGCATATATCACTCCTGCATTGGGTAGCTTTCTAATAGTATATATAATATTAAATCGGTATTGTAACTTTTGAGTTTATACGTTACAAATATAAAAGATACAAATGTTTTCTCTTTGTAAAATTAGTAACTATAATTTTTTTTTTATTTTTTATATTTTTTATATTATAAGATAGCAAACAAGCAGATGGGTCTCCTGATGGAAAGAGTCAACCATCGCCTATAGACACCAAAGATGTTAATGGTGCGTTGCTATCTTGTGGCGAGGTCTAATGCCACATGCATAAGTTTACCGGCTACCTTACCCTCCAAACCGGAACACGAGAGCGACTAGCACTGACGTTATTGCGGCAGGAATAGGTAAGGCGGTGGTACCAGACCCGGGCGAGACAATGCGGAACTAGTTGGAATGCGGAATTAAATAATAAATATTCACGGGACAAATTACACTAACTGATCTAACCTGTGTTAGTCAACGATACTAATACATAGAAATACATATATAAATACTGGAATATATTTAATTATAGCCCAAACCCGGAAATACAAACATTCATGCTCAACACAAATGTTTGTCTCCGTCGGGGATCGAACCCGAGCCCCGTCGATTGCGTAGTCAAGGGTTGCTAATCACTCGACCAACGG
This sequence comes from Apodemia mormo, assembly GCA_036924255.1. Lineage (NCBI taxonomy): Eukaryota > Metazoa > Arthropoda > Insecta > Lepidoptera > Riodinidae > Apodemia > Apodemia mormo. Next base: position 23,975,967 of record JAUPFN010000007.1, on the reverse strand, counting down.
GGCGACTAATATAAATATAAAAAAATGTAATGCCAACTGCTCTGTTAAGTATTCAGGATGTTTTTACAAGGTTGATGCAAGTTTACAAATATTCGTACTAATTTGTTAATAATAGATTTATAACCAAAATGCATTAATTTTAAAGTAACAAATAAATTATTTGAATTACAGCTTCCAAAATAAACTAGATTGTCATGGTAAACAGTTGCTACGACCTACATAATATATTGTACAAATAAAATTCACTTTTAAGAAATTTAACAGGTCGGTTTTATGATGCGGTTGAAGTCCTTTACGACTTTTTCTCCATGGGAATATTTTAATTATGTATGTTCACTGCATGGCTTTGCAGACGAAAAATCTAAATCACTAGAATCTGTTGTGCATATTTGTCAACAAATTCCTTAGGGAAAAGAAGCTATACAGTTTTTGGTAGCCCACGCTTATTGAAAGTTATTATTGGAGCAAAATGACTAGGTATTATATTAATATTAATATTACCTACTTGTGCTACTCCAATACACCAGATTCCTTGTAAATCACACGCGATGGTGATCTAACGGACTTAAAACCCATACGATGTAATAGATAAAGAAAATTTTCCCTAATTGAAGAATAGATCAAGTGTCTTACCTGCTAGAATGTTACAAAAGGTAATAGGAAGCTAATATGTGTTGCTAAAATTGTACTTATTAACTAGTTAGTAAAGTTCCGCAACGTCTTACATAGTCCTGCCGCAATAGCATAAGTGTTGTACCTATTCAAGTTCAGAGGGTAAGTAGCCGGTAAACTTATGTATGTAGTATTCCAATCCTACTCCCACTGACAACAACGCGACATTAATATATTTTATGTCTATAAGTGATAGTTATCTCTTTACACTGGCAGAAACAGTCGTCCACTGCTTCATTTGTGGGGGATGGAAGATATGTTGTTAAGCTCTTTGATGAACTCTCGTATGTATTCAGGGAGCTACGAGGAAAAGGCAGACGTTTCCATTCCATTCTTCAATGACTCTTTTCGTGACATCACATCATAGCAGAAGCAGAGTAATGCTGTCACGAAATCTTCGTTGGCAGTCATGGCTGTAGTGTATGACAGATCTTCCCTAATGGTGTCACGTAGGATTCGCAGATGCGTTGAGTCTCTCTCTTGTGCTGCGTTGACTCTTCTAACTTGTGCTGCGTCGTATCCTCGCTGCCACAACAGTGGTGATATGGATATGACAGGCTAAATACAGTAGACTGTCAATCCAGCAAAAAACTTCTTATTTAAATTTAAACAACGAGTTACGTGGCTACAAATTTCATAATTAACTGACAGTTGCAACTGACATTTAATAACAACTGACATTTTCTTATGCTGGCACTATGAATCAACGTGTTTTTTTTTTTTTTTTTTTTATATCATAAGATAGCATACAAGCAGATGGGTCTCCTGATGGAAAGAGTCAACCATCGCCTATAGACACCAAAGATGTTAATGGTGCGTTGCTATCTTGTGGCGAGGTCTAATGCCACATGCATAAGTTTACCGGCTACCTTACCCTCCAAACCGGAACACGACAGCGACAAGCACTGACGCTATTGCGGCAGGAATAGGTAAGGCGGTGGTACCTGACCCGGGCGAGGCAATGCAGAACTCTACCACCTAGTAGTCACGATGGTAGTGACTCAATAGCCAATCGGTCGCCTTTTACGACCTGCCTGGCAGAACGGCAGTTGGCCTATTCTACAAAGGAGGCCGGGACCAACACGGCGAACACGTGTACATAACCTTCTACCTTACCCTTCAAACTGAAACAGGATATCAACTGGCACCGATTAAGTAAGATTGTGATAGATACGTCTACCTGGATAAGATGAGAGAGCTCTACTAAAATGAACTAAATTTTCTAGTAGGTATAATTTTTGGATTCGGATCAAAGTTGTGGACAAACTCTGTAATATTTAAATATCGTACAAGGTCACATATCGCTTTATGTCCTTGAAAATTTATAAACAAGTGGCAATAAAAGTGCATTTAAGAATTCATCGGCTGAACATATCGCACCTCCGCTCAAATAGTGTAACAATTCAAAAAATTTTAAAATTCAATTTTTGTACAATTCTTATCGTATTTGCCATAGTTTTATCTCCATTGGTGATCTATTGCTTATTTCAATGATTTGATACTATAACGGCGCTAGTGACGTTAGTGGTGTTAGTCTGAAAAGCGAAAAAAATAGGCAGGAGCAACTTAAAACCATAAGGGGGTTTAACTATTTTTACTCCAGAATCGTTTTTTGACTTATGACACTATTTGATCGGAGGTGCGATATGAAAGTCTAATCATCTGAGTGTATACCTAAATAAGAGTATGACACGAAATTTACTTATCTATCCTCGATTGCGAAGAGAGATATTAATACAGAGTTACGTTTAAAGCTCTGGCTAAATTTTAAAATTAGGAACTAAATATTGAATTAAAAGTGCGTTTTAATTATTATTGTTAAATTATTATAAGATAATCTATACATATAATAAAATCGTAGGAAAGTCAAAACTGTACATTGAATATTTTTTTAAAAGAATAATTGGGGCGTGATCTACAATCGATACCGAAGCCAGAAATATAGTTTTTAGAATTTTTGTCTGTTTGTCTGTATGTATGTTCGGGGTAAACTCAAAAAGTACTGCATGGATTTACTTCAAATTTTGCATGAATATTACTGACAGGTCGGGTCAATATATAGGCTACATATTATCACGCTATCACCTACGGGGGAAGAGCAGTGCGGAGTAAACGAAGTCCGCGCGGACGAAGTCGCAGGCAACAGCTAGTATAAAAATAATCGTTAAAAAATATCCCATTAAGATGAGCGGTGATCCCCATTGCTGCATTTTATTGGCCTGATAACGAGTATTGACTGTTTCTAGCGATGACGGGCGTCGACGGCTTTACGTGTTCATCCAAGGCACGGGAGTGGTAACACACCACCCGCCAGACTCCAAGCAGCTACTGATATTTTGGATCTCCGAGAAAAATCTCGTACCACCTCAACAGCACTTTTGCCTGGCTCGGAGACCGAACCTGGGACCTCATGATCTGAGCCGCTAGACCACGAATCAGACAAATTTTCTCTATTTAATATTAGTAATATATATACAGTTTCACATATTTTTACGTCAATACATCAATCATCATGACACCCGGTAATAGATTTTCAGTAACCAACTATTTATTGTCACGACTTGTCAAAAATTATAACATCAAAGCCTCCGAGAAAAACCCATAGAGACAGGGAGTGGACTTTGAGAAAAACTGTTTGAGAAAAACCGGAAAAGAATAAGTGGAAGATTACCTACAAAAATAAGAAAAGATCATAAGACAGAGGCTTTGAGAAAATCCGATGTTGATATTCGGAAGTAGAAGGTACCGGAAAGGAAAAAAGTAAGATTTTCTACAAAAGAAGTGAGATGCCATCAAAAACATAATTTGTAAAAAAACCCAAGTCTCGTAACTCAGTTTTTCTACGATAAAAAGTTGTGAGACCCATGTTATACCAAGTCGGTTAATTTGTTTAGTCTTAACTCAAGGAACCTTCTGTCTTAAGTTGTCACTAAGTTATTACTATATCAATACTAAAAAAAACGTTTTAAATAAATAGATTGACTTGGCATTGCACTAAACAATCTGGTGATATAATTTGTTATAATAATAGTAATAATAATAAATTTATTTATTTGGGTTAACCATAATTTGAAATTACAAAAGTAGGCTGGAGTCCACTTTATATGCCTGTTCCAGAGGACTCCGCTCTTCTATCTTTCAATTGTATTATTTAATAAAGTTATAATATAACAACAAAATCTTAGTGCCTATAAATAAAGTAATACATTATTATTATAAAAACATTAAGTAAATTAAATTAATATAAAACTAATCAAGCAAACTAAAATGTAACTGTACTCCACACGCTCACGCAGCAAAATTTTTCATAAATTCAAATGGCGTGTGGTCTAAGTATAAAAGTTGAGCAAATGAACAAATAATCATGGTCGATCTCGGGTAAGTAGTATTTTATAATGCTTTTGTAAATGCAACTTGCAGTATATTTACGCTTATTTGAGGTAAAAAAAGTATTACATTTATACCTTAAGTAATACTTTGTAAAAGTTTTTCCGTACAGTTATATGACAATAATTGTTTTAACCTAGGTATAAACAATAGTTTTACAGTCAAAATTATGTTTTCCATGAATAAGTAAATGTTGAGTGATGAATGTGTATTACTTGTAAGGTACATTGTGTTTTCATGCGGTGGCCAAGTCAATCCATTTATTTAAATAGTAAAAGATTTTTGATATTCTATATCAATATCAAAAATCTTTTACGTTTTAAATAATATATATATATATATATATATATATATATATATATATATATATATATATATATATATATATATATATATATATATATATATATATATATATATATATATATATATATATATATATATATATATATATATATATATATATATAAATAATAATAACTTAAAGTAATAACTTAAGACAGAAGGTCCCTTAAATAGGGACTAAATAAATTAGCCGACTTGGTATAACAAGGATCTCGCAACTTTTTACCGTAGAAAAACTGAGTTGCGAGACTTGTTTTTTTAAGTTTAAATGTTTTTGATGGCATTCATGTTTTTGCGCAAGGACTTTTTGAAACATTCATAGTGTAGCGTAACTCGCTGATTTCAATCTATGCCACAAATAAGCAAACATAATATGCAAAACATACATTTATTTAATAATGAACATATAAACATGAAGTATAGAGCAATGAATTAGTATTCAGAGCAATGAATACTAACTTACATATGAAGTTAGTTGATGTGGACGGCGTGAAGTGTGCTGACTTCCGAGCAAAGTATTTAGAATTCGGCGTTTGTTGCGCTGATTTAACAGTTTATTAGAAACGTATTAAAAGCGCTTTAACCGCTTTCTTTCTAAAAATTATTATACGGCGATGACGCGACCACTATCGGATGATTTTTGATAAACTGTTCTGTCCACAGAGCTGATCCTCATTACTTTGTATTATTACATGAATATTTAAATCATAAATACAAATACGATAATTGTTTAATATTTGCGTACCTAATACATAAATTTGTCGAGTGGTTAGCGCCCCTGACTACGCAATTAATGGGGGTCGGATTCGATTCCCGACAGGGACAGGCATTTATGTGATGAGCATTAATATTTGTATTTCTGGGTTTGGGTGTTTATCTATACATATAATAAAATCGTAGGAAAGTCATGTATGTCCGGGGTAAACTCAAAAAGTACTGCATGGATTTACTTCAAATTTTGCATGAATATTACTAACAGGTCGGGTCAACATATAGGTGACATATTATCACGCTAGCACCTATGGGGGAGGAGCTGTGCGGAGTAAACGAAGTCCGCGCAGACTAAGTCGCGGGCAACAGCTAGTTATATATATTTGAGTATTTATAAATGTCGATATATAAATATAAGATCGCCCCGTTGGTCGAGTGGTTAGCGGCCCTGACTACGCAATCGACGGGGCTCGGGTACGATCCCCGACGGGGACAAGCATTTGCGTGACAAGCATAAATGTTTGTATTTCCGGGTTTGGATGTTTATTAAATATATTCCAGTATTTATATATGCATTTCTATGTATTAGTATCGTTGACTAACACCCATTACACAAGCAAATAATTTGCTTACTTTGGGGTTAGATATATGTAATTTGTCCTGTGAATATTATATTTCTATGTATTAACATCGTTGACTAACACCCATACCACATGCAAATAATTTGCTTACTTTGGGGTTAAATCAATTCGTGTAAAATTGTCCAGAGATATTATTATTATCATTTATTATTATAAATAATGTTAGAATATGCTGATGTTTTGAACTAATTTTCAACTGATTTCCCAAAAGGAGGAGGTTCTGCATTCGGCTGAATTTTTCAGGGTTCCGTACCAAAAAGGCAAAACGGAACCCTATTATTAAGCTTCCGCTGTCTGTCTGTTCGTCGGTCTGTCTGTCACCAGGCTGTATCTGATAAACCGTGATAGCTAGAAAGCTGAAATTTTCACAAATTATGTATTTCCGTTGCCTTTATGACAACAAATACTAAAAATAAGAAAATAAAAATATTAAGGGGTCTTCATACAATAAACGTGATTTTTCGTATTTTTTTGCTATGATGGTAGGTAACTCTTCGTATGCAAGTCCGATTCGCACTTGGCCGGTATTTTATGCTTGTTACCACAGAACTTGGTCAATTATAAACCGATTTTGAAAATTCTTAATTTTTTTAAAATGATATACTTGGCTTGTAAGTCTATTTTCATTTGGTAAAGATCTAATGCGGGGATCCAGAGATATAAGAAATGGGATTAAAGGGAAATAAATGGGTTAAAAGATTATTTCAGTTCATCATGATCGTCAGTCGTATGGGGTGAAGATATGTTTGTGTAATTTAATATAATGTTGCAGAATATATAAAAGCTTCATAAATTGTCAACGTTAAGCTAATTGAAGCAATTTGTAAGTTACATTCCTGCTATCATTAAATTCCATAAAAATCAATCAATGTTATCTTTCTTGAAGCTTTAAAAATGTTTTTTAAATTCCAAGAACGATTATTGATAATCGTTCCTAAGGTTTTGAAAACATTATTGTTTCTTCCTTTAATTAAGGCGTATTTTATCTTTAAACATAATATTTCGATGTACGTGTATTCGTAATTATTTTTGTTTTAATGACACGGCTGAAAAATACTGAACGTTTATTATACTCTCGAAAGTGTGGTTACATACCCATTTGCATGTTTTAATCTTAATATATAAAAAATATGTGTCACATTGTTTGTCAGCTATGAATTCCTAAACAACTGAACCGATTTCAGTGAAATTTTGTAGATATCTACTGTTTGATCCAACTGAAAATATACACTAACTATATAACCAATTTTTTATACTGTTGGATATTTTGTGTCATATGTTCCAACTTAGGTCATAGTTAGGTCATAGGTTTTATCTAAATCAACAACGTCAATATTTTTTATTGCAATTTATTTGTTTCTTATGTTTTTATTTATTTCAATGATTGTAATCACGGATTAAGCTGGGTCATTGATAAATCCCGAAAGAATCAACCGATTTTAATCCATTTTACGGTATTTGACTCAGTCTTTTAAGTAGAAGATTTTAAAATAAATCGGTAAATTAGCCTGAAAGTTATTTTAAAAATACGAAGTAAGTTTCCTGTAAACAGCGTAATTTTAATATTTGAAAATTTGAATCAATTTTAATTTTTGAAACGGCATTTGATGTATTTTTTGTTACTAAAATAACGTAGAAGATAAAAAAATTATTGCTTGAAAAATTTCAGTTTTGTTGAAAAAACACCTTATTCAAAATTTTTCGTCAACAATACTCCTGAACGGAACTCCTGAACGGATAAACCGATTTTAATGCAATTTATGCATTGGAAGCAGTTTTTTTGATGAAAAGAGTTGATTTGATTTTGTACTCAATCGGTAAATAAATCTGGAAGTTATATTAAAAAAAGACCGGTCAAGCCGTTCAAAAATTACGAGGTGTTTACAAACACACAGAGAGACAGACATTCATACATATATACATACATACATACAGACATAATGACGTCATCGTGAAAATAGTCGAAAAAGTGTTAGGATATTTTTAATAACTGTGTATAAATGCATATGATTTATTACGTAAATACATTAACTAATATTTTAATAATAACGGATGTTTAAATTTTAACGGTAAGGCCGTTAAAATTTAAACTATACCGCGCCAATTGTCACCTGTTTGTGGCGTGATTAGAATCCCGCCTTAACCTAACGGTTGGCGGGGGTAAGACATTCATTTCTGCCATTCTATATCGGACAGTCCACGAGAACGGTTCTATATTTGATACTTGTCGAAAATGTGAGTCGTTATATTGAATGTAATGTAATGCAATGGATAAGAATATTTGATTATGTTGAAAATATCGAAAACTACTTAAAACGAGAATTGAGAATAATCGCATGTAAATGGAGGATATTATATATAAGAATCAATGTAATAAATTATGATTCAACACTAATGTGTTTTTCTGGACTAAAAGTCTACAAAAGGTCCCAGAACTTGATTTTCGAAAATCGGGGTAAAATCAGTAGTTTCTAGATCTACATACGTAGCGGCAAGTTAAAAATCTGTAAATTGGTTGATTGGTTGAGGCTATTCCTGAAACTTCCCACTAAATTGAGGTATTTTAAACTCAAAGAAACAAAAGATATACTCAAGCAAAGTTTTTTTAGTTTAAAAATCTTAATTAAATTGTTATAAATGATAGTCATTTTAATTTTTGAACAGAAAATCAAACACATATTTTCAAAAAGTTTCGTTATTGATGAATCCCAAATAAAACAACCGATTTTTATCAAATTGCGGTTTTTGATGCAGTTTTTTAGAGAGAAAATCTGATTCAATTTTTAAATCCTTCGGCATATTAACCCGAAATTTATTTAAAAAATATTAAGTAAGTTTGCTGGAAACACAAAATATTAATATTTAAAAAGCTGTAATATTTGAAAACTTGATTCGATTTTGATTTTTGAAGCTGCAACTTGCTGATTTGCAACTACGTCAAGTAGTTCTTAGGTACTATAATATTGAAGAAGGCCGAAAAATTATTGGTAAAAAAATGTCGAAGTTAAGTAGAGAAGAACCCTTTTTTATTTTTCTTCAATTCATATGAAATTTCATGCAAATATGTCAAATAAAAAAAATCATACAATTTTTATTTCTCTATTTCAACCTCTTGGAGGTTAAATTTTGAACAATTATTTCTTAGTGGATTCTTTTGTCATACTTTTATGCCCTGTTTTACCCTGTAAGGGACTAAATTTTGAAAAACGCTGAAATACATAACTCACTGTTTTTTGCCATATTCAATTCATACGAAATTTTATGCATGTATGTCCAGGGAATAAATTTTTTTATTTTAATTTAAAACGATAACTCCTGAATGGAGAAACTGATTTTGATGCAATTTATGCTTTGGAAGCAATTTTTTGGGGAAAAGAACTGATTAGAATTTGTATATATATTTGTACATGCTGCTGATAAATTTGGAAGTTTTATTAAAAAAATACTGTATCGTTAAACATTTTTTTGAAGTTTTTGCGAAAATTCTCAAAATTTTATGGATCTAGTCGGTTACAATTTTCAGGAAATCTAACTTGAGCGGAATCCAATCGAATTATCCTCTTAGGCGTTGAGTATTTAAAAACGCTTAAATACATAACTCATGACCTATTGTTGTTGTACTCAATTCATATGAAATATCATGCAAATATGTCCAAGGAATAAAAAGTTTTATACAAATATTTTCTTTTCTATTTCACCCCTTTGGAGTTTAAATTTTTTTTAATCATTCCTTAGCGGATGTTTACGTCATAACAGGGACACGTGTGTAAAATTTCAAGTTTCTAGCCCTAAGGGTTTGGCCTATACGTTTATTTATTTATTTATTTATTTAAATACTTTATGGCACATAATGGTACAAAGGCGTAACTTAATGCTGTTAAGCATTTTCTCACAGTTTGCCTTCCGTAATGCTGAGAGAAAAAAATTGGGTAGTGCATAATAAATTAATTATGAGCTATTAATAAAACTTAACACTAGATACTAATTTATCATAACTAACCTATTATTAAGAATATTCTACAAGAGTCATATAAACATTTTAAGAACCTCAGTATAAATAATACAAACAATTAATACTATAAATAAATATAGGTTGACTACTTACATAGAGAAATATACATACATCAATACTCAATAGTAAATTATAGATACATGTTCATAATATTTAATTACATATACAATAATTAAGAATTCTGACGTTTTAAAAAGTGATCATATACTGCAGTTTTAAAAAGTGATAGTGTTGATGATTCACGCATCTTAGAGGGAAGATCATTCCATAATCTTATCGCAGTAACACTGAAGGAATTAAAATATGTTGCCGTATTGTGGTCCGGATACATCAGCGTACTTGAGTGAAATGACCGCTGAAGCCTACCCTGATTTGAAATGTATGCAAAACGTTCTTTTAGATATATTGGAAATGATGGATTCTTCAGAATGTTAAATAAACATGATAAAACGTGAATGTCACGCCGAAAACGAATATTCAGCCACTTCAATCCCGACCGAAAATGAGTGACATGGTCATATTTACGCAGTCCGAAAATATATCGTATGCATAAATTAAGCAGCCAAACAAGTTTATTTAACAATTCATCGGTTATATCAGTGTAACAAATATCCGCGTAATCAAGGATAGGCAACAACAGTGCATTAACTAGTGTAATTTTAGTTTTTAAAGGTAGAAAGCTTTGTAGACGTTTTAGTGCATGCATAGATGCAAAAAGTTTACGACTAAGTTTACTTACTTGAAGCGACCATGATAAGCTGTTGGTCATATAATTACCTAAGTTTTTTACGGACGTACGGTAGGAGAGACTTTTACCGTTGAGAGACACAGGGGAGAGTGTCTCCAAATCAAATTGCGCCAGATATCTATCACGCCCAATTAACATTACCTGCGTCTTATCGGGATTCAACATAAGTCCATAGTTTTTTGCCCAAGTGCAAACTGCATTTAAATCAGCGTTCATATTTGCGATGCCTTTATCTAGGTCGTTCGGCTTAAACGACAGATAAAGCTGCAAATCGTCTGCATACAAATGGTAGGAACAATGCTGTATATGAGAAGTGACTGCATTTATAAAAACCGAAAAAAGTAAGGGGATAACACACCGCCTTGCGGAACACCGCTAACAACATCACACCAGTCCGACTGCATTCATGAGTTCGGGTTTGTTGTTGACGCCCACTAAGATACGACGTGAACCAGGCCGTTGCCGATTGACATAAATTTAAGGAACGAAGAATAGCAATTAGAATATCATGGTCCACACAATTGAACGCATTGCTGAAATCAAGAAGAGTAAGAAGCGTGATCTTTCTTTCATCCATGGCCCACCGTTTATCATCAGTGATTTTTATGAGAGCCGTTGTCGTACTATGACATGGGCGAAAGCCTGACTGAAAATTATTTAGCAGGCCATGTGTTGAAAGAAAATCAGAAAACTGAATGTAAACAATGCGTTCTAAAATTTTTGAGAGGTAAGGTAAAGTAGATGTAGGTCTAAAATGGGAAGGATTTGTGGGATTATTTTTCTTGGGTATTGGGGTTATAAAAGCCTTACTCCATGAGATCGGAAATTCACCAGAAGATAATGACAAGTTAATGATATCCGTGATGTGGGGTAAAATCACGTCAAGTATTGGTAGAATCATGATTGTTGTTAATGTGTTGAGTATAATCTTGCTAACAAGGCTTTCAGGAACTGGTTCAAATGTGAAAGGCGTACTATGTTTAACACCAGACAGCTTTATATCATGGAGCGTATTTTGTTTAAGGTATGGATCAATTTTGTGAGATGGAATAGAAAACTGTATTTAGAACATTAATATTTAAATGGCAAGGCAATTCAGTCTGCAACTTCCCAATACCCAGAGAACGAAGAAATTTCCACATATTTGTGGGAGAGGAATATTCAATATTCGAAAGAATGTGGCGGCGTTTTGCATTTCTTACCATTTGATTACAGCGATTTCTTGCTAATTTGAAGGCAGCCCAAAGCTCTGGAGAGCGATGCTTATTGAATTTACGCTTCAAACGGTCCCGACGAGCCATCAAATTGCGAATATGGTCATTCATCCAAGGTGCAGGGGGATGTTTCATTCGAACAGGTCGCAGAGTTTGTTTGTCGTATAGCTCCATTATGAGATTAGTAAAACACGCAACTTTATCGTCTACACTATTCCGTAAATCAAGTTGGGACCGACCTATTTTTGCGGCATCTGAAAGTAGTTTTGATTCATCTATTTTATTAAAGTTACGCTGCATAAATATTTTACATTTACTTTTTTGAGTTCTTAATTTATAAGATGAAAATATCAGGTCATGGTGTGAAAAACCAGGTGCCGCAAGCTGTCCACTGTGGCAAATACGATCACTTTTAGATGTAATTATGACATCTAATAAAGAGTGGCAGTCATTAGTGTGATAAGTCGCATTGAGTGGCAGTATCTGTAAGTTACACGATGTTGTTAACTGCAAAAGAGTACGAGCTCGCTTATTGTCTTAAAAGGCAAGTATTAAAGTCACCCATCACAACACAATGGTCATATTGGGGTGTATATGATTCTAAAAGCTTTTCGAAATGTTCGAAGTAGTCAGTCAGTGGAGGAGCATACACAACTCCAAGTAAAAATAGAGATTGTCCCACAATTATTGCCAAAAGAATGTATTCGTAGGATATATATATATATATATATATATATATATATATATATATATATATATATATATATATATATATATATATATATATATATATATATATATATATATATATATATATATATATATATATATATATATAGATGTTTGTATTTTTGGGTTTGGGTCTATTTTATGTATATAAAAGTATTTATATATGTATTTCTATGTATAGGTATCGTTGACTAACACCTATAACACAAGCAAATAATCTGCTTAGTTTGAGGTTAGACAATTCGTGTAATTTGGCCAGGAATATTTATTTATTTAAACAAGCTTATCTCAGAGATCTTGACACTGCCTTCATATAACATCTGATCGATTTGATAATATTATACCAGGTAAGTTCCGGTACCGATATCCTTTCATATTTGCATTGTATATAACAAAATGAAACACTATTTAATATTTTAATTTAAAAAGGCCATATTCATAGTGCCAAATATTAAAAACAAATAATAAAGTTACTTAGTTTAACAACAGTATTGCATTCATTTGGTGCTATCAAGATAAATATAGCGGTATTGGGAAAGGCTGCATCGAATTCTTGTTCGTCGAAGGCAACGGGAGGGACAGGAATTACGAGATTTAATTTTAAGATTTTTTTTCCCTTTACAATTTGCGAGTTCATTCACCTTGCTACTAGGGCTGCCAACGTTCTTTTAGCATAAAATAGTAGCAAAGGATTTTTCTAATGCAACCATATATAACTGTAAAAACCTTTCCAACCATGCGAAGGTTATAACCACCATACCTAAAGACGCCTTAAAGGTAAATGACAAGTTTTTTAGTATATTATAAGACAGCAAACAAGCTGATGATATAAGCGATGGTTATTTATTTTCGTCAGAAACGGTGAAAATAAATAACCATCGCTTATAGACATAAAAGATTTTAATGGTGCGTTGCTATTGTGTGACAAAGATGGTGTGCCAAATACATAAATTTACTGGCTTCCTGACTCTCCAGCTTGGATAACGATAGCGACATGTACCAACGATATTATGCCAGGAAAAGGTAAGACGATAGTACCAGAATCCCGGGCGAGACGTTGGAAAAATCTGCCTAGCAGCGAGGCAGTTGATATATTCCTTGAAAGGGGTCCATCCAACGAATCGATAGAGTTCGGGTTCGATTCCCGACAGGGAAAAATTTCGCCGTGTTGGTCCCGGCCTCCTTTGTAGAATAGGCCAACTGCCGTTCTGCCAGGCAGGTCGTAAAAGGCGACCAATTGGCTATCGAGTCACTACCACCGTGGCTACTAGGTGGTAGAGTTCTGCATTGTCTCGCTCGAGTCTGGTACCACCGCCTTACCTATTCCTGCCGCAATAGCGTCAGTGCTTGTCGCTGTCGTGTTCCGGTTTGGAGGGTAAGGTAGCCGGTAAACTTAAGCATGTGGCATTAGACCTTGCCACATGATAGCAACGCACCATTAACATCTTTGGTGTCTATAGGCGATGGTTGATTCTTTCCATCAGGAGACCCATCTGCTTGTTTGCTATCTTATGACATAAAAAAAACACATTTTTGTGGTGAGCATATAGTTTATATTTCTGGGGTAGGTGTTTATTATGTATATTGCAACATTCATAAATGTATTTCTATGTATTAGAAATGTTGATTACCACCCATACTATACATGCAAATAATTTGCTTACTTTGGGGCTAGATCAATTCGTATGATTTGCGGTGTAATTTGTTCACCAATATAATTACTACCAATATCTATAATTACAATTAATGTAATGACTACTATCTCCAATATTTTATTATTAGTATTTTATTTAATGGTTTCAAAACCAGCCAGATACAAAAGTCTCGAATTCAAATATAATTCGTATAATTTGTCCACCAATATTATTATTATTATATCAACACACACTCGCAGTCACTGGCATTATAATGCCACTATGATAAATATAATTTAAGTCGTGGTAATATAACAGAACACTACTGTCGAACTACATTAGTAGTCGCGACGACAATGTCCTGTTTTGGTTTCTTGTTTTGTAGACGATCTATTTTTCAGAAAGGGATCAAACCAAATTGAGGAAACTTGCCGGCTAGTCAGATTAAAACTGAAGGTCAATAGATATTTCGGTTCATTCCGATTCAACAGTATGTCAGCTGGCGAAATGGATGATCTCCGTAGCTGCCCTCAATTTTTGGAGCGGGAAGTGTTAATAAAGTTAAAGCTGTTAAACTTCGTTAAAGCTGAGTTTTTACTATATAAAAATATAACAAATACCACTTCTGGTCCGAGTCGGGAATTGAAGCTGAGAATTCACGTACTTAGTAAATTAATAATGATTTTATAAACGCTGGTACGTAATGAAAACTAACTTAAAAAAATTCAAGGTTAAAATTGTATTAAGTATTTCGCATGTATTTTATTTTAATTTATGAATTCTACTAAAACAAAAGCAATAATTTTCAAAAATTAAAATCTCTGTTAAAAATTCAACTTAATTTATTTTGGTTTCCAAATGTATCGTTATCATATTGTTTTTTGTCTTATTGAAGTTTTCTTTTTAATGAAATAAAAAGAGTAAACCGAAAGTGAATAGATGTTTCAGTGAATTATGACAGTTGGCGGATAGCGAATGATTGTCTTTTTCTATCAGGAGAGTCATCTGCGTTATTTATTTATTTTATATCATAAGATAGCGAAACAATCATATGAGTTATGATATAAAATAAATAAATAACTAAAAAATGAGTATAAGGTATCATCAAGCAGGTTTTCCTATTAGTTAAGGCAGTAAACTAAATGTCAATAAACGTTCCGCAGGGGTATCATCTAACATTTGCAATTCGCCAGTGATTAGCGATGACTCTTAAACGTAGTGAAAAAATCGTCAAAACCATGGCAATTGCTTGCTGGTCATTGGATGCATTTTTGGGATGCTACAGCACCAAAACTAATCAAGCGGCAACGACTGCCACTTATATACTAGGCTTATTACATTCTTGCAATAACTAAACAATCACGATAATTGCACATTGGGAGATACGTAATAACCCTGCCGGTTCACCACAAATCACTGGCCTGGCCTTTGAGAGACCAAATCACGACTATCGTTTTTTTCTTGAGTAAGACCCGGCCTACAACTTAACGAACTAATTCTACGTACTGGAGTACCTATAACCAAATCACTACCAGACCTCGACCTGCTTCGGGTTTCATAAATTTTTCCAAAAAAAACTTAATAATACTTTCGTCTGACTGACTGAGGAATCGAAGCCGGGGTTTAGTAATCGGAGCCGAACAGGTTGAACACTAGAACACGAATATCTGACTGTTTATTAAATTGTGTTTTATATTCATTACCATTAAATTTAATAATTAAATATCGCTTGACTAGATGACTACATATCATTTAGTCAAGCGATATTTCAATTAAATTTAATGGTACAAATTGTAGGTCTTAATATTCCAATGACTTCTATGTATGTAGTAAATTTATCTGTGATATTTGGTATTGGCATCATGTGCGTTAAAAAACAGTTATATTTTTATAGTCATGCTGATCCGACCCGAAGCGTCGCCCGCGAGCATTTGTTTTATTAAAAAGCAATAGAAAATCCATAAAATTTATAACGACAGAATTGACAAATAAAATAGTTTTTATTATCAAAATGTTTAGCTAAGAACCTGTTTTAAAACGCGCTGAATATTATGGTACATAGTTGGTGTTAAAATATTAAGCAGTATTTGCGTGATGCGCGTTTAAAGAAAAACAGTTATATTTTAAAGGTATAGATTAATATAGAATGGTTGGTAGCCCTACGTGATACTGAAGTATGGTCATTTGCACTGCCCACACAGCCATATGATATGTCCCATTAGCTTAATTATAGCGGTTTCATAATTACTTATTATTTATAGGTCATAGGAGATAAACGTGAAATTATTATTAATACCGATAGCCCTCTTGTGGAAGTGTGTCCATATTTCTATGGCTCCATTATACCATAGACGAAACTATAAAATCTCTATAGTTTGATAACAAAATTCACGAAAAAAATAATCTATATTAATATTAATATTAATTAATTAATTAATATTAATTAATAATATTATAAATGCGAAAGTTTGGATGTTTGGATAGATGTTTGGATGGATGTTTGTTACTCAATCACGCAAAAACTACTGAATGATTTTAAATAAAATTTGGCACACAGATAGATAATGACCTGGAACAGCACATAGGCTAAAATTTAGTCATCCCGCGGGATTCGCCAAAAACTCTTTTAATGCAGCGGGCTGCACGCTGCAGCTAGTATTATATATGGGTGTAAAGTGCCATAACCTTATCTAGTTCAGGGAGCTGTATTGTACCTAGAGGCAGCTCTAATACCTACTTGATACCAAATTTTAAATACTGCTGTCATCTTCTGAGGTCTTACCCTCTCTTTCTAACACAACTGTTTAAAAGCTGGCTAGACATCATAGACTGAGATATAACGTAAATATTTGTTTCACCGGATTAATACGACTACAACTTTTATCTAATACTTCATGATGTAGCCAGCAGAATAAGTCGGAACTACAGCTACTACCTTGTGAAATGTCATGCCATTGTTGTGAAATTTACTATGCCAAATTCTATAATTCTCTGTTTTCGTAATTGTTACAAAAAAGGGGCACAAAGTTTTCGCTTTACATATATAAATTTCCTAGGGTCTCTGTATCATAAAACTTTACATTATAGGCTAGCAAAACAGCAGACAGTTTTCCTGACAAAAAGATAGACACCAAAGATATTAATGGCGCGTAGCCATCTATATGGCAGGGATATAAAGCTGCTAACATAAGTTTAATGACTACCTTATTCTTTAAACTGGAATATGATAGTCATAAACATTAACGCTAAAGCGGCAATCAGGTTACGATGTAAAACCCAGGTCAGACGTTGCAGAACACGCTCTGCATTTGGCTTTTACGAACTGCCTAATTAGAATGAATACCGAATTCTTTCAATTGGGCTTTTTGGGGCATTTAAACAAATATTGTTAGATTTCTTACGCTGTCAAAAAATAAGAATTAGAATAAGGAGTAAATACACCCTTACTTACCTTGACTTTATTTCGCGTGATCCATACCACAAAACAAATAGATTCTGAACTCCATACAAAGGGCGTTCGAGCAACGCACACGTAGACTACTAGGTAGATAGATGTACTCGGCGGTAGAGTTCTGTAACGTCTCAACCGGATACTTGGTACCACCGCCTTACCTATTCTACCCGCAATAGTGTCAATACTTGTTATTGACGTGTTCCAGTTAGCGGGTAAGGTAGCTGATAATATGTATACATGTGGTATGCCATCTCACCACACGGATAGCAACGCACAATTAACATCGTTGTTGTCTATAGGTGATGGTTTCTTTTACCATCAGGAGAACCATCTGCTTGTTTGCTATCTTATGATATAATAATATAAAAATATATACCTCTCACAGCCACGATATTTCGGAATTATTGGGAATAAACGAGAGTGCGTACCGCTTGAAAAATGCGTCAGTGAACTTTTTCTAGTGAAAATTTGTAATAGGTATTACAGTACAGTAATAACTAAAATATAACATTTAATATTTTAGTTATTACTGGTTTACATTTACATTTTTTCTGTTTATTCTCAACAATAAATCAAACACCTAGATACGATTACCACTACAAATTTTTGTTCATAAAGGCCCCGATTACACTTGATTAGTGCGTGTGTGTTTAATGCAGATGCTTTGTATTAAGTAAAAATAATTGAAAACAGTCGTTGATTAGTGCGAGTGATTAGTAATCAGTGGCTATTCACTTTTACTACGCTAAGTTTTTAAAAAATATTGTAGGTCTGTGAAAACAATTTTTCTATTGAGGGACTCGTTTGTGAAATATTAAGCTTTAAATTGCTATTTTTTGTTAGAATCACGTATCTCTTCATTCTTCCCTCTTCATTCAAATAACTGGTAGGTTTTGGTGGTGAAAAAAATTCACAGTAGTAGTACACATAATGAATTTAAAAAGAAAACTATCACGCCTTAGAAGGCTTTACAAGTTTTTGAGTAATACTCGGGTAACTTATACATTGTACTTATATAGACGGTGAACCTGTGACACGGATATATCCGTCATTAGCGTTAAATGTTCATAGTATGAAACAATGAAAGCCCTCTTCTTAGTCCGATTTTCGAATTGTACCTATAATTTTTAGCACTCAATCAGCCCACCACACCTTAATCTGACTCCCTTTAGTATATACTAGTAAATATTAATTACAATTAATTACCGCCCCGTTGGTCAAATGGTTAGCGACCCTGACTACGAAATCGACGGGGCTCGGGTTTGATCCCCGACGGGGTCAAGCATTTGTGTGATGACAATAAATGTCCGGTTTTTGGTATTTATTAAATATATTCCAGTATGTATATATGTATTTCTATGTATTAGTATGGTTGACTAATACCCATAACATAAGCAAATAATTTGCTTATTTTGGGGTTAGATCAGTTAGTGTAATTTGTCCCGTGAATATTTATTTATCTATACAAATAAATAAAATTGGAGTGTCTGTTTGTAATTGAATTGATGTATACACGGTACATATACCAAAATAACATTTTTTACAATTTTTGTCTGTCTGTTTGTCTGTCTGTCTGTCTGTCTGTCTGTCTGTCTGTCTCTCTGTCGGTTTGTTCCGACTAATCTCTGGACCCGATGAACCGATTTTGATGGGACTTTCACTGGCAGATAGCTGATGTAGTAAGGAGTAACTTAAGTTACTTTTAATTTCTAAATTTTCCACGCGGATGAAGTCGGGGGCTCAGCTAGTTTTTTAATAAATTAACATGGCACTGTTCTTTTACTGAAATCACTAGACGCTTTCTCGACCGTTGAAATGAAAAATATGATATAACCTTTCATTTTTCTTGTCATCTAATCTACAAAATTCAATGAGTCCCCTCGACACTCAGGTAAATCTCAACACAGCATCTTAGGCACTCTTACTCATCTCAGGTGCAACGCAGTAAATGGATGTTCTCGACGCCAATTGCGTCGCCACTGCAAACATGTAATGACAAAAATTGCACAGTTTATGTGCAATTTTAGTGCAAGTAGTTTATTTTCTTCTACACCAACACTGCTGTTACTAGACCGATGACACGGTAAACAGTGTCCAAATAAATAAATGTCAATTTGCGAAAAACCTTTTATATTATGATATTAAGTAACAAAGATATTGCGATAAAAGTAGAGGCTTGTTAGAGCTTACAGTTTATTTGCGTTCATTGCCACATTCATTAGTATTTGGTGCTTGATATTTATTTGAAATAGTGAAAGTGATTTAGTATTTTTTGTATGTCAAAGCAAAGAAGCGTTGCCATTTGTGCCATACACATAACATGTAATGCCACAACCATGCATGCATAAGTTTATCTTACCTTATGTTCCCAACGGATCTCTACTGTGATTGGCACTGACGTAAATGGGGCAGGAATAAACGGCAGATTGTACCATGAAGTATTAGGTAAAGGTGGAGCTAGCACTCGTATTAATCACTTGAAACAAATACCTACATTACATTTCATTCTATGAGGTCTCGTCATCTCTTTTTATACAACTGTTTTAGAAAGAGAGGTTAAGACCTCGGAAGATGACAGCAGTATTAAAAGTTGTGTTTCATTTAGGTATTACAAGTGTTGCCTACCAGATATATTATATGTATCAGCTTCTTGGATTGTACCAAACCTAGATGAGAGGTTGTCAAACTCTCGTAATTAATAAATACATGGTATAGTAATACACGAAGCAAAACTTTGTACTCCTTTTTCCAATAATGACCCGAACAGTTGAATGTGAAATTTGGCACAGTTAAAGTTTACATTGCGGAGGACTGCAGAAACCTAATATTTTTATATAAAATGCACTAGAAATATGTACATTAAATTAATAAAAAGAAACATTACACACGCTACATTTATTTGACTCACATGATAATATACACACATGTATAATATTTTCTTTTTACGGCTAAAGTTTGTTATCAAACTAAAAAGAGATATTATTGTTTAGCTATAGTCGAATTTCGGCCACAGGTAATCACTAGCATAGATATACTGAAGTATATACTCAAAGATCGCTAGTTTGTTTGGCATTTATTTTAAATTATAGTTCTTATCCTCGCGTATCCCCGAAGGGATAGGCAGAGGTATAACGAGTGCACCCACGATTAGCCGAAGATACTGGGTCCCACAAATATGGTAGGTGGCAAGCTTATCGCCAACCGGGCATTTTCCAATCCCAGGCAACATATTTTTTATCAGAATATCCAAATATCAGAAAATTAAAAAAACTCACATTTTTTTAATTGCCTTTCTCAGGACCTCATTTGGTCAACGCCAACGCGGGACCACTAGACCACAGAGGCGACTTATATTGTAATTATTAGCTGCAGAGTGCAGCCCCTTTTATTATAAAAGTTTTTGGTGAATCCCGCGAGATCTTCTAATTTTTGCGAAGTGAAAGTCGGGTATGTCGGAAAGGGTATGAAAGCAGGATTAACGCGGTCGAGATGAGATCGCTAAGAAAAATATGTGATGTAACACTCGCGGGCCGTGTTCATAATGTGGAAGTGAGAGAGAGGTTAAGTTTGAAAGAAAGTGTCGGTGTAAAGATAAGAAAGGGCATGCTCCGTTGGTTCGGACATGTAGAAAGAATGGTAGGCGAAAGATTAACAAAACAGACATACAATGCTAATGTGGAAGGATGTAGGTACCGGGGAAGACCAAGACTGACATACCATGATCAGATTGATCGTGTACTGTCCGAAGGCGGTTTTAAGAGTCTTCGCAACCGGCGTGTGTGTATGAAGAGAGTGATGAATGTGGAGGAAGCGAGGCAAGCCTGCAAGGATCGTGATGTATAGCACTCGGTTCACTCTGCCTACCCCGTAATGGATCTGGCGTGAAGATATGTGTATATGTGATGTATGAGTATAAATTCACGTTTTCGTGCTTACCTCGTAAGGGATTTAGCATGAAGATATATGTTATTATATAGCACCCCATAAAAGTGAATTCGGTTACGTTATGTCGGAAGCCTATCGAAAAAACTTCATCATACGGATTATTGATTTTATATCAAATTCAGTCGAAAGTAATGTTTTATGGGATAAAATAGCGTCTAATATTGATCTTTCTTTGAAATTATGGTTAAAGAGCCCAAGATGGTAGATAAGGATTTACTCGAATGACATGAGGACCTAATGGATTTTGTGGATATGATAACAGGAAAAATAAAAGGTTATTATGCCATATAACGATTTTCATTTTATTAGCAACAAAAGCATTTACAGATTAAAAAAAAAAATAGTGGCATGGAGGCACTGAAGCGTGTCGGATTAAGGTATGGTGGGTCAATATCGAGCTACAACTTATAAAATCTGACGACTTGGCTGTAGCGTAAAGGAATAAAAGGTCACAAATTTGCAAAAAAAATGTTGTGGATTATTTTTCTACTGCCCTAGTTACTCGGCTTTATATAAAAGGCTTTTGTAGTATGTATCTTTATATGTTAATCTGTCGCTCAAGTAAATTTCAAAATCCCCTCTTGAGTTTCTCTACTATTAGTTATTGACTATCACAAAAAATAATGTCCGTGGTTTCACTTTAGAGACATGATTTGGCTTTTTAATTCCTGTTGTAAAAATCCTGGGGGGAATTTCTATGGTAATAGAAATTCCCCCCAGCAGTCCAGCAGATTTTTTTTAAATATCTGTAACGCACTGGCCTTATGGGCCTTCACCGCTTTACCGTGTCTGGCCAAGAGCTAATGGACTTTTATGTTTTGAAAAATATTTTATATTCTACACTTTTTATCGTCGACAATTGGTGAAACTACGTTTTAATACAATACTTATTACCTACTTAATAATAGGTACGTGAACTCTTTCACAATAAGTAATATAATATTTATTACTTAATAAAACTTATACTGTTTCACAATACTTGTTGTAAAGCAGTACAAGTGTTGTATAAAAATATTTTAAATATTGATATAAATAAAGACAATAATCTATACATATGTATATATATATATATATATATATATATATATATATATATATATATATATATATATATATATATATATATATATATATATATATATATATATATGAAGTGAACTTTGAATGACTTGAGAATTTCGTAGTCTAGCTGTGATTTGGCCTTAATATATGTATATTTTATAAAAAAAAATGTCTCCTCTACAGGTATAGTGGCAACTATGTATTATTCCCCCTGGCGTGTGTGCTAAGAAGAAAAGGTTCAACCAAAATTTTATAACTTTTAAGTTAATGCAGTTTAAAGTTTGACAGAGAATAAAAAAATCATAGTACAAAACATGAAACAAAACTTTAAACACTTTAAATGAACACTTACAGCTTCATGCTTTTTACTATGATTTTTTTATTCTATGTCAAACTTTAAACTGCATTAACTTAAAAGTATTAAAATGTTGGTTGGATCTTTTCTGCTTAACAGGGTCCAGTTAAGGTGGTGGTACCAAGTCGTGCCATAAGGGCGACGTTGCAGAACTCTACCACTTAGTAAAGGCGAGGTATTTCGACACGCGTCAATTCTATAGGAAATGGGTGGTGCGGTATGTTCTGAAACCGCTGGGAAACGTGTTAATTTTCGGACAAATAAATATAGGATATCACCTGAAAATCAAAATTAAGCACATTCTTTTTTGTATTACAACTAAATATCACCATATAAAAATCATGTGGAAGATTAGAAATATGATTTACAAATTATTTGTTTTAGAGATTTTTTTAGCATGTTTTCGGAATTTTATATGATCGAGTAAAGTACATTCTATCATGTAACAAGTTAGCACATTCCTTAGATAATATCTTCAGGTATATCGTGTAATTGTAAAATTGTTATTTAACAATCAATACAAAAAAAACGTGATTAAACAAACCAGTTTTTTCCCGTTTGTCGCGATGCCTCGACTTAAGTGACACGCGTTAGCCTTTTCTCAGGTTGATGTTTTTATGTCATAGGATGGCAAACAGGCAGATTGCTCTTCTGATGGAAAGAGACAACCATCGCTTCTAGACACCAAAGACGTTAATGGTACGTTGCTATCCTTGTGACGGGATCTTAGTGCCACATGCATAAGTTTATCGACTACCTTACCCTCCAAACCGAAACACGACAGTGACAAGCACTGACGCTATTGCGGCAGCAATAGGTAAAGGTACCAGTCCCGTGCCAGAACTCTACCACCTAGTTAGTAGCCTCGATTTTAGTGACGCGCATAGCCAATAGTTCCTCTTGCAATCTGCCTGGCAGAACTGCAGATGGTCTATTCTTCAAAGTAGGCCGGTTCAACACGTAGGAAAACGATACGACGGGAGATTTTACGATATAATTATTAAATCAATCAATTATTTTAGGACCAAAACTCTAGCCTTACCAGTTATTAACTTAGACACGTATATTTAAATAGAGTGTAGTTTAGAGACAGTCTGTTATCAAGCACCCAAAACTTTTGGGGAACATTTTTTTTTGGGAAAAATAGTATTTATTATCGAAAGCAAAAAAAAACATTGAACATTGAACAGGAAATAACAAAATGTAAATAAAATAAGCAATTAAAACAGTAAATGATACTGTATTTTTTACAAAACTGTATTCACTAATTTTTTATACACAAGTTTTTTTCTATGTATATTTTTTATGTAATTTTATCAAAATCAGAAAATTTCAACTCTTAGATCAATATTAATATTTTAGTTATTACTGGTTTACATTTACATTTTTTCTGTTTATTCTCAACAATAAATCAAACACCTAGATACGATTACCACTACAAATTTTTGTTCATAAAGGCCCCGATTACACTTGATTAGTGCGTGTGTGTTTAATGCAGATGCTTTGTATTAAGTAAAAATAATTGAAAACAGCCGTTGATTAGTGCGAGTGATTAGTAATCAGCGGCTATTCACTTTTACTACGCTAAGTTTTTAAAAAATATTGTAGGTCTGTGAAAACAATTTTTCTATTAAGGGACTCGTTTGTGAAATATTATTAAAGCTTAATATTGCTAATTTTTGTTAGAATCACGTGTCTCTTCATTCTTCCCTCTTCATTCAAATAACTGGTAGGTTTTGGTGGTGAAAAAATTCACAGTAGTAGTACATATAATGAATTTAAAAAGAAAACTATCACGCCTTACAAGGCTTTACAAGTTTTTGAGTAATACTCGGGTAACTTATACATTGTACTTATATAGACGGTGAACCTGTGACACGAATATATCCATCATTAGCGTTAAATGTTCATAGTATGAAACAATGAAAGCCCACTTCTTAGTTCGATTTTCGAATTGTACCTATAATTTTTAGCACTCAATCAGCCCACCACACCTTAATCTGACTCCCTTTAGTAAATACTAGTAAATATTAATAACAATTAATTACCGCCCCGTTGGTCGAGTGGTTAGCGACCCTGACTACGAAATCGACGGGGCTCGGGTTTGATCCCCGACGGGGTCAAGCATTTGTGTGATGATAATAAATGTCCGTTTTTTGGTGTTTATTAAATATATTCCAGTATGTATATATGTATTTCTATGTATTAGTATGGTTGACTAATACCCATAACACAAGCAAATAATTTGCTTTCTTTGGGGTTAGATCAGTTAATGTAATTTGTCCCGTGAATATTTATTTATCTATACAAATAAATAAAATTGGAGTGTCTGTTTGTAATTGAATTGATGTATACACGGTACATATACCAAAATAACATTTTTTAAAATTTTTGTCTGTCTGTTTGTCTGTCTGTCTGTATGTCTGTCTGTCTGTCTGTCTGTCTCTCTGTCGGTTTGTTCTGACTAATCTCTGGACCCGATGAACCAATTTTGATGGGACTTTCACTGGCAGATAGCTGATGTAGTAAGGAGTAACTTAAGTTACTTTTAATTTCTAAATTTTCCACGCGGATGAAGTCGCGGGCTCAGCTAGTTTATTAATAAATTAACATGGCACTGTTCTTTTACTGAAATCACTAGACGCTTTCTCGAGCGTTGAAATGAAAAATAAGATATAACCTTTCATTTTTCATATTATCTGATCTACAAAATTCAATGGGTCCTCTCGACACTCAGGAAAATCTCCACACTTAGCACGTTGGGCTCTCCTACTCATTTCAGGTGCAACGCAGAAAATGGATGTTCCCGACGCCAATTGCGTCGCCACTGTAATGTCGCAAACATGTAATGTCAAAACTAAACTGTGCAATTTTAGTGCAAGTAGTTTATTTTCTGCTACACCAACACTGCTGTTACTAGACCGATAACACGGTAAACAGTGTCCAAATAAATAAATGTCAATTTGCGAAAAACCTTTTATATTATGATATTAAGTAACAAAGATATTGCGTTAAAAGTAGAGGCTTGTTAGAGCTTACAGTTTATTTGCGTTCATTGCCACATTCATTAGTATTTGATGCTTGATATTTATTTGAAATAGTGAAAGTGATTTAGTTTTTTTTGTATGTCAAAGCAAAGAAACGTTGCCATTTGTGTGGTATGTTTAATGCCACAAGCAAGCATGCAGAAAATTATCTTACCTTATGTTCCCAACGGATCTCTACTGTGATTGGCACTGACGTAAATGGGGCAGGAATAAACGGCAGATTGTACCATGAAGTATTAGGTAAAGGTGGAGCTAGCACTTGTATTAATCACTTGAAACAAATACCCACGTTACATTTCATTCTATGAGGTCTCGTCATCTCTTTTTATACAGCTGTTTTAGAAAGAGAGGTTAAGACCTCGGAAGATGACAGCAGTATTAAAAGTTGTGTTTCATTTAGGTATTAGAAGTGTTGCCTACCAGATATATTATATCAGCTTCTTGGATTGTACCAAACCAAGATGAGAGGTTGTCAAACTCTCGTAATTAATAAATACATGGTATAGTAATACGTGAAGCAAAACTTTGTACTCCTTTTTCCAATAATAACGCGAACAGTTGAATGTGAAATTTGGCACAGTTAAAGTTTACATTGCGGAGGACTGCAGAAACCTAATATTTTTATATAAAATGCACTAGAAATATGTACATTAAATTAATAAAAATAAACATTACACACACTACATTTATTTGACTCACATGATAATATACACACATGTATAATATTTTCTTTTTACGGCTAAAGTTTGTTATCAAACTAAAAAGATATATTATTGTTTAGCTATAGTCGAATTTCGGCCACAGGTAATCACTAGCATAGATATACTGAAGTATATACACAAAGATCGCTAGTTTGTTTGGCATTTATTTTAAATTATAGTTCTTATCCTCTCGTATCCCCGAAGGGATAGGCAGAGGTACAACGAGTGCACCCACGATTAGCCGAAGATACTGGGTCCCACAAATATGATAGGTGGCAAGCTTATCGCCAACCGGGCATTTTCCAATCCCAGGCAACATATTTTTTATCAGAATATCCAAATATCAGAAAATTAAAAAAACTCACATTTTTTTTAATTGCCTTTCTCAGGACCTCATTTGGTCAACGCCAACGCGGGACCACTAGACCACAGAGGCGACTTATATTGTAATTATTAGCTGCAGAGTGCAGCCCCTTTTATTATAAAAGTTTTTGGTGAATCCCGCGAGATCTTCTAATTTTTGCGAAGTGAGAGTCGGATATGTCGGAAAGGGTATGAAAGCAGGATTAACGCGGTCGAGATGAGATCGCTAAGAAAAATATGTGATGTAACACTCGCGGGCTGTGTTAATAATGTGGAAGTGAGAGAGAGGTTAAGTTTGAAAGAAAGTGTCGGTGTAAAGATGAGAAAGGGCATGCTCCGTTGGTTCGGACATGTAGAAAGAATAGTAGGCGAAAGATTAACAAAACAGACATACAATGCTAATGTGGAAGGATGTAGGTACCGGGGAAGACCAAGACTGACATACCATGATCAGATTGATCGTGTACTGTCCGAAGGCGGTGTCAAGAGTCTTCGCAACCGGCGTGTGTGTATGAAGAGAGTGATGAATGTGGAGGAAGCGAGGCAAGCCTGCAAGGATCGTGATGTATAGCACTCGGTTCACTCTGCCTACCCCGTAATGGATCTGGCGTGAAGATATGTGTATATGTGATGTATGAGTATAAATTCACGTTTTCGTGCTTACCTCGTAAGGGATTTAGCATGAAGATATATGTTATTATATAGCACCCCATAAAAGTGAATTCGGTTAAGTTATGTCGGAAGCCTATCGAAAAAACTTCATCATACGGATTATTGATTTTATATCAAATTCAGTCGAAAGTAATGTTTTATGGGATAAAATAGCGTCTAATATTGATCTTTCTTTGAAATTATGGTTAAAGAGCCCAAGATGGTAGATAAGGATTTACTCGAACGACATGAGGACCTAATGGATTTTGTGGATATGATAACAGGAAAAATAAAAGGTTATTATGCCATATAACGATTTTCATTTTATTAGCAACAAAAGCATTTACAGATTAAAAAAAAAAATAGTGGCATGGAGGCACTGAAGCGTGTCGGATTAAGGTATGGTGGGTCAATATCGAGCTACAACTTATAAAATCTGACGACTTGGCTGTAGCGTAAAGGAATAAAAGGTCACAAATTTGCAAAAAAAATGTTGTGGATTATTTTTCTACTGCCCTAGTTACTCGGCTTTATATAAAAGGCTTTTGTAGTATGTATCTTTATATGTTAATCTGTCGCTCAAGTAAATTTCAAAATCCCCTCTTGAGTTTCTCTACTATTAGTTATTGACTATCACAAAAAATAATGTCCGTGGTTTCACTTTAGAGACATGATTTGGCTTTTTAATTCCTGTTGTAAAAATCCTGGGGGGAATTTCTATGGTAATAGAAATTCCCCCCAGCAGTCCAGCAGATTTTTTTTAAATATCTGTAACGCACTGGCCTTATGGGCCTTCACCGCTTTACCGTGTCTGGCCAAGAGCTAATGGACTTTTATGTTTTGAAAAATATTTTATATTCTACACTTTTTATCGTCGACAATTGGTGAAACTACGTTTTAATACAATACTTATTACCTACTTAATAATAGGTACGTGAACTCTTTCACAATAAGTAATATAATATTTATTACTTAATAAAACTTATACTGTTTCACAATACTTGTTGTAAAGCAGTACAAGTGTTGTATAAAAATATTTTAAATATTGATATAAATAAAGACAATAATCTATACATATGTATATATATATATATATATATATATATATATATATATATATATATATATATATATATATATATGAAGTGAACTTTGAATGACTTGAGAATTTCGTAGTCTAGCTGTGATTTGGCCTTAATATATGTATATTTTATAAAAAAAAATGTCTCCTCTACAGGTATAGTGGCAACTATGTATTATTCCCCCTGGCGTGTGTGCTAAGAAGAAAAGGTTCAACCAAAATTTTATAACTTTTAAGTTAATGCAGTTTAAAGTTTGACAGAGAATAAAAAAATCATAGTACAAAACATGAAACAAAACTTTAAACACTTTAAATGAACACTTACAGCTTCATGCTTTTTACTATGATTTTTTTATTCTATGTCAAACTTTAAACTGCATTAACTTAAAAGTATTAAAATGTTGGTTGGATCTTTTCTGCTTAACAGGGTCCAGTTAAGGTGGTGGTACCAAGTCGTGCCATAAGGGCGACGTTGCAGAACTCTACCACTTAGTAAAGGCGAGGTATTTCGACACGCGTCAATTCTATAGGAAATGGGTGGTGCGGTATGTTCTGAAACCGCTGGGAAACGTGTTAATTTTCGGACAAATAAATATAGGATATCACCTGAAAATCAAAATTAAGCACATTCTTTTTTGTATTACAACTAAATATCACCATATAAAAATCATGTGGAAGATTAGAAATATGATTTACAAATTATTTGTTTTAGAGATTTTTTTAGCATGTTTTCGGAATTTTATATGATCGAGTAAAGTACATTCTATCATGTAACAAGTTAGCACATTCCTTAGATAATATCTTCAGGTATATCGTGTAATTGTAAAATTGTTATTTAACAATCAATACAAAAAAAACGTGATTAAACAAACCAGTTTTTTCCCGTTTGTCGCGATGCCTCGACTTAAGTGACACGCGTTAGCCTTTTCTCAGGTTGATGTTTTTATGTCATAGGATGGCAAACAGGCAGATTGCTCTTCTGATGGAAAGAGACAACCATCGCTTCTAGACACCAAAGACGTTAATGGTACGTTGCTATCCTTGTGACGGGATCTTAGTGCCACATGCATAAGTTTATCGACTACCTTACCCTCCAAACCGAAACACGACAGTGACAAGCACTGACGCTATTGCGGCAGCAATAGGTAAAGGTACCAGTCCCGTGCCAGAACTCTACCACCTAGTTAGTAGCCTCGATTTTAGTGACGCGCATAGCCAATAGTTCCTCTTGCAATCTGCCTGGCAGAACTGCAGATGGTCTATTCTTCAAAGTAGGCCGGTTCAACACGTAGGAAAACGATACGACGGGAGATTTTACGATATAATTATTAAATCAATCAATTATTTTAGGACCAAAACTCTAGCCTTACCAGTTATTAACTTAGACACGTATATTTAAATAGAGTGTAGTTTAGAGACAGTCTGTTATCAAGCACCCAAAACTTTTGGGGAACATTTTTTTTTGGGAAAAATAGTATTTATTATCGAAAGCAAAAAAAAACATTGAACATTGAACAGGAAATAACAAAATGTAAATAAAATAAGCAATTAAAACAGTAAATGATACTGTATTTTTTACAAAACTGTATTCACTAATTTTTTATACACAAGTTTTTTTCTATGTATATTTTTTATGTAATTTTATCAAAATCAGAAAATTTCAACTCTTAGATCAATATTAATATTTTAGTTATTACTGGTTTACATTTACATTTTTTCTGTTTATTCTCAACAATAAATCAAACACCTAGATACGATTACCACTACAAATTTTTGTTCATAAAGGCCCCGATTACACTTGATTAGTGCGTGTGTGTTTAATGCAGATGCTTTGTATTAAGTAAAAATAATTGAAAACAGCCGTTGATTAGTGCGAGTGATTAGTAATCAGCGGCTATTCACTTTTACTACGCTAAGTTTTTAAAAAATATTGTAGGTCTGTGAAAACAATTTTTCTATTAAGGGACTCGTTTGTGAAATATTATTAAAGCTTAATATTGCTAATTTTTGTTAGAATCACGTGTCTCTTCATTCTTCCCTCTTCATTCAAATAACTGGTAGGTTTTGGTGGTGAAAAAATTCACAGTAGTAGTACATATAATGAATTTAAAAAGAAAACTATCACGCCTTACAAGGCTTTACAAGTTTTTGAGTAATACTCGGGTAACTTATACATTGTACTTATATAGACGGTGAACCTGTGACACGAATATATCCATCATTAGCGTTAAATGTTCATAGTATGAAACAATGAAAGCCCACTTCTTAGTTCGATTTTCGAATTGTACCTATAATTTTTAGCACTCAATCAGCCCACCACACCTTAATCTGACTCCCTTTAGTAAATACTAGTAAATATTAATAACAATTAATTACCGCCCCGTTGGTCGAGTGGTTAGCGACCCTGACTACGAAATCGACGGGGCTCGGGTTTGATCCCCGACGGGGTCAAGCATTTGTGTGATGATAATAAATGTCCGTTTTTTGGTGTTTATTAAATATATTCCAGTATGTATATATGTATTTCTATGTATTAGTATGGTTGACTAATACCCATAACACAAGCAAATAATTTGCTTTCTTTGGGGTTAGATCAGTTAATGTAATTTGTCCCGTGAATATTTATTTATCTATACAAATAAATAAAATTGGAGTGTCTGTTTGTAATTGAATTGATGTATACACGGTACATATACCAAAATAACATTTTTTAAAATTTTTGTCTGTCTGTTTGTCTGTCTGTCTGTATGTCTGTCTGTCTGTCTGTCTGTCTCTCTGTCGGTTTGTTCTGACTAATCTCTGGACCCGATGAACCAATTTTGATGGGACTTTCACTGGCAGATAGCTGATGTAGTAAGGAGTAACTTAAGTTACTTTTAATTTCTAAATTTTCCACGCGGATGAAGTCGCGGGCTCAGCTAGTTTATTAATAAATTAACATGGCACTGTTCTTTTACTGAAATCACTAGACGCTTTCTCGAGCGTTGAAATGAAAAATAAGATATAACCTTTCATTTTTCATATTATCTGATCTACAAAATTCAATGGGTCCTCTCGACACTCAGGAAAATCTCCACACTTAGCACGTTGGGCTCTCCTACTCATTTCAGGTGCAACGCAGAAAATGGATGTTCCCGACGCCAATTGCGTCGCCACTGTAATGTCGCAAACATGTAATGTCAAAACTAAACTGTGCAATTTTAGTGCAAGTAGTTTATTTTCTGCTACACCAACACTGCTGTTACTAGACCGATAACACGGTAAACAGTGTCCAAATAAATAAATGTCAATTTGCGAAAAACCTTTTATATTATGATATTAAGTAACAAAGATATTGCGTTAAAAGTAGAGGCTTGTTAGAGCTTACAGTTTATTTGCGTTCATTGCCACATTCATTAGTATTTGATGCTTGATATTTATTTGAAATAGTGAAAGTGATTTAGTTTTTTTTGTATGTCAAAGCAAAGAAACGTTGCCATTTGTGTGGTATGTTTAATGCCACAAGCAAGCATGCAGAAAATTATCTTACCTTATGTTCCCAACGGATCTCTACTGTGATTGGCACTGACGTAAATGGGGCAGGAATAAACGGCAGATTGTACCATGAAGTATTAGGTAAAGGTGGAGCTAGCACTTGTATTAATCACTTGAAACAAATACCCACGTTACATTTCATTCTATGAGGTCTCGTCATCTCTTTTTATACAGCTGTTTTAGAAAGAGAGGTTAAGACCTCGGAAGATGACAGCAGTATTAAAAGTTGTGTTTCATTTAGGTATTAGAAGTGTTGCCTACCAGATATATTATATCAGCTTCTTGGATTGTACCAAACCAAGATGAGAGGTTGTCAAACTCTCGTAATTAATAAATACATGGTATAGTAATACGTGAAGCAAAACTTTGTACTCCTTTTTCCAATAATAACGCGAACAGTTGAATGTGAAATTTGGCACAGTTAAAGTTTACATTGCGGAGGACTGCAGAAACCTAATATTTTTATATAAAATGCACTAGAAATATGTACATTAAATTAATAAAAATAAACATTACACACACTACATTTATTTGACTCACATGATAATATACACACATGTATAATATTTTCTTTTTACGGCTAAAGTTTGTTATCAAACTAAAAAGATATATTATTGTTTAGCTATAGTCGAATTTCGGCCACAGGTAATCACTAGCATAGATATACTGAAGTATATACACAAAGATCGCTAGTTTGTTTGGCATTTATTTTAAATTATAGTTCTTATCCTCTCGTATCCCCGAAGGGATAGGCAGAGGTACAACGAGTGCACCCACGATTAGCCGAAGATACTGGGTCCCACAAATATGATAGGTGGCAAGCTTATCGCCAACCGGGCATTTTCCAATCCCAGGCAACATATTTTTTATCAGAATATCCAAATATCAGAAAATTAAAAAAACTCACATTTTTTTTAATTGCCTTTCTCAGGACCTCATTTGGTCAACGCCAACGCGGGACCACTAGACCACAGAGGCGACTTATATTGTAATTATTAGCTGCAGAGTGCAGCCCCTTTTATTATAAAAGTTTTTGGTGAATCCCGCGAGATCTTCTAATTTTTGCGAAGTGAGAGTCGGATATGTCGGAAAGGGTATGAAAGCAGGATTAACGCGGTCGAGATGAGATCGCTAAGAAAAATATGTGATGTAACACTCGCGGGCTGTGTTAATAATGTGGAAGTGAGAGAGAGGTTAAGTTTGAAAGAAAGTGTCGGTGTAAAGATGAGAAAGGGCATGCTCCGTTGGTTCGGACATGTAGAAAGAATAGTAGGCGAAAGATTAACAAAACAGACATACAATGCTAATGTGGAAGGATGTAGGTACCGGGGAAGACCAAGACTGACATACCATGATCAGATTGATCGTGTACTGTCCGAAGGCGGTGTCAAGAGTCTTCGCAACCGGCGTGTGTGTATGAAGAGAGTGATGAATGTGGAGGAAGCGAGGCAAGCCTGCAAGGATCGTGATGTATAGCACTCGGTTCACTCTGCCTACCCCGTAATGGATCTGGCGTGAAGATATGTGTATATGTGATGTATGAGTATAAATTCACGTTTTCGTGCTTACCTCGTAAGGGATTTAGCATGAAGATATATGTTATTATATAGCACCCCATAAAAGTGAATTCGGTTAAGTTATGTCGGAAGCCTATCGAAAAAACTTCATCATACGGATTATTGATTTTATATCAAATTCAGTCGAAAGTAATGTTTTATGGGATAAAATAGCGTCTAATATTGATCTTTCTTTGAAATTATGGTTAAAGAGCCCAAGATGGTAGATAAGGATTTACTCGAACGACATGAGGACCTAATGGATTTTGTGGATATGATAACAGGAAAAATAAAAGGTTATTATGCCATATAACGATTTTCATTTTATTAGCAACAAAAGCATTTACAGATTAAAAAAAAAAATAGTGGCATGGAGGCACTGAAGCGTGTCGGATTAAGGTATGGTGGGTCAATATCGAGCTACAACTTATAAAATCTGACGACTTGGCTGTAGCGTAAAGGAATAAAAGGTCACAAATTTGCAAAAAAAATGTTGTGGATTATTTTTCTACTGCCCTAGTTACTCGGCTTTATATAAAAGGCTTTTGTAGTATGTATCTTTATATGTTAATCTGTCGCTCAAGTAAATTTCAAAATCCCCTCTTGAGTTTCTCTACTATTAGTTATTGACTATCACAAAAAATAATGTCCGTGGTTTCACTTTAGAGACATGATTTGGCTTTTTAATTCCTGTTGTAAAAATCCTGGGGGGAATTTCTATGGTAATAGAAATTCCCCCCAGCAGTCCAGCAGATTTTTTTTAAATATCTGTAACGCACTGGCCTTATGGGCCTTCACCGCTTTACCGTGTCTGGCCAAGAGCTAATGGACTTTTATGTTTTGAAAAATATTTTATATTCTACACTTTTTATCGTCGACAATTGGTGAAACTACGTTTTAATACAATACTTATTACCTACTTAATAATAGGTACGTGAACTCTTTCACAATAAGTAATATAATATTTATTACTTAATAAAACTTATACTGTTTCACAATACTTGTTGTAAAGCAGTACAAGTGTTGTATAAAAATATTTTAAATATTGATATAAATAAAGACAATAATCTATACATATGTATATTTATATATATATATATATATATATATATATATATATATATATATATATATATATATATATATATATATATATATATATATGAAGTGAACTTTGAATGACTTGAGAATTTCGTGGTCTAGCTGTGATTTGGCCTTAATATATGTATATTTTATAAAAAAAAATGTCTCCTCTACAGGTATAGTGGCAACTATGTATTATTCCCCCTGGCGTGTGTGCTAAGAAGAAAAGGTTCAACCAAAATTTTATAACTTTTAAGTTAATGCAGTTTAAAGTTTGACAGAGAATAAAAAAATCATAGTACAAAACATGAAACAAAACTTTAAACACTTTAAATGAACACTTACAGCTTCATGCTTTTTACTATGTTTCTTTTATTCTATGTCAAACTTTAAACTGCATTAACTTAAAAGTAATAAAATGTTGGTTGGATCTTTTCTGCTTAACAGGGTCCAGTTAAGGTGGTGGTACCAAGTCGTGCCATAAGGGCGACGTTGCAGAACTCTACCACTTAGTAAAGGCGAGGTATTTCGACGCGCGTCAATTCTATAGGAAATGGGTGGCGCGGTATGTTCTGAAACCGCTGGGAAACGTGTTAATTTTCGGACAAATAAATATAGGATATCACCTGAAAACCAAAATTTAGCACATTCTTTTTTGTATTACAACTAAATATCACCATATAAAAATCATGTGAAAGATTAGAAATATGATTAACAAATTATTTGTTTTAGAGATTTTTTTAGCATGTTTTCGGAATTTTATATGATCGAGTAAAGTACATTCTATCATGTAACAAGTTAGCACATTCCTTAGATAATATCTTCAGGTATATCGTGTAATTGTAAAATTGTTATTTAACAATCAATACAAAAAAAACGTGATTAAACAAACCAGTTTTTTCCCGTTTGTCGCGATGCCTCGACTTAAGTAACACACGCGTTAGCCTTTTCTCGCCTATAATAAAATACCTAGCGATATAGCAGTTAATATATTCTTCAGGTTCCGAAGAACAAATGGGTTGATGTTTTTATGTCATAGGATGGCAAACAGGCAGATTGCTCTTCTGATGGAAAGAGACAACCATCGCTTCTAGACACCAAAGACGTTAATGGTACGTTGCTATCCTTGTGACGGGATCTTAGTGCCACATGCATAAGTTTATCGACTACCTTACCCTCCAAACCGAAACCCTTATACAGCAATAGGTAAAGCGGTGGTACCGGTCCCGGGCCAGAACTCTACCACCTAGTTAGTAGCCTCGATTTTAGTGACGCGCATTGCCAATAGTTCCTCTTGCAAACTGCCTGGCAGACCGGCAGATGGTCTATTTTTCAAAGTAGTCCGGTTTAACACGGAGGAAAACGATACGAAAGGGAGATTTTACGATATAATTATTAAATCAAGGTTTTAATAAAATCAGTATTAATCAGTGTGCTAAGTGTGAGTTTTTCTTTTCGCATTCGATCGTGAGCGCGTTTCGAGTTTACTAGGAATTTGTATGTGATTTGTACAGCGCCACCTAGTGGTAAACTGGTTTCTCACGTTTACCACAAGTTGGCGCTGTAAAAATCACATACAAATTCCTAGTAAACTCCAAACGCGCTCACGATCGAATGCGAAAAGAAAAACTCACACTTAGCACTCAGGTGTAATGTTAGACATTTTAAAAAAAGTTAAACGTTTTTTCGCGTTTTACGACACAACTAAAAGTTTGAGTAGATTAGTCGTAGGCGTATATTATAAGGTTGTTGTTTAGGGGATCCAAACCCTTGTTTTTTTTTGACGGGGTTTTAGTGCAGTAATAAAAAGTTCTGGATAAAACCAGTCAACTTCCAAACTCCTATACATCCCCTAAAACAAAGTTATAGCTACGCCCATGAGAGCAGTCAAATTGTTTGACAGACCTATAGGCTATATTATACGTACGAGTTAAATGAGACTATCAATTTTAAAAAGATAAATAATTATTTTATCATACTAACGTACTAACATTATGAATAGAGAAGCATAATAAATTTTATGTGGAAGTGTGAAATTTAATGGCGAGCTTTAACAGTGAAATCGACTCGTATGCCGTGACACCAAGTGGCATGACGCTCTCTTATGTCGTCAGTCTGAAAAAAACTTTTTCTTTTAAATAGTTTGTTACTACTATTCTCACTTTTAGAATAAAATTCACTCATTATTGAATCAATTGTAAATATAAATAAATAAATAAATACTCACGGAACAAATTTACACTTACTGATCTAACCTCAAAGTAAGCAAATTATTTGCTTGTGTTATGGGTGTTAGTCAACGATACTAATACATAGAAATACATATATAAATACAAGAATATATTAAATAAACACCCAAACCCGGAAATACAAACATTTATGTTCATCACACAAATGCTTGGCCCCATCGGGGATCGAACCCGAGCCCCGTCGATCGCGTAGTCAAGGTCGCTAACCACTCGACCAACGAGGCGGTCAAATAATATAAATAATTATTTGTATTTACAATTGATTAATAGGTCGCTGAAAAATATTTTTTGCATTTTATAAGTAAAAAGTTGTAGTACAGTCTCTTTGGATACGGTTTGTAACTGGCTGGTTTCGAAACTATTAAATATATGGTCTTCAAAAAAATAAAATTAAATATCAATATAAGCTTGTTATAAAATTTGCTTAAGAATATTACGGTGTGTACAATATGCAGAAATTTGGGGGCGATAAATCAATCTAGCTATGTTTCATATTTAAATAATAGAAACTGCGTCAACAGTCGAATACAAATCTTAAATACTCTCAAATCACGCTTATAGAAATGACCGACCGAGTTCTGACGTAGCATAGGTACAAATATAAATATAAATATTCACGGGACAAATTACACTAACTGATCTAACCCCAAAGTAAGCAAATTATTTGCTTGTGTTATGGGTGTTAGTCAACGATACTAATACATAGAAATACATATTTAATACCAAAATATATTTAATAAACACCCAAACCCGGAAATATAAACATTTATGCTCATCAGACAAATGATTGTCGGGGATCGAACCCGAGCTCTGTCGATTGCATAGTCAGGGTCGCTAACCACTCGACCAATGGGCGGTAAGTATATAATATATAAAAAACTAGCGGCCCGGTACGTGCTACGCTTTCGCTTATAAAGTGAAATATTAAAAATGTGATAAATGAAGAACCGCTCTACCGATTTTGTGCAAACTTCACATAATACATCTACTAAATAGTCCGTACAAATCATACACATAAACATTTGGTTTGGATAGGTGAGCCCGTCCTTGAGTTATAAAAGTACAACGAAAAGTGGCATTGATTTATATATACTACCTGTATTACAAACCTCCTCCTTTTCGGAAGTTGGTTGAAAATAGTTGTTATGTTTCACTACCAGGAGTCCCGTGGCGGTTCATTTTTTCTACTACTACCCAAGAGCAATATAGATTACTTCTTATCCAATAGAACAAAAAGAAGCAATGTTTCGGGTCAAGGGAATAAAGTCGCATGTAACAACTAGTATCTTTTAGTATGAAGCTATTTGTTCAACCTGTATAAAGTTTAATTTTACTTTAGAAGACGTGACAGGCAGTGGCAATAAATGTCTTTTCAGTGTTTTACGCCCACATAAATTCGTAATTTGCAAATTTGTTTTATCTTCTTCATAATGTTTGTTTCAGTTTAGTACTTACTGGGTGATGTATATTAATGCTTATCTCTGGAGGATCCACCCACATGACCTTGTTTAAGATGTTTTGATCAATTTCAGTTGTTTACTTCGTCGTATCTGATAAACCCGTTACTCGCCTTAAAACTTACTTTCCAATACAATGTTGCCAATAAAAATTTCGTTTACCCTATAAATTTATGTATATCAATCAATACAAGAAATGTAATAATTGTTAGACATAGAAAATACTATAATAAAGACATTACGACATTGATACAGGTTCCCTGGTGGTAGGAAACGTAGGTATATTTAAATTATATTAAAAAAACAAGAGACATTTCGGTTTATCAAGATTCATCGGTTCGTTGGTTAGGTTCACGTGTGCACACAGTTTGCTCTCAAAAACCTCAATAACACGTTTATGCCGATCCAGGGACCAGGGATCAATTTGTAGTATATGTAAGTTTTTGTATGTACTTATGTAGTTATATATGTATATGTTTATAAACATTAATATATCCACGTAACTATACGTATATAACGTTTTTAACCGCCTCGTTGATCGAGTGGTTAGCGACCTTGTAGTGTAGTGGCTAGCGATCGATGGGGCTCGGGTTCAATCCCCGACAAGCATTTGTGTGATGAGCATAAATATTTGTATTTCCGGGTTTGGGTGTTTATTAAATATATTCCAGTATGCATATATGTATTAGTATAATTCATTAACACCCACAACACAAGCAAATAATTTATTTATTTATGTAAATATTTTATTTAATTCAAATACTAATTAAGAAATATTGTTAATAGTAAACATTTTAATATTTTTGCTGTGCACTTAGGTAAAGAATGCCATATAGCATTGTGGCACCGCTGGTGCTTACCGCTGACGGGTCATCGTGATGGAACCAGCGGGCCAACTTATTGTCAGGTGACGTCATAACTGTGGAGCTGATGACGTCACACAAGGATAAGGAAGGGGAAAAGGAAGATCTTCCCAGCCAAGCAAGGTACTGCCTGGAGACCGAAATCCAATTGAGAAGCGTTGAAACTTGTATATAGTGTGTACAAGGTAAATAATTGTGATATCGCGATTCAGGATTTAATTTTTAATTTTCATTTTTTTTCTATTTTTTATTACTTATACTGGTAGCGTTTGTAAATTGCTTGAATCGCTACAGTACTCTCCCCCAAGACCGAAGGTCGATCTGGTTGTGCCAGTGAAGCGTATGTGTCTTGAGTGCTCGAATCTGCGGTGAGTCGAGACGAGCAGAATATACGCAGTCCTCGGTGAGTCGGGACGAGTGCGCGCCACTGTGGTTCTCAATGAGTCAGAACCAGCGGGACAGAGTTGCAGCATGGAGATCCAGTGAATGTGGGCAGTTCGAAGTGGATTCCAGAAAGCGTAGATGAGGTGCAGCTTGTGAAGCTGGATGAGGCTGTTGGAAATGGAGAGGGATATCAGGAGGTGCTGATAATCAGAAAGTTGTAGCGTGATGTTTTTGTCGAGGGTCGTGGCGTGTTGATAGCTATTAGGGTTGAAGAGCACGTCGGGGTCACCACTGTGGCACCGCTCGTGCGTACCGCTGAAGGGTCATAGTGATGGAACTAGCGGGCCAGCTTCTTGTCAGGCGGAGTCATAACTGTGGAGGTTGGTGACGTCATACAAGGACAAGGAAGGGGAAAAGGAAGATCTTCACAGCCAGGCAAGGTGTACTGACTGGGGAGCGAAGTCCATTTGAGAAGCGTTGAAATTTGTATATAGTGTGTACAAGATAAATAAATGTGATATCGCGATTCAGGATTCAATTTTTAAATTTCTACCTCTATACACGCGTGTGCATACATTTTTAAATAAATGAATCTAAGATTTCACAATCTAAGACTAATACGTTTGGAATTAGACTAGACCACGGGGCAATTATAGTGAAATCTTTTTTTTAAAACACAATTTTTCTTTGCTAATGTTTATTTATATTATTATTGCTCGAAAGTATCACACCTAATTTGAAACACGATAAAACGAAAATATATCACGATAGCGAATCAAACATATAAATATACCTATGGGATTAAGCCAATGAGAGAATGAGATAGAATACATTATCTACCATCTAGTATTTTATATTTCAAATATTTTCTATTTAATGGTTCCAAAACAAGCCAGGTACAAACAGCATAACCAAAAATATTTTATTGCAACTTTTACTCTTAAAATACAAAACAATTTGTATTTTAGGAGGAGAAGGAATCAAACAAATTTTTTTTCGATTCCTTCAGTTTATCTCTCTTTCGTTGTTTCTTGATTTAACCAAAAGTATCAGTTCCACCTATGAGCTCACATTCGATTTTTTTCGATTAAAAAATAACCTAAATAAATGCTTATTTACAATTGTTTACCCTAAATTTAGGGTATTATACACATTGGCATCATTGTTGCAATGACAAAAGTATTACATACAATTCTTTTAAAAACAAACAACGTATTATGCTGCGTCGCTGTTAACGACTTGTTTATAAAGTAGGTAATTTTCCATACAGGTGAATATTTGAAAGCTGACTCATCATACTACTGTGATTTTAAATTAACGAAGAGTAGATTATTTGACTCTAATTTAAGGGTACTTTAATATGTATTCTTGGTATCTTTGTCTAGTGTTAAGCTTATATGGCTGAGATGGTGAGGCACCAGGGCTAACTAAAGGTAACATTAGGTTTGATCTATTAAGAAAAATCTAAGTAGACTTTGAAGTCCATTGAATTAGAGGGAATATTAATAATTCGCGGTGTTTTTTATA
Organism: Apodemia mormo; assembly: GCA_036924255.1. Classification (NCBI taxonomy): domain Eukaryota; kingdom Metazoa; phylum Arthropoda; class Insecta; order Lepidoptera; family Riodinidae; genus Apodemia; species Apodemia mormo. The sequence continues at coordinate 23,934,562 of JAUPFN010000007.1, read as the reverse complement.
TCATAAGATAGAAAACAAGCAGATAGCTCTCTTAAGGATATATATAGGAAAAAGGAAAGATAAACTATAGCCTATAGACACCAAATATGTTAAAAGTGCGCTAATATCCGTGTGGCGGGTTGTTAGTATCCAATGCATAAGTTAACCGGCTACCTTGCCCTCCAAATCGGAAACAGACTGATAATCACTGACGCTATTGCGACAAGAATAGCTAAGGCTGTGGCCGATGCCATCGATAGCACTAAGCGCTCGTAGCGGCAGGACTACCGCTTGCCAACTTATTAACTCCTGGCGATTGTTATGTATTGCTTCAGGAGGTTTTCTTTGGCTAGTAGGTGATGTAGCCATAGCGGCCGGAGGAGGAAGCGGTACCAGACCCGAATGAGACGTTGCAGATCTCTACCACCTTGTAGTCACGATGATAGTGATACGCATAACCAATCGGTTGCCTTAACAAACTGCCTGGTAGAATGGCAGATGGTTCTTCAAAGGGGACTCGGACTAATACGGAGAATTTATAAAAGTGCGACCCCACAAACATGTACAGTAATACCCCGGACTTACGCGATAGGTGGGACCGAGCGCTATCTGCGTAAGTCGAATTCGCGTAAGTCGGGGTACAATTTTGCATATACCTATAAAGTCATACAAAGTATGTTTAATTGGGACCGGAGACTATAATTTAGGAAATATAAAACAATAATTTAGGAAATAAATTTTAATTTAATTCTAGATAATATGACAAACTATATTAATAAAATGTATAAACACAATCTGAAGTTATTTTGATGTAGAAGGTTAAATCGCGAAGAAAATTAAATCGCGTAACTCCGAATTCGCGTAAGTCGAGGTAGCGTAAGTCGGGGTATTACTGTATTTAACTTTAAAATTAAAGGGGGGTTCTGACATCTTAAAAATCCATGTAGTAACATATTTGTCAAAAATAGAACGGCCTCAGACTTAAGCTTTTATATTTAAAAAACACCTTCAAAAACATGTGACTTGTAAACTATTATATAGGAAAAGATAGTTTCTAAAAAATGGGACAAGCTAATCACCAAACTATCGAATTATTATTTGTCTGTTGTCCAAAAACCAATAAAGTCAATTTTCAACCAACGAAAAAATTGGAGGAGGAGTACTTAATTCGACGCGTATTTTTTATGGTAGACTACGCATTACTTTTTTGATAATTCTTTTTTATTGGAAAATATATACTGCGAGGGTGCATTCATTAAATTTTTTTTAATCCAACCCTAAAGTTATGTAAATAAGGGATGATTGATTGTTCGCTCACTGATTTTAATGAATAGAATACGTGGTCACGTATAACTTTTCGTCGCGATCGGTTCAATTTTTTTGTAAAAAATATATTATTGTTCTTATTCTCGATTCCCATCCTTTTTACGGTCCCAGATTGGACTATTAAATACATATGCCATTTTACGCTACGTCATTTTAGGCAAATGGCAATTAGAGTGGATTCTCAGGATCATATCATGGTAGCCGACGTTTAAAGGGTACTCTTTATATGAATAAAACTGAAAACACGCATGAGCGAACATGTCACTTATGAATTTAATTTGTAAATCAAGTACCTACTACTTTGTACAGAATTTTTATGTCATAAGACAGCAAACAAGCAGATGGGTCTCCTGATGGAAAGAGTCAACCATCGCCTATAGACACCAAAAGTGTTAATGGTGCGTTGCTATCTGCTGACGGGCTCAAATGCCACATGCATAAGTTTAACGGCTACCTTACTCTCCAAACCAGAACACGACACTGACACAAGCATTGACGCTATTGCGGCAGGAATAGGTAAGGCGGTGGTATCAGACCCGGGCGTGATAATGAATAACTTTACCGAACCGTACAGTACCATACCGTACCGTAATGAGTTTTCGTTATATTTTTACGATCAACGCGTTTTCATTATTTTTTAAGGAACACCTCGTTTTCATTATTTTTTATTTTATGCACAAAAAAATGTACAAAGGTTTAACTTAACGCCTGAGGGCATTCTATCCTAGCCACCTCATGTTACACAGAGAGAGAATAAAAAGGTGCATCTTAAATTTATACTTACTGGATTAAGATAAATCAAACAAAAAAACAGAAGCATGACTTTAAAGCATTACACAGCAAAGAGAGACTTAAGATACGTAGGAACGAACGGATCGTATAGTATAGAAAAAAAAGAATGCATAACATTCTAGAGACTCTATGCTGTCGTGTAGATAATCACTTAAGAGTAGAGCCATATTGGGACACATGATCCAACTTTCGCATTCCGTAGATGAATCTTCTGCAGTAAATGATCCGATTTGTCGAGAAGAATTTCAGTGAGATCCGAGTAACATACATCAGCATAATCAATTATAGGCAGTACCAATGTCTGTCTTAATATTATTTTTGTTGATATAGGCAAAGTTCTTGTGTCTGTACAAAGTTCTTAGTATATGGTCTCACGACAATGCATTGTCTATAATTAATCCCAGTTACTCGACATGTGGGCTGAGCGGTAGAGGGGTGTTATTAGTAGTAATATCGGGTAGTGAATTGAAATCAACTTGCGCTAACCGCCGAGTACTGCCTATTAAAATAACTTGACACTTAGACGTATTAACTTTAATCCCAAAATTACGAGACCAGTTCAAAATATAAGTTAAGTCCCTATTTATTCTTTCTATAGCAACATTAATGTCAGATGTCGCGGCACTAGCGTAAAGTTACAAGTCATCTGCATATAAATGGTAAGGGCATTTCAAAGAAAATTTAGCTGCATTAATAAACATTGAAAATAAAAAAGTAGAAAGTATACCGCCTTGAGGTACATCAGCTGACAGAATACACCAGTCAGACATGGCATCAGTACGTACTGCCTGCTGACGACCTCGAAGATAAGAAGAAAACTATTCCCTTACATGTGAAGAAAAACCTGCAAGATTTAAAATCGCAAGTAGGATCTCATGGTCAACGGCATTAAAAGCATTGGAATAATCAATTAAAACTAACACCGTAACTTGAGACTCGTCCATTGCTACTTTGATGACTTTTATACTTTTTTTAAGTAATTAACTTGTTATAATTTTATAATACTGTGTGAGCGTAACACGCGCTTTAGCCACTTTTTTTCGTGACCTAAATAATATTTATTAATACGGAAAAGCATGGCTAAAATGCTGGTGTATGTCATACGAGCTAAAAAATAATATACGATATGTGTAACTGAAGTTGTTTATATTGCGACTACTTCACACCGTGTTACACACGTAATAAACAGTTTGAGTCACATGTGACTCGTAATGTATTGTAGAAGTATCAGTTTTTTTTATCTTAGTAGGTACTCTTTTTGGTCAGTTGATATTTGAGACAATGTACAGAAGATTAAATTCTTTAATAATATTTTTATTAAATTTCAAATTTTCGCACCTAAATGAATTAAATTTATGATGATTCTGTACACATACATATAGAATTATTTTTATCAAGGATTTATAACGTTATAATTTCGATATTTTTCCGGTTTTGTGATTGGTTTGCTGCGTTTCATGCTGTTTCGTGATTGGTTCGCCAACTAGCGCTAAAAGACAACGTAATAATATCATATATCATAACCAATCACAATGACGCAAATATATCGAAATCATAACGTTTTAAATCATTGATTTTTATAAAAATGACATTAAATGTTCAATAATGGTAGATATAATTGACACAACTGTTACTACCACCCACCTATTATTACCTATATGACTAGCTAATACTCGCTTGTTTCGCTAGGTGTCAATTCATCGAAAATAAAAATTGCGAGTTGTTCTATATATTCATACCTTCACGCCAGATCCCTTACGCAGTAGGCAGAGAGAACCGAGTGCCATACATAACGATCCTTGCAGGCTTGCCTCGCTTCCTCCACATGCGACGATTCTACTTTCATGTCCTTTCTGATACACCCAACTCTCACTTCCATACAATAGCGTTAGGATCAGCACATAAATATGCAGGGCTAGACGGGCATCCTGACTTAAATTTGTGCTATTAAGTAATCTCTCTAACACTCCATTCACTCTGTTCCCTGTAGACACTCTTCTTTCAACATCAGCGGTGTACCTTCCATCCCTGCTAACAGCACATCCAAGATATACAAACTTATCCGCTTGTTCCAGAACTACATCATCGACCACAACTCTTACATCCGTTCTGGTTGCTTCTCTTTCAAATACTAGAACTTTAGTTTTCTTCGCATACAAATGTAAGCTCATTGACTAATATATAATATTATGCTTTATGTAAGCCCATACTCTTACAATCATCATTCATAATTGTGACCAGTGTTTGCAGCTCAGATGGAGTATGTATGGTCTTAATGATATAAGAACGATATGTTAAAGTTTTTTTGTTGGCAACCACTGGCAAGAGTTGAAAAAAAAACTTAAAATTAAACTTCAGAAATTCCCTAACTCGGTTAATTTTGATCGAAGGAGGAAAAGTCATTATAACCTTTTTGGCGTATAATTATAAGTTCCACGCATTTTGTCTAAAACTTTTTTGTCTAAATTTAAGCGTTTTTCTATTATTGCTAAACCATTTATTATTTTATTTTTTCAACTCTTGCCGGTTGTTAACGACAAAAAAACCTTTACATATAGTTTTTATATTGTATCAAAATGCAAAGAATGACATATTATTTCGATTTAAAACTTTATTTTACTGGAATACGTGTTCCTACTCTATACCAGTTAAAATCAGTCAACTTGTTTTTTTAGATTATAACAGGGTATAAATCTATATAGACAGGACAGATATGAAGAGACCAGCTTACAGAGAAAAATGATCAGCGTCAAAACTGAAATCAGTGAGATAAAACGAATATTTATCATGAAATTAGACAAAAAAATTAAATGTTCAGACAGACTCTATAGATTTTATATAGTATATATAAACAATTTAATTAAAAACGAAAAACGACTATTCTCCAGTTGCTGAAAGTAAAGCCATTCTCAATAAAAATTTGTTCAAATAATTGTAAAGCCTATAACTGAAAGTTTTAAAGGCCATTGGAATTCGTGATCGACGTAGTATCGTGACGCTTATAATAGCAAAGTCATTGTTATTGAAAATATTTTAAGAGGCAGACAATAAATCTTCCAAAAATATGAGCGCTTAATAATAATAATTTTATATATAAAAATCAATTGCTGTTCGTTAGTCCCGCTAAAACTCGAGAACGGCTGAACGGATTTGGCTAATTTTGGTTTTGAGTTAATTGTTGAAGTCCAGGGAAGGTTTAAAAGGTGAGAAAATGTAGAAAAAAAGTCGTTAAAAAGCAAAGAAACATTTGCCGAGTCAGCTAGTTTAAAATAATAATAACGACGGTTTTCTTATGAATATTTATAAAACAATGTGTAAGCAGTTGACCCTACACGCCATCCCTAAAACTTCCCGCTAAATTAAGAAATTTTAAGCTGAACAGAGTTAACTAAAAACTATAAGCATAGATTTTTTTTTCAGTTCAAACATCTATTTTATTAAAATGGCAGTTTATTGATTTTTGAAAAGCAATCGTTTCCAAAATATATAATTTTGTAAACGATGATTGAATTTGATCTTTCAAATGACATTTAATTCAATTTTTGACATCTAAAATATTGCTTTAGCTAAATAATCGATAGGTTGAAAAATTTCGAAGCAATATCAAAAAAATATTTTTTTTATTTTTGTCATTGATAAATCCCAAACAAATAGACGGATTTTGATTCAATTAACATCTTGAAAATTAGATTCGATTTAGATTTTAAAAAACGGCATTCGACGTAGTTTTTTTAATACTATCGTAGAATACCAAAAAATACGATACCCCACAAGGATAATGCGAAAAAAACAAAACATTGCTTACAAGTAGGGTAGTATTGCTCTAAAAAAATATGTTTCAAGATTTTTATTTTACCACTTTTTTGCTGTGACAAATAAATTACAGCTTTCGAGTACTAAGGGTTTCTGAGTTAAGCTGCGGACAAACTGACGGACGGATATGGCAAAATATAAGGGTTCTTCGTTTACTGGGGTATAAAATTATCAATACTCTGTTTTCTTTGTAGGGTAGACAAAGTCAACGAAACATATACATATACACTATTTAATTAAAATTTTAAACACATTATTTAATTAAAAAATAAGGGTTGGTGATAGAAGGGTAAAAATTTAGAGTTGTATAAAATTTGTCCATAAAATAAAAAATGTTTTAGGGGTGAACAACCCTTATCACTAAGGGGTATGAAAAATAGATGTTGGTCGATTCTTAGACCTACTGAATATGCATACGAAATTTCATCAAACTCGGTCAAGCCGTTTTGGAGGAGTACGGGAGCGAACATTGTGACACGAGAATTTTATATATAAGATATATTTTACACTTTTCACCGTTGGCACTTTGTGAAAATTCTTAATGTATAAAATTATGGAAACAAGCTGACCCAGCAAACGTTGTTTTGCTAAATATATTTATAATAGTATTTCTCTACTATATAATCGATGTTATTATACATATGAACCTTCCTCTATCACTCTATCTATTACAAAAAACTGCACTTGTACTTTTATTTCAAGTCAATTTTTTTTTCGAAAGTTATTTTCGAAAATCCTAATCTTAGTTACATCCGGACTATTACTGAGATTGAATTTAAAAAAAATCTCGAATAAACCTCAATAACATTTTTTTCAAACCCGAGACTTCTTAATTTGAGCCGAATAGGCAAACCTCTAGACTTCGACGTTTGTATTATATTGAGTAACGATATTAAGCAGACGTTCATCTAAAAGCCATTATCGCTCCATTTGGAAAATTATTTACCTGTTACCTGTTATCCATAAACAAGGATATTGGGTTTTATCAAGTACTTAATTTACCGGCAAAATTAATTTACAAAGTACCGATATTATAGGAAGATCAAAAACTTAGTAATGTCCCGTCGTTAATTGGACGTCAGAGTCCGGTCTCTAAAAGCAGGATACAATATAACGTTGCCTCAGTTCTTGAGTGGCCAACTGACCATTGAGCAAATTTTACAGGAAACGTTTTTTCCCATCTCGATTTTAATTATGAGAAAAATTTGAAATGATTCATGATAATAGGTTGATATGTCTTTATATGATTATCTATATGTCATTTTAATATAGTACGCACAAAAGGGTCATTTTTGCAATTATTTGTGGAGGTTGGCCAAAATGGCTCTGATAAAATTTAGAAACTGGAGATTGGCCATAGTGACATAGAGATAGCCCATAAAACATATTTTATAGTTCAGTACTTATATGTCCAAACGACCATTGTTTACCATATACAGCAGGTTCATGAATATTATTTATAAAATTAACTTGAATCAGATAGATTATAATTAAGCAATGTATCTTTAAAAATAGATCTAGTTAGAATTTAGAAATGAGGGTTACTTTTAAGGATTTTATGATAACAATAGGAAGTATTGGTTTTAGTTTAGAAAATAATTTAACTGCTATTCTAACTATTAGGTACATCATTTTTGGTTTTAGAGTCTAAAAGTGTTGGCAAAAAATTATTGGCTAAACATTTTCACCCGACTTCTCAAAAGTAGATTAATGTTTTTCGAGGGTGTATTTGTAAATAAGTATGTATATCTGTGTATGTATTATATCTAATTCTTTGTGACCCTTTACATAGCCTAAACGACTGAACAGATTTTGATGTACTAGATGTAGTTAAGATGGTTTCTTAGTGTCATAGATTATGCTATGAACAGCAAGTGGATTTTCTGGTAGGTACTACATCACTAAATATGTGAAGTGAAGGGTTTTTAGCCGATTGTTCAAAATGAGGATAATACTTTTCAAGAGTATGTTTGTGTACTTGTACACATGTCTAACTTTTTGTGACTCTCACAAAAATAATTGCATCCCACGGTTTAACTCATTGTGCTATTGTGCTAAATAGTTAAAATACAGTCGGGGATTTACTTTCGCTAATAATATGCGTGCTTGCTTTTTGCTTATAATATAGTTGTTTTTAGAATTAGGGCTTCTATAAATATTAAAGAAAAATTTAGTAAACAATATTTTCATAGATATAATATTAAGTGTTATTAAAATATTAAGTTTGTTAGGTTAAAAAATGTAAATATGGTAGTGGCAAAGTCTGGTAATTTTATTGTAGAAATGTAGATGAAAAAGGACTCTTGGTGCAGCTACCTCAGTGGGACAATATTGCACATCTGTTTAATTTTTATTGTTTTATTCGAATATTCGAACCGCGTATCGTTTGTTTAAAATATTAATGGGGTAGCTATAACAAAATTTGTCCTTTTTTAGATTGGGGCCGCTTAAATAGCGAGAAACAGACAGAAGTAATCAAAAAGGCCGGTTTAAAACATATGCAATGTCAAGTATTTACTCAGTCGATGAGTTCCGTACCCAAAGGATAAAACGGGATCCCATTAATAAGAGTTCGCTGTCCGTCGATTTGTCTGTCTGTCTGTCAGATATTGGATAAAACTATTTAAAAGTCTATCAAAATATGTCGCACTAACCATTTATGCTCAAGGAGTCTTCATTTTAAATTAATTTTGTTGTATTAGGGTGCTTCATTTGGGACGACTATTTTTTTTCTTATTCCATTGACGAAATACTGTTCTAAACATAGAAAAAAACATCTCACCAAAGGATAGCTGTTAATTTCAATTATTTCAATTCTAAGTACTCGCTGGATGAATCTAAAGTTTTCCCATATAGTTAACCCATAAAAATCATTTTTTTTGCTTAAATTATCTATAGCATAGCGACATTTCATGATATTCATTTGACCATGGGCGGAAGTTGTAGAGGGATCCTTATTCTTTAAAAGCTCTTACAGCTCATTTCCAATTTATGACCTATCTCGCCAGTAAAAATTTGAACATTTGATCAAATGTATCTCAGCGAAAATTCATTTGAAGGGTTCGGCTATTATCTTGTAGAAAATTGAATTTTTCGCTAAAAAGGTCCTTTGCAATTTTGGTGTCAGATTAGTAGTTTAGGAGAAAACATCGAAAAACCACGACTTTTGAGCAAAAATCGAATGTTCAAATTTTTACTGACGAGATAGGTCATAAATTGGAAATGAGCTGTAAGGGCTTTTAAAGAGAAAGGATCCCTCTACAACTTCTGCCCATGGTCAAATGAATATCATGAAATGTCGCTATGCTATAGATAATTTAAGCAAAAAAAAAAGTTTTTTTTATGGGTTAATTATATGAGAAAACTTTAAATTCATCCAGCGAGTACTTAGAATTGAAATTAAGAGCTATGCTTTGGTGAGATTTTTTTTTCTATGTTTAGAACAGTATTTCGTCAATGGAGTAAGAAAAAAAAAATAGTTTTCCCAAATGAAGTACCCTAATATATATATTAGGGTAGTCATTAAATTTTTTGCGGCGCCCCCTAAAAAGCTTCTTTTTGATGAAAAAACACTAAGATTTTTTTTAAATTCAAAACAACACGCCTCTACACGATTTAAGTTAATTTTTGGTTATAATAATCTTTTTGGGGAATTTTTCAGGGAAAATACAATTTTATTCGAAATATAAAAATTATAGAACTCAAATAATATTTGATCAAAAAAACAATAAACAAAAGCCTAAATTCAAAAATTTTCCCAGTTGATTTTGGTCTATTAAGGGGAACGTGTGGTCTAGCGGTCTAAAATTTAAGCTATTTTAAAAATTTTATATCTATATGAAGGTAATGACTAATCCTTTCAAATTTTTGTACACTTATTCTATTGCTTACCAACTAGTCAATAATGAAAATTAAGACAAAAAAATTTTTAATTATTAATTCTAAAACCAACCGGATACAAGCAGTATAACCAAATAGATTTTACTGCAACTTTTTACTTCTTAAATACAAAAAATCTTTGCTCGTGTTCTCCAATTTATTTCACTCTATTTTCGTATTTTGCTATTTCAATTAAAAGTTTTACTTCTACCGCGTGTGAGCTTAATGCTTCATTTGTATTTGGAAATAACGTATATCATAAAGTATGCTTTTATTTTTTTTTCATTGGTTGGTTGTTGTTGGGCCCTTTATGAAGAATAAAGCTTATACCCATCTGCCTTCTTTAAAGGTTACTTTTCATATGCCTGTTCATACTTCATATAATAAAAACACCTTAGAGCGATATTGTGCAAGTTTGAGAAACCACCTTTGTGGTCTAGTGGTCCAGCATTGGCGTTGACTACATGAGGTCCCGGGTTCAATTCCCGGGTCGGGCACTTAAAAAAAGTGTTATTTTTTCAGTTTTCTGATAAACACAAAGTTGCCCGGGATTGGAAAGTGCCCGGTCGGCGATAGGCTTGCCATCTATCACATTTGTGGGACCAAGTTCCTTCGGCTAATCGTGGGTGCACTGGTTGTACCTCTGCCTACCCCTTCGGGGATACGGGCGTGAAGATACTTTTACTTTTGAGAAATCTATTATTATCAAAAGAGAGTAATGGGGAGAAACTATCTAAGAATCACCTTAAGAAATATAATAAAAACTACTGACATTCGCTATACAACCAAGGAAACTTATGCAACAATTTTCACTCAAGGACCTTGCTATATGACCAGCTTATTTTCACTTTAGAAAATAAGCTGGTCCTATAACGAGTTATACCGTTAAAAACAGTTACTTGCATGAACAATTTGGAAAGGACCACAAGGGACAAGACTCAGAGATCAGGAGAATTGAGAACACGCAAAATATTTAGAATTATTTGGCACTCTTTGGAAGAGGCTTTTACCGAAAAGCATAAACATGATTAATTTTTGAATTACATTAACTAAATTGTAAGGCCCACTTGCACCAAACTATTTAAATACTATTTAAATACATAGGTAAATACAACGAAATTTTATATTTATAATTTTATTTAGGTTAGATTTAAATTAATTTGTTTTGTTATTATATCTGTGATCTAAATTACTAAATACACCTAGCGGTACATTGAAAATGTTATTACTCGTTGTTGATCCGTGGTCAGCGCTGTGGGTTGCATTATTATTAATACTTATAAATAAAATACTTTAGTTTTTAAGTTTATAATGTAACTGTATGTTGTCTCAATCAAGAAAATAAAATAAAATAATTACATCCAACCATACTAAAAGTCTATTAAAAAGTATTTAAATACTTAGTGCAAGCGAACTTTAAAGTAATAAGAGAAATTATAAATTTTAAAAAATACAAATTCTAGTTTATTATATTCTTAATTACTAATAGTCAAATGCATGTAAAAATCTTAATTTTTATTTATATGAATATTTATTTTTCACCCGGGTATAATATGCATGGGATATTTCCATTCCGCTACACGGATAGCAACGCACTACTTATATCTTCGGTGTCTATAGGCAGTTGTTTGTCTTTACATCTCCTACAATTTCTTGATTCAATCTAAAAAGAAACTAGAAACTAATTAAAACTTTCCATTGGCCAAATCTTACTTTATATTTATTTACAAAACCTTTAAAATTTGAACATTGTTCTTAAGCTTTGTATCAAAACTATATCATACACTTTTATTCCGGTTTAAATATATTTAAAGACTAACAAACAAAACCAGAAATATTAGCTGTCGTTAAATTATTTATATTTTGAGGCACGATGACATCACAGCATAAATATTACACCTCATTAGAATATAATTAGCTGAATACAGAGGAAACTGGTTCTATTTCCGATTGCGGGCAATAATTATTCCTTCAAAAATAAATTGCACTAATTTTGTTTAAAATTATTAATTGTTCTATACTGGTAAAAACTGTGTTATAAAAACTGCGTAGTAATAAATAGGTCGTTAGCTCTCATTATCAAGAGAATATATACCTGTGTAACTTATTCAAACGGCCGGAAATCATTCGTGTAGATATTTTATATTACAGTGTAGTAAATAGGTAAGCAGATGGAAGAGAAAACAGTCGCATATAGACACCAAAGATTTCATCACTGCGTTGTTACCTATATGCCAGGTTAAAATGCTTAAAATGACATACCATAAATATCCCTGCAAAGTGCGTATTGACATCAAATACTGGCGCTATTGAGACAAGAATCAGTAAAACAGTGACATCAAGCCTGGGTGAGACTGCTGAAAACTCTTTTACAGTACAGTACCTCTTTTCAATTATGTGCCAATCTCTAATACACTAATTGCAGTATTGATAGAAACATAGAAATTCCTTTAAATCATTTTTTAATAAATTTGTTAAAAGTATTTAAACCACTGCGTTTGGAAATTCCAGTAATTTGAATCATTAGAGTATTATTAAAACAATGTATTTATATGAAACTTGTCTTTACAAGCAATTATTATGAATCAAGTTTGTATTTTGTGGGCGGGGAATAAATGCCAATGTGCGAAATGTGAAGGCACAGACTACAGTAATGACAAACGTAGGAATAAAGAAATTAAGACCTGTCTACTAAATTGTGTAATTCCATGTGTCCGCCATTTTGGTTTTGATGTAACTTTAAATAACTTCTTACTGTTATATATAATTAGATGTCACGTTGTTTGTCCGCGCCGGAAACTGAATCTTCTGAACCCATTTCAATGAAATTTCGTAGACATCCACTATTTAGTCCAACTTAAAATATAGGATAGTTTTTATTTCAATTAATCCCCCCCCACTTCTCAAGTACTCCAAAAAAATATTCAATAATGCGTTTGGCAAAACAACGTTTGTCGGGTCAGCTAGTATTCTTATAATAAGGAAAAGAAAGAAAGAATCAAGTCTAAGTAATCAATATTCATCACAAGAGGTCAATTTGGTTTTTAAGTAATCCCAACTTGAACAAAACAAAATAAAAGAAACAAATCTACATTATTAATTGCTGTCACGCTTAAGAGTACGAACGTACTAAAATGTTGTTACCTTTCGACTGCCCGGTTCCTATATCAGTAAAACGACTCGTTTTAGTTATCTATAATTATTAGTTATCTATTATCTATAAAATATCAAATTACCATCCAAACAAACAAATTATGGAACGCCTTATTACTATTAAATTGGTTACTAATGGTTACTATTGTTACAAATGACGGATCGCTTCATATAGGAACCCGGCATATAATTTTTTTGTAATAGTTGAAAAACAGATAAGGGCTATGGAAAATAATGCGACAAGCCTGTTGAGCGCGTTTTATCTTTAGCAGACAGAATTTAAACTCAAATCTTAGCTTAAAGCCCTCTTTAATAAGTCCACTACGAAACCAAACGTCGGCTTAGGTCTTAATTTCGCGTCAATTTATGCCACTGTGATTTCAACTAGATACTAATCCTTGGCCGTGGCCTCAATTGTGTATATTTAAAAGAAAAGACCGCGTCGTCGCTGGCGCCAATATTGTAATGCAACAATATGTATAAGCATAACTGTCTGCGACTAACTTTCCTCGCAAATATTTTTGTAATGTGAAAAGCCGGTTAATTATTTTCACAAAAAATAGCAAATGCAAGAGTTACATATCCTGGTGACAAAAATGTTGCTTGAATACCTGTAATACCTTTAATACCTTTAATACCTTTTCTTGAGAATACCTGTAATATATGAATCAATTATAGGTGCTCTGTTTCTCTTGCTAAATATTCTAATTGCTTTAATTATTTTTTAGTTACCTTTTAATTAATTGTATTAAACTCAAGGAAGTTATATTCTAGGAATGTTTACACGCGCTTCAAAATCGTTCCGAAGAGTACCACGACATGGGTGGAGTGTCTCTTTCTACTAAATAAAACGCCAATCACCATATAAAAGTGCGGCCATGCGTTGTTTGCAAATTACTACTAAGTAATTCTACTAATTTGAGAAACAGTTTTTGTATTGCATAATTAATTACGTAATAATTAAAATAAGAACATTTTAGAACTCACTATGTTAATTACAATACATTTTATGCTAATTTATTCATCAACGTGTATGAATAAAAAGGATTTAACGATTACCGAATGTGTAAAAATCTACCATGTAGATAGTTTTATTTACACTGGCAATTGCAAAAAAGGGACAACATCCACTCTTGTCGTTGTCTTGCTCAGAACGTTTTTCCACTCTGTTATGTAAGAAACAAATGTCAACTTTATTTGTTACGAAATAAAGTACATTTTTATTTTTCAAATATTGCTTCGTAACAATTCCAGTTGAAGTATATAAGTTCCTTGATTAAACTAACTTTGACTTTTGAATTTCGAACACTAAGTTTTCGAACAGTGAGCTACAATGCAGTATTTATTGCCTTTAGAGGTCATTTGGTTTTTATTTTTGATGTGAATGACAAAAGTTGCCATGCCAGTAGATAATAAATTTTCTTTAAATAATGGATTCAACAATTACTATAAAGTTTTTTGATTTTGTTTATATATATATATATATATATATATATATATATATATATATATATATATATATATATATATATATATATATATATATATATATATATATATATATATATATATATATATATATATATATATATATATATATATATAAACATTTTCTGTCGAAGCTCTGACTGTGTTAACATCTCCATGACTCAGATGAATTCCGATTCTTATTTTATTAATATATCAATATCTATCTACCTATACTAATATTTTACATACGAATCTGTCTATCTATTACGCTTTCACGGCTATGCCATTAAATAGATTTTACAATGAGCTTCATAGTTATAATTCTGTTGCTGACAGGGTTATAACTTAAGATGGTTTTATTCCATTGTTTGGGAATTGCAATGGCCACTCCAGCATAGCTACTGGAATCATCTGCTGAATAGTAGATTGTATGTTTATCCAAATCACGGTGGCCACTTCTTTTTCAACGAGTCTCACTTAAACCGTTAATAATGGTGTCACATCGCTGAAGCTCCCGATCTAAGATATTTAATTTTCCGCCATCTAGTAGTCATCATGTATCCATGTGCCTATCCAAGTGTTCTTACGTAATTGGAATTGTTTTCTTCCAGTCACATGCTTTCTAGGGGATGCCTGGTTGCCTATATTGCCTCGGCCGATAGCCACACACTTTGAGTCTCGGAAAACTCAGAGCGCCGCCGGTTGCTATGCGGATCGGACAAACGTATAATTTCTATTGTCTTGCATTTTCATCATTCAACTCTCGTGGGAATAGATAATGTAGTGGTATCCCGTTGTTTTTTACATCGCGATACTAAAAACTCAATTTCCGTAGAATTCTAATACTAGTGCCTACCGCTGCCTTCCACTGGGAGTACTGTGGTGTGGTGAGATTTCATAATACCTTTTTTACACAGTTTTGTTTTAACACATTTTTTAAATTTGTTTATTAGTAGATCTCTTACAGCATTAGGAATTTTATTGTAAAAGCGTATACATTGCCCCACAAAAGAATAACTTATTCTATGGAGACAGGTTCTCGGGCAGAGCTTGCTGGCTGGCTTCCAATTATACAGCGCAGAAAAACTCATATACTTTGTTTATTATATAAGATTCTTTTTAATCCACAATCTCCTAAGTATCTTAGTGATTCCTTTAGTTTTTTACATTTTCCTAAATCCCCATGTCACTCTAGCGTAAAAACCTTGTTGCGTTTTACTCCTTGCAACTCTGCTGCTTATTTGCACTCGTTTACGGTACATGCCGTAAGTCTGTGGAATTCCCTGTCCAGTGAGATTCGCCTTTGCCAGACTTTTAAAAGACCTTTAAAAAAACTTTTTTTAAAGAGACATTTAAAAATGTGTTGAATAAAGAACACTTCCTAGCTAATATGTAAGTTTTCCTTATATTGTAAATATTTTTTTCTCTCTACATCATTTTTTCAAAATAAATTATTACTATATGTTAATTTAGTTTCATAGTTTATAATATTTGTTATTTTTTGTACACTAGATCTACTCATTTCTATATTTTCATTACTTTATTCTCCTTTAACAAGTTGGCTGGAAGTAGAGATATGCTCCCTTCAGTATAGATATGAAATCCCTTGAAGTAGAGATATGCTCGCCCACTGTACTTGTGTTACGTTAATATTGTCTTTTTTGTATTGTCTTCTGTGTACAATAAAGTATTAAATAAATGAAAAGTGAGTGTAAATCACCATTACTTTAAAAGAGTAAATGTTTTTGCGAACATACATTAATACAAAAGACTCTCCAAATATATAATACCAAATATAGAACTCTACCACCTAGTAGCCACGACGGTAGGAACTCATTTAGCCACTCGTTCGCCTCCTACAAATTCCCTGGCAGATCGGCATATAATCTATTATTCAAAAAGGACTCGAAACAACTAGAGGTAAATATTAAATAATAGTAAGTGAATAAATAAGTGGTAAATAAGTAGTATATTACGCTGCACAGTGTGTTAAAAACCTGGATTTTGTTTCACTTTATTTTTATTCGAAAATAGTATAGTCAATATCATTACAGACGTCAGAGTAAAACTCCCAATGCGATACAGCTTTTAGTTTTTTTTTAAAAACCGTTTCAAAGTTTGCCTATATCCGGGTCTAAAAATTTACAAAATCTTTTTTTGCAGAAAAACCAAATTAAATACTATAAAATTGATTATGACATTTAATTGTGCGCATATAACTATACTACCCTTAAAACATATTTTTCCTATTTACTGTGGTCAAATAAAGTGGAAATTGTGTTTTTACCATTTTCGGTCTTATTTATTTTGCTTGAGTATAACGCCATATTAGAAGAAAATTTATACATGAATCGATAGCTATTATAAATGGCTATAATCTGTATTAAAATCATATTCTAATTCCGCGGAATCCAAAAGATAACGACATTTAAATTTTTATTCAGGGTTGACACTTTCAAATACGGATTATATTTGGTATCCGGATTAAAAAATATAAAAAAAATATTATATATTGTTTTTTAAAATTTTTTTTTAGAAAAAATATTATATATTATTATATATTGATCTTTTAAATCTAAAGGGTAGGCGCACTTGTCCCCTGGCCGCCATCTTGGAAAAAAGAGTGCAAACACCTTTTTCGCGATATCTCGGAAACTATGCGTCCTACAATTCAAATCCAAAATTCGTAAAAACAAAATTTGTAGCAAATTGCTTCGCCTACAAATATGTTCGATATTTGTTTTTCTGCAAAAAATATTTTGTAAATTTTTAGACCCGGAATAGGCAAATATTGAAACGGTTTTTTAAAAAAACTAAAAGCTGTATCGCATTGGGAGTTTTACTCTGACGTTTGTAATGATATTGGCTATAGTATTTTTAAATAAAAACAAAGTGAAACAAAATCGAGGTTCTTAACACACTGTGCGCTGGTTCATTTAAGAACAAAACGTCTTTAGATTTCCAGTTCATCACGATACACCGGATTGTTGGTTGACAAGTTGGGTGATCCCCATTCCCGTATTTTACCGATTGGGTAATCAATATCGATTATTTCTGGCGATAACCAAGACCAACTTTTGGTTATCATCAGAAAAAACGATAACCATTATTAAGCTTGTTGCTTTTACATATTCATCGAAGGCGCTGGGGTGGTAACACACCATCCGCCAGACTTCGAGTTACTACTGAGATTTTGGATTTTTGAGAAAAGTTTTGAGAAAGACCTCAATAATATGCTTACTCGATCCGAGGATCGGATTCCACAATCTAAGCTAATAATAATAATAAATCAATAAATATATCCTGGACAAATTACACGAACTGATCTGTCCCCAAAGTAAGCAAATTATTTGCTTGTGTTATGAGTGTTAGTCAACCATACTAATACATATATAAATACTGTTATATACACAAGGCCACTTTCTATGCACTTTTGTGGTATATTTTACTGAAAAAGTATCGCAAGTTGAGGTTTGAGCTTTGACGTGGTAGTTTATATTCATGTCTAGATATGAACTACCATTAAAATACCATTTTTTATACACTAAAAAAATAAAGATACATGTTGTATTAAAATTTTACTACTACTAACGCCATCTATTATAAAAGTAATGAGTTAAAATGCTAAAATTGAACGAGTTAAAATGTTAAAAGGCTAACGAGTTAAAATGCTGCTTTCGCGTGGTAGATTTAGTTTATTTAATTCATTTCATTCACTCCATTTTAATACAATATAAATCTATGAATACACCTGTACTTTTTAACTTCCCGCTACGTGTGTAGATAAGGAAGTTACTGATTTTGCTCCGATTTCCAAAAATCGAGTTTTCACCAGATGTCCACGTTTTGAGGTCTTAGGAACCATTTTCGACTATTTTCGCAATGACGTCAGTGTGTCTCTCTCTCTCTGTGTGTATCTGTATGTAAACATCTCATTATTTTTGAACGGCTGGGCCGATCGAAACGTGGTTGATGGCATTCGATTGGATTCCACGCACCTTAGATTTCCTGAAAATTTGAACCAAATGGGCCCAAGGGATTTTGATAAAATTTTATAATATAACTTCCAGATTAATGTACCGATTGAGTACAAAAACTAATCAGCTTTAGTCTTAAAAAAATACGTCTAATGCATAATTTGCATCAAATTGGTTTATCTGTTTGGAAGTAATCATTGACGAAATTTTGAAAGTGTTTTTTCGACATAACATCGAAATATTTCAACCAAACATTTTTTAGTATCCTACAATATTTTAGTACTAACAAAATTACGTCGAATTCCGTTTTAAAAATCAAAATCGAACTATATTTTCAAATTTACAGCTTTTCAAATATTAAAATTACGTTGTTTTTAGCAAACTTAATTAGTCAATCGGTATATTATGCTGAAAGTTATTTCTTTTTGAAATAACTTTCAGGCTAATATACTGATTGACTTCAAAATCTTATCAGCTTTTCTCCTTTAAAAACTGCGTCAAGTACCGTTAATTGAATAAAAATTGGTCAATTTGTTTGGGATCTATCAATGACGAACATTTTTGAAAAAAGAAGTGTTTTTGACATTGCTTTGGAATTTTTGAACCTACCAATTATTTAGATAAAGCAATAGTTAAATTGAGTTGAATGCCATTTGAATTTGACCACGTGAAATTTGATCAATTTGATCATCGTTTCCAAAATATACAGTTTTACAAAAATCAGTATACTGCCATTTTTATCAAAATAGACTGTACGTATGATTATTTCGTTGGTTCATTCGAAAGTGTTTTCTTGCTGTTTTTTGTGACTTAGCAGTTGAGACATTTCAATATTTCTTAGAACTAAAAAAATCTATGCTTATAGTTTTTGCTCTTTTGAGCTTAAAATACCTTAATTTAGCGGGAAGTTTCAGAGATGGCCTGCAAGGTCAACCGTTTACAGATTTTTTACAATATGATTATTGTAAACCAGTACAAGTATATTAATTGATTAATATTGTATTGAGATCAATTTTCAATCTTAGCCCGAGGGTAAAAAGCTAAAAAAAAGGTATATTCATGCCCGTATCCCCGAAGGGGTAGGCAGAGGTACAACGCGTGCATTCAAGATTAGTCGAAGATACGTCTTAGTCCCACAACGTGATAGGTGGCCAGCCTATCACCAACCGGGCACTTTTCCAATCCCGGGCAACGTTGTTTTTATTAGGAAATTGAAAAAACACATTTTTGATTTGTCTGACTCGTGAATCGATTCTCGAGTGTTCCTCTCTAAGAAAAATTCGAAAAATTTATTCGCTGAGTTTCAACCGCCAATTCTTCGTGCCTGCCAATCTGTGTAACCAATAACCAATCAAAAACTGTAAGTCCAATATTAACTTTTTGATTTCGAAAATCGATGTGAAACTAGGAACTTCCCGATTTCAGAATAAAAATATTTATCTTAGCGAAATGAAATGTGTTTTTCTTTATAAGATCAACTTTCATTTTTAATACCCATTTTTCATCGAAAACTCTTTTACAAGAAAGCTACCATATATAATAATTGATTTCTATCAATATTATTAGACTTTGAGAGTAAAGCGGTGGCGCGAGATGGATCTTGAGTTGCATATTATAGGTAGACCATACTATATTATCAGGGCGAGCGAAGCGAGCCCTACACTAGGCCACGTTCTATGCACTTTTGTGGTACATTTTACTGAAAAAATATCGCATTTTTAGGTTTGAGATTCGACGTGGTAGTTTATATTCATGTCTAGATTTGTTATCTACCATAAAAATACCATTTTATGAAAATAAAAGAATAGAAGGTACAATTTGTATTAGAATCTTATTACTACTAATGCCATCTCTTATTAAATTAACAAGTTAAAATTGATAGAAGATACATTTTGTATTAGAATTTTTGAACTTATTAAGAGACTACCTACTTCATGAATTGTTTCTTCATATTTGGCGGCGCGCGGTTATCGTGCCCTCGTATAAAGGCGAGGTTCAAGTATAAACTGCAATAGCTATAGGGCCATCAGTTTGATCAGTTTGGCATCGAAGGTGTATGATAAAATCATTGAAAGGAGATCGCAAGGGAAGTTCGAAGTAATATTGTGGGAGGCACAAGGAGAATTAAATAGAGCGTTAGAGAGTTTCACAATATGCTTATTGAGAAACAGTAGAGATGTATTAATTGATTTATATTGTATTGAGATCAATTCCCAATCCAAGCCCGAGGGCGAGGGTAAAAAGCTAAAAAAAGGTATATTTACGCCCGTATCCCCGAAGAGGTAGGCAGAAGTACAACGTGTGCATCCACGTTTAGCTGAAGATACTTATTTCCCACAATGTGATAGGTGGCCAGCCTATCGCCAGTAAGACACTTTTCCAATCCCGGGCAAAGTTGTTTTATCAGAAAACTGATAAAACAAATTTTTTCATTTGCCTGACTCTGGAATCGAACTCCGAGGGTTTCTCTGAGAGAAACATTCGAAAAATGTATTCGCTGAGTGTCTACCGTCAATTCTTCGTGCCTGCGTAGTCCAAAAATATTGAGAAACATTTTTTGATTTTAATTTCGTAAATCGACGTAAAACCAGGAACTTCCTGATTAAAAAAAAAAAAACAATTATTTCAGCAAAATGTCAAAAGTGTGTTTTTTATAAGATCAACCTTCATTTTTAATACATATTATTCCTTGAAAATACCAACAAACAAAAACCAAATATTCCTAGTCCAAAGCCTGACGACGCGGGCCTTTGATCTGAATGTAATGTTTAGGTGAAAATACACTGTGTTTTTTACGTTAGATAACTATAAATAAAGTCCATACATTAAAATATGTAATTCTCATAAAAATAACAATATTACTAGATAGTATAACTTTGCGAGCCCTTACAAAGCCTTGCTTTTTGCTAGTAGGTAAATCAGAAAATATGGTGTAAAATTTTAGTAGATAACCTTTATATTTGTTCTGTGTAGATAACATTGATAATAATAAAAATCGTGTTTTTAATCAATCAAGAAAATTTTAAAGAATTTTTCTTGTAAGTACTAAAAAATTTAGTCTAAAAACATGTTTTTTTTCATTTTGGTTTTATTTTCCTGCGCCCTCCTAGACCAAAGCCTGACGACGCCTTTGATGCGAATATAATGTTGGGTAAAAATATGCTGGATTTTTTTAGGTTAGATAATTATAAATAAAGTCCACACATTAAAAGATGTAATTCTTATAAAAATATTTTCCTAACAATAGTACTAGGTAGTATAACTTTGCGAGCCCTTACAAAGCTCTGCTTTTTGCAGTATATTTAATAAACACCCAAGTTTAGTATATTTAATAAACACCCAGATACCGAAATACAAACATTTATGCTCGTCACGAAAATGCCTGTCCCTGTCGGGAATCGAAAGCGAGCCTTGTTCATTGCGGAGTCAGGGTTGCTAACCACTTGATACACTGGGGTGGTAAAAATCATTTACTTTCATCAATCATTATACATTAATTAAAATTCAGATATCCATATATTAATACGTGTAGTAAAAACTTTGTACCCCTTTTTAAGACATATAAAGTTTACATTGCGGAGGGCTGCAGAAACCTAATACTTTTAAATAATATGCTAAAGAAATATAAATGAACATTACACGCTGCAGTCATATGCCATACATAATAATAAACATACATGTATAACACAGACCACATGAGTCTGTTGTCAAACTTAAAAGAGACTTCATTGTTTAAATTGTTGTTGAATTTCGACTAAAGGGCGATTACTACCTAGTTAATATTTTATCTGTAATTGAGTTTGTAAAGGATGAATCATATTTTTGTAGTGGGGTCATTATCGTAAAAAAAGATTCGACAAAAAATTCAACGAGATAGATTTAAAATATCGCCGGTGTAATATAATCCTTAATAGAAACCTCTTTTATTTTAATTAATGTGTAATTTTTAATTAAGCTTAAGGGCGTCGCTTTAATATAATTGTATTATTTATTTAGCTTCTTACGCTTTGGCGGTTTTATTCGTAATATTATTAGCTGCTAAAAATTTAAGATTCGTTCACCCGTCATCGTGATTCTCGTAACAGAGCCTAAATATTGTATTAATATTATGCTGCAGCCGCACCTGCATCTATCGTCACAAAGCTTCGTGCAATGAAACGATACATGCATATGTGACCGGCTTTTATCGGACAAACATTAGGACTGCCTTTGCCTTACCGCGCTGTTGGCGGTACGTCAGAAGGTTTTAGCGCGCTAATATATCGCTCTCCGTAGTTAGACTAGCGTTTTTCATTTCAGCCTTTGTTTTTGATTAATTCGGATGTATGTGGGTGGTTGTGTAAAATGGAGTGAAACGATGAAATGGTAAGCTGAGCCCATCATACGATCATCAAAATGTGAGTCACAAATAAAGACATTTTACGAATAAATTACACACACAGTAAATATTAGTTAATAGTAAATATAGTCATCATCAATTACACGTTTATGTTACAGGTTTAATTATCATACGGCATCAACAAAATGTGAGTCACAAATAAAGACATTTTAATATGAAATGAAAATAAATATTTACCAAACAAATATTTATTTTCATTCCGGCACATAAATTAATTTTTTTCAATATGTAGGAAAGGAAAAAAGTGGTTGTTATGTAACAACAGTCAGGGATAATCTTTTATGCATCCTTTCTTGTTAAGATTGTTCAACATTATTTCGTAAATAAGCGATGCCTGCCTTTTATTATCAGGTATGCCATCTGGATCCAAAAACTGGATACCTTTTACATTCTACTTCGCCTATTTTTTAGTAAATTTTAACTACATAACAATTTGATACTTTATAATTATGTAATACTTTGAAATTTCATTTTAACTACCCCGTTCTCTCTCCGTAAAGCGTTAGTTTACTTAAAGGTTACATAAACACTTGAACGTGCTACTAAACTTAGAACCTGCTTGTACGTGCGTTACTAATCTACTACAATAAGACATATTTTGCGTAAGTATAGGACCGTAATTTTATTAGGCTTTGAAATTTTATCGTTTTAAATAGAAACTATGTGTAAATTACAAGTAAAATGATTTGATTGCTGAATCATAATATAAAAGAAAACACGGTGATATAAATTGTTGATCTTTCCGATCACAAATTTATTGTGTTTTTTACATTTATGTTTTTTTTATATAGCAAAATTTAGTAAGCAAGCAGATGGCTCTTCAGAGAGTAAGATATACTCTTCACCTGTAGCCATTAAATATTTTCTTGTTTCGTTTATGTGTGTGTGACTGCCTGGCAGACTGTAAATTTTCAAAGGAGACCCGGACCAATACATGCGAATATAAAATGATATTTTATTAAAATTTTGATCACCATATAAAATATATTTTCTAAATATTATATTATTAAAAAAATAGAAGGCAACAATAAATAATGTCATATATTCTTCTTCACAAACTTAGCGACATAGTCTCTATTGAACATAGTACAAGATTTGGTTTTGGATGAATTTACCTCATGGAATATTACAATAAAATGAACCATCATATTTCTAATATTATTTTTTAAATTATGTTACATGTACGAGTATATTATATCATCTTTTATTTAAATATGTGTAGTGATTTTAAATCATTAATTCATATTTAATTTAAAAAAATATTGAAAACAAAAAACCCGACTGCATCTTGAAAAAAGATTCATTGCGTTATATGAAAACTAAAAAAAAAGAAACAAGCCCACTACCTTAGAATCATGTTAAGTAATAATGAATAACTACACCATTAAAATAGTTCTATAATCGATGTATATGTTTCTTTGGCACGCCCTACAGCCTAAATGGCTGGACGGTTTTTGACATAAGAGGTGTCATTGGATTTGTCTAAATTGTAGTAGTGACATAGACTATATAAATTTTCAAAATAGCACCCACAAATGGCGGAATGAGGGGAGGGGGAGTTGATTTATTAGCAATATGGGTATCAAATGAAAATTAGTAAAAAGACAAGTTCAGAAATATATATATCACATTATGTTTATACTGCTGTTTTAACACAAATAAAGCGTGCCTTTTATCGTCCGGGCGCCCGAATTATTAAGGCGATAACATACGCCAAACTACGAAATATACTTCTCTTTGAAAGCCTACTTCTCCTAAACCGTTAATCCAATAATTAAAAAAAAATATACATTGTACGTAAAATATAATTAACTTTAAATTTTAAGTTCGTTTTTTCAAATTTCATTGTTATTTTTGACGAAAAAAAATCGAATATCTCTCTTATTTTTACGCAAGAATTTTCTTATAACTTCTAAACTACTGAAACGATTTTGGTGATTTTTTCACTTTGTTACAGACAATTTATTGCTTTATAAAATTTAAGTTCAACATTTTACAAAATCATTATAGTGTGCCATTAAATCAATAAAAACCTTATTATTTCATTCGCGGACAGCGCTCGCTCCGAAAGTCAGTCTCCCGATAGCGTTCGTACGAGGAGGCTGTGTCGCACGTCAGCGTATCATTAGAGTCAAAGAGTAATAATACAGATAGTGCGTTTAGCACAGTAATAAGGTTGTGCTGTTTAAAAATTGGACATTTCGTTTACGCTTGAACGTTTTTTATAGTATATAATAAGTTTGGAGCGGGAAGGCTGATTTTTTACAGAGGTTGTTCTTATGATGTAATTTAATCCCTTAAAGAGATAAAAGGGGCGTTAATGATTGTTTTAAAAAAAATGTATATTACTTAAAATTTAGTATTAATGCTTTTTAATACGATTAAATAAATACGCATTTTTGAATTTCATCCCATAAAGGGGTAAAAGGAGAGTTAATTTTTGTATGAAAAATGAAATGTTTGTCGTAGAAATTACTAAAAATTTAGTATTTATGCTTTTTGATACAACTAAAGAAATTCATATTTTAGATTATTTTTTTTTAATTTCATCCATTAAAAGGGTAAGTCTATAAGTTTGTATTAAAATAAAAAGTTTATATTATCTAAACTCTCATAAAATGTAGTACCTGCTTATTCAATTCAATCCAAATTAAAGAAACATGCGCGTAATGAAGTTCGGAGTTTCATCCCTTAAAGGAGTAAAAATGGGTGTTACAAATTCATATGAAAAATTAAACGCTTATGGTCAACATAACTTGAAATTTGGTACTTATGTTCTTCAACACAATTTAAAAATTATATATTTAGGGATTTCATACATTTATTCCTTAAAAGGGTAAAAAAAGTGTTTTTGTTTGTATTAAAAAATATATTGTTTATTGTAGAATATTGTAGAAATTATTTAAAACTTAGTATTTATGTTTTTTAACACAATTAAATGAATACGAGTTTAGTGTTTTTTAAATTTCATCCCTTAAAAGGATCAAAAATGTGGTTAAGTGTGTAACAAATAAAATTTGTTTCATCAAAATCTTTTCAAATTTATTAGTTATGCTCTTTACTTCAATTACATAAACGTGCATGTAAGGAAACTTTGAGTTTTATCTCCTAAAGAGGTAAAAGAGGGTATTAAGGGGCTGAAAGCACTCGCACTATTGCACTCGGTTCTCTTTGCATACCTCGTAAAGGGACTGGCGTGAATATATATCGTCGTTGTTGTTGTTTTAGCAATAACCAGGACCGACTGCTTTATGTGCTCATCCGAGGCATGGAAGTGGTAACACACCAACCGCCAGACTCCAAGCTGCTACTGAGATTTTTGAATTTTCGAAAAATACCTTAAACCAAACTTTAGGTTATCCCCTTGACTACGAGGCAGTTATTATAATCATTAGTTATTTTTTTCGACCTTGGTTTTTTGCAACACATCAACCCGGTTTTGGAACTACCGCGTTACATATACCTGCCGCAATAGCGTCGGTGTTTTTAACTGTCGTGATTCGGTTTTGAGGGCAAGGTAAGCATATGCATGTAACATTCTAACCCTGCTACAAGAATAACAATGCACCATTAACATTTTTAGTGTCTATAGGCGATGTTTATATGTTTCTATCAAGAAAACTGTTTACTCGTTTGCTATCATAAGAAATGAAATAAATATAAATTAAATATATTATACATACAAATAGTCTAAATTAATCAACCTGTTTAAAACTTTCCTTTTAATTTAATTGAAAGCATACAGATATGGTTTCAATTAAATTAAATCTCTACTTTTTCTTATGAGATTTCTAAACAAAAACTTAAATTTGTAAAGGTTATTTAAGAGATCACTTTTTACAAAATCACATTTTAAAGGTTTTGTTAAAATTGTTAATTGTATGTATTAAAATAAAGTGCTACACGAGATGTATTGTATATTATAAGATAATAGGATATGTAACAGTCATGATTGTGTAAAATTGTCATATAATAATTCTTTTGTCGATTTTCGATATTTACTGTTTTCTCTTTCGATATTTATCGTTTTTATAAAATGAATCGATAAATGACCGATTATCGGTTATGGGTTTTGAGTTTGCTAACATTCATTTGATTCATGATGATAAAAGTTCATATAGGTAAACAAAAATGTTAAAACGTATCTGCACCCACTGTATATACTCTTTGACTTTTGGAGATATCGGCGTGCGGAATAGTATTTACGCTGCGCCTGTCACTAACTCAAGGTTGTTCGCAGGTGTAATCGCCTTAAGATACCGATTTCATTCATACTTTTAAATAGGTAGGTACCACAGAGGTACGTATCTAATAGTTTAGGATATAGGGACATACGTATAACCGTGACCATACATACATGCGCTCGAAAAACGTTACTCTCCTTCAGTCGGGTATTCACAATTACAATAATAAATAATAATGTGGGATGTAGGTAACTCACCACAGTATTACATCATATCAACACGAACGACAATATTACATCAAGATTTTTGTTAGGTACCTAGAAGCTGCCCCGTTGGTCGAAAGGTTAGCGAGCCTAACTACGAATCGATGGGGCTCGTGTTCGATTCCCGACAGGGACAAACTTTGTGTGATGAGCATAGATGTTTAATTTCTGGGTTTGGGTGTTTATTATATATGTTACAATATTTATATATGTATTTCTAGGTACGAGTATTAGTATCGTTGACTAACACCCATAACACAAGCAAATTAATTGTAACCATTTGGGGTTAGATCGATCAGTGTAATTATTTGTCCTGCAACTTCCAGCTACGTTTTTACTTGGTACAAGGACTTAGGCTGTACGTTGATATGTCTGTCATCTTCAGTCAAGCGATGATTATTTTTTTCATCCATCCGTTTGTTTAACATTCTATGATATAGAAAAAACAAAGTTATAATTTTAAACCTTATTACGGAAGATTGACTGCCTCAAATTAACTTCTTTTCGCATTGTCAATCTGAAATAGATTGAATTTTTTTTCCTTTCTGTAACAGATCAAATTAATGTCTTCAGGAAATCGATTCTCCGATTCACCGTCACAAAAATTCTCCAATGCTCTGTTGAGCAAATCAACAAAAGGAAATTTACACATTTCGTTCCGCCCTAATTGATTATTGCGTTCTTTTCAAAGATTTTTTGAATATTTTTTTTATTTACTAACTTTATTGACGTATTTTGAGCACATTGTTACTGGATATAAAATTGAATTCATTTGAAACAAAGAATCATGAACGTAATGGAATAAAGAATCCATAAAATAAATATCGACTTTCGCAGGTAGAGTCGCAACGTCTCGTCCAGGCTTGGTACCACTGGTTTGCCTGTACGTGCCGCAATAGCGTCAATGTTTGTCACTGTCTTGTTCTGGTTTGTAGGGTATGGTAAGCCATTAAAGTTATGGATGAAGCATTACTATCCCAACCCATGGATAGCTATGCACTATTTAAATCGTTGATGTCTATAGGCCATGGTTGCCACTTTCCATCGGAAGAGCTATTTCCTTGTTTTCTAAAACGGAACATGATAGTGGCAAGCATTAACTCTATGCGCATAGATAAAACGGAGGTACTAGATTCGGGTGAGACTTTGTAAAACTTTTTAATTCCAGGGACAACATGTTTTAATAAAGTATAGCAAGGAATATAATAGAAAGTTGTACGGATATAGTAAATATGTTTGAGCACTTATCCCGTGCTTGGGAAAACTTTAAAAACTTAACGACAGGATATGAATCTGTGACCTTGCCACTCGCTGCCACGCTCTCAGTAACTGAGCTACTGTCGACTGGTTGAACGCGGCGAAATTATTTTTGCTTTATGATTGATTCTGTCGATTGAACTATCACTATAGACCGTGATCCCAAGAACAAACTTTTTTTGATTAATAACAAGTTGAATATTTGGAAACAGTTTCGTTTTGACGAGGCAACCATCTTTTTTATCTTCGAAAAATCTTGAATCGGGTAACTAATAAAGTTATAGGGCTTTGTAAATTTTGATTCGGTGAATCAAAACTATTTATTAATAAAAATAACTATTTTTCGACTTTAATAGCTTGACTATATTATCAAAAATACTATGAAACTTTTGTCCTACACATTCTATGGTTTTTTGACGAGTCCTCCACTCCTCCACTCTAAAGTTTCGGAATTATGAGATGTTTAAATTGATATTAATTTTCCCACAAGCGTTTATTAATTATTATTATAGTTCAAGGGTTATTTATCCTACACGTAAAGTGGAGACTTTTCTAAGTCCGACATTCTAAAGTTTTCTTTTTTATCTATCTTTATTAGTTACCGGTTCGAGATTTTTCGAAGATAGAAAAGATGGTTGTCTCGTCAAACGAAGCTGTTCACAAAAATTCAGCTTGTTATTATAAAAAAAGTTTATTCCTGGGAGCACTGTCTACTAGATTGACAGGTAAAACTCACAAGTACAGTTTCAGGCGATGGCCTGTTATTGATACAAATACCAATGACTTCCATACTAGTCCATACTAGTCCATACTAGTCCATACTAGTCCATACTAGTCCATACTAGTCCATACTAGTCCATACTAGTCCATACTAGTATTATAAATGCGAAAGTAACTCTGTCTGTCTGTTACGCTTTCACGGACAAACCACTGGACCGATTTGGATAAAATTTGGTACAAATATAGCTTGAGACCCAAGAAAGGACATAGGATAGTTCTTATTCCGGAAATCCCACGGGAACGGGAACTATGCGGGTTTTTATTTTAGATTTTTTTCCACGCGAACGAAGTCGATAAATACAAAATTTCTCTCTACGAGTAATATAAAACATGGACAGGATTTGTATAGTCAAAGTGTATGTCTCAAAATGAAGTTTCATATCACGATATTATTACTAGTTAAATGATTTCATTGTTACAGATGAAATTCACATTTATAATGTTGATCAAAATTTTCGTGTTTTTAGCTATATACGTATTTTAGAACTTATTCCGCGCTTATGAAAAGGAGACGGATACCCCTCCATACAATCTTGGGCCCTCTTGTAATAAGATAAAAATAATGTCAATTAATAGCTAGTTTAATATTATATTAAATCTGAATATTTCACAGATTTTAGCAATCTGAGAATAGAGATATGACATTCAGTAAAAGTGAGGTTATGTAATTATTATACAGTTCACTTTTATATTACAGGTAACTAGTACTACCTATGTTCCATGATTTATAAATTGGATGGTACCATACTAAAATATTTAGTTTTTTGAAACCACAAATTGAAAGATGCTTTCCGATACCTAAAATAATGAGGAGGTGTTTTCCTAGTTCAAGAATTCGTTCGAGACTAGATAAAATGATCGCGTTTGAATATCGCTAGCTCTGACATCACTAAATAGTTGTTCTTTGTTGGCCAAGCTCCCCTGAAGAACAGACCACTACATGTCAGTCAAATAGCTCACTAACATCAGGACTTAACTGCAATTACATATTGCAGTTGTGACTATATTATATACCTATGACTCAAATGTATAACTGCAACAATTTGCCTTTTTTAATATTGTGTATCGTTTGATAGCAAACGAGCAGACGACTCTCTTGATAAACAGAGAAACCATCAGATCACCCTATTATAACAAATAAAGATGTTGATTGATATTAATGGTACGTTGCTATCCGTATGGCGGGATGGCAATGCTACATGCAGAAGTTACCCCAAAACCGGAACACGATAATGACTAGCATTGACACTACTGCGACAGAAATAGATAAGGTGGTAGTAGCAAATACCCGTGCGTGCAGAACTATGCCACCGAGTAGTCACGATGGTAGTGACACGTATAGCCAATCGGTCGCCTTTTACGACCTGCCTGGCAGAACTGCTGCTGGTCTATTCTTCAAAGAAGCCCAGACCAACACGGGGCAACAAATTAATTGATTGGTATCCACATATTCCTGCCTCCATAATATCCACCCACCATTGAAGTGTTACGGTCATTCACATCACTTATTCAAAAAACTTACCATTGTCTTCTTTAGTGTCTATCTATAGGAAGATCTAACTTGTAAACTCATTAAGTGATAACATTTAGATTTTGACACATATTTCAACTACTTTTTTTTTTGTCTGTGTTTAAGAAAGAAACATTGTAAATGAGTTTTTCCTCTTCATATTTCATTAGAATTAGTTTAGGGACTTGGTGACTTTTTCCAGGTAAAGGTAGACTTTAAATTGATAACTTCATATTATTAGAATCTAATATAAAGTTAACAATTTAAATTATTAGAAACTTGATGATGGATGAAGAGGTGTCTAAAAATAAAACAAGAAACTTTTATTCATCTTCGATTATAATTAGAATGTCATCCAAGAATTGTGCAGGTGGTACTATATTATCTTCGTATCTAGCCCAACTAAGGTACCATATTATAGACATAACGTGGGCACAGCAGCCCACAGTTCTTTTGCCTACGATGCAGTTGCAGTAATATTTTGATATTGCACTTCTACCTCTGCGAGAGCTATCGACTAAGATATAAACAAAATAAGTTTTATGACTAATATGTCTCGATTGAATACGTCCTCTAAGAAGCCATGAGGTATTTGAAGCCGATAGCTCCCGAAGTAAGCTGGTGTTAACCT
Organism: Apodemia mormo; assembly: GCA_036924255.1. Classification (NCBI taxonomy): domain Eukaryota; kingdom Metazoa; phylum Arthropoda; class Insecta; order Lepidoptera; family Riodinidae; genus Apodemia; species Apodemia mormo. The sequence goes on along the minus strand of JAUPFN010000007.1, from coordinate 23,903,149 downwards.
CCCTGCACACTTCTATTATATATCCATCATTATCCCTTATATGTTCACCAAAATAGGACCGTGCCTGCTTTATTTGGTATGTTCCTAATGAAATGAGTATAAGTTCGCTATCAGTGAGATGAGGAAAATCATTTAAATTATCATTATGTACTGTAATTAATTCAAAATTAGCCCTACGCCGGTTATAATTGTTTGTAATAATAAATTCTGCTAATTCATTTTCTGTGTTCATATTCATATTTATTTGTTCTAATATTGCCTCAGCATCTACACGATCTACAATAGGAGGGTGAAAACTATTTAATAGAGCAGCAGCCACCTCGAAGTCTTTCATAAAACTTTTACTGGCTGCATTAAAATAATTCTGACGAAGTAACTTGAAATCTCTTTTGAATCGTCCATTAACAACCTCTACAACCCAGCGACATATGGTGACTGCTCGAGATTTATTGGCTTCAATAGTAGACAGCTGTGTTTCACCCTCCTCTAATGAAGCAGGCACGTAAGTCCTATATCCACATTGCTGCAACAAGGGTAATGCATCACGAAAGCCCCTATCTAGAATAAATGCATCACCGTGAAGGAAAAATTCCCGTAAGGGGGTATTACTTAAAAATTCTTTTTTCATAATATCAGCATCTGAAGTAGTAGCTGGATAGGGGCCCAGAACATCAATTATATGTCCATCGGTGCACACCATTAGGAAAGGTTTTATAAGATTTCTATATTTATGCATACTATAGGTTCTTTTTTGATATAAATAGTTTGAACTTTTCTCAATATAACAATAAGTTCCATCAAATATTATGATGGGTCTATCAATGCCTTCAAAATGCCCAAACAATGCATTGGGGATAGACAGATTTTTCTCCACTAATTGCTGTCTATTTAAATGGTGTAAACCTAAATGCCTAGGCACAAAGTATTCAGTTAAAATGTGCCTTACTTGATGCATCCATTTTTCTAACGTTCGCCTAGAAACTTTTAATAAAATTGACAGTCTCTCATCAGAATCTCCAGTTCGCAGTTTTATTAAATATGCTGCTAATGCTGTAGATCCCTTAGGTATTTCTAACAATTGAGGAATTTCATTCAATAGCTGATGAAATTGTGATTTGCTTAGTCCAATCCAAGTATGAACAACATGATCTTCCATAACATCAATATTATCAAATTGAAGTTTACTGGAATCAGTGACTTCTTTTAACGACATCATGTCTTCAATATGCCTGGCCGTAAAAGTATTTAAATAGTTATTTCTAAAACTGGTTATGAAATCCCAGGATTCTATAACTATATGACGATCACAAAGTCGATTATTTTCGGGGATATAATATTTATGCATATTAAGCACCATTGTTCTAGTGGAAATTGGAACTCGGTACCGGTCTACTCCTTGACATCCTTCAACAAAGCACTTTTTCTCTGTTTCAACTGCTCTTTTATAATTTGGAAGGACAATAGTAGGTTCACGCTGATTAATGTGGACTTCTTCAACTGGAGGCTCAACTGAATTATCATGTGTTTCCTCCAAATGGCTTCCTTGGGTGGAAGTTGATGGGCCACTGACCATATGAACAGCAGCTCTGTCTGCAGCCACCCAGCATTTGTGACATATGTAACTTGCTTCTCCTATCTGCAAACAAAAACATATAATATGTATATAACATCTTATCTTTTAGAGAGTAAAAGTTTTTGCTTATAGTTATTTTTTTACTATACTATAGTAGCACTTTGGAGAATAGAGTATCTGCCTACCTGTTAGGTAGCTCACAAAGAATAAGTGTTAACTTATTAGACACTTATACTTGTTTTATATCATCAAACAAACAGATGGGTCTCCTGGTGGAAACAGTCAACCATCACCTATAGACATGGAAAATGTTAATGGTGCGTTGGTATATGGTGGTGCAGTCTAATGCCACATGCATAAGTTTACCGGCTAACTTACTCTCCAAACTGGAACATAAGTGACAAGCACTGACGCTATTACGGAATAGGTGATGTGGTGGTACCAGACCCGGGCGAAACAATTCAGATTTCTATCACCTAGGAGTCATGATGGTAGTGACTCGAATAGCCAGTTGGTAGTCTTTTACAACCTGACTAGCAGGACGTTAGTTAGCCTTTACTTCAAAGGAGTATGTGACCAACATTGGGGGCTCGGTACCAGTAACTGTTCAATTTAACATCCACTTGCCTGGATCTACAATCTTATCTATTCCTGCTGCCATTGCATCAATGCATCATTGTCTTTAGGGGTAAGCTAGCCAACAAACTTAATAAAATGCTTAACATCAAAAAAAATCAGTATTGATATACCTTCCAATAAAAACAATTGTATAAAATGTGCCAAATGCTTTGAATGATTATGATATTTACTTGGAGCGAAATAATTATAAATCATTGAATTTTTCCTTCGGGACGGGGCCGGCAAGCAGGTTATTAAAAGCAAACAATTAGCTATATGTATCACTACAATCATGACTACTAGGTGGTAGAGTTACGCAACGTCTCACCTGGGTATGTGGTATTACTGCCTTATCTATTCCTGCCTGCTTATGATTAGTTTGGAAGGCAAGGTGGCAGGTAGATTTATACATGTGGCATTACTAACCGGCCACATGGATAGCAAAGCACCATTAACATCTTTGGTATCTATAGGCAATAGTTTCTCTTTCTTTTTGTTATCTAATATATATATATATATATATATATATATATATATATATATATATATAATTATGAATTAATTTATTTACTTACAGTTCGAGGCATAATCCATTCCAATATAACATTATATATTCTCGTTTCCCGAGTGGAGTCAATGTTAAGATGATGCCGTATTTGTGACGCAAGAGAACGTCCACAGCGTAGACAAACATGACGATGGCCAATATGATTTGTAGCATCAGAGTGTGGTCTTTGTGCTAAATCCCAGCAAGCATGACAAATATGGTCACTGCTGCTAACCTAAAAGGATAACATTATAAATAAATATGCTAACCTAAAAGTATAACATTATAAATAAAAATAAAGAAAAACGTTTCTAATAATAGCTAATTACGATTTTTAACTACCTATCACTAAAATTATTATAACTCTTATCACCTACACTTCTGCTTGTAATGCAGACATGCAATATGATACAATTGCTGGTTATTAAATAATACTGGAAGTATAGGTACATTAAATTGCGAACTTTTTTTATTACGAGTATAGTTTCTAGTTGAGAACCAGCAGACTTATTATAACAAACAGTAGTGCAAGTAGGTACTTACAGGCTGTGGTGCACGCCATTGTCTTATCACTGACAAAACAAATTCATCATCTAAGACTCGTCGGCCTGTTGTGTTACAAGAAGAGGTCGCAATGCCACAATTTACGCAGCGATCCATTTCTTTAAATCCAATCGATAGGCAGATCAATAATCCAAAATAACGGGCCAAAATCAATCGTACACAAAAGGTTCAGTGTCCAGTAGGATAGCGGGGGTCGTACAAGTAAAACAAGAGCAGAAGTCCGTAAGAAAAAGCAGTAGGCGTCGAAGATGAATATCAGAACAAGCAACGAAAAACACTAAAAACGCAAACGCACGAAACGAAACGAATTCAATGAATATTGAATAGAAGAAGCCGCAAGTGCCGCAACCTGTCAGTGATGTCATAATTGTCACTTTTAGCTGTCATAAATCGTATTAAACTCGATGTTATGAAATCAATTAATTATTGAATCGATTATATCTTTTATTTTTTTATATTATATTATATTATAATATATTATAATAAAGATAGTTACTATTTATTGATTAAATCAGATATAATATAAGCATACACTTTTAAACATTATCTATGAGCTTCCATTTTAATTGAAATTATTTGCAATAATCGATTATACGTTTATCGATTTTACAATTTTTATATCGCAAAATTATTTTTGTGATTTCTCTTTTCCCAGATTGTGAGTAAGGCTCATTTTTTGGGCTTTGAAATAGAAAAATAGTACAATTTTTTTGAACCACTCTTCAACCCTTTACACTTGGGCCCAAAGATCCCCATCTCCTTTTAAAAATTTAACAAAGCAAGTATAGTAAACGCGTTATCCATACTATCCATACTAATATTATAAATGCGAAAATAACTCTGTCTATCTGTCTGTCTGTTACGCTTTTACGGCTAAACCGCTGAACCGATTTGGATAAATTTTGGTACAAATATAGTTTGAGGCCCAAGAAACGACATAGGGTAGTTCTTATCCCGGAAATCCCACGGGAACGGGAACTATGCGGGTTTTTACTTTAGAATTTTTGGTCACGCGAACGAAGTCGCACAGCTAGTACTAATATAAATGCGAAAGTCTGTCTGTCTGTTTGTCTGTTACACTTTCACGGCTAAACCGCTAGACCGATTTTTATGAAATTTGGCATGGATATAGTTGAAGATCCGGGGTCAAACATAGGCTAACTTTTTTTTTCAAAAATCAGTCCCCGAGGGCAATTAGGAGGGCTGAAATAGGGGATGAAATTTTTATTAAAAGCTATTTGGAAGTAGAATCAACGCGGTTGAGATGAGGTCGCTAAGAAAAATATGTGGTGTGACACTCGCGGACTGGGTTCGTCATGTCGAAGTGAGAGAGAGGTTAGGTTTGAAAGAAAGTGTCGGTGTAAAGATGAGAAAGGGCATGCTCCGTTGGTTTTTTTTTATTTTTTTAATAACTTTACTCTCTCGTTGCTATTTATTGTGCAACGCTTTAATCATGCTTTATTATATTCTTTATTAACTACTAGCGGTGCCCGCGACTTCGTTCGCGTGGAAAAATTTCTAAAATAAAAACCCGCATAGTTCCCGTTCCCGTGGGATTTCCGGGATCAGAACTATCCTATGTCCTTTCTTGGGTCTCAAACTATATTTGTACCAAATGTTATCCAAATCGGTTCAGTGGTTTGACCGTGAAAGCGTAACAGACAGACAGACAGACAGACAGACAGACAGACAGACAGACAGAGTTACTTTCGCATTTATAATATTAGTATGGATTGTATTCAATAGTGCTTCTGCGAGTTTGTGTTAGTTTTTAACTAATTTTAGTAGCTTATCATCTACTTATAGTATAAAGTTAAAAAGTTACAATAACAATTATTGTTTTCATATGCGAAACTTTTAATCTTTTTTGTTTCTTTTATCTATTGTTACTTTTTTGTTATATAATACGCCCTTGGGAAGAGTGTGCTAAATTTTCAAATTCTTCCAAAGACAATAGTAAGTTATTACATATTGCTCCGTTGGTTCGGACATGTAGAAAGAATGGTAGATGAAAGGTTAACAAAACAGATATAAAATGCGAATGTGGAAGGATGTAGGTTCCGGGGAAGACCAAGACTGACATACCACGATCAGATTGATCGAGTACTGTCCGAGGGTGGTATCAAGAGTCTTCGCAACCGGCGTGTGTGTATGAAGAGAGTGATGAATGTGGAGGAAGCGAGACAAGCCTGCAAGGATCGTGATGTATGGCACTCGGTTTTCTCTGCCTACCCCGTAAGGGATCTGGCGTGAAGATATGTATGTACTAATATACTCGCGGGCGAAGCTGCGCGGGTCAGCTAGTATACTATAATATTTAACCTGTTACCGTGTTCGCAGTACTGCCTGTACGTAGTGCATTTTGCGTTGAAATTACATTATTTTTATACTGAATACAACTGGTTGTTCTTATACATGTATTTATTGAAGCTATTACTTCATTGATAGGGATAAAGTTAAAATATTACAAACATAAAATGGATGGAAGTTTGCTGGTTCAACCAGCAACCTTCGTTTTAAACGCGCTAGGCCACATTGTTAAAAAAAATTGTTACCGAGTTTTTGTTTACAATTCACTATCTCTTACTTTCGGCTTAAATCGCAAAATTTGTCTTCCATGAACCAAGATATATTTTGATGATAGATCTTTCGCCTTTTCTTAAGTTTCAATAAGTATTGAAGAAAAGGCGAAAGATTTCTATACGTATTTTTAGGGAAACCAAGGAATAAAAGTTACTTATCTAAATTTTCGATAAGTTTCAGACAATAATAAGAGTGTATGTCAATTTTGTCACAATCGCTACAGCTTTACAGGGTTTTACAGAAAACTTTATCCCACGAGACTATGTATTGCTTGGAATATAAAATATTTTTTGACTTAGATTACTTGTAAATCGAATTACAATTAGATTCGTCAAGTCATTTTAGCGGGGAGGTCTACCTTTTTAAAAATAAAATAATTAAAATAAGTTTATAATTACATAATTAACATTCTTGTTTCAATTCCTTTTATAAATGGTTACAAATAACAATAAAAATTTACCGCAAATCTAATACAAATTATGGAAGCAGGCGTTTCTTGGCGGAAACCTTGCAATATTGTGCTAATAATATGAGTAAAGGTAAAATATTCATTTACGTGATGTAACGCGAACGTGAGCTAGTGAAGACCTGGTGGAAGTAATTTCGGTCCAATGTGAGATCTTGATGAAGAACCTCATACGAGTCCGAAACTAATTGGATTCAATTTTTGATGTACGTAGGTCACACTATAAGTTTTTTCTAACACCCGGGGTAAATAAATGGTAGAATACCACTCGGCATTAACACTCTTTTGATCTTCAAGTGGAATTGTACTGATGGGACCCGTAGCTGAGAAAAAAACGCGATAATTTTTTTACCAACGTTTCTCGCCTGTCTTACTTTTGTTGGCCTGTTCTCATTTTCAAACACCCATTCACAAGATTGCTGTTTTTTTCGGGTTCAAAACAATAAATCCACGTTTCGTCTCCTATGATAATGTTATAAACAGCATTAGAATGTCCGTGGTCGTACTTCAGTAGCATCTGTGAGCACCATGAGCACCGCGTGGACGCGAGCCCGCTTCTACTCCGCTGTCAGTTCATGAGGGATCCACGACAACAAAGTTTCCGAACTTTCAATTCTTCGTGTAAAATTTTCTGAATTTGTCTCATATCAATCCCCAATAGTCCTCGAATTGTCTCATAGGTAATCCGGGGGTTTTCTTCAATTAACCGCTTAACAGTAGCCACATTATATTCGGCAGTTGAAGGCCGCCCTTCACGCAATTCGTCATGTAAAGAAACTCGAACTCTCTCAAATTCAGCAAATCATCGCCTCACGGTGCTCAAACAAGGTGCTTCTCTCCCAAAAGCATTTTGAAGACGAGCGACACAGTCTTGCGGAGAAAGAGAACTTTTAAAATCATAAAAAATCATCGCTCTAAAATCTTTTCGCTTAATTCTATTTTCGTTGCGTACGTAGAATTTTGATGTGTGATAAAAAAACAATTGACAAATCATTTCCCGCCAATTGTTTTTTTATTACTAAGAAGGTTGTTGTAACGTTTTAAAAATATAACATTCGAAATTCAAATAGTTCCTATTAGCTAGAAGTGCAAAACTTTTAGTGTATGTATATCAAATGTAGGCTAAAGTAGCGATGTCTCCCACATTTACTTTAATTTTTTTTTGTTTTGCTACAAAAATTATTAAAAAGTAGACTGTGTCGGTTCAAGATTTTTTGTTTTTTCTCGATTCAGCAAAATTTTGTTTAGGGGTGGGGGCGGCTGTTTCAGCTGAGGATTTATTTCGGCTTTATCAAGATAATCATCAAAATTTTTAAGGTTGAGGGAGAGGCTTGAGCCCCTTAGCCACTCTCCTTTAGATCCGCTACTGTAAAAAACAATATGTCTCACGAAATATTTAATGATTTAACTCCATTTTTTTAACTTCTCGCTACGTATGTAGATAAGGAAGTTACTGATTTTGCCCCGATTTCCAAAATCCAAAAATCGAGTTTTTACCAGATCTCCACGTTTCGAGTTTCTAGGAACCTTTTCCGACTATTTTCAAGATGAAGCAGTATGTCTGTAAGTGTATGTGTGTGTGTGTGTGTGTGTGTATGTATGTGCGTATATGTGTGTATGTAAATGGCTTTCAAACGGCTGGACCGACCGAATTCCACTCAAATTAAACTTCTTTAAAAACAGAACCAAGTTGGCCCGGGAGATTTTGAGAAATTTTGAAAAAAACTCAAAAAAAATTGGACGAAAGAGTATTTTTTTAACACAACTTCCAAATTAATGTAAGTACCGATTTATTACAAAAACTGATCAGCTTTATTCCCCAAAAAACTACGTCTAATGCATAAATTGTATCAAAATCGGTTTATCCGTTAGGGAGAAGTCGCTGACAAAAATTTTGAAAAAAAGTGTTTTTTCGACATGACTTCGAAAACCAATCGTTTTTTAGTTTCTACAATATTTTAGTACTAAAAAAACTACGTCGAATGCCGTTTCAAAAATCAAAATCGAATCTAATTTTCAATAGTTACAGCTTTTCAAATACTAAAATTACGTTGTTTTTAGCAAACTTATAAAATATTTTTGAAATAACTTTTAGGCTTATACACTGATTTACTTAAAAACCCTATCAGCTTTTTTTCTTTAAAAACTGCGTCAATTACCGTTGATTAGATCAAATCGGTCAATTTGTTTGTGGTTTATCAATAACGAAAATTTTTTGTAAAAAATGTTTTTTTTCAACCCATCGGATATTTAAATTTTTCAAACCAACGGATATTTAGCTAAAGAAATGTTTTAGATCTCAAAAATTGAGTTGAATGCCATTCAAAAGATTAAAATTGATCATCGTTTCCAAAATATACAGTTTTTCAAAAATATATACTTATAGTTTTAAATCTTTTGAGCTTAAAATTCTTTTTTAATAATTATTTTAATTTTATAATAATTTATTTAATAAAATTTAGCGGGAAGCTTTAGGAATGGCCCGCAGGTTTAACCATTTACAGATTTTCGAATAAGAATTTCAGCTAATTTAAAAGTATCTACTTGTGTCCTTAGCTCAATTTCATTAGTAAAATCAGGTGGATTTCCCTTTACCTGGAGCTTGTACATTCGATATACAATTTATGTTTATTAGTTATTACCTAATTAAGTGATTTAAAAAAACACGTAACAAATAAAATAAAACTTAATAAAGTTTTTTTTGTGTAATGTAAGTTTAATAAACTTTGATTTGTGTATCGTAGTTTGTAAAAAAAACGTTTTTCTATTACAGTACACCTTTCTTTGTAAAATTAAGTAAGATTTATGGGAGAAAATAAGGAATTCATCAAGCATTTCACCACGTTTAATTTCGCAATTTTTATTGTTGGACTAGCTATGATACCTGGCTTCGCTCGGAAGTTGATATGAGATTACGTGGTAGTTAAAATATATCCCACCAAAAACATTCTGTAAAAACTAGCCAAGTCTCGATGGAGTTACTTGTTTATCTCTAAAAATAATGAAATCTAGACAAAGTTGTGCCAAGTCTAAGGTTCCTTACTGCGATTTCTTTATTATTATAGTTAATGTTGTGTGACTTGGCCGTTGACCTGTATTCACTAACGTATAAAGAGTTCTGAGTCTTAAGTCTTATCCAGTAAATTGTGAGACTCAATATACGGACAATATAAAGAAATCGCAGTAAGACACCTTAGACTTGGCACAACTTGGTCTAGATTTAATTACTTTTTAGAGTTAAACAAACAGCTCCATCGAGACTTGGCTAGTTTTTTACAGTATGTTGTGATGAGACTCTGGATAAGCCTAGACTGAACATTCTTTATATACGTTAGTGGGTCAACGGCCAAGTCACATAACATTAATTATAATAATAAAGAAATCGCAGTAAGGAACCTTAGACTTGGCACAACTTTGTCTAGATTTCATTACTTTTTAGAGATAAACAAGTAGCTCCATCGAGACTTGGCTAGTTTTTACAGAATGTTTTTGGTGGGATTTCACTTCTTTTTGCAGAAACGTGGACTTATTGATTTATTTTATTAGATTTTCTTATTTGACAAAGCTTTTTTTCTTTTTAGGAGTAGTTTTTTATTGATATCTATCATTGATGTCAATCAATATAATTAATTATCAATGAACCTAATCAAAGGTATTACCTATCTAGTACTGAAATATAGCTAAACTAATGAAAATATAGCTAAACTAATAATATTTTTGAAGGAAACGAAGTAATATCTAACTAAATAAACTAAACCTAGAATACTAAAAAAGTATCTACTTATAACTAACAATATTCGTTACACGAACGCGTATTGCCTAACTGTAAATGAAACCTAGAAAACTAAGAGTACTAAATAACTAACAATAAAAGTATTCAATTAAAATTTATTTCAAATCTAAGTAATAATCAGTAATACGTCACTAATCATAAAATTCCTAACCTGTTCAAATCTTCGAATTGTTATAATAAAATAACAGACTGGTAATTACGTTTAGCAAACCTCACGAAATAATAAGCGAAATCAACGAAATGCAAATAATCCCTCCTAATCCTCAACAAACGTTTTCAAGCGCTTTTTTTTCGGAATGTCTGAATTACTGCTTGCTTTATGGGCCGTCACAGCTTCACCGGTCGCGGGAGCGAGCAGAATGCTCAGCCAGAATTTCTAGGTGTGGGGCTGTACGCCCACCACCCTAAGGATGTCTCCTGCGAGACCGAACCTCGGCTTAGGGTGGGGTCGAGATTTGCAATAAGAGGGTTAGTGGCATTGTTTTGTTCGTCGGCTGAACCTTGCCCTTGGGCTCGGTTCACCGATGGGCGAAACAGGTGTCCTCTGTGATCTGGGATGTAGTCTGCCGCGGCTACCACCAGTGGGTTCGGATGGGAAATGGTACGATCGAAGTAGCTTTTAGAGACTTCTTTGAAATGCTTTGCTAAGCTCTGAATTCAAGATCTTTATGGAGGTCTACGTTGCGCATATACGGCGATGCTCCCGTGACAATACGCAACAATTTATTTTGCACCACTTGCAACGGATGCAAGTCCGTGCGAGGGAAATGGGCAAATGCTACGTAAGCGTATGATAGGATGGGGCGTACGCACATCATGTATTTTGTAAAGTGTCACCTTGTGTCTAAGTGACATTATCTGCGTTTATTGATAAGGTTGTTTAACCGACCAACAACGAATTTAGCCTTAGCTTTCACTCTTTGTATGTGCGGTTTTTATTATGACATTTTACTGTCCAACGTCCAAGGTACTTTTCTTTCCTTCCCACGGGATTAGCGATGGGTCGTTGAAGGATTTTCCGTCAACGAAACGTTAACGTTAATTCCATTTCGTCAACTGGTTGATCAACCAGTTAATTTCGTCAACGAGTTTACGTGGTCCGAAAATCAACTTGCTTGGTTATTATCAATGATTCAATTCAACGATTGACGTTCTTCGCACTCGGTAGTGTAATTATCCAACTTTTAAAAAGGAGGAGGTTCTCAATTAGACTATTTTTTTTAGTAACCAATTATTGATGTCATACTTAATAAAACTTGAAAATATAAGATGATATTTTTATATGATTTTACCTACCACTTCGATGATCTTCCCTTCATACTTTTTCAGGCTTAGGAATGACTGAATAATTTGCTATAAAACTAATATTTTATAGCATATTTATAGGCCTTATCAGGTGTACTGTACAATAAAGATTATTCTATTCAAATCCTCAAAACACTAACTTAATTTTATTTACAAATAAACAAAGCAATAAAAAATATTTTTTAAACACCGATAGATAATAATATTCTCGTTGGGCGAGAGGGGCGAACGGCCACGTTCCGTATCGTTTCATTTCATAAAATGACATAATTTAGAAATAATGTGACCCTTTTCTTTTCTATTAGAAAATATTTTAAATGTTCAAGTTAATTCTCATTTCAAAATTAAAATTATTATAATTATGATATGTCATATGACCATATAACGATCCGTTTATTTTATTTTTAACGTAAGTTTTATATTAGACAAAATTCAATTTAACGACGTTGAAAATAACAAAACGTTTAGTTTCTCGTGTTATGTCATACTAGCTGCAGCGTGCAGCCCGCTGCAATATAAAACTTTTCAGTGAATCCCGCGGGATCACCTTACTTTCTGGAATAAAAAATTGCCTATGTGCTATTCTGAGTCTTCAGCTATCTACATACTAAATTTCGTCGTAATCGGTTCAGTAGTATTTGCGTAAAAGATCCATAAATACATATTCACAAACTTTCGCATTTATATTATGCGCAGCCCGCTGCATTATAAGCTTTTGATGAATCCTGCGGAATCACCTAATTTTTTCGGGATAAATAACCTATATGCTATTCCAGATCATCATCTACCTGTGTGTCAAATTTCATTAAAATCCGTTCAGTTGTTTTTGCGTGATTGAGTAACAAACATCCATCCAAACTTTCACATTTATAATATTAATATAGAATATAGATACATATAATAAAAGCGTAGAAAAGTCAATGTATGTCCGGGGTAAACTCAAAAAGTACTGCATGGATTTACTTCAAATTTTGCATGAATATTACTAACAGGTCGGGTCAACATACAGGCTACATATTATCACGCTGTCACCTACGGGGGAGGAGCTGTGCGGAGTAAACGAAATGCGCGCGAACGAAGTCGCGGGCAACAGCTAGTATTAAATATTAGTAGGATTATGTTAAACGTCGTTGACATGTTGAAGGATTCAACTAGTTAATTTCTAGATTTTCTAGGCAGTCAACGTTAACGACGTTGACGAGAAATCAACTGTTGAATGTTGATTCAAAGCGTTCATTGATTCGAGTTTCAACGCCCTTCGCTACACGAAACTGGACGCTGGACGCTGGACGCTGCCCAACAGGGTAACGTCTCCTACTTTCCACACACCGCGCCATTGGTGTCGCGGATGTCAACCGCGGCGGCGAATGGCGTAATAAGGTCTTCGAAAAAACAAAACGTAAGCACATTTTAAAATACTCTCAGCGCCATCTAGCGACGTTATTCTTAGTCTTAGTCACCGCTACTCTTAGTCTAATGCATTATTTTTTGAGCCAATTTTGTCCGAAATTAATATTTTAGTCTAATTTGTTTAAAATAATCGTTGATTATTTTTTCTTGTAAACTTGTAAGTTTATGTATAAAAGCCAGTTTTGTCTTATCCAGAGTTCTTCACCAGATACTTGAGACTTGCGATTTTTGAAGCCTCAAATGAAGCGGCCCACCAAGTTGAATATTTTTTGTAAAGGCGGTATGTCGATCTCTAATAGTTTGGTTGAACACTTGTGTTTTCTAATCAGGGTCACTATGTACTCCAGATCTTCGATTATCCAAGGTTTTATAGTTTTTCCTTTATGTGCCTATTAAACCCTAACTCTGTACCAAAATTTCAGCTCTCTGAGTTTATGGGAAGTACTAGTTCTATTTTGATGATCATGAGTGAGTGAGTGTCGTAAATGCGAAATTTTGCTTTCGCTTAACTTCGGAACTAAATGACATACAGACTTGAAATTTTGGATATTAAGTATGTGATACTAGTTTACTAGATGACGAAAATTTCTGCATTCTGGTCTTATCCAGAGGTTCTCAAATAGTGGCCTGAAAATACGGCGAAATGGTTCCTGTAAAGGATGGTACGGCAGTGCTTGCTTCGCGCTCGACTTGGCGGGGGCACTACCGTGCCCCCAAAAATAACAAAATATGTAATTTAAGACTTGGAATTTTAAATTTCGCGCCATTACTGCACATGTTGCAATTGCTCGCAGCGCCTTTCGAAATGTAACTCAAATAATCGTTGTTCTGAATGAAGTTCAAATACTCGACAACAGATGACGCCACTACACTTAATTTCGAAGTTGAAGGGTTAAAAAAGCCCTTATATCTTTAAAACACGCCCTTTAGGTTAAAACGGGAACTTTCTTGTTCGAGGGGAGATAAAAGGCTATCACATTATATAAGTCCCTTTATCGTTCCGGGACTCCTTTTTAAGTTTTATCGGGACGCACATTTTATCAACTTAGTTTTATTATATATAATGATTTATTATGTTAAGAGTTGAAAATAAAAAAAGCTCTATGAGTGTTTTGCGAAAGGAACTAACTAATTAAATAGTTTGTTTGTTTGTAAATTTTGTTACTGATTTAGGATATTATAAGCTTCGAAAATGACCACTGTATACAGAATTTAAAAAACATTTTTCGTTTATCTGATTAAATAAACAAACACTCTATTAATGTAAAATTTTTCAATCAGAGGTTTAGAACGATAAATTTTCTACAATAATTAGTAATTCAAACTTTTGTTAGATACGTTTATGGCAGATGACACGGTTTGGAAAGTAGCAACGCACCATTAACATCTTTGGTGTCTATAGGCGATGGTTATCCCTTTCCATCAGGAGAATTACCTCCTTGTTTGATATCCTATGAAATGTAATAAAAGTAAAATAGTTACTACTTCCATTTAAGATATAAATATTTCTGTCTCAAATTTGCTTTTATTTTAAACACTTAATTTAAAAACTGGAATACTGTTTACATTTGAATTAGAAAATACGTATTAATATAATATAGTCTATATGCGTAGTTCGTTAGTCTGTGGTGCCTGATGGAATTAATAGTGTTGGTTAATTAAACACCTAAAATTTAATTAATCAAGCCTTTTGTTAGTTACAATGAGTATAATCTCAAAAGGGTGAGAAACACAAACATGGTATTAAAACTATTGCAATAATTAGATTTTATGAAAGTGCTATATCTATATATTATTAATACGTAAAAAGAAACTTTGAACCCCTTTTTAAGACAATTGCGCCAAGTGGAGTGGAGTTGTGGAGTAAGAAATTTGACACAGTTAAAGTTTACATTGCGGAGAACTACAAATACCTAAAATATCTATACATATAATAAAATCATAGGAAAGTCAAAACTGTACATTGAATATTTTTTTAAAAGAATACTTGGGGCGTGATCGATATCGAAGCCGAAAATATAGTTTTTAGAATTTTTGTCTGTTTGTCTGTTTGTCTGTATGTATGTCCGGGGTAAACTCAAAAAGTACTGCACGGATTTACTTCAAATTTTGCACGAATATTACTAACAGGTCGGGTCAACATATAAGCTACATATTATCACGCTATCTCCTAGCGGGGATGTGCTGTGCGGAGTAAACGAGGTCCGCGCGGACGAAGTCGCTGGCAACAGCTAGTTAAGAAATAAAATGCATTAGAAATAACCTAAAAATAATTAAAAATAAACATTACACATACTAAATTCAGGTTACATACATGATAATATTGTTTCGAATAATCTAGAAAAGTGAAGAGTGAGAACAATGGAAAAATGTAGAAATAAAAGAAAGATATAGCTGCTTCGATCGATAAACAATAGCCGCCGTTACCCAAACAGCTATTCCATGATGGATTTTCTGTCATCTATACTAATATTATAAAATTGTATAGTTTGTTTTTTTTATTTGTTTGTTTGACAAGACAAACAAGAATATTGTAAAATTCCTTAAATTCTTTTCTAATTCTTAACTCATTAACATTCGTTGCTTAAATTCTTAAATTTTACTTGTTTACTGTATTTCATTTACCTAAAGATTACAAACATATGATATTCCTTTATAGACATGAAAGGTCATAATATCGTCGTATGCCATTTTTTTATCACGGGTCAAAACAAATAGCATACGTCGATACACTAGGTCAATATCAAAATATGGCTTCTAGATGAAGTTACCTAAACATATGTATGTATGGTATGGTATGGTAAATTATAGTTTGCTATTAATTTTATTGTTTATTGTAATTGTTATTGTTACTATGTCCTAAGTCGCATAAACATCACCTGCGAACCGCAGTTTGACGCCCATAGCAGTGACACTTTAAGCCCCTTCGCGGTGCAGTTACACGATAGCCCGATATTATTATTGAATCTACATACTATATGGAATCGCAATAGACCGTGAAAGTGTGACGTCAGAAGTCTATTAGGTTTGTAGGCATGCCCATCGTGCCCACAATGGTGAATCCGCGCTTAAAGCCCGGACCAACATAGGGAAATAATCGTAAACATGAAAACGAAACATGTAAAATATTAGGGAAAATGGAAAATGGAAAATTATGTTTAAAATATTATAAATGTGAAAGTTTGTATGCTTGTTACTCAATCACGCAAACAGCAGATCCGATTTGGATAAAACTTAGCACATAGGTAGATGATGATCTGAAATAGCACATGAATACTTTTTACCTATCGCGGTAAAAAATTGTTATCATCCCGTGGGATTCAACAAAAACTTTTATAACGCAGCGGGCTGCAGCTAGTGTTGAATAAACTCCACTCACATAAACACCACCACTCACTCACCAGAACAGTGTTACATGTAACAAATATCGAGCGTTATACTTTACGACGTAATTCCGGTAATTATTTATCTAGACAACTTTCTCAGCAGTTGCATAGGATAATAAAAATTTGATTTTTCTAAAGCGGTCCCCAAATTGAAGCCAAGCTACAAAAGCTGTTACATGAATACCTGTTAATAAAAAACCTAAAACACACATAGATTAAACTTTTTTAATATCATTAGAAAACAAAAGAATGAGAAACCATCGCCTATAGACACCAAAGATGTTAATGATGCGTTGCTATCCATGTGACGGGATGGTAATGCCATATTACCAACCCGTCACATGGATACTTCACTATTTCTTATCCTCCAAACCGGAACACAACAGTGATAAGCACCAACGTCATTGTGACAAAAATAGGTAAGTAAAACGGTATCATATAGCATATCTATACCCGGGCGAGATGTTGCAGAACCCTACCACCTAGTAGTCACGGTGGTAGTGATACGTTTGGCTAATCGTAACGGTTTGATAAACTGTCTGGCAGAATGGCCAAAAGTATACTTCAACACGTCTGTACCAACACGGGGTAACTTTATAAATGTAAATAAACAATTTTTATTTACACATCTTGTTTTAATGTCTGTCTGTAAGAATATACCGGATATAATGGATTAACCGCACTCATAGCCATCAAAATTTAAATTAACGGAAGTAATAAATTTTTGATAAGTAATTATCAAAACAGCAGTTCAGTGATTTGATGGGACTAGCGATATTTAACTTGAACAACCGGGTCACGAACACAAAGTCCGTGTATTATCTTAGATGTGGTTTTTATATAACATATGAGAGCAAAGACTCTGATAATTATAGTTATAGGGATGAAATATAAACACCGTCTATAAACATCAAATGTAACATGTTTACTGATATTATGCGCATATCTGTAAGCTGTAGTAGCGGAAACTGGGAGGAAGGCTAAAGATGTCAATCGTAAACCATACCAAAACAAAAGGTCAAGCGCAACGACAGAAAACAGGCAGACGGTAGTGAGTAACTGCTAGTCAACTTATTAATTATAACTTACTTGTTTTAAGATCAATACCTATTTTTTTGTTTTGTCGTTGAAAAATAACATTATTACAGTAAACAAACACTTCGTGCACTCGTGGTAGGAAAGAAAAACTAATAGGCAATAGTTGTTCTTTTCCATCAGGAGAGCCATCTGCTTCTTACCTATTTTATGACATAAAAAATAAATAAGCATACTTATACTTTATAACTTTTATGGTTTGATTAATCTATGTAGGTGCCGATAACATTTGAATCTTGGTGAATTATTACATAGAAAGTACATTCAGTTCAATCTACCAGTCTTGTGAATTGGCATGTTGATTTTTATTTAATTTATACTAGATATTTTTTGACGATTACGTTTTATATAAAAGTATTAAATAGAAGCATTTAAGTAAATTAATGTGTAAATGTTATGCTAATGTTATGATATACCATTAGATGAAAATTGTTTGTCTTTGTTATGTAAACGAAAACCCCAACATTAATTAACATGTTTGATCCATATTCTATCTGGCGATTTGTATTGTTACTGTAATTTTTATAATGACGTTTGAAAATCATTGATATAAAATTGCAGCTTAGATTATTCGGCGAGTGGACAGTACAAGATTATTACATCCATATTTTATCTGGCTACTTGTTTTATTGCTGTAATTTTTATAATGATGTTTGAAGATCGATAATATAAAATTGCAGCTTAGATTATTACAAATATTCTGAACAGAGGTAAGAAAGGCGATACCTGTTTATGACAAATCGTGGCTAAGACGGCATTAAACCAGAGTGGTGCAACCGTAGCGTGAAGGTAAATTTTAAAGTAAGCGTTAAAAGTGCAACTCAGTAACCTCAATATTTTCTCCTTCTTACTCCTTCTTACTCCTTCTACTACTGCTATTACGTAAAGTATCAAACCTTATGGTATATTTGAGTTAAAAGTTAAGTCATCGTTATTCGTTTGTTGGTTCATGGGCCGATGAAATCACGTGGCACTTAATTTTGTTGGTTAATGGGCCAATAAAATCAAGTTGCACTGATGACTCACTGCATTCTTCTTAACGCGAATGTAATGTAAATATTGATAATGTAAAAAAAATCAATGAAATGGAAAAAATGACAAGCCCGCTGAGTTTCTTCCGCCGTATCTTCTCAGTGTGTGCCCGCGTTTCCGATCCGGTAGTAGTTTTTTTTAAAAAAAATATGTTTACGTGTCAAAATAACTTGTAAAAAGTTTTATTATATTTTTCTGATTTCTGATTGTACATATTATCACCAAACTGACCATATTCGAACATGTTGTTTATTTTTTCAGCCGAACACTGTCTCGTTTGACCCGCTTATAACAGGTTTCTCTATAAGTATGTCCAAAATCGATATATTGTGTAAATAAATTTGGTTTGTTGGTACGGTTTACGGTCTATACATTTATTTCTCAAAAAATTACAAAAATCACTTAAAGAGAAACTACCATTTTAAATACATTTGGTTTATCTAATTAACATAGCAAACATTTGTTTTAAATTTACAATTCATAAAGCCAGTGTTTTGTAAAAACGAGTAGATACACTTTTTCATACAATGGCTTATTTAGGGACCCACGTATTTTAATATTATATGAATTTAGTCAAAGAGCATTATGAATACGCTCTGGGTAGCACTTAAGCTTTTACATTTTTTACACAGATATTTTACTTTTACACAGATAAAGAATCACCTTAACTTGACGCGTGCTATATCAGGATCAGTTAGAATCACATAATTTTAAACACTGCTTAAAATTCTTCATAAGGTCCAGACTTTTTATGTTTCATTAAAATATTGTATATACTTTTATTCATTAGGAACAGTTGTTGTACAAATATATTATTATTAGAGAATTCGCACTTTTTCCTTGAGTTTTACAAATTTTCTACAAAATATGACAAAAGTTTTAAGTTTAAATAGATCATGTTATTTAGCACTCAGTTTACCTTGTATACCACATAAGTGAGTTTGTTTAAAGATATAACTATATAATAAGTTAATAACTAAGCTTTCTATATAACACAACGGAATTCGTAAAATAGACGTTCCGTAATTCTGTTTTATAACAGTAATCGAAAACATGATATATTATATAAATGAAAAATATAAATTTAATTGACCGAACAATTCTTAATATACTTCAGCTTCACCGAAAATTGTTGAAATAAATTTTTAATATCGATAGGGAAGCGC
Organism: Apodemia mormo; assembly: GCA_036924255.1. Lineage (NCBI taxonomy): Eukaryota > Metazoa > Arthropoda > Insecta > Lepidoptera > Riodinidae > Apodemia > Apodemia mormo. Next base: position 23,883,611 of record JAUPFN010000007.1, on the reverse strand, counting down.
TTGACCACGATCTCGCCTGATGGTAAGCTAAGATAGGGCCTAAGATAAACGTGCTTTCCTAGAAGTTATCAGTTTCCTAGAAGTTAGAAGTCCACCGCCCCGTTGGTCGAGTGGTTAGTGACCCTGACTACGCAATCAACGGGGCTCGGGTTCGATCCCCGACGGGGACAAGCATTTGTGTGATGAGCATAAATGTTTGTATTTCCGGGTTTGGGTGTTTATTATATATATTCTAGTATTTATATATGTATTTCTATGTATTAGTATCGTTGACTAACACCCATAACACAAGCAAATAATTTGCTTACTTTGGGGTTAGATCAGTAAGTGTAATTTGTCCCGTGAATATTTATTTATTTATTTATTTATTTATTCACTTGAAGATCCCCAGGTTGTACTCGTCGGGGAATACAGACTCAGGAAGCATATTCCACTCCCTTGCGGTTCGGATCAAGAATGTCGAGTTGAACCGCATTGCACGGGTACGTGGAACGTCCACCATATGGCGATCCCTAGTATCTGTGCGCCTCGACGATCGATAGAAAAACGGGGATGGCGGAATTAAGTTGTGCGATTCCGTAGCTTACTCTCCAAAGTGTATTCGATAAAAGACCGATAGACTAGCTACTCTGCAGCGACGAGCGAAGCTGTGGAGTTTTTTGCCTACCAGATCATCGTCGTTTATGAGCCTCTTGGCACGCCTCTCTATCGCTTCAAGCGTCTCCAGCTGGTATTTGGCGGATCCATCTCAGAGTTGAGAGCAGTATTCCATGCACGAACGGACTTGTGCTTGATAAAGGTTGAGCAACTGTCCCGGGCTCAAATACTGTCTCACCTTCGCCAGAATACCAAGCTCTTTTAAGGCAACTTGGGGTTTAGATTCGATGTACGAACCAAAGTTGAGAGTAGGCGTTAAGGTGATACCAAGGAGCTCGAGGTGGTCAGTTATTGGCACGGACACACCCTGAAAAGACGGATACAGTTGGAATCGACTCCGTTTAGCAGAGAATAGACACACTTGAGTCTTAGTCATATTAAAATTGACCACATTGACACTGCCCCAATCGTAGACTGGCTGTAAGAACAGGTTCATACGATCGACCGTCGCCTGGACGCTTCTTGATTGGCCGGCCCGACACCGACAATACTTGACGCGACGAGCCGACATGGTACCGGCAGCTACATTCTTCATCAGACCGACACTGATACGCTTCGACCCGTCACGCCTTTATATAATTCCAGATATGGACAAGAGCAATGTGCGATGCAAGCGTAAAATACTAGATTGTATTTACTATATTTAAGACGTAAAAAGACGTGTTTTAAGACTATTTTGGGTGCATCTAAATATCAAAGTGAGATATTTAGATGGCATGTGGTACAATTTATTTGAAAAACTAATCGATGACCGGGATAAGTTTTCAATTTATATTTCCAAATGACAATAATATATTGAAAAAATAATTATTCCTCCGCATGCACTATGTAATGAAAATTGCGCGGGCAGGTTCAGTGATCACGCCACTAGCATGCCTACACGGAAGCATGCGTTTGTACCTATACAACACATGCATAAAGATGCTGGGCCCGACACAATTTCATAGAATTATGCGCCCACTAGTGTCGGTCACAGTGTACTTTGTAATATACCTAAAGTGTCGGTGCCGACGTCGGGCCGGTGCCGGTGTCGTGTCGGGCCGGCCAATCAAGAAGCGCTAATTTTATAATTCGTTTTAAAGCTTCTCTAACACGAAAATATTATTAAATGTTTTAGTATCATAACAGGCTTACAATTTAAGCCTATTAAACATAACTAATTCCCATAATATTGAACGTTGTTTATCTGTGTAAAATGAACACAGAAACGTTTACGAGATCGTTTATCGGTTACGCTAATGTAAGCCGATTAGGCCTCGCACAGGAAATCATATAAGTTTTGGCACTTTAGTCAATGGTGTAAATAGTTGTGAAAGTATCTCTAAGCTTATTGATGACACAATTTCGTACATACTATAGGTATTCGCAAAAATCTGCGGCTTTATTTAAGTTAGTAAAAATCTATATATTAGAGAAACAAAAGCGGTGTTGGTCCCGGCCTCGTTTGAAGAATAGGCCAACTGCCGTTCTGCCAGACAGGTCGTAAGAGGCGACCGATTGGTTATCGAGTCACTAACATCGTGGCTACTAGGTGGTAGAGTTCTGCATTGTCTCGCCCGGGTCTGGTACCACCGCCTTACGTATTCAGTCAGTGCTTGTCGCTGTCGTGTTCCGGTTTGGAGGGTAAGGTAGTCGGTAAACTTATGCATGTGGCATTAGACCTCGCCCCAAGATAGGAACGCACCATTAACATCTTTGGTGTCTATAAGCGATGGTTGACTCTTTCCATCAGGAGACCCATCTGCTTGTTTGCAATATTATGATATAAAAAAAACAGAAATCTTAATATTTTCAAATCACATGCATTAGATATAAATACATTAAATTAATAAAATTAAAACTTAAACTAAATTCATGTGACAAATATGATTATATACCTACACACATGTATTAATAATTATTTGAAAAGTATGTATTGTAATCTAAACAGAGAAAATAAGTTAAAATTTAAGAAAGAAACATTGTTAATTTGCAAAAATATGGATGTTACAAGTTATTGTAATTAATGTACAGTTACCAACATATTCTACCAATACGGTGTGCAAATATTGAAAGAATCCAGATTTCCAATTATATACTCATATGAATAATAACGAAGTTTTATGTCATAAACATCAAATTAGTGTAAGTGAAATAATATAGATTTTGGATTTAAATTCTAAATTATTTAATTTCCTTCAAAGAATAAATTAATATAAAGAATAAAATTCTTCAAAGGAGCCCGGACCAATTTATCAATTGGTCCGGACTCTAAAGTAATAGACCAACTGCAATTCTGCCAATCAGGTTGTAAAAGGTGATCGATTGGCTATACGTATCACTGCCATCGTGACTACTAGGTGGTAGAGTCATGCAACGTCTCGCCCGGTATTTGATGCCACCACCGTATCTACTATCTATTCCTACCGCAATAGCGTCAATGCTTGTCACTGTCGTGTTCCGGTTTGGAAGATAAGGTAACCGTTAAGCAAGTTGCATTAAAAACCCTACCCCCACCGATACCAGCGCATCTTTGACATCTTTGAGGTCAGTCTATAAGCGACGGTTGTATCTTTCCATCAAGAGAGCCGTCTGCTTGCTTGCTCTCTTATGTGGTAATAAAAAGAAACAATTCAAAACGGCATAATGTAACTACTCGTATTAATTACTAATTTACAAGAAATACATATTACATATTTTTATGTTAATAATGTAATACAAATATATGTATTTAGTCAACCGGTTTTGTTTTTACAGTATCTTTAGGGGTTCTGATACCGTTAAATAGACATTTATATGAGAATTCGCATTCATGTTAATGCAATCAGGTGATTAAATTTACATAACAATAATGACAAATTTTCGCCATTAAAATAACCTTATAACCTGCATTTTAATCATAAACGTCACTTACATTTTTTCATTGCAAGAGAACCAATAATTGTGAGTCGATTTAGTTCGTTAAGGGTTCTGTAGCATTAAGTAAGTTAAAAAAAAAAACAAATGTTTATTAAACTTATCAATGTTAATAGGATTTAAAAACATACAAGTTTTTTATTTTGATTTTTTAAGTCTAAGATGATTCCAAAAAGAACTCACGTGTTTTATAATTTTAGATTTTAAGTGTAAAGTGCTCAAAAAAGAATTAACATATTTTCTATTATTCTTTTATGTTTATCACTATTTCAGATTTTTCAAAAGGTTCAAAGAGAACTTACATATTTTACTATTTCAGATTTTAAGTGTAGCAGGGTTTAAAAAAGAACTAACATGTTGTAAAAAATGACTTTTTTAACAAGGTAAAAATAGGGTCCATTTTTATAGTAGAGGAGGCAAATGAGCACGGGGTGAATCCTGATGGTAATTGATCACTGCCCCTCATAAACATCTGCAATACCAGGGGTCTTGCAGTTGCGTTGCTGGCATTTTAAAAATGAGTAAGTTCTTTTCTTGAAGATCCCCAAGTCATATTCGTTCGAAAACACACCCGCCTGTAATTGATTTCACAAAGGAGTAGAGCGAGGCAGAAAGTGCCGAGAAAAGCGCACCGTTGTGGATTTCCAGACATCGAGGTAGTGAGGCTGGAACTTTACTCCATATTACAACTTAAACGTAACTAACCAACGGAACTCCAAAAATAAAGGTGGTAATTCTTTCCTTGCAATAACTGTACCTTTGTCACGGATATAATGATAGAGATTGGGATTAAAATTCCTTGGTATAATTCCGCACATTATGATAATATATTTTTGATGTCAATTTGATACTTCAAGGAAATTAAGTAGGATACGATGAATAACCATTTTTGTCGAGACATTATAAATTTACAAAATATTAGCTAAGACTGCTATGTTGGGCGTAAATTATTTATTATTTATTTATTTATATTTATGCACAGACAAAAAGTACATAGGTTTAACTTAACGCCTAACGGCATTCTATACTAGCCAACCTCATGTATTAAGAAAATAATTAAAAGAGGTCGTGCATCTTAACTCTATTCATATATCTTAAACTTACTATGAAAAGACAAAATTAATACAGAGTAATAAATAATTTACCATATAAATATATAAATACACGTTATAATAATACATATTACTAAATTATACCATACTTAATTACATACATATATACATAAACATTCATATACATACATACAATTATAAATATATGTATAAATACTTATTATACATACATACAAATAATAAATAATAATTTATGGCGATAAAATAATATGTACGCTATAATTTGCACAATCGCGTGTTCTCAGTGTATCCCAATACAATCGGTTAAGCTTTTCTGGAGTTATAACAGGACATACAGACAAAAGTTATGTAGCCTATAATTTGTGAATTCACCTGTTTTCACTTTTTATATTAATTTACATAAAAATCGATTAAGTTCTTGAGTTATGACAATACAGACAGACAAACACAAACTTTTATAATTATCAAAATTGATGATAGTGAGTCAGAAGCGAATATTTATCACGAAACTCAACAAAATAATGAATCCACAGCCAGACTGTAGGTACTGATTTATAATATATTTCTTTCTACCTATCCGACCACACATTTGGGATGCCTATCGGTCGGATAGGCAGAAATATAATACAAATATACCAGTTTCATTTAAGATGCTTCTTACTACCATGGACTATTTCTTAGCTGACTAAGCCAAACACGATTTTTTTTTGTGTCACGCGTACGAAGTGACGGGCAACAGCTAGTATTTTATAAAGTATGCGTTAGTTCGCTTCCACAAGTCACGCTACAGTAGTGGTCGGGTAACAGTAATGTGTAACAATAAACCCTCGGGATAAAACAGATTTCTGCCACGTCATAAAAATTGTATCCCGTAGCTTGCTGCAGTTTTCCACATTAACAACGTATTTTTCGTGATTCAAAGTAGCTTATGGTAAGACTACTTTTGTACTAAATATCATGCAAATCCTACTCGTCATTCATTGATGATTAAAGTTTCAAACAGGTTTACACAACCCTTTGCATTTATAATTGAAATATTGCAATAGAAATGTTTTTTTTTAAGATTTTATGATTTGATTATAATTTTTATAATCCCCGAAAATCTTTAAAAGTTAGTTATTTTATTGTAATTTAATATTCACGTATTCCTAGAATTATCGCTTAGAACTGATTGTGTATTAATACCATACCCACGATCCAATTCCTCATAGGCATAGCATGAGTATGGTATTTTTATGTAATAAGACAGCAAACGAGTAGTTGGTTTTCCTGGAAAGATATTGCCATCGACTATAAAAATCAAAGATGTTAATGGTGCGTTACTATCCTTGTGTCAGGGTCTTAATGCCACATACTTTAAGTTTACCGGCTACCTTACCCTCCAAACCGGAAGACGACAGGGACAAGCCCCGACGCTATTGTGGCCGGATAAGTAAGACGGTGGTACCAGACCGGGCGAGACAATGCAGACTCCTACCACCTAGTACCCATGTCGATAGTTGACTTGCATTACAAATTCGTCGCTTTTTGTGAACAGAATGGCGTCTATGCTTCAAAAGGGGAATTCAAAAGGTAAATTTGACACGTGATTCTTGTATATATCCTTACTAGCTTAACCGGCAATCCGCGTATCTACAAAATATCATTGAAATAGGTTCGTTAGTGTTTAATCCATCGCGGATAAACACGTAGTTATATTATAAATCAGTACCTACAGTACTGATTTATAATATATTTCTACCTTTCCGACCACACATTTGGGGCATATCGGTCGGATAGGCAGAAATATAATACAAATATACCAGTTTTATTTAAGATGCTTCTTACTACCATGGACTACTTCTTAGCTGACTAAACCAAACACGATTTTTTTTTGTGTCACGCGTACGAAGTGACGGGCAACAGCTAGTATTTTATAAAGTATGCGTTAGTTCGCTTCCACAAGTCACGCTACAGTAGTGGTCGGGTAACAGTAATGTGTAACAATAAACCCTCGGGATAAAACAGATTTCTGACACGTCATAAAAATTGTATCCCGTAGCTTGCTGCAGTTTTCCACATTAACAACGTATTTTTCGTGATTCAAAGTAGCTTATGGTAAGACTACTTTTGTACTAAATATCATGCAAATCCTACTCGTCATTCATTGATGATTAAAGTTTCAAACAGGTTTACACAACCCTTTGCATTTATAATTGAAATATTGCAATAGAAATGTTTTTTTTTTTTAAGATTTTATGATTTGATTATAATTTTTATAATCCCCGAAAATCTTTAAAAGTTAGTTATTTTATTGTAATTTAATATTCACGTATTCCTAGAATTATCGCTTAGAACTGATTGTGTATTAATACCATACCCACGATCCAATTCCTCATAGGCATAGCATGAGTAGGGTATTTTTATGTAATAAGACAGCAAACGAGTAGTTGGTTTTCCTGGAAATATATTACCATCGACTATAAAAATCAAAGATGTTAATGGTGCGTTACTATCCTTGTGTCAGGGTCTTAATGCCACATACTTTAAGTTTACCGGCTACCTTACCCTCCAAACCGGAAGACGACAGGGACCAGCCCCGACGCTATTGTGGCCGGATAAGTAAGACGGTGGTACCAGACCGGGCGAGACAATGCAGACTCCTACCACCTAGTACCCATGTCGATAGTTGACTTGCATTACAGATTCGTCGCTTTTTGTGAACAGAATGGCGTCTATGCTTCAAAAGGGGAATTCAAAAGGTAAATTTGACACGTGATTCTTGTATATATCCTTACTAGCTTAACCGGCAATCCGGATATCTACAAAATATCATTGAAATAGGTTCGTTAGTGTATATATATATATATATATATATATATATATATATATATATATATATAAATTTATGTATGTATGTATGTATGTGTGTATATATATACATATGTGAACCCAATAAATGGGAAGGCGCTGGCATCTGCACTACAGATTTTATAATCTAGTACAGATGCTAACGACTCAAATAAGTTACAAAGTTAAGAATACTGTATTACATAGTTTTAATGTCAATATTGTCAAATGTGTTGTTGCCAATAAATATTATTATTATTATTATTATTATAATCTACCAAAAGTCGAAACCATAGATTTTGATCGCAATTCTTAAATGAAAACCGTTGGAAAATTGTGTGGGAGTTTTTATTAAGATTTTTAATTTAACTTTGTACAATTTGATTTATTCTAATAGTCGACAGTGTTTTACCGCGACTCTACAGTGTTTAAGTGTGGACCGGGACATATTTCACTCAAAGTTAGTTGCACTAAAAGTAAATCGTAAGCGGCGAACGATTGGCAATGCAAGTCAGTACCATCGTGGCTACTAGTTGGTAGATTTCTGCGTCGTTTCGCCCAGGTCTAGTTCTACCGCCTTACTTATTCCTATCGCAATAGCATCAGTGCTTTTCACTGTCGTGTTTCGGTTTGGAGGGTAAGATAGACGGTAAAAAACACAGGCGATTCAGGTTTTGTACATCCCTTGCGTGTCTTTCGGAGTGACGAATATTAAATAAACTAGAAAAATTTTCTACGTTTTTAAACGAATTAAATAAAATATATCGCTACGAACAATCATATAAAAAATATTGAGACTAATTTGATTGACTTCTATCATCATATTTAAGTGTTATCATTTATAAAACTTTAATTAAATTTGCATTAAAACAGCAAAAATTTTATATATCATCTTCATTACAAGCATCAAATAAAATTTTTCCCTTATTTTTTGTATTAAATAATAGTTTAATGTTAATTTACTTTTTGTTCTTTCAAGTATCTATAAAGTGTCTTCACAAAACTGTAGCTCAGAATTTTGCCAATCTACATTAGATTTTTGAGATTAGCAGCTGTTGTACTGTGATGACAAGAAAACTTCCTAACCACAGATTAGGTACTAAGGAGAGTAATTATAGTTTACGTTAACCTTACCTAAATTCTAACTTTATTCTTTCTTTATTTATCTATTATTCCCCAAGTTTAAAAAAAACATTATTAAATGCGGATAAGTTAAGGAGTTGATATATAATCTCACGGAATATATTAAACTTTAAGGTAATAACTAAAAAAACTATGTATGAAGTCTTGCTCGTGTTCTTTATGCATATAGCAACTTGGCTTTAGGTAAGGTGGCTACCATTGATATAAAAAACCCTAGATGCACAGTCCCGAACAAAACTGACACTCAAAAGTGTCCCTAATTTCATTTAAGTAGTTATAGATATGGCAAAAACATATGTCGTTGCATATTCAACCTTGCGTGCACGACTTATAGTTGTTTTTACAAAGCAATGTATGAAAAGAAATAAAATTGACAGTGTTGCGACCGACGCGATTCTATTTTTTAAATGAGTGCACAATTTAAAATTGTGCACTCATTTTTGGAGGACGTTTTTGACACACTGATTGTGTATCTTGGGTTTTTTTATATCAATGGTGGCTATAATACAAAAGAGGTCGCTCTTTGATCGTCTTTATAATATATATATCTTGGAACTTTTTGCAACAGTGTTGAAACCACGGACGAGATTGACCACTGACATGTGTAACGGAGCTAGATATGAATCATTCCATACTCTGCTGAACCATATAATAATCAGTTTTGTATAGAGATTGGGATCGTTAGATGATAAAGAAAGTTGCCTCCAAGAATTAGATGCCAAAAAGTTTAATTATTTTATTAGAATTGCATTGAAAGGTAAAAGGATCAGCGCATTCCAATAAACAAAAAACAGTTTTCTGGATTCTTACATAATATAGATTAAAAAAGATAAGGTATAAAACTTACTGAAATTTAATTAAGAGGGATTTCTCTAAAATATATAACTTAAAAGTGTTCAAGAGTCAATTAAAACTTTTGAGCTATTTTAAAATACAAGATTAATTTCTTGGACCAACTTTAATTATTTTATATTTGTGTTAGTTCGAGCTCTCCAAGGTTACCGTTATTATTTGCCTTCCTGCTAGGCAGATTGTAAATATGGGAATGGGCTAAACATGTTAACATTATCGTGATTACTAAGAATTGGTCCGGTCCCCTTTTGAAATATAGACCATATGCCTTTCTGCCAGGTAGTTCCTAAAAGGTTGGCCATTCGTGTTACTACTACCGTGGCTATAAGTATAAGACTACTAGGTATAAGAGTTTCACGATGGCTCGTCGAGTTTGGTACTACCGCCTCATCTATTCCTACCGCAATCGTGTTCCGGTTTAAAGCGTAAACTATACGGTAGAATTATATATGGCATTACCATCCCACGTGGATAGCAACTCACCACTTACATCTTTGGTGTCTACAGGCATTGGTTTCTCTTTCCATCAGGAGAACCATGTGCTCGTTCGCTATTTAATGATGTAAAAAAGTTCCGCAATATCTCGATGTACTGAAACGATATTACAGAACTTTTTTCCTATCCATCGCCTCACCAATTTTTACTATAGCAATGTCAAACTAGTTTATATATTCTTTTACGCCTAAATTATCACGGTCCAGGTTACCTTGCTTTTTTCACATTCAAAATTCAAACTCTCATCACTCAAACTTGCCGTTTTCGAAGAACTTTGACTACATTCTTTGACAATACTTGTCATCATCGACTCAGTATATCTTTAAAAAGATCTATTCTATTGTACATTAAGACAAGAAAAGAAATACCTAAAATGTATATGTCTAGCGACCTCCCCGCGCTTTCCGTGGGAATATTATGTTTCTGTGGGAATATCGGAAAGGTTTATATACTAGAACCTTTCTTGAGAATCAATCTATCTTAAAAAAAAACCGCATCAAAATCCGTAGCGTAGTTTTAAAGATTTAAGCATACATAGGGACAGACAGAGAAAGCGACTTTGTTTTATACTACGTAGTGATTACCTGCGACTTTGTTCGCGTAACCCAAAACTTAACTTGACTTTGCTTTGTCGGGTAATAAAGTAGGCTATAACCTCGCTCGAGATTTTTTAAATCTTCTGGAATATCCAGAGATTAGTGTATTTAAACGAAGAAATAAAAATTTCTTCAGGTTTATTATATTAGTAAAGAATAATAAATACATTTTCTGTTTTTGGAAGAGTTATAAAAGTAAAATATTTTATGGCTCTCCGCCAACCCTCGTAGGCCAAATCTTTTCCATTCGGCCGGCCGCCGATCTTTAAAACTATAGACATGAATTGAAATAGCGTTTAAATCGCATTATTCAAGCGATGCAAAGACTAGTAAATATTTGGCTTTATTCCGCATTTTCGCATGCAAAAATATTTCTTTAAAATCTACCATATCTGATTCTATAGTCTGTGGTTAAAATTTGTGATTCCACACACATAAACTAGTAAACCTTAAAAAAATTAAATCGTGGTAGATACCAAAGTATAAGTTAAGTATATCAATTTAGAAAATATTTTTAATCTCAAGTTCGATAAAGAACTACATTCGAGATCACACATTTATAGGTTAGCTAGTATAATTTGTACAGTAGTATTTGCAGTATTTGTTAAAAATGAGGCAGTAAACTGATCTTGAGCCTGCGAGAAGAGACTGTAATTACTTTCACATAATTATGTTATATGGAAAGTTTTTACATGGGAACTCTTTTTAATGCAAATAAATATTGTATTTATTTCAATACAATATGTATTTGTATTAAAAATAGTTGTCAGGGAATTTTACAACCGTAACTCAAGGATATCTCAGAGTGAAATAATCAAAGAAACTGCAGTTTCACAGTTTATATTTAAAAACTAGATGTCTGCTAATACAAACATTTGGACATTAAAAAAATTATATACGCTGGCTAAATATAAGAAACAACGCTAATTATTATGATGATGTATTTCGTCTATATAGAACAAGTTTATTTTTATGGGACAATGTATATGTTCCTTCCACAAGTTACTCGACGCTATGAGAGATTTTCGAGTAATCAAAACTGTATAAAAATTGATATTATATAAAATACAAATTTGTGTATAATTATTATTGCATTATTTTATACAAATATTTACGCAATTTATAAAATCGAATTAAAAAAGAAATATAGAAATAGACAGACCTGATGAGTTCCTTCAGTTAGATCGTCTCAGTTATAACTGCATAACAGTTATAACTGAGAAGATCTAATTAAAGAAACTCGCCTCCTGAAGAAACGCGATGTATGGCGTGTTCGATCCCCTAATAGTTAAAGAAATTGGTGCGGTTAAAAAAATTTATTTGCTTTAAACTAATTTAAAAAAAATCTTATTTTTTCTTAAAAAACGCATTAAAAAACATTATCTGATTACTGATACGTTGGCCAACTATCACATGAACGAACTTAATACTATTAGCTAGATTTAAATGAGGAAGTTACACCTCTGATTATTTCTTTGGGTGGTGGGCATGATGGTTTTTATATATGAGCATTGTCAGTTTTCATCTCCGATTTGTACGTTAAATAAACAATTCAATTTTAACTACGTATTTATCATTTGTAATTAACTTCAATCGTTCAAAAAATGCATTCAATCATCAATATCATATAGACCACGTTGGTCGAGTGGTCCCGACTCTGCAATCACACAGGCACAGGTTCAATTCCCGAATCCCGAAGTTTCTAGGTTTGGGTGTTTATCAATTAAAGTTCAGTGTTTATATTATCTATTCATTCATTCATTCATCATTAGTATTCACATTGCGAGCCAAGATTTCCTTGCCTTGGAGTTAGATCAATTCATGTATTTTGTCCTAGAGATATTTATTAAATACCAATTGTTCTGTTCTAACAAATAATTTAATAAAAAAACTGAATACTCCCGTTTGATATTGCTCTAGTGGCGCTAATATATTGCCAATTATCACAATAACATATATTAGGAAATACATATTGTATTTCCTAGTTGCTGTGCTAGTCAATGTTTCTAATGCAAATTAAAACCTGCCAAGTGCGACTCAGACTCGCGCACGAAGGGTTCCGTACCATCATCTATAAAAAAATCACGTTTGTTGTATGTATACTTAAATATTTATTTTTTGTATTAGGTATTTATTTTTGTAGGTAATATATTTCCAAATACTTACTTTTTCTGAAAATATTCCAATTTCTACCTGTTTATTAAGATCAAGTAAAATATAGCTTAAAAATTACGTTTGTTTAATGCGAACAAACTGTTTAATTATTTATTTTGAAAGGTAATATACAACTAAATATTCTTTGAAAATTTTAAGCATCTATCTGTTACCGTTATTAATATTGAACAAAAAATACGAAAAAAACACGTTTACCTTATGGGTCCCCCTTAATATTTTCATTTTTAGGGCGAGCGAAGCGAGCCCTACACTAGGCCACTTTCTATGCACTTTTGTGGTACATTTTACTGAAAAAGTATCGCACTTTTAGGTTTGAGCGTTGACGTGGTGGTTTAAATTCATGTCTAGATATGTTATCTACCATTAAAATGCTATTTGATAAACACTAAAAAATAGAAGATACATTTTGTATTAGAATTTTATTACTGCTAACGCCATCTATTATAAAACTTACGAGTTAAAACGCTACAAAGCTACATTAGGCGACGATTTATGCCCTTTAGTGGTACATTTTACTGAAAAAATATCGCACTTTTAGGTTTGAGCTTTGGCGTGGTAGTTTTATTTAATTTAATTCATTTTCATTCACTCCATTTAAAAAAGTATCTTCACGCCCGTATCCCTGAAGGGGTAATTTACAGGTTACAGAAAGTGATAGGTGACCAGTCTATCACCAACTGGGTACTTTTCCAATCCCGGACAACATTGTTTTTATCAGCAAACTGAAAAAACACATTTTTGATTTGCCCGACTCGGGAATCGAACCCCGACAGTTTCTCTTAAGGGAAAATTCGAGAAATTTATTCGCTGAGTTTTTAAAAAATCTAAAAATTTTGAAGGTTAATTAAATTAAATTTTCTTTATAAGATCAACTTTTATTTTTTAAACTCATTTTTCCTAGAAAACTTTTTTACAAGAAAGTTACCATAAATAAAAATTGATTTCTATCAATATTAGACTTCAAGAGCGAAGTGGTGGTGCGAGATAGATCTTGAGTTGCTACATATTATAGGTAAGTACTATATTATAGGTAGACCAGAAAATATGATGTAAAATATGTAGATAACCTTTATAATTAATTGTTCTGTGTAGATAACATTGATAATTATAGAAATAGTGTTTTTAATAAATCAAGAAAATTTTAAAGAATTTTTCTTATACATAAGTATTAAAAAAATATCTTAGAAACATTTTATATTTTATTTTGGTTTTATTTTTCTGCGCCTCCCTAGATACAAAGCCTGACGACGCCTTTGATGCGAATATCCATACTTATTACTAGGTAATATAACTTAGCGAGCCCTTACAAAGCTCTGCTTTTTGCTAGTTTATTTTTAGTATTTGTTGTTATAGCGGCAACGAAAATACATAATTTGTGAAAATTTCAGTTTTCTAGCTATCACGGTTTTTAGGTACAGCCTGGTGACAGACGAACATACAGCAAAGGCTTAGTAGGGTCCCGTTTTATTTTTTAGGTGCGGAACCTTAAAAATTGGTTGTAGTACAAACAAATGACCATATTCATTTTCGTTTAGTCTAATTATAAAAGCAATGTTTGAAATAACCTCAAACACTATAAAAATAACAAAACGGAACTGCGATTAGGTAATATTTATATGTGCCTTTATTTCTGCGACCTTGTGTTTGCAGCGTGATAATTTTATTATCACAACTTTGTCGTTTTTACATTAATCTAACATACCTCATGTAATGTAAAATGCATTCTTAGAATTATTGTGAGGTTTATTACATTGTACCGGATGTTTAACCAAGAAGACTAAATTCATGTTAGTGAAATTGAAAAAATGAAAAATTGTAGTTTCATTTTTTTAATTTAATATAACAAACAATGATGAAAAGAGAAAACCATCGCCTATAGGCATCAAATACATGGTGCTTCTTACTTGATACAAAATCCGAAATACACCAATTGAATTATTGACTGGTGACTCTTTCCATCAGGAGACCCATCTGCTTGTTTGCTATCTTATACTATAAAAAAAAAATTACGTTAATTCGTACTATCCGAACTTCCATACAACTAACTTTTATATCCATATTAATATTTTTTGCATATATATATATATATATATATATATATATATATATATATATATATATGTATATATATATATATATATATATATATATATATATATATATATATATATATATATATATATATATATATATGTATATATATATATATGTTTTATAACTATTACACTTTATATTTGTATAGCTCTTATCTTTCTACCTATATTTTTCCTATACATATGTATATGCATATATATACCTATTCACATATATATAGTCTTAGTTCTATTATACATATACTTTTGCTTTAATACTACTTACTAATTATTTTATATCTATTTATATTACTTATGTTGATAATTTTATATAATATTATATAAATTCTAACATAATTTATATTTCTTTATTTTATTTGCCGGACATTTTAAAGACTAGGGACAACCTCAACATTAGGCTATCGTAGCTCTGGCCAAGGAGTCCCACTTTTTTCATTTCAGATCGGACAGTCGTCGCTGAAGGCGCTGTGTTCGATTTTTTCGAGCTTTGCATGGGAGCAGTTGCAACATGTTGGTGGAGTGTTGACCAACCACTCGCCACACTTTGCTCTCGCGTGGGGACCCCCACAGTGACCACACTTCGGTACGGTCTCCTTGCATAGCTTCTTACTATGTCCGTATCTAAGATGCATAGAGCACTGTATGAGTGGGGATTGATCTTCCACTCTCACACGTTACAGGTCTATAGATTTAAACTATGGGTACTCGATTGCCCAGAGCGGCAAATTTTTAGGACGGCAAAATTCAAAGGGTGAGAAAAAAAGCGGCTTTTTAATTATTTTTTTTTTATGTTAAGAGATAAATAATTTAAAAGTGCATGGACGGTTGGAAACACTTGCCATCAGGTGAACCTCAAGCTATTTTACTTATTTTTTATGAAAAAAGCACGACTTAATTATATTAACAATGGGACGGCATTTTAACGGTGCTTCGGGGTGGTAATCAACAATGGGGCGGCAGTTTAACGGTGCTCCGGGGCGGCATTGCGGCTAAATCTGACCCTGAATTCTACATAAACGTAAATATATCATAAAGGACTATCGACTGCTCGTTTAGTAAAAAGAAAATTTATTAATCTACCATCATAATATCAATTAATTAAAAGCAATTACCTAATAGCCATGGCAGTTTTATTCGTTAGCATATTGTTATTAATAACTTTTGCCTTGGTTATAATTTATAAGGTTGTGTTTTATTTTATTATGTCAAATGTTTTTGTAATCTCTCATAATATAAACGCGTTTATCATGATGGCTAGACGAAGATATAGATACATGTCTGTTATTATTTTTATGACTAGAATCTAGATGGTAAAGTTCTGCACTGTCTCGCCCGGGTCTGGTAGCACCGTCTTACCTATTCCTGCCGTAATAGCGTCACTGTATTTTGGTTGGGAGGGTAAGATAGCCGGTAAACTTATGCATGTGGCATTAGACCTCTCCTCAAGATAACAACGCACCATTAACATATTTGGTGACTATAGGCGATGGTTGACTCTTTCCATCAAGAGACTGTTGCTATCTCATGACATAAAAAATCATATTAAACATTTATTTAACAAATTTTGAATCAACTTTGCTTCGATAGTCTGTTCAGCGTAGATCATATAGTTCCGGATTCGAATCCCAGGTTGGCCGAAGTCTTATTGGGTTTTCATATGTAAAAAAAATTAGTATAATGATGCGTTGCTATTTGTATAGCAGGGTAGCAATATTATATGCATAAGTCTATCGGCTAATTTATCCTTTAAACCAAAACACATGACAAGCATTGAAGGTATTGCTACAAGAATAGGTAAGGTGATGGTACCTTATTATACGTCGAGACGTTACGGAACTCTAACAACTAGTCATCACGATGGTAGTAAGACGTATAGCTAATCAGTCACTTTTTACGACCTGTCTGGCAGAACGGCGGATGGTCTATATTCAAAACGGACCAACGCAGGGAAAACTTGCATTTATCACCTTTTAAATCGGACGGTGTACCAGCAAGTTAAGTTTCCGTGTTGATCCGGGCTCCTTTAAGATCAACTGCCTTTTTTTGGGCATTTTGTAAAAGGCGAAAAAAGGCTAATACCTGTCAGTAACATCGTGAGTCGTGTTTAAAAACACTGGTTGTCTTTCTCCATCACGAGAATCATTAGCTTGCCGGCTATTCTGTGATATAAAATTTTCTTCGTGTTAATTCGGACAGCAGACCACATGAATACTAATACACACGCCATTTGGAAGGAAACGGGTAGTCGCGCATATGAGCAAACGCTCCTACTACTGTCAAAAATTTCATAAATTTGTAGGTTATATAATATTGTAAAATGAACCATGTTTATTGTTTTATCGTACTAAATGAGATGACAAGGTTTAAAAATTACCCTTGAAATGATTTTATTTCATTGGTAAGTAGTATAACTGTATTTCTGTATGTAATTGCAAACTAAGCTGCCAAACTAAGAAATTCTCTTGAGCGCATCCATTCGGACCTTCTTAAAAGAATAGACCGTCTGCCATTCTGCCCGGCAGTTCATAAAAGGCGGACGACTTGCTACACAAGTCACTATCATCGTGATTATTAGGTGGTAGAGTACTGCAACGTCTTGCCCGGGTATTTGGTACCACTGCCATATCTACTGCCGCAATAGTGTCAAAGCATGTCACTGTCGTATTCCAGATTAGCCTTCTAAAAGTAGCCGGAAAACGCATGTAGCAATTACACACCCGTCACACGGATAGCAACGCATCATTAACAATTATAGTGTCTATAGGCAATGGTTTTTCTTTCCATTAGGAGAACCATCTGCTTGTTTGCTATTCTTTGACATAAAAAAGTCTCGTCCAGTTGTTACCACTTCTTTATTTTTTCCTACCGCCATAGCGCCATTGTTTGTAGCAGGTACACTAAGTAAGCAGGTAAACACGGATTGTAAAGTACCATTAAGTACGTACGTGTTGGTCCCGGGTTCCTTTGAAGAATAGGCCAACGTCGTTCTGCCAGTTAGGTCGTGAAAGGCGACCGATTGGTAATACGAGTCAATATCATCGTGGCTACTAGGTGGTAGAGTTCAGCATTGTCTCGTCTGGGTTTGGTACCACCGCCTTACCTATTCCTGCCGCAATAGCGTTAGTGCTTGTTACTGTCTACTCGTGCTCCAGTTTGAAGGGTACGGTAGCCGGTAAACTTATGCATGTGGCACTAATGCCATGAGGTCTAAACCTCACCACAAGATAGCAACGCACCATTAACAACTTTGATGTCTATAGGCGATGGTTGACTCTTCCATCAGGAGACCCATCTGTTTGTTTGTTAACTTATGATATAATAAAAAATAACATAACTAGTTACTATAGCCGATGATTTTCATGAGGAGAGTGGTCTGTTTCTTCGTTTTTCTATGATATAAAAAATCCATCGGATATTATTGCATCTAAACTAGATAACAATACCTTAAAGTTGAAATTAAGTACTTAATGTTACTTTAGAATATATATTAGCCATAAAACTTCACCTAGTTCTAATAATGAATAATATAAATTCAAGCAACAACCTGTTAGTAAAGATAAGTTACATATAATTTATATCTAGAATATACTTCATTTTAACACCGAATAAACACTATTCACTTTATGATGATATAAGTCAAGGCAATATTTTCGGTCAATAACAGTCTTAATACGCTTTGGTTTATACCATACGAGAAATTAATAGATTTATAGGGTTATTGGCGTATCCTTACAAGATAACCGTGAATTGATATTAGGTGACGGAATAGACTGATACAGACAGTTCACTCTATATACTATGTTCCAAATGGCGAAGATTTGTACATCCATATTATCCATATTAATATTATAAATGCGAAAGTTTGGGTGTTTGGATGGATGTTTGGATGAATGTTTGGATGAATGTTTGAATGGATGTTTGGATGGATGTTTGTTACTCAATCACGCAAAAACTATAGAACGGATTTGAATGAAATTTGGCACACAGGTAGAATATGACCTGGAATAGCACATAGGCTACTTTTTACCCCGGAAAATTAGGTGATCTCGCGGGATTCACCAAAAACTTATAATAACTTATAATAACGAAAGGAAAGGAAAGGAAGAATTCTAGAAGAAGTTTTTTATTGGATAAAATATCAAAGCTGAGCTATCGACTTTTTTAAGATGCATGTATCTCAAGCACATGAATAGGGCTAAATTATATTATCCCTCTAATATTATAAACACGAAATATGTATATTTGTTTGTTATTTATCGGGGTAAAACGACATAAAAAAAGGAAATTTAAAATCCCAGAATGTGAGTTTTAAACATGCAGCATTCAAAATCTCGGATACTTAAATAAAAGTTTATTAACTCTATATTATATATAGAGTTATATAATCTATATTGTACTCGTACATCGTATAGATACTTCTAAATTGTGAAATTAACTATATCTGGGTACAATTGACCGACAAACCCCAGTTTATTTAATAACGCCTTTCTGTTAGAGCATTTTTTTTTCTTTTTCGCATTTTTGCTTTTTTTCGTTCGCACGTGCGCACTTATGAGTAGACTCTTTAGTCTAATCTCAATAAAATAAAATAAATAAGATAACTATGATATAATATGCTGGACAAGGTATAGTTTTGCCAATACGTCACATAAATTATTGAAGATTGGATAAGTGCCCGGTTGGTGTTAGACTTGCCACTTATCACATTGTGGGATAAGTATCTTCGGCTAATTGTAGGTGCGCTTCTTGTACCTCTGTCTACCCCTTCAAGGATACGGGCGTAAAAATACCTTTTTGGTCAAGATAGCTGTAAATAGATGGACACCTAAAAGGACAGTGTATTATAGTGAACTTTATTGAAACTCACGACCAGCAAAGATGCACTGATATCTTGATAATAGTTTCAACAAGATATAATCAGGAAGAGTAATCTCTCTGTATGTACGCGTGTTAAAGTTGAGTAGGCGCTGGGCGGCTCAAGCCACAAATCTTTAAAAATCATTGATGGAGATATCACGAATATCACCTGTGAGTCATGGTTTATGTTATTTGTAACTTGTTTTGAGAAAAAAAATCTCAGATAAGGTTTTAAAGCTTAGGAACAAGGCAAACGGATGTTGTTTACATATTTTCCATTAAAACATACTCTTAAGTGAGATTCCTATCTGCTGTGAATACAAAAATAGATTACAAAAATTATTGTACAAAATACATCACGATCCTTGCAGGCTTGTCTCACTTCCTCCACATTCATCACTCTCTTCATACACACACGCCGGTTGCGAAGACTCTTGACACCACCTTCGGACAGTACTCGATCAATCTGATATTGGTATGTTAGTCTTGGTCTTCCCCGGTACCTACATCCTTCCACATTCGCACTGTATATCTGTTTTGTTAACCTTTCATCTACCATTCTTTCTACATGTCCGAACCAACGGAGCATGCCCTTTCTCATCTTTACACCGACACTTTCTTTCAAACCTAACCATGGCACTATGGTACTCGGTTCTTTCTGCCTACCCCGTAAGGCGTATCTGGCGTGAAGATATGTATATGTATGTATTGTATAAAATAAACTCGTGTTAACTGTACATAGATTTCGACTTTAATGCTTGTTTTTAAATATGCTATTCTCAGTAATCAATAAATTTTACATCATTCGATAAAAAATGTGATGTGTGGTGCGAACTAAAACACTTATTTTCCTCGTATTGGTCCCGGGCTCCTTTAAGGAATAGCCCAACTGCCGTTCTGCCAGGCAGGTCGTAAAAGGCGACCAATTGGCTTTACGAGTCATCGAGTCACTACCATCGTGGATACTAGGTGGTAGAGTTCTGCATTGTCTCGTCCGGGTCTGATACCACCGCTTCACCTATTTCTACCGCAATAGCGTCAGTGCTTGTCACTGTCGTGTTCCGGTTGGAGGGTACGAGATGATGAAAAGCATTATAGTGTATGAGATCATTTGAGAGAGATGATGAAAAGTATTATAGTAAGAGACTATTTGAGAGATTTGATAAAATGTACTATAGTGTATGTGATCATTTGGAATGATTAAAAAAAAATATTATAGTGTATGAGATCATTTGAGAGAGATGATGACAGTATTATAGTGCATAAGAGCATTTGAGAGAGATGATGAAGAGTACTATAGTGTATGAGACCATTTGAGAGATTTGATAAAGTGTACTATAGTGTATGAGATTATTTGAAAGATATGATGAAAAGTACTATAGTGTATGAGATCATTTGAGAGAGATGATGACAAGTGTTATAGTTCATAAGATCATTTGAGAGAGATGATGAAAAGTATTATAGTGTATGTGATCATTTGAGAAAGATGATGAAAAGTGTTTATAATGTATGAGTTCATTTGAGAGAGATGATGAAAATTATTATAGTGTATGAGATCATTTGAGAGAGATGATGAAATGTGATTATAGTGCATGAGATCATTTGAGAGAAATGATGAAAAGTGTCTTTAGTGTATGAGA
Source organism: Apodemia mormo (assembly GCA_036924255.1). NCBI lineage: Eukaryota > Metazoa > Arthropoda > Insecta > Lepidoptera > Riodinidae > Apodemia > Apodemia mormo. The sequence goes on along the minus strand of JAUPFN010000007.1, from coordinate 23,862,306 downwards.
TCATTTGAGCCAGATGATGAAAAGTATTATAGTGTATAATATCATTTGAGAGAGATGACGAAAGGTGTTATAGTGTATGAGATGATTTGAGAGAGAAAACGAAAAGTATTATAGTGTTTGACATTATTTAAGAGAGATGACAAAAAGTATTATAATGTATGCGATGAAGTAACTGATTGAAATATACAGATTGACTGGAAAAGGTCTGTAGGTACATATTGAAGGATATGATAATTAATGATGATGTGTAACTAATTAAAATATAATAAAAAGAGAATATCGCTTAACTACATAGTAAACCTCAACGAAATAAATGTAGTAATATTAAGAACGTATGATCACCGCACGGTCGGCTAATGACTGTAGTCGCGAGTTCGACAAATCGGTGTTCGTAAACAATGAACTTTGATATTATGCGGGTGTCCATACTAAATAATATAATTTAAGTACCTTCTTTACATATTTGGTATAACATTTGAAAACCAAACCCGCTTATTCAGTATGTACATTCGTTTACACGTCAACTTGTTTAAATTAGTTGTTCCCACCGTTTGCAGATCAAAAATTTTTTTTGAGTTAAAATATGTCGCACCTCCGATTAAATAGTGTCACAAGTAAAAAAAATGATTGCCGAGTGTAAGGGGTTTAAAGTTGTTCTTGTCTATTTTTTTCGCTTTTCAGGCCAACGCCACTAACCTCACTAGCGCCGTTATAGTATCAAATCATTGAAAGCAGTAGATCATCATTCGAGATAAAACTATGACAAATACGATACGTATGGTACCATAAAGTGATTTTTACAATTTTTTGAATTGTTACATTATTTGAGTGGAGGTGCGATGTTGAAACGCACGATAGTTGATGGTTATAATTGCACAATAAAAATATAAGACAAAGAAAATATTGTTTAACCACACAGTAAACCATAAAAAATTGTGTAATAATATTTATAAAGTATGGTCATTGCGCGATGTATTAATACTCGTCAGTCGCGAGCTCAGTAAATCGCTGCTTGTAAACAATGAACTTTTATACGCCGTGCGTGCATGTCCGTACTAAACATATTTTTGAAAAATTAAGACAAAATTTAAGTCCCTATATTTATACATATTTAGTATCGGAATCGAGTACTTCAGTACTTCACACCCCCGCATCTTTTATCAGATTGTTTATATAATTCAGTCAGTATGAGAGAAATTAATAAGAAGTCGACAGATGAATAAATGAAATAGAAGCACTTGCAAAAGCTCTATTTTTGTAATTGTCGATTGTTGTGTAAATTAACGGCAGTGATCCTCCTGCTATTTACCATTTGCATAACATTTCTTTTACTTCTAAGTCATCACTGAATTTTTCTGTTTATTTTTTCAAAATGATGAAAGTTGAGCAAGAGTGGCATCATAAAATACTTCATTGCGTTCTGTGTAACATAAACGTTTTTAAATAACGTACAATTCCAGATACGTTCACTAAGTTTTATTTAAAAAAAACTGATACAGCATTCAATTATATAAATTAAAAATGCAAAGTATTTGTAACTTATTTGGTATCGGTATTATATCTATAGATCGATTCATAGATCTACATAGTATTACTGAAATCGCTTAACCAGAGAATAATAAGTTTAGTTCTACAATAGGGCAATGATATATTATTGAAATGACCTTTAAAATTGTTGTAATTTAGAACTCGAATGAAGCGAAATTGCGTCACGATAAAAATGTATAGGATATAACAATGTATGGGATAAATCTGACCAGTAAATGAGATATTAATATTATAAGTTAATATTATTCTATTACACAGTATATTATACTAATTCAAATAAATATTTTACCTCATGTTGGTCCGGGTTCCATTTGAACCGCCTGCCGTTCTACTAGGCAGTTCATAAGAGACGAACGAAACCACCGTCTTACCTATTCCTCCTGCAATAGCGTCAGTGCTTGTCACTGTCGTTTTCCAGTTTAAAGGTTAAAGTAGCTGGTAAACTTATGCATGTGGCATAAAACCTCGCCACAAGGACACTAACGCACCATTGACATCCATGGTGTCTATAGGCGATGGTTGTCGCTTTCCATGACGAGAGCTATTTACTTGTTTGCTATCTTATGATATAATTGACAGTAATTTGAAAAACAAAATTAAACCAACTGCAAATATAAACTATACTCATATCTTAAAAACCTCTGAACAGATTTTAGGGAAAATTGAACTGCTCCCGAAATTCGAAATGTGTAACATCAGTTTAAGATTGATTTTTATGAGGATACTAGCTGAACCAGCAAACGTTGTTTTGCCATACATATTAGGAATCGATAGCGGACAAACATCGTGACACGTAATTTATATAAGTATACGGAATTGTCCTTCCAGGCAGCCGAAAGGGCATTGAACTTTACATGGTGGTTAAGTATTTTTAAACTTTCTAATTTTCCGCGCAATTTTCTTTTTTTTATAAGAACTCTCTCCTGACAATTAGAAACACAACAAAAAAAATTGTGAAATCGGTCCAGCCATCATCGCCTGTTGTAGTGACCACGGAAAATAGGGACTGACTTATATATAAACAGATTACCTTAATTTTATCAAAATTAAATTGTTTCCTTAATTCAAAGATATTTCAAGCAAATTTACTAAAATACATTTTCGCAAAAACATATTAGACTATTGTGTCAGCGATTACATTCTGTGTCTCTAAATTATGTCTGGTCCAGTTTTTAATATGCAACTATTTAAATGCTAGTGAAATGTTAAATAGATGTCATTGTCCGAGGACAGTTTTATTTCAACATAAAAAACTAGCGGTTCACATGATAGCGTATTTTTCATAGCATAAGGATAAAAACCAGAAATTTAATAATCCGACTTAAAAAAGTGGAGTAGATCTCAATTTAGGTGTATTTTTTTAATTTTCGTTACTTATGATCTGTAATTTTTCATCTATTTAGATTTTTTTATAATTTATGGTGGAGGAAAAATTCAACCATAGAATACACAATAAAATCTCTTACGTTTTGAAAAATTCATTGACTTACATGATAACATAATATGTGTGTGTATTATCATATATTGTGTGTGTATTATCAAATGTTTATTTTAATTTATTAAAAAAATTCTAATGGACACTATTAAAACTTGTTGGGTTTTTTTCAGTCCTCCGCAATGTAAACTTCAACTGTATGGTCAAAATTCGACCGTTGCCTAACAATAAAATCTTTTTTAACTTTGACAATATGCTTTAGCCATAAAGAAAATAGTATACATGTGTACTAAATGCCACGTGAATGTAGTGTGTACAGAATTTTTAAAAATATTAGGTTTCTGCAATGTAAACTTTAGCTGTGCCAAATTTCATACTCCACCGTTCGCGCAATAGTCTAAAAAAAGGGTCCAATATTTTTCCTTCACTTATTAATAATATATAAATATAAATAGAATAAGCATGAAAATAGCAGTATATCAATGTAAATCTTTTGCCTTACTACATAAATATTTTCAGTTTCAGAAAGTATCACCTGCTGTATATATTAACAAGAGGGTGTCACTGTACTCAAAATTGTTTTATTGCTTTGTACCATAAAAAGGCATAAGGGTTTTATTAACAATCTGATAGAGACTGTTGACCTTTTCTTAATAAGAAGGCCCGACCCAAGCAGGGGGACCAATGTGGGAAATTTTTTTAGTTAATGTATTTTCCCGTGTCAGTCCGGACTCCCTTTGAATAATAGATCATTACATCTGTAATTTTGCTAGGCAGTTTATAAATGACGGACGATTGCCCGTACGTGTCACTACTATCGTGACTACAATGTGTTTGCTATACCATGTCCGTGAAATATAAGATGTGAATAGTTGCCGTTTTCGCATGAATAGGTGTAATGATTGTAGATCTCTAGAGAGCTATCTCACGTAAATCAACATTTTTATGAGTTTGCCTATTAATCCTGTGCGTTTTTATAAGAGGTGAAATTATTATGCGCACATGAACTCAAATGACGTGATATAGATTTACATTATACAAATGCCTATTTGAGTCAACGTTTTAAACTACTGCACAAACTACGCTGACCCTCAACGTAATTAATGTAACTATTGACTTTAAAAAATCTATTTCAACTTTTACTATATAAACTCAAAAAGACTCTCATCATCTGCCTTCCTGTATTTCGTAAAAGGCGAATGTTTAGCCCAACATGTTACTATCGTTGTGACTGTTATGTGATGAATTCTACAACGGTTCATATTTTTTATATATATCATTAGATAGCAAACAAGCAGACGGCTCTTCCTACGTAAAGAGATGATCAAATATGTCAATAGTGTGTTACTATCCGTGTGGCGGGATGGCAATGCCACTTCCATAAATCTACCGGCTACCTTACCCTCCAAACCAGAACATGACAATGACAAGCTAGCTAAGTTAGTTAAGCTAAGCTATTGTGGCAGGAATAAGCAGGGCGGTAGTACCAAATACCCGGGCGAGACGTTGCGGAACTGTACCACCTAGTAGTCACGATACCGATGACAGATATAACCAATTGGTCGCCTAGAACGACAGTTGGTCTATTTTACAATGGAGCCCCAACTAACACGTTTGTTACCACTGCTATGCCAATACCTGTTGTATAAACTTTGAATTTATAGAGAGCAATTTTTGTAAACGTTTTACGTTATCAATAAACGACTGTTAGACATTTATCGATTCATTCTAACAAATATGTATTTTTGGTTTGAAATCAATTTAAGTTGGGGATAAGCCCATATATCTACATAAGTCATATAGGTAACAATATTGAAAAGGTTTGGACTAGGTACTGTTCAAAATTTACAACCGCGGCGGTCTCGGCGCCAAAGGCGTCGTTTCGTCTTACAGGAGATAGCTAAACTCTAGAGAGAACTATGTTGACTATTTAGTTCGAAATCGCCTACGTCACCGTAAAAGCTATAAAATATTGTTATTTTGAAAAAAGGCCCAAATTTAACAGTAAAATTTAAAGATCCGGTAAATATTTTCGTCGACATAAATGTAAATTTAAAAATGAGAACAACGAGATTTATATCTGATATCTTCCTGCGTCTTGAATACCAAAAACATATTAAAATGCAAAACCAAAAGGATAACTGTAAAGATAAGCTCATAATATAGTTTTGGCTAGCGGTGCCGCCGTGCTAAAATAGCGGACGTTTTTTTACATTGTATACTTATAACAGCCTCAATGACCATGTTGGGAATATATTGTTTTATGTACGTTCTTTTGAAACAGTATCTTTTAATTGTTTATCTTCTCATAAATACTCATTTTATAGTAGTATCTTTATGTTTAATGATGTAGAACGAATCTGGGCTAGTGTTTTTGGTGTTTTTTAATGCTTGACATTTATATGGGAACGTTTTTTTATAGTGCTGTTGTAATTTGTAACTATTGCCATATAGGTGAGTAGGTATATTTAAATAAAAGATTTTTGTTTTGTTGTACTAAAGACATATTGAAAAATGCATGAAGACGCTATAGAAGAGAATTCATTATTTGAATTGATTTAGACTAAGTTATATTACAATCTTAGAATTTGATCTTTGCAGTGGATGCCATATCGATGAACGTATTATATTTAAACGTAGAGCGTGTAGTTTTATGAAAAAAAATGCATTTCAACCGATTTCCCAAAAGAGATTATCAATTCAGCTGTATGTTTTTAATGTTTGTTACCTCAGAATTCAGTCATTTATATACCGATTCTGAAAATGGCTACTAGGTGGTAGAGTTCTGCATTGTCTCGCCCGGGTCTGGTACCACCGCCTTACCTATTCCTGCCGCAATAGCGTCAGTGCTTGTCGCTGTCGTGTTCCGGTTTGGAGGGTAAGGTAGCCGGTAAACTTATGCATGTGGCATTAGACCTCGCTACAAGATAGCAACGCACCATTAACATCTTTGGTGTCTATAGGCGATGGTTGACTCTTTCGATCAGGAGACCCATTTGCTTGTTTGCTATCTTTGATATAAAAAAAAAAAATTCTTTTTTTGTTCGAGAGAATATAATCTTGTATAGTTTCATTTTAATTTGGTGAATATATGATGCAAATTTTCCATTAAGATGGTTACTGCAGTTTTATTACGTTAAAAAATATTTTTAATTTGTTTGTATGTATGATGACAATAATATTTCTATAACATTTAGTATGTAGGCAGTATTAATATAGGGTGTGATTATTTGATCAGATTTTATAATATTATTTCGAGAAAATACAATGCAGTAACAGTAAGTAATAAATAGTATAAAAAAATCTAGTATGAGCTTGCAGTTCTAGTTAATTTGTAAGAGTATCAGTATCAGTTCAAATACATTACAATCAAATTTTATAGTTCGAGCATTTAAAAAAAAGTGTTTTTTCAGTTTTCTGATAAACACAAAGTTGCCCGGGATTGGAAAGTGCCCGGTTGGCGATAGGATTGCCACCTATCACATTTGTGGGACCAAGTATCTTCGGCTAATCGTGGGTGCACTTGTACCTCTGCCTACCCTTTCGGGGATACGGGCGTGAAGATAGTTTCATACTATGAGCATTTAAGTTATTCAACGTCAATGACTATATGAATATACTAGCTGTTGCCCGCGACTTCGTCCGCGCGGACTTCGTTTACTCCGCACAGCTCCTCCCCCGTAGGTGATAGCGTGATAATATGTAGCCTATATGTTGACCCGACCCGTTAGTAATATTCATGCAAAATTTGAAGTAAATCCATGCAGTATTTTTTGAGTTTACCCCGGACATACATAGACTTTCCTACGATTTTATTATATGTATAGATCTTCACCACAGGTTCACCGCCTATAAAAACTTCTCTGAGTACAATTTATTAGTTGGTCGACTGTTATTCAAAAACTTGTAAGGCCTTCTAAGCTGTGATAGTTTTCCTTTTAATTTCATTATATTTACTACTACCATGATTTTTTTCCACTCCAAAACTAACCGTTAAGCCTGCAGAGATAGCCACCTCTCTCTCTTTTTTGACACGACTCCACTGTGTGGGGTGGTGTGTGAGAAATTAAATTAAACATCCCCACTTTACATGTAGGGGAAGTACACTGAAAAAAAAAAATTTCGAGATTTTATGTTACCACCTTTTTGACATGACTAATATGTATATTCGTGCCAAATTACAAACTTTCTAGTACAAAGGATCTCTGAGCTATTGTTTTCGATCGGCAAGAGGAGGTTATCATTTTGACAAGCATGCATGTAATATTGTTGAATTAGGATAATATTTGATTATGATGATCTATTAAGGCGTCTTAGCACGTAAGCTAATTACGTAATTGTATGTATATTCGTATGTTTGTCCACGAATTTTTCGAGAGCAAAAATAGTCATATCGAGATAATTATTTTTGATTTAATTCAGGTATATTCCAACTTAGGTAACAGTCCAAGTTTCATGATAATCGGTTTAGTAGTTTTTAAGATACATAATCGAATCGAAGTCAGTTTAATTTTTTATTTAAATTACTTTTATTATTATCGAATTGGTTACATACAATTTCCAAACATCCCAAAACAACAGATGTTTATATAAAAAGAAGACCAATATGGTGTTTTTGTCATATTTTGAATATGACTTGGTATAAATACGATGTTTTAAAGATTATCTATATAATATGACCCCCCCCGTTGGTCGAGTGGTTAGCGACCCTGGTTACGCAAATGACGCGGCTCGGGTTTGATCCCCGATGGGGACAAGCATTTGTGTGATGAGAGATCATTACTCAGCTTCGTCGAGCTAAATTTTGCAAAGGAGACTGGTTTCCAAGGAGCGATCGACCTTGTCACCTACATTAATAATTTCAATATTTCCTGACAGCATTATTAATTAGAAAACTATGTATGATTGCCATTTTTCCCATAAGCTTATCTGAAAGTAGATATCAAAACCACAATCTAAACTCTACGAAGCGGTAGCGCAACAAACAGCAACGACAACATAGATGTGACAGAATCGTAAGGTCCAAAATGACTGACAGTTTGTCGGTGAGAAGTGATAGTTTATTGCCAGCCTAAAGAGACAATAGTGGAAATATTGATTCAGTAATCGATTATAAAAATCTGTAAATTTAATAAAAATATATTTCTCATTACTGTAACAAACACACAAGTATTTATATTCTTTAGGATATAAGTGGTAAAGGATCTACTTTGATTAAAATATAAAGTAGGTTAATTTATTAATAATGTGATGAAAGTAAAATGACGTATATTGATAAGATGCAAGTGTCGATTATTCATGTACCAGGTGCAATTTATTACAATTTATTTTTCTCCACTCAGACAAGTTCTATAGAAAAGTACTGATGAAAATAGCTATAAGTAAAAATATTTTCGTATAACTTTTATTTTAAAACCGCCAGTCTCCTTTGAACATTTGTGAACAAAAGTTCGTACGACTTTAATCTCTTGATCCTATTAATTAGTTTTTTCTAAAGTATAACAAATGTAACACACTTTTAAATTTATGATATTAAACCAAGAATCATAAAAATTGTATTTTACTAATAAATACTTTTATACTCTTAAATACTTTTATTATGGCCTGGGGGTAAAACTAATTGAAGTTAAGTAATTGAAATTGTTGAAACTTGTATTGATATTGATAATTGAATCTTTCGACAAGTTTGAACTTTAGTTTCGGTTTTAAAATTAATTAATTTTGTCTTTGGAGTAAGTAAATTTAATATAATAACGCTAAGTATAATATAAATAAAAGTGAAAAATAATTGTCAGCGAGAAAACTGAAATGACGCTTGTATATCATACAATAGTAAACAAGAACATTGCTCTCCTGTTGGTTAGAGATAATCACCGCCTATACGCATCAAAGATGTTAATGTTGCGTTGCTGTTTGTATGGTGCGTTGAATAGTTGCATGCATTAGTTTAATGGCTACTATATGGTTGGACTAAATCTATCGCATTTTTTTGTCGCCTTTACTTTTTCTGTCGCTCAAAATCGCTATTTCCACTGCCCGGCCACGGGAACCGGCGGCAGCCGTACGCGGCGCGGCGTGACGTGCGAGGCGAAATTTTGTGTTCACCGCCGCGACTTTATATGGCTTGGAGGGGAATAATTCTGTACTTCAACACTTACTATTGACATTACATGATTTAAATAAGTATCGGGGTTTAGTATAGCCGTTGAATTTCACAAGAAGTACGATAAATACATACTAGGTATGTAAAGACAAATTTTTGGAATATACCAGAAACTTTTGATTTAGTGTTACCGCTTGATAGTCGATAGGGTTTCAATATGATATTGATTTTGTCAAACACTTGTACTTTTTCACAAATATTTTACAACTAACCTGTAATTGTTGTGAAGCCAACCGGTTTCTCCTATTACAGCATCATCAGGGCTTTAGTTTATATATTCTTCGAACATAACCTTTACCGTTGTTTATCTACCTGGTCTACTTGTATTTAGTTGTTGTCTTGCGTGTGTATCTGTTATGTTCGAAGAATATATAAACTAAAGCCCTGATGATGCTGTAATAGGCGAAACCGGTTGGCTTCACAACAATTAAAGGTTAGTTGTGAAATATTTGTGAAAAAGTACAAGTGTTTGACAAAATCAATATGATGCAGTTTCACCAAGTGCCGACGATGGAAAGTATAAATTATTTCAATATGATCATTAGCATCGATAGTATTCATGATTAAAAAATAAACAATCAAAAGTATCGGTGTTATCAATATTATTGCTATTTTATACTGCATTAATCACAATTACTATCAACAATCGATATTATGACGTTTCTCGATTATAACTATCGATTTTTCGGCAACACTACTTCAATCATATTCTTATAAAAATTCAACATTGTAGGAAGAAATAAAATTTGTATCTCTGGACTTAGTTTATACTTATGGTGTGGTGACCGGACTTCTAATTTGCGGCCTAGTAAGTATTTTGAAAATTAGGATTTCAATGTTCAATGTCTATTTCGCGGCAACTACAACTAAACCGTTTTGATTCCTAGACTATTCGCCGCGACCGCCGCTCAAGTCCGTTGCATGTGCTGTTGCTATTTCGTACATTTGTTTCAATCACTTGCCCCGCGCGCTGTTAGTTCGGCGAAATTCGTCGGTAGCCCCGCCGGTTACGCGCCGCGTGGCACGCTTAGTATATTCATATACATTTGTTTTAAACGCTAGACACTTCGCCTTTCACCCCGCGTGAAAAATCGCGGGCGCAAATAGCCCGTGGCCAGGCGGTTAAAGCGAGAAAGACAACGGAAATGCTACAGCACGCGGCGGTATCTTTGAGGCAATCGGTGACACGGACAAAATGCGATAGCCGGCAGAGAGGCATCGGAATGCTGAAGTATACTGACGTCCCGCTATGTTTTCTGCTTCAGAAAGTAACAGTTTTGAGCAATCAAAAAACTAGGGGACGGCGCTGATAAATGTAATCCAACCCTTTATATCCGTTCAGCAAATTCCGATATGTTTACAAATAAACAAACATAAAAAAGTTATTGTTTTGGATTCCATAACCTTTTTTGTATCGTGTCCTTCCATTTTTAATACATATTAATGTACTTTCACATTCGTGTTTTCCTGATTTCTTAATGCAATTTAGGTAATCAGCTATTAATATTTCGAAAAAAAAAGAATTTTACGACATGTTGCGCAAAGAAGAGACCGCGTAACACAAAATACTGTACATAATATAATCTATCTCATTCTCTCGGAGATTAAATCCTTTAGTATGTATGCGTCTATCTTTTTTGAAGATGCTTTTCCGTTTGATCTAAATTCCAACCTACAACTTTTCATAAGTAGTTTTACTTCGTAACTAAGTTGCATTTGGGGTTAAGTAATATTATAAAATTGGTTGTCGTTACGTAATTAAGTATGAAATAGTAACCTTGAACTTCCACGTGAATGTGTTCGTTTCTTTAACACTAGTAGGTAATTGCATTGTAAGCTTAGTCCTTTAATCGCCGCACCGATTTAGTACATTTTACGATGTAGCAATGTGTTCATACATAAAATGCACGTTGTTTACTCACTAAATAATATTAACTTGAACTCGTCAGTCGAGTGGTTAGTGACCCTGACTACGCAATCAGTTGGGCTCGAGTTTGAGTACCGACAGAGACAAGCATTTGTGTTGCGTCATAACAAACAGACCCCGGGCGAGACCTTTCAGAACTGTACCAAGCACGATGTTAGTGATTCGTATAGCCAATCGTTCGCCTTTTACGAACTGCCTGGCAGGACATCAGACAGTCTGTTCCTCAAAGGGAGCCCGGACTAAACCGAGCAAAAGATCTGCTTACTATAAGAAATAGACATAAAACAGTAAAAACAAGAAAAAAATCAAAAGGTTAGGTAACATTAAGCACAATAAATTTTAGTTTGTCGACTGTTTTGCGTGACTTATTAGTATTTTGTGCATGTAGATGAATGAATGTTTTGTATGTAGTGTGAGGTGTGTGTGTGGGTGCGTGTGAGTGTGTGTGTATGTGCGTGTATGTGTATACGCGCGTGTGTGTGCGTGTGGGCGTGTGGGCGTGTGCGTGTGCGTGTGCGTATGTGTGTGCGTGTGCGTGTGCGTGCGCGTGCGCGTGCGTGTGCGTGCGTGCGCGTGTGTGTGTATATGTGTGTGTGTGGTTTTGTGTATGTGGATGGGTGTGGGTTTGCGTGTATGTATGTGTTTGTATATTATGTATTTGTATATGGGTGTCTAAAACTGAGCAAGCCATTTGATTATTTCCAAAAAAAACTCTTGGAGAAAGCTCTTTAATGTTGCAGCGTTAACACACTTGATTGTAGATTTGTAGGTACCTATATGGGAAAAAAGGATGGAAATTTTCTATTAAATACACAAGTTGGTGACGCAATTTGATCCCTGTATATCTTTTTTTGAATTAGCATGGGGTGATCTTGTGTGTTTAAGGTATTACGATGATGTTGGATTGCTTTCAAAAAGCTTTCCCAATGAATAGTTGTCGAACGCGCAGTTCATTTAGTATTTGGTAAGTCGGTAGATTATCCAAATAGTTTTTTGAGTTAATCTTTTAAAACCGCTTGCTGAGCTCTTTCTAAGGCAATCACACATAGGTTCATATTTTAGATAATAGAAATAACCGTCTCCCGTGTTGGTCCAAGCCCCCTTTGCAGAATCACCATCTGCCATTCTGACAGGGAATTCATAAAAGGCGATTAGTTATACTAGTCACTATCATCGTGATTACTAGGTAAGAGAATTCTGCAACGTCTCGCTCGGCTCTGGTATCACCGTCTTAATCATAGAGAAATTAATTATTCCTACCGCTATAGCGTCAATGCATGTCTTGTTCGGTCGTGTTCCTGTTTAGTGGATAAGGTAGCCGGTAAACTTAAGCAAGTGGCATTAACAACCCGTCCGCGTCACACGGATAGCCATCTTCGGTGTCTATAGACATTGGCTATCTCTATCAGAAGACTCATCTGCTTGTTTGATATCTCATAATGTGTAAAATAACAGAACTTTTTCTTATATTAGGAAATTGCTGTTAAATTATTTACATATAGCGTAATCATTGTGAATCAAATGGCATTACACGGTGTTTGACAATGATTCACTAGTTTGTTGGCAAGTCTGAAGGGTTATTCCAAATTGCCAACCTTGGTGGCTATCGCTATTGACCTTATTATTTTAACATATATGGTATGGTGGTGGTGGTAGAGTTCTGCATTGTCTCGTCGTTCTGCCGTGTTCCGATTTGGAGGGTAAGGTGGCCGGTAAACTTATGCATGTGGCATTAGACCTCGCCACAAGATAGCAACGCACCAATAACATCTTTGGTGCCTATAGGCGATGGTTGACTCTTTCCAGAGGAATTGTTTGCTATCTTATATATCTTATATATATATATATATTATATATTATATATATATTATATATATATATATATATATATATATATATATATATATATATATATATATATATATATATATATATATATATAAAGAAAACCATAATAAGGTTTTATTTAATTATGTTTTTTTATATTGCCGCGCTATGGCCAGTTTCCATAGCGGGCCGTGATAGCTTCTGTCAGCGGATTTGTCAATGAGTTGAAATTAGAAGGAAATTATATTTTATTGTCAAGAATTTTGTAAAAAGATAGACCCGAAAATAAGGGCTTTAAATGTTGTTTCTTTTAATTACAGAAACGCAATTGAGTCTTTGTTTTACTTATAAATAGAAATAATATCATTATAAAACAACATTTTTTGCTAAATAATTCGGCACGATAATGGATAAATTGAGGTTTGATTTCGCTGTAAAGACAGCATCTGATGGAAAAACCAACATTTTATGCTTAACCTCAATTGCCACGCCTAGTGGGCAGGTTTATGGAATACCCCTAGATTTTCAACCAGCACATCAACATCAAGCAATTACCAGTACTACACATTATGGCAAAATAAAAAAATCATTGCAAAGAAGACACCAAATAATAAAAGTCTGTATAACTTTGACAGATAAAATAACAGAAGCATATTTGGATGAAGAACAAAACTTGCAATTTAATGATGTATACCTAGAAGAAATCACGGAAACTAAAGGTAATCCAGACGATATGCCTAGTTCTAGTAGCTCGAACAATTCTTCGAAAAATTGTTAGAGAAATTACTCGAAGAAAAAGAAAAAAAAATCAGAAATTCTAAATCTAGGAAAAATCGCCAAAGATTTTAAGATCGAAAAGTTCACGAGCAAAATTTCAAATGCCTGCCAATGGATTAAAGCTTTTAATAAGGAATGTGAACGTTTCAACATTTACGAGGACAAAAAGAAAATAGAAATTTTGAAAAATGTTATGGAGTCTTCAAGTGTACATTGTTACGACTGTATGCTAATAAAATACACTGTGGAATCAGAGTGGAACCAATGGGAGAAATGTTTTTGTGAGACATTTGGAAATAAAGGTTGGTCACCCATAAGATACGCTCTTACCTTTAAATATCAAGCAGGTTCATTAATCGAATATGCCCTAAAAAAAGAAAAATTATTATTGGAAGTTCGGAAGCAAATTGATACCGGGACTCTTATTGATCTTATTGCATTTGGTTTGCCCAATTTTGTGACTGATAAAATTGACAGAGAAACTTTGCAAGAAACAGAATATCTGTACAATGAAATAGGAAAACTGGAATATCTTATTGAGAAAAATAAGTATGAAAAAAAATTATACACAAATTCCAACATTAAATCGGAAAAAATAATCGAGAAAAAGCCATGCTCAATTTGTATCAATGAAAAAAAAGGGAAACGTTACCACCCAGCGGAGAATTGCTGGTTTAAAGGTACAACTCAAAAATCAATAGTAAAAACAGTAAATAACTCTGAAATAGAAACAGATCTGAATAACATGGATCCAAAAAACTTGATGTGCCACCATTAATAAAAATTAATTTACTATTAAATGACACTGTAGAAGTAACTGGAATTTATGATTCGGGTTCAAACGTGTCATTAATTAATGCTAAATTATTAAACATACGAAAGAAAGAACGTACTACGAATAATACAAAAATAGTAAACTTAAAGACTATTAATGGTGAGAAAAAAACGAAAGGTATAGTAACATTAAAAGTTAAGATATATAATATAGAACAAAATATGGATATTTTTGTAATAGATAAAGAAAACTTTAATTATGATTTCCTGATTGGTTTAGACTGTATAAAAAAATTCAAGCTCATGCAAAATGAAGATTTGAAAATAATACAAAAAGTCAAAAAAGGAGATGAGGCCAACTTTCCTAATGCACAAGGAGAAAAAACTAAGCAAAGCTTAGAAAGTCCTGAAACGGAGAATGTGAAACAAGAAATAAACTTCAATGAACACATTGAAACTGATCAATTTGAAAATATTACTAATCATCTAAATAAACAGCAACAATCGGAGATAGACAAGCTGATAGAAAAATATAAAACTGTCTTTGCCAAAGATAAATATGATATCGGCACTGTACGAGATTATGAAGCCCATATTGACTTGATGGTGGATAAATACTGCTGCAAACGTCCATATAGATGCACAGCTGAAGATAGAAGAGAAATAGAAGACCAAATATCAAAACTGTTAGAGAAAAAATTGATTGTGGAATCATATAGCCCGTTTGCTGCTCCAGTAACTCTAGCTTATAAAAAAGAAGACGAACGAAAAACAAGATTATGTATAGATTTCAGAGAATTGAACAAAATAGTAGTCCCACAATCACAGCCATTTCCATTAATTGAAGATTTAATGATGAAAACAGTGAACTGTAAGTATTTCTCAACATTTGATATTAATTCAGCATTTTGGTCAATTCCATTAAAAATACAAGATCAATACAAAACAGCTTTCGTAACTCAGGAAGGACAATATCAGTGGACGTGTCTGCCATTTGGATTAAAAACTGCCCCAGCTATTTTCCAAAGAATACTAAGTAACATCATAAGAAAACATAAGCTCTCTGATTTTGCAGTAAATTTTATTGATGATATACCTATTTATTCAAAAACCTTCGAGGAACATGTATCACATGTATCAAAATTATTGGAGGCAATTCAAACAGAGGGGCTTAGACTTAAATTTATCAAATGTATATTTGCAAACCATTATGCCAAGTATTTAGGCCACATAATAGAAAACAATTCAGTAAAACCTCTTAAAGATTACCTAAAAGCAGTAAAAGATTTTCCAATACCAGAGACAAGGAAAAATGTGCGACAATTCCTAGGAAAAATAAATTTTTATCATAAGTTTGTGCCCCACAGCGCAATCATCTTGGACCCACTGTACAATTTATTAAGGAAAGACGTGAAATTCGTGTGGACCGAAGAATGTCAACAATCATTTGATAAAATAAAAGCACTACTGTGCTCAAAGCCGATTCTGAGAATTTATGATCCACAATTACCAATAAACATTTATACGGATGCAAGTATAAAAGGAATGGGAGCAGTGCTAAAACAGACCGATGAAAACGGAAATAATAAACCAGTTGCTTATTTTTCAAAAAAATTAACAGATTCACAGAAAAAGAAGAAGGCAATATACCTAGAATGTTTGGCAATAAAAGAAGCTATAAAATATTGGCAACACTTACTTATGGGGAAGGAGTTTACGGTGTACTCAGATCATAAGCCATTAGAAAACATGAATATTAAAGCAAGAACTGATGAGGAGCTCGGAGATCTAACATATTATTTATCCCAATGTAACTTCAAAATTAAATATAATCCTGGAAAAACAAATCAAGAGGCAGACTGCTTAAGCAGAAATCCTGTTCTAAGCCCAAGTGAAAATACAGATGACGCTTTGAAAGTGGTAAATTTAATTACCATAGAAGACATAAAAATTGATCAAACCATAAATGAAGAAATACAAAAAAGAAAAAACAAGTTTATACTGAAAGATGAAATATACTACAAAAAATTTAAAACAAGAAACAAAATTGTGCTATCAGAAGAACTAAGCAAAACATTAATAAAAAATGTACACATTACTTACTGCCATCTGGGAACAACTCAAATGATAAATAAATTAACTCCATTCTTTTCAGCAAAGAATATTATAGCAAAGATAAAACAGACTTGCGAAGAATGTGAAATATGTATTAAAAATAAAACAAGAAGGAAACCAAAATATGGTTTAATGTCACATTTGGAACCAGCAAGACAACCTTTTGAAATTGTATCAATTGATACAATTGGTGGATTTGGAGGGTCGCGGTCGACTAAAAAATACCTACATCTTTTAATTGATCATTTCACTAGGTATGCTTACATTTTAACGTCAAAAGATCAAAGTTCTAACAATTTCATTAAACTCATTCAGAAAGTGACAGAAGGTCATAAAATTGATATGATATTAACGGACCAATATCCCGGTATAAACTCCAAAGAATTTAAGGAATTTCTGAAAGATAACAATATAAAAATAGTTTTTACTGCTCTGGATACTCCTTCTTCAAATGGCCTGAATGAAAGGCTAGACCAAACCCTGGTTAATAAGATAAGATGCAAAATTAATGAAAGAGAAAATAAAATTGCATGGACAACTATTGCACAGAGATGTGTTGACAAATATAATGAGACGGAACATACTGTTACTAAATTTGCACCAAAATACCTGTTGGAAGGAGAAAATGTAAATATTCTACCACCAGAATTAAAAACAAGATGTTCAAATGAAAATTTAACAAGAGATAGAAAATTAGCATATGAAAATACAATTAAATCCCATGATTATAATAAGAAAAGATATGACCTGTCAAGAAAAGAATATGATTTTAAAGAGGGAGATAGAGTTTATGTGGAGAATGGAAATCGTCTTAATAGGAAGAAGATGAACTGAGAATGGACCCTACGAGATATTGCAAAAAATTTCAAACACAATTTATAAAGTAAATGTTGGTCACAAGAAAGAAAAATCAAATTTGTACCACATATCAAAACTCACACCCTTATCGGTTGACAGAAGAACAATCACGTGCAATCACACTTGTAATTGTTTTTCTCCAGGAGGGGAGATGCAAAGAAAACCATAATAAGGTTTTATTTAATTATGTTTTTTTATATTGCCGCGCTATGGCCAGTTTCCATAGCGGGCCGTGATAGCTTCTGTCAGCGGATTTGTCAATGAGTTGAAATTAGAAGGAAATTATATTTTATTGTCAAGAATTTTGTAAAAAGATAGATAGATTATATAATAATAATGTACATATAGGTCAAACCGGTGAATCGTTGAAACCAGTGGAAAGATTATAGACGTTCGGTTCACTCTGTGTACTAACACTTTTATTTTACTTTGAGTTAAAGTATTTATATTTAATATCTTTCTTAAAAAGAAGCTCAATGATTCCGCTAAAACAAGTATTTTTAGTTAAAGTTTTTTTTTTCAAATTTATTTAAGCCCGTTAAACAAAAAATGTAACAGGCAAACCTAACGTCTAAAGACATTTTCTACCAGTTAACCTTGCACTTGTAGAAACATTGCATTAAGTTAAATGAGAGGGGGATTTTTAGGCCCAAATGTAAAGGGTTGAATTGTGGTTAAAAAAATGGTACTATTTTTCTATTTTAAAGTTCAAAATATGAGCCTCATCCGCTTTCTGAAAAAAAAGAAACAGCGAAAATAAGTTTGCGGTACTAAAATTGTATAATAAATAAAAGTATAATCAATTTATGTAAATAATTTTAATAAAAATGGAACCTCGTATGAATATTAAAAGTCTATTCTTGATTAATATTTAATTTCACCGACAGTAAGTATCATAATTATTTTACAAACCGTTTATAATATAAAAAGAAAAAAATATAATCAATACAATTTTAATAATCGATTGATTACATTACATCGAATTCGATATGATTTAGTGTCTGTGAATTTAATACAGCTAAAAGTGACAATTACAATTAACATCACTGACAGTTCGCAAGTCGCGGACTTCACTCTTCGCTATTTTAGGTACCTACAGGTAGGCATTCTTTAATCTGTGGTTTCCCAAAATCTGTGTTTTAGTGTTGTGTCAATTTATAAACATGAAAACTAAAGGCCTGTATTACAAATATTAGTTCCTTATATAATAGGGAACGGTTAAACTATACTGAGTACCGTAACCTCACTTTTTTTAGTGCATATCTTATATCTCTGTTCTCAAATTGCTAAAATCTGTAAAACTTTGAGTATTTATATTATGTTAAAGTAACTATTAATTGACTTAATCTTCATCTTATTACAAGAGTGCCCAAGATTGTATGGAATGGTATCCGTCTCCTTTATTGCACATAAAAACAACACTAAACTATGTGCTTATAATTTATAAGCGGTGCATAACGTCAACTTAACAAAGTTTATTTTTTAAATTTGCATGTTAATTTAAATACTTACATGGGACAGTCAAGTCATCGTCCTCTTAACGGCCGACCCTATACGAGAGAATATGGCGTCTGGAAAAAAATGTATAACCTAAACGAATGTTTTTTAACTTTGTGAGTGCCAAAGGTGAAAACTTACTTAGATGTAAACAGGTAAAAGGTGATATACGGTCACGTTCCTTTTATTTTTATTATTACACGATATTTGAGTTAATTCTATTATCTGTATTGTGATTAGAGGGTATGCATTAATTAATAATCTCAATAACAAGACAAACAATGAATAAAAAAACAAATTGTCCATCAGCAAAACAAACACAAAATTTGTACAAAAACACTGATTATTTGGTTCCTAGTATAGTATAGTCCATAGTATAAAACAAAGTCGCTTTCTCTGTCTGTCCCTATGTCCCTATGTACGCTTAAATCGTTAAAACTACGCAACGGAGTTCGATGCGGTTTTTTTTAATAGATAGATTAATTCTTGAGGAAGGTTTTTGTGAATAAACCTTTCCGATATTCCCACGGGAACGAAAGCTACGCGGGTGAAACCGCGGGCATGTCGCTAGTAATGTATATTATAATGCAGCAGTCAAATTCACGTCTATTCGGGAAAAAATGACTATGAACTATTATGGAATGTGCTGGCTAATATGATTACAATAGTTACAAAAAATTATTAGTTGGGATAAAATGCTGAAAACCAACACACATATACATAAATCACACACATACATAGACGCAAACACATCTGTACATGCTTATACAAACTTTGAGAGAAAGAGAAAAAAGAGAAATAACTTTAAGAAGAAATTAACACTTAATATTTTTTGTATAAAACTAATTAAGAGGAATTGGGAGATCTGGCAGCTATATAACGGTATTACAGACATCAGAGGTTAACCTATAATAAGTCACAATAATAAACATTGTTATTATTAATTACCTAGATATACAAATGCTGTGTGTATGCTGCATTAGGTATTTTCCGAGTGTTGGTCTCGGGGCTCCTTTGAAGAATAAGCTATCTGCAGTTCTTCCAGGCAGTTCGTGAGAGGCGAACGATTGACTATACAAGTCACTGCCATCGTGGGTACTAGGTGGTAGAGTTCTGCATTGTTCTAGTACCACCGCCTTACCTATTCCTACCACAATAGCGTCAGTGCTTGTCGCTGTCGTGTTCCGGTTTGGAGGGTAAGGTAGCCGTTAAACTTTTGCACGTGGCATTAGACCTCACCACAAGATAGCAACGCACCATTAACCCATTAACATCTTTGGTGTCTATAGGCGATGGTTAACTCTTACCACCAGGAGACCCATCTGCTTGTTTGCTATCTTATGATATAAAAAAATTCGCCACACGGATAGCAACGCACCATTAACATCTTTGGTGTCTATAGGCGATGGTTAACTCTTACCACCAGGAGACCCATCTGCTTGTTTGCTATCTTATGATATAAAAAAAACTTTGCCACACGGATAGCAACGCACTATTTTCATTTCCTCGAAGCATTATCTTCATTTCCTCGAAGAATTAGATAAAGGTACAAAAAGTACACCCACGATTAGCCAAAGATACTCCGTCCCACAATGTGATAGGTGGCAAGCCTATCGCTAACCGGGCACTTATCAAATGCCGAGCAACGTTGATTTTATTAGAAAACTAATAAAAATACATTTTGCATTGCCCGACCTGGGAATCGAACCTACGACCTCGTGTATTCAACGCCGACACCAGACCATTACATTATAGAGGCTATTATACAGAGGCATCCATCCATATAATATTATAAATGCGAAAGTCTGTCTGTCTGTCTGTCTATCTGTTACGTTTTCATGGCTAAACCGCTGGACCGATTTTCATAAAATTTGGCATGGATATAGTTGAAGATCCGAGGTCAAACATAGGCTAATTTTTTTTTCAAAAATCAGTCCCTGGAGGGCTGAAATAGGGGATGAAATTTTTATTAAAAGCTATTTGGACGACTTATTAAAATACTCGCGGGCGAAGCTGCGCGGGTCAGCTAGTATGATATAAAAATATCAGTAAACATGTTGACATGGTTGACTATGGAGGCCATCCCTGACACTTTCCGCTAAATTCAGATATTTTAAGCTCAAAGGAACAAAAATTATACTTATGCATACATTTTTTCCGAGTTCCAAACTCTAACTTTTGTTATGAATGCGAGTAATTTGATTTTTGAAAAGCTGCATATTTTACAAAAGACGCTTGAATTTGATCGTCCGAACGGCAATTACGCAATTTTTCCCTAGACCTTTAATGTAGCTAATACATTATAGATAAGTTAAAAAAGTCAAAGTAATGTCAAAACACTTTTTTTTTTATTTTCGTCATTGATATTTTCCTAAATAAATCAATCGATTTTGATCCAATTTACGTTATTTTACGTAGTTTTTCAGAGAGATAGTAGATAAAATCTGATTAGATTTGTAAGTCAATCGGTATAAAAATTATTTTAAAAATATTAAGCAAGTTTTCTGTAAACAACAAAATGTTAATATTTAAAAAGCTGTAACTTTAGAAAACGTGATTCGATTTGATTTTTGAAGTTGCATTTAGCGCAATATTTGAAGTAATAAAATATTGTAGAGTCAAATAATGATTGGTTAAAAAATCTCAAATTTATGTCGAAAAAACACATTTTCAAAATTTTTTATCAACGATAGCTTCCGAACAGATAAACCGATTTTGATGCAATTTATACATTAAATAGTTTTTTTTTTCAGGAAAAGGGCTCATTAGACTTTATACTTAATAAGTACATAACGTGGAAGTTATATAAAAAAATACTGCTTCACTAACATTTTTTTAGTTCTTTAAAATTTCTCAAAATCTGCTAGACCAAATTAGTTAAAATCTGCAGGAAGTCTATGTTGAGCGGAATCCAACCGAATTCCTTCAACGGCGTTTCGATTGCCATTTAAAATTTATATAAAATGTTTACACACACACACACATACACACACACACACACATATATAGACAAACTGAAATCATCGTGAAAATAGTCGGAAAAGTTTACTGGGACCTCAAAAGTGAAAATCTGTTGAAAATTCGATTTTCGAAAATCGGGGAAAAATCAGTAACTTCTTTACCTATATACGTAGCGAGAAGGTAAATAAATTAAATTGGTATTTTTGGTTTCAATAACCTTAGATCTTAAAATCATAATAACTTACAGATTTTTCGAGGGAAAAAGATTGAATTTTGAAATTGTGATTTTTAAAATATTAATAGACGAAATAAATACAAACTATACTTAACTACGTCTAACAGTTCAGTATATTTATGTGCTTTTTTAAATATAATTTTCAAAGAACCCGTAGCTCGTTATGACAAATAAAAAAGAATAACGAACTGCATCTAAATAGAACTTATCAGTACACTAAGCGAATATGAGCTGATAACTATTTTCCAGTAAATAGAGATTCAATTAAGCTGAAAATAATTTTACGGTATATAATTCTGTGAAAAAGATAGTGAAGTGGGCTGACGCTATATCAAAAAACTAGTCCCCGTGATTTTTTACGGTTTATTTAATAGATATTTAAGCGAGCACAGTTTCTGACTCATAAAATGTAGTCATCAGGGATATCATCTGCTAAGTCTACACTAACAAGTGCCTAGATAATGTTTATCACAGGAAGGCTGTTGATATTTACATGTTTATTTCAACCATTCAGATACTATCTAAATAATTAGGTTGGATAATTTGAACGACTTGGACATTAATTCCCTAGTTATATATATTTTATATAAAAAGCATTAGAATAATATCCCTATTCCTTAATTATATAATATACTAGCGACCTGCCCGCGGTTTCACCCGCGCAGCTTTTGTTCCCGTGGGAATATCGGAAAGGTTTATACACTTAAACCTTCCTCAAAAATCAATCTATCTATTAAAAAAACCGCATCAAAATCCGTTGCGTAGTTTTAAAGATTTAAGCATACATAGGGACATAAGGTCATAGGGACAGACCGAGAAAGCGACTTTGTTTTATACTATGTAATGATACGGCTAAATAGCCAACAAATTTAACGACAATATGATAAAGGTGCCATTTTCTTCAAAACAATTTTTAGGAAATACACTATTTAATTATACTTTAAATATAGATCTAACAGTATATTCACATAAATAATAAACCGGCCAAGTGCGAGTCGGATTCGCGCACGAAGGGTTCCGTAGCATCCCTATACAAGTTTCTACCTGTTTATTAAGATCGAGTAAAAAATTGCTTAAAATTACGTTTGTTGTATGGGAGCCCCCCTTTAATATTTACTTTATTTTTATTTAATTACTAGTGACCTGCCCGCGGTTTCACCCGCGTAGCTTGTTTTCCCGTGGGAATATCGGAAAGGTTTATATACTAAAACCTTCCCCAAGAATCAATCTATCTAGAAAAAAAACTGCATTAAAATCTGTTGCGTAGTTTTAAAGATTTAAGCATACATAGGGACATAGGGACAGACAGAGAAAGCGACTTTGTTTTATACGACGCGATGTAGTGATTTATTTTGAAAGGTAATATATAACTAAATATTCTGTGAAAATTTTAGGCGTTTACCTGTTACTGTTATTAATATTGCGCAAAAAAATACGAAAAAACATGTTTGTTGTATGGGGACCCCTTAATATTTTTTCATTTTTATATAGTATTTGTTGTTATAACGGCAACGGAAATACATAATTTGTGAATATTTCAGCTTTCTAGCTATCACGGTTTATGAGATACAGCCTGGTGATAGACATACGGACAGACAGACAGCAGAGGCTTAGTAATAGAGTCCCGTTTTTAACTTTTAGGTACGGAACTCTTACAACGTTGATATTTTTTAGAGTTACTGTTATTTATTCCAATAAAGTATGAAACTTTTTGGTACGTTTTTTTGAAGCGAAATTTAAGTAGATAAAAACAATTTAATACCAAAAAAATAGTTTTTGTAATGTTAAAACACGGTATATGTAGAAAAAATAGAGTCCATTAGAAATTATAAAAAAACTGCAACTAGAATTTTAACTTTAATTTAAAAAAACCCTAATCTCTATATAATTAAAGAATAGACCAAATGTATAACAGCCAGATATCTCGTAAGAGCGAAGCGTAAACATTTCACTACCACCGTGACTAAGTAGTCACGATGTTGAGTTGCAATAGTTTAGCCGGGTTATTGCCACCGCCTTGTCCCTTCCGCCATGTGATTGATGTCCTGGGACGGCTTTGAGGGTAGAAAAAGTAAGCAAACGCAACTCTTTGTTAAATATTTAGTATCTATAGTAGATGGTTGTCTTTTACCATTATTTGACCCTGCTGTTGCTTGACAAAAGTATGTTTTAAAATATAACTAACTAGCTGACCCGCGTAGCTTCACCCGCGAGTAGATTAACATGTCGTTAAGATAGCTTTTCATACAAATTTCATCCCCTATTTAAACCCTTTAAAGATTGATTTTTGAAAAAAAATGAGCCTATGTTTGATTCCGGCTCTTCAACTACTTCCATACCAAATTTCATGAAGATAAGTCCAGCAGTTAAGCCGTGAAAGCGTAACAGACAGACATACATACAGACAGACTTTCGCATTTATATTGTTAGTATGAATTTAAATGAATAGAATTCAATATACATATTTACAATAATAATTAACACAATTATTATTGTAAATTACAAAAATAATAATGATGGTGATGTCAAAAGTGTATCCAAATATTTGTATAGCAACTAGGAATCCGATGTGTTAACAGTCCGAGCTTCAGAATAATCTTATCAAATATTTGGTCTTCTTTATATGTGCAAAGATTATTCGGCAGTCCCTTGTGTATAAATTTATAACAAATATGTAATACTAAAGACATATTATACTCTTAAAAATTTTGATGTTTCTTAGTATGATTTCTAAGGCTCTATGCATTCTATATCATGTATGTCGTAAACTAAAAAATATGTGGTAGGCGAGCCATAACCATATGAAAATGTCCCGTTGATGAAAAGAGGAAAGAATATAATATGTATAGATAGAGAAATGAGTACCTAATTTTAGCTTGACTACTCTATGTATACTTTCTCTATGCTTAGATATAAATCTACAACTAACGTTTTAATTTTCAAACAAAAATGTAATAGTTTTGTAACCTAATCTACAAAATATTCGGCGAGTGTATACAAAGAACCGTAATTCTCCATTTTGGGAAAACCCATGCGCATAAACCCATATGTCTATCGTCGCAATTAATATGAAAAGAAGCGTCGTTTGAACTGTGGTTCGTGTGAGAGGGCAGTGTCACGTTTAGAGTCACCGACAACTAGAATCCTTGCAGATAATCTTGATGTAATTGTTGCTATGCTGAACTTAACTTTATCATAAAGGTTACGGAACTTTTTTTGTTTACCGACTGTCCAACAAATTGGCGTTTTTACCTCTTAATAACAATTTTAAGAACAAAAGCCGTTATTATCACTTAGTTACAAAAAGCTTTAAACTAAACTAAACAAAGAAAGAAACAAAAGAATGAAAAGCAAGGTATGCGAATAATGGAGTTTTGTCTATTGGCATAAAAAGTCTCGGAAAATTATTGAAAGGAATTCATGTGACATGCACAAGAAGGTTCTAGTCTGGAAGATAAGAGCAGGAGTCTCGCAGGGCTCGTCTCGTTCACTCTTATTGTTCTCTCCGTACACAAGCGACGTACCGTAGAAGCTTAAATATTCCACGTCGGCGTTCCATTCTAAAAAATACTTTTGCATTTATAGTATTAGTTCCTACCGTGAGTAATAAACAAAATATTATAAGTCCTTGAACCATCTAAGAGGTTATAATCATAATATGATAGTATATTTTTTGATCTAACCCTAAAGTAACCAAATTATTTGCATTGGTTAGTACCCATTTTGGTTAGTACGAGTGCGAGGGTTTAATGCAGATGCTTTGTAATAAGCAAAAAACACGTGTAGACAGCCGTTGATTAATGCGAGTGATTATTAATCAGCGTCTATATACTTTCCTACGCTGATTAATCAATATGTAAACGGGGCCTTAGTCTCTGTTTTCAGTAATTTCAGTATAGACTCTTCTTTGACACTTTTTTTTAATTTCTTTGTGTTGCTTTGTTTTCGTTTCTTTATTCTAAATAATAAAGGATTAAATAAATAAATAAAACACCTGTTTATACCACGGGAAATATTATAAAATCACCTAAAATATTGCCATCACTAGATGACGCTGCAGTAAGAAGATAGTTATCTTCTACTGCAGCGATATTTATCGCGCGTGTAAAAACGTGAGTAAAAGCTATTAAAGTATAAACATTTTGTAAAATACATGTAAAGTACTTAACAGTACTATTTTAAAATGATTGCAAACTTGATATAATTATCTAGAATTTAAATCTTGCGTTGTCTTTAATTTGAATCTCACATCCGTGACATTTTTGTTGTACCTAATGTTGTTATGTGTGCAGATCATTGGCTCTTGGCTTTTGCTAGTAAATTATGCAGCAAAAAATAAAGAATATAACTAAATAAACGCATTCACACCGTTTATTCTTACGGGGTTGGCAGAGTGAAGTAAACCTCAATATACACCTTCTTTCTTCTTTTTCAAATAATTTCTCAATTTCTTTTTTATACCATTTGATAGCAAACCTGTAGACACCAATTAATATGTTAATGGTGTGTTGCTTTCCATATGGCGGGATAGCAATGCCACAAGCATAAGTCTACCGGCTACCTCACCCTTCAAATCGGAATACGACAATGACAAGTGCTTGTATTGACGCTTTTGCGGCAGGAATAATTAAGGCGGTGGTACTGTATATCCGGGCGAAATTTTGCGTAACTCTATACTACTATATATTCTATACTACTCTACCTAATAGTCACGATAATAGTGTCATGTATACCAAATCGTTCACAGTTTACAACCTGTATGGCAGAATGGCTCTAGCCCTGGATGAGGGAAGAGCTAGATGAGCCTTATGCGCTTTGCATTGCCATGAAATTGCGGTAATACAAGATAAAATTAAAAATTTCAAAAACCCCCAACACATCTTCAGACCGCCAGTCAGCTACATATGCATAATTTTAAGAGCAAAACGTGAAAGACACTGATGATTTTCAAAGCGGATCTTACAGCATCAAGTTATTCGTCACGTCACGTACAGCATCAGCACGGTTCCTTATTCAATGAGCATGAGTTGTTTTATTGCAAAGCTCCCGTGGCCTCCAGCTTCACTCTGGAAATTAACTCTGGAAATTATTTTGATTCAAAGTGTATGTAAAAATATAACAAATGATACCATACTCAATGGGCTTATTTTGTTTAGTGCAGGAGGTCCATGGCCACTTCTAGTTCCATTATTAAACCCCACGAATCTTTTAGTAAGAAAGGCCAACTATATCAGCCCTATCTCCGATGGCCACCTTCCAGTTCCATCATTATTATATCTTAGAAAAATCCGGCACTTAAGTGTGTGCCAAAATAAAGCGAATTAGCTGATTTTGTTCTGTTTTGAGAAATACCCTGGTGATAGATAATTTTTATGGGCCTACCATTTTGCGTCGGGGGTTAAAAACTTGTTTTCACAAACCTACAATATGTTTTAAAAACCTATCAACGATACCACACACTATATGGGGTACGTGCGAAAAAAAAATAACATCCCCACTTTAACGAAACTTTGATGTGACTAATATGTACATATATTCGTGCCAAATTATAGCTTTCTAGTTAGAAGGATCTCTGTGGATGTACGGACCGATGGACGGACGGACGGACGGACGGAAAGACGGACGGACAGACGGACAGACAGATGGATGGACATAGCGAAACTATAAGGGCTTATAGTTTACTTCGGAACCCTAAAAATAAGTAAAATAAATCAAACGTAATATATTTACATACATAACCTTGTACCGAAATAAAAAAGAGGAAGAGTTTTTGCGACGCTTGGATTATGCAAAATATCATACCTATCACACAAATGTCATAAAAACGATTTCCCAAATTGATTTTCTTATACGCTCCACGTGTGAATTTAAATGATACGTACCTACTACCGAGTACCGCGTTATTTATGTTTAAATACCTGACGCGAAAAAATGTATGCAGATGAATGGATTAACCTCCGATAACTTTCTCTAGCAATTAGTCCGGACTCCTTTGACGAATATAAACACTGCCGCTCTGACAGGCAGGTCGTAAAAGGCGACCGATAGGCTTTACGTGTCACTACCATTGCGATTACTATGTGGTAGAGTCGCGTAACTTCCCGCCAGGGTATTTGGTACCACTGCCTTACCTATTCCTGCCGCAATAGCGTCAGTGCTTGTCATTATCGTTTTCCAGTTTGGAGATTAGGGTAGTTGATAGACTTATGCATGTAGCATTCTATCCCGCCACACGGATAGCAACGCACCAATAACATTTTTTGGTGTCTGTAAGCGATTGTTTCTCATTCCAGCAAGACAGCCATCTGCTTGTTTGCTTTTTAATGATGTAAAAAAAGCTGATAAAAAAAACATTCAACACATTACCTTGCGTTTGACACACACACGTTTGTACCTATTATTTGATTTATGGTTAAATCTGTTGTGGGACTTGGAAAAGATTTTAATATAGCCTACGATCAAACTGAGCTTTAATTAACATTAATATTAATTTTCGCTTTAACATTAATCGAATTTCGATCAAATTTCGACCTGAGGGCGATCGTTAGTAACCGTTAATCGTAAATTATGTGCTCCATTTTATTTCCAACAAATTAAACAACAACCGTCGCAACTGTTTTAAAGTATTTTGATTATGAGCAAGCGTTGCTTTGAACATAAATTATAAACAACTAGCTGTCCGGCAAACGCTGTTCTGCCTTTTTTACTACTCCTTTTTTCTATATTTTCTCACCTGTAAACTTTAAACCTTCCCTAAACTTCAACCATTAATTCAAAATCAAAATTAGCCAAATCGGTTCAGCAAATGATCAGCAAACGACGCACATGTACCACCTAATGGTAAGTGGTCGACGTTGTCAATGAACATCAATTAGTTTACCTGGAACTAGCTCAGGTAACTAATTTTTATGTGTTGCCTATCCTGAGACATAAGGTGTTAAGTCTTGGTGCCAGTAATAACACTGCCTGTCTTGCCCTTATCTTCGAAACACAGCAAAGCTGTTTCACGACAGAAACAAGCAAGATGGTGGTACCCATCTTGGTAGAATACACCAGGTTTGAAGGGTAAGATAGGCGGTTATAGTCGTGACATTTAAACCCTGAATACGGATGACAACACACCATAAACATCTTTGACGTCAATAGGCGATTATTTTCTCCTTTCATCAAGATAGTCATCTGATTTTTAGTGACCTACGGTATAAGAAATCTGCATAATCTGACAAATTAATAATTAACACATTTTTATTGTGCATAAACGTACGTAAAGGCAATACCGCCTTTGCGTAATACGATTTTTTTTTAAAAAGTGTATATGCTTAATAAGCATGTACGTTTTTTTTATATATCATTAGATAGCAAACAAGCAGATGGCTCTCCCGATGGAAAGAGAAACCATCATCTGTAGAAACCAAATGTGTTTTTGGTGCGTTGCTATACTTGTGGTGGAAGTACCTCATGCATAAGTCTACCGGCTACATTACCTACCATGCCGGAACACGACAATCACAAGCACTGTTGCTATTGTGGCAGGAATAGGTAAGGCTACCGGTACTACCGTACCAAATACCGGATGAGATGTTGTGGAACTCTATCGCCTAGAGGTCACGATTGTAGTGAAACGTATAGCCAATCGGCCGCCTTTTACGACTTAAGGTTCCCCCACATAGGCACGTTATTATAGGTCGATAATATCGCATGCGTTTTTGCGATATCTGTTTTCAGTACATTTCGTATTGCAATGGCCATAGAGTTACTCACTGCTGCAACCATAACGCCGCAATGGAAGTAGGACGTCGCGTTTCTGCGTCCTGCGATATTCCGATATGAGTTCTAGAATATTTTGTATCAGGACGCAAACGAACGTACAGACATGCGATAATAACGTTAGTACATACCTGAGATGATATAGTGCCGGCGCGGCGCCCTCTTGTAAGAAGTATCGGACGATAAACACGCAGCTGTGTGCAAGGAATCGAGACGCATTATCGCAATAACGCATGCGATATTATCGACCTATAATAACGTACCTGTGTGGGGGAGCCTTTACCTGGCAGAACGGTAGTTCTTTATTTACGGTATAACGGTATGACAGTAGTTAGTTTATTCTTCAAAGGAGCCCGGACTAACACTATTATATTTTGTAAGTTTGTCCAAAATTGACAACAAGAGTTGTTATTAATTCATTTGACAGACTTTGCAGATTTGTGTTTTTCAATTGCAAAAAAATCACCTCACTACAGCGTTTAATAATAATCATATGAGTCAACTTTAATGTCTTAGTTGTAAATTGTTAGCGTGGCTGTCCAATAAACAACTATTTGTAAACGGTTCAGATTGTTTCAAATTAACTTCGTCGAGCAATTTCGCTATTTCAAGCTTGTTTAGCTAACCGCTACCTTCTGCTATGTTAGATAAGCAATTTAATTTTCTCTATGCCGTGCGCCTTTGAAGCGTTTTCGATTAAAGCAAATAATAAACCATTTGTATACCAGAAAAACTATTTTTATGAGAAAATAAAAGTCCTAAAATATTTATAGCTGAATAAGGTAGTATTTTACAACTGAAGTAATATTTCATGACTTATACTATATACATACATATAATAAAATCGTAGGAGAGTCAAAACTGTACATTGATTATTTTTTAAAAAGAATACTTGGGGCGTGATCTACAATCGATATCGAAGCCAGAAATATAGTTTTTAGAATTTTTGTCTATTTGTCTGTTTGTCTGTATGTATGTCCGGGGTAAACTCAAAAAGTGCTGCATGGATTTACTTCAAATTTTGCATGAATATTAGTAACAGTTCGGGTCAACATATAGGCTACATATTATCACGCTATCACCTATGGGGGAGGAGCAGTTTTTTTTAAATATCGCCTATAGACACCAAAGATGTTAATGGTGCGTTGCTATCTTGTAGCGAGGTCTAATGCCACATGCATAAGTTTACCGACTACCTTACCCTCCAAACCGGAACACGACAGCGACAAGCACTGACGCTATTGCGGCAGGAATAGGTAAGGCGGTGGTACCTGACTCGGGCGAGACAATGCAGAACTCTACCACCTAGTAGCCACGATGGTAGTGACTCGATAGCCAATCGGTCGTCTTTTACAACCTGCCTGGCAGAACGGCAGTTGCCCTATTTTTCAAAGGAGGCCGGGACCAACACGTGCGAAATAAACGAAGTCTGCATGCAATACAAAGCCTTAGATACCGTCAGATAGTGCTCTATGATTAACTTTTTTTACACCTCCTCTCTGCAAATATTTATACTGTGATACTTTTGGCTCGTTCACAGAATCTACTTAATTATATATAATACTCTGATCTATACAATGGTATATATACCATTGTATAGATCAGAGTTTCTTAAAGTGGGGTACGCGTCTACCTTGGAGTACATCATACAATCGTAGGAGGTACGCGGCAACAATTGCTGCATCTTTTACTTAAGAATTGAGAAATCAAAATAAAATCATTATACTCGATCGATTAATTATATGCTAAATATGTATTTGGAACAAATTCTTACAAAATTGGCTCAATTTGCGTTTTACGTCTGCGTTTTTTTTATCATTTAAATAAATTTTCTGTTTCGTCTACAGCTGCATGCTGATTTGCATTGTTGCATGCCAAATGGTCAAATATGCGAACTATAGTGCGCGCGGAACTAGTTGGCCGCGCCATACGTATTACGTATTACGTATGGCGCGGCCAACTAGTTCCGCGCGCACTATAACTATTAATAATTCTAAGAACCTAATGTACCTACCATATTTGATGCAATAAATTATGATTGATTGATTGATTTGATTCAGTTGTTGTGTGGACATGTTGAGGTATTAGTTTAAAAAACCGTGGTATAGATAATTTGTAGAAGATTAGTTTTGCTCTATTGAAAAATTTGTTTAGTGAAACAATAAAGAGGGAATCATTAAAACAGGTAAACAAATATTATGGCAATAAACAAAAGTGTTTCTCCTTATACAAAATTTTGCCCTAAAAAGATTTTCTATATAAAATAGCTATCTAGCTCTATGTCGTTGTAATTAACAACAACATACCTTAATTTCAAATACTTTATAGGTTAGGCAGAGAAAATTCAGGCCATACCTCCAGACGCAATTGCCTTGCGCACGCGCTGACGCTATTGCGGCAGGAACAGATAAGACGGTTGTACCAGATCCGGGCAAGACAATGCAGAACTCTACCACCAAGAAGATTTGAAAGACTCCTGACATAACTTTCGAATAGCACTCGACTGGTCTGATCATGACATAACAACAAACAGATCACATGTTAACAGCACCCAAGTGTGAGCTCTTTTCAATAGATTTTTACGTGGCTGCCTAAAAATAATAAGGAAAAATATGTATGTTAGCAAGCAGCTAAGTTTGAGAGGATTACGTCGTATTGTGGTACATATTTTCATGTCAAATCCATTACGAGTTAGGTAGAGAATACTCAGTATATCATTATATTTAAAAAAAATAAAACTTTATACTTTTTTATATCTTAGGATAAATTAATAAGCACAAATGATGTTAGTGGTGCGTCGTGTTGCCAGCTGGAAAGATCACATGCATAAGTATACCCGCTACTTTACCCTTCAAACCGGAACACGAAAGTGACAAGCACTGTCGCTATTGCGACAGGATTAGGTAAGACGATGGTACCAGACCCGGGAGTGACAAGCAGAACTTTACCGCCATGTAGTAATGATGGTAATGATAAGCTTGACCAATAGTTTGCCTTTACGAACTGCCTGGCAAAATGGCTTTATATGAAGTTAAAGTATATTGCTCTTATATATGTAAACATGTTATTTTAATTAAAGAAGCCCTAAATGTTTGTATTTTATTACTTATACAAAAAACCTTTCTTATATGACTTGAAACTTCCTTAATGGCGTTTAGCCTGTGATTAATGTCTTTTACCTTTGAAGTGCTGGGCCTCCATACGGCAATAACACGTTCCTTTATTGGAGCACTAAACAGAAAAAACGCTTTTTGAAGTCATGAACAGGATATTATAATGGTAATTACATGAGAATATTGATTACGAATGTTGAAAATTTATCTAATATTTTCATAATATTATGATTGGAGCTGTTTGTTTGTTTGCGTTTCTTATACATATATTCATTCACGTAATGGTTAGCTGGTTTTACCAAACACGAAAAGTCGCCAAAAAAATGCGAAGGTCTTAGTGTCGGAACTAGACATACCTACAGATATTTTAATAAAGATGTAGAAAATTTCACACATCCCTTTATTTAGAAACTAGCTGTTGCCTGCGACTTCGTCCGCGCGGACTTAAAATAATAATAACTAAGTAAATCCATGCAGTACTTTTTGAGTTACCCCGGACATACATACAGAGAAACAGACAAACAAACAAACAGACAAAGAGACAAAAATTCTTGACGTGTCACTTGCATAATTTCTCAAGAAGTCCAGGTGACCCACTTGCATAATTTCTTGAGGAAGGCAACTTCGAGAGAAGCGCTTTACGCCGTACCAGATCAAAGGCATTCGCTATGTCAAACCTAACTGCTAATGCCTCCCCCTTGGACTCAACTGCCTCCGCTCAACGATGCGTCAAGTATACTAGATCACCAGCTAAGCGGCCACGACGGAAACCGTACTGACGGTTGGTGCTCTTCTAAATACTTCAGGAGCTGACAGTTTATGAGTGTCATTGATTTTGGACAACAAGAAGGTTATGGCTACTGGCCGATAGTTTGACGGATTAGAGAGATCTCCTTTTTTAGGGATGGGATGCACTAAAGCTGTCTTCCACCGCAAAAAAGTCAAGAGTCATTAATTCTTTTTTAGGTTTTGTATCTTATGCAAAATTACTGTAACAAGTCTAAGCTTGTGGTTATTTCGCGTTATATACTAACATGACATAATTTACCTACGACACAACACTGATAGGAATAAAATGCCGCTAGGGTTACTTTATACACTTCCAAAAATAAAAGGCATTAACTTAACACCCTGTATTATAAAAATTGATGATGAGTTAAAAGGTTAATACAAGTAGTAGGTATTTTGTAACATTTCGCAGTATTAAATGTCACTAATATTTAAATTAGCGTCATTAGAAGGCTCGATTTAACCTTAACGTTAACCAAACAAGTTGGATGCTGACACGACTTGTTTGACGGCCTTGGTAACATTTGTCTACTGTTCACCAAAATTAAAGAAAATTACATTCCGGTTCTAAACACTGACACACCTCAAATTTTATACGAATGTGTATTGTTTTATAATACATATAATTTATACTCTCCATATTTAGCTCTGATGATGTAGTAAAATATGAAACCAGTTGCCTATTTAATTAATAATAAAGTACCTGAATGACCAAACTTCGAATCGTATTTTTTCGGTAAATATATTTATTCACCAATCAAATACCGATAAATGAATATATCATGTTACGTCATGTCGCTTAATTTTAATGTTCATTATCATAGGAAAAATCGATTCGTTACAAAATTACCTCCATTTGCTGGGGGTTGAACTCGCAGCCTTGGGCGCATATATAGATTTATGTTGGAGTATAGACTCCAGCATAAATCTGTGGTGCCTGTTTGTACATTTCATGCTTTATGTCAAATATTATAACTATTCGTCTTCTAACTAACATCAATTTTACCATTTTAAAATATGCCTGTCTTGACTGATCAAGAAGAAAATTGATTAAATACCATAATTTCTTCTTTAAGAAAATTGATATACAGTGAATATATATACTGCCCCGTCGCGGTCGGTCGAGTGGTTTGACCGCCTCTTCAGTCAAGTAGTTAGCGAATCTAACTAGGAATCGATTCCCGACAGGGACAAACATGTAATTAGCATTGATGTCTGTATATCTGGGTTTGTTTATTATATAAGTTAAGTATTTAAATGTTTTTCTAAGTATTAGCATTGTTGACTAACGCTCATAACACAAGAAAATAATTTGCTTATTTTAGGGTTAGATGAATGTATATACCTACGTGAAATGAAAAGTACGTAATACACGAAAGGAAAAGCTTGTACTCCTTTTTCAGACAATAGGTAGAGTATGAAATTTGGCACAGTTAAAGTTTAAATAACGCTTTAACGCTCATAATATAAGAAAATAAATTGCTTACTTAAGGGTTAGATTAATCTACATACCAACGTGAAAGGAAAAGTACGTAATACGCGAAGGGAAAAGCTTGTACTCTTTTTCAGACAATAGGTGGAATATGAAATTTGGCACAGTTAATGTTTACGTATTGGAGGAATGCAGAAACCTAATATTTTAAATAAAATTCATTGGAAATATACTAAATTAATAAAAACAAACATTACACACACTACATTATTGTGACATATATGGTAATATGCACACGTGTAAAGGTACTATTTTCTTTACGACTAAAGTCAGTTGTAAAACTTAAAAGACATTGTATTGTTTAGTCTATAGTCGAATTTCGGCCACAAGCGATCGCTAGTTCATATAATTTGTCCAGCAATGTTTATTATTTATTTATACTCGTATCCCTCGGCGTATATGACGAATGGATGTGTGAATTGTGACACATCATAGGCAGTTTTGCGATGAATTGGATAAGCCTGGACACGGAGCCATCATTTTACCTTTTTTTTCTCTCATAACAATGTCAGTGCTTGAGATTGTCATATTTCGTTTTGGAGAATTGTCCAGTTGGTAAATCACGCCTAACAAATGGTTGAAAAAAGCTAGGTCTAGTAATTTTTTATTAACCACATAAAGAAAGTGAAAGTAATCGTTCACATTAGAAACAATAATAAGGCTCTAAACTTCATCATTTTATATTAGTGTTATGGTATTAGCCTAGTTTTTTTTTTGCTATCCGTTGCTTATACTTTTTTATAGGATAGCAAACAAGCAGATGGTTCTCTTGTAAATAGATAACCAACGCCTATAGACATTAACAATGTTTATGGTGCGTTGCTAACCGTATGGCGAGATTGGAATATCACATGCATAATTTACTGCTATCGGTAACCTTTTCTTTCAATTCGGAACACGACGGTGAAACAGACGCTATTGTGACAGGAACAGGTTGTGGTGCCATTGCAAAACTTTACCGCCTAGTTAATAATCACGACTGAGCTGGACTTAAACTAGGGGCACTAAGTGCTAGTGGCCAGGGTGGCAAATTCTTAGGGGCGGCAAAATTCAGAGGGTGAAATAGAAATTCGCGTTATAGAAAACGCTGTTAAAATTTAATTTTTTTACTTAGATGTTCATGAGCGGTTGTGGGTCTCAACTTTAGCCACTTTTTTATGCAAAAGTGGAAAAATGCGTGTCAAGCCACGTGCAATGTAGGGTACCGAAGTTGCCCATCACAATAACGCGGATTAAGAAGAGGGCTTTTATTGTTTCACACTATAAACATTTAACGTCAATGACGGATATATTTGCACCACAGGTTCACGGCCTATAAAACTTCTCCAAGTACATTTTATAAGTTGGTGATAACTCAAAAACTTGTTAAACCTTCTAAGGAGTGATTTTTTTTTCTTTTAACTTCATTATATTTACTACTACTGGGAATTTTTTCCGAACCACAACACCAACCGTTTAGCTGGCAGCTGGGGGAGGAACACTTGACTCAAACAAATATTAGCACTTTAAAGCTTTATATTTCACAAACGAGCCCCTTAATCGAAAAATTGTTTTCACAAACCTACAATATTTTTTTAAAAACCTATCACCTCATTTAAAAACCTATCCAATGAAACAATTTGTTGTCGTGATTAATATGTATATTCATACCAAATTATAGCTTTCTAGTACCAAGACCTGTGAGCTAGACTGCGGATGGACGGACGGACGGACATAGCGAAAAAACAAAGGTTCCTAGTTTATTTCAGAACCCTAAAAAAGTACGACTTAAATATTTTAACAATGTGGCGGCATTTTAACGGTGTTCCGGGGTGGTATTTAATATTGGGGTGGCATTTTAACGGTGCCCCGGGCAGACACTTGAGTAAATCCTGCCCTAAGTCACGATGTAAGAGACACGTGTTAGCCTTGACTCACCTTTTATAAGATGCTTGGCAGTATGGATCTATTCATCAAAGGGGCTTGTGTTGATACACGGAGGTATCATATAAAATGTAATGCACGTATTGGAAAATATAATTTACATTTATGCCAAAAATGTAGCCTTTCTTTACGGGTAATGTACATATTTATTCACATGACATATTTGGATTTTTGCGATATTTTCGATAAATACAATATCAAATTATTTGTTTCCATAATGTGTGTGATTTGTCATTGTCTCGTCGAAAAATGGAGATCGTTTGTTATGGAATCTTGTACAAGATAATGTCATATTTTTATAAAATATTTTTATATGACTTACAAAGTAACGTATTAGGGTCTGTATCCATTTTGTTGATTGATTTTTACTTTCTCATGGGAATCTCAGATATGCTTAAAGTTTTGGATTTTTATAAAGATTTATCCAATGTAAAAGGGGAAGGTGCTACAAATCAGCTCACCAGTTGGCAATTGCACGACTCATGAGCAGGACGTTGTGATAGCAGGAGGATGTGCCCAGCAGCGGCGTTAGGGCTACTGACACCCCGGGCAAAAATATTTAGGCGCCCACTTAAGGAAATCAATATTTCAGTAATTTTTTGCTGAACCAATATATATATATATATATATATATATATATATATATATATATATTTGGTTTCAATTTCTCCATTGAGAGATTGTTGATCGGAGATTCGTTTATATTAATTTTAATTTGGAAAAACTGCGTTCTCCACTTGCAACTCTAACCGGAATAGTTGCAAAAATCAATAGGAAAAACCTACAATTGTAGCTAACCAATTACTAGTACTTCTAAAAAATGGCAACGACCGCTAAGAAAACGGTAGAAAAATTTACAATCCTGAAAAAAGTATATAGGAAGAAAGGATTTGAGATAATTGAAGAACGATATTACAAAGTCAGTAAGAAAAAGAATTCGTGCACGTACAACGTACACTCTGTAGCAGTCAAAATATTGTGGACGGTTTTCTCGTTGTGTGATCGAGCGACGCTTGAGTCAAGAGACCAAGTTTACAAATCAGCAACCTTGCGCCACGCTCGAGCACGAGCATAGGACATATAGGACGTTTCGGTATCCCCACCCCCACCATGCACTACGCGTGTAAGGTGTAAGGTTGGTGGTGGAAGCATCTCACCAATCATAACATAAGCGCAATCGCAGGGTGGTCGAGGAATGATTGTAACGATATGCGTAGAGTTTAGAGTACAGAGCATCTGTGCTCTGTAGAGCACAGAGCGTAGAGCCCAGAGTCACACACCAACACAGAGCATAGGTCCGTCGCCCGTCCACGTTTTCATTGACTTATTCATATTCAGAATAAGTCAATGAAAACGTGGACTTAAGCACGGACTTATATCTAAGAATTCTTAATTCTTTGACGTAAGTCCTGTATTCACAGTCGGTTAACCGACTGTGAACTGTGAACTGTGAATACGGCACATAGAGCACAGTATTGAGGGTACATAGCGCGGAAGGCATAAGGCCGAGGCCCCAGACATCAGCCCCCCCAAATTTGGCGCCCCGGGCCGTCACCCCACCGCGCGCCCCCCTAACGCCGGCACTGGATGTGCCTCTCAACATGTAAGGGTCCAGAATTTTTCTAGACTTAAACTGTATCTTGTAACGTGTATAGGGCACGTTACGAATCGGAGCGTGTGTAAGCCACGTTACATTAGTAGGCTGTCCCAAATGCTTCCGTGCTCATCTGGCGGGGTACCTTCCCAGCAGCCCCCATCGTTAGCGTGTAAAGGCATTTAGGCCAGTGGTCCCTCCGCGACTCCATCTTTAACAACGAAAGACCACGTCATTGGCGGTGGCGGTTTCTCTTCTTACAACCACGTGGCAGCTGGGACCACGCAAGGAGTGCTTGGGCCTCTTTCAGCGCGAACTACCGGCCTGAACTACAGCGCCGAGTCATTTTGCTGCCGTCCTATCAGCTAAATTTTGCCCGCCAGCTTGCGCCGTGGTTCTTCATCAACATTCTCCGATTTTCCCAGTTTTCCTTTTTTAACAAGATCGCTGAAGATACTGATGGTTGTAATGAATATTTTCTAACGAGTCGCATCGCAAATGTGCTTTGGCAATGTTTCAGTCAGAGGCGAGGATTCAGACAATATTGTAAAACAACAAATATGACATATTCAACACTCTTTATCATCGGCACTTGGTGAAACTCCATTTTCATACAATTTTTATATCGATAACACTTGTACTGTTTCACAATAAATTATTGTGAAACAGTACACATATAACGTGTGAAACAGTACACATAATATAAATTATAGTGATACAAGTGTTATCGATATAAAAATTGTAACAAATATGACGACTACTCGGCGATGACTAACGGCTTTGCACATTCTGCAATTATAGCAGCTTCCTGCTTTAGTATATACAGATTTTTACCAGTGAACTTTATAAATTAATTAGGTGTTGCCCGCGACTTCTTTCGCGCAGACTTCGTTTACTCGGCACAGCTCCTCCCCCGTAGATGATAGCGTGATAATATATAGCCTATATGTTGACCCGACCATGCAAAATTCGAAGTAAATCCATGCATTACTTTTTGAGTTTACACCGGACATACATTGACTTTCCTACGATTTTATTATATGTATATAGATATAGATGAAATAAATGCTCACGTTTATTTACGTATTCCTGCATTACTTTACACCTAAATGTTTTTATCTATAGGCGGTGGAAATATTAAGCTAAGGATAAGTTAATGTTTACTAAAAATAGGATATATGACTTAAATTTTCTAAAACGTAAGTACTATCAATTCGGTAAACGTTAAGATATATCCATGTATGGCACCCATTGTTTTTTAATATCAACTTGTGACAATCAAAAATTAATTAAGGAACCTGGTACAACAATATATAAAAAAATATCTTTTTTTTTCTTTTTTTTAAATATTCACGGGACAAATTACACTTACTGATCTAACCCCAAAGTAAGCAAATTATTTGCTTGTGTTATGGGTGTAAGTCAACGATACTAATACATAGATATACATATATAAATACTAGAATATATTAAATAAATACCCAAACCCGGAAATACAAACATTTATGCTCATCACACAAATGCTTGTCCCCGTCGGGGATCGAACCCCAGCCCCGTTGATTGCGTAGTCAGTGTCGCTAACCACTCGACCAACGGGGCGGTCCGTAGGTCTCACCTGGTTCGTTGGTCTCAAAATAATTCAAGCCATTTATTAAAAATTTTAAGGTTATTCAAAAAATATTTTTAGAAACAAATATATAAATTGAGAAATATTTTTCAAAAGAAAAAGGGATAATTAAAATAACCGGCCACGAAGGGTTCCGTACCATCCCTATTCAAGTTTCTATCTGTTTATTAAGATCAATTAAAAATTGATTAAACTCCCTTTAATATTTACTTTATTTTTATTTAATTATTTACTTTGAAAAGTAATATGCAACTAAATATTCTGTGAAAATTTTAATCGTGTACTTGTTACCGTTATTAATATTGAGCAAAAAATCAGGTTTATTGTATGGGGACCCCCTTAATATTTTTATTTTTAGTACTTGATATTATAGCGGCAACGGAAATACATAATTTGTTAAAAATACAAAAAAATCAGGTTCCTAGCTTTCACGGTGATGAGATACAGCCTGGCAATAGACAGACAGACGGACAGAGAGACAGCGGAGGCTTAGTAATAGGGTCCCGTTTTTACCTTTTAGGTACGGAACCCTAAAAAGACCCACATATCCCAGCTGTTTATTGTAAAATCAAACTAACCATATTAAAAGTGCCTTCAGAGAACGATACCACTGACGTGTATTAATGGACTTAGTCTATATTGTGGTGATAACACAAAATGGACTTGCAATAAAAATGCTAATGTAGTTATTGGTCTGACTACTCGAGTATGTGATTATATGTCTACATTTAACGCTTTGTCGTTAATAAAACTTAATCTATATTAATATTATAAATGCGAAAGTTTGGATGTTTGGATGGATGTTTGTTACTCAATCATGGAAAAACTACTAAACGGAATTGAATGAAATTTAGCACACAGGTGGACGACTTGAAACAGCACATAAGCTACTTGTTATCCCGGAAAAATATGGAGATCCCGCGGGATTCGCCAAAAACTTACATAATGTTGCGGGCTGCACGCTGCAGCTCGTAAAAATTATATTTGACTAGCTGACCCGGCAAACGTTGTTCTGCCAACTTTGTGTACTTTTCCGTTTTTTTTTCTACATTTTTTCACCTTTTAAACCTAACCTGAACTTCCATGAATATTTTAAAACCAAAATTAGCCAAATCGGTCCAGTCGTTCTCGAGTTTTAGCGAGACTAACGAACAGCAAT
The DNA here is from genome assembly GCA_036924255.1 of Apodemia mormo. Lineage (NCBI taxonomy): Eukaryota > Metazoa > Arthropoda > Insecta > Lepidoptera > Riodinidae > Apodemia > Apodemia mormo. Next base: position 23,820,725 of record JAUPFN010000007.1, on the reverse strand, counting down.
TGATTTTTATATATATAGATTTGTATTGTTGTATTAGAGATATTTCCGCTACGATTCGCCCGGGTTACCACTTTCTATTTATTATTTCTGCAATAACGTTAATGTCGTTGTCGTTTTCTCGTTTTATGTTAAGGTGACCTAGGTAGGGTGAACAGCATCTACTACCTATTACCATCCCGCTCTATGGACTCATATATATCTAAACGTTTGACGATTTAACAAACTGATAAGTTGACCATTACGCTCATGGAACTATTATTACCTCCGAAATTCTCCCCGTGTTGGTATGGGCTCCTTTGAAGGATAGGCTAACTGTCGTTCTGCCAAGCAGGTCGTTAAAGGCGACTGATTGGCTACGCGAGTCACTACCATCGTGGCTACTAAATGGTAGAGTTGTGCATTGTCTCGTCCGGGTCCGGTGCCGCCGCCTTATCTTTTCCTGCGGTAATATCGTCAGTGCTAGTCACTATCACGTTCCAGTTTGGAGGGTAAGGTAACCGGTAAACTTATGCATATGGCATTAGACCTCGCCACAAGATAGCAACGCACCGTTAACATCTTTAGTGTCTATAGGCCCATCTGCTTGTTTGCATAATATAGAAAACAAGCAAGGATAGAAATATAAAAAATCCCTATATTATTATGTCAAGAACTTCAATTATTAAGGGTGAAAAACGGGATTGTGCCATTAAAGTTACTACTTATGTAGCTAGCCAACAAAGCAGTGAACTACAATATTTAATTATTGAAATTTACTCTGCCAACCTCACAAGATATCCAGTGTTTTAATATGAATCACTTCAATATAATATTTATGTAATATATAACTTTCTTAAAGCTAAACCTTTAATCTACCGTTTTTACGAAAATTGCGTGTACTTTGGTGTAAGTATGTAATTTGGCACAGTTGAAATTTACCTGGAGAAAAGCTGTGAAAGTGCAAAAAGCTAATGTTTTTTATAATATGCTTTAAAAGTAAATTATAGAAAAAAAAACATTACTCACACTACCACATGTTGGATATACACAAGTTTAATCTGCTTTATTTATTTTAAAGCCTGTTGTCAAACTTACAATATAATACATTCTATGATTAGACTGAGTTATAAATAGTTTTTGCATATTTGTGGTAAATAAAAATAGCGGTTGGGTTTCGACTAGAGGAACTTCACAAGCTAGAATAAATAAATATGTATATTTGTTTGTTACTTATTAATAAATTGAAGCGCCTGTAAATTTTGTGATAGCAAACAACAAATCGTAAGTATGGTGAAGCAGAAAATATAGGCTTAGATTATTTATCTCGGTCTAAAACTAAAGATTTATTCTTTAGCCTCTATTATTTATTTTTATCAGATGTCATGATAAATATTTTCTTTTTATAACTAATTTAAATCAATTTCACTATTTTGCTTTTTTCCTATCTGTACGGCCCACTCACGGATTAAATGGATACGCCCTTCAAGACAATTTCTTAGTTAGCGTAGCTTGCAATTACATGAAAAATATATTATATACTACTTAGCAATAAAATAAAATTATTTCAAGGGTAATTTTTAAACTTTGTCATCTCATTCAGTATGATATAACAGTACAATATGGTTTATTTATATTTTTTCACAATATAATAAATAAAAAAACTTGAGAGGTGTCAAGGGACACCCGGATGGAACGAAGTTCCTTTCGATACAAAAAACCTGTATACACTCAACAAAAATAATCGTCGCGACACCACACTGTTCAATGCGAAATAGAAATGAAAATATCTGGCTTGCTTTCTATAAGAATTCTGTCTTCTCCTGGTTTGATACCGCCGCGCTACATACTCCTGTCACTATAGCATTAATGCTTGTCACTACCGTGTTCCGGTTTGAATTGTCAAGTAGCCGGCAAATTTATGCATGTAGTATCAAGACATAACAACGAATATAAGCGCATTATTAAATTGTTTTTTTCATAGAGGCGATAGGTACTAGTTTTTTGTAAATGTATGTATTGAGTATTGGAAAGTCTGTTCCTCTTGAAACCTCTTTCTATTTTTTTAGTAGATGCTAGGATGATCATCAGGATATTCAGCAGTGTATTTGCTTTGTCATAAAAGGTTAATATTTATGTAATAAATTTCCTTGTTTTGTTCCAAACCACTTTGAAGAATAGGCCACCAGCCATTCTGGCAGGGAGTTCTCCAAAATAGAAGTTTATCGACCTGATAACGATTACATTCGTGACTTGAAAGTGGTAATACTTTACCCACCAGACCGCACACACCGCATCCTGGACTATAATCTGAACCAACTGGGCCAAGCCTTAGACCAGGAGGCAGTTTCCTAGATCCATAGGTTGAAAAGCTGTGGCATTTCAAACTAGGGGTCCCCAGACCAGACCGCCCCGCGCGTTGGTCGAGTGGTTAGCGACCCTGACTACGCAATCAATAAATATTAAATCAATATTCATGGGACAAATTACACTTACTAATCTAACCCCAAAGTATTTAAATTATTTGCTTGTGTTATGGGTGCTAGTCAATGATACTAAGACATATATATATATATATATATATATATATATATATATATATATATATATATATATATATATATATACTTTTACATACATTATAAACACCCAAACCCGGAAATACAAACATTTATGCTCATTACACAAATGCTTGTCCCCGTCGGGGATCGAACCCGAACCCCGTTGATTGCGTAGACAGGGTCGCTAGCCACTCGACCAACGGGGCGGTCCACCATCAACCGACCAATGGGACTTGGGTTCAATTCTCGACAGGGGCAGGAATTTGTGTGATGAGCATCATAGATGTTTGTATTTCTGGGTTTGGGTGAGTATTAAAGTCAAACAACTAGAGGGTCACTATACAATGTATAGTGACCCTCTAGTTCTTTGACTATGTATAGTGACCCTCAAGTTGTTTACTATACATGTATAGTATACATAATACTCATGGCGCGACACCATATGGCAGCTTTTCGCGGTAGTTTCCGCTATGCGGCGACACGATGCTGGAACAACCTACCTCCTCCAATTCGAAATTTGACATCAACACAGGGATTCGAGATGAAATATAAGCAATATTTAATTAACATGCAACTTCAGATATAACACTGCCTCAGATGATATCGATATAAGGTAATAAGTGTATTTAACGTGTATATATGTATACATATTTGTATGTAAGTCTTGTTTATGTAGGTGTATTAGAATTCATTCATTAAAACAATTAATATTCTTACTTATTTCAATTTAATAGCATTGTTATTAATAAATTAAAATTATTTGCTATATGTATATGTATATTCGACTCCATATTCCTTATATCATATCAGGTGTAAATAGACTCTAAAACTGTTGCTGCCTTTTTCAGGTAACTGGCTACCGCAGAAAATCGGCGTTGGGATTGCCATTATAATCCCAACACATGCTGAGTCGTAGGCCAATTTGAGATGTCGCACCACCATTATGTACTTTATATTTCTTTTGTTTTTTTTTTGTCTTTATAGTCTATTGTGTATAAAAGTTTTGTATGTCTAAATTGTATATTGTTGTTGTATGTTGTATATTATGTTCTGTGGTATGCATCTCAAATAAATGTGTTCTTATTCTTATTATGTATACAAATACAAAAATTACATATTGTACAATTTTTCCAACAACTGTATGTAACAGTATTTATATATGTAATTCTCTGTATTAATATCGTTGAGTAACACCCATACAGCAACAACACAAGCAAATAATTGAATAAGCTGACTTTTGGGGTTAGATCCATTTGTGCAAAATTGTCCAATTACATTTATTATTATTATTATTATTATGTTTTGATTCCCAGCTTTCTTTACTGGTAGTTTTACAAGGTCTAATGACGGGCTGATGCCAAGTCACTTAGTACTTGCTTGGGTTTCTATTGATGTATTTGTGAATTTTCTAATAATGGAGCATGTGTCTATTATAATAGATTTTTGAAGATTTATATACAGGAAGTGGGGAAGTTCAAGTTCGGAGAGCGAAGTATGTAGCGTCTTAGGTATAACACCAGTAGCAGAGATGACTATTGGTATGATTCTTACGCGTCTTTGATGCCACATTTCTTTAATTTCTTCTGCAAGTGGGGTATATTTTTGGATTTTCTCTACTTGTTTCTTTTTTATGTTTTCGGTATTGGGTACAGATATATCAATTAAATAAGTTGTTTTCGTCAGTTTGTTAGTCAGTGTTATGTCTGGTCTGTTGTTCAATGTTGTTTTATCGGTTATAATATCTCTATCCCAATATAATTTAGCTAATTCGTTTTCTAATATTTGTTTTGGTTTGTATTTGTAATATGGCTCGATTTTATCTACTAATTTGTATTTTTTGGCTAGATAAATATGTACTTGTTTTGCAACGTTATTATGACGGTCAGTGTACTGCTTGCTTGCTAGAAATGAGCATCCTGCCGTGATGTGTTCTATAGTTTCCTGGCGTAAGTGACATAATCTGCAAGTGTCCGATGTTATAGTTGGATCTTTTATGATGTATTTTTGATAATTTCTTGTTCTTATTACTCTGTCTTGTATCGCGATCATAAAACCTTCTGTTTCTCCAAATAAATTCCCCTTATACAACCACATATTTGATCCTTTATAGTCTATGAAATCTTGTTGCAAATCATAAGGATGTTTTCCATGGAGTGCTTTCTGTTTCCATGTCTCTTTCTTTTTGTCTTCGGTTTCTATTTTATCGTAGGGTGTATATTCTTTATTATTAAGTTGAAGTGGGCTACCAGATGTATTAAAAGAACAAATTGCCTTATGTAGTGGACTATCTATTGATCTTTTAATGAAATAGTCTCTTAAATAATTTACTTGTTGGTAGTGCAAATTTTTAATATCGATAATTCCTCTCCCACCTGAACCTCTTTTGAGTGTAAATCTTTCAGTTGCCGAATGAATATGGTGTATGTTATATTTATTACTGGTTGTTCTAGTGAGGGTATTAAGTGCATCAAGATCAGTATCTGTCCACCTGATCACTCCAAAAGATTAAGTTAAGATGGGGATTGCAAATGTGTTTATGGCTTTAGTTTTATTTATAGCTGACAGTCCTGTTTTGAGTACTGTAACCAGCCTTTGATGATATTTATTTTTAAGTTCCTGTTTTATTTTGGTGTGATTTATTTCATTACTCTGATAGAATCCAAGGTACTTATATGAATCATTTATAGTTAGCGGCTGTATAAGGTCTTCCTGATAGTTGAGATTATAAGGTTCTGGGTCTACGTGCTTTCCCTTTATTATGCTATTTATTTTACATTTTGTAATCCCAAATGCCATTTTGATGTCGTCACTAAATCTTTCTGTTATTTTAAGTAAGTAATTTAGTTGGTGTCGTGAAGTGGCGTATAATTTTATATCATCCATATAAAGTAGATGATTAATTTTAGTTTTATTTTCTTTTTGAATGGAATAACCGTATTTGCTATTATTAAGTATGTGTGATAGCGGGTTTAGTGCTAAGCAGAACCAGAGTGGACTTAGTGAGTCTCCTTGAAAGATTCCCCTTTGTATGTGTATGTTTCTTGTTTGAAGGTTAATTGCAGCTGTTTTTATATTAAGTGTAGTTGTCCAGTTTGTCATAGCTTTTTGTAGGAAGTGTACTATTTTACTATTGACTTTATATAATTTAAGAACATGGATCAACCAGTCATGGGGGACACTATCAAAGGCCTTTTGATAGTCTATATATGCATAGTGTAAATTTCGGTGTTTTAATTTTGCTTGGGTGTGTATTTCCGAATCTATAATTAGTTGCTCTTTACATCCCCAGCCCCCCTTATAACATCCTTTTTGTTCCTCATTTATTATTATTATTATTATTATCTCTTTATTTACATTAAATTCTTATTTGATTACATTTATAATTATAACATTATTAAAAAATACAAAATAGGTTATCCGCTAGCGGGAACGTTATTGTTAAGCCACGGGTGGTCAATGTGACAGAGAGAGGAATCTCCTTACAATACGTGCCGTTCCCAATAATTCTGCCTTTTGTATCCGGCTTTTGATCAGAATTGTAGCGAAAACCTTCTGAAATGTTGCACAAGACTCTTCACTACAAGACCGTTTACGGAAACGACTATCGGAACAATCGTTGTCGAGTCTACACCCTACATGTTGGTAATCTCATGAGCTAAGTCCAAATATTTAGTTAGTTTTCCTTTTTTTACTTTCACGAACCGGAAATAATATGCCTGATGGACTCACCAGGACGGTGACATGCTCTACATATATCGACCGTGCCATCCTTCATGATGTATTCCCGGTAATTATTCGTCTTGACAATTTCATCGGCGATTACACAGGTAACTTCTTCAGTCTTCTCAAAGAGGTCATCGAATCGTAGCCAAGCTAAGGACGCTGGTAAATCAATATCAGGTCCGTACAGAACCCGATAGAACCGTCCATGTAACTACTTGCTCTTCCATACGTTCAAGAGGTCCTGAGTGCTCAATACCATCAATTTATGCCAGTTTTCTATAGCTAAAGCTATAGGAAAGCGGTGTCAGACCATTATCTTCAGCAATGACATCACGAAGCTTTCCACATTCAACGTAAAGGAATTAGTATTCCCTAAGATTATACACCTTACTATTATGTAGGTTTTTGGCATTGAGAAAGCCACGACCCCCACATTTTCATGGGATATACAATCTCATTACTGATGAACGTAGATGGTGCATGCGATACGTTGTCATTTTTATTGTTGTTTTAATTTTTTTATATAATAAAATAACAAACAAGCTCCCCTGATGGAAAGAGAAACCATCGCTTGGCGCAGATGGCTGGTGCGTTGCTATCCGTATGGCGGAATGACTATACCGCATGTATAAGTCTACGGGGTACCGTGCCCTTCAGACCGAAACATGTCAATGATAACCTTGAACAGCGTCAGTGGACGCTATTGGGGCAACAATAGGTAAGGCGGCGGTACCAAATATCCAAGCGAGACGTTGTGAAACTCTACCACCTAGTAGTCATGACTCATGATCGGTCGTCTTTTACGACCTGCCTGGCAGAACGGTAGTTGGTTTATTCTTCAAAGGAGCCCCAATCAACATGGGAGAGTTATCAATTTTATCAGTTTGAATACCAAATCAGAATTAGAAGACACGTAGAATGGGTCTGGGTGAAACGGTAAATATTTAATGTAGTCTGTTTATTTCCCACGTTAACATAAGCTTTTAAAAATTAATAGAAGACTCGTTGAATAGGTTTATGCTTAATCACCGAGACACATATATAATCTACAATCCATCGAAATCATTGAAGAATTAAAAAAAATATACCTGGTTATAATTTGCTGAGTCAAGCCCTCCTAAACAAAAATCTTGGACCCTACATTGACTTTCAAAACTGGTTTTTATGTTTGAGTTAAAAAAAGAAAGATATTTTACACCTGTTACACATATATTGGTCCGGTCTCCCTTTGAAGAATAGCCCATTAGCAGTAAGTGGTGAACAATTGGCTATGCGAGTCATTACCATCGTGGTTCCTAAGTGGTAAAGTTCTGCATTTTCTCGCGGGGATCTGATAGGGTACGGTCGGATAAGGTAGCTAAAACTTATGCAGTGGTAAACTTATGCATGTGGCTTTAAAACCCCGCCACAAGGACAGGAATGCACCATTAACATCTTTGTTGTCTACAGGCGCTAGTTGTCTCTTTCCATCAGAAGAGCTATCTGTTTGTTTACTTTCTTATGACATGAAAAAAAATTGGTAGTTGAGTTATATAATATCAGGTATTATTTTATAAGTAATAGTAGAAAATAAAAAAAATAAAAATAAATATTATGAGCAACAGTACTTAATAAAAAATATATTTTGTTAATGTCATTCCTTTTTTAGTATTCAAAACTTGTAAACTTCAATATCAACAGCTGGGCTTTCTGGAATATCTTCGATATGAATTATTTTTTCAACGTTTTCGTTAAATGTAACCACAGATTTTCGTTTTACTTTACTTTTTTCCCCAAATTCATCATCATCGTCTGACTCATCTTCATTATCTTTCAATTTATCAATTGATTGTATTACTATTGGCATCTGCGGCTCAGGCGAAGAAATGTCTATCAATGTTGTATTTGGTTTTTCATTTTCTGTTGAAACGGGTTTAACTTCTTCGTCTGGTTTGTTAAGCATTTCTTGTAATCTTCTTTCACTTTTTTTCAGTTCTCCTATATCAAGTCTTGTTTTTGCTGGAATTTCTGCTTTAGGAATTTCTTGCACTACTTCCTCGCGAGATGTTATGCTGTTCGTGTCATTAAATTGCTCGTAATTACGGTTCCTTTTCCTGCAATAATAGCAAAACAACTTGTAATTTAATTCGAATTTTTAGTATGCATCTTAATAATTATTATTGTATTTATTTTACCATTTAAGGAAGAACCACACTGTTGTCATCACTATTGATAATAAAATCACGGATGCCAAAACTATCGTCGATACTAGAAGAGCAGTGTTACTTCCTGACAGGATACACATCTCAAGACTTTGCAGATGTTCTTCTAGTGACATTATATTTGATATGCTGAATGCCGCCATATTACTATTATTTATGTCACTAAAAAATAATAGTTTTTTTTAAATTAACTGATGATTACAAACTTTACGTGACGTTGTTTTTAAAATTACCTGGTCAGTTGATTAACGTTGACTGGTTCATTATTTTGCAGACCATAAATAATTAACTGTAACGAGGTACCAAGATTTTGAAGAACGATAACATCTCTTTTTCTTCGGTTCAATTCTTGGGTATCTTCTGCGATAGATACACTTCTTAGCGATTTGACAGTGTATCCGACAGCCTCACTCAAGTTCGCCAAAATTAACTGATCATCCTCTAGGAACGCATTTTGAATAACTATAACTGCAACTTGATTCGATACTAGTAATTTGACCTGAAAAAGGATTTATTAACATTATAATCCACAAATCTTTGAGTAATATGTTTCTTTTAGTAGAGGATCAAGCAATGATATACGTGTTAATAAATGAATAAATTAAAAAAAATTGGTCTCATCGGGTTATATCTGATAACTGGATGAAGATCGATTTCTCACCGTCTATTAGACCTTTTTAGACAAACGTAGCTCTAACTGGTTTTCAAGCGACCCACGATATCTGATTTGTTTTCTACTCTAGAACGAATTTATTGCTAGTTGCTTAGTTCTTCCTAATACCAATTTCGCTATTATTTGAAAACGTTGACAACCTAAGTTTGTTTTTCGATCATATTATTTTTGATTAATTTTTCACCAGGCAATTATAACACTAAAATGCTCACAGGTGATAACAAAAAAACTGACTTAAGAAAATTCCAGTAATAGAGACCGGCTGTTGGTTGCAAATATAAAAAACTGTTTCTGTTATTTACTTGTTACCTAAAATTTAACATAGATGTCGTATTGTAATTTATTTACTGATTGATTGATACTGTTGTAACAGTCTCGGTATTTTTTAACAGCTACATTTTATTTATTACTATTATATTTGAAATTTGTTTTAAATTAGCTATGTTTATGTTTGAAATTTTAGTTTTAACAGAACCAAAATGTTCATATTTAAAAAAAACCAAAAATTTTTTTAGCATATATTTATTCTTTAGGTAGTTTTTGTTTTGGTAGGCCTATTTATCTTCTGTTGTATTAAATTTGAAGTTTTTGTCTTTAATTGAGGCAACACGAATGTATGTATGTAATAATATTTGCAATTTTTCGTTTTGTATGTATTTAGTGAATGTCTTGTTGGTAGTAAGTACTCTATAACTAAATAGAAATACCCACAACAATATCAATAGATCCAGTGTGACCTGCTCCATTCTGATCCGTGGCATTTATAGTGAAATGTCTATCATTTTCTAGTTGAGAGCTGTGGCGAATATGCACAAGACCAGTTTGCGGTGAAACAGCGATGATTTCATCTGAGCTCCAATACCTCAGGGCGGCATTTTCACCAATATCAGCATCAGTGGCCTACAAAAATATTTTAATTGGCATTTTCATAACACTACAAAAATGTTAAAAGTTTCTTAGAAACAGACACAATACAACACATACTACGGGTACAATACAGGCAGTTATCAAAATATTGTCACAAAAAGATACGATTATAATAGGTCCGGACCTTTACCTTTTAAGAATAGACCATCTGCCGTTCTGCCAAGCAGTTCATTAGAGGTGAAAGATTGGCCTAATATGTTACTACTATGGTGTCAAAAGCTCGCCTACGTTCGGTACCACCGCCGAACCTATTCCTGTCGGAATAGCGTCTGTGAATGTCACTGTCGTGGTCTGGTTCGGAGGGTAAGCTAGCCGATAAACTTATGTATGTGGCAACACCATCCTGCCACACGGATAGCAATACATCATTAACATATTTGGTGTTTTAGGCGAATTTTGTATCTTTTCATCAGGAGACCATTTGTTTATTTGCTGAGAAAATATTTATACTTTTACTAGACGCAGCGTGTAGCCCGCTGCATTATAAAAGATTTTGGCGCATTCCGCATGATCTCCTAATTTTTCCGGGATAAAAAGTAGCCTATGTGCTATTCCAGATCATCATCTACTTGTGTGCCAAATTTCATTTAAATGCGTTCAGTTGTTTTTGCGTGATTGAGTCACAAACATCAATCCATCCAAACATCCAAACTTTCGCAACAATTTGAAATAAATTTATCTGAATAGATCTAGGTTAACAAGCTGTCAAATTATCTGCCCACTTACCTACTATGCCTATGGTCAGAAATCTAGAAATGATGACATTTCTATGATTTTTGATATAATACCGTCCTTAATCTGTATAATTTTGTACACCTACAATGCCTATGGTCAGAAATCTAGAAATGATGACATTTCTAGGATTTTTGATATAATACCGTCCTTAATCTGTATAATTTTGTACCAGATGTTTATTATCTTACCAAATACGTCAATACTTATAGCTTCCTGAACAGCTTTCTTTATAAACAACAAAGGTACACTTAAAAAAATTTTTTGGTCATTTATAAGAAAACGGAAATTATAACAGATACTTGTGTATTTTATTGTACACCCACAGGCAAGCAGTAGATAACATTAACGTTCAAAAGATCGTTACCTAAGTATGCGTTCTAAATAGCAACGTACGCATAAGGCCTCTCGCCCACGGCGACTTTTTGTAGCGATGCCGTTGCGCGTTTTTAAACGCGCGACAGTATCGCTACTAACGCGTGTTAGTTGTATTTGCAACGCGCTACTACATCGCGACTGTATCGATGAAAACTCGCGACCGTGTTGGATGATATCGGGAAGAGAACGGAAAGAGGGTGGCGTGTGAGTGCAGAAATCGCGCGTTTTCATCGCGACAGAAGTGCGACAGTATTGCGTTTGCATCGCGACTGACTCTGGATCCGTGGGCGAGGGCCCACAGCTAGCGATCGCTTCACGACTGTATCGATGCGGACGCGCGATAGCATCGCTATTGAATCGCTACAAAAAGACAATGTTCTCACCTAATTATACTTATCCATTATAATAAGCATAATACATACAAATCAAATTTTCACAGACGAATGCACTGACACTCGCATTACGTACACACGATCTTCCACTTGCTCAAACGAAATAAATTTTGTTTAGTCGAATAATATCATTAACAGCGTGTAAGGGATGGGAGGGACGGTGCACCGAAAAATTAAGAAAACATGTCATTTTTACGTGCTAGTCATGATAGTTATTTCTTTTCTTGTGGGAAGTGCAAAATTTGCGAGTTACGATTTTATTTTACGCCACGCAATGTAAAGCGTACATTGCTCTGGCTTGTCGCACCCGCGGTGATCTCGAACCATCGCACGACATAATACATTGATTATGTTGTGTATTTACATTAATTTTATGATGTTTCTCAAAATAAAACATCGTAGAGTATTAGAATATATCAAATTATACCATGTGAAGGTAAAAAAATCGTCAAAAAGTAATAAAAATCTCACATAAATTTCCAACAGTTTCCGATTTAGAATCATGGTCCGAATCTATGGTTTCGATTTTTGATAGACCGTATTAGTTATCTCATGCGTCCTTTACAGGGCGTAAAATATAACTAATTATAATAAAATATAATGATAATATTATAACTAATGATAATATAATCCCTATCATAACTACCCTGAGTACCAAATAAATTTTAAATAAATAAATGTCAAATATTTTTACTACCTTTACTTCAATTAAAGATTTTGGCAATATTATATTTTCAAGTTCAGCTACCGGATAACCTACATAAAGAGGTTCATTCTCCTTGTCAATAAAAATCGGCGAATTATCATTTATATCGACAACAATAAGATTTACAATACTCCGCCGTGAATTGTATAATATTGTGTCTGTTAAAATCCAATTTCTTGAGCCGTAGTCGTATGGGTCTAAATAATCTTGCCTTGTCGAGGTCAAAGAGCGTTTAAACCTTGTTTCATCACTATCACAATGTAACATAAGTTCAATTTGAATTTGTGATACAGACATAAAGGCGATTCTTTCATCTTCTCTATCAATTGATGTTGCATGTAAGCCATCTCCATCAACATGTAACCAGTTCTGATCATGGGGCCAATGGTTTGTTAATTGGTAAGAACACCCTTCGTGGAGTGTCCGATTTAATACCACTAAATTGTGATGTGGCTCCTCTTCTAGTCGTTCTATGATGATGAGAGGCGGTAAGACGATGTCAGTGCCACAAATAGTAGCTGCATCCACCCAGAGTGAAACCTAGAGATGATAATTTTTGTCAGTGTAAAAAAGTATTGAATTCACAGAAAGATATTACAGATTAATATTTTAGTCATTTTATTTTATACCATAGAATAGCGAACAAGCAAAAGATTATCTTAATCGAAAAATATAAACATCACCTATAAACAAAATAGATAATAATGGTGCGTTGATATTCGTGTGATCAGTTTAAATGGTATATGACATTATGGTTACCGGCTCCCACTCCAAACTAGGACACGACGGCGTCAAGCAAGGACGCCAATGCGGCGGGAATAGGTAAGGCTGTGGTACCGAATCCGGGTGAAGCGTTCCAGAACTCTTAACACCTAGTGACGAATTAGCTTAGCTTTTATTTCGACTTTTACGAGATGCTTAGTAGTGAGACTGTTGATCTATTTTTCGAAAAAAGCCTGGATCAATACGTAGAGAGTAGTTAGATATATAGTAAATATGGGCTTAATTGTAAAATTTGTATTGTATTTGTATATATATATATATATATTACCTGAGTCGTAGCATTACTTCGATGAACAATAGTTGTAGCAACAACTTGGAAGGTATGAGCTCCACTGTTTGCAGGCGCCGACAGAGTAAGTTCACCCATATTGTTGACTGATAAACGTTGACGGAGATGATCTAAAAATAATATGTGATGATCTAAAAACTCTGGTCAAAAACAGACGAAATTATAAGTGGTAATATTAATTTTGTTCCGACCCTGGATTTGGTATAAATAATTAAAACCTTTAAAAACTTTTTTAAATGAATAAAAATAAAATGAATACAACTGGATATGAAGCAGCCACCGTCTGAACTTAAAGCTGGCAACGCTCTTCCAGTTGAGCTACGTGTCAATGAACAACGTGACACGGATTATTGCTAAAATACATATATAAATAAAAAATCTATTTCACTTAATCCCCATGTTGCTTCTTTTGAAGAATAGACCATTTTTTATATGATATAAGATAGACAAACAAGTAGATGGGTCTCCTGATAGAAAGAGTCAACCATCGCCTATAGACACCAAAGGCGTTAATGGCGCGTTGCTATCTTGTGGCGAGGTCTAAAGCAACATGCATAAGTTTACTGGCTACCTGATTCTCCAAACCAGAACATGACAGTGACAAGCACTAACGCTATTGTGGCAGGAATGGGTAAGGCGGTGGTACCAGACCCGGGCGAGACAACGCAGAACTCTACCACCTAGTAGTCACGATGGTATTGACTCGTATAGCCAATCGTTCGCCTTTTACGACCTACCTGGCAGAACAGCAGTTGGCCTATTCTTCAAAGGAGTCCGGGACCAACACGAGGCAAGATTCACACTTGCTATTCTCTGGCAGAATAGTTTGTAAGAGGCGAACGATTGGCTATACATGTTACTACTATCGTGAATTCTTCGGAGTCTTAATGACACATGCTTAAGTTTACCGGCTACATTCCCCTCCAAACCGGAATACGACAGTAACAAGCAATGACGCTATTGCAGCAGGAATACGTTAGGCGGTAATACCAGTCCCCGTCTAGATAATGCAGAATTCTACCAACTATAGTAATCACGATGGTAGTGACTCGCATAGCCAATCGTTCGCCTCTTACGAACTGCCTGGCAGAACGGCAGATGGTCTATTAATCCGGCCGCAGTATCGTCAATGTTTATGTTATTTCCATGGAATTTACAAAAAAAAGTTGATCATGAAATTATATTAAGCATATGAGTCAATATATATATTAAGCATATGAGTCAATGTACAATTAATAGGTATTGTCACACCCATTGACTCATTTGGGAAATAATAAAATGAAATAATGTATTCATAATAATTAGTTAGTGATATGTTGACATTTATTAAATGGAGACAAATTCTCGGAAATGTTTGTAGAAACAATTCCAATAAATATTTTAGTAGTTGGGCTCCCGAAGAGTATTTTGGGATTTATTCGAGCGCGGATTAACATAGGGGAATAGGGGAATACCTCGCACATTGGTGAGGCTCCAATAAATATAAGCCCTTTATATAGAGCCGGGCATCTAGAGCAGCCTGTAAGATTTGTAAAAAATCCAATAAGTTCGGCTTGTGGAAATCGGCATATTTTATTTCTTTCGTTATTCTTACATAATTTTCTTCAAAATAAGAGAAAAATTAAAAGCGCTTGAGAACGTAAAGACGGCGACTTTTTGCAACTTTTTGACTTTTCCTCTCCCTTACGTTACATTCAAATCATCAGATTTTCTAAATTTACCTACGTTTTTTAGCTCGCAATTAAACCAGCTTTTCAATTACCTCAATCATACGCTCTTAATTATTTCCTTCTTCCTGGTATTTTTATATTTTTGCAAATCTAGAAAATCTAAAAAAAATATTATATGGCCTCTTATTTTTTCTTTCTAGGTCCGTGGGCGAGGGCACACAGCTAGCGATGGCTTCGCGACTGTATCGATGCAGACGCGTGACAGCATCGCTACTGCATTGCTAAAAAAAGTCGCCGTGGGCGATGGCCCTAAAGTGCAAACAACAAAGACTTCCACAATGTTCTCACCATGGTTTTCCATTATAAAATACACTAACCATCATCCTTAATCATCTAATCTACAAAATTCCCTTTTAATACCGTGGGATCCCCTACTAATAGTCAGCAGAGTTGCGACTAGTATTTCTAGATTAGCAACCAAGTCCCATGTCGTGTCAGATGGCCAACCGATAATCAAGCGTATATCTAATCATAGGAAAAATATTTTTATGAGTGAAACTATGTATGTATATATTTTTAATGTGACGAGGTTGTTTAATGCTTGGAAGAGAATTCTAGTACTAATTGTTTTACCATCTATTAAACTTGTAGTCAAATGTGCATTGCTTATGTAAGTTATTCAATTTTACTACTGAAAAACGGGATTTTGAGATATAAAACCAGTAGTGTAGCGTGCCGCGGCGGGGCTACGTATAAAATTTTGTTTGGGAGCCCTTATGAAGGGTGAAGATTTCTCACATAAAAAAAAATGTTTGTATAAAATTAAAAGAAATATTTATTCATTATAATTATCAGTCATTTTCCCAAAATTTTTACAAACTATACAAATTAAATAAACACTCTTCTTGCCTTTTATTTTGAAAAAAAAGATTAATTTTTACTTTTGCCATTTGAGAAGTTCTTATTAATTTTTGCTTACGTACGATGGGGACCTCGTGGCCCGGGGCCCGTATAATTGATACGGCAGATACGGCGGTAACTACGCCCCTGTATAGAAATAAAAATAAGTAAACACCTCGCGCTTTCATTTGATTTAAGCTCAGTCATGGCTCCGTCCGTTTTTAGTGCGGATTCAGGTCGTATGTTAGATAAGTAAAATGGAGATAATAAATTGGCATTATTGCAGGAGACTGTGGAAATCAGATTTTAAGGCTGCAAGTAATATCGGGAACAATATGCTAACTTAACTAACTACGCATCGATGGAGTTCGGGCTCGAATTCACATAGGGCCATACATACATTTTTGTGCTGAGCATGGATGTTTATATTTCTGGGTTTGTGTGTATAATAAATATATTTAAGTATGTATATAATATATGTGTGTTTTTATGTGTTAATATCGTTGACTAACATCTATATTACAAGCAAATAAATTGCTTATTTTAAGATTAGTCCAATTCATTTAATAAGTCCGCTGATACTGTTATTATTAAAAAATAAACAGAACTCTCCTCGTTTGTCCATTTAAAAAATTAGGAAAAAAAAATTCATTCATTCAAGTTTGAGGAGCTCATGACTAAAATATAAATTTGCCCATCCATTAACACTACAAGCTTCTGAGGTAGACAAATAAAGTCGTTACGCTGTCATAAAACCAGTAATTAAAATAATGAACAAAATATAAATGCGTTTAGATTCATGTAACAAATATAACATTACCATTGTCTATAATAAGTGAATATGTAACAGGTTCTCCAGTATCGGATGTTGCGTACACATGTCCAATGCTTCCGGTATGTGATATTTCAGTCCAAAAGGTATAGAGCGGTAAGCTAAATGCTACCGTGGGCACAACAGCTCCTCCTGTAGAAACAACAGAACAAAACAATATAATACAAAAAAAAAATTGAGAGATGTCAAGGGACACCCGGATGGAACGAAGTTCCTTTCGATTAATTAGTGAAGGTATTGTAATTAAATTTATTATGTACAAAATACCTATATACACTCAACAAAAATAATCGTCGCGACACCACACTGTTCAATGCGAAATAGAAATGAAAATATCTGGCTTGCTTTCTATAAGAGAGAGAGAGAGAGAGAGAGAGAGAGAGAGAAACATGGCCACGCCGCACAGCTTACAATAGCTTACTATAGCAAAAAGTATCGTTATAACTTTTCGTGAGATTTTTTTTCGTCTAGCCCCCTTTCACAATGCGCGATAAGGAACTTCGTTCCAAAAACAATATTATTTAACAAGAGTGCAACTAATGTACTCATGACTACCTATTGATATTACGTCTCACTTATGTAACAGTATTTAAATAAGTATTTCTATGTTTTAGTATCGTTGACTAACATCCATAATACAAGTAAATAAATTGCTTACTTTGGGATTAGATGAAATCGTGTAACTTGTCCAGCAATATTTATTTATTTATTTCACTAATTAATATGAAACATGTTTTTGCTATTAACATTTTTTTTAAACATTTTATTCATTTAATTAGTTTGAGTTTGAGGTTTCGGTTTCGGTATTGACCAGATGAGATCCCGGGCTCGACTCCTAAATCGGGCATATCCAAAATGTGTTCTTTTAGTTTTCTGATAAAAAAAAACGTTGCCTGGGATTGGATGTGCCCGGTTGGGGATAGGCTTGTCTCATATTGTGAAACTAAATATCTTACTAATCGTGGGTGCACTATCTGTATCTCTGCCTACCTCATGAGGGATAAGGGCGTGAAGATACTACTGTTTTATTAGTTCGACTTGCCGCAATACAATTTTTGAAAAGTGCCTTCAAATAATAATTAGCAATCATTGTACAGTACAAAAGAAGTAGATTTTGGTTATTTTTATTTATTTTTATTATTTTATTTGAAGAAAAGCGACCAAGCTGATAAGTACCCTGATAGAAAGAGTTAACCATTGTTTATCATCGCATATGACTATAGATGTTAATAGTTCGTTGCTATCCGTATATCAGAGTTGCAATGCCACATGCTTCAATTTACCGGTTACCATACCGATTTACCGACATTATTGGGGCATGAATAGGTAAGGCTGTGTTATCAGACCCGGTTGAGATATTGCACAACTCTATCATCTAGTTCGGTGTTTTCCCAACGTGGGGCCCACGCCCACAAGGGGGCAATTTGATAATTAAGGGGGGCGTCAATTTTAAATGGAAAATGAAATTAAAAAATGGACTCGACACCGTGATAGCTAGAAAGCTGAAATTTTCACAAATTATGTATTTCCGTTGCCGCTATAACAAAAAAAAAAATACTAAAAATAAAAAAATGAAAATATTGCGGGGGTCCACATACAATAAACGTGTTTTTTCGTATTTTTTGCTCAATATTATTTTTGCTCAATAATATTTTATACCGGTAACAGGTAGACGCTTAAAATTTTCACAGAATATTTAGTTGTACGTATATATATATATATATATATATATATATATATATATATATATATATATATATATATATATATATATATATATATATATATATATATATATATATATATATATATATATATTATAAAATAATTAATTAAATAAAAATTAAGTAAATATTAAGGTTAATATTAAAATACAAATTCCCATACAACAACGTAATTTTTAAGCAATTTTTTATTCGATCTTAATAAACGGGTAGAAACATGAATATTTTCAAAAAAGTAAGTATTTAGAAATATATGAAGTATAAAAATAAATATCTAATATAACATATCATATAACAAATTTGATTTTCTTTTATAGATAACGGTACGGAACCTTTCGTGCGCGAGTCCGACTCCTACTTGGTCGATTTATTTGCTAAGTTAGACCAAACCGAATAATTCGCACTATTATTAAATACTTCTGATGATTTAAAATTAAACAAAAAATTACCGACCGTTAATCATGTTGACATTGTTTCAAAATTAAAGCTGTCAGATGGCAGCATTGCTGTATTATGTCTTAATATATGTATATAATTTAAATTTTAATAATTTATAAAAACAAAAGCAGTAATATTTTTTTAGTTGTTGATGCCGATAGAGCAAGCAATTATCCATAAAATAATATAGAATTTATTTGTAGTAATTGTAAGGTTTTCTCTAAAAAGGGAGCCAAACATCTTAACCTTAGCGTATTAATATACACTAGCAATAATTCGCACTAATTTCAGAATTAAAACCGTCAAATGTCAGCACTGCTGTATTGCGTCTTAATGTATACCTGTATAAAAAATTAATTAATTTACAAAAACCAAAGCAGTGATAATTTTTTTAGTTATTGATGCCGGTAGAGTAAGGAATTATCTATAAAATGATGTAGAATTTATTTGGAGTAATTGTCAGGTTTTCTCTAAAAAGGGAGGCAAACATCTTAAACGCTAAGTGTTAATATATTATATGTACCTGATAATTATACTAGGTTTCTGTAATGTAAAATTTAACTGTACCAAATTTATACTTCACCGTTCGTGTTATGTCGTAAAAAGAAGTACAAAGTTTTTACTTTACATATTAATATATAAATGTCTCACTTTTTTGGCTACATTGATAATAATTTACATGTTAACAAGTTTATTACGTTGTTGCGGTGAACGGAAAACCTAGGTGTTGTATATTTTAATATTTTGGAACACCGCACGAGTGACGGATAGAATTTTAAAATTTGATAAATTTTTAAATTTGATATTTACTTCATAATATAAATTATTTTTTACTCCTTTGATTTTATAGGATGGCAAACAAGCAGATGATTCTCCTGTTGGAAAGGGATAACCATCGCCTATATGGTTTGCGATGATATACACGTATAGCCCATCTTTTCACGTATACGTAGGTCACACTATAAGTTTTGCGTAACTTAAAAAAACAACATTTTATAACCAAAATATTATGTTTATTGTTTTTCAAAATAATCTCCTTTACATTTTAATTATTTCTTCATGCGATTGAACCATTTTTTAAAGAGGAGGGCCACAGATCTGAAGGCATGTTTTCTACGTGCTGATTGAAGGCTATCACTGCCTCTTCGGAGTTGGTAAAAGTAAAACCTCTCATCAAATCTTTGATTTTGGGGAAAATACAGAAATCACAGGGTACTAGGTCGAGGTTATGCGCAGGATGAGTGACGAGATGTACTTTTTCGGAAGCTAAAAATGACTTTGTTTTGTTAGCCGTGTGTGAAGAAGCGTTATCATGGTGTAGGAGAATGCGGCTTTAGATCGTCTTTCGCGAACTTTTTCTAACATCCTGGGTAAACAAATGGTAGAATACCACTCGGCATTAACACTCTTTTGATCTTCAAGTGGAATTGTACAGATGGGACCCGTAGCTGAGAAAAAAAACGCGATCATTTTTTTACCAACGTTTCTCGCCTGTCTTAAATTGACAAATCATTTCCCGCCAATTGTTTTTTTTTTTATTACTAAGAAGGTTGCAACGTTTTAAAAATATAACATTCGAAATTCAAATAGTTCCGATTAGCTAGAAGTGCAAAACTTTTAGTGTGCCTCATGTAGTTCATCATTTACAAACTGCCTGGCAGATTGGCAGATGATTAATTTTCAAAGGGGCCAATACAAGGGACCAACTTTTTAAAAATCGGTACCTTTTTAGATTTAAAAATAAACTTACTCATTCTTAAAAGGCCGGCAACGCAACTGCAAGACCTCTGGTATTGCAGATGTCCATGGGCGGCGGTGACCACTTACCATCAGGTGCACCTCTTGCTCGTTTGCCCCCTCTTCTATAAAAAAAAAACCTTTTTTGGTAAGCTTTTTTTGTTGAAGGTTAAGGGACTTTTCAAAGGACAGATTTAAATCCCTACTTAGATTTAACTTTTAAATGGGAATGGATCATTATTTAAAGGAAGGAAAAAGGATCTGAACATATCAAAGCTTTGGTTCTTCATTTACATAAATCTAGATTTACATAATTATTCTAGTCGTTGCGGCAGTGACTATATGCGGCAGTGACTATATATGACTATATATACTATATGACTAATGAAGGAGAACCAAATACAGACATTACAAAAGTGTGAATTTGATTGTGATGTAAAATTATTCTATACTAAAGGAAATAAAAGAAGGGGAATTGCAGGAGTGATATTCATACGAGGGGTTTCGTATTGCCGTGTTGGTTAATGGTTTATTAGATCATCAATCAATCAGTCAAAAAGTCAATAGATCGTCTTCCATTAATTGATTAATAACATTTTGTAAATTTTAAAATTACTTTCTAAATTGTTAATTTTTATTGAACATAAAATCGTTGTGAAAATAATTTTTGTGATGAGTAATAATTAATCGTAAATTTGTAATATATAGGACTGACAAAAAGACAAGTCCGCTGAGTTTTTTCCGCCGGATCGAAATCTACGAAAGAAATCTACTTATCAAAAGTGTATGTAAAGAATAGCAATATTTTTTGATTTGATACATAAAAATAATGCAATTAAATATCAATTTAATAATTTCATTAAAATATTATGTATAAATAAAGTGTATCAGTTTCTAAATTAAATAAAATAAAATTTAAGATAATTTTAAACTTTTAAATATTTGCACACCTTATCATGGGGAAATATGTTGGTAACTTAATTATTTTTTAATAACTTGTAACACCCACATTTTTGCAAATAAATATTTTTCTTTTTCTTTTTCATTTCCATTCTGGCATGCTGTTAGTAAAAGGCGAAGGCGAAAGGCGTTAGTGAATACTTCTCACTATCGTCGTGACTCTTCCCCATGTTGGTCCCGGGCTCCTTTGAAGAATAGGCCAACTGCCGTTCTGCCAGGCAGGTTGTAAAAGGCGACTGATTGGCTATATGAGTCTCTAACATCGTGGCTACTAGGTGGTAGAGTTCTGCATTGTCTCGCCCGGGCCTGGTACCACCACCTTACCTATTCCTGCCGCAATAGCGTCAGTGCTTGTCACTGTCGTGTTTTGGTTTGGAGGGTAAGGTAGTCGGTAAACTTAGGCATGTGGCATTAGACCTCGCCACAAGATAGCAACGCACTATTAACACCTTTGGTGTCTATAGGCGATGGTTGACTCTTTCCATCTGGATACCCATCTGCTTGTTTGCTATCTTATACTATAAAAGGTGGTAGAATTCTAGAACATCTCTCCGGAGTTTGATATTACCATCTCACCTATTCTTGCCGTAATAGCGTCAATGCATGTCACTGTCGTGTTCCGGTTTGGAGAGTAAAGTAACCGGTTTACTTATGTACATGGCATTAACAGCTCACCATTAACATCTGCTTTACTGTGAAAAAGTGAAAAAAAAACTTCCATCATATCGGGTTATTCAAAACGTAAAAAAATTGGTAAAATAAAGTTACATATACTAATTTTTAATTCAAATTAACAATACAATATAAAACAAAACAAAATTATACTGTATTCATTTTAAATTAATACTCGAATCAATTTGTGTCTGTAATTTAAATTCAAATTTGAAATGATAATATTTTTTGTAAGAAAACCAATTAACTTTCATTGTTTGATCATGTTTTAATAGTGTGTTGATAATTATTTTATGAGTGCTTGAATCGTAATATATTCGTATTTTGTTGTTGAAATATATTAAGTACCATTACGCCTGACCGATTCTCTTACTAATGAAGCAGAACATCATTAGGAGTTTTTATTGCCACAATACTACCAAACATTTGTCTTTTATGAAATGTTATTCTTAAAGGTATACCGATTTGTCAGTTGGCGTGACAGTTGTTGATTGTTATCGTTGAATTTTACAGATCAACCATTTATTAATTGCGACTACCAAAACATCTTTACGTGCTCATCATAGGCATAAAGATATTAAGATATGCTATTGAGACTTTCGAGGATAACCTCAGACGTAATAACTCTTAAGGATATAGCCAATAGTCGTGTAAATACCCCATCTTTTGAGTTAGATTAAATTGTATGTCCCTGATAAGTCTCAAAGAAAATATAATTTTTTTTACCGGTTGACTGGTTAAAAATTAGATAAACTGAAGGGGGGTGTTCAGTACTTGATTCCAGACATGAAATGGATATTTTTATATATCATTAGATGGTAAAATAGCAGATAGCACTGCTGATGAAAAGAGACAACCAGCGCCTATAAACACTAAATATGTTAATAACGCGTTGCCTTATGGCGGGGTCATAATGCTACATGTATAAGTTTACCGGTTATTTAACATCTCACCCGAAACACGACTACGTCAAGCACTGTCGTTTTTGTGCCAGGAATAGGTAAGGCGGTTTTACCAGACTCGCGCAAAACAATGCCGAACACTATCACACTTGGTGGTAGAGTACGATGGCCAGCCGGAGAGCCATGATGGTAGTGACTCGTATAGCCAATCCAGTAACTGTTCGTTTCCGGCCTGTCCGACTAATATTTACTATCCTATCTATCTAATATTTACTATTTATACTATCGGATATTGGATTTTCAGTTAAACACAAAACTGTTAAAATTTACTTTTTTAAGCTAGGTACATAAATAAATAAATTACACTTACTGATCTAACCCCAAAATAAGCAATTTATTTGCTTGGTTATGGGTGTTAGTCAACGAAACCAATACATAGAAATCTATATATATAAAAGGTAAAAGTAATTAATTATTGTGTCAACGCATAGGCGAAACCTTTAGGGCTAGAAACTTGAAATTTTGCACACGTATTTCTGTTATGATGTAGGCATCCACTAAGGAAGGATTTCTCAAAATTCAACCCTGAAGGGGTGAAATAGGGGTAAAAGCTTGCATGAAACTTTTTATTCCCTGAACATATTTGCATGAAATTTCGTATGAATTGAGTACAAAAAATAATGAATTACGTATTTAAGCGTTTACAAAATTCAATCTCTAAGAGAGTAAAATAAGGGAAGTAGCTTATAAAGAAACGTTAAATAAGCTCTAAAGTAAATATGCGCGGGCGAACCCGCGGGTAACTGCTAGTACACATATAAATACTATTATTTTAACTGCTAGTACATATATAATATATTTAATAAACACCTAAACCCAGAAATACATTTATGCTCATCACACATATGCTTGTCCCCGTCTGGAATCGAACCCGAGCCCCGTCGATTGCGTAGTCAGGAACACTATATTGGTTTTTGTTACCAACAACCGTATAATATAAAGTCCTCGTTAAGAATTCGATGGCAACAAAAGATTCGCGGAACCTTTAAGGTTAATTTTACACTTGAGTACACCAAGGCTCAACAAATTTGTTCCTTTTACTTTGCGCTCTTTAATAAAAAATAACGTTAATTGTTAATTGACTGACTTTCCTTGCTGTGTTTATTTGAACGCTGTTGTCAAAGAAAATATTAAAAATAATGACTTAATATAAAAAATAATCCTTGAGCAACTGCTCCGTTGTTTTAGTAATCAGACTTTTCGGCTTTAATTATGCGGCCCGGAGTTTTAATGCCGGGCTAGGCAAAAATTGTTATGCGTTGGAATTTTTTCGAGGATAAAATCTCAATACCCCCATTATTTGCTTGTTTAAAATAAATGGTGACGTACACTCACTAAACACCATCTCTAACGTTTAACGAGCAGAAACACAATATATATATATATATATATATATATATATATATATATATATATATATATATATATATATATATATATATATATATATATATATATATATATATATATATATATATATATATATATATATGAGCATAAATGTATTTCTGGGTTTAGGTGTTTATTAAATATATTATATATAAATATGTCCCGGCAAACGTTGTTTAAGTTGGACTAAACAGTAGATTTAGTAGTTTCGGATGCCATCGCAGACAAACAACGTGACGCGTAATTTATATACATTTATTAAGATTTATATGGATACGTATCGTTTACTAACACCCATCTTCCAATTGCTTATTTGGGCGTTAGATCATTTCGTGTCATTAGCCCAGAGATATTTATTTATTTATAGGTAAATACTAAGGCATTGGTAAATTGATCTCCTCTTGTAAAGAATATTACAGGTTTTATTTTGCCAGTTTAATACCATAACGAGTGAGATAGTGGGATTCAATGGTGTATCTATGCAACGATAACGTCGCGGAATCCCGGAAAATTGCACTACCAATTCCCATCTATGGTCATGATTATTGAGCACAGACTTATGTATGACGCACATATGTACACCCACTTCGCATGTCTATAGAAAGAGAAAAGGACAGTTTTAAAGATGGTTGAAAACTAGCACGCTTGATTTGTTAGGTGAAGAATACAAACGTCATCTAACTAGGATATTAATTGCTTTGTGGTATTGCACGGGATATTGATCCTTTAAATTCTAATCATGGAGTATAGAGCTAAGGAGGGGCAACTCTGTGGATTCAATTTTTTTTATAGAATAGGGGGCAAACGAACAAGAAGCTCATCTGATGGTAAGTGAACTCATGAACAGCTGCAACACCAGAAGTCCTGCAGGTTCGTTACCGGCCTTTGAGGAATGAGTATGCTCTTTTCTTGAAGGCCCCTAAGTGTTATCGGTTCGAAAACACATCCACTGGTAATTGATTCCGTAGAGCAGTTGTGTGAGGTAAAAAATGCCGATGTAGCCCAATAGAGGTCGCGCTACCGTCGCATAAGGATTTTCATAAAGAAAGCGATGAATTTTGAAGTGAGAGAGAGGTTACGTGTTAAATAAAATGTCGGTATAAAGTCGCCTCTGTGGTCTAGTGGTCCAGCGTTGGAGTTGACCACATGAGGTCCCGGGTTCGATTCCTGGGTCGGGCACTTTAAAAAAAAAAAAGTGTTTTTTCAGTTTTCTGAGAAACACAAAGTTGCCCGGGATTGGAAAGTGCCCGGTTGGCGATAGGCTTGCCACCTATCACATTTGTGGGACCAAGTATCTTCGGCTAATCGTGGGTGCACTTGTTGTACCTCTGCCTACCCCTTCGGGGATATGGGCGTGAAGATACTTTTTTTTTTTTTTTTTCGGTATAAAGATGAGAAAGAGCATGCTTCGTTTGTTTACATTTGTAGAAAGAATAGTAGATGAAAAACAGATATACAATGCGAATCTGGAAGTAGGTAAGTACTGCGGAAGACCAAGACTGATGTACCACGATCAGATTGATCGAGTACTATCCGAAGGTCAAACGTCGAACGTCAAGAGTCCTTAACGGGCGTGTTTGTATAAAGAGAGTAATGAATATGGAGGAAGCGAGACAAGTCTGCAATGATCGTGACGTACCTATGGCACTCGATTTTCTCTGCCTCTCGTGTAAGCGATGAACGTGCTTTTAATTACGTTTCCTATGGATTGAGTTATGCTCAGCACACTTCATTCCATCGACATTAGCTATGTTTATATCGTAGTTTATCATATCCCAGCGATATTATGGTATGTATTTGAAATTTTATTTTCAGTAAACAACTAAAAGCTATTCATATGTAAGTTATTATGTAAGTTGAGCCTTCTTTCCTCTGCACTCTATGATCCTTATCTTACTAGCAGCCTGGGATCCGAAAGTCATGTCCAAACTTCCGCATCTCGTAAAAGTACATAAATCTGTTGTTTGCTTTGATCGCATACAAAGAAGGGTAACCAGATAAACTAGAAGCGTTTTTTGAGGTTCTAGTTACTCTGTCTACTCTGACAGAAGACCGATAAGACAATATTTATTTATTTTATTTACTATCTAAGTTTACCTGAAGAAATAACATCAAGTATAAGAACAGCATAAGCACCAGCTGCTTGCAATTCTAAAGCAATAAAATCGATGTCATCTGGAAACGTTACGGATGCAACTGCTACTATTGTTACAATTCCATTCAACGAATTTGCATGGAATAGCTCGCCGTAATCTGCAATAAACAAAATTAAATTTACGTATGTACAATATACGGAGAATAAAATTATAAACAACATTATAGAACTTAGACTATGACTAGTTTTGACTAACTTTATATTTTTAAAACAATATATCTAATTTAATAATTAGGCGTATTTCTCGAAAACATTTCGAATGTGCAAAAATAACTTTTTTTCGAAGCCATAATCATTAGTCTACGTCCGGTATTAAAAGTGCAATCGACGAAAACATGTTTTTTTTGTCTTTCCTAAAAAGTTGCATTTTTATAATAATCATTTTATTCTCCGGGTTCAGCGATTTATAAAAAAAAATAAAAGGAAGAAGTGAGAAGTGTAGTTTGATATGTACATCCTCTAATAACCCGCGATGACGGGTTTGTTTTTATCAACCGATTTTCTAAAGGGAGGAAGTAATCAATTCGGCTGCATGTTTTTAACTTCCCGTTACGTATGTAAATAAGAAAGTCACTGTTTTTGCCTCGATTTCTGAAAATCGAGTTTTCAGCAGATATTTACGTTTTGAGGCCACAGAAACCTTTTCCGATTACTTTCACAATGCCTTCCGTATGTGTGTGTGTGTGTGTATGTGTGCGTGTGTGTCTGTGTATCTCTCTCTCTGTGTGTTTGTATGTGTGTATGTAAACATCTCACAAATTCTTTGATGGGAACGATCAAAATGCGGTCGATGGCATTTGATTGGATTCCGCTCAACTTAGGCTTCCTGAAAATTTGAACCAAGTCAGCCCTGAAGATTTTAAGAAATTTTGAAAAACCCTCCAAAAAAATTTTGGCGAAACGAAAGTATTTATTTGATATAACGTCCAGATTAATATACCGATTGAGTATAAAATGCAATCAGTACTTTGGCATTGAAATTTTTCAACAAATCAGCAATATTTTTTGAACAAATTTTTTTTTGCTGACATTACTGATTTCACACTTGTGGTATGAAGTTGTTAACAAGCGCGATCCTATTCTCAGTTGAAACGCATAGTATGTATAATAATTTATATAGCAAAACAAAGTTTATCGGGTCAGCTAGTTAATAGTTTACAATAAAAGAAAGAAATAAATCTATGCTTAGGTATAGTTTTTGTTACTTAGCGGAAAGTTTCAGGGATGGCCTGCAGGGTCAACTGTTTACAGATTTTTTATGTTTGTTACCTCAGAATTCGATATTATATTTTCCAACCGATTTTGAAATTTCTTTTATGTGGTCATTTCGATTCGGTAAAGATCTGAATCAGGGTTTCGGGAATAAAGGAAATGGGTTGCTTAGTTTAACTGCGTTAAAAATTATATCAGGTTTTAGGGTTCCGAAGTAAACTAGGAACCCTTATAGTTTCGCTATGTCCGTCCATCCGTCCATCTACACGATAGCTCAGAGATACTTAGTACTAAAAGCTGTAATTTGGCACGAAAATATTATATAAAATATACATATTAGTCACGTCAACAAAGTGGTTAACATAAAATCTTGAAAAAATATATTTTTCAGGGTAGCTTCCCTGTACTGTACATGTAAAATGGCGATTTTAATTTTTTCTCACGTACCCCATTGTGTAATAGATTTTAAAAAAATATTGTAAATTTGCAAAAATAAGTTTTCGATTAAGGGACCTGTTTTTAAAATATAAAGCTAATTTTTGTTAGAGACAAGTGTCCTCTCTGCAGGCTGAAAGGTTAGTTTTGGGGATGAAAAAAAAATGGTAGTAGTCAATATCATGAAGTTAAAAGGAAAACTATCATGCTTTAGAAGGCTTTATAAGTTTTTGAGTAAAAGTTACCGTGATCTTTGATCACAGTGTATAAATGTTAAAAAGACATTGGTAAAACTCACTGTACATTTTATAAACGCAATGTCCGCTTCAATATTGACGGAAAAATATAAGACAGCTTTTAAAATACATAGATGGGGTGTGAATAGGTAGATAGGGAGAGGTGTCATAAAGTTTGTGTGATGAGATTTATAGACATCCCCAAAAGACGTCTGTTACAGAAATTGTTCCCTAAAATATATCTCCAGACATTTCCGCTGATTTCGTTACTACTTTTTCCTAAAAGGGTACATCACAAGGGTTCTATTATGAAAGTAAAATGTTTTGGTGAATCAAGTTTAATTTTGTATATACTCTATTTATCATAACAACCATTTTCTTCGGCCAATTCAATTTTACTCAATTTTTGAAATATTTCCGATGATACTTTTGAAAATAAGGAAGATATTACAACAACCTTGTTTTCGAAAAATATTATAAGCTCTCAATCCTAGTGCAACATTTGACTTAATTCGTTTGTTATGTTCATATATTTTATTGAATACCTAAAACTACTTGAAATATCAATCCATCTTCACAAAAAAATTTCACTTATTTGCAACGCACTTGCTCATAAAAGTATGACAAATAATTAACTTAGTGCAGGGCTTCCTAAATTGATTTTTATATCCATACATTCAAACGTACAAACTTTAAATATTGAAACTAGCTACAGCATGCAACCCTATGCATTACAAAATTTTTGATAAATCTCACGGGAACAACTCATTTTTCGGTGATAAAAAGTAGCCTATGTGCTATTCCAGGACATCATCTACTTGTGTGTGCAAAATTTCATCCATATCCGTTTAGTAGCGTAGTCATGATTGAGTAGCAAACATTAATTCCTCTATCTATACATTTTCCAAATTTTTGAAAATATAGATATACATTTTTAATTACCAGTCTCGTGCTTTAGGTTAGCACGTAAAACTGTTATTATCATTTCTAGTTATAGTAAATAACAAATGATAATCACAAACGTGGCAAATGCGGTGACCACAACATTCACTGGCCAAATGACCCGATGGCAGAACCGTATTGAACCAGAACGTTCGACTTTAGGTTCACACTTTCAACCCAAAAGAAAACCTTTTTTATAAGATAGCAAACAAGCAGATGGTTCTCCTGATGAAAAAAGAAACCATCGACTATAGAAATCAAAGTTGCTAATAGTGCGTTGCTATCCATGTGGCAGGATGGCAATGCCACGTTCATAAGTTTAATGGCTACCTTACCCTCTAAGCCGGAATACGTCAGTGACAAACACCGACGCTATTGCGGCAGGAACAGGAAGGGCGGCGGTGGAACTAGAATTAGGGCTAGATGATGCAGGACTCTACTATTTAGTAGTTACAATAGTAGAGTCCTGCATCATGGCAGAATGGTCAAGTCAATTCTTCAAAGTGGCCCGAACTAACACGGGGAAAACTTGAACCGTATTGATTGAGATTTTAATTATTTGCTTTAATACACTCGATTTTCTAAAACATAAATCTGGTAAATATTTAACTTTCAAAGTTTATGTCAGTAATACTGACACAGTATAATTAGTTTATAAATTGGAGTATCTGAAGAAACTGGAAAGCCTTATTTCTTACTAAATGTTTTCGATATTTAAATGTTACATTGTATTGTTATTAAATTCTAAGTTATTTCAAATTATTTTTTATTCTAAACTATTTGCTATTGAATAAACAAATTTGGTAATTGGGATTACCACTTATTTTTGCAGATGAATTGGAGAAAGGGGGTAACTGAGTGTCCATCGACGATCGTTCCACTCTACCTGCATCGTAATACATATTACATTTAGCATATAATAGCAATGCTTAGACAAAACTACAACAACCGACTCAATCTTCTGTATCTTAAGACTACTGATAAAGATTTTCACCAAATTTTAATTCAAAAGATTAAAAAATTTACGAGAAGTATTCTCCTTAAAAAAGGATTTTGCAAATCCATCCATATATGATGGAGTTATGCCCAAATATACATAAAAATATATATAATTCGTCTGAACTGAGAACTTCCGTGGATCAGGTAAGTCGTTTAAAATACGTCAAAATAATTATTGGTTATAGTAATTTCTTACCTCCTCTTATAAGAATAGTTGAGCCAGTGTATCCATATAATGTTATTGTTTCGTGAGATATAACACCGCTTTCGAAATAT
Source organism: Apodemia mormo (assembly GCA_036924255.1). NCBI lineage: Eukaryota > Metazoa > Arthropoda > Insecta > Lepidoptera > Riodinidae > Apodemia > Apodemia mormo. Next base: position 23,789,845 of record JAUPFN010000007.1, on the reverse strand, counting down.
CCTCTGTATAGAAGTTTATCAAAATAAACTGTTGAATTTGGTGTCGGATCTGTAATTGTTGGGTTAGTTGTTAGATCTGTTGTAGAATCTCGTGTAGGATTAGCTGTTGTTTGATCTGTTGTTGGATCGGATGTTGTTGGATTATCTGTTGAAGGATATATTGGTGTAGGATCTGTCGAGCACTGTCTACCTTCTGCAACAAAGGAATAATCAATACATACAAGGAAACTGTGACTAAGTCACTTAAGTGTGACTAAGTCACGTCTGTATCATTAAGAGGTAATATAATTTAGGCAGGGCCGATTCTAAATAAAATTATAATAATAATTGATTATATGCGTCAATATCCAGGATACTTTTAGTTTTGACAAAACGCCCCAGGCCCATAGTAAAAGATTCACTATTTTTTATCGACTGAAACAATATTAAAACAATCGAAATTAAATTATATTACTGACCAAATAATTATCGAAATTGAGTTATAAAGGATTTTAATACTTAAAAAATAGTATTGTAAGTTAAATAACATTAACTTACAATACTATAACTTACAGAAGCCAATTAATTTTAACATGACTCCATTGATAAATTGTTATTGCAGTGGTAACCTTATGCCTAGCACAATTAATTAACGTAAGTAGCATTTTTATGGGAACACGGTACTGGTATTTATAAATTAATTAAATTAATTGTAACATATGTAAACTATACACTTAACATTATAATTAAGCTAAGAACGAAAACCACAATATAAATATCGAAAAATAATATTATTTGTCTAAATTCTTAAAAAAATATAATTATAAGTCGAAATAACTAATAACTTTTATAGCTTCACTACATTTTTGGACTTAAACAGTCAAACAATTCACGAGAGAGAATTTTCCTATTGTAGAGAAAATTAATTTCGTTTGTAATCGAAATATTAGACCATTTGATAGTCATCATCAACTGACCTAAAATATTTATTTTAATGCTTATAAAAACACTAATTATTAAACCTATTGAGTTCTTTTCTGAAGATTTTCACTTTAAAAGTGATTTTCAAAAAGTATCAGAAAATGCTTATATGTTTTTAAAATTACTAGCGACTGCTCTGTGATTAAAATTTAACCATAGACTAAACAATAAAATCTCTTTTAAGTTTGAAACAGATTTTAACCGTAAAAAAATAGTATACATGTGTGTATATTATCATGCATGTCAAATGAATGTATTGTTTGTAATGTTTATTTTTATTAATTTAGTATTTTTCTAATGCAAATTATTTCAAAATATCAGGTTTCTAAAGTCCTCCGCAACATAAACTTTAAATGTGTCAAAGAACACGGGCAAGATTTCATACATCATTATTTTTAGTTAATACCTTAAAGTTTAATATATTCCTTAAGATTCTATATCAACTCCTTAACATATCCGCATTTAATAAATATTTTTTTAAGTTGGGGATTAGTAGCTAAATAAAGTTGGAATTTAGATAAGGTTAACTTAAACAATCAGTTCTCTCCTTAGTAGTCTGTGGTTAGGTATTTATCTTGTTATTGGGTGTCTTCAGTACAACTGCTAATCTCAGAAATCTAAGTTAGATTGACTGACTTCTGAGCTAAGATTTTGCAAAAACACTTTATAGGTACTTAAAAGAACAAAAAATAAATTAGCATTAACTATTCTTTATTACGAAAACATGGAGAACTTTTATTTGATACTTATAATGAAAATTATGATATATAAACTTATTACTGTTTTAATGAAAATGTAATTAAAGTTTTATAAAATGGTAACACTTAAATATGATTATTTTTAAATGATTGTACTCAGCGATATATTTTATTTAATTGATTTAATGATCATAGAAAATTATTCTAGTTTATCTAATATTCGTCACTCCAAAAGACACGCAAAGGTTGTACAAAATTAAAATGACCTGTGTTCTTTCATACTTCAATATTCGCGTAATTGTCTTAATCCTTTGCTTGAATTATGACTTATTTGTAATAAGGAATAATTAAGTTGGAATTGTTAACAAGAACTAGTAATTAATAAATAATGGAAAGCCTTAGTAGTGACCTAATGTTATTTTGATCAAAATATAAAGAGCTGTTATATCACCACATCCGCATTTTATTTATCGCATCTGACCTACTTCCTACATATTCATTTAATTCCTATTGGTAAATTTAAATTATTTACTTTTGTTTTGTTAATATTATTAATTTCGGGTTACATGGCAGATGATGTGTACTCGACCGAAATTCATGACACGAAGACGAAAAAAGTTAATAAATAATTTTCTGGCAAGATATTATTTATACATTATATGAACTTTTGTTCCATGTATTAACTGAAACGAAAAAAGAGCGCAACAATTGAAATAAATTAAGCGAAGGTCTGGAAACAAAAAAAAAAAAACGTCAACGGCACATGGTTGTCATTCTTCCGTTGCATTCTAAATAATTACCCAATTTATGGATTATTCGCACATTTTACTTCGAATCCGAAGCATATTTAAGGTGATTTGAACTGCACTGTGCTCAATAAAAGTGAAGGTATACATTTAAACAAAAGCAACAGAAGCTTCCACAGGAGAATTGGAAAGAAATTACTATTGGTACGTATGTTTTTACTTAATAGACTTGTGTGCTCAACAAAAACGTGCGAGTGCTTGTTTGTGCTACTGAAAATAATAGTAAATCTATATATATATGGAAATCAATCTCTATTTTCCGTGGGTGACCACGGTGGGTGACATCACGCGTGAATGTCTGGACCGATTTCGCCAATTCTTTTTTTGGTGTGTTTGTAATTGTCAAGAGAAGGTACTTATAAAAGAAAATATTAAGAAAATTGCGCGGAAAATTAGAAAATTTAAGAACACTTAACCACTATATAAAATTCAATACCCTTTCGGCTGCCTGGAAGGACAATCCCGTATACTTATATAAATTACATGTGAGGTTGTTTGTCCGCTATGGATTCCTAATGTGTATGGTAAAACAACGTTTGCCGGGTCAACTAGTAAATAATAATTATCATTTAACAAATTACCTCTATCTAACCCTAATCTCAATGTAATCCTGAAGTAATCAAATTATTTGCCTGTGATATGTCAATCAATGATACTATTACAGTACAAAGGAATGAATGAACTGAAATATATTTAATTAACATTAATGCTCATCAAAGAGATGTTTGACTCCGTCAGGAATCGAACCCGAGCCCACGACTTTGTACCTTGACCTTGACGGTTGTTAACAACTTAACCAATGAGCGGTCAAACAAATAAAAAGTTTGGGGCGAGAGATGACTATTTTACCGCTAAGATCTTTTTGTAACTTTTAGACCATTGTATGGTAATAGGTAAGTTTGCGCTATTAGTTGCGTTCGTTTATTTTTCTTTTTTATTAGTACTTTAATAAAATATTCTACACTTTTCATCATCAGTACTAGGTAAAACTCCATTTTAAAACACTGTTTATCTTTATTATTATTAACAGATTAGCTGTGCCCGCGACTTCGTCCGCATGGGAAAAATTCTAAGATAAAAGTAGCCTGAGTAACTCTTTATTACATCAGCTATCTGCCAATGAAAGACCCGTTAAAATCGGTCCAGCCATTCCAGAGATTAGCCGAAACAAACAGACAAACATATGGGCAGACAGAAAATGTAAAAAAAATATTTTGTTATATGTACCGTGTATACATCCATATGCATTTAGTCAAAAGTGGTTATCTTAATATTACAAACATACACTCCAATTTTATTTATTTGTATAGAGTAGGTATAGATAAATAGTGCATCCTCACAAAGCAACCTCACACAAAATTTCGCGGAAAGTTGCAAATTAAATTAATTTATTCTTTTAGCTTTAAATGACATCTTTTTTTTAACTTTATATGTAATTTAAATTTGAGTTTTGTGAAGGTTTATATTTTTGTTCCGAAAAGAGCATAGCATGCGAAATAGCATGCTTTCATTTTACATATTAGGGCAGCCATAAAAGGCTTTATATTATATACTACTAATAATCAGAAACTAGGTTACATAAATGATACTGAAAATTGTTATTAACTTACTACTATATTTTATTGGTGATGTAAATAAAATCCAAACAAGAAAAAGTTATTTCGCGAATAAAAAGCTCTGTTTTTTCAGTTTTCTGAGAAACACAAAGTTGCCCGGGATTGGAAAGTGCCCGGTTGGCGATAGGCTTGCCACCTATCACATTTGTGGGACCAAGTATCTTCGGCTAATCGTGGGTGCACTTGTTGTACCTCTGCTACCCCTTCGAGGATATGGGCGTGAAGATACTTTTTTTATCTTTAACTTATTTTTCTTACAAAACACATAATAAATGCGTTCAAAGAACTGAAATATATTAATATCTATTTATACCACTACAATGATAAGATAATTCTCATGTTTTGAATAAATACATTGATTGTTTTAATCGATTTTTCGATATATCAAGTCAAATGACTAAGCAGCTGCATTATATTGAATTTGGGCTTCGCGTTTATCAGATAACTGAATATTGCAATTTCATCTCTATATTTACTAATATTTAGAAAAAAATACCTTCGACCAATACTCAGAGTCGAATAATTTAACCACTTGACTGTGAATGAATTAAATTTAATATTAAACATATTTAATAGTTTAATTTGAGATTAATGCAGTTATAATGAAATCGATATACCTACCAATAGATATTATGTTTAATATATTCAGCAAGAATATCGCCTCTGCGTTCGATTCCCCGGTCGGGCAATTCAAATAAGTGTTTTTTTCGGTTTTATGATAAAAACATCGTTGCCTGGCATTGGAAAGAGCCCGGTTGGCGATAGGCTTGCCTCATACCACATTGTGGGACTAAGTATCTTCGGCTAGTCATGGTTGCATTGGTTGTATCTCTGCCTACCTCTTTGTAGGTAAGGGCGTGAAGATACTTTTTTAAGAATATCTTTATTTTTACACCTTCAGTCAATTTAGGTTATCCTAACATTGCAAAGTGCAAACCATTAGTCCGTATTTTTTTAAATCAATTTTGTTATTTCTTCGTACCTGATACACATAATTTTTGTATTGTTAACAATTTTAATTAAATCTGGAGCATTAATTTAATTATTCAAACTTGCCTTTAATGTATAAAATGAATGAATGAATGATTGAATATGATATGATAAATGAATATGATATTTCGGTCCCGGTAATTGTGATCAAACAAAAAAAATTCAAAATCATGAAATTTAAGTTTGTAACGCATTAACTGTTTTTGTTACAAATGTAAAATGATTTAATATTCCCTAAAAACTGTTACGTAGTATCGGAATTTACGGCTTCAATTTTGCCATTTCAAGCGATACAGCTAATTAAGTCACATTTAATTTCACATATTTCTGTTCTGATGTTTCTCCACTCCAAGTTTCATGGTTTTAAAATGGAAGTAAATTTAATTATTATGATAAAAATTGTAAATATATACTTATGTATTGATTGATATAATAAATCCATCATTATCATTTACGTATTCGGTTTGTAATGTTTTTTTTATATTTTAATACCTGCAATAATTTCAATAATCACAGTAGATCTAGTAGACATATTTCTGTTATTTTCAGCTACAATCACAAACGCCAAAAATGTGTAATTTTCTATTACATTATTTGGCAAAGGTTCGTTCAGTGTCAATGTAACTGAATCGTCCACAGAAGTTGTAGAAAATAGAGTTGAATAGTCTGAAATAAAATTAACATAAGATTATAACATTTGATAATTAAATGCATTTAAATAGTTTTAAAACATTACTGTGCTGTAGTGGTCCGGTATCGGTACTGACCACATGAAGTCCCAGGTTCGATTCTCCGGTCAGGCAATTAAAAAAAACATTTTTTAGTTTTCCCATACAAACAATATTACCTGGCATTGGAAAGTGCCCGGTTGGCAATAGGGTTGCCACCTATTACATTGTGAGACTAAGTTTTTGTTATAAGATAGCAAACAAGCAGATGAGTCTCTTGATGGAAAGAGTCAACTATCGCCTATAGACACCAAAAATGTAAATGGTGCGTTGCTATCTTGTGGCGAGGTCTAATACCACATGCATAAGTTTACCGGCTACCTTACCCTCCAAACCGGAACGCGACAGAGACAAGAATTGACGCTATTGCGGTAGGAATAGGTAAGGCGGTGGTACCAGACCCGGGCAAGCATACAGAACTCTACCACCTAGTAGTCACGATGGTAGTAACTCACGTAGTCAATCGATCTTTTTTTACGACCTGCCTGGCAGAACAGTAGTTGGCCTATTCTTCAAAGGAGCCCGGAACCAACACCAACCAACACGTACCTATGTATCTTCGTCTTATTGTGGGTGGACTGGTTGTACCTCTAACTTCCTCTTCGGGCGTGAAGATACTTTTAAAAAAATCACTTATAGGTATAGTAAAATAATTAACATCCTATATCATAAGTACTTATTTGTGTTTTGTGAAATATCTTAAGTGTGTAAAACAGGCATAATTTATAATAATTGTAGGTTTTCATCATATTATGTGAATAGAATATTGATTCGTAATTAATTTAGCGTAATAAATAACTCGGGTCAGCAGCAGCAGACTTTAGGGTCAGAATCAACGCAGTCGACATGCAATCTCCACGAAAAATATATGGCGTAACTCTCGCGAACCGGCGGGGTTATCACGTAATTCGCAATGCGAAATTATCGTAATGGTTTAGTTATTGCAAGAGAAATAGCAGCCTTGTATATTAGCGGTAGTCGTTCTCGGTTGATTAGTTTTGGTGCTGTGACATCGCAAAAAGTGCTTGTAGTGACCAGCAAGCAATTGGCGACGTTTTGGATAAGTTTTTCGTTACATTTAACAGTCACCGCTGATCGCTGGCGGGTTACAAATGTTAGGTGATACGCGTGCGGGTTCGTAACGTTGAAGTGAGAAAGAGAAAGAAAGTGTCGGTGTAGAGGTGAGAAAGGGCATGCTTCGTTATTAGGCACTTTTCTTATTGCACTTGTATATAAATTTTACTTTTACACATATATTTTTAATATATTAATCGCCCGGTTTCACTTTTAAACCAACTTCAGGATGTAATATACTTAACGTATATTACGTATGATAGATCCTGAAGATACTTTTAAAATGAAACCGGTCGATTAATATATTAATTTATATAATTATATATAATTCTATTAAAAATATGTGTAAAAGTGAAATTTATGTAAAAGTACAATAACAATGGAGTATAATAATAAGTGTCTAATAACAATAGAATATCACCGAATGCCGACGATGGAAAGTATAGAATACACGCTCCATTAGTTCGGACACTAGGACAGACACTAGGTACTGGGCAAGACCAAGACTGACATACCATGATCAAATTGAGCGAGTACTGTAAAAGGTGATATCAAAAGTCTTCGCAACCGACGTGTTTGTATGAAGACAACAATGAATGTGGAGAAAGCAAGACAAGTCTGTAAGATTGCGATGTATGACACTCGATTCCCTCTGCCTACCACGTAAGGGATCTGGCGTGAAGATATGTATAGGTATGTATATATGTTTTTTATTTTTGTATATTTTTAATAGTTTCCTGTGGTTTAACCTGAATAGGTTCCGATTTCGCGGGAAAATTGGAGTAAAATGTAACATGTGTTACTTAAGAATAATAAGCGTTCTACTAATCAGAGAACTTTCAAAATCAGTTTAGTAGTTTCAGAAATTACTATCTCAAAATAAACCCATTAAAAATATTTCTATAATAATAGTATAGATTGGAACTGTTAGAAGGATACACAGCTTAGGTGACCAATTATATTATGCAATGTATGTCACAGATTTTCGTTAAAATACAGTTAATTTTCGATACTTCTTATAAATATTTTAATAACATTTTTATTTTCAACTTGCACTTACATATGACTTTTTTTATATCATAAGATAGCAAACAAGATGATGTCTCTTCTGATGTAAAGAGATAATCGTCGCCTATAGTCAACAAAGACGTTATTGTGCTTTGCTATCCTTGTGATGGCTTTGAATTGAATGCCATATGCATAAATTTATCGGCTACCTTACCCTCCGAAGCCGAAATATGGCAGTGACAAGCACTGACATTATTGCAGCAGGGTTATGATAGGCAGTGGTACCAGACTCGGAAGAGAAAGTGCACTCTATAGCCTATTAGCCACGGCGGTAGTGACTATAGCCGATCTGCCTTACATAATATACTTATGACGTATTTCAAGTGTAGGTTTTACCTACGAAATAAATATATATGAATTTGATTTTGAAAAGAACAGCTGGTGGTCTATTCTCCAAACAAGCCCGGACCAACATGGCTACAAAGAACTTATACGCAATAGAAATTAAAAAAATATATTTAAATGTGTAAAATTAAAACTGTTTATTTTATTAATGTGGTGGAAAATTGTTAACAGCGTCTTAATCTAATAAAATGTAAGCTAATACCTCCAGCCAATGAGAAACGCACCGACGCGTCAAATCCTTCCATCAATATAATTTGATATTCAAATTGGAATCCATTTGCTACCGAATAAGAGCCTATATAAAACGCTTTGTCGAAAGAAAGTATCGAAGTAAAAGTACTATTTTTTATTATTTCCAGAATTATAATTGTATGGCTGCGGCTATTACTGCTCGAAGCTTCCAAAGCAAACACTAGAATATTCCTTATTTGTAGTTCTTCATCTGGTATTTCTACAAATACTTCAAGAGTGATTTCTCCCTCTACTTCATTAATCTGAAAATGATTGTATAAATCTAAAACAATTTGATATATTCCAAATAAAATCGTGAAACTTTTAAATTATTTCTCTGTTAAACTAAGATTTACCTCCGTTTAAATTCAATGATATTTCGCTACTATCTGCAATTTCCAGAACAATCGGATCTAACACAACAAAGCCATTTTCAAGATATCCAGTATAATAGTTTTGAGCGAATTGTAATTCCGTGTCTAATAAAACATCTGAAAACAACAAAATGTGAAGTTTTTGGAGTAGTTTACATTTCTAACTGGCACTGACGGCTGCTGCAATTGATTCTTTGTCTGCTGAACAGATAAGTCGGTGGCACATTCTTTCTTCTTTTTTTTTAAATTATTATTATTATTTTATTACATAAGATTACCTTACGCATATGAGGTAAACTTGAGTTAACGAATACCTGTAACTTACAGACGAAGAACATTTTTACCGTAGGATTTTGGACTCTTCTAAGTATCAATTCGCTAAGAAGAAATCCACATTTAGTTATATGACCTACACAAACAGCGAAATTGCTACACCAGCGAAACAAACAAAAAAAAAACAAAAACAAAATATCAATATTATTAAATATAATTCATATTGGTACATTTTCTTTGTGATATAAAAAATTTACCACGTTTTGAGATTCTAGAAATACACAGATTTATAGATTTTTGTAGGTTCTCAATAAATAGATGGTTTCGTACATTTTTGTCTACCTACTTTGAACTTTTACTATATCAATTTAGTAGATAATTTCATGAAACAAGTAAGTTTGCTTTTCATTTGATAAAACAATTTTTAGCGTTTCGAAGTCAACTAGGAACCCTTACAGTTTCGCTATGTCCGTTCTTTCGTTCGTCTGCAGTCTAGCTGGTCTAGCTCGAAGATGCTTAGATCTAAGATCCTTACTACACCTCTACATGTAAATGGGGATCTTATTTTTGTTCTCGTATATCCCATAGAGTGGGGTATCGTTTAATAAGTTTAAAAAAATGTTGTGGATTTGTGAAATTATTTTGTCGATTAAGGACTAAGGTGTTTGTGAAATATTAAACTTGAAAGTGCTAAAATTTGTCAGAGCCAAGTTTCCTTCTCTATGCCAGTTAAATTGTTGGTTGTGGGGGTAAGAAAAAACACAGTAGTAGTAAATATAATGAAGTTAAAAGGAAAACTATCATGGCTTAGAAGGCTTTACAAGTTTTTGAGTAATAGTCGAACAACTTATAAAATGTACTAGGAGAAGTTTTTATTGGCGGTGAACCTGTGGTGCGGATATATGATGATGATGTTAAATAAGTTAAATGTTCATAGTATATTTCAGAAATAATACAGAAGTTTCATGTATAATATTTAATTCACTTTACACTTATTAAATCTTAGCAGCGTTCTTGTCAGCTGTTAATTTCAGACTGATCCCCTCTCCACGTTCTTATCCCTTTTATATTGTTATGATTATACTCTAAATCAATTACTGTAACACAGGTGTTTAAAACACACGGGCAGCCAGATGTTCAAAAACAAGTTGTCAACAACAACACAGCTTATAGATAAACTAAAAATATTTCGAATCACAAGAACGTACAGTAACTACCACATTTCTAATCTATACATATAATAAAATCCTAGGAATCTAGGAAAGTCAATGTATGTCCGGGGTAAACTCAAAAAGTATGGCATGGATTTACTTCAAATTTTGCATGAATGTTATTAATAAGTCGGGTCAACATATAGGCTACATATTATCACGCTATCACCTACGGGGGAGGAGCTGTGCGGAGTAGACGAAGTCCGCGCGAACGAAATCGCGGGCAACAGCTAGTAATATACTATAGTACCAAAGAGATTAAATAATAGTAGTAGTTTTACATATGAACAACAAAAGCCCTCTTCTCAGTCCGCATTATTGTAATGGGACACTTCGGAACCCTAAATTGCACATGGCCCGACACGCAATATACCAATTTATTTAATATTCACTTTAGCACATAGTCTTTAATCGGAAAACATTTAAGACGCTTCTAATCAAACCTCACTGGTCAAAGTAACTTTAGCTTTGTTATTATAAAAATATCGCATATCAAAAGACTCACCTCCGGGTAAATCAATAAAGATCGCTGCTCGGGCTGCTATAGCCTCGGGTTTAGTAGCTACTATGGCAAAAAGAAAATATCTGTTCGAATTCATATCAGCGTCTGATATTAAATTACTGGTATTTAGCGCTAAAGAGACATTATTACCATTTTGTATAATGGCAAACCATTCAACGTTTTCTGGAACATAAAATTGTACACATAATATGTTTTAGCTACTTACAAAAGCTTGTTTGATTTACTCCATCTTTGTATATGTCGCAGTGAAATTGTCAATACCGTTAGATTATAATCTACCTAAGTGATATTATAATTTAACTGCTAACCTAACCTAAGGAAATTATAAAATCCCCAGGTAGATTATAATCTAACGGCTACTGACAATATCACTGCGACATACATAAAAATCTTTTCTGTGCGTGTATGTGACTTAACTCCTTCTAAACGGATGGACCGATTTCAAAGACATTGTAAATGCGTGTTCAAGTCGATCTGGAAGTTGGCGCTGCGATCAGGCTAGGGTAGTATCCACTTTCACGGCTAAATAACTTAACCGATTTTAATGAAATTTGGCCACGACATAGTTGAAGACTCACAATCAAACATATGTTAACTTAAAAAAAATAACAGGTAATAAAAAGGGTATCAAAGTTTGTATGAAAGACTATATCGATTCACACTCTCTCTCCGGCGAAGCTGCGCTGGTCAGTTTAATAAAAAAATGGAATGGATTCAAATTGAAAGTACGCAAAGACAAAATATTTGGGCGCAACTTGAGAGTAACTCAGAATTTTGCGGACGGAAATAACGCTTAAAGAAATTTCCGCTATTTAAAAATAGAACGCTGTGACTATATATGATTTATTATAAAATCATACATAGAAATAAATGGTAAATAAATGTAGAATATTATATTAAAGAGCTAAACATTTTTTTCATACATTACGACACAATTATTTTCTTCATTACTGTCCACCAATACTGTACTTATCGACTTCCTCAACTAAATTTTACCGACGGGAGCCGGAGATGTGCCGCTCTCCCCGCTGCATGAGTACCACCATCTTGTATGCTTGTTTCAAACAGCTTTGCTGTGTTTCGGAGAGAAGGGCAAGACAGGCAGTGTAATTGATACCGTAAAAAACTGATACCGATACTTAACACCTTACGTCTCAGGATAGGCAACACATAACTTAGTTATCTGGGCTAGTTTCAGGTAAAATAGTTTATATTCATGAGCGACGTCGACCACTTACGTTCAGGTGGCACATCTGCCAGTTTGCCTATCCAAGTAACATAAAATTTGATTATTTGTTGTGAAGTGACCTAGAATAGCAAAAAAATCTTAGTATCAATAGCCATTGCTATAATGCTATAAGCTAGCTAACCTGTTGAGACGCAATATGCATATCTGAATATTGCCTTTCAACAAATCAGCTTTGACTGTAGCTTGTTAACCCGAAGAACGATATCAAACACTTACTCGCAGTTATGTCAGATAACAATATTAATTTAACATACCTCCTTCTAACGTAAATGATATTAGTTCATCAAAACCGTAATGTAACGTTATTATTTCAGCAAATTCTAATCCATTTTCTACAGTTAATCTACCCATGTAATAAGGCTTATTAAATATTGGTATAACCACAGATTTTAAAGAGTTATTATCAATTATTATCGTCGCGGAAGTAGATACAGATCTATCGCCTGAAGCTTCGATTTCCAATATAATAACATTTTTAGTAAATATTTCATCTATTTCATTTGTTGATATCAATTGTATCATAATAACGTTGTTATCAATGACCGTAGTGAAGTGGTCCTTATATTCTGAAAGAAAACCAATTATTAGCCCACAGAAAATCTATTGATATTAACAAATATTAGTAACATATTACTATAGCAAATCATTATGCTGTGTTCTTATTAAAAAAATATAAATACTAATTTCTAGATAAACCACACTATAAAGAATCAAGGGCCGCAACGGGCCGGACCGCATCACGAATATCCGCTTAAATCACTGTCGTGTTCCGGTTTGGAGGGTAATGTAGCCGGTAAACTTATGCATGTGGCGTTAGACCTCGCCACAAGATAGCAACGCACCATTAACACCTTTGGTGTCTATAGGCGATGGTTGACTCTTTCCATCAGGAGACCCATCTGCTTGTTTGCTATCTTATGATATATATATATATATATATATATATATATATATATATATATATATATATATATATATATATATATATATATATATATATATATATATATATATATATATATATTCTTCGTTTATTCCGCACAGCTCCTCCCCTGTGGGGGACAGCGTAATAATATGTAGCCTATATGTTGACCCGACCTGTTAGTAATAATAATGCAAAATTTGAAGTAAATCCATGCAGTACTTTTTGAGTACTACGGAGGCGCGCATGAGGGAGGGAACTTTTGCGCAGCGGATATCAATGATTGCGATGCGTCCGCTGTGTCGCTTTGCCAACTCTTTGGGGGGAAGCGAAATTGCGCGCACGTGTTCCTCTGTGAAAATCCCGTAATTAAGTATGAAAAACAGTTATTAATTTTAGTTTAAGGCTACAAAGAACTATATGATTTGCCAGATCCACCTTATGATGATCAACAAAGGATAAAAACATTTGGAAAGAATTACGAAAATGCGCTGCGTTGCGATAAGATTCGACCCACACCGGCGCTTTGATGCCCGTAATATTATGCTCAATGCTTTAATGATGCTCAGGTTCCATCCCCACTAGAAAAACTCAGGAATCGAACCCGTGCTTTTTGGAGCCGTTGTTACCATCAGTACGGTATTACCATCAGTATGTAATCACAGCTCAAATGATCACAGGAGTCAAGTTCTTACTTATACAGCTATACTTTAAATTATATTGATATTATCAGTCACATTGATTAATTATATTATTAGAACTAGCTGAGCCCGCAACTTCGTCCGCGTGGAAAAATTTCCAAAAACTGTAGCCTAAGTTACTCTCTATCACATCAGCTATCTGCCAGTGAAAGTCCCGTTAAAATCGGTCCAGCCGTTCCAGAAATTAGCCGGAACAAACAAACAGACAGACAAACAAAAATTGTTATTTTGGTATAATGTATCCAGTATACATCCGTGTGCATTAAGTAAAAAGCGGTTATTTTAATATTACAAAGAGACACTCCAATTTTATTTATTTGTATAGATAAAATGTAATCAATACTACCTCCAATTAATTCAAACTTAGTATTAGTCGTAAATCCAGTTTCAAGGATTATACTGTCAATTTCCAGGATATCGTTAATAAGTGATCCTTTATATGTATTTTGCGAAAATCGTAGCACCGTTGGTACAGTCAATTCTAAAACATAATTCAAAATAATATTATAAAGAATTGGTTTAAAGGTATTTTATCATGTAAATAATATAATTAGTTTATGTTTGTGAATGAATGTACAACATTTCAATTATTAATACTGACAGTGTAGTGAAAAATTAAGAAAACATGCCATTATTATATGCTAGTGATAGCCTTTTTTGTGAGAAATGCAAAATTTGCGATTTGTGATTTTTTACATTTTTACGCCACGTAATGTAAAACACACACTGCTCGGACACATTGCGCTCGCGATACTCTCGAACAAGCAGTTTAAATCGCGCGGCGTGATACATAACTTATTTGTGTATTTCCTTTAATTATACTAAGTTTTTAGAAAAAAACACATATATACAAATGTAACTTAAAAAAATCGTACTTAAAAAATCCTACACAAATTACAATAGTTTCCGACTCAGAATCATGGTCCAAATCTATGGTTTCGATTTTCGATAGACCGTCCCTTACTCTCTGTATATGCGGCGTTTAAGTGGATGTGGTGTCCCAAAAAATTAGGAAATTGCAATTTTTATGTCCTAGTCATGATGATGGCAGTTCCTTTTTTGTAAGAAATGTACCTAAAATTTGCGTATTATGATTTTTTCTGATTTCCACGACACGCAATGTAAAGCGTACATTGCTCCGACTCGTCGCATCCACGAAGCTCTTCAACTTCGCGACAGGTAGTGCATAATACATTGCTATTATGTATTTCCTTACATTTTACTATTTTTATTAGAACATCGCTCGCCTCTGTGGTCTATTGGACTTGCGTCGGCGTTGACCACATAAGGTCCCGGTTTTAACTCCCAGGCCCGGCAATTAAAAAAAATGTGTATTTTCAGTTTTCTGATAAGAAGAACGTTGCCCGAAATTGGAAAGTGCCCGGTTGGCGATGGGCCTATCACACTGTAACCAAGTATCTTCGACTAATCGTGGGTGCACTTGTTATACCTCTGTCTACATGTTCGGGGATACGGACGTGAAGATATTTTTATTAGAACATCTTCCTTTATGAAGACCGTTAATAGTAATAAAGAACATAAATTTATTAGGCAGAATATAGTGATAGTAAGTTAAGTTTTACAAAAAAACTTTTTATATTCTAAAAGATTTTAATGTAAAACTTAACTTATATTATTATGTAGTACAGTGATACTTATATTATGTAGTAGTAGTATTAGTAGTATTAGTATTTTAATTAGTAGTCATTTGAATTTTTACATTAGTTAAGAGTACTAATGTAGATGTATGTTATTCTGTGTTACGAGTATAAAGAAAATAAGTGAGCTGCACACCTTCCGGAAATGATATAGCTATAACAGCATGAGCTCCGACGGTAAAAGGTTTTTCTGCGGTAATTCCAAAGAATAATACTTTTTCATTATATATTGTTTCTTCTGTGATTGGTGATACCAATGATATTTTTAATCTACCATCTGTTTCATTAATGGCAAAAAATTGTCGATGATCTAAAAATATGTTTTGATTATAAATTGTACACTTACAACAACAGCACACAAAACAATACACTTGTACATAAAATTGTACACAAGAAAGTCCGAGGTAAATAGTTATATTACTTACAACAATAGCGAAATAGTAAAAGTGAATCGATCGGATAGTTTAAAAAATGGAATTTAATAAATTTAATTTTTGTAAGGATGTTTGATGGCTTATTATTGGTTACCACTAGATAGACGGATTTGCATGTAATCAAAAATCCCCTGTATTGGTCCGAACTCCTTTGAAGAACAGGCCAATTGCCTTTCCGGCAGGCTGGTCGTAAGACAGGGCAAGGCTACACGTGTCACTACCATCGTGACTACTAGGTGGTAGAGTTCCGCAACAACTCGCCCGGGCATTTGATCCATCGCCTTACCTTTTCCTTATCGTCCATTCTTGTCATTGTCGTGTTTGTGTACGGTAGACTTATGCATGTGGTATTGCCATCCCGCTACACGAATAGCAACGCATCATTAAAATTTTTGGTGTCTATAGGCGATGGTTTCTTTTTCCATCAGAAGAGCCACCTGCGTTTTGCTATCATATGATATAAAAAAATATTTTTGCTATCATATGATATAAAAAATTATGTAAATGCACTTCTGCTGTTTCACAAAAATCCCCAAACTGTTTTGCGATTGACGATATTGATAAAATAAAGCGAAACCGATTGGTGATATTAATAAAATAAAAAGTATTTTGTGAAACAGTACAAGTGCATTTACATAGTTGAAAATGGAGTTTCACCCAGTATCACTGGATATGTGATGAAACGTGTTCGTGTAAGGTAGACTTATGCATGTGGTATTGCCATCCCGCTACACGGATAGCAACGCATCATTAAAATTTTTGGTGTCTATAGGCGATGGTTTCTTTTTCCATCAGAAGAGCCACCTGCGTTTTGCTATCATATGATATAAAAAATATTTTTGCTATCATATGATATAAAAAATTATGTAAATGCACTTCTGCTGTTTCACAAAAATCACCAAACTGTTTTGCGATTGACGATATTGATAAAATAAAGCGAAACCGATTGGTGATATTAATAAAATAAAAAGTATTTTGTGAAACAGTACAAGTGCATTTACATAGTTGAAAATGGAGTTTCACTCAGTATCACTGGGTGTGATAAACTGGATATGACAAAAAGTATAAAATATAAACAAAATCATATTTATACTTACCCCCTGTTAAAGTAAATGATACTGAATCGTCTTGACCCTGTACCAATTGTACTTCTTCAATATCAATTGTTGATTCATTAATATATATGCCATAATATATATTTTGGCTGAAGATGGGCGTTATTCCATCATCCTTAATAATAATTAAAAAAATACTAGTTACACTTGTAACCGTATTAACACCTGATGCACTGAGAGTTAGCACTATATAGTTATTATCTAAATAAAAGCTTTCTGGAAGGTCGTCTTTTATTTCAATGGAAATAATATTTGTAGTATTGATAACGTTGAAATATTCAGAATAATCTAAAATAAACAAATTAACATTAAATCTGTTTCATAATTAACGATCTGTTATATCCCTGATGTGTAGGGCTTTTAGCAGACTCACCACCCTTCTCAGCACTCCACCCAAAAGTGCTATCCTAGCACTTTTGGCTCCTTTGCCACTCCTAGCCTCGGTCCAGTCAGTCACCGGCCAACCATCAGAGAGACCAGAAGTCTCCTTTATCCGTGTTCTATTCTAAGTCTTGTTCTAAGTTTTATAGTGAAATAAAGTGTGTAATAAAAAGATCCTTTTTTAAAAACGCTACCAAGTTCCCCCGTATAACAACTGGTGGCACAGCGGTGTGATACGGATATTCCAGTGCCGGTGGACTCATTTCCAAATTATACTTCAAAATAAATTTTCAAAATACTATTTCCAACTATATTCTATTTCAAAATAATACTATTTCAAACTAAATAATACCACTTCATACTACTTCGTAACGAATAAACAATTTTATTAACAATCAAACTAATAGTGTAATAAGTGACAGTGAAAATATATATAAATAAATAAATAATAAGAAAAAACTATACTTACCACGATCTACCTACCTGTCATCACGAAGATCTCGTCGCATCCAAGAGTACCTGGTCATCCTACATACAAAATCGATAATTACCTAATAAAACTTCAAGCGGTGTGCGTGGAAAAAAACCATTGAGAGCAAGATATCAGGGAGTCGCCGTTGACGACACATCGAGTGGAATTCCTACGTCAACGCCAGACATAAACATCCTTCGTCGCTGCAAGCGTAATGTTACTGATAACGCTCGCCTTACTATATACATTGTAAGTGTTATTGTAATATTTAAATCATAACATTTAGGGTTCCGTCTCACTAGCGTTTTAATTTTACTGTGTATTATTGTTTTATTTTACTGTTTTTTTATTTTACTGTGTTTAATTTTACTGTGTATTTGTTAATATGTCAAAAGTTGAGAAAACAGTTGTCGAGATGCTGAATGCCCCGGAAAATTCCAGGGAATGTAGGAGCCCGACTCCTCGCTCATCAAAAACAGAGGTCCCACACCTAGAGGTGGACTTAAACACCCTTTTAAAATTTATAAAACCGTATAATGGCAACAAGGACACATTAAACTCATTCTTAGTAAATTGCAACAATGCTTATGATATGGCTTCCGAAGCGCAAAAACCGATTCTTTTTAAATATATATATTGCCAACTCGAGGGCAAAGCCGAAATAGCCTGCTCAATCAAAGAGTTTAAAAAATGGCCTCAATTAAAGGAGTTCTTAAAAACTCAATTCGGCGAGAGAAAACATTACTCCCATTTATTGGCTGACCTGCAAGAGACCAAACAATCTCCAGCAGAGTCGGTCAACCAATACTCGCTCCGGGTCGAAACTTGTCTCTCTCAACTTTTGACGGAAATATCTTTATCGGACCCCACACTAAAGGAGTTGCCAGGAAGGATAGCCGCGATGGAGGATCTAGCCCTCCATCACTTCTTGATTGGGCTTAACCCCAGGATATCTAGTATAGTGAGATGCAGGGCACCTAAAAATTTAAACGAAGCCGTTAACCTAGCGATATCGGAAGAGCGCATACAACAATGCATTTACAAAAGGTCAATGCCAACCGAGGCGAGACCTAACTTATCAATGAGGCCTAAGTTTTCTACGAGACCACAATGGCGTCCTGTAGAAAACCGCCCGCAGCCTGGTCCCTCTCGTCAACCGGAGACGATTTACTGCCGATATTGTAAATCACCGGGCCACGACATAAAGGATTGCAAGAAACGTGAATATAATAATAATCGCTACCGTCAACCCCAAGTTAGACCTTTTATGCCAAATTCATACGACAGGAACCGCCAAGTCCACTACGTGGACACGGAAGAATCCGAG
Organism: Apodemia mormo; assembly: GCA_036924255.1. NCBI lineage: Eukaryota > Metazoa > Arthropoda > Insecta > Lepidoptera > Riodinidae > Apodemia > Apodemia mormo. The sequence goes on along the minus strand of JAUPFN010000007.1, from coordinate 23,770,689 downwards.
GGGCATGATGAAATCGATCATTTAAACACGAAACCGTCTCACCCAGGCGCCGTGTGAGACAACAGGTGTTAAGTAACGGCGTCAACAGACACAAACACATGCACACACCACTCAATACAAAATCACAGGTCACACGACAGGGTAACCAGCCCCAAAAAGGAGACCTATGTCCAGCATCTAACTTCACAGTCCACACGGGTAACCAGCCCCAAACAAGAGACTACATTTCAAAATCACAGGTCACACGACAGGGTAACCAGCCCCAAAAAGGAGACCTACGTCCAGCATTTAATTCAACAGTCCACACGGGTAACCAGCCCCAAACAAGAGACTGTATTTCCACACTACAGGTCACACGACAGGGTAACCAGCCCCAAATAGGAGACCTGCGTTCAGCACCAAACCTCACGGTCCACATGGGTAACCAGCCCCAAGCAAGTGACCACACCTCGACGACTCAGATCATACAACAGGGTAGCCAGCCCCAAAGCGGAGGTCTGCGTCGAACAACTAATCCAAGCGCTCATACGAACAATCAGCCCCAAGTAGGAAACCTAAGTCCAAATCCGATTTTAAGCAAGGAAATCTACGAGATTAGTATAGATACGACGAAACGTTTGCTACCTCATGTGTTGTTGGACTCACAAGTATCCGATGTCCCTTTAACCTTACTAGTCGATTCGGGTTCTGCCATATGCCTATTGAAAGAATCATGTCTACTCAAAAATCCGGAACTTGCTAAAGAAAAAATTAAAATCAAGGGTATCGACCCTAGCGACGAGCCGACCCAAACTGAAGGTCACTTCCCACTAAAACTAAAACTAAATGAAAACGGATTTGCCGTTCACTTTACATTCCATGTCATTAAAAATATTAACCTTCCCTACGACGGGATTATCGGCACAAATTTCTTGACAGCATTCGGCTGTAAGATCGACTACACTCGCGATGTTTTGAGAATAGGGAAATTAAACATAAAACTACACTTCTCTGAACCTTTTTTCGTTATTCCACCTCGTACCGAAGCGGTGATTGAATGCTCGGTTCGAGAAACTGATCTCAAAGAAGGCATCGTTCTAGATCAACATATTTCAAATGAAGTACTAATCTCAAATTGCATAGTTAAAATTAAAGACAATAACCGCGTAAATCTGACTGTCGCCAACACATCGGAAAATTATGTTAATGTAAAAACGAATCTAAAACTTAATATTGAACCTTTAAATGAAAATCATATATGTTACACAAATAACTTCAATACCCAACTAACTACCAAGAGAACCGACGACGTTATTAGCTCCCTCAGAACAGATCATTTGAACCAAGAAGAGAGCGAGGCTCTCATCGATATCTGTTCTCAATACTCAGACATCTTTTATCTACCTGGCGATCAGTTAACCTACACTTCCGCTCTCGAGCATCAGATTAAAACAAGTAGCGACATTCCCGTCCACACAAAGTCTTATAGGTTCCCGGAATTTCACAAAAAAGAGGTCGAAACCCAAATAAATAAAATGCTCGATCAAAATATTATACAACCTTCATCCTCTCCTTGGAGTTCACCAATATGGATAGTTCCTAAAAAACTGGACGCCCAAGGCCAACGTAAATGGAGAATTGTAATAGATTACAGAAAATTAAATGATATCACAATCGGAGAAACGTATCCTATCCCTCAGATATCCGAAATCCTAGACCAACTAGGAAATAGCAAGTATTTCACCACTTTAGATCTTACATCCGGTTTCCATCAAATCCTTATTTCCTCGAATGACGCTCCTAAAACCGCCTTCTCTGTGCCCCAAGGACACTTCCAATTTAATCGCATGCCGTTTGGTCTTAAAAATGCCCCGTCTACCTTTCAAAAATTAATGAACAACTGTCTATCTGGTCTTCAGGGTTCACGTTGCTTCGTGTACCTTGACGACATAGTAATTTACTCCCATGATTTAGCCTCACAAGTAGATAACATGAGGGCTGTCTTTGAGAGACTCCGTAAATTTAACCTTAAACTACAACCGGACAAATGCGAGTTCCTTCGCAAGGAAGTTGCATATTTAGGGCACATTATCAGTGAGGACGGCGTAAAGCCTAACCCGGATAAAATTAAAGCTGTTACCAATTATCCTACTCCTAAATCTCCTAAAGACATAAAGTCTTTCTTAGGCCTTGTATCATATTATAGACGGTTTATACCCGATTTCTCGAAATTGGCAAAACCGTTAACTTCCCTCCTAAAAAAGGATGTTGCTTTTCGTTGGCAGAACGAGCAACAACTCTCATTTGAATCCTTGAAACAAAAATTAATCACAGCACCTATACTAGCCTATCCTGATTTCACACAACCTTTCCTACTCACATGTGATGCATCTAATTATGCTATTTCTGCAATCCTATCCCAGGGGACTATTGGACAAGATCGTCCTATCGCTTTTGCATCCAGGACCCTAAATAAGGCCGAATGCAACTATAGTGTCACGGAAAAAGAATGCTTAGCAATTATATTCGGCACGAAGGTATTTCGTCCATACCTTTACGGACATCGGTTCAAAATAATAACTGATCACAAGCCTTTGCAATGGCTTTTTAATTGTAAAGACCCCGGGTCCCGACTCGTCCGTTGGCGATTGAAACTCGAGGAGTTTGAATACGAAATTCATTATAAAAAGGGAAAGATTAATTCTAACGCTGACGCTTTATCCCGGTTCCCTGTTAACCCAATCATTCCCAATACTGGCTCCGCTGGAAGCAAAGACCAATACGACCAGGACAAGGACCTTATGGACCTACTGATCTCACCAGCATCATTTAACGAGAACGAAATTGAACCTTTTGATCCCTTAGCTGAACCTTCTCCCAATCCTGTTGAAGGAAATGTAACGCATCCCGAAACGCAAACGGGCCCTGAGCTTATCACTTTAGATGATCTAAATCTTCCTGAAACACTGAATCCTCCTAACTCTGAAACACTGAATCCTCCTAATCCTGAAACGCCGAATCTTCCAAATCCTGAAACAATAAATATTCCAAATCCCGACATCACCAATTCCCCAATTCTCGATACGCCGAATCCGCCTATCCCTGAAACGCGGAATCCACTGAACCCTGAAACGATACACCTACCAAATCTCGAAGGACAACACTCCCCGATTTCTCCAGACGCTGTAAACACGCAACCTACTCGCGCAGACTGTAACACTGACTATTCTAACTTCTTAAAAGACATTGCCAAAAAAGATAAAGTCTTTAATACGAAAATCGTAGAACATAACCAATCCTTAATGAAGACTCATTGCAGTAATCTTCTTATACCGACTTCCTTAGACCTAGACGAATCGAATACCTATGTCCAAGAAGTGATCGGTAATCTTGAAAATCCTAAAGATGTACTTTATAGTGAAAAACAGTTACATTATTTTGAAGAAACAAAATTCAACAATAAAGTCACTTACCTAATATATACGAAAGTTCACCATTTTGATCAAACCTCCTACCCAGAAATCTTCCTAACCCTGAAAAACATAAAACAACATTTGCTAGAAAGTAACATTCAAGAGATAGCAGTTTCCGACTTCAAAAATCCATTTGAAAATTTATCTTTCACCAAAATATATAACATCTTAACCTATTTATTCCACGACTCAAATATAGTAGTAAACATCTATCATAATGACATCATCCATCCGACTCCCACTGAAGTAAAGAAAATCCTATATGACAATCATGATATTCCATCTGCTGGTCACCTTGGCTCCACAAGAATGTACAACAAAATAAGAGAGCGATTCTATTGGAAAAACATGCGTAATGACATTGAGCAGTATGTAAAAAATTGTCCCTTCTGCCAAACCAACAAAGCACTAAGACAAACGAACAGAGCTCCTATGCAGATTACCAGCACTTCTAAATCCCCGTTTGAAAGAATATCCTTAGACATAGTAGGGCCTTTACCCGAATCGGGCACCGCTAAGACTAAATATATACTTACCTTACAAGACGACCTGACGAAGTACTCTACTGCATATCCGATTAGAAGTACGACCGCTGAAGAAACAACCGACTGCCTCCTTCACTTTATTTCCTTATTCGGTATTCCAAAAACCATCCTCACGGACCAAGGTACCAACTTTACCGCAGAACTCTTCAAAGAAACCTGTTCCTTCCTTAAAATAAAACAACTCTGGTCATTTCCATACCATCCTCAGACCCAAGGAGCACTTGAGCGCTCACATTCGACACTTAAAGAATACTTAAAATCTTATGTGAATGACGAACAGACAAATTGGCCACGATACGTATATACAGCCATGCTGGCTTATAACACGACTCCACATTCGACGACTAACTTTTCCCCTTACGAACTCCTATTTGGGCATAAACCATTTATCCCCAGCTCCATTTATGACTCTCCTAATATTACCTATTCCGATTACGTAAAAATGCTACAAAACCGGTTGAGATGTTGTAGGGAAAAGGCGATTGAACATTTAGAAAGGTCAAAACAGACCTCTAAAACATACTACGACACACACACCCGACCTGTGTCTTATAGAGTCGGTGATTACGTGTACCTAAAAAATCATCTTAGACTTAGGAAGGCTCTCTCTCCTGTATGGAAGGGACCATATAAGGTTGTTAAAATTAACGGCAGAAGCTCGCTCACTCTACTAATAAATCGCCGTCATGTTATTCATCACTTCGACGAAGTGAAATTAGCTTCCAGAGCAGACGCTCACAACTAAATAATTAGTATTTAGGTAATTAAGATTTATTAATTAATTTTATTGTTACTTTATGTAGGCATTAGTTTTATTCTCGATATTCCTTTACAGCAACCCTTCGTCGGGGGAACAGTTCGTCGAACCACTAATAAATTCCTCGGGTATCTATTTCGACCCGTTAGGGACTTTAAACTTAGTCGATAGTTATCTTAGTGTTATAATTCCCCTAGATATATCATATATACAACCTCATGTAGTAGACTTATCAACTAGTATTAATAATTCCAAATATTTATGCGAAGGAAGTAAAATTCTTAGCCATTTAGAATGTACTAATCTCTTTTTACTATTAACTACCCGATACGAGGACATAAAGCGTGATAGTGAAGCTTTATTCAACCTAACTCCTCGCCGCTCTAAAAGAGATGCCATTCTCGGATTTATCGGAACCTTGTCGAAAAAACTTTTCGGCACAATGGATGAAGATGACGCCGCTCGCTACGACCAAGCTATCCGAGATGTACAAGCAGATGAGAAAAGATTAGCTTCTCTTGTCAAAGAAAATATCCTAGTGACCACTTCTACGCTTAAAGCGATGAACAAAACTATTTATACATTTGAGGCGAACCAACGTAAATTGGCGACCGCCATTGATGCCCTATATGTAAGCGTAAGAAATCTCACAGCTACTTCGCAAGAAATATTGATAAAATCGCGTATTTTAGAGTTAGTCTCAATCATAGAAAATAGTCTTTTAACCTTATCTTTTAAAGTTGAAGACCTCGTAAATTCAATTATGTTTAGTAAATCAAATATTCTATACCCTACCATTCTAACTCCAAAGGAGCTCTACAAGGAGTTGGTAAACAACTACCGATTCATATCTAATTCCAGACGACTACCCGTCCTTTTAAGCCTAAATAACATGAACACTATCCTGAACATATCCTCTGTATCCTGCTATATGACTAGTGATAAGATTGTCTTTGTCCTTAATATCCCCTTAGCTAGTCCTATTGACTTTAAGCTATACCACAACTTACCTTGTCCAGCACCTCACGATGTCAATGAACCTACCTCGTATTCTACCATTATTCCCTCTTCTAAATATATGGGAATAAATAATGATAAAACTAATTACTGTAAATTAGAGGACCTCCAAGGTTGCAAAATAATAAATGGCAACACTTACCTTTGCGACGCCTCGGTGCTGTACTCCACTGCAGCGAACCCAACCTGTGAATCAGAAATAATGGGGAAAACACTTACCTCAATACCTAATACATGTGAAACGAAATTCCTCCATGGTCGCATCCAAATCTGGCAACCCCTGCGAAATAACCAATGGTTATTTGTGGTATCCGAGAAATCAAAATTAAATATAGAATTAAATGTAACACAAGTGGTAGAGACAATAATAAGTGGAACCGGAATCCTACACTTACCTCCTGGAAGTGTTGCATACTGCAAAGATACCAAATTAGTAGCTAAGGATAGTGTTAACATGATTTTAAAACCGATAAAGATGTATGTAAATATACTAAATGATCCATGCTGTAATGCGCCTAGTTTTAAGAAAATTATTCCTGTTCTACCTCCTGTTGATTTAAGTAATATAGATTTAGACTCCGTAGCTTTTGACAATCCCGAGGTATTAAAAGGATTGGATGAAATTTTAGATAAACCGAATATTGTACTTTATGAACATTACTATAATATTGTAATCATTCTTATTATATGTCTAATCTTAAGTTTCGCTGTTTTCAAGATATGTAAGGTGACTGGCATCCATAAGAAAATATCCTTTACTCCAAAACCAAATCCAAATCCTGATCCCGTCAACGATGACACCGAAATCCCAGAGACTCCAACACCACGACTTCGCACCCATTATCCGTAAACTTCACCTTAGGGATGTAAGTTTACTCTACATCGGGGGGCTGTTATATCCCTGATGTGTAGGGCTTTTAGCAGACTCACCACCCTTCTCAGCACTCCACCCAAAAGTGCTATCCTAGCACTTTTGGCTCCCTTGCTACTCCTAGCCTCGGTTCAGTCAGTCACCGGCCAACCATCAGAGAGACCAGAAGTCTCCTTTATCCGTGTTCTATTCTAAGTCTTGTTCTAAGTTTTATAGTGAAATAAAGTGTGTAATAAAAAGATCCTTTTTTTAAAAACGCTACCAAGTTCCCCCGTATAACAACTTGTTATATCCCTGATGTGTAGGGCTTTTAGCAGACTCACCACCCTTCTCAGCACTCCACCCAAAAGTGCTATCCTAGCACTTTTGGCTCCTTTGCCACTCCTAGCCTCGGTCCAGTCAGTCACCGGCCAACCATCAGAGAGACCAGAAGTCTCCTTTATCCGTGTTCTATTCTAAGTCTTGTTCTAAGTTTTATAGTGAAATAAAGTGTGTAATAAAAAGATCCTTTTTTAAAAACGCTACCAAGTTCCCCCGTATAACAACTGGTGGCAGCGGTGGGATACGGATATTCCAGTGCCGGTGGACTCATTTCCAAATTATACTTCAAAATAAATTTTCAAAATACTATTTCCAACTATATTCTATTTCAAAATAATACTATTTCAAACTAAATAATACCACTTCATACTACTTCGTAACGAATAAACAATTTTATTAACAATCAAACTAATAGTGTAATAAGTGACAGTGAAAATATATATAAATAAATAAATAATAAGAAAAAACTATACTTACCACGATCTACCTACCTGTCATCACGAAGATCTCGTCGCATCCAAGAGTACCTGGTCATCCTACATACAAAATCGATAATTACCTAATAAAACTTCAAGCGGTGTGCGTGAAAAAAAACCATTGAGAGCAAGATATCAGGGAGTCGCCGTTGACGACACATCGAGTGGAATTCCTACGTCAACGCCAGACATAAACATCCTTCGTCGCTGCAAGCGTAATGTTACTGATAACGCTCGCCTTACTATATACATTGTAAGTGTTATTGTAATATTTAAATCATAACATTTAGGGTTCCGTCTCACTAGCGTTTTAATTTTACTGTGTATTATTGTTTTATTTTACTGTTTTTTTTATTTTACTGTGTTTAATTTTACTGTGTATTTGTTAATATGTCAAAAGTTGAGAAAACAGTTGTCGAGATGCTGAATGCCCCGGAAAATTCCAGGGAATGTAGGAGCCCGACTCCTCTCTCATCAAAAACAGAGGTCCCACACCTAGAGGTGGACTTAAACACCCTTTTAAAATTTATAAAACCATATAATGGCAACAAGGACACATTAAACTCATTCTTAGTAAATTGCAACAATGCTTATGATATGGCTTCCGAAGCGCAAAAACCGATTCTTTTTAAATATATATATTGCCAACTCGAGGGCAAAGCCGAAATAGCCTGCTCAATCAAGGAGTTTAAAAAATGGCCTCAATTAAAGGAGTTCTTAAAAACTCAATTCGGCGAGAGAAAACATTACTCCCATTTATTGGCTGACCTGCAAGAGACCAAACAATCTCCAGCAGAGTCGGTCAACCAATACTCGCTCCGGGTCGAAACTTGTCTCTCTCAACTTTTGACGGAAATATCTTTATCGGACACCACACTAAAGGAGTTGCCAGGAAGGATAGCCGCGATGGAGGATCTAGCCCTCCATCACTTCTTGATTGGGCTTAACCCCAGGATATCTAGTATAGTGAGATGCAGGGCACCTAAAAATTTAAACGAAGCCGTTAACCTAGCAATATCGGAAGAGCGCATACAACAATGCATTTACAAAAGGTCAATGCCAACTGAGGCGAGACCTAACTTATCAATGAGGCCTAAGTTTTCCACGAGACCACAATGGCGTCCTGTAGAAAACCGCCCGCAGCCTGGTCCCTCTCGTCAACCGGAGACGATTTACTGCCGATATTGTAAATCACCGGGCCATGACATAAAGGATTGCAAGAAACGTGAATATAATAATAATCGCTACCGTCAACCCCAAGTTAGACCTTTTATGCCAAATTCATACGACAGGAACCGCCAAGTCCACTACGTGGACACGGAAGAATCCGAGGGGCATGATGAAATCGATCATTTAAACACGAAACCGTCTCACCCAGGCGCCGTGTGAGACAACAGGTGTTAAGTAACGGCGTCAACAGACACAAACACATGCACACACCACTCAATACAAAATCACAGGTCACACGACAGGGTAACCAGCCCCAAAAAGGAGACCTATGTCCAGCATCTAACTTCACAGTCCACACGGGTAACCAGCCCCAAACAAGAGACTACATTTCAAAATCACAGGTCACACGACAGGGTAACCAGCCCCAAAAAGGAGACCTACGTCCAGCATTTAATTCAACAGTCCACACGGGTAACCAGCCCCAAACAAGAGACTACATTTCAAAATCACAGGTCACACGACAGGGTAACCAGCCCCAAAAAGGAGACCTACGTCCAGCATTTAATTCAACAGTCCACACGGGTAACCAGCCCCAAACAAGAGACTGTATTTCCACACCACAGGTCACACGACAGGGTAACCAGCCCCAAATAGGAGACCTGCGTTCAGCACCAAACCTCACGGTCCACATGGGTAACCAGCCCCAAGCAAGTGACCACACCTCGACGACTCAGATCATACAACAGGGTAGCCAGCCCCAAAGCGGAGGTCTGCGTCGAACAACTAATCCAAGCGCTCATACGAACAATCAGCCCCAAGTAGGAAACCTAAGTCCAAATCCGATTTTAAGCAAGGAAATCTACGAGATTAGTATAGATACGACGAAACGTTTGCTACCTCATGTGTTGTTGGACTCACAAGTATCCGATGTCCCTTTAACCTTACTAGTCGATTCGGGTTCTGCCATATGCCTATTGAAAGAATCATGTCTACTCAAAAATCCGGAACTTGCTAAAGAAAAAATTAAAATCAAGGGTATCGACCCTAGCGACGAGCCGACCCAAACTGAAGGTCACTTCCCACTAAAACTAAAACTAAATGAAAACGGATTTGCCGTTCACTTTACATTCCATGTCATTAAAAATATTAACCTTCCCTACGACGGGATTATCGGCACAAATTTCTTGACAGCATTCGGCTGTAAGATCGACTACACTCGCGATGTTTTGAGAATAGGGAAATTAAACATAAAACTACACTTCTCTGAACCTTTTTTCGTTATTCCACCTCGTACCGAAGCGGTGATTGAATGCTCGGTTCGAGAAACTGATCTCAAAGAAGGCATCGTTCTAGATCAACATATTTCAAATGAAGTACTAATCTCAAATTGCATAGTTAAAATTAAAGACAATAACCGCGTAAATCTGACTGTCGCCAACACATCGGAAAATTATGTTAATGTAAAAACGAATCTAAAACTTAATATTGAACCTTTAAATGAAAATCATATATGTTACACAAATAACTTCAATACCCAACTAACTACCAAGAGAACCGACGACGTTATTAGCTCCCTCAGAACAGATCATTTGAACCAAGAAGAGAGCGAGGCTCTCATCGATCTCTGTTCTCAATACTCAGACATCTTTTATCTACCTGGCGATCAGTTAACCTACACTTCCGCTCTCGAGCATCAGATTAAAACAAGTAGCGACATTCCCGTCCACACAAAGTCTTATAGGTTCCCGGAATTTCACAAAAAAGAGGTCGAAACCCAAATAAATAAAATGCTCGATCAAAATATTATACAACCTTCATCCTCTCCTTGGAGTTCACCAATATGGATAGTTCCTAAAAAACTGGACGCCCAAGGCCAACGTAAATGGAGAATTGTAATAGATTACAGAAAATTAAATGATATCACAATCGGAGAAACGTATCCTATCCCTCAGATATCCGAAATCCTAGACCAACTAGGAAATAGCAAGTATTTCACCACTTTAGATCTTACATCCGGTTTCCATCAAATCCTTATTTCCTCGAATGACGCTCCTAAAACCGCCTTCTCTGTGCCCCAAGGACACTTCCAATTTAATCGCATGCCGTTTGGTCTTAAAAATGCCCCGTCTACCTTTCAAAAATTAATGAACAACTGTCTATCTGGTCTTCAGGGTTCACGTTGCTTCGTGTACCTTGACGACATAGTAATTTACTCCCATGATTTAGCCTCACAAGTAGATAACATGAGGGCTGTCTTTGAGAGACTCCGTAAATTTAACCTTAAACTACAACCGGACAAATGCGAGTTCCTTCGCAAGGAAGTTGCATATTTAGGGCACATTATCAGTGAGGACGGCGTAAAGCCTAACCCGGATAAAATTAAAGCTGTTACCAATTATCCTACTCCTAAATCTCCTAAAGACATAAAGTCTTTCTTAGGCCTTGTATCATATTATAGACGGTTTATACCCGATTTCTCGAAATTGGCAAAACCGTTAACTTCCCTCCTAAAAAAGGATGTTGCTTTTCGTTGGCAGAACGAGCAACAACTCTCATTTGAATCCTTGAAACAAAAATTAATCACAGCACCTATACTAGCCTATCCTGATTTCACACAACCTTTCCTACTCACATGTGATGCATCTAATTATGCTATTTCTGCAATCCTATCCCAGGGGACTATTGGACAAGATCGTCCTATCGCTTTTGCATCCAGGACCCTAAATAAGGCCGAATGCAACTATAGTGTCACGGAAAAAGAATGCTTAGCAATTATATTCGGCACGAAGGTATTTCGTCCATACCTTTACGGACATCGGTTCAAAATAATAACTGATCACAAGCCTTTGCAATGGCTTTTTAATTGTAAAGACCCCGGGTCCCGACTCGTCCGTTGGCGATTGAAACTCGAGGAGTTTGAATACGAAATTCATTATAAAAAGGGAAAGATTAATTCTAACGCTGACGCTTTATCCCGGTTCCCTGTTAACCCAATCATTCCCAATACTGGCTCCGCTGGAAGCAAAGACCAATACGACCAGGACAAGGACCTTATGGACCTACTGATCTCACCAGCATCATTTAACGAGAACGAAATTGAACCTTTTGATCCCTTAGCTGAACCTTCTCCCAATCCTGTTGAAGGAAATGTAACGCATCCCGAAACGCAAACGGGCCCTGAGCTTATCACTTTAGATGATCTAAATCTTCCTGAAACACTGAATCCTCCTAACTCTGAAACACTGAATCCTCCTAATCCTGAAACGCCGAATCTTCCAAATCCTGAAACAATAAATATTCCAAATCCCGACATCACCAATTCCCCAATTCTCGATACGCCGAATCCGCCTATCCCTGAAACGCGGAATCCACTGAACCCTGAAACGATACACCTACCAAATCTCGAAGGACAACACTCCCCGATTTCTCCAGACGCTGTAAACACGCAACCTACTCGCGCAGACTGTAACACTGACTATTCTAACTTCTTAAAAGACATTGCCAAAAAAGATAAAGTCTTTAATACGAAAATCGTAGAACATAACCAATCCTTAATGAAGACTCATTGCAGTAATCTTCTTATACCGACTTCCTTAGACCTAGACGAATCGAATACCTATGTCCAAGAAGTGATCGGTAATCTTGAAAATCCTAAAGATGTACTTTATAGTGAAAAACAGTTACATTATTTTGAAGAAACAAAATTCAACAATAAAGTCACTTACCTAATATATACGAAAGTTCACCATTTTGATCAAACCTCCTACCCAGAAATCTTCCTAACCCTGAAAAACATAAAACAACATTTGCTAGAAAGTAACATTCAAGAGATAGCAGTTTCCGACTTCAAAAATCCATTTGAAAATTTATCTTTCACCAAAATATATAACATCTTAACCTATTTATTCCACGACTCAAATATAGTAGTAAACATCTATCATAATGACATCATCCATCCGACTCCCACTGAAGTAAAGAAAATCCTATATGACAATCATGATATTCCATCTGCTGGTCACCTTGGCTCCACAAGAATGTACAACAAAATAAGAGAGCGATTCTATTGGAAAAACATGCGTAATGACATTGAGCAGTATGTAAAAAATTGTCCCTTCTGCCAAACCAACAAAGCACTAAGACAAACGAACAGAGCTCCTATGCAGATTACCAGCACTTCTAAATCCCCGTTTGAAAGAATATCCTTAGACATAGTAGGGCCTTTACCCGAATCGGGCACCGCTAAGACTAAATATATACTTACCTTACAAGACGACCTGACGAAGTACTCTACTGCATATCCGATTAGAAGTACGACCGCTGAAGAAACAACCGACTGCCTCCTTCACTTTATTTCCTTATTCGGTATTCCAAAAACCATCCTCACGGACCAAGGTACCAACTTTACCGCAGAACTCTTCAAAGAAACCTGTTCCTTCCTTAAAATAAAACAACTCTGGTCATTTCCATACCATCCTCAGACCCAAGGAGCACTTGAGCGCTCACATTCGACACTTAAAGAATACTTAAAATCTTATGTGAATGACGAACAGACAAATTGGCCACGATACGTATATACAGCCATGCTGGCTTATAACACGACTCCACATTCGACGACTAACTTTTCCCCTTACGAACTCCTATTTGGGCATAAACCATTTATCCCCAGCTCCATTTATGACTCTCCTAATATTACCTATTCCGATTACGTAAAAATGCTACAAAACCGGTTGAGATGTTGTAGGGAAAAGGCGATTGAACATTTAGAAAGGTCAAAACAGACCTCTAAAACATACTACGACACACACACCCGACCTGTGTCTTATAGAGTCGGTGATTACGTGTACCTAAAAAATCATCTTAGACTTAGGAAGGCTCTCTCTCCTGTATGGAAGGGACCATATAAGGTTGTTAAAATTAACGGCAGAAGCTCGCTCACTCTACTAATAAATCGCCGTCATGTTATTCATCACTTCGACGAAGTGAAATTAGCTTCCAGAGCAGACGCTCACAACTAAATAATTAGTATTTAGGTAATTAAGATTTATTAATTAATTTTATTGTTACTTTATGTAGGCATTAGTTTTATTCTCGATATTCCTTTACAGCAACCCTTCGTCGGGGGAACAGTTCGTCGAACCACTAATAAATTCCTCGGGTATCTATTTCGACCCGTTAGGGACTTTAAACTTAGTCGATAGTTATCTTAGTGTTATAATTCCCCTAGATATATCATATATACAACCTCATGTAGTAGACTTATCAACTAGTATTAATAATTCCAAATATTTATGCGAAGGAAGTAAAATTCTTAGCCATTTAGAATGTACTAATCTCTTTTTACTATTAACTACCCGATACGAGGACATAAAGCGTGATAGTGAAGCTTTATTCAACCTAACTCCTCGCCGCTCTAAAAGAGATGCCATTCTCGGATTTATCGGAACCTTGTCGAAAAAACTTTTCGGCACAATGGATGAAGATGACGCCGCTCGCTACGACCAAGCTATCCGAGATGTACAAGCAGATGAGAAAAGATTAGCTTCTCTTGTCAAAGAAAATATCCTAGTGACCACTTCTACGCTTAAAGCGATGAACAAAACTATTTATACATTTGAGGCGAACCAACGTAAATTGGCGACCGCCATTGATGCCCTATATGTAAGCGTAAGAAATCTCACAGCTACTTCGCAAGAAATATTGATAAAATCGCGTATTTTAGAGTTAGTCTCAATCATAGAAAATAGTCTTTTAACCTTATCTTTTAAAGTTGAAGACCTCGTAAATTCAATTATGTTTAGTAAATCAAATATTCTATACCCTACCATTCTAACTCCAAAGGAGCTCTACAAGGAGTTGGTAAACAACTACCGATTCATATCTAATTCCAGACGACTACCCGTCCTTTTAAGCCTAAATAACATGAACACTATCCTGAACATATCCTCTGTATCCTGCTATATGACTAGTGATAAGATTGTCTTTGTCCTTAATATCCCCTTAGCTAGTCCTATTGACTTTAAGCTATACCACAACTTACCTTGTCCAGCACCTCACGATGTCAATGAACCTACCTCGTATTCTACCATTATTCCCTCTTCTAAATATATGGGAATAAATAATGATAAAACTAATTACTGTAAATTAGAGGACCTCCAAGGTTGCAAAATAATAAATGGCAACACTTACCTTTGCGACGCCTCGGTGCTGTACTCCACTGCAGCGAACCCAACCTGTGAATCAGAAATAATGGGGAAAACACTTACCTCAATACCTAATACATGTGAAACGAAATTCCTCCATGGTCGCATCCAAATCTGGCAACCCCTGCGAAATAACCAATGGTTATTTGTGGTATCCGAGAAATCAAAATTAAATATAGAATTAAATGTAACACAAGTGGTAGAGACAATAATAAGTGGAACCGGAATCCTACACTTACCTCCTGGAAGTGTTGCATACTGCAAAGATACCAAATTAGTAGCTAAGGATAGTGTTAACATGATTTTAAAACCGATAAAGATGTATGTAAATATACTAAATGATCCATGCTGTAATGCGCCTAGTTTTAAGAAAATTATTCCTGTTCTACCTCCTGTTGATTTAAGTAATATAGATTTAGACTCCGTAGCTTTTGACAATCCCGAGGTATTAAAAGGATTGGATGAAATTTTAGATAAACCGAATATTGTACTTTATGAACATTACTATAATATTGTAATCATTCTTATTATATGTCTAATCTTAAGTTTCGCTGTTTTCAAGATATGTAAGGTGACTGGCATCCATAAGAAAATATCCTTTACTCCAAAACCAAATCCAAATCCTGATCCCGTCAACGATGACACCGAAATCCCAGAGACTCCAACACCACGACTTCGCACCCATTATCCGTAAACTTCACCTTAGGGATGTAAGTTTACTCTACATCGGGGGGCTGTTATATCCCTGATGTGTAGGGCTTTTAGCAGACTCACCACCCTTCTCAGCACTCCACCCAAAAGTGCTATCCTAGCACTTTTGGCTCCCTTGCTACTCCTAGCCTCGGTTCAGTCAGTCACCGGCCAACCATCAGAGAGACCAGAAGTCTCCTTTATCCGTGTTCTATTCTAAGTCTTGTTCTAAGTTTTATAGTGAAATAAAGTGTGTAATAAAAAGATCCTTTTTTTAAAAACGCTACCAAGTTCCCCCGTATAACAACTTGTTATATCCCTGATGTGTAGGGCTTTTAGCAGACTCACCACCCTTCTCAGCACTCCACCCAAAAGTGCTATCCTAGCACTTTTGGCTCCTTTGCCACTCCTAGCCTCGGTCCAGTCAGTCACCGGCCAACCATCAGAGAGACCAGAAGTCTCCTTTATCCGTGTTCTATTCTAAGTCTTGTTCTAAGTTTTATAGTGAAATAAAGTGTGTAATAAAAAGATCCTTTTTTAAAAACGCTACCAAGTTCCCCCGTATAACAACTGGTGGCAGCGGTGGGATACGGATATTCCAGTGCCGGTGGACTCATTTCCAAATTATACTTCAAAATAAATTTTCAAAATACTATTTCCAACTATATTCTATTTCAAAATAATACTATTTCAAACTAAATAATACCACTTCATACTACTTCGTAACGAATAAACAATTTTATTAACAATCAAACTAATAGTGTAATAAGTGACAGTGAAAATATATATAAATAAATAAATAATAAGAAAAAACTATACTTACCACGATCTACCTACCTGTCATCACGAAGATCTCGTCGCATCCAAGAGTACCTGGTCATCCTACATACAAAATCGATAATTACCTAATAAAACTTCAAGCGGTGTGCGTGAAAAAAAACCATTGAGAGCAAGATATCAGGGAGTCGCCGTTGACGACACATCGAGTGGAATTCCTACGTCAACGCCAGACATAAACATCCTTCGTCGCTGCAAGCGTAATGTTACTGATAACGCTCGCCTTACTATATACATTGTAAGTGTTATTGTAATATTTAAATCATAACATTTAGGGTTCCGTCTCACTAGCGTTTTAATTTTACTGTGTATTATTGTTTTATTTTACTGTTTTTTTATTTTACTGTGTTTAATTTTACTGTGTATTTGTTAATATGTCAAAAGTTGAGAAAACAGTTGTCGAGATGCTGAATGCCCCGGAAAATTCCAGGGAATGTAGGAGCCCGACTCCTCTCTCATCAAAAACAGAGGTCCCACACCTAGAGGTGGACTTAAACACCCTTTTAAAATTTATAAAACCATATAATGGCAACAAGGACACATTAAACTCATTCTTAGTAAATTGCAACAATGCTTATGATATGGCTTCCGAAGCGCAAAAACCGATTCTTTTTAAATATATATATTGCCAACTCGAGGGCAAAGCCGAAATAGCCTGCTCAATCAAGGAGTTTAAAAAATGGCCTCAATTAAAGGAGTTCTTAAAAACTCAATTCGGCGAGAGAAAACATTACTCCCATTTATTGGCTGACCTGCAAGAGACCAAACAATCTCCAGCAGAGTCGGTCAACCAATACTCGCTCCGGGTCGAAACTTGTCTCTCTCAACTTTTGACGGAAATATCTTTATCGGACACCACACTAAAGGAGTTGCCAGGAAGGATAGCCGCGATGGAGGATCTAGCCCTCCATCACTTCTTGATTGGGCTTAACCCCAGGATATCTAGTATAGTGAGATGCAGGGCACCTAAAAATTTAAACGAAGCCGTTAACCTAGCAATATCGGAAGAGCGCATACAACAATGCATTTACAAAAGGTCAATGCCAACTGAGGCGAGACCTAACTTATCAATGAGGCCTAAGTTTTCCACGAGACCACAATGGCGTCCTGTAGAAAACCGCCCGCAGCCTGGTCCCTCTCGTCAACCGGAGACGATTTACTGCCGATATTGTAAATCACCGGGCCATGACATAAAGGATTGCAAGAAACGTGAATATAATAATAATCGCTACCGTCAACCCCAAGTTAGACCTTTTATGCCAAATTCATACGACAGGAACCGCCAAGTCCACTACGTGGACACGGAAGAATCCGAGGGGCATGATGAAATCGATCATTTAAACACGAAACCGTCTCACCCAGGCGCCGTGTGAGACAACAGGTGTTAAGTAACGGCGTCAACAGACACAAACACATGCACACACCACTCAATACAAAATCACAGGTCACACGACAGGGTAACCAGCCCCAAAAAGGAGACCTATGTCCAGCATCTAACTTCACAGTCCACACGGGTAACCAGCCCCAAACAAGAGACTACATTTCAAAATCACAGGTCACACGACAGGGTAACCAGCCCCAAAAAGGAGACCTACGTCCAGCATTTAATTCAACAGTCCACACGGGTAACCAGCCCCAAACAAGAGACTACATTTCAAAATCACAGGTCACACGACAGGGTAACCAGCCCCAAAAAGGAGACCTACGTCCAGCATTTAATTCAACAGTCCACACGGGTAACCAGCCCCAAACAAGAGACTGTATTTCCACACCACAGGTCACACGACAGGGTAACCAGCCCCAAATAGGAGACCTGCGTTCAGCACCAAACCTCACGGTCCACATGGGTAACCAGCCCCAAGCAAGTGACCACACCTCGACGACTCAGATCATACAACAGGGTAGCCAGCCCCAAAGCGGAGGTCTGCGTCGAACAACTAATCCAAGCGCTCATACGAACAATCAGCCCCAAGTAGGAAACCTAAGTCCAAATCCGATTTTAAGCAAGGAAATCTACGAGATTAGTATAGATACGACGAAACGTTTGCTACCTCATGTGTTGTTGGACTCACAAGTATCCGATGTCCCTTTAACCTTACTAGTCGATTCGGGTTCTGCCATATGCCTATTGAAAGAATCATGTCTACTCAAAAATCCGGAACTTGCTAAAGAAAAAATTAAAATCAAGGGTATCGACCCTAGCGACGAGCCGACCCAAACTGAAGGTCACTTCCCACTAAAACTAAAACTAAATGAAAACGGATTTGCCGTTCACTTTACATTCCATGTCATTAAAAATATTAACCTTCCCTACGACGGGATTATCGGCACAAATTTCTTGACAGCATTCGGCTGTAAGATCGACTACACTCGCGATGTTTTGAGAATAGGGAAATTAAACATAAAACTACACTTCTCTGAACCTTTTTTCGTTATTCCACCTCGTACCGAAGCGGTGATTGAATGCTCGGTTCGAGAAACTGATCTCAAAGAAGGCATCGTTCTAGATCAACATATTTCAAATGAAGTACTAATCTCAAATTGCATAGTTAAAATTAAAGACAATAACCGCGTAAATCTGACTGTCGCCAACACATCGGAAAATTATGTTAATGTAAAAACGAATCTAAAACTTAATATTGAACCTTTAAATGAAAATCATATATGTTACACAAATAACTTCAATACCCAACTAACTACCAAGAGAACCGACGACGTTATTAGCTCCCTCAGAACAGATCATTTGAACCAAGAAGAGAGCGAGGCTCTCATCGATCTCTGTTCTCAATACTCAGACATCTTTTATCTACCTGGCGATCAGTTAACCTACACTTCCGCTCTCGAGCATCAGATTAAAACAAGTAGCGACATTCCCGTCCACACAAAGTCTTATAGGTTCCCGGAATTTCACAAAAAAGAGGTCGAAACCCAAATAAATAAAATGCTCGATCAAAATATTATACAACCTTCATCCTCTCCTTGGAGTTCACCAATATGGATAGTTCCTAAAAAACTGGACGCCCAAGGCCAACGTAAATGGAGAATTGTAATAGATTACAGAAAATTAAATGATATCACAATCGGAGAAACGTATCCTATCCCTCAGATATCCGAAATCCTAGACCAACTAGGAAATAGCAAGTATTTCACCACTTTAGATCTTACATCCGGTTTCCATCAAATCCTTATTTCCTCGAATGACGCTCCTAAAACCGCCTTCTCTGTGCCCCAAGGACACTTCCAATTTAATCGCATGCCGTTTGGTCTTAAAAATGCCCCGTCTACCTTTCAAAAATTAATGAACAACTGTCTATCTGGTCTTCAGGGTTCACGTTGCTTCGTGTACCTTGATGACATAGTAATTTACTCCCATGATTTAGCCTCACAAGTAGATAACATGAGGGCTGTCTTTGAGAGACTCCGTAAATTTAACCTAAAACTACAACCGGACAAATGCGAGTTCCTTCGCAAGGAAGTTGCATATTTAGGGCACATTATCAGTGAGGACGGCGTAAAGCCTAACCCGGATAAAATTAAAGCTGTTACCAATTATCCTACTCCTAAATCTCCTAAAGACATAAAGTCTTTCTTAGGCCTTGTATCATATTATAGACGGTTTATACCCGATTTCTCGAAATTGGCAAAACCGTTAACTTCCCTCCTAAAAAAGGATGTTGCTTTTCGTTGGCAGAACGAACAACAACTCTCATTTGAATCTTTGAAACAAAAATTAATCACAGCACCTATACTAGCCTATCCTGATTTCACACAACCTTTCCTACTCACATGTGATGCGTCTAATTATGCTATTTCTGCAATCCTATCCCAGGGGACTATTGGACAAGATCGTCCTATCGCTTTTGCATCCAGGACCCTAAATAAGGCCGAATGCAACTATAGCGTCACGGAAAAAGAATGCTTAGCAATTATATTCGGCACAAAGGTATTTCGTCCATACCTTTACGGATATCGGTTCAAAATAATTACTGATCACAAGCCTTTGCAATGGCTTTTTAATTGTAAAGACCCCGGGTCCCGTCTCGTCCGTTGGCGATTGAAACTCGAGGAGTTTGAATACGAAATTCATTATAAAAAAGGAAAGATTAATTCTAACGCTGACGCTTTATCCCGGTTCCCTGTTAACCCAATCATTCCCAATCCTGGCTCCGCTGGAAGCAAAGACCAATACGACCAGGACAAGGACCTTATGGACCTACTGATCTCACCAGCATCATTTAACGAGGACGAAATTGAACCTTTTGATCCCTTAGCTGAACCTTCTCCCAATCCTGTTGAAGGAAATGCAACGCATCCTGAAACGCAAACGGGCCCTGAGCTTATCACTTTAGATGATTTAAATCTTCCTGAAACACTGAATCCTCCTAACTCTGAAACACTGAATCCTCCTAATCCTGAAACGCCGAATCTTCCAAATCCTGAAACAATAAATATTCCAAATCCCGACATCACCAATTCCCCAATTCTCGATACGCCGAATCTGCCTATCCCTGAAACGCGGAATCCACTGAACCCTGAAACGATACACTTACCAAATCCCGAAGGACAACACTCTCCGATTTCTCCAGACGCTGTAAACACGCAACCTACTCGCGCAGACTGTAACACTGACTATTCTAACTTCTTAAAAGACATTGCCAAAAAAGATAAAGTCTTTAATACAAAAATCGTAGAACATAACCAATCCTTAATGAAGACTCATTGCAGTAATCTTCTTATACCGACTTCCTTAGACCTAGACGAATCGAATACCTATGTCCAAGAAGTGATCGGTAATCTTGAAAATCCTAAAGATGTACTTTATAGTGAAAAACAGTTACATTATTTTGAAGAAACAAAATTCAACAATAAGGTCACTTACCTAATATATACGAAAGTTCACCATTTTGATCAAACCTCCTACCCAGAAATCTTCCTAACCCTGAAAAACATAAAACAACATTTGCTAGAAAGTAACATTCAAGAGATAGCAGTTTCCGACTTCAAAAATCCATTTGAAAATTTATCTTTCACCAAAATATATAACATCTTAACCTATCTATTCCACGACTCAAATATAGTAGTAAACATCTATCATAATGACATCATCCATCCGACTCCCACTGAAATAAAGAAAATCCTATATGACAATCATGATATTCCATCTGCTGGTCACCTTGGCTCTACAAGAATGTACAACAAAATAAGAGAGCGATTCTATTGGAAAAACATGCGTAATAACATTGAGCAGTATGTAAAAAATTGTCCCTTCTGCCAAACCAACAAAGCACTAAGACAAACGAACAGAGCTCCTATGCAGATTACCAGCACTTCTAAATCCCCGTTTGAAAGAATATCCTTAGACATAGTAGGGCCTTTACCCGAATCGGGCACCGCTAAGACTAAATATATACTTACCTTACAAGACGACTTGACGAAGTACTCTACTGCATATCCGATTAGAAGTACGACCGCTGAAGAAACAACCGACTGCCTCCTTCACTTTATCTCCTTATTCGGTATTCCAAAAACTATCCTCACGGACCAAGGTACCAACTTTACCGCAGAACTCTTCAAAGAAACCTGTTCCTTCCTTAAAATAAAACAACTCTGGTCATCTCCATACCATCCCCAGACCCAAGGAGCACTTGAGCGCTCACATTCGACACTTAAAGAATACTTAAAATCTTATGTGAATGACGAACAGACAAATTGGCCACGATACGTATATACAGCCATGCTGGCTTATAACACGACTCCACATTCGACGACTAACTTTTCCCCTTACGAACTCCTATTTGGGCATAAACCATTTATCCCCAGCTCCATTTATGACTCTCCTAATATTACCTATTCCGATTACGTAAAAATGCTACAAAACCGGTTGAGATGCTGTAGGGAAAAGGCGATTGAACATTTAGAAAGGTCAAAACAGACCTCTAAAACATACTACGACACACACACCCGACCTGTGTCTTATAGAGTCGGTGATTACGTGTACCTAAAAAATCATCTTAGACTTAGGAAGGCTCTCTCTCCTATATGGAAGGGACCATATAAGGTTGTTAAAATTAACGGCAGAAGCTCGCTCACTCTACTAATAAATCGCCGTCATGTTATTCATCACTTCGACGAAGTGAAATTAGCTTCTAGAGCAGACGCTCACAATTAAATAATTAGTATTTAGGTAATTAAGATTTATTAATTAATTTTATTGTTACTTTTATGTAGGCATTAGTTTTACTCTTGATATTCCTTTACAGCAACCCTTCGTCGGGGCAACAATTCGTCGAACCACTAATAAATTCCTCGGGTATCTATTTCGACCCGTTAGGGACTTTAAACTTAGTCGATAGTTATCTTAGCGTAGTAATTCCCCTAGATATATCATATATACAACCCCATGTAGTAGACTTATCAACTAGTATTAATAATTCCAAATATTTATGCGAAGAAAGTAAATTTCTTAGCCATTTAGAATGCACTAATCTCTTTTTACCATTAATTACCCGATACGAGGACATAAAGCGTGATAGTGAAGCTTTATTCAACCTAACTCCTCGCCGCTCCAAAAGAGATGCCATTCTCGGATTTATCGGAACTTTGTCGAAAAAGCTTTTCGGCACAATGGATGAAGATGACGCCGCTCGCTACGACCAAGCTATCCGAGACGTACAAGCAGACGAGAAAAGATTAGCTTCTCTTGTCAAAGAAAATATCCTAGTGACCACTTCTACGCTCAAAGCGTTGAACAAAACAATTTATACATTTGAGGCGAACCAACGTAAATTGGCGACCGCCATTGATGCCCTATATGTAAGCGTAAGAAATCTCACAGCTACTTCGCAAGAAATATTGATAAAATCGCGTATTTTAGAGTTAGTCTCAATCATAGAAAATAGTCTTTTAACCTTATCTTTTAAAGTTGAAGACCTCGTAAATTCAATTATGTTTAGTAAATCAAATATTCTATACCCTACCATTCTAACTCCAAAGGAGCTCTACAAGGAGTTGGTAAACAACTACCGATTCATATCTAATTCCAGACGACTACCCGTCCTTCTAAGCTTAAATAACATGAACACTATCCTGAACATATCCTCTGTATCCTGCTATATGACTAGTGATAAGATTGTCTTTGTCCTTAATATCCCCTTAGCTAGTCCTATCGACTTTAAGCTATACCACAACTTACCTTGTCCAGCACCTCACGATGTCAATGAACCTACCTCATATTCTACCATTATTCCCTCTTCTAAATATATGGGAATAAATAATGATAAAACTAATTACTGTAAATTAGAAGACCTCCAAGGTTGCAAAATAATAAATGGCAACACTTACCTTTGCGACGCCTCGGTGCTGTACTCCACTGCAGCGAACCCAGCCTGTGAATCGGAAATAATAGGAAAAACACTTACCTCAATACCTAATACATGTGAAACGAAATTCCTCCATGGCCGCATCCAAATCTGGCAACCCCTGCGAAATAACCAATGGTTATTTGTGGTATCCGAGAAATCAAAATTAAATATAGAACTAAATGTAACACAAGTGGTAGAGACAATAATAAGTGGAACCGGAATCCTACACTTACCTCCTGGAAGTGTTGCATACTGCAAAGATACCAAATTAGTAGCTAAGGATAGTGTTAACATGATTTTAAAACCAATAAAGATGTATGTAAATATACTAAATGACCCATGCTGTAATGCGCCTAGTTTTAAGAAAATTATTCCTGTTCTACCTCCTGTTGATTTAAGTAATATAGATTTAGACTCCGTAGCTTTTGACAATCCCGAGGTATTAAAAGGATTGGATGAAATTTTAGATAAACCGAATATTGTACTTTATGAACATTATTATAATATTGTAATCATTCTTATTATATTTCTAATCTTAAGTTTCGCTGTTTTCAAGATATGTAAGGTGACTGGCATCCATAAGAAAATATCCTTTACTCCAAAACAAAATCCAAATCCTGATCCCGTCAACGATGACACCGAAATCCCAGAGACTCCAACACCACGACTCCGCACCCATTATCCGTAAACTTCACCTTAGGGATGTAAGTTTACTCTACATCGGGGGGCTGTTATATCCCTGATGTGTAGGGCTTTTAGCAGACTCACCACCCTTCTCAGCACTCCACCCAAAAGTGCTATCCTAGCACTTTTGGCTCCTTTGCCACTCCTAGCCTCGGTCCAGTCAGTCACCGGCCAACCATCAGAGAGACCAGAAGTCTCCTTTATCCGTGTTCTATTCTAAGTCTTGTTCTAAGTTTTATAGTGAAATAAAGTGTGTAATAAAAAGATCCTTTTTTAAAAACGCTACCAAGTTCCCCCGTATAACAGATCGCTCCCTGGTCGAGATACCGATTTTGATGCGATTTATGCATTAGACGCAGTCTTGAAGAAAAGATCTGATTATATTTTGTACTCAATCGGTACATAAATTAGTAAGTTATATTAAAAAAATACTGTTTTGCCAATATTTTTTTGAGGTATTTCTAAAAATTCTCAAAATCTTCTGGGTCGAATCGGTTCTTTTCAGGTTGTCTAAGTTGAGCAGAATCCAATCGAATGCCATCAACGGTCGGTCAAGCCGTTCAAAAGTTATGAGATGTTTACATACACATGCACACACACACCACACAAACACATATACTTACATGAAATATTTCAATTTCTGATGATATTAATAAATGTTAAACGATCAAATCAAACTTAGAACGGCTAATTTAAAGATATTTTTAGTAAGCTTAGGATCTTTCGAACTCTTTAATTGGAAATAAAATAAACAAAAACGGAAACTTTTTTGTCTAATTTTTCTAAAATCAAAGATAATTTAAGTAGGATTTTCAAATTAAACTTATTCCGTTATGTATGTTTAAGTTATCAACAAATAAAACTAACTCCAAAGCTACTGAAGTAAATAAATACTTGCTTCGAATCAGATCAAGTAAAAGAACTCGATCGTATAATATATTCCAATGAGTTTGCTTAGTTCAGAGAATTTAATAAATTCAATCAGAAATGAAAATTATTGTTGCATAATATTTATTTATTTTTGATCTAATGTTAAATGATATTATATGTTGATGCCTTCATAAAGAGTAGATAGAAGAGTAGAGGCGGTTGCCTCACTGCTAAGTATCTCGTCAAACGTTATTATGTCACTAACATCGCGACTAGCCACACAACGACTAGCATGAGTGACGGGTCGTAACAAAAACTTTAAAAAAAAATATTTTCCTGAAAATCTTTTTATTTTTGGTCTCGTACTTCAATACACTTTATTTCTAACACAAAAAGTAGACAGTTCTGAGTTATATTCTGCCAAACAAATGAAACGTTTACCACGTTGAGCGGGACAAAGACAAACACAGAACATATAGTACTAACATAGAAAACAAACGATTGGTTCGTATTCTCGTAGCCGTTAGGCGAAGCATGCGTAACCCATTACCGGACTTGCGAACGCGAATCATCACGAACTGTGAATCGCCGCGCTGCCGTAACCCGTAATTTGCAAACGATTAAGCGAATCATTTTTATCTAACGGATCCTATCAATCGCACAGATTTTAGGACCCAATTTTTTGATTCGTTCAATCGCGAACGACACACATCTAATGCAACCAACTAAAATACACACTCAGGAAATTAACTTCGACCTACCTATTAATAATAATACCTACGAGTAACTGCTCTAGATTTATTAATGTGGTGAGGATTTTTACTCTTTCTTTTGGGTGTTTTGTATGTATTATTTGTGACTGCTACTGACACTCATATATACTATCCATAAGCTATTCTGCACGTTCAAATATTACTCTAAAATTCTTAATTCAGTAACTGATTTTTAATCTAGATCACGAGGATATGATTTTAGTTTATTTCTTCCTCATTTTGCTGTACAAAATTAAGTTACATGTTTTACCAAAGTATAAACATGCAATGTTGTAGATTTACCTTTTATTAGTGTATATTTAATATTTTTAGTCAATTATAATTAAAAATATCAAATAAAAACATAATCACTAAGAGAAATAGTAGCATTTTTCATGATTATTCTGGATTTTCATAATACACTAAAATCCTACTAAAATAATTTTTGCACAATATTAAGCATTGCATTAACAAAATTATTTTAATAGGGTTTTTATCGTAATACCTCTTATAATCTCTCAGCATACAAAATTAATTATTGTGTAAAAAACAAATAAGTAACATATTATATGGAATTTACATTTGAAATCAGTTATTTATTAGACAAAGGAAATTGATGAGATTGGCCTAAAAGACCTACAAGAATATGACGTTAACCGAAATTATCAAATTAAGTTAATGTACAATAAACCCATATTTCAACTTCAAATTTCTAGAATTCAACGGAAACTTTGTAATAGTAAGTAATTTTAAAAAGGAATATTGTTGGAAGGTCATGGAACTATTCAAAGTTGTTTGCTTTTTCTTTGTTTCTAAATCAAGAAAAAATTTCTCTTTTCTCCCATAAAGTTAACACTATTTTTATTTATGACTTACCAAATAAATAGAAAAAACCTCGTATAGGTAAGATGCAAAATTTTATACAAATTATTATATAAAATACAACAAAAATGAAAATATTTCTCACTATAGTCGAAATTTACAACATAGAAGGCTGTGTAAACAAGCTACTCTAAGTATCATCCTAAAGAAACAAAAAGAAACAAGGGTCATCTATTTAATCTGTGAAGAAATAACACATATTTTGCTGTAAACAAACATTATTTAATTTTTAACGTTTAAGTGGTTAAAACTTAAAATCAAATAATCTTCGTGATGATAAGAAAACGTGTTATATCTATGTTGCCGAATGCCGATCTATTTCGACGTGAATAGCTTAAAATAGTGAGTAATAATTTCGAATTCAAGTAATATAAATCTATGAAGGTTTTTTCGTGTATTTTAGTATTATATTATAAGAAGTGTCCTTGATAAAATTTACATTTCAAAAGAAATTAATAATGTATTACAATACGGTTAGCATCTGTCAACATGCTTGGTTTTTTAGGCCAACTTTGTATGGGTTTTCATTATTATCCTTTCCAACATCAAAATAACTAAATTCAAAAAAATTAGTTATTAGGTCTACATTTACCAGTATACAATTTAAATTGCAACTTTTATCTGGAAGATCGCACAAGCTAAAATTGAAAGTAACTAGTATTAAAATTATAAATAAATACACATAAGTTTCACTGGCATAATAACACAAATTGATCTAACTAAAATATGGGTACTAACCAACGATACTAATACAAATACCGCATATTATAAAAATACTGAAATATATTTAATAAACATCTCAACCCAGGAATATAATCATTAATAATTGTGGTCATGACGCAAACACTCGTCCCAGTCGGGAATCGGATCGAATCAATTGCGTCATGGCCGCTAATCACTAGACCAATGGGAGCCATTGATTTACGATGTAAAACTACTGTTGATAGTTTTTCGTTAACTCCTACCCCTATGTAAGACAAAAGGAATAGACCGACTCCTCTGTATAATATTTATTAAATTAGAATCTAAAGGAAGACATAATTTTCAGCGATGTTTATCTGTATTGTAATTACCGAAGCACTACTAATTAATTTTTGGTAGAGTAAACTTTAGTTTTAACTATGTACACTTAATACAATTGCACTGTTTCACAAACACTTTTAATTAATTTACACATATCGCCAACCGCTTTCGTCTTTTACGGCATCTTCAGGGGTCGTAGCCTTGATTTGTGAAACAGTATAAGTGTACATAATTACGAATGGAGTTTCAGCAAGGGCTGATGACAAAATGTATAAAATATATTTAGTTTTAATCTTTCACTTATATGCCTTCGGGGGCATCTCGGCACTCATGCAGTTGTCGGCACTTTTTGAAAGTAACTAATATTTTAATTTTGAGTATTTTTGTAATTTTAATGTAAGAATTATCAAGCCCTCTAACCCCATGTAAGAAAAAATAAGACATGGTCGATCGCCCGAAAACCGCCTTACATTATAAAGTAATGTCCCCCAGGATGGCCATATTTAGGTTCACCTAATATTCGTAGTTCATGTAAAAAATGTAATAAAATATTATACGTACCTCCTGTTAATATGAATTCTACATCGGTATCATATCCATCTAATATGATAGGTATAAGGCTTACAGTATCATTTTCTATTGTGCCACTGTAAGAAGTCTCTAAGAAATTCAACAGTCTAGCTGAAAATGGTAAGATTAGTTCTACGGGGAACATAATATAGCAAAAATGGAATGCGTGATATTTTCTTATTACTTAAGCAAAACATTATGTGAATCATGATTAGTACTTGTCACTTACAGGCATAAATATAATCGGATCTTGAAGAATCTCATATCGAATAACGTATTCAGATATGTTAACAGGGTTTGATAACATTTCATTCTATTATAATAGTGAATATCCATAATCTGTCAGTCAATTGACTTTTTTTTTATATAAACAAAATTTTAAAAATCGTACTGAACGTGGTATTTATTACTCTGATACACTAAAAATGTTAGGCGAGTTTTGTGTGGTTTTCGTTCTTTTGTATTTAAAAATATCTTAAAAATAGATGAAATAAATAATTATTATTTATAGTTTTTGTTTTTCAAATAGTGTGTACATAATATACTGTATTAATGACAAATAATAAAGACAATCCTGACAGAAGTCAATTGAAAACTACAACATTTCTGTAATTTGTTACATATATAATAATATTTTTTCACTGCTTTCTAAATTATCTTAAGGCTCTCGTAATCGGTCACATTTAATAGCAACTGCGTAGGCATCGAGGTAGTATCAAGAATATCTATATATAAATATGTTTCATAGAAATCTCGTTTTGATTTATTTTGTCCGTATGTCCTTAAAAAGATTGTATTATATACGGTGAGTAACAAAAACCCTGTCTGACTCGTTAAAGGGTATATACATTATAGGTAAGGTGGCTACAATACAAAAGAGATCGCTCTTTTGTATTGTAGCCACTTTGTATACGCCAAACCGTGTCTTTGATTAACGGATAGTGTTTTTGTACCACTGTTTATTTTAAAGGCTTACGTGTTACACATAGTAAATCAATATTGGCCACATACTTCGTCCAGCCATAAGTCATTGAGCCATATATAATGTAACCTTAATTTGGTTTCACCTAACAGGAATTGCGTTGACTGATGACTCGCAAAATGCTTTGGCAATATTTTAGAACTGTTGTTCTCCAGAAGATTTTTAAATGATGTAATTATTGTAGCCCGTTTACGAGTCTTAATAGTATATTTCTAGTTTAAAGTTTAACAGCAACTTATATTTAAATCAATAAATTAGATAGGCTACATCAATCGATATGTAAGATTTTGCTAGAAAACGACTTACCTTCTGGAAGTTGTATAATAACTGGAGCGGTTGCGCCACTTGTGTCTTTTCTCTCTGCTCTGATAACCAAATAAATTTGCTGTTCACTGGTTAATATTTCTTCGGTTAGTTGAGTCATCAATTTAATATCAATTTTATTTTCATTTGCATCAATTTCAAAGAACTCTGAGTACGCTAAAACGGTTGTAATTGAAAAACAGTCTTACTAAAGTATAAAATTTTCTAACTGTCTGTCTGTAACACTTTTTTTCATAACTAAACATTTAAAACCGATTTAAAGAAAATTTAGCAACAATATAGATGATTAGATGAATAAAGACCTGGGGTCTAATACAGGCTTAGTTTTTAAAAATAGCCTTTTAGGAACTGCAATAGTTGGATCATAATTTTTATTAAAGATTATATTAATAATCTGCTATTCTACTCATGGACAAAACTGCGCTGTCAGGTAGTTATGATATAAACATACAAGATATGTAAACAAAAGATGTTCGTCTTCCTTGTATATAACCTTGTGACTAGTAGGTAGTAGAGTGTCGCAACATTCCAACCGAGTTTGCTACTACCGCTTTGCTCCATCATACTTCATCATTGCATTCGCCAACCAAAACCACCAGTGCTTACTTATTTTACGACATTATGTGAAATTTATTGAATAAAATAGATAAAGTTGTATTCGCCCTTGTTTGGTTACATCGCCTTACCTATTACTGTTGCCATAATATCAGTTATAACTTTTGTGTTCCGTATGTGAGAGGAGGTAGTTAGTATCCTCCACATGTGATCTATGAATTAGAGATGGGCGTTTAATGGACGAACAGTTTTTTAGACTGTTTCTTTAGCGTGAACGAATAAACAGTCTAACGTTATTTGATAAACTATTTTATGAATGAACTACGCAACACGTCTTTATAAAGTTCGCGGATGAACTGTTGGTTTCGT
The DNA here is from genome assembly GCA_036924255.1 of Apodemia mormo. NCBI lineage: Eukaryota > Metazoa > Arthropoda > Insecta > Lepidoptera > Riodinidae > Apodemia > Apodemia mormo. The sequence continues at coordinate 23,739,981 of JAUPFN010000007.1, read as the reverse complement.
GGAACGATCAGCGCAACCAAAATGGGTATCATATTCAGGACGTCGAAGAGTGGAGTGGAACTCGAAAGTGGTCGTAGGATTATATGTACATAAAATGAAATGAACTTCTAAATACGCCAGGTTGTCTATATCTAATATTTAATTTTATAAATGAAACACTTTTAAGAATATCAATTTTATAATAATGAATAAACCTGCCAGTCCTAAGCCTGGAAAAAGTAAAAAGGTGAGGGAGTTCAGTTCATTTCTATAAACAGTTAACAAGTAAATAATAATCTTCGAAGAATGATAACTACAACGTAATAATCATATTCAGTTTAGGAAGTAAACTAGTCGAAAATTAAACTGTTTTTTCAACTAGTTTATCGTTTACGATAAACAGTCTCGTTGCGTCGACGAAAAATACGTCAACCGCCCACCACTACTATGAATTAGATCACATGCGGAGGATACTAACTACCTCCGTACGGGTAGTGACGCACCGTATTTGCTATACATGTAACGATGTTTACCTATTATCATTAGGAAAGTCGTTTGCCAATCTATGCTAATAAGAAAGTTATATATTTCGCTTAAAATATGTCAATACTTACGGTCATCAATGTGAAATTTTACTTCGTCGTCATATCCTTGCTGTAAATAGATTGTGTCTTCTAAAAGCAATTCATGATTATTTGTGTACGTAGCCAAATAAAATGGCTGTGAAAATACTGGCTCGTCGGGAATTCGGAAATCGTTATTGGCAAGTATTGTTATAGTCCCATAGGACGTGCGTCGAGGGTCTCCCGTCAGATCTACATCCTGTCAGAAAATATATCAATTATTAAACAAGCCATAACATTTCTGTTCACATTAAAAAGTAATATTCAAAACTCTTATTTATTGAACGAGCGAGCAAAGCGAACATCGTTCTTCAAGTCTGCTGGAACAATCTAGTGTTTGTATCTGTTTGTATAAAAGTTGGTTCGACGATAAATTTCATTTATCGAAAACTTGTGCTTTTTGGTAGCCCAAACATGAATGAAAGCGGTAAAGGGCTTGCCGAGATATATAGGCTGACTGGAAAAAAAATGTACATATTGATAAACACGATAGTTAGTGGTGAAAATCTAACAAAAATAAACTATTTCTTTACCACATAGTAAAACTCAACAAAACTAGTTTAATAATATTCAAAAAGTATTGTCACTGCACGATGTACTGACATTCGTTAGTCGCGAGTTCAGTAAACCGCCATATTTTATGAAATGAACTATTCGCCGTGCGCGGCTGTTTGTACTAAACATTTTTGTTAGCAAATTAGGTCAAAACTTAACTTTTTATACATGTTTGGTATCAGAATCGAGTACTGAACACCCTTCTTTAGTATGTACAATATTTTACTAGCCACCTGTATATTAGGGATTGTAAGAAATATTCAAAAAATCTAATTTAAAAGCATCGTAAATTTAGGTAAACGTAAGTTTAGGGCAAACAATTAGTTCTTCATTTTAAATAAATTTTTGGGGTTCCGAAGTAAACTAAGAGCCCTTATAGTTTCGTTATGTCTGTCCGTATGTGCGAAGTCTAGTTCAGAGATCCTTAGTCCTAGAAAGCGATAATTTGACATGAATATACATTATACGTCATGGCAACAAAGTGGTAATATATCAAATCTTAAAATTTTTTTAGGGTATCTCCTCTAGATGTAAAAGTAGCACCCTTCCTTTTTTCCTAGTGTACCCCATAATGTGGGGTATCATTAAAAAGGTTTTTAAAAAATATAGTAGGTTTGTGAAAACAACTTTTCGGTTAAGGGAATCGTTTGTGAAATATTTTTAAAATTATAATTTTTTTAAACTCAAGTGTCCCCTCTCTCACTCTGACAGCTAAACGGCAGGAATAAATTCACGAAAGTAGTAAATATAATGGTTGAAAGGAAAACTATCACGACTTAGAATTCTTACAAGTTTTTAAGTAATAGGCGACCGACTTATAAAATGTACTTAGAGAAGTTTTATAGGCGGTGAACTTGTGGTGCGGATATATCGGTCATTGACTTTAAATAAGTTAAATGTTCATAGTATGAAATAATAAAAACCCTCTTCTTAGTCCGTATAATTGTGATGGATAACTACAAACCCTACATTGCTCATGGCCTGACACGTACTTTACCAATTTATTTTAATTCGCGTTCTGCCAACGCACTACACGCCGTAGTGCCACTCACACCATCTTGACGATTGGTTATCTACGACTGTTCGATATGCACGTACCTTCTTTATACGAACAGTTTACCTCACACGGTTTTTCCGAGTAGCTATTGGGAGCTTTGGAACAGTTTACCTCACACGGTTTTTCCGAGTAGCTATTGGGATTTTTAAGAGAGAGATCAACAAATTTCTTAAAAGCCGGCATCGCATTAGCAACTAACACTTTATGTTGTAAATGTCCATGGGCAGTGGTGACCGCTTTCCACCAGGTGGCCCACTCGCTCGTATGCCTGCAAATTCAATAAGAAAAATTAATTATATTTCATATTCACACAAATGAAAACTGTGATTCGTATAACTGTATATGTGTTTAAGTACTTATCCCGTGTTTGAGATAACTTTAAAAACTTACAAAGACTTTATAATTCTGATTAGTCTAAAGAAAATGTTGTTTTGTTTTAATTTCACAGCAATGTGGCAATGAATCGACTTGAGTTTTTGCTAAGAGTTATTAAAACATCATCAGAATTATTTGCCGGCTAATGAAACCTAGATTATGTTACGCTTTTATGTTAGTGACGTGACAGTTTTTCTTATATCAGCCGTCGTTTATTTGCTCTGTTATGCTATAAATATATCGCAATCTATATTAACATTACAAATATAATAGTGTTTCACTTTGAACTTTTCACACTGTTAGTAAGTATGCTTTTACTCCCGAACTAAAACAAGTAGAATATTTATAAGCGTAAGCAATTTTGAAGGCCAAAATAATGAAAAAATTAAAACTTTAGTGATAGTAATGAACAAATATTTAAGAATGCCTATTTTATTAAAATTATAATTTTATAATATAGCAAAGCAAGGAAATAAGTAATATATTCTCCAATGAATTAAGTTTGATAAAATTATAGCGTCTGGTACTTACGATCTTAAGAATTCCTAAGATTTTGAGCAAAATAGTTTTAACAGAGATTAAATTTGAATTTATTTAGAAATTTCTTCAATATGAATTATGATTATCCAACGGCTTCCCAAAAGAAGGAGGTTATCAATTCGACCGTATATTTTTTGATGTATATGTATATGTACCTCAGAACTCGATCCGGGTGGTACCAGACCCGGGCGAGACAATGCAGAATTCTACCACTTAGTAGCGACGATGGTAGTAACTCGATAGCCAATCGGTCGCCTTTTACGACCTGCCTGCCTGCCTATTGCTACTTACTGTTATTACTGTTATTTCTTTAAAAAAATCTAAAAAAAATCGTAGGTTTCTTACACTTTTTAATCCTACTTCCTACTAATATTATAAATGCGACAGTTTGGGAGTATGTATGTATGGATATTTGTTACTCTTTTACGCAAATACTACTATATGGATTACGATGAAATTTAGTATGTAGATAGCTGAAAACCCAGAATAACACATAGACTATTTTTTATCTCGGAAAGTTAGGTGATTCCGCGGGATTCACTAAAAACTTTTAAAATGCAGCGGGCTGCACGCTGCAGCTAGTTCAATAATATAACACATAATAGTGAATTTCATGATCATTTCATGATTTCACACTCATTCTTGATAAGGTATCACCTGAAATGTACTCAAAATTACTAAAAAAATTAATATATTTACCGTAGCACTTAATGTAAGAGTTACAGGTTCTGGTAGGGATCTTATAAGAGCAACTGATTTTAAAACAGCTTTAAATTCCTTTGGTACTGAAGATGTAACATCGTAACTTATTTCAAAGAAATCGCTTTCATTAATTTCAAAATCGATTCTTTGAGTAGTCAAATCTATATCCTTGACTATTAAATCGTTTACACAGTCTGTTATTACATATCCAGGTGGAATTGGCACTGGTATTGAAAATTCGTAATTTATGGATGGCAACAATTCCGGAGAGTTGTTGTTAGTGTCTATGATGTTTATAGATAATATCTGAAAAAGAAAACAAAATTAGTAAGTAATTCTAAATATATAAAAATTAATTTGACCGAATTCCATTCAGTTATTTAGTCAATTCTAAAAGTTGACATTTATGATAAATAGAGGAAGTTGTTAAAGTCCGGCTAAAATCCAATAAGGATATAATCTCATTAAAGTTATTAAATTAATTGAATGTACAATAAAGCCATATTAACATACGAGGAAAACTATTTAATTGCTAATATGCTTGTAAAAGAAACACACTGCGCATAACTGCAAAATAGTAACCATTGTTATATAATATGTTTTATGATTTATTTATGATGTATACGCGTGTGTGTGTATTTGTATAATTCTAAATTGTTAAAACGCCTTCTTCATTTACTTAATCAACTACAATAACCTCCTGACTAAGAGTGAAAAGTTCTCACGCTATGGTATCAAAAATGTACAGAGTATAAACCAGACGAGTTTTAAGAGAACTATATCTCAAATTTAGTATGACTAATAGTAAAAATCGTTTCCTTAACTTCATAAGTGGAAACCTTTATTCTAACTTTAGAGAACTATATATTCAATTAGTCATGCTAGTAGTGAAAAAACATTTCTTAACTTCGTAAGTAGTCCGGAATAACGTACTTTTTCCGACATATAATATTATATTTTTATTAATGAGATTTCATACTAAAAATTAAACAGATACTTACCAAAGGAACTTGTACGCCATTTGTGCAAGTTAATACAACAGTGATGCCAATTTGTTGTGCAGTTTCATTTTGCTCATAATACTCATAAGCATCATTAGTGCTAATGATAATTTCAGAATTTGCATGAATAACGTCAATATATGGTCCAGCATTAAAGCCTTCGCTTACAGTTGTTGAAAATACACCTATAATAAAATTATGTGAAATGAATCTGTTTCTTCAAACATATCTTTCCTTGGCCTTTCTATAAAATAAATTTAACAATTGTGAAACGTAGTTATGACATCAAGTATTAAAATTTATAACCGTGACTCAATATCACTTTATAGCCCAGTATATTCCTTATTAGGAACCAGCTGCTGCATTATTATGCAGCAGCTGGTTCCTGGGTATAGTATGATAAAGAGATACGGAATGATAGAAAGATATAACCATAACTTTATACGTCAAAGATCTTATAGATTAGGCGATGGACTAAATAGACTGTATAATATGGTTGTATCCGCAAAAACGTGCCCGCAAAGCGTGCATAGAAGTACGCTTTCACGGAAGAAAATAATTAATTATTGATGAAATTAAATTATAAATTATTGATGAAATTAAATTATAAAAATTTCTGTGTATTTTTTAACAACTCTTATGTAACAAACCTTCTTGAATATCATGAGAAGCTTCTCTAAAAAATACTCCTCTATCAACATCTCTTATAGATAATGGTACCGGTACCCCCCACATTGGTACTGAATCAATTGAGCAACCTGTAAAAAATATATTAAAAATTATAATACAGATGTTATGGAACGATTTGTTGATAAACTAAACCAATGAACAAAATCAGACTAAAATCTCTACTACTGATAACTAGACATTATATATAAAGAATTTGACATTGGGGTGCTAAGATAAAAGGTTCATTAATTTATTTGAAAAGAAATTCTAACAATACCAAAATTATTAAACATTTTGTGAACTTAAAATAATTTCCGGGTCGAACGTGAAATACCCGGAAAACTGCTGCACAAATTAGAATTTCGTTTTAGAATACCTATATCAAACAGAAAAGTGCTGTGTTAACGTAATAATCTAATATTGTGGGGAACTACTTATCTAATAAATTAGTGAAAATGAGTGCCGAGAAAAAACGTTGTCTATTGATATGCAACTTGTATTGTATACTCATTGCACTTCACATGTAAATTTTGATAAGGTTCTGATGTTGTAGGTGATTTAGAACCGCGAACAATACTTGTCACTATATGTGACATTATATAACCATGGTATTGCAATGATATACGGGCGAGTTTACCGCCGAGCATATACCGCGGTTTTAACGATTGAGGTATTTAAACAAGAATACTCTAACATTCGTTCCTTACGTTCTTCTTATTTCATTAGACCCAAAGAATATAAAGCTACGATGCTCCTTCATAAACATGAATAATCGTCGTATGTTATTTTCATTCTGGAATGTTTTCTTTTCTTTTCGTTTTCGTTTCTCATGGAATAAAAGAAAATAACATAAGTCGACACATTTATAATAAAGTTATTTATCAAAGAATAGACTGTAACCGTAAACCATAAGAAGAATTGGTGCATGAGTACCAACAACTATTCAACCTCATTTTTTTATATAGTCCTATTGATGATAAAAATGCATGGTGTCGTGGGGCACCTCAGTGCTATATTTTTTAAACCGATGTTTTAAACAATTGCAAAGAATTATTATTTTCAAACGGAACATTTTTTATATTCTTTAATAAAATATATACAAAAATGTTTGAAAATGGTTTTTGACCCATTACAAATATCTCATATCACAAATTATTTTTTAGTTCATCCAAATAAGTTAAACAAGAGTGAAAAAAATTATCTGTTTTTGTTCTTCCCGTTAAGGGTAAATACTGATTTAACCGCAATTTTTGAAAATCAGAACTCCATATTTATAATTATAGGAAGCTTTCCTTATTATTTTCACGGTAATGACAGTATATCTGGAAGTGTATAATATGTAAACCTCTCATTGAATGGCTATATACTAATCAAAACATGGTTGACAGCACTCAAACTTAGACTTTCTGAAAATTTGAACTGATTCGGCTTAGTAAATTTAAATCAGGTAACTCATTCGGGAGTCATCGTTGAAGAAATCTTTTGTAACAATATGTAAGGCGGTTGAACCTGCAGGTTATCCCTGAAACTCCCTCCCCTCTCCTCTAAATTGAGGTATTTTAAGCTCAAAGAAAAAAAACTTTACATAAGCATAGATTTTTGAGCTCGGAGAGTTCAAAGATCGAAAGTTTGTAAAAATAACAGTAGGTATATGTTCTAATTTTCGAAAAGATATATACTTTTAATATATTGACCGCTTTTGACTTTCAAATGGTATTAACGCAATTTTTGAATTCTAAATTGTTTTATTAACTACCAAATCGATATGTTAAAAATGTGGAAGAAAACTTTTTCATCAAAAGATTTTGCTATTGATAAATCCCGAACAAACCAGTCCAATAAAAGATTTTAATGCAATTTACGATATTTGACGGAGTTTTTTAATTAGAAGAGTTGACTAGATTTAAAACAAATCGGTATATTAAACTGAAAGTTATTTTAAAAATACAAAGTAAGTTAGCTGTAAACAACGTAATTTTAATATTTAAAAAGCTATCACGTTTAAAAAAATTATGTAATTTTTATTTTTGAAACGGTGTTATACGTGTATTTAAAAGTGCTAAAATGTTGTAGAAATAAAATAAATTATTGGTTTAAAAATTTCGAAGTTATGTTGAAAAAAACACTATTCAATTCAATTAAATTCAATGTTAAACAATTTATGCATTGGATGTAGTCTTTTGAAGAAAAGAGCTGATTACATTTTGTACTCAATCGATACATTAATTTTGAAGTTATTTTAAAGAACCATTATTGTTCCGAAAAAATTACTGAGTTTTTTTTTAATTCTCAAAATCTCCTGTACCGAATCGATCCAAATTTTCAGACAGCCTAAGTTGAGTGGAATCAAATCGAACGCTATTAACCTAGTTTTGATCGGTCAAGCCGTTCAAAAGTTACGAGATGTTTACACACACACGTACACACACACACATACACACACACACACACACACTCACACACACATACTGACGTCATTGTGACAATAGTCGGAAAACGAGATTTATTAGAGAAACGCATTTTATATGTTGGTCGATTATAACTCAAAAACTTAAAAGCTATCTCATTGATATAAAAAACCCAAGATGCACAATCAGTGTCTCAAAAACGTCCTCTAAAAATGAGCGCACATTTTTAAATGGTGCGCTCATTTCAAACAGAATCGTGTCGATCGCGTCGCTGTCAATTTTATTATTTATTATACATTGCTGTTTAAAATCATCTATAAATCTTGCGCTTTAGGTTGAATGTGTTTTTGCATATACATATGTTTTTGCCATATCTATAACTACTTATGTAAAATTCGCGACAGTTTTGTCAGTTTTGTTTAAGACTGTGTATCTTGGGTTTCTTATATCAATGAGCTATCTAAGCCGTGATTGTTTTCCGTTCAACTTCATTATATTTATTGAATTTATTCCTAACCCCAAAACCAACTATTGAACTGGCAGAGGTTATTATTTCACAAACGAATCCTGTAATCAAACAATTCTTCGCACAAGACTACAATATTTTTTAAAAACCTATCTAACGATACCCCAAACTATATAGTATTATTAATATCCCCATTTTACATGTAAAGGAGATACCCAAAAAAATTCAAGATTTTATGTTACCAATTTATTGCTGTGACTAATATGTATATATTCATGCCAAATAACAGCGTTCCTATCAATCACCTAACGGTTGCAGGCAGCAGCTAGTGCCCTTGGCGATTGGTTAAAAAATAGCGTATCGAAATTACCCCAAAAAAAGTATAGTCGTGTATTTTCGCCGTAGCTAAAAACAGCGACACCAACGACGCGGTCTTCGCAAGTTTAACATTACCCTGTTCGAAAGTGTCATCCTGTAGAAAAGAAAAGTAAACCTCGGGGTAACGCTAGACAGCAAAATGTCATTTAAGCCGCACATAGATATCGTGAAAGCTAAGGCTAAATTTAATGTAGGTGGGTTATTATACAACCTCATTAATAAATTAATGCCAAGTCCTTATCTTTCTCTTGTCAAAGTCGGGGCAAAAGTATGAGTATTTTCGTATTTTGAATGTATTATTAAGTAATCAAACCTCTTTGGCTGTACTGAATCTAACTGGTTGGTTTTAATACCATTAAATGTGACATTCTGAAGATGCAATAAATAAAAAAAAAACTGGTTCCCACCATTTTTAAATTATTTTTCAAGCAAGCAAAATGAACGTATGTGCGAAGAAATGAGGTATATTTTAAAGTTTTATTACAAAAAAGGTAAAAGTGCGACGAACGCCGCGAATAAAATTTGTGCGGTTTACAGACCTAATGCGGTATCAATAAGAGTAGCACAAATGTGGTTCTAGCGTTTTAAGTCTGGAAATTTTAGTTGTGAAAGATGAGGTTTCCTCTTGACGTCAGGCTGTCCATAAAAAAAACAATTGGTGGGAAATAATTTGTCAATTGTTTTTTTTTTTATCACTAATCAAAGTTTTACGTACGCAACGAAAACGGAATTGAGTCGAAAAGATTTTAGAGCGATGATTTTTTATGATTTTAAAAGTTTTCTTTCTCCGCAAGACTGTGCCGCTCGTCTTCAAAATGCTTTTGGGGAGAGAAGCACCTTGTTTGAGCACCGTGAGGTTTGCTGAATTTGAGAGAGGTCGAGTTTCTTTACATGACGAATTTCGTGAAGGGCGGCCTTCAACTGCCGTCAACGAAAATAATGTGGCTACCCCCAGATTACATATGAGACAATTTGAGGACTATTGGGGATTGGTATTAGCCAAATTCAGAAAATTTTACACGAAAAATTGAAAGTTCAGAAACTTTGTTGTCGTTGGATCCCTCATGAACTGACAGCGGAGCAGAAGCGGGCTCGCTTGGAATGGTGCTCACAGATGCTACTGAATTACGACCACGGACATTCTAATGCTGTTTATGACATTGTCACAGAAGACGCAACGTGGATTTATGGTTTTGAACCCGAAAAAAAACAGCAATCTTGTGAATGGGTGTTTGAAAATGAGACAGGCGAGAAACGTTGGTAAAAAAATTATCGCGTTTTTTTCTCAGCTACGGGTCCCATCTATACAATTCCACTTGAAAATCAAAAGAGTGTTAATGCCGAGTGATATTGTACTATTTGTTTACTCAGGGCGTTAGAAAAAGTTCGCGAAAGACGATCCAAAAGCCGTATTCTCCTACACCATGATAACGCTTCTTCACACACGGCCAACAAAACGAAGTCATTTTTAGCTTCCGAAAAAGTACATCTCGTCACTCATCCTGCGCATAGCCCCGACCTAGCACCCTGTGATTTCTGTATTTTCCCCAAAATCAAAAATTTGATGAGAGGTTTTACTTTTACCAACTCCGAAGAGGCAGTGATAGCGTTCAATCAGCACGTAGAAAAACATGTCTTCAGATCTGTGGTACTCCTGTTTTAAAAAATGGTTCGATCGCATGAAAAATGTTTAAAATATAAAAAAATGTATAAAATATGTTTAAAGTTGATTATTTTGAAAAACAATGAACATAGTATTTTGGTTATAACATGTTGTTTTTTTAAGTTACGCAAAACTTATAGTGTGACTTACGTACATATACCTACGTTGTTTTGCCATATTATATATTTTGGTGGGGTACATAAGAAAGTAATTGAGATAAAAGCTATCCTATCTTTTACGTTGGACCAAACAGTAGATATCTATAAAATTTCAATGAAATTAGTTGATATGGATTTCGTTAAAGACGTTTCATACGAATAAATAGAAAAACATATTTAAATGCTTAAATATATTTAAAAACACCTAAACCCATAAATACAAACATCTATGCTCATCAGTTATCACACAAATGCTTGACTCGGACGGGAATCGAGTCAATGCTTCATTGATGCGTAGTCAGGCTCGCTAACCGCTAGACTAACGGGGTGGTATCGATGATATGTTACTTTATTCGCGGGCGTAACCGTGTGGATCAGCTAGTTAAAATGTTAAAATATAACACTTACCTTTGGCTAATTTAAAAATAACTGCCCATAACGAAACAAACACTAAACCAAAATTATATCTACTTCTCTCCATTTTAAAACCTAATAAATAAACATTAATTTAATGACGATTCAATAATTGATTCACGAAATTAAAATGTAATTTGGTCACATCACAATCAAACTTTAAAAAAATGGTAGATTGTATTGTGTATTGCGTTAAATCTTGAAATAAATAACAAAACAGCAAAATATATTCACATTATTTTCAATATAGTAACGTTAAACAAAGCACATTTATGAGTATTATCGTAGTCAACTCTATATAGATTATGATGACGATGCTGATTAAACACCAATGTATCGATTCTTATCTTAGTAAGGAAATTACGTGTCGTTCAGATTATGAAAATTCCACTTGCTAAAAAATATACTAAGGTCCGTTTGCACTAAACTATTTATATCCTTAAGTATTTAAATAGTTTAGTACATAGATTAAACTAAATACAAGGTGTAAGGTTAAGGCAATTTCTTAAGTTGTTAGTGTAGCTTGCATTTACGACCATAAATACAGAGTCTAGAGTACTCACCGACGAAATAAAATCATTCCGCCTTGTCTTATTGTTTGGTTCGATAAAATAGCGCAACATGGTATATTTCTATTTTTTAACGATAAAATGTTTCACACACGCGCCTGCTCATATAAACGCCTACACGTTCCTCGTTTGGTGTGGCGCGTTGCGCGTTGTCTATTTACTCGTAGACTTTGTGTGGTCTTTGGTTTGGTGCATTTAATTTTTTTATAATAGTACTAGTGGAACGCCGCGCCGTAAGATTTATGCTTCGGAATACAGGGCTAGTAATGAATTTTTATATAAACTTTGGAAATGTGTTTTCCAAAGTTTATATAAAGTTTTGGTATACCTATAAAAAAATGTTAAAAACCATTTCAAAAATCATTTTTTTAATTATTATCATTTCGTTAGTCTCGCTAAAACTCGAGAACGGCTGAACCGATTTGGCTAATTTTGGTTTTGAATTAATTGTTGAAGTCTAGGGAAGGTTTAAAAGGTGAGAAAATATGGAAAAAATGTAGTTAAAAAGGCAAAACAACGTTTGCCGGGTCAGCTAGTTATAAATATTTTTTTAAATAATTCAGTTTTCCTTTACTTATATTAGTTTAAAGTTATATTTTAATAATTGGTAAAGTGTGTGTGTCGGGTCACGCGCAATGTAGGGTTCTGAAGTTGCCTATCACGATAATACGGACTAAGAAAAGGATTTTTATTGTTTCATCCTATGAACATTAAAATTTTTCCGGCGTCGGGACGTGACGACCCCATCGCCCGCTGGTGGAATAATCTTCTTCTGTGAAATTATTCTACCGGTGCAGTCAGTCAATAAAAGTGGTAGTGCTATGCTTAGCTGAATGGGCCGGCACGACCGGGGCAATACCACTACCTCACTTAAAACCAACGTAAAGTAACAGCTTTGCTGTTGCGTTCCGTTTGGTCTGTGAGGTTCCCGGAGGCCCTTTCCCCCCTCCCCCTAACACTATGGAAGTGCGATTCAAAGGTAGTAGTTTACCCCAGGGGGGTACCACTAGCGTTAGCAGTGGAGAATCCCCCTCTGGACATCCATGTTCAGGAATTTGTCATCAACCTAATCATGGATGCCCAGGCTGCCCTGCGTACTCTGGGGGGGGCAAAATCGCGCTCACACACTTCGCTGCTCGGGGCAAACGGAACAAAAATCTTCAGGCATCCCCTACCACACTCCACGTGGACTTTACTAATATTAGGGGTCTTCACTCGAATTTAAATGCCGTCCACCACCACCTTGAGACGGCCAAGCCGGCTTTGTTCTTTTTAACCGAGACGCAGATATCTTCTCCGGCTGATACTTCATATCTCTCCCACCCTGGGTACAAATTTGAGCATTCATTTGTACCCCGGGCGGGAGTTTGTGCTTACGTCAGAGAGGATATCTGTTCTCGACGTCTCAGCAGCCTTGAAGGCAAGGACCTATCCATCCTCTGGCTACGTGTAGACTGCGACGACCATCCCCGCATCTATGCGTGCCTGTACAGGTCCCACAGCGGAAATGCCGAATCAGACCGACTCATAGAACACATCCAAATTGCAACAGATTCCGTGCTGCAGCAGATCCCCTCCGCAGAGATCGTGATCATCGGTGATTTTAACGCCCACCATGCCGAATGGCTCGGTTCACGTACTACCGATCATGCGGGGAGATCTGTTCATGATTTTGCTTTAGCGTATGGTATGACACAGCTGGTTACCTCGCCTACGCGTGTTCCAGATGTGGACCACCATCTTCCTTCCTTGTTAGACCTTCTGCTGACCTCACACCCAGACAGTTATCAGGTTTCTGTAGACGCTCCACTTGGTTCATCGGACCACTGCCTAGTACGGAGCAAAGTGCCGATTTCGCGCTTATCACGGCCTCGTTCTTCAGGCTACCGTCGCGTTTGGCACTACAGGTCAGCAGATTGGGACGGGATGCGGTCTTTTTTTGCATCTTACCCATGGAGGCGTGTGTGCTCCTCACTGGACGATCCAGATGTCGTTGCTGACTGCGTCGCTGATGTGGTGCTGCAGGGAATGGAACTTTACATTCCATTTTCTGCTGTACCCGTTGGTGGCAAATCTAAGCCATGGTTTGGTCACCAATGCAAAACGGCTTCACGCCGAAAGCATGAATCCTACCATGCCTGGGCTGCGGCATCGGCATCTCAGGATGTAAATACCAGCACACTCAGAAAGGAGTACAATTATGCCTCTAGGTCTTTTAAAAGAACCATCGCTAAAGCAAAATCCGAGCACATTGGCAGAATTGGCGGGAAGCTAGTTCGCCTTCCTTCGGGAACTCGTGCGTTCTGGTCTCTAGCCAAAGCTGTTCAAGGCAATTTCTGTATGCCCTCTTTTCCACCTTTGCACAAAGATGATGGCTCTCTAGCCCATTCTGCAAAAGAGAAAGCTGATCTCTTAGGCTCATTTTTTGCAGCCAACTCGACTTTGGACGACCAAGGAAATACACCACCTACTATCCCGCGGTGTGATACTTCCATGCCGGAGGTAAAGTTCTTGCAAACTACAGTGCGTAAGGCACTCTTTTCCTTGGACGTCCATAAGTCGAGTGGGCCTGATGGCATCTCTCCAATCGTGCTAAAGATGTGTGCTCCAGAGTTGGCACCGGTTTTAACGCATTTGTTCCGACTCTCCTACTCAAAAGGCGTCGTGCCCATAACTTGGAAGACCGCCTTAGTGCACCCAATCCCTAAAAAAGGCGATCGATCGGTCAAGTCCAACTATCGGCCTATAGCGATAACCTCCTTATTCTCCAAAATAATGGAGTCCATTATTAACTGCCAGCTTCTGAGGTATCTTGAGGAGCACCAGCTGATTAGTGACCGCCAGTACGGTTTCCGTCGCGGACGCTCAGCTGGTGATCTTCTGGTTTACTTAACACATAGATGGGCGGAGGCAGTCGAGAATAAAGGAGAGGCATTGGCAGTTAGTTTGGACATAGCGAAGGCCTTTGATCGGGTATGGCACAGGGCACTTCTTTCCAAGCTTCCATCCTATGGGCTTCCTGAGAAATTGTGCAAATGGATCACCAGTTTTCTGACGGATCGGAGTATAAGGGTCGTTGTTGATGGTGCATGCTCTGACCTTAAACTCGTCAATGCTGGTGTTCCTCAAGGTTGTGTGCTATCGCCTACGCTGTTTCTTCTGCACATTAATGACATGTTGCGATCGAGCAGCATTCATTGTTATGCGGATGACAGTACGGGCGATGCTTTGTACTCTGGCCGCAGCGGAATTTCTCTGGAACACGTCAACGAGTGCCGGAACAAACTAGTGTCAGAAATTGAAGCACAACTTTCTGTTGCTTCGAAGTGGGGTCGATTAAATTTGGTCCAATTCAACCCCATTAAGACACAAGTTTGCGCGTTTACCGCTAAAAAATCACCCTTTGTCGTATCACCTCGTTTTGAAAATACTTCCCTGAAAGCCACAGCCAGTATTGGAATACTTGGAGTCGACATTACGAGTGACGTTCAGTTCCGCGGTCACTTGGAAGGCAAGGCCAAACTAGCCTCTAAAAAGCTGGGAGTTCTCAGTAGGGCCAGGCAGTACTTCACACCGGCCCATCGCTTATTACTTTATAAGGCGCAAATCCGGCCTCATATGGAGTACTGCTCTCATTTATGGGCGGGAGCTCCTCAGTACCAGCTCCTTCCTTTTGATCGAATTCAACGTAGGGCGGCTCGAATTGTCGAGGACGAGACTCTTTCAAATCGGCTTGATTCTTTGGCGTTACGTAGAGATGTGGCATCACTCTGCATCTTTTATCGGCTCTACCATGGGGAATGTTCCGAGGAACTGTTTGGATTAATTCCTGCTGCCGAATTTCACCATCGGACATCGCGACAAAATTCAAAGTTCCATCCTCACCATCTCGATGTCTGGAAATCCACAAGCGTGCGATTCTCGAGGCATTTTTTGCCCCGCACCACTCCTTTGTGGAACCAGCTATCGGCAGAAATTTTTCCAAATGGATACGACTTAGGGACCTTCAAGAAAAGAGCTTACTCATTCTTAAAAGGCCGGCAACGCAATTACAAGACCTCTGGTAGTGTGGTTGTCTATGGGCGGCGGTAATCACTTACCATCAGGTGAGCCTCCTGTCCGTTTGCCCCCTCTTCTATAAAAAAAAAAAAAAAAAAAAAAAAAAAAATTAGCCTGTTTAATGTCAATGACGGATATATCCGCAGCACCACTTTTCCAAGTACACTGTGTTTGTCCGGGCTCCTTTGAAGAATAATAGTGGTAGAATAAATAGGTAAAACTCTAACCCAGAGGTAACGGGGGAAAAGGCTCAAAAGGTTAAAGCTTACTTTGTCAAGGTAAAACTCTAACCTTGACAAAGTAAGCTTTAACCTTTTGAGCCTTTTGCCCCGTTACCTCTGGGTTAAATCAATAGAATTATTCATTAGCTGAAATTACAAAGTTTTAGAATAGTTTATGTTATTTGCCCGTAAATAAAACCCATAAAGGGAGTAAGATTTAAGAGTAGAAAGAAGTTTTCTCAGTTACATTATTAAATTATCGTCTCCAATTTTCAAACTAATATGCCTGATTTAATACCTGTGCTATAACCTAACATAATTAAAAATAATAAAAAAGTGTAAATTAACCATATAGTTTTGGAAAAACTTATTTTTATTTAAAAGAAATTTTGAGATGTTAAACTCAAAAAATGCAATTTAAACATGTTAATATGAGGGGCATCTAATGTGCGACTTCTTTGATTTCGAAATGGCTAAGAGTTAGCCCTACGTGTTGAAATTGTGACGCTGGACTGTGATAGTGCAAGCTAAGTGCTCAACCAGAGTTTATTAAGTTTGGGCTGCTAACGCCCGCGCTAAAAGCTGACTTCTGTAAGACCAGACCTCTGACCAATTAAGTAGGTATTTGACGTCGATGTCGTATTATATTGTGTGTATTTGTGTCAGTATTGGTAACATAAATAGATCATCAAGGTATTGGACATCTTCTTCCTACTTAAAGATATATTAAGCGTATTTGTAATAATAAATATTGTATTATGGAAAAAATCTTGTCCAAGTTTTGTTTGTTCTTAGGGTTTAATACTTCCTGTGTGTTGGTACAAGCTTATTTCAAGAATAGACCTACTGCTGTTCTGCCAGGCAGATCGTAAAAGGCGACCGATTGGCTAAACGTGTCACTACCATCGTGGCTACTGAGTTCTGAAACGTCTCGTTCGGGTATTTGGTGCCACCACCTTATTTATTCCTGCCGCAATATCGTCAGTGCTGGGCATTGTCGTGTTACAGTTTGGAGGGTATGATAGCCGGTAGATTTATACACGTGGCATTGTCATTCCGCCATACGAATAGCAACGCACAATTGAAGTTTTTTTTTATATATCATAAGATACAAGCAAACACGCAGATGGGTCTCCTGATGGAAAGAGTCAACCATCACCCATAGACACCAAAGATGTTAATGGTGCGTTGCTATCTTGTGGCGAGGTTTAATGCCACATGCATAAGTTTACCGGCTACCTTTAACCTTATCCTCCAAACCGGAACACGACAGTGACTAGCACTGACGCTATTGCGGCAGGAATAGATAAGGCGGTGGTACCAGACCCGGTCGAGCTGATGCAAAACTTTACCATCTAGTAGTCACGATGGTAGTGACACGCATAGCCACTTACTACTATAACATTTTAAGACTATATTTTTATATTATTATATTTTTGTCTACAACAGTGGATAGTTAGTAAAAAAAGGTAAAAAAATTCCAGGGAGGGGCAGCTGCACCTCCCTTCCCCCCTCCCCCCTCGGTACGCCCATGGATCCATCCATCCGTCCAAACATCAAAACCACAGTCAAAACTTTCGCATGTATAATATTAATATAGATTATCCGTCCGCACCCGTTTTGCTGGGTGTTAACGAAAAAAGACTATGGCCTATTATTATTCGCGTAATTTCGTGTTCTCACCAATATTCTTCCAGATTAGTCAAGCTGTTCACAAGTTATAATGGGACATACATACAGATAGACGTACAAAACTTTTCAAAATAGTAAAATTCAGGTTAGACAAATATATATCACAAAATTTGACAAAAAATGTATCTTACCGACAGAGGGTAGCTCATATGTAGGTATATAGTAGCATTCGAATAAATTGTGGAATCTTAGTTCGAACATAGCAGTTAATAGGGTATATTTTCGCAAATATTCTAGAACTTGTTTCCATTTAGTTTTCTTAGCGCGATATCTTAATATCGGAAGTCCATATCTTTATTCATAGGTTTGATAAAGTGTATGAAGCATACGAAGAAAGCTATTTTTATTCAATAACAAATAATGGGTCTCTATCTATGAAATTGCCGTTTTTCATGAAATATATGAAGAGTGTTTTTTGTATATTTTTTATTTCTATTATTCAAAGTAATCACACCCATGCAATCAATGCATCTTTGCCAACGCATTGGTAGCTTATTGATGTCATTCTTGAAGAAATCAGCTGGTCGGGAGACAATAAATTCTTCAAAGGCATTTTGTATTGCCTCTCGGGTATTGAATTTTTTTCCGCCAAGAAGTTATCCAAATTCTGGAATAAGTAGAAGTCTGTAGGCGCTCCAACTCCAGCTCTTGTAGCTTGGAGACCGTCTCCTGCGTGGTTTGAGCAAAGAGTAATACAATCTACTCATGTGGTATGAGGTCGCGCATTGTCGGGAAGTCAAGAAGGGCATCAATAAGCTTCCAATGCGTGGCAAAGATGCACTGATTGCATGGGTGATTATTTTGGTTATTAGAAATAAAAAATATAGAAAAAATACGCTTCATTTATTTAATGAAAAATGGCAATTTCATAGGTAAAAACCTATTATATTGGTCAACGTCTAGTAATATCTTATCTTAGTGTCGTATTTAATGGACAATTATTGGGAAAAATATGTCAATCTCTGCGATTGTCCTTTCGGAAATTACAAGCTCACAGATATGTTTCTTTTGATGTATCACAGAATAGCAAACAAAGAGTATCTCTCCTCAAGGAAAAATATAAGCAGAGGCTATAAACACCTAATATATTAATGGATAGTTGCTATCCAGATGGCGGGATAATAGATTAATATTGTAATCAAGATAATTAAGTAACATATGGAGCTACAAGTAGCGCCATATGCTACGTTGATTACCGACTACCTTAATTTCCAAACCGGATAAAAGTGTCAAACACTGACGCTATTACGTCAGAAAAGGGTAAGATCATGGTGCTAAGCCCGCATAGAGAGAGAGAGAGAGAGAGTTGCATGAGAGTTTTCCCCCGTGTGTCCGGGCTCCTTTGAAGAATAGGCTATCTGCCGTTCTGCCAGACAAGTTGTAAGAGGCGATCAATTGGCTATGCGAGTTAGTACCATTGTAGCTGCTAGGTGGTAGAGTTCTGCATTGCCTAGCCCGGGTCTGGTACCACCGCTTTACCGATTCCTGTCACAATAGCATCAGTGCTAGTCAATGTCGTGTTCCGGTTTGGAGGGTAAGGAAGCCGGTAAACTTATGCATGTGGCATTAGAACTTACCACAAGATAGCAACGCACCATTAACATCTTTGATGTCTATTGGCGATGGTTGACCCTTTCCATCAGGAGACTCATCTGCTTATTTGCTATCTTATGATATAAAAAAACTGTTGCGGAACTCTAATATCTATTAGCCATGATAGCAGTAACATCCTTGGCCAGTTGATGACCTTTTGCGGACTACCTTTGTTATAATATTAATAATGCTGGACAAATCGACTTAACCCGAAAGTAAGCAAATTATTTTCTTGTGGTATGTATATATATATATATATATATATATATATATATATATATATATATATATAACCGGAACACGACAGTGACAAGCACTAACGCTATTCCGGCAGGAATAGGTAAGGCGATATAGTACCAAACCCGGGCGAGACAATGCAAACTCTAGTCATGTAGTAGTAGTCATGATGGTAGTGACTTGCATGGCCAATCGGTCACCTTTTACGACCTGCCTGGCAGAACGGCAGTGGGTCTATTCTTCAAAGGATCTCGGAACCAATACGGGGAAAAATAATGAAGTTAAAAGAAAAACTATCACAGCGTAGTAGGCTTTATGAGTTTACGATATAAATATAAATATTCACGGGACAAATTGTTACATTTACTGATCTAACCTCAAAGTAAGCAAATTATTTGCTTGTGTTATGGGTGTTAGTCATCGATACTAATACATAGAAATACATATATAAATACTGGAATATATTTAATAAACACCTAAACCCGGAAATACAAACATTTATGCTCATCACACAAATGCCTGTCCCCATCGGGGAACGAATCCGATTCCCATTGATTGCGTAGTCAGGGTCGCTAACCACTCGATTAACGAGGCGGTCAAATCATAGCACTATTCCACGTGTCCGGGTACCTATTGCTTTTTTTTTTTGGAGGACTGAATCATTGCTGACCCTAAGAACCCCCCAACTTCGTCAAGCGTGTGTACTAGTGGTCCGGTGTCGGAGTTGACCACATGAAGTCCTATGTTCGATTTCCGGGTCGGGCAATAAAAAATGTATTTTTTTTTTCAATATTCTGATAAAAACAACTTTGCCGTACCCAGTTGGCGATATACTTGACATTTGTGAATCTAACGGCCAATACACTAATATTGTTTTAGTATAGGCCAATCCTAAATAGTATTAGTCCAAACTAGGTTATAATCACTTGTACTTTAATTTCACTACAAATATAGACAAATAATTTTAAATTAATCGACCGGTTTCGCTTTAAAGCATCTTCAGGACGTAATATTCTGTCACTTCTTGTCTTAAATAAAAATTGTATGCTGTCACTTCTTGTCTTAAATGAAAAGAACGTGACAGCATACTATTTAGGATTGTCCCAACCTAAGACAATGTTAATGCGATTGGCCATAAGTATCTTCAGATAATTGTGGGTGCACTGGATGTACCTCTGTCTACCTCTTCGGGGATATAGGTGTGAAGATACTTTTTTGGAATAAAATATAAATTAAAAAATCAAGTATTTTAATAACGTGCCAGCAATGTAAACTTTTATTAATATTTTTTATTGATGAATAAATTTTAACACTTATTATATTGACGAATACAAATCCAAAAACACAAAAACAACAATGAAAATTGATCCAGCCAATCTTGAGTTATTCATGGTGTAACTAACGCGACTTTGTTATATATATATATATATATATATATATATATATATATATATATATATATATATATATATATATATATATATATATATATATATATATATATATATATATATATATATATATATATATATATATATATAATAATTGTAATATCTCTTATTCTTCTTAGTATATAAAAAAATTAGCAAGTTTAAGTTTTTTATTACATATTGCATCTATACGAGTTCTCCAATTTCAGTACTTGTCAATCTTTATTCTTAGAATCTTCTTTATCATTACAATATAATTTATGATATATCTTCTTCGTCGTTATAATAAAATTGCTTTCTAATGCATGTTTTATTTTAGCAAAACAATTTTTACCATTCTTCACTAGAACCTTGATCATTTATCTCTAAACTTTCTTGGGGTTTTCTGTTAACACTTACATTTAATGCTAATAATTGTTGCATTGGAAGTCGAGGTGAAAGGTTCACCATACTAGCCCATTGTCCAGTGCACAATTCGGGAAACTTCAACTTTTTTAAGAAATGACCTTCCAAATGCCAAGGCGAGACGCACGTTGGAGAATAGTCCCATATTTTCATTTCGTTCAATCTCACCCACCTGTAATATAAAACAATGAAAGCTTTCATTTCAGCTAGTACTTTGTATTAAGTAAATTTACTTTCACAAGTTTTGCTTACAATCAAATTTTGATAAAACGTTAGAAACAGTAATTTATTTCCAAACAAATTAAAAAAGATTCTTTATTGTTTATTAAAACTAATAATTTACACGAATATTAAAATGAAAAAGTTTATAATGTTTGATTTGAATAAGGAAAACATTAAGGGTATACAATGAGTCGTAATTTTTTTTATAATATAATATTTTTTATAAATTCAAAATAATTCTGCACGTGGTTTAGAGGATAGGCTATCCGGCTCAGATTATGAGGTCTCAGGTTTGATCCCGGAGTCGGACAAAAGTGTTGTTGAGGTTTTTTCGAGGCTTTTCTTGAAAATCCAAAATCTCAATAGCAGTAGCACTCCCGTACCTCGAATGAGCACTTAAAGTCGCCAGTCCCAGCAATAGTCGCTAATCGACATCAGGTCGGTGAAATGCGGTAATAGAATTCACCACTCTATCGTCGTCTGTAGATGTTCGGTTTACTACCTACTCTGCAAGGGAACTGGGCGTGATGATATTTTTTACTTTCGAAATGATATATGATATTTTTTTTAAAGTTTGATTGTATTTTGTTATATATTAAAAAATACTCCTGGTGACCTACAAAATAAGCTTAGAAAAAAAATTAAGAATAATAAATTGTGTGTGCAATTTAGAAAGTACCTTCTGTAAGTAGGATAATAAACATACACACTTAACACGCCCGGAGTAGATCAAGTATCTCAGTAGGTGTAGGTACTAAACTATAGTGAGTTTACGACACTTTCTCTCACGGTTTAACTCAGCAATATATAACTTGATACTTAATGAATATGTCATTTCCATTTTACATTTAATTGACATGTCACTATAATTTCGATCGCTTTGGTGTAAATATTGGCCTTGGTGTAAAAATATATAATATTATCTCGATTTTTTAAATTTTCATTTTGTGAACTATATTGGGTTAGCAATAAATTCCAGTAATTGAATGGTCAAAGTGCCTTAGAAATTGTAAATAATGTCATCCTAAGGTCATAAGGTCATCCTAATAATAAGACATTGGGCGGTTTGAATACATATTATTTTTTCTAAATTAGTCGAATACTGCTATTAAAATTTTAATAAGAAATATTTGGAATATCGAAAAGAGAACAAGTTAAACATAAAATAGTACAACATTATTTTTTCAAAATAAGTATTTATAATTTTTTTACTTTATGGGACAATTCACGTCATCCGGACAAGGAAAAAAAAGTGAGGTTATGAATTTTGCTTATATTCTGGTCAGTTACAGTTTTAGTAGACGTTAATACTTACATACAATTTTTTTTTCGTGTGACGCTTAATTGTCTAGTTATCGTCTTCTGAAAAATGGTCATTTTTTAGGAAATAAATTTTCAACGTTGTTGTAAAAACCAGTGAAGTTATAATAATACCAGTGACGTTATAAATGAAGTTTCTTCAAATATAGCCCGAAATACGTTATTTTAAAATTTTTGGTCAAGATTAAATTTTTGTTTGTTTTTGTTACAGAAAACCGAAAGTAAAATTTTCACATAAGGTTTTGAGACTGATCGACATAATATTTTTAAATATTTTGATTCCAAATTAGAGCGCCATGTTTCACAGAAATCATTCACAGAAAAAATTAAATTGATCGCCATTAGTTTAGAAGTTATATTAAATTTAGTACCAAGGCGTCGCACGGGGCGCTTTTTAAGTCAGCTGATTTATGTGAAAACTAGTTAATATACTGCGATATTTGATTATTATTCGAGTTTATTTATTCTACAATTATTATATTATTCTACAATTATTAATAAAATACAAATATTATTTTTTAAGAAACGCATTTTATTATTTTAAAAATGAATACATTTTTTGTATAATAACAAATTAAGATGAACTAATACTAACAGAGTTTGGAGCTTTGTTTTTTAAAATATACCGTACTTATTATACTGAAATCGTAATATTGTGCCAAATGTTAAGATTAAAAGGACACAATTAAAGATGGATAATGAATAAAAATGAAATAATAGAGCTTTGATATGGGTTGCTTAATTTTTAGTCCGTCAATATTTTTACAGAGACGCATCGAAATTAGTTTAAAGAAACAATATCTGATTGTGCTTTGTGTTTCCTGGATTCATATTTTTACGGATTTGGAGCGAAAAGAACTTGTAACTATATTTAAGCCGTTAAATATTAAATTTGACTGTTGTATACTTACGCGGATATATATAATGCATGGCAATCACAATGCCAAGGATTATTAGACAGCTTTACATTTGCCAGTTTTGGTAAGTAATCCATAGTCCTTGACGGCAACGACGGAAACATATTATTATCCAGATATCTGTGAAAACAAAATTTTGTTTCAATATTATTTCTTATGAAATATATCATGACTATGAAATTATTATGACAGAAAATCGATAATATTATTAACTTATACTTCAATGAGTATGCTAATATCTGAAAGGAAATGTTTTCCCTGAATCAATCGATCAAAAGGCGACAGCTCATTGGAAAGTATTCTTAAATCCTCGTAATAATTTGTTGTATATTTCACATTTACTTCGGTACGTGTAACACTGGTCCTTTTCAACCCAAGTTTACGAAGTAATGTAGCTTAAGAAACATACATTATTGAAATATTTAAATAATAGTAAAGGAGCTGAAGATGCTAAATGGATATTTACTCGAGCGTTGTGGGGACCTATTGAATTTTGTACATTAAATAATAGGAAAAACCAAAGGTTATATTTTGTTTTTCATTTCAGTGGTATGGAAAAAATCTGCAGGTAAAAAATATGTAAGTGGTTGACCCTACAGGCCATCCCTGAAACTTCCCGCTAAATTAAGGTATTTAAGCTCAAACGAGTAAAAACTGTAAGTATAGATTTTTTCAGTTCAAACGTCTATTTTGTTAAAATGGCAGTATATTGATTTTTGAAAAGCTGTATATTTTGGAAACGCTGATAGAATTTGATCTTTCGAATGGTATTCAACTCAAGTTATGAGATCTAAAATATTGTTTTAGCTAAATAATCGACAGGTTGAAAAATTTCGAAGCAATGCCAAAAAAACATTTTTTTTTTTAAATTTCCTCATTGATAAATCACAAACGAATTGACCGATTTTGATCCAATTGACGGGATTTGACGCAGTTTCTAAAGGATCATAACAGCTTTTCGATAAAATTTTAAAGTCAATCGGTGTATTAGCCTGAAAGTTATTTCAAAATTTTAAAATTTGAGGCTTGAAAATTAGATTCGGTTTTGGTTTTTGAAACGGCAGTCGACGTAGTTTTTTTAGTACTAAAATATCGTAGAATACCAAAAAATGAATGTATTCGAAGTTATGTCGAAAAAAACTTTTTCAAAATTCTTCGTCAACGTTTCTTCCTAAATGGATAAACTGATTTTGATGCAATTTATGCATTAAATGTAGTTTTTTTAGGAATAAAGCTGATTAGTTTTTGTACTCAATCGGTACATTAATCTGGAAGTTACATTAAAAAATACTGTTTTGCCAAAAGTATTTTTTGCGGTTTTTTAAAATTTTTCAAAATCTGGGCCGATTCGGTTCAAACTTTCAGGAAATCTAAGTTGAGCAAAATCCAATCGAATGCCCTCAACCGCGTTTCAATCGGCCTAGCCGTTCAAAAGTTATGAGATGTTTACATACACACATACACACACACACATACACACATACATACAGACCTACTGACGTAATCGTGAAAATAGTCGGAAGAGATTCCTAGGACCTCAAAACGTGGAGATCTGGTGATAATTCGATTTTCGAAAATCGGGGCAAAATCAGTAACTTCCTTATCTACATACGTAGCAGGAAGTTAAAAATAACAGTGACATGGATACATTGAACCGCGTCATATGGTAGTAATTGGAATAAGAATTAATAATTGGAAGCTAAAATTTAGAAAATCTGACGATTCAAGTGTAGCGACGGGAAGGGAAGTGTAGGTCACAAAGTTGCAAAGAATAATTTTTTTTGTCATTCTCGAGCGCATCTGAATTTTCTTTTTGTTTTGAGGATATGATGTACGAATAGCGAAAAAATATGATTCGACAATATCCAGAAGCCGAAATTATCGGAATTTTGTTTTTTTATTACCCTAGATGCCCGGCTCTATATAAAGGGTTTATTAAATTTAGAGGAGAGCCTCAAGAGTTATGTGTGAGGTGTCCCATCTGTGTTAATCTGGCGCGCTCGAGTAAACCCCATCTTGGGCCCTCCTACTGTAAGAAGGGTAATTAATGATTTCAATCACAAAATTCTGTCTTTCTGTATGTCCCGTTCTGACTCAAAAACTTTTTGAACTCTGAAACATTAATGATTTGAATCACAAAATTCTGTGCGTCCAGTTCTGGCACAAAAACGGCTTTACCTACACATACATATCTTCACGCCAGATCCCTTACGCGGTAGGCAGAGAGAACCGAGTGCCATACATCACGATCCTTGCAGGCTTGTCTCGCTTCCTCCACATTCATCACTCTCTTCATACACACACGCCCGTTGCCGCACTAAGCCGAGATCCATTCGTGCAGGAGATAGCCCTTAAAGCGGGCGTTAGTAGACCAAAATTAAATTTAAACTCTGGTTGAGCATTCTGCTCTTCTTATAAGTCCGGTGTCACAGCAAAGGTCAACTGTTGTTAATCATTGCATTGTTATTGCATATACCCTCGTTATTTAGGAAAACACAACACACTATAACATACAATATATATATATATATATATATATATATATATATATATATATATATATATATATATATATATATATATATATATATATATAAATCAATTGCTGTTCCTTAGTCTTGGTAAAACTCGAGAACGCCTAAATTGATTCGGCTTATTTTGGTTTTAAATTAATTGTTGAAATCCAGGGAAGGTTTGAAAGGTGAGAAAATATAGAAAAAAAAGAGTAGTTAAAAAGGCAGAACAACGTTTGCCGGGTCATTATTAGCGCAAGATGGCTTAACCCAGCGGGAGAAAAAATTTTCATATTCAATTTTCATCACAGAATATATGAAAGCGTAAATGACAGACCTTATAATGTTTTATGCCAGGTTACTGTAATCAAAGATCTATCATTCGTAGCAATAACCATTAGCAATCAATTCAATAATAACGAGATATACCATAATTTTTATGGACCTTTTGGTAATTTGACATTGATAACAACTTAGTTACTACTCGTAACTAAAATAAGTCGCTTTTTGACATAGGAACCGGGAATTGCCGGGTTGCTATATCAGTGAAACGACTCGTTTTAGTTACGAGTAGTTACATCTTGTACGAGGATTAACCTAAAACTGTTCCTATAAATATCAAATTACTAAGTCTCCAAACAAATTACGAAACGCCTCATTGGCTAATGGTTACTACTGGAAATGACAGGAATCGGGTATACATCTTTTAACGTCATAACGTCAATGTTTATGCTGGATCAAATAAAATGCTTATCATTATCCTGTTTTGAAGTAGAAGGTGAGCTTGAAATTGAATTGAAGCTGTGAAATTTGTGCATGTTCTCTTCTGATGAAAAGAGATGATCTTCGCCTAAAGACATCAAAGATGTAAATATGGTATTGCCATCCGTGTCGGGACGATTTTAATTTATTTTGTGCCACATGGAAAAGTTTACTGGCTACCTTTTGTGCAAAACCGAAACACGAATTTTACAAGTACTGATGATGTTGCGGCAGGAATAGGTAAGGCGGTGGTACCAAAACTGGACGACACTTTACGATATTTGTCAACCTAGTGGTCACGATGTTACCGTCGTATTTGACCTATCGTTCAACTTTATAGCAAGTTATCTCTAATGGTTAGGAGTACCGTTAACATTGTGAAAATAATTAAATTTGCTATTATCCGTGAACTGTTCTATGAGATCTCCGCGCTGGCACCGAAAAGAAAACCGCCATTTAATAAATGGATAAAACTTACAACTATCCACCTACTTCCACCACACTTTCACCCACGCCGGCACCAAGCTCATAATTTACGCACTCAACGCACGTTTCATTTCGAAGTTGAAGCATCTTCAGGAGAAACGAACACTACCTCACTCAACGCGCGTGCTGACGTTGATGTAGGTTACATCTTTCTTTTCGGTGCCAGCACGGAGGTTACATAGAACAGTTCCCGAATAATAAATAACAAAATTTAATTAATTTCACCTTTTTAATTATGGATTTCCGCAAAGTAACGCCTTAATCAATAAACTATCTTAAATGAATACCATATATTTATTTAATAACTAGCTGACCCGCGCAGCTTCGCCCGCGAGTATATTAATAAGTCATCCTATTTGGATAGCTTCCTATTTGGATTGGCTTTTATATTCATCCCATATTTCAGCCCTCCAGGGACTGATTTTTGAAAAAATATAGCATATGTTTGACCCCGGATCTTTAAATAATCCTTGCCAAATTTCATGAAAATCGGTCCAGTGGTTTAGCCGTGAAAGCGTAACAGACAGACAGACAGACAGACTTTCGCAATTATAATATTAGTATGAATGGATTAGCATTGACTATATAATACAGGTAATCTCTCTATTTCTGTCTTTGCTCCACCAAAACTTTCCTTAGAGTGGTTTGTTTTTTTAAGAAGCCAGCCAGGTGTATTTGATAATTTTATATAGGCACATGTAAGTATAGCATAGTTTCTTATTTTTATATTTTAAAAAAAATATTTCAAGCGGTTGCTAATCAATTTGCTTAATTAATAATAATTATTAAATCGTGATTTTTTCCAAGTCTTTAAAAAATACCGTCACGCCCACATCAAGTGGGCGGTGGCGCCATTAAATTACACCGTGTTGTTCCGGGCCCCTTTTGAAGAACAGACCATCTGCCATTCTGCCAGGTGGTTCGTAAAAGAGCAAACGACTTTCTGTATATGTCACTACCATCATGAGTACTAGGTGGTAGAGTTCTTTAACATAATCGTCCGCATATTTAGTGCCACTGCCTATTCCTACAGCAATAGCGTCAATGCTTTTCATTGTCGTGATACACCTCGTATAGCAATGCACCATTAACATCTTTGACTCTTTTCATCAAGACAGCCATCTGATTAACTGTTATCGCTTCATAAAAATACATAAAAAAATTTAATGTAATATTTTATCACTTATGCACTTGTACTGTTTCACAATAAAGCTATTATCATTTATTTCCAACCAGTTTCAATTCAATTCAAATTAAATGTCAACAAAATAACAAAGACGGCAAATGCACATCCTATCCTCAATCTATTCACTGCATTAACTGACGTAGGGCTACACTATTGGTTAACGACTTCCCCACAAGTAGGGAAAACATCAATGTTCAAAAATTACTTCCTGCCACTAAAATTACCTTCATCTATTGAACCTATTCACCTATATGATAAGTTAGACATAAACACTCTCCACAATTTTGTTTTAATTTAATTTTGTTTTACTTAATTTTTATTTTTTATATTTATTTTTAATGTAACTATTCATAGCAGATTCATTTAATTTTATTATTTCATATGACTTGGACAACTCTGTTTAGCTGCGAAACATGTGTGTAAATTTGTGTTGTATTCTTTGTGATACTTTGATTTTTATATTTTTATGGGATTTTTCTTTTATATTGGTATATTGAATTAATTATTGACAGTAATCATTGGATAATAATTTTATATGTAATTTTATATGTATAGGGATTGACTAAAGTTTAGAATTTTTGACATTTGTAGCAGATTTATCATGATTATTATAATTTTATGTTTTTAACCACTATGTGACAATTTGTTGAAATATTTTTTTTAAATACTATGGGACAATTTGGTTAATCGTAGATAAAATAAATGATAATAGCTTTATTGTGAAACAGTACAAGTGCATAAGTGATAAAATATTACATTAAAATGGAGTTTAACCAAGTGCCGACGATGAAAAGTGTAGAATATAAAAAAATTTACTTACAATGTAGTTAAATTCCTCAAAGTTGAAAATGTTTTAGCATGTACTCCGTATATTTGATTTTCTGACAAAATCAATGTTGTTAAATTATACAGTCCATTGAAAGCAGATATATTCAAAAAGCGTAGTTTATTTTTAGATAAATCGAGTTTCTCTAAATTTGTACAGTTTAAAAATGTATCATCTGGAATTTCCGATAAATAGTTACCCTTCAAATCTAAAGTTCGTAATTCATACAAACTTTGAAACTCTATGCCAGTTAACTGAAACAATTATTTATTTTCTTGAAATAGTAGCGAACGATCCATACGAAGCCAGGGTGGTTCGTTACTATTTTAGGCGAGCACTAATTAATTCTTAAAATATATTCATTTGGCACAAAATTACAAAAACCAAAAATAAAATCAGTTTATGCCAATGACCATCAAATAGGATAATGCACCGGGCTAATCTCAAGATTGCCTAAAAATGAATAAATGACACTCTAACCGTTTAAAGTCCATACTTGTACATTTATTACATTATACATTACACTATTAATTTACACTTATATATAGACCTTTGTATATTACATAATTCAATTAAACTAGAATATATTGCTTGAAAACTTGATGCAACCAACAGTCAATTTATATACATTTATTTTAGTGTGTACATCTAAAATTTATAATTTTACTTCTCATAATCGGAATAATCGATTTTGATATTGTCATGTTAAATGTACTTTCATTGGAAAATGAATGTTTAACCGACACAGATGTGGTTCCAGTATTAGTCCGAAACCTCTTAGAATAATAGACCAACTGCCTTTCTGCCAGGCAGATTGTTAAAGACGACCGATTGTCTATATATGTCACTACCACCGTGACGTAGAGATGAAGAGATGGTAGAGTTCTGCAATGTGTCGCCTGGGATTTGGTACTACCGCCTTACCTATACCTGCCACAATAGCATCAATGCTTGTCGTTTCCGTGTTTCCGTTTGGATGGTAAGGTAATCGGTAGATTTTTGCATGCGGAATTACTATCCCGCCCCACGGATAGCAACATACCATTAAAGTCTTTGGTGTCCATAGGCGATGGTTTCTCTTTCCATCAGGAGAGCCATGTTCTTGTTTGCTATCTTAAGATATAAAAAAACTTAAAAAACGAGCAAGTTCACCCAATGATAAGTGATCCTGTAGATATTGCACTGCCGTTTTTTATAATAA
Organism: Apodemia mormo; assembly: GCA_036924255.1. Taxonomy (NCBI): domain Eukaryota; kingdom Metazoa; phylum Arthropoda; class Insecta; order Lepidoptera; family Riodinidae; genus Apodemia; species Apodemia mormo. The sequence continues at coordinate 23,709,354 of JAUPFN010000007.1, read as the reverse complement.
TAATTTTTCTAAAAGATAAAAAACAAAATATAGGGGAGCAAAAACGCTTCCAAAATTGCACGATTATAGATTTTTGGGTTATTTAATTAAGAAATAAAACTCAGGTTTTGACGCCCACAAGAAGGACGGTATCCCACACGGAAATTTAACGACAGGAATTACATACAAAGGAATACAAACAAATACATGCAGAGTATTTTGCAGAAAAGAAGCTGTAGACGGTTTGCAGTAATAAGAGTTTTACATGTAGAGTGGAATAACTGCTTTAACGAACGTCAAAAAACCAAGCTAATTAGAAATAATCAATCTATCAAAGATGTGAACCACTCTACATAGAATGAACTCCAAAAAAAAGCTGATATGAGAAAAATTATATAATAATAAAAACGACAAAAGTATTCCATGTGATACTGTAGTTGCCCTTAGCCAATGCCTAAGCTTATCAAATAAATCAGAAAATTACCAGCTAAGCAACCTCGATTAGTGCTACTCTATGTACTCTAAGAGTTATAAATTTGGAGAAATTCAAGAAAAGATGTAATGAGTTCTGAACAAACTACTTACGGTATGGAAGTTTCACATAGCCTGATGGTGGATGGTGCGTTTTTGTGGTATTAGGTGTGAAGTTGGCAGCTGAGAAAGAGTCGAAAAGATGACTTCAATCGGAAGCCATCGTGTCTTTGCAAGAAAGCTAAAAGGGTCAGAAATTTCCTAACAGAACAAGAATGAGAAAATAGAACGTAAAATTTCCTGAAGGAAGGCAATTTTTGATCTGAGTTTATTAAAAATCGAATTGCATTCTCTATACGTTTATAGTTATTATAAGAGGTTTATTGCTAGAAATTAGGAGCTAATATAACAATACATGTATTTATTTATTTTTAAGACATATTTAGAAATAAACTCTAAAGAGACAGTTTCGCAAATTACTGAAATATGCTGTTGAACCTTTTAACACAAACAAGCGAGATTCACAAAACATGTTTCACTTAATATTACATCGTATTTCGTAAAATTTTCTAAAACTAAGGGTTGTTCAAAGTGAAAGCTTTTTCACATAAAAGTAAAATTGTAAAGAGAATAACGATACGACTAGTTAAAATGCTACGCTGAATAACAATTATTGTTGTTTTTATATATTGAGTAACGTTTTTTTGCTGCGTAGAAATTTGTCAGCAATAAAATAGTATAATTTAGGATGCTTCTAAGCGTGCCTGAAACAGCATCCACTTTATTGATACAAATATCTCAAGCAACACGTTTCTTAACCATACACAAGTAACTCCATAATTTAAACACAGAACATATATATATATATATATATAATATATATATATATATAAAATATATATATATATATATATATATATATATATATATATATATATATATATATATATATATATATATATATATATATATATATATATATATATATATATATATATATCTAGTTCTACGCCGAATCTGCCAATCAGGCAGTAAACTAATATTGCACATGGTACTTCAAGTTTTATGTGATATAATTAAAACCATTTCTTTATTTATTTTTTAATTTCTTCGAGTTTCTATGGAAGAAGAGGAAACCAAGATCATAAGATAAACTGTTACTTGTGTTTGGCTTTTATGCAAATTAACTTACAGATTAAAATACGGGAAATAGTAATGGGAAATACTATGTAGCAGTAGGATTATATAAACATTTGTATCCTTGATTATGTGTGCACTATCTCAAATTTTTTCTTATGTAAGTTTATATGTGGAGCAAAATGTGAGTTAGAGAGAATATTATAATGAACATAAGGATTCTGGCATTTTAAGTTTCAATATCCAAACATTCAAATATTTTAGCGCTGTTCCTGTGCTTAGAATAATCATATAAAAGTTGCAAAAAAATCTTTTTACAACTAAGAACTTTTTTCAAATTGCATTTTAAAAAATTCACTAGTTTTAATTTTTATATATACTTTAATTATTTTATTTTAAATTAATAGCGGCAAACAATGAAATAGTGGCTCAAACATTCATAAGAACATTACAAACTTACGGGGTATTATTAAAATTTATATAAACTTAATACTAGCCTAGTTAGTAAACTTGATATAAGATTAGCCTTTTCTTAAAATGCGGTGTATTTTTATTGCTTACTATTTCATCACATCTATTAGGCCAATAACGAATGATATTTGAGATTATACAATACTAAGAAAAACATATAATTTTAATTCTATGTAAAAGATAAATCAATTTATACTTACTCTTATCAAGTTATTGTTAGATAAATCTAAAAATGACAGGCAAAATAGAAATTGAAATAAACACGTAGGTAATTGACGTAAATTGTTTTTATCAAGTAATAATGTTTCCAACGATGAAAGTCTCTCAAAAGCATTATCTGTTATATTACTAATTTTATTATCTGACAGCTTCAATATTTGAAGATTTTTTGATATGAAAGTTTCGTTTCCTATAGCTTGTATTTTATTCTTAGATAAATCTAATATTAACAATGAGTCCAGTCCAACAAATGCGTTTGAAGCGATGTTGTTAATTCGGTTATTTGATATGTCAATCGTTTCCAAAACTGTATTATTCACAAAAAGACGTTCTGGCAGTGTAATCAAATAATTGTTTGACAGATCGACATGATATAATTTCTTATTGTATCGAAAAGCGTCCGCGTCAATTTCTTCTAAATTATTTTGCTGTAGCCGACTGGAAAATATTAATCTAATAAACGATGGCTGCGTATTATTTGCTGAAACTGTAAAATGTTGCAGTGTTGGCTCAATATAAAATTCGAAATGCAGTAAACATAAAATAAAATTATAATAATAACAAATTCACATCTTTGTCTCTTTTCTTTGCGACATGAGTAAATGAATAAATATCACCGCGTAGATCCACTTGAAAGATAAACTGTAGTGGTGTTCCGGCTAACCACGATTGTCGACTGACGAGATAGTGATAATCTCCATAGCTATATTTTACTGACCTGTTGACGACTATCGCTTGTGTTTTGCGATTGGTAACTGGAACCCACAGTTTGAGTGATCTTCTGAGACTTATGCTTTCAATACATACATCAGACCTCCATTTTGAATTTCAAGGATAACCTCGAGGATAACGAACAACTTCAATAACAATATTGCTGGACCCGAGGATCAAATCCTCATTATCTGATTCCAGTAGGTTAACCACTTGAGAATAAGGGAGTTAAAAAGGCAGTAAAAAGAGTAGATACATATTTTAGTTCCACTTTCGTATTATTTTCAACCGACGAAAAACAGAGGTTATCAGTTTGACGTGTATGTATGTAATATTGTTGAAATCAGACAATATTTGGGCATGATGATCTACTCATATTTAAGCGTCTATGTACATATTATATGTAATTTCGTAAGTACGTTTGTCAAAGAATTTCTTGGGAACTAAAAGCCATATCGAGATAATTCTTTTTGCCTTAAATCAGATAAATTTTAACTTAGGAAACAGTCTAAGTATCACCTAAATCGGTTTAGTAGTTTTTGAGATAAAGGTACAGTTGGCAGATATTTGAAGTTGGTGTATTTTTTTAAATTACTTTTATTTTAAAGATAATAACCATACGAAAAGTGTTTGAACTAAATACAATAATGGCACTCACAATAGTAACTATTATACAATTTGTCATTGCACTTTTACTGTTGAAGCTTTTTATATATTCGACTCTTCATAAAAAAAACAATATTTCAAATGTTTATAATATTATTTTAGTCAATAGTTCAATATACTCACAGTATTCTTAAATTGACAAGAGAGTCAAATATACCAGATGGCAAAAATTCTACTTGATTGTCAAACATATCCAGTTCCGATAATGATCTCATACCTTTGAATGTAGTTTTATGTAAGAAACGAAGTTTGTTTGTTCCCAAATCCCTGAAATATGACTCAAATAAATTAAAAAGTCTATTATACATAAACATCCCTATGTTAAAAGTGTAGGTATCTTTTAGCAATTTACACTTTCATAGCAGAGTTTTTTATATTTTTTATAGAAGAGGGGGCAAACGAGCAGAGCGCGCACCTGATGGTAAGTGATCACCGCCGCCCATATGAACATCTGCAATACAATTAGGGCCTTGCGCTTGCGTTACCGTTGCCTTTTAAAAATGAGTAAGATCTTTTCTTGAAAGTCTCTAGTCGTATCCGTTTGAAGACACCCCCGCTGAGAATTGATTCCATAAAAGAGTAGGGCGAGGCAGAAAGTGTCAAGAAAAGCGCATGATTGCGGATTTCCAGACATCAAGGTGATGACGCGATGTCCGACGGAATTTAACGGCAGGAATTAATCCGAATAACTCGTTGGAACACTCCCCGCGATAACTGTGATAAAACATGCAGAGCGAACCTACATCTCAGCGTAACGCCAAAGAGTCAAGCCGATTAGAAATAGGTTGTCTTCGACGATTCGAACCGTTCTACGTTGAATGCGATCTAGAGGAAGAAGCTGGTACCGAGGAGCTCCGGCATATATTAAAGGACATGATAATTAATGGTCATACCATTAATTATCATGTCCTTTAATATGTAGTCTTTTACCAGTCAATCAGTATAATAGAGGCTAGGTCCCAATCTCACATAACAATTGAACTATACGGTAACTGTGACACTTCGGAATAATGCAGCTTTCTGGTGGTAAAGAAATATTCAAAATTGGTTGAGTAGTTCGATATCACTTCCTACAAAAAATCTCATTAACTTACAAACTTCACCTCTTATAGTATATTAGTATACATTTATATTGTATGTGTGATTGTTTACTCGAAAATTACTCTATTGGTTTTGGTTAAAATAATAAAAAAAACAAATTTAATTTTAAAATTAAAACAGCGTTCTTTGGCTAGAGGAGTTCATTTAATTTTTAAAAATTTTAGTTTGATATGCCTATAACGTCTTACAGTTTTATTTTTGTGGCATCTGTTTAATACCAAGTAGAGCTCAGTCCCTCAGATTCTGTTCTTTCAAATGCATACATTTTACAATTTATTACAGCGAGTACCAATCTACTGCTGGTTTAATATTTCAAGGAATAACTTTTCAGTATAACTTTTCACCTCAAACTCAGAAGTTTTAAATTGTTTATATTAACTTTAAATGCTAACATGCCCTTAAAGTCAAATGGGTAATATTTGGCTTATTTTGTTTTTATTGATATACGTATAGAAGCATATTCATTATGAAGTTGTGTTAGAATCTCATCTGGGTCAGTTGGATGAGTCATCTCCAAGTGGTAATAGTTGTCTCTGAAACAATTAAATAGCTCTTCGGATAGTGAGAGTTATTTTATTTTATTTAATTATTGATGGGCCGTTACTTTAAGACACCAAATATGTTAACGGTACTTTGTTATGGTAGAGACGTAAGGTCATATCCATCAGTTTACCGGCTCCCCTACAACCTAATCAAAACATTTTTTATAACCTGTAACAGTCATATTCTTACAAATACAAACTCCTTATTTCTTTTTTTAAACGGTTTGATCAAATTTTTTTAAACGGTTTGAGGATTTTTTACATTATTGGAAGATCCAGCAAGTGCGTTATAATCAAGATTACGAAGAAGATAGACAAATTAATGTTTGCATGCTGAATCCGCTATTACTTAATGATCTAAACAAGCCAATGAATCTGATATTGTTAGTAAAGCTGAAACTTGTTTGATTAACATAATATTAAAATTAATTTACACAGTATATAAATCTACTGGAACTACTAAGTCTGGTGAAAGGTGTGTTAGTCCAGCCCTCCAGCACTTAAGCGATCGGAGGGTCGCGTCGCAACGGCATACACTCTTGGTACATTGGCGCCATCGAGAATGCCCGAAACTTACAGTCCAAACTGAAATCAAATTCTTATGATTAGTAAAATAGTTGTTCAATAATATTTTTATGACATTAGATATTAAACAAGCAGATGGCTCTCCTGATTGAAAGAGAAACCATCGCCAATAGCCACCAAATATGTTAATGTTTCATTGCTATCCGTGTGACGCTATTGCGAGAGGAATAGGTAAGGCGTTTATATTAATAATTTCGTCAAGGGTTACGGTAGACACAATCGGAACCTTATCTAAATTATAAAGCTAAAAAAAAAATTGGGTCGACAACATATATCAACATATATCAAAATTCGTATTGTCGAGTATTTTGTTAAAATATTGATTAAAAAAATTCTAACGGTGTTGACAGACAAATCGGCCATATTTCTTTAAAGGTTACAAATTTGTATTGTAGATAGCGTGAGTATATTCTAATAAAGTATCGCAGAACGGAGCGCAGATTATCGAGAAACTTATTTTCTCTTCGTTCATAAAAGAGTAGAAATTAAAAAATTGCAACACTATAGTGTTGTCTTTATTAAACCAAAGTATTAGTTGAAAGAAGACGTCACGTCAATACAGTGTTGCTACTTTTTACTGTCTACTATTTGAGTTAGTATATAAGATTGCGTATTATGTGACTTCCGAGCGAAGCCGGGTTTTCATCTAGTTAGTATCATTTTTAAAAGTCCAGATGTTTAAAGTGAACATACTTTATTTCAATAAAAAACCGGTTTTATGTGTAGAATCAGCTACCCGATGATACAATGTCATATCATATAAATATAAAAAATCAGTTAAGTGGGAGTCGGACTCGCGCACGAAGGGTTCCGTACCATCATAACAAAAAAATACGAAAAAACACGTTTATTGTATGGGGACCCCCTTAATATTTTCATTTTTTTATTTTTAGCGGCAACGGAAATACGTAATTTGTGAAAGTTTCAGCTTTCTATCTATCTCGGTTTATGAGATACAGCCTGGTGAAAGACAGACAGCGGAGGCTTAGTAATAGGGTTCCGTTTTACCTTTTAGGTACGGAACCCTAAAAAAACAGTTTAGTTTTACGATAAATAAGATTTTATTTAATAAATAAACTAAATAGAATGGCAATATTTTTAACGCAGTAAAACTGTGGCAACCGACTTCCCACTTCCTAAATCTACGGAATCTTATATCAGATCTTCATCAAATTAAAATGGGACTACATGGAGAGTATACCCTCCCAAACATAAATATATAAACCGCCTTAAAATGGGACCACATGCGGAGTATACCCTCTCAAACAAAAATATATAAATCGCCTTAACAGTTAGTAATTTCGCCTAAAATACTTGAATTTTGATGCGTTATGCATAGGGCATGCAATTATCGAACTTTTCCGATAATCGATAAAAAAATATTATCGGTTTCATTTTTCAGTAAAAACCGATAATTACCGGTTTTCTTTAAAAACTGATTTTTAAATATATTTTATGGAACAAGGTTTTATTTACTACGTTAAATTATTTGTTTGATGAACACTAATTGTTTGATGAAACTGAAAACAAAGTAACCAAATCAATAAGTAAATAAAATTAAAATTTTTGATTATTTACAAGTCGCTATTAATTAATTATACTTCAGCCAAATACAATGACGAATTCATGTAAACAAACAAATTTAGGGTCATCATAACTTAATTTATAGTTTTTTTAAAACTCAACTTACTGGACGTTATTTTGTAAGATTAAGGATATTTGTAGGATTAAGATATATTTTTACTACCATATTATATCACTAGAAAAACTTGCAACCGTTTACTATTTTTGTAAAAAAAAAGTGAAAAAAAAATCATGTTTAATTATTTTGATTAGATAGCCCTTTGATCATTAAAAAAATCTGCTAAACATTTTTACGTTTTCCTGCTAAACATCCAAATGGAGTAGTCAATCACTTTCTTTCATGTTGTTTATACCAAATGCATTTAAAAACAGTTGCATAATGATTGAATTTTAAATATTAATATATGGTAAGTTTTTTATATAATTTATTTGAAAGATTGTATTACAATCTTTCAAACAAATTATATAAAAAACTTAAGATCTTCTTGTTTACAACTTCGCTCGATTCTTTTCACTGCCGTGTTTCGGTATTGAGGGTAAGGTAGCCAGTAAACATATGCGTATAGTATTACAATCCTGCCCTATGAATAGCTACGCACCATTAACATCTTTGGTGTCTATAAATGATGGTTATTTCTTTCCATCGGGCGGACTATCTGCTTCTTTGCTTTCGAATAAACCTAATTATTCGATATGTTTTAAGTGAAAACTTTCTCTACCTTTTTTTACAAGATCTTTAAAGCAGAAACTTAGAAACTAGTTAAATTTTTAAAAGTAATTGTTAAATCAACGTAAAAAAATATTTTATAAATAAAAAGGGATCGCATTGTACGAAATCACATTGTGAAAGTCGAAAGATTTGTTCAGTATTAATTGTTAACTGTATGTAAGGTGGAAGCACTAACTGCGGCCACTATACCATTTATAGCCATTTAATGTAAAAATGTATAATCAATTCTATTTGTATACAACATATATATAAATATAAATTGGATTAATTTAAGTGCGAAAGGTCGAGAATTTAATGAAAATTATTTTAATACATTTTGTAAAATTACGAGTATTATACATTTTTGTACATTGATTCAAGTTTCAAATGACCAAAAATGGTACTAAGATGACCAAAACCAGTACGTCTACTATATTAAAATAAATTGCAACACGTTGTGTATTGTATCGTTCGGAAATTCAAATACCTACATGACAGTCGTCGTTGTGCAAAACGTTTTTTGTGTTTGTAATGATCACTTTAGAAAACAAGTTAGTGCTATGTAAGTTGGATTAAATCTATTTATACACATCTGAAAATTACTACTAAAGAAGAGAACGCGTATCTATTTTGTACTAAATATTATCTATATGACTCTTTTTTATTTATACGTCTTCAACGATTTTACTCGAAACAAGTTGAATCAGCGAACTATGTAACGTCTTGATTTAAAATCGTTTAATATTTGACATATTCTAGGAACTGTTTCTATAGGTAAATTAAAATATTGTTTTTAATATTTTTTTCGCAATTTTTCCATGTTTTTTCTGCATAAAAGCCATCCTTAGACTTCAACGAACAATTTAGTTTAGTTTAGTCGAGTTTTGCGCTTAGCAACATATTTAGAGTTTAATTTTAATTTGGCTTTCGAAGTAAATTAAAGCAAAAAAAGGAAAAAACAACAAGGTCCGTAGACCTTGTAGTTTCGCTGTATTCGTCCGTCCATCCGTCCGCACTGGAATAGCGATTCTTAGTACTAGAAAACTGCAATTTGACATAAACATACATATTAGTCACGGCAACAAAGTGGTTAAATAAAATCTTGAAAAATATATTTTATTAGAATAGCTCCTTTACGTGTAAAGTGGAGATGTTAATTTTTGTTCGCGTTTTTTTTATATTATAAGATAGCAAACAAACACATGGGTCTCCTGGTGGAAAGAGTCAACCATCGCCTATAGACATCAAAGATGTCAATGGTGCGCTATCTTGTGGCGAGGTCTAATGCCACATGCATAAGTTTACCGGCTACCTTACCCTCCAAACCGGAACACGACAGTGATCAGCACTGACGCTATTGCGGCAGGAATAGGTAAGGCGGTGGTACCAGACACGGTCGAGCCGATGCAGAACTCTACCACCCAGTAGTCACGATGGTAATGGTACCACCTAGTAAACGTGTAACCCATATTGTGAGGTATCGTTGGATAGGTTTTTAAAAAATATTGTAGGTTTGTGAAAACAATTTTTGATTAAGAGACTGTTTTGTGAAATATTGAGCATTAAAGTGTTAAATTTGTTAAAGTCAAGTTTCTCCTCTCCCCTCTGCTAGTCAAATGGTTAACTTTGGGGTGGGAATAAATTCATAGCACCTCTCATAAGGCTAAGTTTTTAAGTAATAGTCGACGACCAACTTACAAAATGTACTTGGAAAAGTTTTTATAAGCGGTAAACCTGTGGTACGGATATATCCGTTAATGACTTTCAATAGGTTAAAAGTTAATTGTTTTTCTAATACTAATTACAGATTACATTTTCATTACGATGACGATAACGAGATTGATTGATGATAGTACTATCATTATACTTATTGAATTAAGCTAAAAATAAAACTGAATAAATCTAGTGCTCTAGTTTGAAAACAGGAGATGGCTATAGCTCAGACACAATTAGATTAAACGCGAGGTTGTTAGTCGAGCTCATTTATTCCATTATGAAACTATTTTTAAAAACGCAATTTACATTAGCGCTTTCATTTAATATCAAAGTTTTTTAAAGTTCAAAGCGAACATGAACAAAATTGCGAGAAAAATATTAAATATGAATCACTGTATAATAAATAGCAACGAGACTGAAAAGTTTTTTTTTTTTTAAATCTCGTTATCGCACAAGTAGCGGTTTATTAAAGAAGGAATTATAATGTTACTCGTCTATATAAGAAGAATGGGTTTGTAGACTGGATGTTAAATACATCTACATTTTTTTTATAGAAGGCCAAGACCAAAATGTACATCTGATGGTATGTGATCACCATCACAGCACCTGAGCGAGCAAGAATAAGGTTTTTCTCGAAGGTCCTCAAGTCGTATCCTTTCGGAAACAACCCGTTGATAATTGATTCCACAAAGGAGTAGTTAGGCAGAAAGTGCCGAGAAAAACGTACGGTTGTCGATTTTCAGATATCGAGGTGAGGTGAGGATGGAACTTTGAATTTTATCGCTATGTCTGATGATGGAATTTGGCGGCAGAAATTATTCCGAACATAACATAGTAATTAGTATTTTAAAAAATATATCTTCACGCTCGTATTCCCGAAGTGATAAGTGGCAAGCCTATTGCCAACCGGACACTTTTCGAATCCCGAGCAACGTTTATTTTTTTATCAGAAAACTGAAAAAATACTTTTTTTTAAATTACCCGATCCGGGAAATGAACCCGGGCCCTCATGTGGTCAACTTTAATACCGGACCACTAGACCACAGAGGTGATAGAGGAGAGTAATTAGTACAAACTTCTAATTTAGGATTCATGAGGAGCGATTTGTGGGCGATTGACCATCAAATGATAAAAGATTTTGAATGGTGGTTTGTAATAGAAAGTTTGCATTTTGTAAATGTCCTGAATCATTATACAAACAAGCAAACAGAATAAATGTAACAAACAATAAATGATATAAGTACTAGTTCTTATGAAGTTCACGTAATGTTAGTAAAATAAAAACATATTTAAAAATACGACAGGAACTTATAAATAGAGATACTTCACAAATATGTTATTTCTTTTACTTTCTAATGTTTTATTCATATGATATCGCCTCTGTGGTCTAGTGGTCCGGTGATGGCGTTAACCACATGAGGTCCCGAGTTCGATTCCCGAGTCGGGCAATTTAAAAAATGTGTTTTTTGAAATTTCTGATAAAAACAATGTTGGAATGATTGGAAAGTGCCCGGTTGATGATGGGCTTGTCACCTATCATATTTGGGGACCAATCTTCGGCTAAGTGTGGGTGCACTTGTTGTACCTTTGTCAACACCTTCAGGGATCCACATCCCTGAAGGTGTTGACAAAGGTACAACAAGCGTGAAGATACTTTTTTTATTCATATGATCAAATAAAAACCTCTTCAAAGATGTCATTTCTTTAATTTTTCCCGTATTGGTCCGAGTCCTCTTTAAAGAGTAGACCATTTGCTGAGAACAGCAAATGGTCTGGCAGAAGCCAGGCAGTTTGTAAAAGGCGAACGATTAGCTATACTTGTCAGTTGTCACTGCTATCATGAATGATTATAGATCAAGCAAAGCAACTTCTCACCTGGATAAATGGTACCACTGCCTTACCTATTCTTTCCGCAATAGTATCAATGCTTATAATTGTCTTGTTTCGGATTAGAGGCGAAGGTAGCCGGCAGACTTTGCACGTGACATTACCATCCCCGGATAGCAACGCACTTTTAACATCTTTGCTGTCTATGATTTATGACTGGATAACAAACATGCAAAAGGTTCTCCTGTCATATAGAGAAACCATCGTCTATAGACACCAGAGATATCAATAGTGCTTTGCTATTCTTTTGGCGAGATGTTAATGCCAGATACAGAATAGCGGCTATTTACCCTTCTAACTCGGAATAAGACAATGATACACTGATGACATAGGGTTTTTTATACTATAAAATAGCAAACAAGCAGATGGGTCTCCCCATGGAATGAGTCGGCTATCGCCAATAGACACCAAATATGTTTATGATGCGTTGCTAGCTTGTGGCGAGGTCTAATGCCACATCTTCAACTATCTTCGTGCCATGCCGGAAAAGTGTTACCGACACATAGACAGAACAAAAACTTTCGCATTTATAATATTAGTATGGACTAGTATGGATCTCTTTTTTATTTCGTAGGATAGCAACCAGATAGTTCTCGTAATGGATGGTAGTTATTGCCTATATAGACACTAAAGATTTTAATGGTGTGTCGTTATCCTTGTGGCGGGGTTGGAACGCTAGACTAGTATTGTCGAAATAAAATATTGTATGATAGCGCGTTATAGACTTTAAACTATATTTTTGTAGCGTGCTACGTTATAGACTATGTTATAACGTGTAACTGGAACACTGATCGCGCGAGCCGGCCGAAATAGCGCGTGACTCATCACAACGTCATATAACGAGCAGTGAATGAGCGCTATAACGCTATAAACTATGTCATAACGTTTAGCGTCTACGGTCTAGCACGTTACTCGTTAGATCGCGTACTTCGTAACTTTATAGGTTATAATGTTATAACTACGGCCTACGCTAGCCGCTAGGTATATAACGTGGCGTTGTGTTATAGCGGTGAATACGAATCTAAATAGCGTACTATAGGGTTATGGGTAACGTATAGACGTTGAGTATACAAAGCATGCTATAATTTAACGCTATGCGTTATATTAACCACTATTACGCTAGACGCGTTGCTGTAAGAATAAGTAAGGTTGTTTGTACCAAAAATTACTGATGACATGGGCTTTACCTGGATCATTTTCTACACATCATACCATCAAGTAATATTAAATATAGAATAATACATTTATACCTTCATATAGATAAATGTAAAGAAGTAATTTAATATTATTTTATATGTATTTATCACCTTGCAACCTACTGCCGGCGCCCATGTTAAATGATTATTACTAGCTAAGTATGTGTTTGAATATTATTTAAATTCTTATTTATTTACACTGATACGGTTGACCACCCCGTTGGTCGAGTGGTTAGCGACCCTGACTACGCAATCAACGTGGTTCGGATTCGATCCCCGACAGGGACAAGCATTTGTGTGATAAGCATAAATGTTTGTATTTCCAGATCCGGGTGTTTATTAAATAAATATATTGCAGTATTTATATATGTATTTCTATGTATTAGTATCGTTGAATAACACCCATAACACAAGCAAATAATTTGCTTAGTTTGGGGTTAGATCAGTAAGGGTAATTTGTGATTATTTATTTATTTATTATTTTATTAATGTAATCCGAGTCGTAGGCTCAGCTAGTATTATACAGAAGTACATATTTCCATGAACACTGGTATGAATGCAAAAAGCGTTTTCATGTTAATTGCTTTTCAATTCAATTGGTTTATGTTCAAAGTGTTAGGAAAAAATATTTAAAAAATGGCAAAGCTTTCAACTTTTCTTTTTACATTCAAAGAAGTTAGAGTACCTTTTAAAATGTGAAAATGGTTTTTTTATTGACATCGTAGCAATTATTCATAGATGAAACGTAAATATGGGTGAGGTGGTTTTGATTGCAAACTTTAAGTGAGTTTAAGCTCCACCTAGTTCCATGTCGTTAATGTTTATTAGCTTTTAATTTACCTAATTGCGATTCGATGTTTACATTACTTCACAATAACATCTTTTCGTACGACTTGTATTTTCGACACCATGGTAACACTAATTATTTTATGAAATTTTTACGACAAACTATATAGTGAGCCGATATGTGTCAAACTTTATCTACAATTAAGATAATCATCTACTTCTTTTTTGTATCAGAACTAACCTATGTAAACTAGGAGCTGGAAGGACAAACTAAACAAAATTACTAACTCCTGATGAAGTGATACACCAAAGATGCTGAAGGTGAGTTAAATTAAAATAACTAAGATCTATTTTTATCAAACCCATAAAATGCAACAATTTAAAATTTTGCTATTAATGTATTAAAATCAAAGATATTTGACCTTGATTTAATATATTTTTATATATACTGTTCATACAAAAGTGCTAGTTCAGTAGTTCAGTTTAAACTTTGATAGTTTGACCATACTTTATATATAAATTTTATCCTTTTGATCTTCTTTAATTTGAATATTAAGAATGCCAAAGCTCAGACCCTTCCATGCGCGCAATTTTATTATAAAAGGATTTAAAATAGATTATGTATTGATATTATATTATCATGAAAGGAGTATTTGTTTGCAATTATACAGCATTGAATTTGTAATCACTTTGACGAGCTGTAACATGTGTCCACATCCCACATGTCGCTAATCTCGTGAGCTAAGTCCAAATATTTAGATTAGATTGATCATAGTAGTGCTTAGCACGGCTATTTTCTAGAACAAACTCCGGTGCGTACTAATAATAGGGCACTTAAAAACTTACAAGACCATATCGAGGAGTAAGTTGTTGATGAATAATTCTGGCTACTTGATTCTAATGATTTTGTTTGTGCAAATGCTCTCCATTGTCAAGATGAGAACAGCCAGAAATAATGTCTGATGAACTCACCAGGACGGTGACATGCCCTACAAATGTTGATCATGCCATCCTTCATGATGTTAGTTCTATAATGAACCCGATAGAACTGCCCATGTAACTCCTTGTTCTTCCATACTTTCAAGCGGTCCTGAGTGCTGTGTTCCATCAGTTTATTCCAGTTCTCTTTAGCTAAAGATAGCGGTGTTAGAACATTATCTACTGCAATGATATCAAGATGCATTCCACATGCAACGTGAAGGAATTATTCCCTAAAATTATACACCTTAAAATTATGTAGGTTTTTAGCATTAAGAAAGCCGCGACCCCGATATTTTCGTGGGATGTACAATCTCATTACTGGTGAATGTGGATGGTGCACGCGATACGCTGTCAGTATTTTACGGACCCTACAGTCTAGGGTGTCCAACTCCGTTTGAGTCCACTTTAGTACGCCAAAGGTGTATATAAGCATGGGCATTACCCAGGTGTTGAATACACCCACCTTATTACTATCGGACTCAAGACTTTTTAAAATTGTAATTTTCAAACGCCAAAAGAAATTTCCCTATTATGTATATCTAAATACTCCGACATATCAAGGTACCTATTTATAAGTTTCACTTTCAGAGAAACATTTGAAATACTTTCTACGAGAGTTGTAAATTTTCGCTATTAACAACTCTGCCTCTATACATATATGATCGCGCATTTATCAACGCCAAATTCCATTCTGACATCATTACTAAACTTCTGCGTAAGGTTCAAGTCTGGTTTCTTGGATGCAAATAGTTTAAGATCATGTATGCACAAAGGATAAGAAATTATTTTTATTATTTTTTAAGGTATAAAAGTATTATTTTTTATAATGATGCCTTAACTTGACTGGTTGGTTATGTTCATAAAATATATGATTGATTGGCTCAAATAACGTTTAAAAGTATTAAATTTCAAACAATCAATTAGTATCAATCAATTTAATAAAATTAAACAATCGACAAGTTCTAATATTGGTTAGTATTTCAGTTTATTAGTATAATGTTAATTTAATATCGTTGAGGCATAGTACGCGAAAAGCAATATTTAATTAACATATTTGGTTAACAAAGAAGCTCTCTGCATTCAACCATTCGTTTAAATAAAGATCTAATAAATATATAATACCTATATAAAATAAAACTTACCAGGCTGCTCTATTGCTTGCAAGCGTCGATCTAATTGCCGCCAATGAACATCGCTAGCACAACCGCTACTTTTGGCCTCTGCTCCTTGATCTTTCCTTATAATTTCTAAGACTTCACACGGTGTTAGATTGCATTGCGTTTTCGTTACTTGAAGACCTGCAAAAGACAATTTCCTTAGAAATTTATTTATATTGCAGCCTCATTAAAAATCTTTTTGTAAGTTTTGTTATGAAATCCATCAATATCGGATCATAAATCAAGGAACTTCTTGAATAGCCGTCAGCTTATGAATAAAGCGCTAGTTTTTGATTATTCATTTTGAAAACTGTTAATAAAATGGAGATCGTCTCAAGCGTCGGACTACTATTCTATAGCCATAATTCCTTGTTCTCCAAAAATATTGATATATTTTAATAGGGCAATATGCACACCTCTCGTTCCCACCACTGTAACTTCTGTAAACCAGAATCAACAGCGGCAACCGTCCTGATAAACTCTGAGTTGCGAGCTCAGGGTGCCCTGGCGAAAAGCTAAGCTGTCTTGGATCCCGCAACGAAATTAATCAGAAGTATATAGGAGGAGTAGGAAAATACATCCTGTTTCTATCCCTTTTTAGCAGGAGACAGCAAAGTGTTTAAAGCATAAAAATGCTACGAAATGAGACTTTTACAATCAGGTTAAGCCTGATTGCTATTGCACCACGGAAGTTTGGAAATTAGGGATCTACCAGAATGGCCTACTTAATTTTGCTTCCAGTAGTAAGTATGACAAAATCGTTTGAAGGCACGGAAATTCCCACGTGTACCCACAAGTTCGGAGTAATAAATTACACTGGACATACATTGGATACTATCAAGCAAATGCTTGATGGCGATGTTCGTTTTGCCAAAGACTACACTCGCAAAGAATGTGAAGTGCAGTTTGTTCATATTTACAATTTAATGTAGAGCACTCCAAAAAAGGAGAAGGAACTAATTCAAACGAGAATAATTTAGCTTTAAAATTTCCGTGGCTAGTGAGAAACTGTGCAACATAATGATCTATTTCTATCCAAGTTTTACTTAAGTGATCATCAGCATAGGAAAAAGTTATATAAATGGCGTCCTTTAGTTGAACAATACCAACGCGACTGCCATTCATCAATTAATTCATTAGTAACGTCGATTACGGGATTAAAAAGGTGATATATTTTTGTTTGAGATTGCGATTTGATAAATTCTGGGTTGGTAAAATTCCTAGAATTGTAATACATTGAAGCCCGACGCTGAATTTCTAAATCTACTAGTAAGACGCCTGTTTAAACGGGTAAAGCTTCGGATCTTACAGTGCGATATGCCTTGTATAGAAATATTGGTGCTAGACGCTGATTTTGAAGTAGTTTGCGCCGGATCGCACCACTGGTAATTTTATCAGCCCACGCTGAACAAGCATAACAAATACAGCCTAAATACGTTACGTTATAAATTATCTTTAGAGTGTTAAACGTTAAACCCCATGTCGAGGTAGATATGCCCACAAGGGATAAAAAATTCCGTTTAGCCTTTTCACCGATATAGTTAACATGATTTATAAAAGTATAATTTTTTTCTAAGACCAAACCTAAATAAGTTACCGATTCTTTTCTCTTTATTGTGTTATAATTTATTTTTATACTAGTAGATTATCATCTAGGAGCGAACCTTTCAATACTTTTTATGGGGCGCAAAGCTTGAACGATTTCTCAAGCCCCAGTTGATGATCAAATTAAGACTAGTGTAAGCCAGCGACTCTATCTGTGTTCGTGTATTAGCTTGTATCATTAAAGCAACGTCGTCTGTATAACCTATAAGCGAGCATCCTTCCGGTAAGGCTAATGAGAATAAATCGTCAAATCCTAAGTTCCATAGATATAGTGAAAGTACTGATCCTTGTGGGCAGCCTAGAGTAAGGCGTTTAGATACAGCGTAATGCCCTAGCTGTAATTTCGTATGACCGTTTTCTAGATACGATTTAATTAGGTTATATATATTTGAATAACACCCCCTTATTTTTAATTTCAAAAATAATATCGGCCACCACGCGTTGTCAAAAGCACCCGAAATATCCAAAAAAATACCTACAACATAATTATTTCGTGACAATTCTACCGTTTTTCTCATAGATAGCACTCCATCGATACTGGTTGGAGTGGATTGATATATTATGAACTGTTAACGATTTACTATTAACTAAAAAAATATTTTCATGTCTGTATCCCTGAAGAGGTAGACAGAGGTATAATCAGTAAACCAACGATAAAGCAAAGATAATAAATAATAAATAATAATAATAAATATTTACGGAACAAATTACACTGACTGATCTAACCCCAAAGTAAGCAAATTCTTTGCTTGTGTTATGGGTGTTAGTCAACGATACTAATACATAGAATACATATATAAATACCAAAATATATATAATAAACACCCAAACCCGGAAATACAAACATTTATGCTCATCACACAAATGCTTGTCCCCGTCGGGGATCGAACCCGAGCCACGTTGATTGCGTAGTCAGGGCCGCTAACCACTCGACCAACGAGGCGGTAAAAAAAAAGATACTTAGTACCACAATGTAGAAGGCAAGCCACACTTATTAACTACAAGAAGTTATTATTTAGAGGAACATAAGCTAATGATTTGCTTTTGCTAAAGTCACTCAGCTGGTAACCTTTTACTCTAGCCGACTCATCATCAGCTGGAGGCATTTGTGTCTAAGATTGAGGTGTTATCAGTTACTTTGGACATAGCATGAGAGCTAATAACTCCTGCCAATTGGAATATTTCGGAATATAGTCTACTCAATTTCACTCTCTGAATCACGGTAACTTAGTACGAAAATTTAATCACTCACAAGTATCTCTGTTTACTGCTAAATGTCACTTTTTGTCGTTACCTCTAATTTTGATAAAAAAATAAAAATATCTGCATGATATTTTTTTTTAAATAGAACTTTTGATGGCCCTAGTCAAACATATTTGCAGTTCAGAGAAATATAAGTACGTTGTAACAAGTAAATTCTGTAAAGATAAAGCCAAACTAGCTCGAAAAAGTTCGGTGTAATTAACAGAAACAAACGGCAAATTGCCAGCCTATTGCTTGCAACTTTATCGAGCAAAAATTTGATTTCACCTAGATAAATTTTCTTATATCTGGGACGGGAAATTCATACCACGAGCTTCTGTTTCTTGATCGCCATTAGCTTAGAGCAATTTAAATATTTTTTTTTATTTAATTAGTTGAATATTTTTGTACCCACTTCTATCTTCATAATGTTAGTATAAGCCCAGTTTCTATCATTTATGCATTGAAGAATGTAGTATTCAGTAAGCCTGTCGTAATACTAATATAGCCTGCATTGAATTGAATTGTTGACACCTAGTTATTTCTCAGACTTCTGGTATATAATGGTACAAATCAAAAACATCGAGTTTGTTCAGTTATGTATTTTTTTACGCAGTGGTTATACAAAATAAAAGAAAATGAAGAGTATAAAATAAAACTTTAAGCCGATTGACCCTGCAGGTCATTCCTGAAACTTGCTACTAAGTTCAGGTATTTTAAACTAAATACAATGTTATAATAATATACCTAAGCATAGATTTTTGAGCTCAAATAGCGTTAGAAGCATAATTATGAATCGGCTGCATGCAGCAGCTGGCCCCTAAGTGATTAAGATATTTTATATAAGGGCATCTTAAGATAACATATTATAATATTTTAACCATGTGTAATGAGCTTTAATCGTCGACTGAATCATTGTGGTCACCATCCCAGCGAGCGAAGTCGCGAAATTACTCCTATTGGGAAACAATTCAGGCACTCCTATTGGGCACTGTTTGAAAAAGCAAATCAAGTATTAAGCTAATATTGGACAGTACAATGTTATCTTAGTGTTCATATTTTAGTCTTATATGGTATGGTATTACAAACAGTCAAACACATAAAATTTCGATGTCGGTTTAAATTTAATCAATATACACTTTACATGCTACTTAGACATAATATACCGTAGTCCCACAATTTTTTTGATTAATAACAAGCTGTTTTAATAACAAGTTGTCCTACACATTCGATGGTTTTTCTGACGAGTTTCGGAATTATAAGATTTTAAAAAATTGATATTAATCAATTTAAAAACGACCTGATTTTCTCACAACAGCTTGTTAATTATATTTTTGTTATTCAAAGGTAAAATTGTCCCACACGTAAACTAGAAACCTTTTCTTAGTCCGACACTCTAAACTTTTTTATATATCTTCATTAGTTACCCGATTCGTGATTTTTTGAAGACAGAAAATATGGTTGTCTCGTCAAAACGAAGCTGTTCACAAAAATTCAGCTTGTTATTAATCAAAAAAAAGTTTGTTCGTGGGATCACGGTATATAAGACGTAGCTCTATGTAGCTATACAAAATGCACATGTTAAGACAAATTCTATTACACCTGTGTGGAGTACAAAATTAAAGTCACGCGTTTAGCTACGGTGGTAAGCGTTTACAAGTAATATTTCACACAAAATCTCTGTTCGTGCATCCTATTTGAAAGATATATTGACTTATTAAATTTTAATTTAAAAACATAGGTAACGCTAAGTCGGTACCTAATAACATTTTTTTATGATCTGAGTATAGATACAATAATATTATCTCTATACTTATACATATTATGTAGAATAGGTATGAATACAATGCATGTCCTTCTATTATGCCAATCGCGTCTAAATACACTATTAAGGTTCATTACGTATGTGTCACGCGAAGGTTAACTGAAAGAATATTTATGGTAAATCTTTAACTTCACTGAAACTGTTTTGCCATACGGTAATTTCAATGATAAGAAATACTAATATAGCAATAAATAGCTTCTTTAGTTTTTTTGTAATCAACGTACTTACCCATAACAATAAACTTGTGTAGGATAATAAACAAAACTTTTATATAAGCTAAATTCATGTTGACGATATGGTTCAGCGATCACCTGGAAACAACAGCAGTAATATTCGAGGTAGAACGCTTTAGTTCATTCAATATAAGCTTTATGCTGTATTGCGCTATTTGAAATCAAATTAAAAAATAATGGTATTGAAATATTTTGTTTATTTGGGTGTATGTTACGCAATACATCCGTCAGTTGAGATTAATTTTATTTTTTTCAAAAATGTTAAATAAGCTAGGCTTATTAATTTTATAGAAATTTGGGCAGATCTGATTTATGACGCCTAAATTTGGCTATATGTAGGAAAAACAGATTGCAATTGGGACGTTGTTTTGTTGCTTTATAATCATGTAGAATATTTTATCTACAACTAGACTTACGCCAGCATTGGGAAAAATGATAATAATATACCGCTTTCAAATAAATTCGGATAATAAATTAAATCTTACTGTACACACAAATATAAGTTTTTGCTTAATTAAAACTGCAAAAATTGTTAAGTTTATATAACGTTGGCAGTTGTCTGCGGCTTTGGTTTTATTAAACTGATCGTAAAAACATAATAAGTGACCATTTTGTCATTCAATTAATTAAAACAGAACTTAAGTCAGAGTAGTACTTATTATGTGACGCGTAAAAACAGGTAAACCAACAATAAATAACAATTCAAAACTGAGAAAAAATAACCAATGATGTGTCAAATGATTAAACATTTTAATAGAAGTTTGTTTACAGCTTACCTTTTCTATAAGAACACTTGCTGTATACGTTGGATTCTATGTAATGTTGGATCTATGTAAATCTGTGTATAAATAGAACTAATTTTTTTTCAAAATTCTCTTAACCTGCCTTTTAATTCTCTATAAAAAAGTCTTCTGCCAATTTATTATAAAAATATTTTAAATATCACGCCACTTCCTTTTAAAATAAACAAAGTGATTTGAATGTTTTTAGACATCATGATTTAATAGTTTGACGACTGGATTTTTTTTAAAAACTAAGAATAAAAACATACGGCTGCCTACTGCGTCCTATATTCGTTTTGTAAATAAGAAATTTTATTTGATAACCACAGATACATACATATATAAATGAGATATTTTAAAATTAAAACATGAGAGTTGTGGTCAAGATATATTATTTCTGTCCTTAAATACAATAAAAAATATTTGTAACTATTCAAATATGGCATAAGTTGTCCATTTCCAATTCGATTACGGTTATGTAATTAACTAGTTAGCTAAATTGATTTCGTCCGCCTGTGTAAGGGCTATAATAATCATCTTTGTATGCATTTATTTATTACATTTCAAATCTTGTTAGAAATATACGATTGTAATAGTTTTTGTATAAATAACAAATATCTCTTTATATGGATTCCTCTGATAAGTAGTCATAGAGGATGAGATCTCATTTAATGCGATTTACCTGACCCTGGAAGTCGCATTGGCTGGTGTTTTTGGACACCAGATTTAGAAACCCTAACAAACATAGCTCAATAAAATGATAACCGAGATCCACAGGTTGACGAAGTCCTTGACACAGCATTATTAACGAAGTATACAAGTTGAGTGGTACGAGACTCCACAAATTGTATTACATGATAGTGAATGATCATAATATGTTCTCAATAGAAATGTAACATTCTTCCCGTATTGGTTCCGGGCTCCTTTGAAGAATAGACCAACTGTCGTTCTACCAGGCAGATCGTAAAAGGCGACCGATTGGCTATGCAAGTCACAACCATCGTGACTACTAGGTGGTAAAGTTCGGCATTTTCTCGTCTGGATCTGGTACCACCGCCTTACCTATCCCTACCGCAATAGCGTCAGTGCTTGTCACTGTCGTGTTCCGGTTTGGAGAGTAAGGTAGCCGGTAAATTTATACATGTAGCATTAGACCTCGCCACAAGATAGCAACACACCATTAACATCTTTGGTGTCTATAGGCGATGGTTGACTCTTACCATCAGGAGACCCATCTGCTTGTTTGCTATCGTATGATGTAAAAAAAATGTACCTAATAAAATAATACATTGCTCAACTTCATTTTAAATGTCAACATTGTTGGTGTTGGTCCGGGTTCCATTTGAAGAACAGACTGTTTTTTGCCAGGCAGCTGTTCGTAAGAGTCGAACGATTGGTTATGCGTGTCACTATCATCGTGGCTACTAGGTGGTAGAGTTCTGGGTTGTGTCACCCGACTCTGGCACCAACGATTTCCCAATTCTTGCTGTAATAGCGTCAGTGCTTGTCACTGACGTATTCCCATTCGGAAGGCAAGGTAGCTGGTAAACTTATACTTGTGGCATTAAGACCACGCCAAGGGATAGTGGAGCCAAAGACCAAGAGACCCTTGATTGTTTGCTATCTCAGAAAATAAAAAAATGTCAATGAGATAGGTCGATCCTGCATCTAGCTGTTTGACTTTTCCATAATAGTCCGATTTATTTAGTTGTAGATGAATGAGTTGCATTATGAATGCACTCGGCAAAATTCCAAATTTGGTAATTCATATGCTTCTGCATTCACTTATTTTAATATTTGTTATCTACTACACTCCTGTTTGCGACCTGCGACTACACTCCTGTTTGAAGCTGCGACCAGTAGTTAGCTTTATAAGAGGAATGATGTAATTTGAACGTTCGAATTTATATTTTGGTAATCAAAATGTAAACATACGAGCTCGTTTATCTCATGGTTACTATTCGAATCATAAAATTAACACTTTTTACGTCATACTTGCAAATCGTTCTCTATAAATACAAGAAAAATAAAATATTCACATAATATACTATCGTATTATTTGTAATCTGACTTTTCAGGATTTTGTAATCAAGAAACAATACTTATAGTTTTGACTTGTCCGTCCGTCGGTTTGTTCTTATATATCATTTTTCAATTTAGGGAGCGAACACAATTAGATTTTTTGCTTCGCAATCAACTACAAATATATGAATGAAAATGAATGAATACACTTCTTATCCTTGTACGTAGGTCACACTATGAGTTTTGCGTAACTTAAAAAACATGTTATAACCAAAATATTATGTTTATTGCTTTTCAAAATAATCTCCTTTACATTTTAAACATTTTTTCATGCGATCGAACCATTTTTTAAAAAAGGAGGACCAAGGATCTGAAGGCATGTTTTCTACGTGCTGATTGAACGCTATCACTGCCTCTTCGGAGTTGGTAAAAGTAAAACCTATCATCAAAACTTTGATTTTGGGGAAAATACAGAAATCACAGGGTGCTAGGTCAGGGCTATGTGCAGGATGAGTGACGAGATGTACTTTTTCGGAAGATAAAAATGACTTTGTTTTGTTGGCCGTGTGTGAAGAAGCGTTATCATGGTGTAGGAGAATGCGGCTTTTGGGTCGTCTTTCGCGAACTTTTTCTAACACCCTGGGTAAACAAATGGTAGAATACCACTCAGCATTAACACTCTTATCAACAGTAGCCACATTATTTTCGTTGACGGCAGTTGAAGGCCGCCCTTCACAAAATTCGTCATGTAAAGAAACTCGACCTCTCTCAAGTTCAGCAAACCATCGCCTTACGGTGTTCAAACAAGGTGCTTCTCTCCCAAAAGCATTTTGAAGACGAGCGGCACAGCCTTGCGGAGAAAGAGAACTTTTAAAATCATAAAAAATCATCGCTCTAAAATCTTTTCGACTTAATTCCATTTTCGTTGCGTACGTAGAATTTTGATGTGTGATAAAAAAGAATTGACAAATCATTTCCCGCCAATTGTTTTTTTTTTATTACTAAGAAGGTTGCAACGTTTTAAAAATATAACATTCGAAATTCAAATAGTCCGATTAGCTAGAAGTGCAAAAGTTTTAGTGTGCCCCATGTATTTATTGCGCACCAATAAATACAAGAATAAGAAATATTTTAGAATTATACTAAGTAGGTACATGGGTACACGAAGGCGGTCTTATCGCTACAGATCGATCTCTGCCAGACAACCTTTAGGCAAAGGAGATACTTTTTTTAATAAATATACCTACTTATAGATGAACATAATAAATTCGTAAGGTACTTAAATATGCAGATTCCTTGACAAAGTTTGTAACTATTGCGGCGAGGTGTCCTACTGGAACGACACGTTAATAATTTATTAACCACAACATCTAGTCATGATTTTCTTATGGATCATATTAGCATAGCAAACAAGCAGATGTACATCAGCTTTTCTGACGATAAAACACATACACAATCTGTAAAGTGTACCTTAAAAATGTTATCATTTTCGATATAAGAAAATATTGCTATTGCTAAGGCTGTCTTAATATGCTGTTAAATTAATGCTAAATATCTTGACTTATAGAATGCCAAATCAACTGAAAGCATTGACGAAATATTTAAATTAGTTAACAATATTTCAGTGTTTAATACTTCATAGAAACATGTACATTTTTATTGCACCTGTTTACACCTTTTACCTGGACCCTAGTAGATGTCAAGCAGCAAAAGAACATATATTTAATTTCCACTTGAACCCTAGATTAGCATAGTGATATTTGCATAGGTCTTTTTTATCTAATATAACATTTACATGAGTTACTGAAGAAAAAAAAATGTAGAGTACTTTACATTTTTTTTCTTCCTTTTTATTAGATCACTAATGTTGTTTAACAGTATCTATGTATTTATGAAATTCTTAATATACAGGTATTTTAGTTTGTAATATATATATATATATATATATATATATATATATATATATATATATATATATATATATATATATATATATATATATATATATTAAATATTTTTGCATATTGTACATTTCACTTAGCAAGTTATTTTTTTATATTATAAGATAGCAAACAAGCAGATGGGTCTCCTGATGTAAAGAGTCAACAACCACCTATAGACACCAAAGATGTTAATGGTGCGTTGCTATCTTGTGGCGATGACTAATGCCACGTGCATAAGTTTACCGGCTACCTTACCCTCCAAACCGGAACACGACAGCGATAAACACTGACGCTATTGCAGTAGGAATAGGTCAGGTGGTGGTACCAAACCCGTGCGAGAAAATGCAGAAATCTATCACCTAGTAGCCACGATGATAGTGACTCGCATAGCCAATTGGTCACCTTTTACAACCTGCCTGGCAGAACGGCAGTTGGTCTATTCTGCAGAGGAGCCCGGAACCAACACGGGGAAGGAGTTAGCTGTAAGAAAACATAAATCATGAGATTGGCTCGCCCTTTGTATCTTTTATTAAATTTATCTTATTGTATTGTGTCAAGTTGCTATATTTTGTAAAATAAATAAATAAAACAAAATTTATACCTATTATAGTCGTGAACTTATCCACAGATAAAATATAGCATTTGCTAATTCGCCCACAAAACCGAATAATCTTTTAAAATCATTAAATAATGAAATCCATAAACTGAGTAACATCGTCTACAGAAAATTATAATGAAGATTATGCCATAATTTTTAATGACACATAAATAATTTTATCTTCATGAAAATTCTATGAGGCATAAAAGTATCATTATACAGCATTCATTTACTAGTACACGAAGATGGCTTGATGATGATATCCATTACAATAATTATTACGATCCCAAATTAATTTTTATTTGGAAAAAATATAAAAATGTGTTAGTTTTGTTGACGCCATTGATGTTATATTAAATAAAAACATCGGCTTTATAAAATTAAATTGTTTTTACTTTTTTCTGTTTAAATAACTTCCGACAAGTGTCACAATCTTGATAGTCCAAACCCTGAAGCTGTATTATATCTGGAGGCAGCACTTCTAATACCTACTTGAAACACAATTTTAAATACAGCTGTCTTTCCTTCTTTTTCTAACACAGCTGTATAAAAAGAGATGGAGAGACCTCGTAGACAGAGATATAACGTAAATGTGTTTCAAGTAATTAATACGAGTGCTAGCTCCACATATAACTAATATTTCATGATCCAAATGGGAACTGATAATGGTAATCCAGATTACGAACAAAAATGGACTTTATCGGTTTTTATATATTGAAAAACAATAGCTACTTAATCCATTAGTCTGACGATCTATAGGTTGTCCAATTTCTTTTTAGAAATTTTCTTTTCGTATTTTGTCGTAAAATTGGTGTCTTACACAGACATAATTAAAATTTTTACCATTTGAGGGTGTTTTCAAAGATTTATATCGGGTAGTTATAGATGGTAGACCCCAATATATGCCCAAAATATTTATTGTAATTCAACTATTTTTATGTAAGGTGCAAAAAAACACTAAATATCAATTTTTTTTTTCTTATCTCTTTTAAATGGCATTGGATTGACACATTAATAGGGAAAGGAAAATAATTGGGAAAAAATTGGATAAGTCGCAGATCGCTAGACAAAATTAATTTTATAAAAGATTATTATATGCCTAATTCCAAAAAAGCAATAAAATTCATTTTCGTTCCTGTTCTGAATCACCCTTTTAGACTTCGCTTCGCTTGTTAAATTAATTAGGTAAATTAGTATAAAATTGTTTTTTCATACTTGCTATCTACCTAATAATAAATGTCGACAGATGATATCTGCAATGCCATCATCAAGTTTAATAAAACTTTATACAAAATCAGCTGTAATTTTCTTCTTCTTTAATTTTATCACTAAATCTTAAATATATTCTTGTCATATATTCCTGATATTTGTACTAGATTTCTTACCATGGAAATCATGAATTTGCAATTAGGTGTTGGTAGGAAGATTCCTAGATAGGGTCAAAAGAAGCCGTTGTCAGCATTGGAATGTAAACATACATACATGCTCATACACATTTTCACGCTAGACAAAGCTGATAGAACTAAGTTCCATTATTGTCATTCTTACTTCCTCTAAATTGTAACTTTGTTTCCGTTGACTTTCGCAATATTTACTTTAATACCATGTTTCCAGTTCTAGCAATCTAATCTCATTTTAGGTTGAATGAGATGAGACAGGACAGATCAAATTGGACCTCGTTAACGTACCGCGCACGATTTATTCTCAAGTGTATCTGATTTTAGGTTAGGTGTTTAAAAAAAGTATGTCTGCATAATAACTTTTCACGCTAAAACACCATGATCGATTTGGATGAAATTGGATGTGTACTGTATAGGTAGATAGGGACATTTAGAAGTAGAAGTTTGAGAATTAGTATATAGATTATTGTTGCTTAACTCAAAAATTGTATTGTACCTACTCATTCCTTGTACTCATTAGATCTACAAAATATTCCAGATCTTAATACTTCAAAAATTCATTACTTGGAAAGCGTTTCTTGATTTTCGGAGAAGTCTGTTACGTGAAAATGTTGAGTATAAACCATATGATTAAAATACAATATCTTCATATATATATATATATATATATATATATATATATATATATATATATATTGTATGTTATAGTATGTTGTGTTTTCCTAAATAACGAGGGTATATGCAATAACAATGCAATGATTAACAACAGTTGACCTTTCAGTCGTTGCTGTGACACCGGACTTATGAGAAGAGCAGAATGCTCAACCAGAGTTTAAATTTAATTTTGGTCTACTAACGCCCGCTTTAAGGGCTATCTCCTGCGCGAATGGATCTCGGCTTAGTGCGGCATTCAGACTAATTGTAGGGAGTGGAGTCGTGAAGTCTTCGTCGTCCGATACCGGTGACGACGGTGTCGTGTTGTGTGTGTGTGTGTGTGTGTGTGTGTGTGTGTGTGTGTGTGTGTGTGTGTGTGTGTGTGTGTGTGCGTGTGTGTGTGTGTGTCGGCCTCGTAGTCCGCCGCGGCTGCGATTAATGGGTTTGACACAATATCACATTAGCAGCTAAACTACTTGTTAGCTGTTACACAAAACCAAAAACAATTATAAATGAATTCTATGAATTTACACCAAATCCTCGCATACCGTTTTATGTAATGTTTCTTATAAATGGTTTACGGGATTGCACCTTGGTCGATAAGTAATTAAAATTATCGCCTCTGTGGCATAGTAGACCGGTGTCGGAGTTGACCACATGAAGTCCCGGGTTCAATTCCTGGGACAATCAATTCAAAAATGTGTTTTTTTTTCAGTTTTGTGACAAAAACAACATTGCCCGGGATTGGAATAAGTGCCCGGTTGGCGATAGGCTTACCACCTATCACATTGTGGGACTAAGTATATTCGGCTAATCGTAGGTGCACTTGTTGTACTTCTGCCTACTTCTTCGGGGACACTGGCGTGAAGATACATTTTTTTTATAATAAATAATGCACAAGTACTATTATTTTACTATACATATACAATATACATGTAGTTTTTGTGAATAAATCAAGCAGTTTCGCTTTTTAAAGCACTTTCATAAATATTACGTAATATATTACCATATGAAGGTGCCTTATACAGTATCCCGTATTGGACAAAATGCAGCGTTGCAGACCCATGTTGCAATGGTGAAT
Source organism: Apodemia mormo (assembly GCA_036924255.1). Taxonomy (NCBI): domain Eukaryota; kingdom Metazoa; phylum Arthropoda; class Insecta; order Lepidoptera; family Riodinidae; genus Apodemia; species Apodemia mormo. Next base: position 23,680,071 of record JAUPFN010000007.1, on the reverse strand, counting down.
CATGATGAGCCGGCAGCTTACTCTTCCTATAATTGCAAAGGGACCCATGTATTGATGCTTAGTTTTTTTTTTTGAATGAACACGTTTTTATATTGAATAATACATCTATAATTTTATTTTCAAAATAAATCTATAACAAATCTAGAAAGTAATTTTTGAAAAGTTCTAATTTTAAAACACGGTAGTGGATTTTAGTGCTCGAAATATTTTTCACAGTTACAAAATCGATTAGTTGAAAAATTTCGAAGAGGTATCAGGAAAACCTTTTTTTAGACTACTTTCTGAAACGGTAACTTCGTATGAATCTTGATCTTGAATCAATTTTGATCCAGTTTGTAGCATTCGACGCAGTAGATATTGGAGGAAATCGATATATTGGTCTGAAATTCATTTTGAAAATCTTAAGTAAGTTTGTTTAAAACAATACCACTATAATACTTATAAACCTAAAACGCATTCCACGTGCATTTAGGGTCCTACAATATTGCAGAATGTTCAAAATCAATTGATTGAAAAATCACAAAACTTGGTCGAAAAGCACTTTTTCGTCAAAATTATTTGACAATGATTATAACTCCCGAAAGAACCCATCGATTTTGATCCTAGTTATGGATTTCAATCCAATTTTATTGATAATAAGAACTATTAAGATTGTGAAATCAATTGGTACAAAAGTCAACAGATCCCGTCCGTCACATATGAACTTCAAAGTACCGATTTCCGATGTTTTTAAAATTTTTGCTTTAAATTCCTCACGTTAAGTAGCTTTTAAATATTACTTTCTTGCAAGGACATTTATTGTACATAAATATGACAAACTTTATTCCGTTAGTCACAGATATGAACATACAAAATACCGATTTTTATAATTTCGAAAGATTCAAAATTTCTATAAAAACTCCGATTTATTGCCTTGCCACCTATCATATTGTGCGACTAACGGCCGGTTTTTGAGACGCAAATATTTTTTTTAACAAGCAGTTAATCTCTGTTTAACATCAGTTTTACAAGCAAGTTGTCTGTTAAACAGAGTTTAATTGCTTGTTAAAAAATTATTTGCGTCTCAAAAACCGGCCGTAAGTATCTTCGACTTATTATGATACTTTTTAAATACTTCTAATATAGTTGAATAATTCTCACATTATAACCAAATAATTTGCTTACTTTGGGGCTAGATCAAATTGTGTTATTTATTCAGAGAATATTATAATTAATATTTATTTATTAGCAATTTTTCTAATAACTACATAACACTGATTTGGCTACCTGTTTTATACAACTGCAACTAAATGGTGTGTTAACTGTACCTACTTTAAATCAAAGAAAAGTGACAGACAAATAGCAGCTTAAAATTATGTTATTTTTTATATTACAGGGTAGCAAGTGAGGTGTCCAAACACTTCGTATAATATGGGTTATCCCATTTGTGCAAATTCGTAACAAGATCTTTTATGGACTATATTTCCTCTTCCAATAAATAAAAACGTAAAAATAAGAGATTTGGATATAAAATAATGCCTCTTTAATTTTTCACCTATAAAAAATTTCTAAACCCGTATTTTTGTACTGGTAACCCTTAAATCAAAAAGTGGCAGGTGGCAACCTTAATAACAAACGAATGAGATGACTCTCCCAATGGAAAGAATCATCAATCGCCTATGAACACCAAAGATCTTTATGGTGCGTTGCCATTCGTGTGTTGGAATGCTAATACTACATACACAAGTTTGCCGACCAACTATCCCTCCAAACACTACGTCAATAAAAACTGATGCTAATGTGGCAGGATTAGGTAGAACGGTGGTACAAAACCCGAGAAAGATGATGCGAAATTCAACCATCAGGTTATTGAGTTAGTTAACTTGAATATTGGTCTGGGTTCCTTTAAAGAATAGACTGCCGCTCTGTTGGGCAGGTCGTAAAAGGCGACTGATTGTGTATACGTGTTACTACCATCGTGACTACTAGGTGATAAAGTACCACAACGTCTTACCCAGGTATTTGGTACCACCACCTTACCTATTCCTGTCACAATAGCATCACTGTCCGTCATTGTCGTGTTCCGGTTTAGAGGTTAAGGTAGCTGGTAGACTTATGCATGTGGCATTACCATCCCGCCACACGGATAGCAACGCACTATTAACATCTTTGGTTTCTACAGGTGATGGATTCCCATTCCATTAAGAAAGCCATACAAAATAATCTGTAAACGGTTGACCCTGCAAGCCATCCCTGAAACTTCCTGCTAAATTAAGGTATTTTAAGCTTTAAAGAGTAAAAACTGTAAGCATAGATTTTTTCAAACATATATTTTGGTTAAAATCGTAGTATATTGATTTTTAAACAGCTGCATATTTTGGAAACGATGATCGATTTTGATCTTTCGAATGGCATTTAACTCAATCTTTGAGATTTAAATTATTGCTTTTTACTTTTGACGTAGTACGTGGTACGTGTACATGTTACTACCATCGTAACTACTTGGTGGTATACTTCCGCACCGTCTTGCCCCTGTATTTGGTACCATCGCATTAGCTATTCCTGCCGCAATAATGTCAGTTTTGTTATATCTTGATAACAAACAAGCAGATGGGTCTTCTGATGGAAAGAGTCAACCATCACCTATAGACACCAAAGATGAAAATTATACGTTGCTATCTTATGTGGTGCTATCGTGTGATGGTGTGGTGGAGGTCTAAGGCCACATGCGTAAGTTTAAATGCCTTTCAAATAGTTGGAAAATTTCGAAGCAATTCCAAAAACCACCTTTTTTCAAAAAAATTCGTCATTGATAAATCCCAAACAAATTGACCGATTTTCATCCAATTAATTGCTGTTTATAAAAGTGCTGGTATTTGACGCAGATTCTAAAGGATAAAAGCTAATAAGATTTTAAAGTCAATCGGTGTATTAGCTTGAAAGTTATTTCAAAAATATTAAGTTTGCTAAACTAATTAAGCTGCTGCTAACTGCTAAGCTAACTAATGTAATTTTAATATTTGAAAACCTGTTACTTTTGAAAATTAGATTCAATTTTGATTTTTAAAACAGCATTTGACGTAATTTTTTTAGTACTAAAATCCTATAGAATACCAAAAAAATGATTGGTTAAAAAATTTCGAAGTTATGTCGAAAAAACACCTTTTTCAAAATTTTTTGTCAACGGTTACTCCCAAACGGATATACCAATTTTGATGCGATTAATGCATTAGACGTAGTTTTTTGAGGAATAGAGCTGATTAGTTTTGTACTCCATCGGTACATTAATCTGGAAGTTATGTTAAAAAAATACTGTTTCGGCAAAATTTTATTCGGGTTTGTTTCAAAATTTCTCAAAACCTCTTGGGCCGACTTGGTTAAAATTTTCAGAAAGTCTAAGTTGAGCGGAATTCAATCGAATGCCAGCAACCGCGTTTCGATTGATCCAGCCGTTCAGAAGTTATGAGATGTTATGAGATGATTACACACACACAAACACAAACATACACACACACAAAGACACACATACATACCTATGTACATACAGACATACTAACGTTATCGTGAAAATAGTCGGAAAAGGTTCCTATGACCCCAAAACGTGAAGACCTGGTGAAAACACGAGTTTCGAAAATTGGAGCAAAATCAGTAACTTCCTTATTAGTACGCGAGCCAGCGACAGATTTTCATGAACAAGTTCCTTTCGAGCAATAACTTCTAAAATGCTTCAAATAGTTGTATCATGAAGTTCTGTGAACATCAGCTGCGGCTCGTCGGTGGGTTAAGCAGCGGTAGCCTCTCACTCACGCTAAAAAAAAATTAAATTTAGTCACTTCTTCCCGCTTGAAAATTTGTCAAAATATAACTTGTTCAATATCTTGAAGAAAATGAAAAGTCAGCGGACTACATAGCGATGGAAAATATGTTAGCTGGTCACACGAACATGCTATACATAAACATCATTAAATTTCATGTTATTTTTTTCATGCATGTAAAAATGCTGTATAAATTATCAAGGTCTTTTTTTTAATGTGTTATTTGTTTTTTTTTTGTTTACTGTATTTGTGGCTTTTATTTGTCTTATTTGTACGCTTGATCTTGTTGTTTTCTGTATATGTACAGTAGTATTGTGTGGTAAATAAAACAATTTTAATTTTTATTCATTTAGATATATACTCCAGTCTGGCTCCTGTGTTCCACCTTTAAGGACATCATCTGACAATTATCCCACTGAGAGACATCTGACGTATTTATTTATAGACAGTATCGTGTAAGCTATGATTTAACAAACTTTCAATTGAGAAGACATGGCTGAAAAAAAGGCATATTCATTTAACCTACATATTACATCTTTCAGTTAGAGCATAAGGCATGATATCGAATAACTTTAAATATGCGATTTTCTCCTGGATAAAAAACTGTAAGCTAATATTTAATTCGATCCTGAAGATTATAAAAAGAATATGGTAGCAATATTCGGGGGGGAAACTCGCCAGCTTTTGCATTTAATATGCGATATATCCTCGAGTCTAGATCCTACTTTTAAGGGCATCAGCTGACAATCACCCCGCCGAAATACAGCCAGCTAAAGTATTTATTTATAACAGTATCATGTAAGCTATAATCTGTCTAATTTTAAATTGAGAAGATATGACTAAAAAGAGGAATATTGATTCAACTGAAACTAATAATATAAGCTTTTGGAGTGACAGTGATAAAGTTAAACTTAAACACTTTCATTCTTAGTTTCATGAATCGAGGATTTTTGTTGTGGGAGGAATTCAGCGACGCGCATTTGCCTCCGGTCGAGCGATGCGATGTGACGTTCCTTGAAAATTACTGAAACTTTTCACCGCGCTTACGTACCGGTAAAAACTTGCAATTATGAAATAAACAGTACTTTGTAAAATAGGGTACACTTATTAAAATCCTTTTATTTATTGCATAATTTATGAAAAAAGGGTACCTTTATAAGTGAATTAATTTAAAGTGCAAATAACGCTTTATAAATATTAAAAAATATAATTGGTGTAAATACAACGTATATAATAATTTAATAAGGCAAAGTGTAGTGATAATATCAAAATAATATAGCAATTTTCAATTTAACAAGTGTTGTGGAAAAATCACTAAATGCGCAATGTTTTTACCACCGGACACAAGTGATAATCGTTTTGCAAACAAGCTAAACGGTGGCTGTCGTGCTGTATACATTTTATATGCCGTTTATATTAGCATAGTCAGACAAGAAGGTCTCGCTGAATAAAGAACAAAGAAGCCTCTTTATTTGTTCCTGATACACGACGTTTAGAAAGAATATAACTTTTAAAATGGATACTGGGTAAGTTAAAGTTATTATTATTAAAGTGCATATGTAATTTTTTTAAGATATAAAAATTTTACTTTCGTTTGTTTATATCCACATAATGAATAAATGAAAACTCTTTATTATGCACAAACTTACAGGTATAAATACATGCTTAGTACAAACAATTTAAAGACTCGAAGTACAAAAAAGCGGTCTTATCGTCAAAGAGCTAACTCAACCGGACAACCTTTTTCAAATGTAGCCGATAAATTGATTTTATATTTGTTCACAAAATTACCACTGAACAGGGAAGTGCTTTTATATACTTTTTATTTCGAAATTACAATGGAAAACAAAAGTTTTCAGCATTTTTAGCAACTTATAACTAAGCCACAGCAAAATTTAGCCGAGTTCAGCTAGTTGTAAATAAAAGACTTTCTAATGTTATTGACATAAAATTTTATTTAAATCAAGTGCAAACAATTAGATTTTTTGTAGAAAAATCATTTATTTCTTAAATATTTTATTTCTGAGAATGACAACAGTATTATTCATTTACTCGTTTTACAAATATTTTGACATTTTTGCTAAATGAAAAGGTAAACAACTAGAAAGTTTACTTGATGATAAGTGAAATCAAACATTTTCAACGTGAAAACTAACAATTCAAAATTCTCATATTATGACTTCCTAAAATTTTTATTTAATTCGGAAAATAGCTTGTATCTATGTACTACACAAGTTTTTCCGCTACTACATTCTCTAACCTATAATACGACAGTAAAAAAACACTAATGTCGTGATGTCAAGAGAAAGGAGAAGAGAAGTAAAGCAGTAAGTATTGCAATGTCTAGTAGAGGATTCGCACAAAACCTTAGCGGGATATTCCGGAACTTAATCGCTTTACCTTCTTTGGACGTCATACCATTAGGGTTTTTTAATGACGTATTGTAGATTAAAAGGTCGGTAGCGGAAAACTTTTGCCAGAGGAATCGCTAGTTTGCGGATAGCAGCGCATCATTAACATCTCTTTCCAATAAAAGAGTCAGTCAGATATCACTACATAGTATAAAACATAGTCGCTTTCTCTGTCTATCCCTATGTATGCTTAAATCTTTAAAACTGCGCAACGAATTTTGATGCGTTTTTTTTAAATAGATAGATTGATTCTTGAGGAAGGTTTTGGTATATAAACCTTTCTGATATTCTCACAGGAACAAAAGCTACGCGGGTGAAACCGCGGGCAGGTCGCTAGTCACTACATAGTATATGACAAAGTCGCTTTCTCTGTCTGTCCCTATGTCCTTATGTCCCTATGTATGCTTAAATCTTTAAAACTACGCAACGGATTTTGATGCGTTTTTTTTAATAGATAGATTGATTCTTGAGGAAGGTTTAAGTGCATAAACCTTTCCGATATTCCTACGGGAACAAAAGCTGCGCGGGTGAAACTAGTAGATTATAAAATAACATTATATTTAATTATATAAAATTATAAAATAAACATTGTGTTGTATAGTCACATTTTTTATATATTGTGAGAACCATCTGATTATTAGCTATCTAGCTAACAAGCAGATGGTTTTCCTGATGGAAAGAGACAACCATCGCATATAGACACCAAAGATGTTAATAATAAGTTATTATCCTTGGAGTGAGGTCTTAATGCCACATGCATAATTTTACCGGCTATCTGACCCTCCAAACCAGAACACGACAATGATAAGCACTGACACTATTGCGGCAGAAATAGATAAGCCGGTGGTACCAGACTCGGGTAAGACATACATATCTATAAGCATAGCAGCCTGTATCTATATGGCTTCCTGGATGAAAAGAAAACAAATTAATAACCGCTGTCTTTTAAAACTATTCTATCAGTACATCTATTATTATATATATAAAAATCAATCCCTATTTTCCTTGGTCACGACATCACGTCTGAATGGCTGGACCAATTTCGGTAATTTTTTTTATTGTGTTTGTAATTTGTAAGGAGAAGGTTCTTATAAAAGAAAATATTAAGAAAATTGCGCAGAAAAATAGAAGATTTAAGAATACTTAACCACCGTATAAAGTTTAATGCCATTTTGGCTGCGTGGAAGGACAATCCTGTAGACTTATATAAATTACGTGTCACGTTGTTTGTCCGCTATGGATTTCTAATATGTAAGGCAAAACAACGTTTGCCGGGTCAGCTAGTTTTATATAAAATTAGTCATCTACCAGGAATTCACTTAATAGTTCAAATATTTCATGACTACTCGTATGGCTAACATTTTATTTATCTTGGCCAGCTGAAATGGCAATCTGAATATACGCTGAAGTGAAAAAAGCCCACATTGTATAATATCTACCTACTACATTTAAACAAATGATGTGAATATTATATTTAGATCTGATTAAGGAGTGAAATATTTTATTGATGTAAATGTGTTTTATGCTGGGTTCCTATAATCAACGATCCGTCATTCGTAGCAGTAGGTAACCTTTAGCAAACAATTTTATAATTACGAGGTGTTGCATGATTTTGCTGTATAATCCAACTCTGATAATCAGTGTTTTGACACTGATAGTAATAAATATATATGCATGACGATTTAAATTCAGGGTAGATAGAGTAGTAGAGGTGTTATATGATGCTCCGCGTTTTGTCATCCCTGATATCTGTCGCAAGTTTATTGTTGCTGCAGCTGTTACTTACAACCATGTTCGCGTGACCCAAAATCGTTTCTTTCTTTTGCTCAGTTGAGTAAAAAAGTATCCTATGTCACTTCTGCATACTGCAGCTTTCTAATGACAAAATAATTTTTAAGTTCGGTCCAATAGTTTTTAAATTTATTCGTTACAAAAACACTTAATTGAAAAAAATGTGTAAGCGATTGACCCTACAGGCCATCTCTGAAACTTACCGCTAAATTAAGGTATTTTAAGCTCAAAAGAGTAAAAACTATAAACATGGATTTTTTCAGTTCAAACATTTATTTTGTTAAAATGGCAGTATATTGATTTTTGAAAAGTTGTATATTTTGGGAACGCTGATTGAATTTGATCTTTTGAATGACATTCAACTCAATTTTTGAGATCTAAAATATTGCTTTAGCTAAATAATGGATAGGTTGCAAAATTTAGTAGCAATGTCAAAAAATATTTTTTTCAAATATTTTCATCATTAATAAATCCTAAACAAATTGACCGATTTTGGTCCAATTAACGGTATTTGACGCAGTTTTTAAAGGATAAAAGCTGATAACATTTTTAAGTCCATCAGTATATTAGCCTGAAAATCAGTTTAAAAATATAAAGTAAATTTGCTAAAAATGACGTAATTTTAATATTTGAAAAGCTTACAGCTTTTCAAATTTTTGAAAATTTGATTCGATTTTGATTCTTGAAATGCCATCTGACGTAATTTTTTTAGTACTAAAATATCATAGAATAACAAAAAATGATTGATTAAAAAGTTTCGAAGTTATGTCGAAAAAATACTTTTTTTTAATGTTTCGTTAACCATTTTCTCCCAAACGGATAAACTGGTTTTGATGCAATCAATGCATTAGATGTAGTTTTTTGAAGAATAGAGCTGATTAAGTAGAGCAAACTTAAAAGAGATTTTAAGACTTTAGTCTATGGTCGAATTTCGATCACAAGGCGATCGATAGTTTATATTAATAGGTATTAACGATATCTGCACGTATTTTTTCAAGCATGACTGTGTTAAAATACCAAAAAAGAAGCTTTTATAGAAATTTACTAAAACCATTTACAAAACATAACCCGGGAATCGAACCTAAAACCTTATCTACTAGCTGAACTGGCTAATCACAATACCAACGAAGGTAATCACAATTTAACCCATAAGATTTTCGTTTTTTGCCATGGACCGAATTGAAAAATTTAAACATTTACTAGCGATCGCCTGAGACCGATATTCGACCACACACTAAAATATAAAATCGCTTCTATATTTGATAACTGGGTGCTAAGTGTGAGTTTTTCTTTTCGAATTCGATCGTGAGCGCGTTTGGAGTTTACTAGGAATTTGTATGTGATTTGTACAGCGCCACCTAGTGGTAAACGTGAGAAACCAGTTTACCACTAGGTGGCGCTGTACAAATCACATACAAATTCCTAGTAAACTCGAAACGCGCTCACGATCGAATGCGAAAAGAAAAACTCACACTTAGCACTCTGATTGTAGCTGTAAAGGAAATAGTAAAGTTTACATGTGCATAATATTGTGTATGTAACACAAATTTTGTGTGTGTAAAGTTTGTTTTTAAAAATTTAATATATTTCTAATACATTTTATTTAAAAATATTAGGTTTCTGCAGTGCTCCTTAATGTAGACTTTGACTGCCAAATATATTACTTTACCGTTCACACAATTGTCTTAAATAGTGGTACAAACTTTTCCTCCAAACGAATTAATATTTTTTAGTAATTTAATATATTTTTAATACATTTTATTTAAAATATTAAGTTTCTGCAGCCTTTCTTAGTGTCAGCCATTGATATAAAAAACCCAAGATGCACAATCAGTGTCTCAAAAACGTCCTCTAAAAATGAGCCCATAATTTTAAATTGTGCGCTCATTTCAAATAGAATCGCGTCACTGTCAATTTTATTACTTTTTGTACATTGCTTTGTAACAACAACTATAAATCTTAAGCTTAAAGTTCGAAATGCAAAAGCATATATTTTTGCCATATCTGTAACTTAGTATGTGAAATTAGCGACAGTTTTAAGTGACAATATTGTTCGGGACTGTGCATCTTGATTTTTTATATTAATGGTGTCAACTTTAACTGTGTCTAATATCTTACTCCACTGTTCACGCAATTGTCTTAAAAAGGGGTACAAACTTTTCCCCTCACGTATTAATATATAGATTAACTAGCAATACCCGTGTCAATAATTCGCACTAAGTAATTTTATTAAATACTTCTTAAGTTGATTTGAAATTGAACAAAAACATTACCGACCGTCAATTATGTTGACGTTTCAAAATTAAAGCTGTCAGATGGCAGGATTGTTATTGTATTATGTACTAGCTGTTGCCCGCGACTTCGTACGCATGTTGTAGTGACTTTCGTATTAGGATTTTAGTTTATGTCTGTCTGTTGTTATAAATTACTAAAATTTAATTTAGCTCTTTTTCTAAAGGACCCTAATAATATCAAATAAGCAAGACTACGTTGTACCGTGTTACATGCTGCTTTATTTGTAGTAATTGACTGTAATCTGCAAAATTTCTACAGCTAAAGCTACAACTCCTCGTTATTACTGTCAGTCATAGAATCATCATTACACAATCTGTACACAGAATCCCATATACGGTCTGTGTTCAATTGAGCACTAGGTTATTCCTCAGAGTGAGATTGCCGAATGTGACATTCTTTTGCGTTCCTGTGATTGCTGGATATTGATAGTATCTAACACATCATGTTACCACTCCCAAACAACCTCATTACGTTCATCACGCTGCTCCTGTTTCTAATGAATGTAATAGATTTATGTTCTCTATCAATACGAATTCGTTCTTCGCGCTCTACATTGGTCTCAATTGAACGCAAGGCAGTTGTGCGATTACGCTGAGAGCTAAGCTGAAATTCACGCTGCGTTAAGGTTTCAGAAGCGCAGGACTAGATGTGGTGTTCGCGATCGCTTGAATATCTTATTTCACACTGCGTGAATGTCTCAGAGGCTCTCGGCACAGAATACGACAGAAGTCAATCTTGTGTATGTACTTCACTTTTTATACCTAACCTCGGCGGCCGCGCTAGGGTTATCACTTTAGCTTATGCACAAAAAGCACACTAGTATCTTACTCCAGTAAAGTTTTAAATCAAAATATGTCACTCTTCTTTACATTTTGCATATAATGTAGTCTTAATGATATGAAAATGATGTGTAAAGGTAATTTAGTTGGCAACCACCGGCAAGTATTGAAAAAAAATTAAATCTTTTTTGATTTTCTGAAAAAGTTCTGAATAAAATGCGTAGAACTTATAATTTTACAAGGTTATATGACTTTTCCTCCTCTGGTGAATATTAACCGAGTTAGAGAGGTTTTTAAGTTTAAGGTGAATGATTTTATAAATGACTAGCTGAGCCCGCGACTTCGTGCGCGTGGAAAATTTTTGAAAATTAAAGTAGCCTAAGTTATTACTTATTACATCAGCTATCTGCCAGTGAAAGTCCTATCAAAATCGGTCCAGCCGTTCCAGAGATTAGCCGGAACAAACAGACAGACAGACAAAAATTGTAGAAAATATTATTTTGGTATATGTACCGTGTATACATCCATATGCATTTAGTAAAAATCGATTATTTTAATATTACAAACAGACTCCAATTTTATTTATTTGTATAGATGACTTAAATTTTAAATGTGACTATTAAGGCGAGGTCTTTTGACGCGCGTCAGTTCTATAGGAAATGGACGGCGCGGTATGTTGGTAATGGACCGCTGGGAAACGTGTTAATATTCGGATAAATAAATATAGGACTTCAGCTGAAAACCAAAATTTAGTACATTCTTTTTTGTATTTAAAACTAAATATCACCATATAAAAATCATGTGGAAGATTAGAAATATTGTTACAAATTATTTGTTTTAGAAATTGCATATGCATTTAGTAAAAATCGGTTATTTTAATATTACAGACACTCCAATTTTATTTATTTGTATGTATAGACTAGCTGTGCCCGCGTTCGCGTTCGCGTGGAAAAAGTTCTAAAAGAAAAGTAGCCTAAGTTACTCCTTATTACATCAGCTATCTGCCAGTGAAAGTCCCGTCAAAATGGATCCAGCCGTTTCAGAGATTAGCCGGAACAAACAGACAGACAGACAGACAAAAATTGTGAACAATGGTATTTTATTTGTTGTTGAGTTGATGACATAAATGGCGTTCTAAATAAATATATAATAATAATAAAATCGAAGTTCAAAATAAATAACCCACTTACAAACAAACCAAAAATAATTTAAACAATATGCCGCGGCAGTTTGTTAACGGCGGCGGAGAATATAATTAACATTATAAACTAACTGCATCCGCTCTCGCATTGAACCGAAACTACCGAGATTTCGCGTCCGTGAGAGCTGTCTATGTGTGCGTTGCTCGAAGACTAGGTGTATCTAGATTGTTTTCTGTAGTTATTTTGTGCTCCCGGTGTGGTGCTGGCGATCATTAGTTAATCGAGTTTCACGCTCTTGAGTACTTTCTAGTAACCGCACGGTAGCTATACGGCTACGTTGAGAGCTGAGTCGAGATTTACGTTGTATGAAGGTCTCGGAGGCACGGGATTCAGCGCCGCGTTCAGGTGTTAAGTTTTATGTTATGCATAAAACGATGTGCTTTTGTTTGAAATTTTTTATACAATAATTTAATAAGATGATAAATATATCCGTACAAGTAGTTAAAAAAATAGTGCATGGTTTCAATAAGAACTATTGCCTACTATACGCATTAAAGGTATATTTTTATCCTGTTCACGGTACGAAGATTGTGATATATAAAATTGTAAAACAACAGTAAGACAAAAGCGTCCTGGGACTTCTGTTAAGACCGAAGTTACGCTATATATTATGTAACAGCTCGGTGAAAAGTTTATTCATATTTTATGAGTAAAAAGTTGGAGTGAAATCTTTGTGGTTGTACTGTGTTTATCTGGCTGGTTTGATACCGTTACATATATATGATATTTCAAAAACCAAAATTATACAATTTTGTATTTTTGTGTTAAATTATAAATGGCTTTCCGCCATTTTTCGCCAGTTTTTCGGTGTGTCTAATAAAAAACTTCGATATATTTTGTAATGTACATACAAACTTCACGCCAGATCCCCTATGGTATAGGCTGAAAGTGCCGAGTAGCATATTATGTCAAGATCCTTGCAGATTTGTTTTGCTTCCTCCATATTCAGTACTCCCTTCATCCAAATATGCCGGTTGCGAAGACTTCAGATATATATGTCTCGGTCTTTTCCAGGACCTATATCCTTCCACGTTCGCATTGTATATCTGTTTTGTCAACATTTTATCTGCCATTATTTCTAAACGTCCGTACCATCAGAGCATGCCCTTTCTCATTTTTATACCGACATTTTCTTTCAAGTTTAACTTCTATCTCTCTCTCTCTCTCTCTCTCTTCCGTATTACTCTTCCGTATTATCCTGGTTTGCGAGTATTACGATATCGGCGGTGTACCTTTTATCCCTACTAAAAGCATATTTAAGTTATAAAAATTCATCTACTTGTTCTAACACTACTATCATCAACCACAACTGTTACTTCCCTTTCAAATACTAGAAATTTACTTATTCTCAAAAAAAATTAATAACGTTGTTTTGTTCTTAGTTTTGCTCAGGTCTCGCAACTGAAGCTGAATAGTTTAATCAATAGATTACGAGGCAATACAACATATGATTTTTAACAATAAAAATAATAATATTGCTGTAAAAATGACACAAATCGATCTAACCCCAAAGCAAGTAAATTATTTGCCTGTGTTGGACGTTATTCAATGATACTAATATATAGAAATACACAAATCTATATAAACTCAAATATTTAGTAAATATAGGATGTTTCAAAGTTCAAAACCCCCAGCCTACACCATTTATACAACAGAAAACGATGCCATTCCTATTTAATTGAAATAGCTTTCACAAGAACTGACAGGATTTTTCATCCAATACGTTCTGATAAGGATTATATTTCTTGTGAGGCCCGTAAATGATAAATGTATTTACGGCTCAACATTCTTAAAGTATCTATATACATATAATAAAATGGTAGGAAAGTCAAAACTGTACATTGAATATTTTTTTTAAAAGAATATTGGGGCGTGATCTACAATCGATATCGAAGCCAAAAATATAGTTTTTAGAATTTTTGTCTATTTGTCTGTTTGTCTGTTTGTCTTTTTGTCTGTTTGTCTGTTTGTCTATTTGTCCCTTTGTCTGTTTGTCTGTTTGTCACTTTGTCACTTTGTCTGTTTGTCTCTTTGTCTGTTTGTCTCTTTGTCTCTTTGTCTGTTTGTCTCTTTGTCTGTTTGTCTCTTTGCCTGTTTGTCTGTTTGTCTGTATGTATGTCCAGGGTAAACTTAAAAAGTACTGCATGGATTTACTTCAAATTTTGCATGAATATTACTAAAAGGTCGGGTCAACATATAGGCTACATATTATCACGCTATCACCTAAGTGCGGAGTAAACGAAATCCGCGCGGACGAAGTTGTGGGCAACAACTAGTTGGGGTTATAAAATAGTAAGTGGAGTTCACAACGGTAGTGACAAAACCACAAATTTAATGTATTTCATTCAAAGTGAAGATTATGGTAAATCTATATAATAATATATATATAATCTTTATAATACTTTTTATTCTTATTCGCCGTGTTGGTCCCGGCCTCCTTTGTAGAATAGGCCAACTGCCGTTCTGCCAGGCAGGTCGTAAAAGGCGACCGATTGGCTATCGAGTCACTACCATCGTGGCTACTAGGTGGTAGAGTTCTGCATTGTCTCGCCCGGGTCTGGTACCACCGCCTTACCTATTCCTGCCGCAATAGCGTCAGTGCTTGTCGCTGTCGTGTTCCGGTTTGGAGGGTAAGGTAGCCGGTAAACTTATGCATGTGGCATTATACCTCGCCACAAGATAGCAACGCACCATTAACATCTTTGGTGTCTATAGGCGATGGTTGACTCTTTCCATCAGGAGACCCATCTGCTTGTTTGCTATCTTATGACATAAAAAAAAAAAAAAAAAAAATACTAATATTATAAATGCGAAAATCTGTTTATTACGCTTTCACAGCAAATCGCTGAATCGATTTTGATGAAATTAGGCAAGGAGATAGTTGAAGACGCGGAGTCAAACGTAGGGTAACTTGTTTTAATTGACCAAGTGCGTGTCGGGCCTCGTGCGTTTTTTATTTTCGTAGTTGCCCATCACACAAATGCGGACTCAGAAGAGGGCTTATTAATTGTTTCGCACTATGCATATATTGCATATTTAACGTAATCCACCGCCTATAAAAACTTTTCCAAGTACATTTTATTAATTGGCCGCTATTACTCGTAAACTTGTAGAACCATTTAGCGGTGATAGTTTTCCTTTTTATTTCATTATAATATATACTACTACCGTGAATTTTTCAACACATCCAAAACCAATTATTGGCTGGCCGAAAGTGAGCGGGGGGTGGGAGGAGTCATGGACTCTTATAAAAATTTGTATTTTAAAACTGACCAGCTGACCCGGTAAACGTTATATTAGGAATCCATAGCGGACAAACAACGTGACACGTAATTTATACAAGTATACGGGATTGCTCTTCCAGGCAGCCGAAACGGCATTGAACTTTGGGTGGTTAAGTATTAAATTTTCTGATCTTTCGCGCAATTTTCTTTTATATCAACCCTCTCTTGACATATACAAACACAACAAAAAAAGAATTAGCTAATTCAGTCACCATTCACGCGTGATGTCGTGAACACGGAAAATAGGGATATATATATATATATATATATATATATATATATATATATATATATATATATATATATATATATATATATATATATATATATATATATATATATATATATATATATATATATATATATATATATATATATATTTCTAATTAAAAAGACCACTACGTAGTTACGTAGTTAAAATCCTGTCTTGTAATTGCATTGAAGGGGTTGGAATGTCTAGGAAAATACCGTTCTTACTAAAAATAAAGAGTTATAGTGTAAATCCAGAAGTAAATGGGAAGATCTGTTCACGATTTTGCCTGAGCCTGCCTGCCTGCACGAGTGTGCTATATCCTATTATCCTATACTGTTTCTTCTATATTTTTATTGTTTTGCAAATGAGAGTACTAGTGTAATTTCCAGTCCCAGCTAGATTCTTCTGAAACATAGTGACAAGTTGCTGTTCAAAGTCGAAGAACAACTTACCAAAGCCCCATAGTGGGTTTTTACAACAAAATATCTTAAACTTACGGTATTTTTGCGATTTCCCCCGTATTGGTCTGAACTTCTTGCCCGTGTTGTATCGTAAATCGTAAAGAATAGATAACCTGCCGTTCTTCCAGGCAGGCCGTAAAAGACGACCGATTGGCTATACTTGTTACTATCATCTTATTGTCGTGTTTCTGTTTGAAGGGTAAGGTAGCTGATAGAATAATTCATGTGGCATTGATATCCCGTCACAGGGATAGCAACGCACCATTAACATCTCTGGTATCTACAGGCGATGATTTCTTTTCCATCAGGAGGGTCACGTGCTTTTTTTTTCGAAATGAACTTAAGCAGTAAGTACAAGCGATCGCTACTGGAAAACCGGGCGTTTTGGGCAAGCAGAGTGCTCTGACAGAATTTAAGTGGGCTAAGAGCCCGCCCAAAAGGTGTCTCCTGCGAAACCGAACCTCGGCTTAGGGCAGTATCTTAACGATTAGTGGGAGAGTAAGTGGCATCAGGGTCTTAACCGGAGTCTCGAGTATTGGCGACTTTGGGGTGTGTGTGTGCGTGTGGATTGCGAAGTGTAGGTATGATGGGGTCATCGGGATCGAATCGTGACGTGGCTTTCTCAGTTTGTCATCGGTGACCGCTTCCGTGACGTAGTCTGCCGCGGCTCTCACCAGAGGGTTTGAGTGTCTCATCGCTCTTTCAAAGTGGCGTACTGACGTTTTTTGAAGTGTTTTTGTAATGTCAGTAATTCTAGATCTTTGAGAAGATCTATAATACGGACGTACCATGGACTGCCGGAAGCCATGCGCATGAATTTGTTTTGAATTACTTGTAAACAATTTAAAATTGTGCACTCACTTCAAATAGAAGCCCGTCGCTCACGTCACTGCCCGCGCGTCAAAAATACAGAATTGTTCTCTGATAAATTGTAAAATACGACATCATGAACGTTAAAAAATATAAGATATTGTATTTTCGGTAAGTATAAGAGTTTATCGATTTATTTTTGTCGTTTATATTACTAAATATAGGGTGTAATGTATGATTTTCATTTTATTTGTCTTAAAAATGTACTCGACGCTCCAAATATAATACGACCAAATTTCAATGGTCACTTTTTCAGTAAAAGGATAGTTCATTACAACCTCCTTTTAATTTAGTCGAATAATACAAATTGATCCTGTTATCATCGAGTCGATTTTTTTTTCATTAATAAGTTATTTTTTTTTAATAATATGTATTTTTTCTATTAATAATTTTGAATACCTTTTATAGTTGTTAACCAATTGCCAAAAGAGAAGAGGAAATCAATTCGATGATTTTAAAATGTTTGATTATATTGATTACTTATTTTGAGGACCAAGTTAGGTGATTCTTTTTATTCTATTTGTACGAATATAAAATAACAATATATAATTGTGATTTTTACGATGAACTTTGGAGATATATTACGAAACTTTTAATATAACAATAGGAAATCATAAGTAGCATCGAATTTTGTTCTGTTGACACGTGTTGTTGATAACGATTTCTTAAGTGGAAGGCACATGTTGCATTAAGAATGTTTATTTTTTGATTAAATAATTTATTTAAAAAAAATGTTGTTTTTGATTGCGGATATCTTATACTATACATATTATAAATGTTAAAGTTTGTATGTTTGGATGTTTGATAATCAATCACGTAAAAAATGGCTGGAATAGCACATAGAATACTTTTATCCTAATGCAGAGATCTGCAGCTAGTCTCGTATAAATTTTAAGTGACTGTTTATATGTACGAGTTGTTTTATTTGCATACTAGCTGTTACCTGCGGCTTTGCTCGCGCATATTTACTTTAGAAGTTTTTAACCTTTATTTTATTAAAAATCTCTACATTGCCGGGTGGGCCGCTAGTACGTTAAAAATAATATTTACATATTCATCTTAATTATTTATATACGACATTTTTGTTATTAAAATGTAAGTAAAAAACGTAAGACCTGAACTTCCTATAACTTCTAAATTTTCTATACCTAATATCATAACTAACTATACCTTAAACTAAAAATACCTATTAGTAACACACCTACCGAAAAAACGTAATTATAAAAGAAACTTATAATTAACAGGAAATATCTAATCTAAAATTACCTTTGGCAATAATATTATATGTACTAAACTATACTCCAAACTAAATATACGTATCTATTAGGATTTCTGTGTATGTAACACACCTATGTAACCAACTAATGTAACTATATTAAAAAAGTCTGTGAGCTGGTTGACCCTACAGGCCACCTGAAACTTCCCGCTAAATTTAAGTATTTTAACCTCAAAGAAAAAACTATGCCTAAGCATAGACTATTGAATTTCCAAAGTTTTTTTTAAATGATACTTAGTTATTCAGTATTTGAAAAAATGTATATTTTTCAAAATCATCAACGAGTTTGATCTTCCGAATAACATTGAACACAATTTTTAGCTCTAAATTGTTTTATTGGAATTTTTTATACGGGGGTCAATAAAATTTTCAGAAGCCGACATCGCATTAGGGCAGTATTCGCTCGTACGTCTGCAGATACTATAACCATACAAATGTTCGTTTACATAATACTGCAAAAAAACCCCAGAAAAACTGAAATCTAATTCAAAACGAGAATTCTACGAAAAGATAAACTTATTTTTTAGGAAATTAATGCGTTGCCTTACTATGTTGTCGATACATTACATAATAAGTCTGAAAAAAAGTCGTGTCTGTTATCATGTAAGAATCTATGAACTTTATAACGTAGTCATAGTCACCATTGCAGCAAATTTCCTATTTCAGTATATTCTAAATCTATTAGACTATGCAAACTAAATGTATCAATATCAAGCGTCAAATACTACATGGCTATAAACCCACAGTTTGCCTATATGTGTAGGTTCTGTGTAATAGAACCAATAATCTATAACGTTTGAAATATAAATAAATTATTTTAATGGTCATTATTTGTTTTATTGATATATAAATGTTCTACGCAAAAACAGATTTTCGACAAGATTTTTTTATGTAAATTTTACAAACCCTTAAAATACTACCTCAATACATAAAAATATTTATATTCGACTCCACATGTGCCTTGTTCTACCGGCTAACTTAAGTCAAAAATTTTATTGCTTTTTGTACATTGTTTTTTAAAAATGACTTTAAAGGTTGAATATGCAAAAACACGTATTCCAAACTTTTTGCCTTATCAATAATGAAAGATTTTATAAAACCCTTTTTACACTGCTTTATTTTAACACATGTTTAAATTTGTTTATCGGTAGATAAATCTCTTACTAATTGGTTTGAGAAGAACGACATTCTTCTTAAATAAGTAATTAAATATATACACATATATATATATATATATATATATATATATATATATATATATATATATATATATATATATATATATGTATATATATATATATATATATATATATATATATATATACATATATATATATATATATATACATATATATATATATATATATATATATATATATATATATATATATATATATATATATATACATATATATATATATATATATATATATATATATATATATATATATATATATATATATATATATGTGTGTATATATATATATATATGTATATATATATATATATATATATATATATATATATATATCGACGGATGGATATTTGTTATTAATATATAACTAGATACAGACAAAACTTAACTATAAACTATGATGAAAACGTTTTTCCTAGTAAATTAATCAATCGCGTTATCGCTATAATGATCAAACAAAATGGTTTACATTAAGCCTAAAAGGGTTTTGTACGTGACTGTGAAGGTCTTACTCGTAGTTTGTTACTTAGACGGAATAAACTAAATCATTAGTTAGGTGGGTGTGTAAAGTATAATTACTTTGTAAATATAATTAAACTCTCCCACAAGATGGTACAAAGTTATTAATTATTTAAACGGGTCGAGACATAAAGCTGGGACAATAACTATAAATTATTATTAATATGCTAAAGGCTAAAACGAGTAAAACTCTATTTCATAAAGTATTCTAAAAGGATTGTTGTATAGCATCAATTAATTTTAATTGAGTCTTGAAAACCATAATAATTTTCATCAAGATCGTCATTCAGACAGAAAAACCGTTTTAAATGGTACAGTTGAAGTAAGTTATAAAACGTTTATTCATCGCAAAATTTGACAAAACTAATATAATCTCTAGGTAAACGCTATAGATCTATATGGTAGTTTTCGCTGCTTCCATTATTTTTAGCTGAAAATATAACCTAAAAGTAAATAAACGGTTAGAATAGAAATATGAATCAATTAGATACTTTGCAAGTAAACTGAAATATGCGAAAGGGCATCACATGTGTACGCCTCGAGCACTATACTCGGAATTTTAATTCGATTCCAGATTTGACAATTTCAGTGTTGCAACGTTATGACAAGCACTAAATAGTAACATTGCGAAATTATTCGATACGGAAATGGAATATTTCCGGACCGATTCCTCTCGTTTATAGTAGTATATCTAAACAACTACTACTTTAATGTTGTTGTGTTAAAGAAGCTACGTATATCAGGAAATTAAATATTTCTGAACGGATAATTTAGTTATGACGATTAATTTTATTAAGGGCCTGAGAGTTTTCTTTAATAATAAAAAACCCAACAAAATAACAAAATATCGATTCGCAATGAAACAAGATATTCGTGCATTCAGACTGGGAGAATGAAGCCGAATGACAAGATAAACAAAATGGTGATAGCTGCACGAGCACGCACGGGTTGCCAATACAGAAAACTATCTATCTAAGCTCTTTTATTATAAGGTTTTATTTTTAATATCAAAAACAAAAATATTATTTTTTTATAAAATAAAGCAGTGGTTACTAATTAATAAATAATTATCTATACATATAATATGATCGTAGGAAAGTCAAAACTGTACATTGAATATTTTTTTAAAAGAATACTTGGGGGGTGATCTACAATCGATATCGAAATCAAAAAATATAGTTTTTAGAATTTTTGTCTGTTTGCCTGTTTATCTGTTTTTCTGTATGTATGTCCGGGGTAAACTCAAAAAGTATTGCATGGATTTACTTCAAATTTTGCATGAGCATTACTAACAGGTCGGGTCAACATATAGGCTATATATTATCACGCTATCACTTACGGGTGAGGAGCAGTGCGGAGTAAACGAAGTCCGCGCGGACGAAGTCGCTACAGTAGTATATTATGTAGATAGAGACATCCTAACGGCGTTTATTTTAACGAGGATTAAATTTGGTCGCACCCGCTATATCACAATGAAATTGAGTTTGATATTATTTTCACAGTAATATAGGTCCGTAATTTGCGAATAAATTTAAAATGATTTTGAAGGTAATGGAGTTTTAAATTAGACTTCAAATATGATTACCTGAAACTCAATAGACAATCACTGTTCAAAAAATAAACTAAAAATGTTCAACTAGGTAGATTGTTGCGTGCCTCCCTTTGAAAAATAGACCATATGCTATTCTGCCAGGCTGCAGGCTAAAAGGCGAACGATGAGCCAAATGTGTCTGCCATCGTAACTACTATGTAGAGTTCTGCAAGGTCTCGCCCGGGTTCCCTACCACCGCTTTTTCCAGCTGTATTAGCATCAATGTCGTGTTCTGGTTTGGAGGTTAAGATAGCCGGTAAACTTTTTTTTAATTTTTATATTATTATTATTATAATTTTATCGGTTACCTTACTCTCCAAACAGTAGACAAACATTGACACTATTGCGGCAGGAATAAATAAAGTAGTGGTACCAAATACCGGGGCGAGACGTTACGGAAATCTACCACCTAGTAATCACGATGGTAGTGACACATGTAGCCAATCGATCGACTTTTGCAAACTGTTTGGCAGAATGGCAGATGGTCTTTTCTTCATAGGAAGCCCGGACCAACACGGGGTAAGCCTGAACATGGAGGAAATCGCAATTATACGTGTAGCGTTACACCCGTCACATGGGCAGCAACGTACCGTTAACAACTTTTGTAACAACAGGCAATGTTCATTGCTTTCCATCACGAGGGCATCTGATTATTTCCTATCGTATGATATAAAAAATCTACTACTTATTATGTATACGACTTCTTTATAGTTCAAATCAATCTAATATCATAAAAATGGCTCAGTTGCCCAGCGAAGTTCTGTTGAATGTATGTTTAGCTAACAATGTTACGGCAGTATGTATTTTTTACGAAAGTAAGTCTTATAAATAGTTCGCCAAATGTTAGTTCCATTTTGCTACTTTTTAAACATAAACAACTATATACTATCTATTCTAAATCCTCAGCAATGACAATCTTTGATAGATTAAAACAATTTTGTGAGCAGAATAATGTAAATGCAGTCAGATTACAAAAACCGACGACTAATCCCATGTAATCTGAAACCCTAGCTCAGATATTTTACAAGCATTATGTGAGGCCAATGGGAAGTATACTCTCCCAGAAAAATAAAAGGAATTTTCTAAATTGGTTAATAAATGACTGAGTTCTAACAAACATAAAAAAATGCAGCTAAATTAAAATCTCTTGCTTTTCTGCCAGTTGGTTGGTAGGACCGTTTTATTTTTACTAAAACAGCTTAGTCTCTATACGAAAACAAGTCAATGGCTTTTCTGATGAAAGAGAAACAAGTCAATGGCTTTTCTGATGAAAGAGAAAAGAGAAAAGAGTAAATATTTATAGACAACAACTGTGCACTACAGCCGGGGGAGCCAGCGGTCTGTATATCTGGTTCTTCTTCGACGCCCCACCAGCCGCAGTGCTTTTGGTTGAGCCGGATGTGCCGGAGAAATAATCGAGACCACAACTGTTCGTTGCAAAGGTGCTTTATTGTAACGAAATAGAATTTATCAATAAAGCTAGCACCGTTGCAAATGTTCCTATTCTATGGGAGAGCCAGTACTTGCCCTAACACTGCCCTACTCTAAAGCCGGTACCCTATGGATATACTAAAGCCCAGGAACTTGTCTGGGAAACTTATTGAGTCGTAACGAAACTGTAACTTGATCGGAACGGAACTGATTGTATGGCCGCGCTCTCCGATATTTATAGCGCGCGGCCAGACGAGCGGCGTAAATCGACAAAGACAAACGGCGCCAAGTGTGGCGCCACAATGTCTGGGATTTGTTAAAATCCTACTTTTCGTAATCTAATCTTAATAATTTTATCTTAGGTAGCTTCTCCTACCTCTAATTACCTAGTGTGGCCCTCTAGCGAGTGCAACGGTACTACCTTTTTACAAATATATGCAAAACAAAGAACATAATGCCCTAAGACCTACCGAAATCTAATTACAATGTGTTATTTCTTATTTATATACAAGGATCTAACACAAGTAAACTTATACAATAACAAGCAAGAGTGTTATATACATTGTACGTTCTTACAGGACCTCGGAAACTCTTACAATTACAGAGTTGTACGCCTTTTCAGGTCGTACTATCCTGTTAACGATCTTTATATTACCGAAAAGTGTCTAAACATATGCCTAAGGCTTATACTTACATTATACATACTATTTACAATCGATAAACATTTGTTTTCATAAAGAACTTTGCACTTTTCGGATTTTCGTAATTGTGGATTCCCGCAAATACAATCTCGCAAGAGTCGACTTGTAATTTGTCGACTGCGTGGAACCCCTTTCTGTTCGTAATATGCCTTTAGGCAAACAACTTAACTACATAAAGCTTTATTATCTCTGTACGACAAAGCTGTATGTAGGTCTTAGGGCGAATAAAAGACGAAAACGAACATTATTTATTACAAAAAACTTACGAACTAAACGAAATATACAATTTATCCTGCCTTAATATCTATATACATTAAATATTTACATCGAATATGTCTGTGCTGCACAACAACGATATAAATGTTGCGTTGCTATTCGGGTAGTAGGAATCTAATGTTACAATATTTTCATACGATAACCAACACATATAATAATAATAATAATAATAATAATAATAATAATAATAATAATAATTCACGGGACAAATTATACTTACTGATCTAACCCCAAAGTAAGCAAATTATTTGCTTGTGTTATGGGTGTTAGTCAACGATACTAATAAATAGAAATACATATATAAATACTAGAATATATATAATAAACACCCAAACCCGGAAATACAAACATTTATGCTCATCACACAAATGCTTGTCCCCGTCGGGGATCGAACCCGAGCCTCGTTGATTGCGTAGTCAGGGTCTCTAACCACTCGACCAACGGGGCGGTTGGTCGAGTGGTTAGAGATACCCAACACCGAGATATGGGCCGAAAGAGATACCCAACACATATGGGTATCCTCGCTATCCTTGTGAAAGCGATGTAATGCTAAATAAACACGAATATCATAATCACGCCAGCTTCCCTTGCGGGGTTTGCAGAGTAAACCGAACAACTATAGATTTTCCGGTTTACCACGATGCACCGGTTGATGAGTAGTGATTCTCATCGCCATATCGCTTATTTGGTGGAACATCGGCGGAAATGTATTTTATTTTAAAATTGAAGTTGATATGACAAAGATTGATTGATTAATTGATTATGATAAAAAAGGTAAGTTTTAATAATACTAAAATAGTATTACTATTGTTTAAATAAAAAAATAAGCATGAATTGCCATAATAAGACCATAAACTCATTGTAAAAATATATCCTGTAAAAAACGTAAATCTGTAAATGTTCAATGTTCCACCAAATGAGCAATATGATGTAAACATGTTTAGTAAGTATTAGGTTTATAACTCTTATAAATTTTACTATTTTGAAAATTTTTGTCTACCTATGTTTACACAGCATGTGTTTGCGCAAATGATAATTCAGATATATCTGTCTAAAAAAATTACACGGCAGAGCAAGCGGGTAAAAAATTGGGTTAAATTTACATTTTTTTAGTTTTGTGTGGATTTTTAGTAAATATTCTATTTATTAAACCTCCACTTCTCTTTTTCTTCTTCACTTCTATAGACATGCTTATGTTTGAATAGCTCTGCAATAATGTAGCAAAAAATATCTGGCACACAGAAATAAAATATGTCCAAATGCCTTTTGATATGTAAGAGACGATTAATTTACTATTGATGTAAATGTTTAAAATATCTAAAAAACCCTGTTCGACTGGCGAGTTGACGAGAGAGGAGATCGAAGCCGCGGTTTTATGGCTCGTCAGTAAAACTCGCGCGTGTGTCAATGCAATACCGCGATTTTGTATACTTACCGACGAGCATTACTCGCGGCTTGTCATGTTTGGTATATTTTTTTACGATTCTTTCGTGGACCAGATGCGCCACGTAGATGCCGTAGATAAAGTTTTTCGTTTAAAGCCAATCGATCCTTTTATTTATAGACCTACTAACTGCAGCTTCAGACCGCTGCATTATAAAAGTTTTCGGGAACAACTCATTTTTCCGAAATAAAATGTAGCCTATATGCTAAAAGTCATTGGTGAATCTCGCGAGAACAACTCACTTTTATTTTAGCAGTTTTTACGTAATTGAGTAACAAACATCCATCCATCTAAATATCCAAACTTTCGCATTTATAATATTAGTATAGGTATAGATTAAGATCATGTTTCAAAGTAGCTCTCATTATATTGGAATTGATCCAAGGTGATATAAATGACAGTGTAAATCAACGCCTATCTGTCATAAGCATTGATTTACACTCTCGATCAAACTGGTTTAACAATAGGACCCTTTGAGCCTGATTGGTAAACGATCCTTAAATATCAGCCAATGCGACGTTAAGACATAAATCCCCCAATACTTTTGCACCAAAGATGTCATTGGACGCGCAATTAACATGTTATTATGTTAGCGGGATTTGAATGCCACTTGCATTTGTTTACTGGCTTTTTTTACGATGTAAGTGATACATTATTAGACTTTTCTCGCCGATGACGACAAGAATTAATCAATTACCGGAATAGGCAATTGATTCCTTCTTCAAAAAGGGGCCCAGATCAACTTAGACATACTGGGATTATGTAGTACTAGCTGAACCAACGGCGCCATCTAGCGTTTTCCAAGTATAAAACTCTATTAAGATGTTTCATGTATCACCCAAAGATGGCACTCCGGTTGATTGTTATAAAAACTATATTTAATTATTTTTTTATTAACAAAAAGATTTTTTCTGATTTTTTTTTATTTTTCGCCCAAAGTAGAAAACATAGGCCTTAACTGGGCTTTTTTTATTTTTTTTGGTGAAGTAGTCGAAGAGAACGAGCTTCTCTAGGAAAAACACCTTTTTGACCTGACCTGGTTTGACCTGAGAGAAGTGAAGTTGATAGAAATATTTACAATAAAAGATAGATTGAATATATATATATATATATATATATATATATATATATATATATATATATATATATATATATATATATATATATATATATATATATATATATATATATATATATATATATATAAATTGTAGTCAAGCTTAAGAAGAGATTTTAATATGGTAGGTATATGATCAAGCTGTGTCATAGTTTGCATAGTGTTTCGTAGATATTTGTTCTTAAATATTAAAAGAATAAAGACTCCATACTAATTCTTATAACGTTAAAGCAATATAACAGCGGGCAATCACTAGTAAAAATAAAATCGAATTTAACTTGAGCACCGCCGCAATCAATGCCTAGTCCCTCGTAATTTATATATTCCAGTTTATATATGTGTGTGTTTGTAATTTATTTATACCAAAACGGCTGGGTAGATTTGATTGAAACTGGGTATACAAGTAGTCGATGCCCTAGATTTAGTATATAAGCTACATTTTATCACGAAAAAATGAGATACACAAACAAATCTTTTAAAGCGGGCCGCATGGAAAGTGGTCAATCTTTAACAAAAATTGACCATCCTTCGCTCGTTATGTAACGCTACATAATATAGTACTTTTATGCATTAAACGTTGTATAATGGTCTGATCAGATCAATGATTAATTGTGATGATGACTCACAAAATCAAAAATAACATTTTTTTTTAATTTTGTGATTCACAAAATTTGACTTTGTCAATCACAAAATCAAAAATAACATTTTGTGACTCAATCTTTGATTTTGTGATCAAAAATGACATTTATTTTTGAATTTGTGATTCATAATGGTAGTGGACGCAATTATTCTGATTAAAAAGCTAATAATATGTCCCTGTTGGAAATAAAAGTAAAGACAATTACTTCTGGTCCGAGAGTTCCGCGGTCGCGACGAATCCGAGCAACGTATGCTTTACATTGTGTGTCGTGAAAATAAGATAAAAACCATAAATCGCAAATTTAGCATTACTCATAAAAACGGATATGCTAATTACGTGACAAGGTCAAATCGGGAGCATATTCTGTCTTTGGCAAGTAATATATTTACAAAAAACAAAATTTTTGGGTAGCGTACCTACTATAATTGTATTTACCTATTTTATCTTTTCCGTTGGACTGTATTTGATTTTAGTATTTGGATATGGATTTTATTAAAATAGGTAAAGTGCAACCTTGTTATAATTACAACAAAGGTTTCAAGAGTTACAAGTGTTCACTGAATATAACTTCGCCTACAATCTGTTTTATGGACATGAGAACGGTAACAATAACCTCTAAATAAACGATAAGAAAAACAAATATCGTCGTTTAGATTATACCGGAAGAACTGATTAATATTTAAGTATGGGTACAGTATAAATATCAAACCGGCACTTGTGTACTTTTATATTACGTTTATTATCTCGCCATCTTATAATATGTCTGGAAGAGAAAAAAATATTATCAATTTTAGATTAATTTTCCAAAACTGTAAGCGAAAAGTTAAAAAAAGTTGGTTTGTTAAAAAAGTTATATTATAAACTAGCTGACCCGGCAAACACTGTTCTACCTTTTTAACTACTTTTATTTTTTTATATTTTCTCACCTTTTAAACCTTCTCTGGACTTCTTAATTCAAAACCAAAATTAGCCAAATCGGTTCAGCCGTTCTCGAGTTTTAGCGAGACTGACAAACAGCAATTGATTTTTATATAATAGGTAGATAGTGTACATATGCCAGCATTTGCGCTTGTTTTTAAAACGACGAAATACGGCAGGGATATCACGTAACTCGTAATGCGAATTATCGTAATTGTTTAGTTATTGCAAGACACATAACGGCCTTGTTTGGTGGCAGTCGTTTCCTAGTTTTGGTGCTGTGACATCGCACAAAATACATCCAGTCACAATAACAATTAGCATCGTTTTTGATGTGTTTTTCATTACGTTTAAAAGTCATCGCTGATCGCTAGCGGATTGCACTTATGTGATACGCTCATGAAGTATTAGGTATAAGTGGAGCTAGCACTCGTATTAATCAATTGAAACAAATATTTACGTTACATCTCTGTCTATGAGGTCTCCCCATCTCTTTTTATACAGCTGTGTTAGAAAGAGAGGGTAAGACCTCAGAAGATGTCAGCAGTATTTAAAATTTGGTTTCAAGTAGGTATTAGAAGTGCTGCCTCCAGATATACGTATGGATACGCCTACGGAGGTTGTTAGTTTGACATATATGAGTGTTGTTAGGATTGAATAATATGTAATAATAATAATAATATGTAAGCATAACGATCAATTTAGGTAGGTATCCAACCAAGTGTAATAAATTTCGCTAGAGTGTGCATGTTTATTTGTTTGTATGTTTCTATATTTGTTTATTTTAATGTTTTGTATGTTTTTTCACGAATTTATCGGGAACTGAAGGCCATATCGAGATATTTCTTTTGATTTATTTCAGATATATGACAACTTAGGGAGAAGTCTAAGTATCATCAAAATCGGTTTAGCTGTTTTTAAAATATGAGTGTAGTTGTCAGATATTTAAAGTCAACTTAATTTTTAAGTAACTTTTACATAGATTCTCCCCGATATAAAAACTGCCAGTTGGCGCAATTACAAGTTTATTAACTTTTAATGGTTTTAAGTTGTTCAGTTATACTCAGCTTTAGTCCCTACTTGTCGGAAGGATGAATCACATCGAATAAATAATTTGCTTATGATATAAATAGAATGTGCAGTTTCTATAAGGTATTTTTGCAAAATGAGTATTATCGTGATTATTTTTCAAAGCGGATTATGTTCTCCTTATAATTTCAGGAGATAATTTATAACTTAAAAAAATTAATAAAAAAATTAAAAAACGCACTAGCAAACTATTTACTAGTGCATTTTTTTAATATCATAAGGTAGCAAACAAGCAGATATTTCTCCTGATGTAAAGAGTATACTTATCGGCTATTTGCCGATAAATACAATATCATCATACAATATTACATACAACAATATTATCGGGCCTTTGAACCAAAATATTACAGGGCGTTGGTACCAGATCCGGGCGAGACGTTGCATAACTGTCTCATCTAATTAGTCACAATGGTAGTGACTCGTATAGCTAATCGTTTGCCTTTTACGAACTGACATTTTCGTTACCTTTAACATTTACTGAAACTTTTTCATTACTTTTAACATGTCAGTTCCTGAAGAGTCGTTAAAGCGAGCAATGTTGCAAAACTCTCGTGCCTTGCAGTGTACCAAGCCCAGACTAACGGTTAACGGTTACGTTCTCTGCAAGGCCAGATAGGTTAGAGGTATTCTGCAACATGCATGATATAAAAATGAAGATAGACAATTTACTATTCTGCCAGGTAATTCGTAAAAGGCGAACGATTGATTAAACATGCCACTACCATCGTGACTACTAAAGCTAGGTGGTAGTGGTGACTACTAAAGCTAGCTCTCTCCTCAGATCTAAAAAATTGAGTTAAATGCCATTCGAAAGATCAAAATTGATCATCATTTTCACAATATACAGCTTTTCAAAAATCATAAAAATAAACTGCCATTTTTAACAAAATAGATATTTTAACTGAAGAAATCAATGCTTACAGTTTTACAATTTTGAGTTTAAAATACCTTAATTTAGTGAGAAGTTTCAGGAATGGCACGCAGGGTCTACTGTTTACAGATTTTTTTCATCCTGCTCTACACCATCACGACTACCCTCTCTACCTTACCTATTTACTATACACTACCAGCCTTACACTTCCCAACTAACCCTTTCCATCCCACATTTTCTACCTTAATCTTCCTACGTCACCCTTCCCACTTTATCTTTCGTACTTTTATCTTCCTATATAGCCTATTCTACTTAACTCTTTCTACCTTACCTTTCTCATCTAATCATTTCTACCGTACTTTTCCTACCTTACCCTTACTAACTTCTTTTCCTACTTTAATTTTTTAATTATTATTATCGATAGGGAAGCGCTTGACCACAATCTCGCCTGATGGTAAGCTTAGATGCGGCCTAAGATGAAACACGCTTCCCTAGAAAGTACCTGTTCACTCTTCTCTTGTAGATCTACAGGTTGTACCCGTCGGGGAATACAAACTCAGGAAGCATATTCCAATCCCTTGCGGTTCGTATCAAAAGTGTCGAGTCAAACCGCTTTGTCCGGGTACGTTGAATGTCCACCATATAGCAATGCCTAGTATCTGTGCGCCTCGACGATCGATAGAAAAACAGTGATGGTGGAATTAAGTCATGCAATTCCGCAGCGCACTCTCCAAAGTGTATCCGAAAAAAGACCGATAGATTAGCCACTCTACGGCGATGAGCGAGGCTCTGGAGTTACTCGTCCTTACTTACCTTTTCTACATTACCCTTTCTATTTTTTCTTTCTTACCTTACCTTTTCTCCCTTATCCTTCCTATCTCATTTTTCTTTCTAATACTTCCTACCCACTTTTTTACGCTACTTATTCACTATTATACTTTTTTCTTATCCTTCTACAACTCTCCTTCCCTAACTTTTCTACTTGTTCCTTTTTGCCTTATTCTTCCTATCCTAACCTTCCACGACTCTACAATGGCATATCAAGTAAATAGTGAAGATATACAACTCACGGCCTAGTTCATACTGTCGCAAAAATTTGAATGTTGGGATATTTCATCATTATCGGTAGGAAAATCAAATAATGACATTTTTACTACTGAGTAAATAATATCTAAAATATAATCAATC
Organism: Apodemia mormo; assembly: GCA_036924255.1. Taxonomy (NCBI): domain Eukaryota; kingdom Metazoa; phylum Arthropoda; class Insecta; order Lepidoptera; family Riodinidae; genus Apodemia; species Apodemia mormo. Next base: position 23,648,675 of record JAUPFN010000007.1, on the reverse strand, counting down.
ATAAACGTACAATGCCTTCTGAGTTCTGACGCTGCCTGGTTAAATTGAAAATCGGCAATTAAGTTAGAGCCGAAATAATTTACGTTTAATACACCAATACCCTTTTCAGAAACTCAAGATGAAGGATAGCAGATTAATTGGTACGCACATGTACAGTTAACAGATTGTCATAACATCCGGTGGGTTTGTTTTGGGGACTTAGTGAATTATTCTATTATTATTACTGTGATAATTATAGAAAGGTATATTAATTGAGAAGAGGATGAATAGGTTATATACGTGTTATACTTATGTTATCGTTATGAATTAAAAATATTGTCTGCTAATAATCGAAGATTTTATCGTAAACGGGCTGTATGAATTTGTAGAATATGAAAACGATTATTATTATAAATAAAGTTATAACCATTTTACTAAATCAAGTGAACATGAAAACAATTTCACCGCGTTTACCGTAATATTTCGTTATTTTATCCAACCAGGAAATTTCCTGTTTGGATAAAGTAACGGTAATAAAAATAAGGTAAATAATTTCAATTTTACGTGTGTTCTGTGGGAATTACCAGAAACCTATAAAATTCAGCGGGATTCGGGGTGCAGCTAGTTAGAGATAAATTAAAGTAATTTACTATCAAGAACTTTTTGTAACGAACTTCCGGTTGTATCTCTAAACCACATACCACGTGAATACTAATAGACACTGCATTGAAAAAATAAGAGCAAACGCTCCCATCACTGTCAAAAGTGTCATGCATTTGTAGATATACCTATTATATTGTGAAAAAAAAGACATAAATTATGTTGTAGTATTTTATCGTACTGAATGAGATGATAAGGTTTAAAACTTACCCTTGGAGTGATTTTATTTCATCGGTAAGTACTATTATAGCTCTGTATTTCTATATGCAAATGCAAGTTCCGCGAACAACCTAAGCAATTGCCTTGAAAAGCGTATCCATTCAATCCTTGCTCTAAACCTACGTCATCACTTCTGAAACAGTCTACACGTTGCAATAATCCGCTGACGCTGCATATAAGAAATTTCCCGTGCTTACATGAGAGTAATAATACCTTTATTACCAAAAATTAAAACGACGAAAAGATACGCGGTCATACATTAAAATCAGTAAGTAAATCACGTGGTCATACATTAAAATCAGTTATTATATGGGTTCTCCCATATAATTAAAAAACATCCAAAAGGGTACAAGCATAGGATGATCGATTATTTACTTATTATAACTTTTTTTATAGTAAGTAAATAAGTGTCGTTTGAAAAATTTATTATAATTTTTGGTGAAACTGGACGTATTTTAAGTTAAAGGGGTACTTCTTGACGGAATAAAAGATAATAAAACGTCACCAAAACGTCTTGGAACTGAACTACATTGCATGGTTGTTGATGATTGCTTGTTACCTTACCTTACCACAGCGAGCCGTCACAGACTTCTACCAAGTATGTTATAAATTACGTATATTTTTGTTTAAATATTAAGAAATACTATTTTTTTTCTTTTATTTAAAGGCAAAAGTTTGTGATCATATTGCCAATGACAAAATGGAAAAAGAAAAATTATTGATAAAACAAATTAAATTTGGACAATTCTAGTAAGGGGCCGTTCATAAAATACGTTCGCATACAAGGGGGGGGGGGGGGGGTCTGGCTGAGTGTGACAAGATGTGACAAGGGGGGACGGGGGGTATACGGCAACGTGACGTTCGCCGTTTATTATTTTTTGACATGAACGCTAGTTCTGTGGCGCGACTCTAGCGGCGTTGCGATCCGTCACAACGGGTTTCTTTGTTTTTCCAATACTTAAGACAGTAACGTTTCCACGTACCCTGCGCGTAATGTTATTATAATAACTAAATAAATATTTTTAATTTTCAGAATTTGTGTACTATCATTTAGAATTTATCATACTCAGCAGGGGGGGGGGGGTCTTAGTTTTTGTGACGAAATATTTCTAGGGGGGTCACAAAAAGTGTGACACAGCGTGACAATGGGGGGGGAGGGGGTCAAAAAAAGCTGATTTTAGTGTGACGTATTTTATGAACGGCCCCTAACTATTTAGTAGAGTCAAATCTATATTTAAATCAAATTAATTTTGTACGACTTTTCAAATAATATATCAATACTACTATAAAAAATAAAATGGATAATATGTTGTTATTGAAAGCGAAAATAAATTTCACTATTTTATAATACAACAGTAAAGGTGTAGATATAACCAGAAGGACTTTTAATGCAATTATGGATTCAAATAATGAAGAGTGATCAAAAATAGTGCCTGCACTATGTTGAGAAGATGTGTTTGGCATCCGCTATATTATGCTCTCCACACACGCATCTTTGATTTTCTAAATTATAATTAACTAAACTATAAACTATAATTATAAGGAGTACTTGTGTTTCATAATCTTAGCCTTGATAGTATTCCAGAACAATAAGTGTTGATAGCAGAATTACTAATTTTATAAAATGTTCTAATTTTGTTAACAGTTTGTACTAACAAGGAAGGAATTAATATACAGGATAGACAAATACTTATTTGGTAGCGGATCTACTAATAAAGTAGGTACTGTATTTATTTCATAGGATAGCAAGCAAACACATGATTCTCTTGGTGGATTGAGATAGCTAAACCGGAATACGACGGCATCAAGCACAAACGCTTTTGTGGCAGGCATAACTAAGGTGGTGGTGTTTTTGCCTAAATCTACCACCTAGTTAATACGATTCGTGGTCATGCTGTTAAGGCGTATTAGTCTTCTCTCTTCTTTTACGAGATGCCTTACAGTAGGCAGTCGATCTATTATTTGAAAGGAAGTCCGGCTTAAAATGTTAATATTAAGCAGATCTAATTATCAAAACAAACAAAATTTATTAAATAAAGTAAATATAGAGATTTATATGGTGGTAAAAATATGTCGCGGCTATAAGGATCACCCATCAGCCGAAGTCGTATCGTCAAGCGAATGTTTTCCGTCACATTAACGCTGATGTAGCTTTAGTTAAGACGGTTCGAATCAGTTGCGCCAATACAATCTGGACGATCTGATAAATACTGACGTTGATGCATCAGGAGACTAGTCATGGACGGTAGCGGGATCCGAGGCACGATCCACTCGGTGCTGGCCAACCGCTAGTCAGTAGGGGCCCAAGTAGCGTGCTAGCTACATGTGGAAGGCTGCCTCGCCAACTAGCGGAAAATCCCAAAATGCACCATAGTGCCGGTCGGCTAACGGATGAGAGGGTCCTGTGGACATATTTGGGGGGGGGGGGGTTCGGGTGTCCCCGCAGTCAATGAATCAATCAATCAAATAATATTTATTCGGCGTAGGTGTAGAATACTTGTCGACGTCAACAAACATAACACCACAAAATATAAAAGACAATTTATACAATACTTCTAAAATACAATACAATTCATAAAAATAACGTCAACCAGAAAGAATTTTGTTTTTCTTACAGAAACGACCAATTATTTAAAAATAAATATAAAAAAATATATTTTAAAAATTTTAATTTATATGCAAACATGAAGACAAGATTTATAAATTTAATAAAAATATTTTTATAAAGGGCAATGTGCCCACCTCTCGTTCCCACCACTGTAACTTCTGTAAACCAGAATCAACAGCGGCAACCGTCCTGATAACCTTTGAGTTACGAGCTCAGGGTGCCCTGGGGAAAAGCTAAGCTGTCCTGGATCCCGGAACGAAATTAATCAGAAGTATATAGGAGGAGTAGGAAAATACATCCTGTTTCCCTCCCTTTTTAGCAGGAGACAGCAAAATGTTAAAAGCATAAAAATGCTACGAAATGAGACTTTTACAATCAGGTTAAGCCTGTTTGCTATTGCACCACGGAAGTTTGGAAATTAGGGACCTACCAGAATGGCCTACTTAATTTTGCTTTCAGTAGTAAGTGTGACAAAATCGTTTGAAGGCACGGAAGTTCTCACGTGTACCCACAAGGCCGGAGTAATAAATTACACCGGATATACATTGGATACTATCAAACATTTGGCGATGTTCGTTTTGCCAAAGATTACACTCCCAAAGAATGTGATGTGCAGTTTGTTCATATTTACAGTTTAATGTAGAGCACTCGCAAAAAGGAGAAGGAACTAATTTAAACGAGAATAATTTAGCTTTAAAATTTTTGTGGCTAGTGAGAAACTGTGAAACACGATGATCTATTTCTATCCAAGATTTACTTAAGCGATCCCGGATGCACGGGAAAAAGTTATATAAATGCCGTCATTTAGTTGAACAAGACTAACGCGATTGCCATTCATCAATTAATGCATTAGTAACGTCGATTACGGGATTAAAATGGCGAAGTATTTTTGTTTGAGCTTGCAAGTTGATAAATTCTGGGTTGGTAAAATTCCTAGAATTGTAATACATTGAAGCCCGACGCTGAATTTCTAAATGTAATGGTAAGACGCCTGATAAAACGGGTAAAGCTTCGGAGCTTACAGTGCGATATGCTTTGCATAGAAATATTAGTCCTAGACGCTGATTTTGAAGTAGTTCACCAGATCGCACCACTCGTAACTTTATCAGCTCACGCTGAACAAGCATAACAAATACAACTTAATTAATAAAAATATGTTAATTAAATGTCATAATTACAAAAATTAGATTCAGTGATATCAACATTAAATTACTATTCTTCAGTCTCCAGACTAGTATAGTCCCAACAGTGTATACTTCCAAGTGTGTGTCTCAGGTCCAGAAGTATAGCGCCTCGATTCACTGGCGTCTTCACACCTACTTCACTCGCTCTCAATGAAAAAAAAAATCAACAATAATAACGTTGTACAGTGGCAGCACTCCCTCTCGGTGAAAGTAGACCTCACTGACATCAGAGCTTTACATTCTAATTTCGCTGCAGTCTATTTCCACCTAGAGACTCATAAACCTTGTATTTTGTTCCTCACGGAGACACAAATAAGATGACGGTCTGATTTGGCGTACTTAACCTATCTTGGCTGCACCTTGGAGTATAATTTTAAAGCTCGGTCAGGCGTGTGCGCGTAGTGCTGGAACAGGTGGACGAGTTTGTATATCTTAGATGTGATTTAAGTAGGGATAGAAAGAACACCGCCATGTCGAAAGAAGAGTGTGTGCAGGGAACATAGTTAATGGAGCGTTAGTGTTAAAACTGTGATTTTAAGCAATCTCTACTTAAAAGCACAGTTTTAAATCAGGATGCCCGTCTTGTCCTGCATAATTATGTTCTTAGCCTTACGCTATTGTACAAAATAATATTACAAGAACCCTCTTCTTAATCCGCATTATTGTGATGGGCAACTTCGGAAACCTACATTGCGCGTGGCTTAACACGTACTTTACCAATTTATCATTCGTCGTACAGTTGTCGTCGTTGATCAGTTCGGGCGCCTTTATCTTTTTACGTTCTAGGGACTTCTTCACTCTTTCATATGGGGGTTCATGGGTTTCATTAAATTGTTATTTAAAGTCCCGTTTAGATGGTATACGTCCCTTCTACCTTAAATTGGCGTTTGAAAGATTTTATTGACTTATTTATTTTTCTCGATAACGTCATATATATCTACTATTAAGTATTTAAAATTATATATTTTTTTCTTACACAATCGATAAATCTTTAAAAGGGCTGTCGAACAAACCTTAATTAAATGCCATAATTGCTCCTAGTAAAAATATATTCTAAGCGAAATTATCTAAAAATGGTGGCACTTTCTTCTCCAGCCTCCGCGTGGCTTTGTAGTCTGCGCTTGGCTTCAAAAATTCTTTGATTCTTTAGCTATCCAACGGTATAATTAGATTTTGGATGTTGATGATAGTTATGTAGCTATAACGCCAAATTGTATCCCCCAATTGTTAACATCAGTTTTCTTGAACTGTCCCTCTATATGAAAGCAGACGTATCCTTCTAGAAGTATTCACGCCAAAATTAGTAAACATTTTAAGAAAAAAATGTAATGGATGAACTAAGCTCTGGCAACCAATATTTCTTTTGGCCAACTCGTCACGGAAAAAAATAAAAAGCGAAGTAATTTTCAACGTTATATATAATGTGTTAAAAGAAATTTAAGTCATACAATTCTAAAGATTAGTATATTACTTGACAAAGTGTTCTTGACTAGACAAAGAATTGATTTATTGTACAATAAAAGTTAGAAGGAATCATCTCTCGATCTGCTACGAAGTTGCTGGTTTAGGTACGTGTTCAAAGCAAAAAAGCATAGACTCTTGAACATTTAGGGCTCGTAAATAATGTTACTGGAGTTTTGATTTATAGTTCGTGTCTCTGTAAGATGTTATTCGTATTAAGATGTAACCTAATATCCACACGTGAAATTCTTAAACAAGATATAACTCTAATATTTTAAGCTAATTTATAAAAAAATTGCGAATGCTTTTCTTTAAATAAAATGATAAATACATAAAAACATACGTACATAATACACTTAAATTTGTGTATTTTAGTGATATACATCATACAATGAGATAAGTTAATTTTGAAATGACAAAAAGTAAAACAGAATGTCATACACATTGCTACATAACTAGACAGAAATGAGGAGAATGTACCCACGGTTATCCAATAATATTAAGTTGTTGTTGGTCCCGGGCTCCTTTGAAGAATAGACCAACTGCCGTTCTGCCAGGCAGGTCGTAAAAGGCGACCGAGTGGCTATGTGCATCACTATCATCGTGACTACTAGGTGGTAGAGTTCTGCATCGGCTCGACCGGGTCAGGTACCACCGCCTTACCTATTCCTGCCGCAATAGCGTCAGTGCTAGTCGCTGTCGTGTTCCGGTTTGGAGGGTAAGGTAGCCGGTAAACTTATGCATGTGGCATTAGACCTCGCCACAAGATAGCAACGCACCATTAACATCTTTGGTGTCTATAGGCGATGGTTGACTCTTTCCATCAGGAGACCCATCTGCTTGTTTGCTATCTCATGATATAAAAAAAAAATCCTGTAATAGTCAACCATTGACTAACTAGTGTGGTTATTAAAAAACGAGTAATCTTATACACAATTAATTACTTTTTAACTAAATTTACAAGTATGTTTAAAAAACTCTTTCAAACTCAGGAGGAACTCCAACCAGGAAATCCAGGGAGGAACAAAAAATTGTGTGTTAAAATATGTTTTTGTGTTTTTTAATGTGACACTTTTGTTAAATAAACTGTAAGTATTTTACAACTATATAATTATTTTTGTATCACATTTTTAACTTTGTAAAAATATCGTCAATATTTATCGATGTCTTACTCTTAAAAATTGTAGTTAAGTTAAATTAATTTATCGAAAAATTTTCGCTTCTTTATTCAAAGCTCGACAGTTTTTAAATTTGTAGAGTATTACTTAAGCTTATGCCTGGATTCACTATATAAAGGTTTGCGTTGCTGGCCACTCGAGTTTTGCAGTATTTGTTTTTTTAATTTTAGCTTTTTATTAAACCTTAATTTATTGTTAGTTTGAATGATAAAAATGTGTAGGCGGTTGACACTATAGGCCATTCCTGAAACTTCCCGCGAAATTAAGGTATTTTAAGCTCAAAAGAGTAAGTAAGTAATACGATATAAATATAAGTCAAAAGAGTAAGAACTATAAACATAGATTTTTTCAGTTCAAACATATATTTTGTTAAATTAGCAATATATTGATTTTTGAAAATTTGTATATTTTGGAAACGCTGATTGATTTTGATCTTTCGAAAGACATTCAACTCAATTTTTGAGATCAACTTTTTTTTTTCAAATATTTTCATCATTAATAAATCCTAAACAAATTGATTGATTTTGATCCAATTAACGGTATTTGACGCAGTTTTTAAAGTAGAAAAGCTGGTAAGATTTTTGAGTCCATCGTCGAAAAAACACTTAATTTTAAATTTTTCGTCAACGATTTCTCCCAAACGGATAAACCGATTTTGATGCAATTTATACATTAGATGTAGTTTTTTGAGGAATAGAGCTGATTAGTTTTTGTGCTCAATCTGTACATTAATCTGGAAGTTATGTTAAAAAAATACTGTTTCGCCAAAATTATTTTTGGGTTTTTTTCAAAATTTCTCAAAATCTCCTAAGCCGACTTGGTTTAAATTTTCAGGAAGTCTAAGTTGAACCGAATCCAATCGAACACCATCACACACACACACACACACACACACACACACATACAGACATACTGACGTCATCGCGAAAATAGTCGGAAAAGATTTCTGGGACCTCTAAACGTGGAGATCCGGTGAAAACTCGATTTTCGAAAATCGGGGCAAATTCAGTAACTTCCTATCTACGTACATTACGTACTACGTAGCGGGAAGTTAAAAATCTTCAAAGCAACTTCCACTTTACACACTACTAGAATTAAGTTAGCTCTAATGAAAGTTGGGGTTTGATGAGACAAGGATGTAGCAATATCTAAAAAGGATATTGCTACATTCTTGTCTCATCAAACACCTTGTGGTATGTTAGTTCGCATATTTCTGGTGGTTTTTTTTATATCAGATAAGTATTTATATTTTGACACAATTTTAAATGCACTTGTACTTTTATTTCACTTCAATAAATCAGTTTGAAATCAATATATATTTGGTGATGCGGCTATATATACGGGATACACCTATGCGGCTGGTATTTGGGGATACATTGTGCACAAAAAATATGTTAAGAAAAGTCTTACGACGCGACGCTTCAGCGTGGCTTTGCAATCAAAGTGATTAAAGGCTTCCGCACTGTTTCTATAACGGCAGTCCTAGCAATGATGCGACAGATGCCTCTTGATTTTAAAATCCGTGAAATTCATGCCGTAGAAAACGTTCGCTTGTCAGCCTCCGATTCTCAAGACAACTAACAAACGAAATATCGTTGACGTTTAAAGGTCGTTTAATTGAAGCCCTATTCAAAGTTTGTATTTTTGTTTTACTCAGCGACGCTTCGATAGAGTTTTAACTCAATAGGCTCAAAAGTAAACGTTCGCATAATGATTTGTTGCTAGTTATTTTATTCTATATTCTACCAGTTCATTCGTACGATGAAGTACTTAAAATAGGCAACTGCAAGGCACTCCCCTTATACCTACAAGAGTGTATCTCCAATGCACTTTAGCCAGTTACGCGTTTCTGGACGAGTGGAGAGAAGCCACCGTCACCGTAGGACAATACACATACCGGAAAAAATCCCGATATAGCGTCTGTAGTTACTGTCCCATTAGCTTACGTTAGCCCCAATACGTTATGCAAAATCTTCGAAAAACTCATAGTTTCTTCCCTTAAGGCATTTGTTCACGAGAAAGATCTCATAATAAATGAGCAGTTCGGTTTCCGAGCAGCTTACTCTTGCACTCATCAAGTGCAACGACTAGCAAAGTATATTTAGGTTTTACTCATTTACGAACCGAGCCCAAGGGCAAGTATCACCCGATGGACAAAACATTGCCCCACCCTATGCCGAGGATTGGTCTCACAGAAGACACCCTTAGGACGGAGAATGTACAGCCTCACATTTTTAAATTCTGACTGAGCACTCTGCTCGCCCTCGCGAACAGTAAAGCTATGAAGGCTCTTAAGGCCAACAGTAATTCAAACAGTCCAAAAAAAACTTTCATCATAGATGAAAGAAATGAAAGTTTGACACATTCATCTTTTTGCATTCTCGACACTTTCACTTTTTTATATAAGGGTCCATGGATATAATTAGATTGATATTTAAAATTTCTTGCAGACGGTATACGTTTCTTGTATTTTGATATGGCATTTTAAAGATTTTTTGGCTGATTACATTTTTTTTAATTTTTTACTTAAGCGCCATATATATTTACTGTAAGCATTTAAAATTAACTGTTTAAATTATAGAATCAATTAATCTTTACAAAAGCTTTCGAATAAAACTTAATCGAACTTTATAGTTGATCTGAGTCAGAAGATATACACACATGCAAAATATGTAACGCAGTGAAATTACCTAAAAATGGCGACACTTCCTACTCCAGTCCCCGTGAAGCATTGTAATCCACGCTTAGCTTGTAATTTTTTTGATTTTTGAACTATCCGTTGCTATAATTAGATTTTGGATGTTGGCAATATTTATGGAGCCATAACACCAAATTCTATCCTCCAATTTTGTTATCATTTGTTTTTTAAACTGTCCCACGAAGGCAAATTTAAAGACGTATTCACTTCACAAGTGTGATTTACTGAAAAAATATTGCATGTCTAGAGCAAAAGAAAAAATGTGTTTATGAAATAACATAAACTTCACAATATACAGCTGTCATTCTGTCAAACAAGAGATTCTATCAAGTAGAGCCATCTGCTTGTTTGCTATCTTATGATGCATGTACATGAATAAAAATAATACATACCTTTGTTTTATTTCATTCTTGGCTTCTCTTTCTATTGGAAACACCACGTACTTGTACTTGAAAGATTGGAGAATTTAAAGCTCTTATAACTTGTTTCACAGTTTTTGAAATGGTGGGCTTGAAAACTGCAATAAACATGCTTTGGCCTACTAAAGTTTGGTGTGACCCTGATGCAAAAGTTTTAATTATAGTCAAGTTTACATACCAATGCTTTTAATGTCAAGGCATTCCGTTTTTTTTTTCTTTCTCTGTTACTACTGATAAACCTTCAATAAGGTTTTGTACCAATATTACTAGGTGTAATGGGTAATAATTCAATTTCACTAGGTGGTAGAGTTCTGCATTGTCTCGCCCGGGTCTGGTCCAACCGGCTTACCTATTTCTGTCGCAATAGCGTCAGTATTTGTGACTGTCGTGTTCCGGTTTGAAAGGAAAGCTAGCCCGTAGAATACGCTTCAGCGACATTTCAATTAAGCGACTGTAAAATCCATGAAGCTATGGTAAAATCGATGTTTTTGACATTTAAGTGACCGATGAGAATAACAAAACTGTTTTCAACGACCAAATCGCTACGATATCACTACGATTTTAGTTTTGAGAATGGGGGGAGGGTCATATATATATATATATATGACCCTCCCCCCATTCTCAAAACATATATATATATATATATATATATATATATATATATATATATATATATATATATATATATATATATATATATATATTAGGGTGGATCGAAAAATTTTTTTTTCTTAGCATGGGGGTAGAATTTGTAGCTTATAAAAAAAGAAAATTTTTCAAAAAAAAAAAAAATTTTTTTCGCAACATTTGGAGATAGCCCACTCGTTTTTTAATAAAATAATGGATCAAATCTACTAAAAATTTTAAAATATTTAAACGATGTTTTAGAATCTGTGGAATGTCTTTTTGAAAGCCAAATGGAAATCAGAAGTCAAAAAAAATTTTTTCCTATTATTTTTGTAACTTAAGCGAAAAATAAAGAATTAAGCAGCCCTTTTATCTGTATTAAAGTAAAAGGTAAGTGAAAAAAAAATCATATGCAATTATTTTTTCATGTTTTCCACGATTTTTGACGGAAAAAAAATTTTTTCGCTAGAATAAGTCCATTTGATCCATTAATTTATTAAAAAACGAGTGGGCTATCTCTAAATGTTGCGAAAAAAAATTTTTTTTTTTTTGAAAAACATTCTTTTTTTATAAGCTACAAATTCTACCCCCATGCTAAGAAAAAAAATAAAAATTTTTTTTTTCGATCCACCCTAATATATATATATATATATATATATATATATATATATATATATATATATATATGTGATATATAATCTATATATAGATTTCCTATCATATGACACCTCATATGAAAAGCCTTTGATGAACTATTACACCCTGCAAAACGAATTAATTTAGGAAACTTCAGCAAATCACATAACCAATCAGAAATAAATAAAATACGCAACATTAACTTTATCTTAACTTTTATTGATGGTAGCAAACAAGAAGACGGATTGTCGGGAACACCATTCGTAAGTTACGACACCAATAATAGTAATAATAATCTCCCCATAACCGCAAAGTTAATCGCCTCTATGGTTTAGTGGTCCGGTGTCGGAGATGACCACATGAGGTCCCGGGTTCTATTCCTGGGTCGGGCAATTCAAAAATGTGTTTTTTCAGTTTTCTAATAAAAACAACGTTGCCCGGGATTGGAAAGTGCCCGGTTGGCGATAGGCTGGCCACCTATCACATTGTGGGACCAAGTATCTTCGGCTAATCGTGGGTGCACTTGTTAAAAGTGTACCTCTGCCTACCCTTCGGGGATACGAGCGTGGAGATACTCCCCATAACCACTTGCAAATTCAAACTCCATAGCGGCTGCTTAGTATTTCAAGCCTAACTCTGGCTATACTAGAAGCTTGCAGATGGATCGCCATGAACGAATTTCCTCTCACACTCATCTTTTGCGATTAGCTCTCAGCCATCCATGCACTTCAAAATAGATGTAACACAAATCCCCTCGTGTCGCGAGTTCATAAAATCATACGTGACTTTTATGAAAAGGGACAAATTGAACGGGCATGGGTTAAAACTCACGCTGATATCATTGGCAACGAAGCAGCCGTAAAGATTTATATATATACAATTTTCTAGAAACTGCAAGTGGTTATAAGAAGGTGAACGATTGGCTATACGAATTACTACGTACCTGTAGATAACTGACTACTTGTAGTTTTGCAACGTCTCGTCCGGGTCTGGTACTAACGCCTTACCTATTCTGCCGCAATAGTAACAACGTTTATCACTTGTATTTTTATCAACCGACGAAAAAAAAGAAGGTTATCAGTTTGACATGATGTATGTATGTTTATTGTTGGAATTGGATTATATCCCATTTTCCATACTCAATAGGGCGTATATATTTTTCGGTGCCTAAGCACCTATATTAAATTTTGTTAGTGTACGAATGTTTGTATGTTTGTCCACGAATATCTAGGGAACTAAATGCTATATCAAGATTATTTTCTTTGCATTAAATCAGATACCTATATATGTATTTATTTATCTTATTATATATATATATATATATATATATATATATATATATATATATATATATATATATATATATATATATATATATATATATATATATATATATACAAAGTGTAGAAGTGTAGAATACATACAATGTAGATTGTAGAATATTTATTACCTACCTGTAATTTTGTGTTCGTAACATAAATACAAATTTCGTACATTTCAAGTCTCCGTAATTACAAAGCTCACGGAAATAATTTATAGCTTGTGTATTTACCCTAAGCATAGGTATACATGCATGAATAAACCTAAATAATAAATTATGTAAATTAGATTTTCAAAGTAAATATTATAATTTATTAACTTTTGCCAGAAAATAAAACGTGTGAATAAAACTCACCTGATCAAAGGTCTCAAACTAAAACTTATGTGTATAGATTTTGCCTATTTTGGTCTCTTTCGACCTCTTTCCTACTACCACCGCTAAGTAGTGTGGGCCATGGACCATTTTAAAAATTCTGAATTCCCAAATTAAAAATTGCTTATCCATTTTAACTTTTAAAAAGTGGTTTAAAAGTTTACATTAATATGTGTCACATGTCGAAAAATATTGTTACAACTAGTTTGGAAGGCCAAAACAAAAATGTCTTATACATGTTTCTGTGTTTCTTTTGTAAATATACTGGAAAATTGTTAAAAACCAATATTTTTTTTGAACTTTTGAATAGATTCACAGAACCTCATGTTATATATGACTATAAACTGTAAAAATAGGCAAAGTCATTATCATCCGTATACGTATATATCCGTATAATAAGAAAATGATCCATTGAAATGTTACAATTTAAGGACCTAATATTTCATTTTTAGAGGACGCAATTATATTTTTGGGACATGTGTGGGGTGTCAATAGGAGCTTAATCCCAAGTTGTGGGGTTGCCGCCCTTGTCCTCCAGCCTTCATTTTGTAGAGAAAACACCTTTTTCGCGATATCTCGGAAACTAATGCGTCCTACGAAAAATTCGTAAAGACATAATTTATAGAAAATTGCCTATTTGCCTACAGATATGTTTATATAAATTTTTGTCCCATTTTTAAAATTAAAGAAATTATAAACAAAAAACCTTGATATTCTAAAACACTACTCTGACACCAAATTATGTTTTATCACTGTCACTTATTGACATCGTTTCTGTTTATTCAAATAAAAACTAATATTAAAAACAGCATTTTCTTTTATATAAATCCAAAAGAAAACATAATACAAACAAATGAGAATGTGTATGTTAATGGTGGGAAAGGGGGTGAAGCACTGTATGAAAATACTTACATTGATGACATCTTAATTTACTCGCACGCGAAGATGCGCGGTTTAGTTAGTACTTAGTACCATAGAGTAAACAAATGTTAGTATCATAAATTTTGCATTAGGATGATGTTTCACTAAGCGCTGTAAGCCAATGATAGAATTTCTACTGCTAATATAATCATTTATCTAGCTGTTTAGTTTGTCGGAGACCTATTTTTTAATGAAGTAACTCATTTTATTTGTTAATATTTCAATGACAGCACTCCATTGTCACCTATGATCTAATGTTATACTAATAAATCTAATGAATGGATTAAATTGTTTAATTTAAGTTTCAAATTATTTATGTAATTTTTGTAGGTGTTAGGACTTGATGACCCAATCGCCTATTGGGGAGATCATTTTTTTGTGACTGTGACTAAAAATAATTCCATGCTCAATGCTTGTCACTGACGTGTTCTGGTTTGGATGGTTAGGTAACCGGATAAATAATGCATACTGGAGATCGCCTCTGGCCGAAATTCGAACATAGACCAAACAATAAAATGTCTTTTAAGTTTGACAACTGACTTTAGCTGTAAAAATGCTTTAGTATACATGTGTGTATAATATCGTGTGTCACATGTGTAGCGTGTGATGCGTTTATTTTTATTAATTTAATATATTTTTAATGCATATTATTTAAAAATATTAGTTTTCTAGGGCCTCCGCAATGTAAGCTTTAACTATGCCAAATTTCATACTATACCGTTTGCGCAAATGTCATAAAAGAGGCACAAAATTGAGGTGTCATTAATATCTTTAGTGTTTATAGGGGATAATTGTCTCTTTTAATCAGGAAATCCATATGTTTGTTTGCTATCTTATGATATGAAAAAATAAAGAGCTGTTAACTCGTGTTGTGCTTAATACTATATTAGCAGATCAACTCGAATAAAGCTCTGAAAATATCGAAATATAACGACATGTCGCACGTACAACGTGAATTTGATTAAGATACCAGAACAGCCAATATGTGTGCTCTTTATTAAAGAGATGATAACGTTGTCTTTGTATAAATATAATCATGTGATAATTACATTGTTTCCTTTATAAAGGGTATACTTCATGAAAGGTATTACTTTTAATCAAAAGTTACAATATTAGCATTTAAATTGGAAATCTATATTAATATTTTTGAAAGTTTAATTGTTTGTATGGATGAATGGATATTTTTTACTCAATCACGCAAAAACTACTGAACCGATTTGAATGACATTAGCACACAGCTAAATGATAACCTGGAATAGCACATAGGCTACTTTTTATCCTGGAAAAATTTGGTGTACCCGCGGGATTCGCTAAAATTTATAATGCACCGGTTGCACGCTGCAGCTAGTCTCATAGCTTTATAGCATATAAAAAATTCCTATAATATTTTTGCGCGTCCTACAAATAAAGCCGCATTAGCTAATATTTATCTGACTTCAAGATCTACTGCCGCTCTTTTAATATTTAGGCAGAAGAGACGGTCATTCGAAAAATATTATGTTTCGCAAAAATATTTGCTTTAAATATAACTAGCTAAGTGTTGATGCAGAACGCACAGAGGAGAATTTTTTGATTTCATTCATCATTAAGAGTAAACAATTCTACACTTTTTAAAGTCAAAACTTGGTGATACTTTATTATAATACGATATTTATCAATTGCTTGTATTGTTTCACAACAAGGCAATTATAATTAATTCCTATAAAGGACGATCAATTCAGCCATATTCGCTGTATAATATATTCTACACTTTTCATCGTCGGCAATTGCTGAAACTCTAATTTAATACCATATTTATTATTTATTAATAAATATTGTATTGAGTAAATAATTTACAAATAAAGTTAGAATTCCAAGTTTAACCCCGTGTTAGAATTCCAAGTATAACCCTGTGTTAGAATTCCAAGTTTAACCCCGTGTTAGAATTCCAAGTATAACCCCGTGTAAAGTTACTTGACGTGAACATGACCCACTCATGCTCACGTCAAGTAACTTTTGAATAGTATAATACTGAGCTCCTATGGCCAACTTCTGGCTTCATAATCGGACCCTGGAGGATCCTAGTTACCACCAAGTACCAAAGTGCTCATCAACACGAGTCAAATGAGCCCAAACTCGATAGAGTCTTGTCATTAAACGATTTTTAACCATTTAATTACTGAGTTCCTGTAGTCACCTTTCGATTCCATCATCAGATTAAGTCTATTTCATAATAAGTTTTCATTGTACCATCTAATTTACATACGTATACAAAATTTTAGCTCAATCGGTAACCGGGAAGTGGATCAAATTTACTTGCGAGATTTGATTTTGGCATAGGTAAAATAAATTAAAAAATGCACATAAAATAAAAAACTACTGGGCCTACCTGAATCAATTTTTTTGGGATCAATTCGATTCCGCATCAAACAAAAAAGAATCACATAAATCGGTTCAGCACCACCTTTCTTTAAGTCGATTAAAAAAAGTCGGTTAAAAAAACTACTACGAATAAAGATTGAATCGGTTAATAAGATAATTTTTAACATTCATTGTCTCTAGTTTACTTCTCAAAGTGAAAAATCGCGTCCAAACGAAAAAATCCTCTCTCAGAATAAATATTTTCCGAAGACATCGCTTGTTTACACAATTCGTAGCTACCCTTACTTAAAGGCTTATGTTTTAATTAATCATTTAAGTCCCACTTTAAGCCGACAATAGATAAAAGAAAAGGAATTATGAAAATGTCTAAAAGGACCGCAATATTAGCCTTGTTGGCAAAATTCCACAACATTAATACTTTTAATCCTAAAATATTAGACACTCTGCTTTCTAGAATGTTTACATCTAATTTTGTACGTTAGGCTCTTTAACGACTATCAGAAATTTTAATTAATAAAATTATTTTTTTTGATGAGCAATTTTAAGTTCTTAATCATTTTATTTATTTAACTAGCTGTTACCCGCGACTTCGTTCGCGTGGACTTCGTTTACTCCGCACAGGTCCTCCCCGTAGGTGATAGCGTGATAATATGTAGCTCGACCCGACCTGATAGATTACTATCATGCAAAATTTGAAGTAAATCCATGCAGTACTTTTTGAGTTTACCCCGGACATACATTGACTTTCCTACGATTTTATTATATGTACATAGATTGAATAATTACCAAATTGTTAGTAAAATACATTTGTTAAACCGAGCCTTAATATATTTATATTTGCTCATTTACCATTGCCTTAATAATAGGGGAGCCCAAGAGGGATTTTGGGATTTTTCGATCATGACAGATAAACGGAAATACCTGACATACTGTTTAAGCTCTTCACCAAAAGGGTTTATCCCTTTGTTTAGAGCTGGGCGTCTAAGGCGTTAAAAAAATCTTTAACTTTGGCTGGTGCAAATTGTCAGATTATATTTTCTAGCTTCTAAGCTTATTAAAACGTATTTGTTACTGATTGCCCCGATTTTCAAAAATAGAGTTTTCACAACATCTCAACGTTATGAGGTCCTGGGATAATTTTCTGACTATTTTCACGACGTGTATGTGTATGTGTTTTTGTAAACATCTCATAACTTTTAAACGGCTGGACCGATCGAGACGCGGTTGATGGCATTCGATTGGATTGGAAAATTTAAATCAAATCGGCCCGAAAGATTTAGATAAATTTTGAAAAAACCTCAAAAAAATGTTGGCGAAACACATACAGACATACTGACGTCATCGTGAAAATAGTTAGAAAGGGTTCCTAGGACCTCAACGTGGAGATCGGTGAATAAATAAGGAATCCTTATCTACATATATAGCGGGAAGTTAAAAATATACATATGTATATATTTTTGAATTTTTCCATTTTTAGGTTTTTGTGTATAAAACACAAAAACCAAAAAATGAAATTGACTTTTATGTCTTATATTTTATATATTTATAAATTACTTTATATTAAATAAATAAAAATAGATATAATATAAAAATAGATTAATGATGCGTTGTCATTAGTGTAGCAGGGATGTAAAAACCCTCATGTACGTTAATATTTGCTGCTTGTCTTACTGTCCGTACTGGAATATGACACTGAAAACCACTGAAACTGTTACTACCGGTATGTGGGAGGTGGTAACGAAATCGAACCAGTTCTTGCAGAACTCTATTACCCAGTAATCATTATTATACTTACATATTTAGCCTAATGATAGAGAACTAGAGAGTTTATCGTCAAAATAGGCCCTGTATCAGTAAGGCAAAATAAAAGAAAACATATAAAAAGTAAAAAAAAACGAATTTAAGTAAACATTACATTTTAAACTATACTGCTCGTGGAACAGTCATAGGTACGTTTTAATATATTACGTATTCCGTCTAAACAATTTTAATTACGTATGTGGCAAGTTCATACATACGCTTTATGAGAAGCAGGTGATATTAATTACAGTTTATCAGTACCACGACATTGCTCTGCATTGTGCCCGTTTTCAATGACAAACATAAACTGCCTGTAATTAAAATCGTACGCACAAAAATAATTACCTCTACAGTGATTGTAGACGACATTTTACTTTTATTTAATTTAAATGTATTTTATTTATACTGCGTATATATTTACTGTACCATAATATGTATATATATATATATATATATATATATATATATATATATATATATATATATATATATATATATATATATATATATATATATATATATATATATATATATATATATATATATATATATATATATATATATATATATATATATATATATATATATATATATATAAGACTTAATTCCGGTGATACAGGAAATAGGATATATATATATATATATATATATATATCCTATTTCCTGTATCACCGGAATTAAGTCTTTACCAAATTAAAATAGGCAGAGGACCATCTGAAAAGTATACCCTTTTAACTGAAAAGGAATTTCTTAAGGGTCGAGCTGCATTGTCTAGTGAAACTGATGGGTATTCTAGCTCAAACTTAATACATGGGGCACACTAAAGGTTTTGCACTTCTAGCTAATCAGAACTATCTGAATTTCGAATGTTATATTTTTAAAACCTTGCAACCTTTTTAGATTATTTTGAAAAGCAATAAACATAATATTTTGGTTATAATATGTTGTTTTTGTAAGTTACGCAAAACTTATATATAACTATAACATAAACTAAACATTTTTTTATGCGATCAAACCATTTTGTAAAACAGGAGGACCACAGATCTGAAGGCATGTTTTCTACGTGCTGATTGAACGCTATCACTGCCTCTTCGGAATTGGTAAAAGTAAAACCTGTCATCAAATCTTTGATTTTGGGGAACATTGCTAAAGTTGGTAAAAGTAAAATTATAAATGATAAATAAAAATACAGAAATCACAGGGTGCTAGGTTGTGGCTATGCGCAGGATGAGTGACGAGATGTACTTTCTCGGAAGCTAAAAATGACTGTTTTGTTGGCCGTGTACGAAGAAGCGTTATCACAGTGTAGGAGAATGCGGCTTTTGGGTCGTCTTACGCGAACTTTTTCTAACACCTTGGGTAAACAAATGGCAGAATATTACTCGACATTAACACTCTTTTGATCTTCAAGTGGAATTGTACGGATGGGACACGTAGCTGAGAAAAAAACGCGGTCATTTTTTAGCAACGTTTCACGCCTATCTCACTTTTGTTGGCCTGTTCTCATTTTCAAACACCCATTCACAAGATTGCTGTTTTTTTTCGGGTTCAAAACAATAAATCCACGTTTCGTCTCATGTGACAATGTCATAAACAGCATTAGAATGTCCGTGGTTGTACTTCAGTAGCATCTGTGGGCACCATTCCACGCGAGCCCGCTTCTGCTCCGCTGTCAGTTCATGACGAATCCAACGACAACAAAGTTTTCGAACTTTCAATTCTTCGTGTAAAATTTTCTGAATTTGGCTCATACCAATCCCCAATAATTCTCGAATTGTCTCATAGGTAATCCGGGGGTTGTCTTCAATTAACCACTTAACAGTAGTCACATTATTTTCGTTGATGGCAGTTGAAGGCCGCCCTTCACGAAATTCGTCATGTAAAGAAACTCGACCTCTCTCAAATTCAGCAAACCATAGTTTCACGGTGCTCAAACAAGGTGCTTCTCTTCCAAAAGCATTTTGAAGACGGGCGGCACAGTCTTGCGGAGAAAGAGAACTTTTAAAATTATAAAAAACCATCGCTCTAAAATCTTTTCGATTTAATTCCATTTTCATTGAGTACGTAGAAATTTGTTGTGTGATAAAAAAACAATTGACAAGTCATTTCCCGCCAATTTTTTTTTATTACTAAGAAGGTTGCAAGGTTTTAAAATATAACATTTGAAATTCAAATAGTTCCGATTAGCTAGAAGTGCAAAACTTTTAGTGTGCCCCATGTATTAAGTTTGAGCTAGAATACCCATCAGTTTCACAAGACAATGCAGCTCGACCCTTAAAAAATTCCTTTTCAGTTAAAAGGGTATAATTTTCAGATGGTTCTATTCCTATTTCAATTTGGTAAAGACTTGATTCCGATGATACAGGATATAGGAAGTCGATTGTGTGCAGTTTTGTTGCAATTGAATGATTACTGTCTTATTACATATGCATTCACCGGTAACTTATTTTTACTGATTTCACAAATGTTATTTATCAAAGCTTTTTTCTTTTATAATTATAAAGGGTATGCTTAGCAACATTATGAAGAGTTTGAAAGAATAACACACATAATTGAAAATTAGTAGTCACGCCACAGTAGCGTGTTAAAACATGAAATTTCAACTTTGATTATACGAGTATAGGCGATAAAACGTGTAGGTAGGCTAAAGCTTTTATTCGGGTAAATGTTTCATTTCTCTTAGATAAGAATCAATTTCTGATAAAATTGCCAAACTTGATTTTTATTTGTAGGTCACAGATTGATAATTTCGACCTCGTTACGTTTATTTCAAACGATTTTTTGTGGAAATATATTTATACTTTTTGGATAAAAAACTTATTTGGGTAGCGGGAATTAACAATTAATTAACGATTTTATTGTGTCTATTATTTTTGTAAAAGGAGTAACGACTATTATTATTTGCTAGATATTTCTGATGACCTAAAATCATACTGACCATGAATCAATAGATTTATTCAATATTTGGTTAAATATGTTTATATTCAGATTAAACACATAAGCTAATTATTGAAATTAACAAAGTTTTAACACGTAGTGCAAGCTGAAATTATTTAAAAATTAGGAAGTATATTTTAAAATGTATAAAGATTGTCGTTTTGAATTTGTATTATAAACTTTTGAATGTATATTATTTATTATAATTTAATCTGTTATAGATGCTTTTAATATAGGTAGTACAAACTAAATTTTTATTATTTGGAACAGAGTCTGTATCAAAATTAACTGTAAATGTCTTTTAAAGGCAAACATCAACCCAGGAGTAATATTACAATTTCCAGTCTTCGTAAAACCATATAGTCCTATGATCAACCTATCGATTATTTAGCTAAAGCAATATTTTAAATCTCAAAAATTGAATTGAATGGCATTCGAAAGGTCAAAATCGGTCATCGTTTCCAAAATATACAGCTTTTCAAAAACCAATATACAAAATGTTTGAACTGAAAAAATCCATACTTATAATTTTTACTCTTTCTAGCTTTAGCGGGAAGTTTCAGGGATGGCCTGCATGGTCAACCGCTTACAGATTTTTTGATTAAGAACAAACTGAATTTTGAGAAAAGCTTCGTTTTGTGGAACCATCTTTTCTATTTTCGAAAAATCTCGAATCGGGTAACTAATAAAGTAATATGATGCATTGAAAATTTTGATTCGGCGAAGGAAAAATATTTATTAATAATAATTATTATTTTTCGACTTTAATCGTTTGATTATATTATGAAATAATTATAATTATATAATAAAATACGATGAAACTCTTGTGCTACACATTCGATGGTTTTTCTGACGAATCCTCCACTCTAGAATTTCGGAATTACGAGATTTTTAAATTGATATTAATCAATTTAAAAACAACCTAATTTTCTCACAACAGCTAGTTAATTATTATTGTAATTCAAGGGTAACATTGTCCTACACGTAAAGTGGAAACTTTTCTTAGTCCAACACTCTAAACTTTTCTTTTTTATCTATGTACTAGCGACCTGCCCGCGGTTTCACCCACGTAGCTTTTGTTCTGAGAATATCGGAAAGGTTTATATACTAAAATCTTCCTCAAGAATTAACCTATATATTAAAGCGTATCAAAATCCATTGCGTAGTTTTAAAGATTTAATCATACATAGGGACGGACAGAGAAAGCGACTTTTTTTTATACTATGTAGTGATATTAATCACCCGATTCGAGATTTTTCGAAGTTGGGTTTGGTGGTATCGGGCAATACGATTCGATCCAAAATTTGATTCCTGGGTCAGGCAATTCAAAATATGTATAAGCATATATATATAACTGTTGTAATTTTTATGTTTCTGTCAAATAAAACAAACGATTTTCAATATGAACCCGACACCAGTACACAAACCAAACCAAAAGGTCAACTTAAGCGCAGATTTCGGTTATGTGTTAACATGATACATTCATTATATTTTAGCGTTTAAATGTATCCGTTTTTAATTTAATTCAGAATTAAGGTAAAATAACAGATTTCCACATGAACGTAATTTTTAATAGAACAAGACTAAAGAGACAGTCTTTTTTTATATTATAGAATAACAAATAAGCAGATGGCTCTCCTGATGGAAAGAAACAACCAACGCCCAAAGACAACAAAGATGTTAATTGTGCGTTACTATTCGTGATGCGGAATGATAATGCCACATGCACAAGCTTACCGGTTACCTTACCTTCCAAACCGGAACAATGATAGTGGCAAGCACTGACGCTATTGCGACAGCAATCGATAAGGTGGTGGTACCAAACCCGAATGAGACGTTGCAGAATTCTACCACATATATAGTAGTCACGATGGTAGTGACAGATTTTGTCAATCGTTCGTCTTTTACGAACTGCCTGGTAGAATGGCTGATGGATGCTCTATTCTTCAAAGGGAACCCGGACCAACACGGCGCAAAACAGATGGAGTTCCCAACAAAACATAGTTAAATTTGCTTTATTAATAACAATATATAGTATATAATTTCTATAAAATGGTCGAAGTTTAAGGAAAACTTAACAAAATTAATTTAATAAGTATCGTTAGATTCATTTTTAATAACACATAGTTTGACGTACAAATATGTTTATTCCTTCACGACTTACACCGATTACCTGAAGGCTGGTACTAGGTATTTTATAGTATCATAGTTATACAATAATTAAATGTCATTAAATGTCAAGTTCAAACTAATAATCAAATGGCACCACTTCTAAGTTTATGATTTAATATAAAATTGTTCCACAATTTCCACAACAAACTATAAGGATATTATAGTTTGTTGTGGAAATGGTGCTACTGTAGTGTAGCATTTTGATAACAATAAATTCTTATATCTGTTATGTGAGATAATTATTATAAACGAATATTAATATTACATTCAAGCATTACTTACAATATTATAAATAAATACACCCAACAATACCTATAATTTTCTTGTTTTCTTTCCAGCACAACAAGTTCCACACAAGATGATGACGCTGATTGGATCAATAACTCCACAATTCGGGAATATTTAGGTCACAATTATGGTCTGAATGAAACTCTAGGTAAGAATTGGTGACGAATAACACTCAATTATTGATTTTTATAAGACTAGCTATCAACCCAAAATGTTTATTACACACCTAAACGCGAAGTATTTATGTGCTCTATTTTCGCTTAATTACTCGTAATATCAAGTATTTTTCTGAAGTAAATGTCTCTTTTTATTTATGCACTTTTAGAATAATATGAATAAACGTTTTTTAATTAAATAACTAAATAACGACCACGAGGAAGAAGCTGGTCTTTGAGAGCTCCTATCTAGAGATAAACAATTCCAAAATTGACTTAGGCATATTGCCAATGCTTTTCTCATGGACGGAAATACCATACAATAAGATACAACAATTCGTTACAGACAAGGAGCTGCAGGCCTACTCTTGAAAGCAATATAAATCTTAAACCAATATTGATAAAAACAATAAGTTTTGAATATCGTCAAAAAACGGTACTCTTGAAACCAATATTGCCCACATTCCCACATTGATTCAGTATAGTAACGACCTAATTATTGGAAATAGATGCCATCATTACACGTCAAGCTAGTGTTACAAGTGGAAATTTTAAGTAGCGTTTTGAGTAGTTCCAAAACATTTCGAAATCCGTGTGGCGCTGCGCCGAATCTAATAATTGAATATAGTGGTCCAGAGTACGAAATACTTCAAAATTCAGTAAATATTCATTCAAAATTGAAATCGGTTTTCAAGAGTAGCCCTACTGGTCTTCAAAAATATTGTTTTTTCAGTAAGATTACCATTCCCAATTCGAATAAAAACACGTAAATAAGCACAGTGGTTACCATCGAAGCAGATCATCTTTGAATATAATTTTGAAAGGAGTAAGTGCTATCATTAAACTCTGCGTATACAGTTCGTAACACTATCTGTAAAGTATAGGAAGAAATCGAGTCGAAAGAGACTGATATAAAAATATCGACTTCTAACAAAATAAATAATTTGTTCGTTAGAGAATTTAAACCTGAGTGCTAAGTGTGAGTTTTTCTTTTCGCATTCGATCGTGAGCGCGTTTCGAGTTTACTAGGAATTTGTATGTGATTTGTACAGCGCCACCTAGTGGTAAACTGGTTTCTCACGTTTACCACTAGGTGGCGCTGTACAAATAACATACAAATTCCTAGTAAACTCCAAACGCGCTCACGATCGAATGCGAAAAGAAAAACTCACACTTAGCACTCTGATCGAAATAAGTCTTGAACGTGACGGAAATCGAAATTTATTCAAAAGTATTAAGCTAATCATGTTGTGATAAATTTTCTTATTTATGTAGATCACACGAGCATCACCCACGTTATGCACATTACTTAACTGTATTACAAATAATAATTTTATTGACATTGAATTAGAATATACCTTAATTAATACCAGTAATCTTTTCTTTTCTTGAAAATCTGTATCTAATGCTATATATTGCATCAAAATCGGTTTATCCATTCGAGAGTTATATTTGACGAAAAATTTTGAAAAGGTGTTTTTTTCGACATCATTTTGAGATTTTCGACCCATCGATTTTTGATCTTCTACATTATTTTAGTACATACTTACAAACTGCGTCATATGTAATTTAAGAATTCAAAATAAAACTTAATGATCAAAAGTTACAGATTTTCTGATATTAAAATCATACTTTTATCTATAAATTTACTTCAGATTCTTAAAATATTTATCTTAATAATATTTCAACTAATTTCTTAACCTAATCAAATTTTTCCTTGGAAAACTGTGTCATATACCGTAAATCCGATCAAAATCGGTTGATTCGTTTAGTATTTTCTCAATGTTGAAAGTTTATAAAAGTTTTTCAACCAATCGAAAATTTTTCCTTGAAAAACTGTGTCACATACCGTAAATCCGATCAAAATCGGTTGATTGGTTTAGTATTTTCTCAATGTTGAAAATTTATAAAAGTTTTTCAACCAATCGATTTTGTAAGTGCTCAAAAGATTGCATTGAATTTCATTCGAAAGATCGAAATTGAGCACCATGTTCAAAATTACAGCTTTTTGAAAATGAATTTAACTGTAATTTTTAACACACTTTAATTTTTTAACTCTTTGAGCTCAATCTATTCTTAGGTATATTTTTACTCTATTGAGTGTATCATATTTAGTAGATCGCATTCAGCGGAAAGATTCAGGAATGCCCTACAATGTGAACCAGCTGTTTACAGATATTTTTCATCGCAAGGTTTAAGTAAGCATCATTCAAGTAAGAAGTGCTTTCCGAATAGGTGTAGTATAAAAAATATTGTAGGTTTGTGAAAACGAGTTTTCGGTTAAAGGACTTATTTGTAAAATATTAAACTTTAAGTTGCTAATTATTGTTGAAGTGTCCTTTCTGCCAGCTAAGCGGTTGGTTTCATGTGTGGGTAAAATTCATGGTCGTAATAAATATAATGAAGTTAAAAGAAAAAATATCACGGCTTAGAAGGCTCTCTTTGAGAAGGTTTTATAGGCAGTGAACCTGTGGTGCAGATATATCTGTCACTGGCGTTAAATAGGTTACATGTTCATAGTATGAGACAAAAAAGCTCTTATTAGTCTGCATTGTTGTGATTCGCGACTTCGAAACAGTAGGTACATTGCACGTGGCCCGACACGCACTTTACAAATTTTTATGTTGTTACTTTGTCTAAACAATGGCGGATCCAGCCTTCTGTTCAGAGGGGGGGGTCACATATGCAAGGGCCGATCCAGTCTTGGGTTCAGGGTCACATATTTAAGGTTCAGTCATGATAGGCTCTAATCCTAATAAATCCATACCTAGACCCTTACCAGGGGGGTTTGGGACTCATGACCCCACGACCCCCCCCCTGGTTCTACTCTTGTGTCTAAGCTCCAAGTGCTGCTAGTTACACTATCATTTTCGTTTTTATTAATCCGATGGATCTTGTAACAAAGACATGAATAGTATTATTATCTTTGTTCTTCGTGTAATAAAACTAAATCTTTGCGGACATATTACTAGCGATAAAAAACTTGGATTTATTACGAAACCAGTACAGCCATAAACGTGTCGACATTGTTTTATGTAGCGAAGTTAAACAGTTAATGTACCTATCAGATGTATTGCCAAAAGTTCTGGTCAAAGTGTATTCTGGTAAGATTGAGTAAGAATCGGGTATAATTATAATTTGTGTTGAATCACCGAGTATTATGTACTGTAATTACAATTATTGTAAGTTAACTATTTTTATTTACTCTTAACGCTCGTAGGTATATTAATTGTGTTGGTTCCGGGCTCCTTTGAAGAATAGGCCAACTGCCGTTCTGCCAAGCAGGTCGTAAAAGGCGATCGATTGGCTATGCGAGTCTAACATCGTGGCTATTAGGTGGTAGATTTCTGCATTGTCTCGCCCGGGTCTGGTACCACCGCCTTATCTATTCCTGCCGCAATAGCGTCAGTGTGTCATTGTCGTGTTCCGGTTTGGAGGGTAAGGTAGCCGGTAAACTTACGTATATGTGGCATTAGACCTCGCCACAAGATAGCAACGCACCCTTAACATCTTTGGTGTCTATAGGCGATGGTTGACTCTTTCCATCAGGAGACCCATCTGCTTGTTTGCTGTCTTATGACATTAAAAAAAATTTGGCATTTTTACATTACATACTCTGTTTGTCTATATATTAATATGTCAAGTAAATATGTTGTATCCAATGATGTAAGAAATATAGATACGTTTTTCGCATTCCAAAATAGCATAATGAAAGCAAGGCATTGTCTGACTTTTATTTAGTCTCGCACGTCACCTGTCATTATATAAGTAGCTGTAGTTTTTTTTTCAGAATGTCTGAATTACTGCTGGCCTTATGGGCCATCACCAAGGAACTTATATACGATAACTGGAATTACTACGAAGCAATATTTGAAAAATAAAAATGTACTTTATTTTGTTGTTTGTTGTAATAAAGTTGACATTTGTTTCTTACTTAACAGAGGGGAAAAACGTTCTGAGCAAGACAACGACAAGAGCGGATGTTGTCCCTTTTTTGCAATTGCTAGTGTAAATAAAACTATCTAAATGGTAGATTTTTATATATTCGGTAATCGTTAAATCCTTTTTATTCATACACGTCGATAAATAAATTAGCATTAAATGTATTTTAATTAACATAGTGAGTTCTAAAATGTTTTTATTTTAATTATTACATAATTACTTATGCGATGCAAAAACTGTTTCTCAAATTAGTAGAAATACTTAGTATTAATTTACAAACTACGCATGGCTGCACTTATATATGGCGATTGGCGCTTTATATAATAGAATGAGATACACTCCACTCATGTCGTGGTACTCTTCGGGACGATTTTGAAACGCGTGTGAATATTCCGGGTAGAATGTAACTTCCTTGGCCGTCACAGCTTCACCGGTCGCGGGCTGTAGTAACATTTACACTTGCGATGTTTTAAATCGCAGTAATGTTGGCGTATGACCTATCTATTAGTAAAAATATGTCATTGTGTTGTATCCGAACACAGCTGTATCCGACGATCCGATCCGAGTATGAAAGACACGATGAAAGCTCGGCAATGTTATCTACCAGTTTTCTATCTTAATACAAACGAGTGGAACGCGAGTTATGCCTACGCACTCGGAGTTCGGCATGCACTCGATACACAACAGACTGAGGGTTGTGTCGCAGTGACGAACGGCCGATGTGACAGCACAGGCAAATGTAGTTAAAATATTGAAGGCGGGCAGCCCTACCGCATTTTACGTACAGGACGACGCGGTCGGCTGTAGGTATTTATATCAAGGACAGGGCTGAGTCAAAATACTGGTAGATAACATTATCGTGTGAAAGTTTATATTACAAAGGACTGCAGAATCTAATATTTAAAATAAAATGGATTAGAAATACATAAAATTGATAAAAATGAATATTATTATATTCATGTGACATACGTGATGATAATACACACACAATATTCCTTTATGGCTAAAGTCTGTTGTCAAACTTAAAAGAAATTTTGGTTGAATTTCGGCCAAAGGCGATCGTTATAAATAAATACAAAAATACGTGTTTTTTAAGGTACGGGGGCATTAACATATTGCCATCAGGCTCCATGCTTTTTTATAACATGAAGCTATTCAGATGGAAACCGACAACCATCTTGTTTAGACAGCAGAAATGTTAATATTGCTATCCGTATGACGGGATGGTGTGTTGCACATGCATGAGTTTTTTTTTAAATCACAAGATAGAAAACAAGCAGATGGGTCTCCCGATGGAAAGTGTAACCATCGCCTATAGAAACAAAAGATGTTAATGGTGCGTTCGGCAATTCGCTGTTTGTAAACAATAAATGTTGATATTGCGCGGGTATAAATAAATTGTTTATGCCCGTACATAAATATTTTATTGGATAATTAGTAGGTAAAATTAAAGTACCTATCTTTTTTAGAAGTTTGGTATCAAAATCGACCACTGAACAGTGAAACCCCTTCTTCAGTATGTACAGTCTTTTACTAGTCAAACTGTATACGTGTGACAATTTCTTTATACACTTTGTATCTTCAAACCTTCTTTGTCATCATAAAAATTAAATAAGTTGACCTCATCTATGTATCTATCATGTATTAAAACGTGAAGCGAAAAATTTGTACCTTTTACGAGAAATCCTAGGACTTAGATGTATAAATTTTGACACAGTTAAAGTTAATATAGAGTATAAATATACATAGTTAATTTTTATTTATGTAATATGCGTTAAAAATATAATATCTTAAATTTAAAAAAAAATACACATACCGTTGCTCGTTTTACGCACAAATACAACTAATTAGTATGTTGTATATGGTTAACCTTTATTTAAACTTCTATATATTCAAGGAGTATCTTTCATTTGAGGTGAACAAAAATAATGTTTAAAAAATATATCACTAACATATTTTTTTCTCTTGGACTAAATATTCACTGTATTGTTTTAAATAAAATATTAGTTGCATGCAAAACTTGACATTTATTGTAATACAATTCTAATTAATTATTCAATTAACTATATAACTTTCAAATCCTAGATTAGTATAACTATATGTAAGACTTGCATGTTATCAACGTATGGTGGAACATTATTCCTTCTTGTTATTATATACCATCGGTCATTATAAATATGTCCCATGCAATGTAATAAATAAATAAATAAAAATAAAGATAAAAAAATAAAGGATAAATAAATAAAGGATCTGGCGTGAAGATATGTATGTATGTATGTAAAGATAAAAGAGATTTTATTATTTAGTCTATGCATATGAAGTTCTGAAGTATGACTATAGTATAAATAGGCTAGATGACTATATTTGAAAAACTGTTCACCTTTAATATCTTACATTTATAATAAAAATAAAAAAATAAATTTAAGTTTGCCGCGAATACACTCTAGACTATCGATGCGTTTAAGCGACATCACGCCGTAGTCATGCATACATTACATACTCGTTGTTTTCTATGAAAATGTCAAAAAAAGTATGATATTTTACCACGGTGTGACGCAGTGCTTTAGATTTGGGTTCTCACATGACGTTTTTGCCAAAATAATATCCTAAAATTTTATTAATCCTTATCTTTTAAAATAACTATTTTAGTTTTTATAATCTCCATGTCAAAATAAAATCTTGAAGTATATTATAGATTTTCCCCGTGTTGGTCCCGGGCTCTTTTTGGAGAATAGATCAATTGCCATTCTGTCAGACAGGTCGTAAAAGGTGACCGAATGGCTATATAAGCCACTGCCATCGTGGCTACTATGTGGCAGAATTCTGCATTTTGTCTCACCTGAGTCTGGTACCACCGCCTTACCTATTCCTGCCACAATAACGTCAGTGCGTCACTGTCGTGTTCCCGTTTGGGGGGTAAGGTAGCCGGTAAACTTATGCATGTGGCATTAGACCTCGCCACAAGATAGCAACGCACCATTCACATCTTTGATATCTATAGGCGATGATTGATCCTTTCCATTAAGAGACCCATCTGCTTGTTTGCTATCTTATATGAAAAAAAATATCCGATACTTTCTTAGTAGATAAACAAATCTATTTTGTATAATATAGACTTATGCTTAAACATTTATGTAATTACGGTCGAGTCCCGACCAGAGGGCGATTGCTAGACTTTGTAAACGTGTGAAAATAATTATTTTGCCTATTCAGGGGATATATTACACTGACTGACCTAACCCCAAATTAAGCAAATTATTTGCTTATGTTATGGGTGTTAGTCAACAATACTAATACATAGAAATACATATATAAATACTGAAATAGATTTAATAAACACCCAATACAAACATTTATGCTCATCACACAAATGCTTGTCCTCGTCGGGGATCGAACTCGAGCCTCGTCGATCGCGTAGTCAGGGTCGCTAACCACTCGACCAACAGGGCGGTCAGTAATCAGTCGAGTGTATGATTATTAATTTATTTATTTGTTACAGATACTCTATACGACGTTCCCACGGGTATGATCGTCCTTTTATCAGTCTTATATGGAACCATATCAGTATTAGCGGTAGTGGGAAACTTCCTCGTGATGTGGGTGGTCGCAACGTCGAGGCGAATGCAAAGTGTCACTAATTGTTACATTGCTAATTTAGCATTAGCTGATATAGTTATAGGATTATTTGCTGTACCATTCCAAGTAAGTATCTAACTATTAAAATACATTATGACTTCTATATTATGATCATTATAAGGGATTCGGTTGAATAAAGTTCAAATTGCAGACCAGTGAAAAGCTTAGAGGTTTTTTGAGGAAAAATCTTAGTAGCAGCTCAGAGTACGGTGATGGTGTGCTAATATCTCCGCGATTTCCATGACCGTGTAAAGCTATGAGTCACAGTTATCTCAACAAAAATAGACAAAAGTCTTAAAATTGGTAAAATGAGGCCATGAGATCACCATTTATTTATTCCTCCGATCACTAAATGGGTGAATTTTGATTGATTTTACTAGTTAGTAGAGTTCAGCAACGCTTTGCACGGGTATGATACCACTGCCTCATCTATTCCTTCCGCAATAGAATTTGTGCTCGTCACTGTCGTGTTCCGGTTTATAGGGTAAGATAGCCGCTAATATTATGCATAAGGCATTACTATCCCTCCATACTAATATCAAATGTAGATTAACAAAATATGGTCCTTTTTGGGAACATAGCATCTGTTATTCTCCCAGGATTTTAGTAAAGGGAAATTATTGGCCAAAATTATCACTACCCTGTTAACTTCTAGGTCTTAGAATTCCTTTACGCCTTACCCTGGTTTGATACCACCATTTTACCTAATCCTAACACAATAGCATCCAAGCTTATTACTGTTGTGTTATGGTTCGAAAGGTAACCGCCCATCTTGTGTATATGGCATTGCTATACCGCTGCACAGATAGCGACGTAGCAATAACGTTTATGGTGTCTATATGCAATGGTTCTTACTTTACATCAACAGAGTCGTTTGCTTATTTGCTATACTATAAAACCTTAAAAAATCGTACATAATGATGAGTAAACTTATATAGTCTATCATAAAAAAAATGGTAAATTAAATATATTTTATAGGTACTTTAACACTTGCACCGTGTTTTTTTATCAACTATGACATAGATGCTTGAAGTTCTGAGTGTAAATCCTCGATCAAATAAATCTACATTATCTACATTCATTCACATTAATCCTTCATCAGATAATTATAACTGCAGACATATTATGCAAAATTACCAAAAAGGCGATAATAGATCCGTCTTTTTGCTCGCTAGCAAGCTTCAAACAATCATCCGAAAATTGTCGGAAAATTTCATCGTAATCGCTCCAGTGATTTTGGAATCCATAGCAAACATGCAAACATACTATTTTGGCATATTACATTTTTATACATATTTATTAACACCTTATATTTCTTTCAGTTTCAAGCAGCACTACTACAAAGGTGGCTACTTCCATATTTTATGTGCGCATTTTGTCCATTCATACAGGCACTCAGTGTAAACGTTAGCGTATTTACACTTACTGCCATTGCAGTGGATCGACATCGAGCAATAATAACTCCACTCAGGTAAGTACTCGTATATCAAAACAATATAATTTGTAGATATATTATTCAAAAACAGCCTTGAAATTCCGTGCCAAAACAAAACAAATATCGAAACTCCAGGTCCCTTGCAAATTCTGCAAAGAAAATGCGAAACGTTACTCAGATTGAGTTTGGAATCCACATCAGGTGTTGTATATGTATGTAATTGTGTTCTCCAAAACCCCTTGAACGATTATAACGAGCTTTTGTGCTTAGATTATTAAAATTTAACTAAGTTAAGCGTCAACTACATAGGATATAAAAAAAACCGTTTTTACAAAATAAAATATCACCCGAAGAAGCGAAACTCGGCCGCCCAGTTAGTTTCAAAATAATAAGTGGTAACGCCATATACAAAATTTTACCGGCTACTTTTCTTCCAAACCTAAAAATGACAGTGGCAAGCCTGGTTCTATTGCGGCAAGAATAGGTAAGATGGTGGTACCAAATCCGGGCGAGAACCCTAAATAACCTAACGAACCCTTGTAGTTACGATGCTAATGACTTTGCCACCTCTACCACTTTGTAGTCACGATATTAATGGCATATATCTTCCCCCGTGCTGGTTCCGGGCTCCTTTGAAGAATAGACCAACTGCTGTTCTGCCAGGCAGGTCGTAAAAGGCGACCGATTGGCTATGCGAGTCACTACCATCGTGACTTCTAGGTGGTAGAGTTCTGCATTGTCTCGCCCGAGTCTAGTACCACCGCTTTACCTGTTCCTGCCGCAATAGCGTCAGTGCTAGTCACTGTCATGTTCCGGTTTGGAGGGTAAGGTAGCCGGTAAATTTATGCATGTGGTATTAGACCTCGACACAAGATAGCAACGCACCATTAACATCTTTGGTGTCTATAGGCGATGGTTGACTCTTTCTATCAGGAGACCCTGCATAAGTTTAAGGGCTACCTTACCTTCTAAACCGGAACACAACAGTGACAAGCACTGATGCCATTGCGGCAGGATTAGGTAAGACGGTGGTGCCAAACCCAGGCTAGCCATTACAGAATTCAAGTACCTGTCGAAAAGTTTGTAATCGGCGTTTATGTATGAAAACATTAATAGAAAGAGAAGTTTCCCTAAGGTGTTAAGGGTGCGGTAACATCAAGGTAACAATGCCACATGGAAAAAATTACTGGCTTTGGCCTTTGGCATTGACCCACGCCGGAACTGCGGCGCGAATTGCGCGATTTTATGGGTGAAAACAAAATACTTATTTTGTTTTTTACATTTTGTCATGTGATGTCAAATGCATCCTCCGATTTCGCTGATCACGCCACTCTGAGCTATGGCCAGATCAAACACAGTAGAATAATAAGGCAGTAGATTAACTCCATTCAAAGCGCCCGAATCGCCGCACGCACACAGACGTGTCGTTTACACGGTCACTAACCTATCTTGGCCGGACAAGAGACAGAGAGATAGAGAGACTATCATTCTACTGTGCCTCAATACCAGCTAGTACATTTGATTCATTCGCTCATTTAACCGCACGTCACGACCGCGAGTCACTTGGTTCTTTCAGCGCCGCAATACGAGCCGTCAGTAGCTGTGGCATACTTCATACAATTGCCTACATATTTTGTTTTATCGCAATGTACGTCGCAGGTTGCGCTGCAGCGAAATCATACTATGTCGATGTTGCGCCGCAGCCGTACGACACTTGAATGAATCGACTCGCAGCGAATGACAATACATTGTCAGTGATATTCCAATTTCCTTTATAACATTATAAAATGCCGTCCGAACTGAACCGATACAAGCCGGTCGCTCTGAATCGTAGTTTACCCTCCAAACCGGAACAAGACAATGACAAGTAATAATGCCACCAAGTAGATATGATGGTTGTGACAAGGTTGCTCAGCAATTTTGCCACTGCCGCAAGAAAAGTTAATGCGTAGTACGAAACCTGAGCGAGATATGCCAAAATACTTTGAACACTGAATATCGTTGGCACTTGGTAAAACTCCATATTAACTTGGGGTTATACTGTACTAAAAGCACTTGTACTGTTTTACTTGTAAACAGTACAAGTGCTTTTAATATAATCATAATCCAAGCTACAAACTAATTATCACGATGGTAGTGACAAGTTTGCCCATTCATTTACCTTTCACAAGCTGCCTGGTAGGTAGGTATTCTTCAATAATCCTCTAGACTGAAATCTGTTTTTATTTGCAAAAACAAAAGTACGGCAAAATATTATCACTACTGTGTGTTTTATTTGCCTTTCAGTGTACGAATATTTTAAGTTATATGTTTTATATTAGAGAATTTGTGTTGTGTGTGAGTGTGAATGCTCGAAAAGCATCTAGCGTTGAGTATATTTATTTGTAATATGAATAATATTGTAAATAGTGCTAGAATGTAATATTAATATTCGTTTATCACGCATAATCGATATTAGAATTTATTCTTATTAAAATACTGTACTACAGTGGCGCCACTTACGCAACATCGTAGAATCCTAATAAACAATTTTATATCAAATTATAAACTTGAAAGTGGTGCCATCTGATCTGTTCTGGTTGAAGTTGACATTTTTCAATCTACCCTACTTTTAATTATTGTACGACTGTGATACTATAAAATACTTTATACCGGCCTACTCGTATCATCTTTAGGTAAGTTACAAAGTACTCTGTGGTGTCATTCTGCTGTAAGCCGTGAGAGAATAAACATCTATGTACGTCAAACTGCCTGTTATTAAAAATAAACCTAACACTACGTATTCGTTCGTGTCGAAGAAGTCGTGCGTGCGTACATGTTAAAATGTGAGGTAAATCTGTGCATGATTTGCTTTGAGATCTTATTTTGTACAAAAATAGTATTATAATTTATAATAACAAAAATTGTTGAAATCCTTTTAAATTTTATATCTGTGTTTTTGTAGTACTTGTTTAATGTAGTCTTATGACTCGGTTTACTTGTATACGAAAGTCAGCGTTACGATAGGAACCAATACTTTATTGCGAGATTAATCACTTTTCAGAATGAATTATTCATGTTTATTTAAAAGGCTTCTCAATACATATTTATTTATTCGTGAATATCCACACCGATGGTAATTAAATATTCAAGCTAAGTGAATATTGTAGTATTAAACTATACAAATAGAATCTACAATAAATTGGTAAAGTGCGTATCGGGCCACGCGCAATATTGGGTTCCGAAGTTGCCGATCACAATTATGCGAACTAAAAATAAAAATTATTTTAGGGTGCAGCCACATATATCGGGCTACAGCGAAGGTTCGTGCTATCGCGATATCCCGAATTACTTCGCGAAGGGCCTTGACGCGTCACTGCAGTGGGCGTCAAACTGCGCTCCGCAGGTGATATATTTATCGCGGCCAACACAATAGATAATATAATTATGATAAACAATAATAATAATAGCAAAGTGTAATTTTCACATGAAGTTAACTAAAAATAAATACTTAGATATACCTATATAGATTTCCTCGTGTAACCCGTTTGCTTGCATTACGATTATGATGACCAATCCGCCCTTGTCGTTCTGCCAGGTATTTATAATATACTAGCTGAGCCCGCGAACTCGTCCGCGTGGAAATATTTAGTAAAAAACTTAGTACTTTCGCATACATGTGTGTTAGACTCTAGTCGCTTCGCCGTTTGCGTCGCGCGAAAAATTACGGGCGCGAATTTCTCGTAGCTAGGCGATTACATGTAGAGGAGCTGGCCTAAAAAAAGTTTTCAAATTTGTTGCCGTGACTAATATGTAGGTATATTCATGCCATTAGACACTTTTACTATTCCACTTGTACATACATTTATGTACAAGTGGAATAGTAAAAGTGTCTAATAACAATGGAATTTCACCAAGTGCCGACGATGGAAAGTATAGAATATATATTCATGCCAAATTACAGCTTTCTTGTATTAAGAATCTTTGAGCTAGACTGCAGTGGGACAGTTTCTTAGAAACTCTAAAAATAAGTGGTAATATAATAATCTGCCTTAAAATTTCGAGTTCTTTTAGGAAAAAGATGGGGTTACACAGTCGTTGGAATGCAATGCAACTGGGATATATTTAAGTGGTAAAGTTCTAATTCCTAGATTGTAGATCCTGCAACCTTTCGGCCGGATATGGTACCACCGCTTAACCTATCCCTGCCGCAATAGCGTCAGTGCCTCTTAATGTCATGTTCAATATTAAAGGTAATGTAGCCCGTTGACTTATGTATATTGCGTTCTAATCCCGCCCCACGAATGGCAATATCTTTGGTGTTTATAGGCAACAGTTATTGCTTTCTATCAAGATCGTTTATTGTACGAAACTGTAATAAGGCAGATTTAATTTTTATTACATTATTTATGCGATTGACGCAACTACGTAACACGTACAAACTACGTAAGTTGATTTTCTTTCCTTTTTTAGGGTTCCGTACCTAAAAGGTAAAATGGAACCCTATTACTAAGCCTCCGTTATCTGTCTGTCCATCTGTCTGCCTGTCATCAGGCTGTATCTCATAAACCGTGATAGCTAGAAAGCTGAAATTTTCACAAATTAAGTATTTCCGTTATACCAAAAAATATTAAACATAAAAAATATAAAATATTAAGGAGGGTACAATAGACGTGTTTTTTGTATTTTTTTAAAAGATTTTTAAAAAATTACGTAATTCTCTACATAAGAAGTGCTTAGGTACAAAAATATTTGTAGTGAAAAAAATTTAGCCACTGGTGTCGATGAGTTATAATAATAAATTTAATAAGTAAAAGTAAAATAAGTAAAATTTAATAGTGTCAAGCAAATTTCCGTATCTGAAATATAACACCGAGCAAAGAAGATCGTTGGAATCGCGATAAAGTCCAGCAAGAATGTAATTTTTATCGAAATTATTTAATTAATTTTATGATAGTACATTAGACATACCCATAGAAATTTTAGCCGCGACTTCGTTTTCGTTTAAAAATTTCTAAAATAAAACCTGCATAGTTCTCGTTCCCGTAAAATTTTCGGGATAAAAACTACTTTATGTCCTTTCTCGGGTCTCAAACTATATCTGTCCCAAATTTTATCCAAATCGGTCAGTGGTTTAGGCGCGAAGAAGAGACAGACAGACAGAGTTACTTTCGCGTTTATAATATTAGTATGGATAGACCAAGTTATAAAAATGTTATAACATGTAAAATGCTGAATGCTTGCTTAACAAAATATTATATTAAATGAATTGTTTATTTTTGGGTCACTAGTCGTTTCGCACCGCGAGCGGTTCGAACCGCGGTACGAATTGCCCAAGAGCTTTTTTGGCATGGGTCCTTTCGCACCGCAGTGATTAATCGGTGCGAATGGCCTAAAGTATTTTTGAAATGAAAATCTCTGCTCTGAAAATCAGAGCTGTGGCACAACTGCTGCAGTGTAGGCTGAGTAGGGTTCCATTTTGGTATCACATCACTTGCGATACTAAGGTAATAAAAGCATTACAAGCATTCGTTTTCTTTCTTGTGTTCTTGTTATACGTTACTGTACATATTTACATATAAATTGCATTCCATTGTATTTTTTGTAAGTTTGTTTTTAAGTGAATTGCTCACTTCTGTTCAATAGTATCGTTAGTTTTTGTGTAAGTTGATACCAAATAAATTAAAAATAAGGGTCAATTCGAACCATGGGGCGAAACGATCTAATGTTCTTTTCTTGGTTCGATTTCTACGTATGTCAATTTAAAGATTCCAAATATACATTCGTACAGATGAGTAGCAGGGTAATTAGTAAAAAATAAAAATGCCAAATTGTACGTAATAATCATATTAAAAAAAATACAATTTAAACATAACATAATTACAGATTGAGTACTAACCATCTAATACGACAAAAAAGATAAACGCAAAAATAATCTCAATTGTAAAACTGTGTGTACTATACACACAGTTTGTTTAACTTCCCCGCTGCACAGCGGTGTAGATCAACCCACTACAATAAGTTATTGGGCGATTCGCACCGCTCCACCATTGCAATCCAAAAGGACCCATGCCAAAAGAGTTCTTAAGCAATTCGCACCGGGCCGCAGTCGGAACAGCTCGCAGTGCGAAACGACTAAAGACCCTTATTTTTATTATTAATAAAATAAACGATGCACATGTTGCCTCCTCCGGTTGGTCCGGGCTCTTTTGAAGAATAGACCAACTGCCGTTCTGCTAGGCAGGTTGTAAGAGGTGGCCGATTAGCTATACGTGTCACTACCATTGTGACTACTTAGTAGTATAGTTTCGCAAGATCTCGCCCGCATAATTTGTACCAGCGTCTTACCTATTTCTGCAGAAATAGCGTCAATACATGTCATTTTCTTATTCGGGTTTGGAGGGTAAGGTAGTCGGTAGACTTATGCATGTAGCATTGCCATCCCGCCACGTGAATAATAACGCACCATTAACATCTTTGGTGTCAATGGGCGATGATTTCTCTTTCCATCGGGAGAACCACCTTCTTGTCTCATCATAATCTCTTCATGATATAAAAAATATCAGTAGTTCATACAATTATCTACAGCAGACACCAAATGCGTTTACTTAAATCAGTTCATATGATTTTCTACAGACAAACGGATGGTCAGACGGACAGAGAAGCCTTAGTAATCGGAGCCAAAATTTGTTAAAATAAGGCGATAAATCTAGACTATAGTCAATAGATAACATAATGTGTATATAATAAAACTGTTAAAGTATGTGTGTAGAATATCACTCATTAAATTCCAACGACTACGACGTAGCAATACGTGATAACGAGCGAGACAGATTTGGGCACAGACTTACATACACAAATCGCACTAGAACTTGTTTAATAATAAGATCGACCAAAACAAACTTACTCAAATATAAATCACGTGAATAATATCTTTTACACTTAAATGCAGACTTAGTGAATATGGCTTGAATGCTTTCTTCAGGGAAATATATATCCACCATAACATTATGCAGATAAAGATAAACGATCCAGCCCCCCCTGGGCTTCAGAGCTCTAAATTTTACTTCGTTTTTATTTTGTACCAATAGTAGAGCAACTGAACGGTCATTTACATTTCAGTGATAGAAAAGTGAATTTACGTACATTAAAACCATAAATTCGCTCTCATTGAAAATAGGTGATGCCAAATACATCTAGTCCCCTAAATAAAAAAAAATCCATCTAATAGGCTAGTCGGGTCATTCTTCGATCGTAATATATTTTCAATGATTTGGTGAAAAAAATAAAAACCTCGTGGCACAACAAGTGATCAGTACTAGAACTATTACTTGATTCAAATCTTTGATATCGGTGTAAGAGGCATCTTTGTATTATTAATATTTAGGGAGATATTCGAAAATTTTAAATATGCTTGCTGAGGACAATGACAACTTTTTGATGATAATGACAATTTAATTAGGATAAATGACTTTTGTTGAGGATAATGATTTTACACCTGTTTTATTGCACTTATTATTGAAATAAAACAAAATATTAAGAATCAACATAATTATATTTAGTCGTAAAATCACGCATTGATAAACACAAACAAATTCTTGTGTAATTAATATAATTTAAGAATATAATGTTAATAAAAAAATTACATATTGATGAACAGAAATATAACTTCTTGTATATAATTAAAATATAACAATATTTTTATTATTTTTCAATTGTTATATCCTGCATCACATTATATTAACTAATAACTATCAGCTCTAAGAAATAAAATCGAAATAGATAACACTTAACATTGTTAAGAGTATAACACTGGTTAAATAGGAAGAAAGGATATTTGTTTTTCTGAGATTTGGATCGCGGCTCTCTTCTTTATGTGTACTAGATAATAAAACGACAGGATTTGGATTAATATTCTCAGTGTACTTACAGTTATTATTTGGGATATGGTTTTTATTATACCTATGGATATACTTTTCATCGATATTACAATCAAAACAACTAGATTTGATTGTAATATCGATGAAAAGCTCGTCTGCGTTCCTGCGGAGCGTTCCTGCTGAGCGTTTCTGCGCTCCCGAATAGGAAGCTACGTGAGTTATGTTCTGAAATTGGAAATCTGGTCAAATCTTCTAAAACCAAAAACAAAGCGAATTCCTACATTCTGTAAACGCTCGAGTTTATTCAGGCCTTCTTCTGTGATATCAAGATAGCAAATATCAGCATAATCTAATAAAGGAAAGATTTATGTTTGCACTAAAATAACTCTAGTCTTAAATGGAAGAAATCTTTGCAAACGTTTGATAGCATGAAAGGTGGAATGAACTTTTTTGCATACTTCTGATATATAAGCATTCCAAGGGAAATCTTCACTTATAATTTGACCTAAATTTTTAGCTGATTTGCTATACAGTATAACACTGCTGCTATATACGAGATCAGGAACATTAGCATTTGCACTACCTATAATTAAAAACTGTAACTTTTGGGATTTACTAATAAACCAGATGACTCCGCTCATGAGTGAATACGCGACAGATCCTCATATATAGCGCTGATTGCCTCAAGAACATCCGGAGCAGAGAAAGGACGATACGATTGCAGATCATCCGCATATGATCCGCATCCGCATATGATGATGACGAATGAAAACTGGAGGACATGGCATTGGATATTATGTTGATAAACACGAAAAATAGGAGTGGAGCTAGAACACCCCCCTGTGAAATACCAACTGTTAATTTACTAAAACCTGAGAAAGAATCCTCGAAATGAACACATTGAGAACGATCTCGGAGATATGAGTCAAACCAGGATACAGACTGAGGGGAAAGATTCAGCGAACGAAGAGTACCAAGCAGCACATCAAAGTCCACAGAGATAAAATCGTTACTGAAGTCAAAGAAAACCAATAAAGTAGGTTGTTTATTACCAATAGCATGTCTTATGTCATCAGTGACTTTAACAATAGCAGTAACAGTACTGTGCCCCGAACGGAAACCAGATTGATACGGATTGAACAAATTACTATCCTGCAGGTAAAGGCTAAACTGCGTGTCCAAAATCTTGGACAAATATGGAAGAATTGGTATAGGGCGATATTTAGAGAAATTAGTAGGAGCTGAGACTTTAGAAAAAGGAATGACGTGAGCTGTCTTCTAGGCTTAAGGAAAAGTGCCAGAAAAAAAGGAAAAATTGATAATATATGTTAGGACGGGGAACAGTGAAGCCACCATGCGCTAACTGATATTGTCGTTGCCGATGGCATAGGAAGAGATACATTTAATGTGTTTGGCAAGGACAATTACTCCTAAAGGGTTGGCAATTCTGAAAGATTCGCTTCGGCTGGTCTTTTAGTTTCTAAATTAATCTTTCCATTGTTTTATTTTATAGTAGAGGGGGCCAATGAGCAAAGGTACTGCACCTGATGGTAAA
This sequence comes from Apodemia mormo, assembly GCA_036924255.1. Lineage (NCBI taxonomy): Eukaryota > Metazoa > Arthropoda > Insecta > Lepidoptera > Riodinidae > Apodemia > Apodemia mormo. The sequence continues at coordinate 23,606,252 of JAUPFN010000007.1, read as the reverse complement.
AGCAGTACCTTTGTACATCTGCAATACCAGGAGTCTTGCAGATGCGTTGTTGGCTTTTTAAAAATGAGTAAGCTCGTTTCTTGAAGGTCCCCAAGTCGTAATTGATTCCATAAAGGAGTAGTGCGAGGCAAACAGTGCCGACAAAGGCGCACTGTTGTGGTTTTCCAGGCATCGAGGTGGTGAGGATGGAACTTTAAATTTTGACGCGATGTCCGATGGTGGAATTTAACGGCAGGAATTAATCCGAACAATTCGTCGGAACACTCCCCATTATGATTGCGGTAAAAGATGCAGAGCGAACCTACATCTCTGGGCAACGCCAAAGAGTCAAGCCAATTAGAATTAGCTCTACGTTGAATGCAATCAAGAGGAAGAAGCTAGTACTGAGGAGCTCCGGCCCAAAGGTGGGAGCAGTACTCCATGTGAGGTCGAATTTGGGTCTTGTAAAGTTGGAGGCGATGGACTGGGATAAAGCTTTACTCTGCTGAGTACACCAAGCTTATTGGGGGCTAAGTTAGCCTCTCCTCCCAAATGACCGCTGAAATGAACGTTGTTCGATATGAGCGAGTCTTATTTTATATATGTTCTTATATAACTAGACGTAACCTAGCAAGCGAAAATCGCGCGGTGCAGCAATACTCGTCAGTTTACGCTTTTCTTTCTTTTTTTATATTCTGTCGCCTTCTCACTTGTTCTAAGGCTAGCAGTTCTAGATCAATAATCATTTGTTGATACCTCCGTTTCTGACACATTTTATATTGGACTTTACGATTCTCATAGGATTCCTTATTTCTAGGCATGCTGATTTTTTTCCCAAAACAACTGCAGAGACATTACGAAAAAAATTAATCAATTGATGTACCAGCTTACTTTATTTTAATGGTTATATATGCTAATAATTGTATTGACGTCATTATTCTCAACGTTTGTCATTGTTCAAAATCCGCAAATCATTATTCTAACCCATACATCATTATTCTCAACAGTCATTTTCAGGATAATGATGTCAGCAATAATGACGAATTCCAGAAAACATCTCGAAATTTGTCTTAAAAGATTAGATACAGCTAATAAATATCTATGGGGAGTTATTTGCAGTTCGATACATAAATAAAGCCATGAATAAAATCAATGAACATATTATTTACCACGATAAAGTGAATAAGGAGAATGATTATAAAGATGACAAATTTCGAAGAACCATATTCAAGCTTACCTTGAGAGAAATATGACCTGTCCAATCCGTTCAAAGTGTGTGGCCTAACCGAAGAGTACCGAGGGGCATCCGGTAGGCACGAAATATGCCCCAAAATTGCAATCATCGTGGAAAAAATTTGAAAACTATTCCTGTTTTTACAATGACGCTTTTTTTGTGACAAACTTTTGAAAGAGTGTTTTACTATTTTAGAATTAAGTTAATACTTTAAATTGTTAAGAAACAGAAACAATAGACCTTTAAATACAATTTTTTACTATAAATAATTTTATTAAGTGGTATTTGAATATTTTAGAAGACCAAATAGCCAAGAACAGGTGATCTGGACACGCGAAATAATGACGTTTTCAGTAGATTTTTGCGTTTTTTTGTTAATTAATTAAAAGAAATGTTTTTCTTTTACTTGTTGATAGTTAAAAAAGTAATAATGGAATAGGAAAACATTGTTTTTCTTCATCGTAGTTATAACAGTAAAGAGAAAACTGCCTGGAACCGCATTATCCTCAACATTGAAGAATCACCCAGTCCCCGACCGTGGGAATTTAAAATTGAACACACACATCCATATATTTCACTAATCATATACGTCGACCATGCGTCACACTAAGGCCCGCACTAGGCCTAAAAATTGTGTATTCATTGCGGATTTTCTTCTGCGACATACGTAATGACACAAAAACCGCAATGTCTCTATTTTTCATTAATTTGGCAAAAGTCAAGGTGGAGCCATAGTGAACGCGTTATTCCATAGTAATAGATTTGTTATTCACAACTGATTGATAACGTTTAATTTTGATTAAACTGCGATTAAGTACTAATACTTTATTACTTAAACAATTAATACTTCAGAATATGATACAGGGCCATGGTACGTGAATTAGATTTATATTAAAAGCGACCAAAAGTATTAAATTTTTTTTAATGTATCACAAAATTAATCAAAATGGAACCGATCTTCTCAAAGGGATCATAGTAATTTACGTATCTATACATGTACATACATTCAGTAACATAAAAGTACACAGTCTTACAACACGACTTATTTGTCGTTAAATTTAAGTTTTTATTTAATGTGAGTGAAGCCATTGGTGACCGCTCTGTTATTCAAATAGTTAACAACCCTGACTACGCAATCATTAGGGCTCAGGTTTGATTTCCCACAGGGTCAGGCATTCATATATTGAGCATAGGGTTTGAATTTCTGGGTTTGGGTGTTTAATAAACATATTTGAGTGTTTATATATGTATTTCTATATATACATATCATTGAGTAACACTCACATAATTAGCAAATAAATTGCTTACTTTGGGGTTAGGTCAATTTGTGTAATTTATATATCGATATTATTTTTATTATTCTGATATAAAGTTTTTTTTGTAATTAAATAATCAATCCAAGCGGCACCTATGCTTATAAGTATTTCATAATTAAAATAAAATAAAATGTACCTCGGAAAGTTGATCGATTCTTATGTTTACAAGGACTCACCAGTTAGTCATTCTGTATAACAGGTGGTTTCTCTCATCGCCCCGTTTACCAACTTTACTAGGTCTATTATTGAAAATTTGACTTAATCAAACAAGGGAGCCCATGCTCTGAGTTGAACAGTGTAACTGGGTCATTCTTCAGAGTACAATTTTTGAACGTAACAGATTCTTTTCTCCTATATAAACAAATAATGTTTACATAAATCTACTATAACATGTTTATACATTCTATATGCATCGTATCATATAGATTTCCGTTATGTAATAACTATGTATATAAAAGTTATTTACCCTCAACACCTCAAATTCGGTTAATTTTGCACGTTTTACACGCGTAAAACGCGCTCCGTCTTCTGACCAATCGCAGATATTTTTTAATTCACTAACGCTTTTAATCAGATTTATTATACACAAAATTTAAAAATACAAATCATTTTATATCCTGGCCAAGCTTCTAATCCAATTGCAGTGAAAGTTTTTATTTTATGAGTGTAAGTAAGTATGTCACACACTTGGCAAAATTTTAGCTTCGCTTAATGCGACGGGTACTACTCTGAACTGGCGAGGTCTAGAGGTATCGGGATTGGTTTTTCTGATTCTGCTTTTATGCTGTAGCTTATAGATCAGGTATCGTAGCCCTAAATCCCTCAATTTCAGTGCAAGAGTAAGTTCTTAATTTTTTCAATTTTTGGTTCTCAATTTTTAAGAATTTCCATGTCACATTTTTGGAATGTAATCGTACTATTTTTAGTAAACGGGTATTGCGGTCTTATACCTAACTCCCAAGTGTAGATAGCCAATAACAAACTAGTAGCCTATATCTTTCCAATGGCAAAAAATTTCAAAATATATGCTTTTTAGTGATTTCCATGGTGTAATTTCCATGTATAAAACACCATGGAAATTACATAAAACCCATGGAAATTACTTTATTTCATTTTGTTTGCAATAATTAAAATGAAATATTCAATGTTTATACTGTAATTCATGCAATCATCAGATTAAGTGATAAATTTTGTTTGTCAGTTATTTTTTTAATTTAATTCTGTTAAATCAAAGCTTATCATTTAGACTGCTCATAGTCCTAGGTTCAATCCCCAGGTCGAGCAAAGGTGTTATTCAATTTTTTTCGGGGTTTCTTCGAAAGTCTTAAACCTCAGTAGCTGCTCAGAGTCGCGCGGAGTGGTGTATTACCACTCCTGTGCTTTGGATGAGCACGTAAAACTGTCGTTCCTGGTTATCGCTAGGAATAGTCGATAATCGTTAACATATCGGTAAATGCGGCGATTAGGATCACCACGTACCTCGCCAACCGACAAACCGGTGAATCACGGTGAACCAGAAAGTCTATAGACATTCAGTTTAATATGCCTTTTTTATTTAAATTTGTTAAACCAAAGTTTATTATCATTTAAAGCGTCTTATTATCATGCTCAAAGTGCCGAAAATGATATTCTACACTTTTTATCGTCGGCACTTGGTGAAACTCCATTTTAACACAATATTTTCTAGCTGATATTTATTGTAAATACTCTGAGGGTGCTTGTGTAAGCGAAACCGGTCGGAAATTAAATATAATTATTTTATTGTGAAACAGTACAAGTGTGATCAGCTAGAAAATATTGCCGAAAATGATTCTACTATCTACTATTAATGTTTTGATGTTAAGGAAAGTATTCAACGTAAAGTGTAGTACCACGCCTAAGCTAGGCTAGGTAACTGCTCGGTTGAGCATACATTCATATTTTTCGCTAATCCTGCAATTCTTTATTACTCGACTACTTAATTAATGTACCAATATGATTACATCGTCGCTACAATTGTAATGATTTTTATGAAAATACGAACATTAAGTTTTTCACGCACTTTCAATTGCATGGCTTAGTAAATCAAAAGGTAATAGGAAATGTACACATTTCACATATTTGTAGCACACGCACTTTATCGCTAATTTTTTTTGCTGTATCTAAGTTTAGCGGAGAGGTGAAATTCAGAAAAAAGGAGTTGCTGAAAAAAAAAGCCTTATATCGTATTAATATATATTGCAGCCGTTCATAGCTCCCAAAACCACTTTTATTTAATCTTATTTTCATATCTGATACGGTATTTAACAAAATTTTACCTGCTGCGTAATTTCCGTGGGTTGTAATGTAATTTCCATGGACCGCAAATGTTCAATATTTTTTTTAGGAAAAGTATAAATCCACTACGTGTCGAATTTTCACATGTTCTTTAAATTTGCATAAACTTTTAAAATGTTTGTGTAATTTACTTTAATTAAGCGATTTAAAAAATACCATGGAAATTACACGGAGAACACATTTTTGAAGAATCACCCAACTAAAAGATTAATGCGGAACTCATGCTTTCATTATTTACACCATTTCAAATTATTAACAATATTTTCAACAACATTCTTCAAAAAAATGCTGTGGGTTTGTAAATTTATTAAATCTCGATTAACATTGCAATTTTTCTAAGTATTGGCGGATAAATTTTGAAGTATCATTATTATTCAATATTATGCTACTGTTACGCTTGCATATGTAGGGGAAAATTGGATGAAGTCATATAAGTGTAGTGACTGCATATTTTTGGTTCACTTTTTTAAGCAATTTTTAATATTTCTTTTTTATATACAAGGGTATATTAAGAAAATAAAAAAAATACTTTGCTAATATAATACAGTGACATAGTAGAAAATTTTAAAAATATTTTAAAATTCCCACTACGTATATAGATAGAAATTACTCATTTTGCCCAGTTTTCAAAAATCGAGTTTTCACTAGATCTTCACGATTTAAGATGACGTCAGTATGTCTATGTATGTATGTGTGTACAAACATCACACTACTTTTGAACGGCTTGACCTATCGAAACGAGGTTGATGGCATTCAATTGGACTTCAATCAACTTAGACTTTTTGAAAGTTTGAACCAGTTTGATTTAGGAAATTTTGAGAAATTTGGAATAAATCTCAAAATAAAAATTTGACGAAATAACATTTTTTTTAAATAACTTCTAGGTTAACTGTATACAAAATCTAATCATCTCTGTTCCTCAAAAAACTGCATCCCTTCCTTGAACTGAACTTATAATTTTTGGATCTTTTACAATAATTTAGTACGTAAAAAACTACGTCAAATACCATTTCAAATATCAAACCAAGTTTCCAAAAGTTCCTGCTTTACAAATATTAATTTTTTGTTGTTTATAAGAACATCATTTCATATTTGTAAAATAAATTTCAGACTAATTTCTAGACCTAAACAGCTCTTTTACTTAAAACCTTGGTCTAAAACTGTAACTTGGATAAAATAGACCAATTCGTTCGGGATTTTTTTTTATATTTCTTTGTCGTTTTTCAGCCAATTGATTTTCTAGTTAGTTTTTTTTTAGGCTCGAAATTGCATTCAATGGCATTCAAAAGATTAAAATCGACCATCATTTTGAAAATAATCAGCTTTTAAAAAATTGAAATACTGTCAATTTTATAAACTGTTATTTTTTTTAACTCTTCGAGCTTAAAACCTCAATTTAGCAGAAAGTTTCAGGGATGGCCTGCAGAGTTAACCAATTTTCAAATTTTTATGAATATAGGAATTTGAATATTACATATGACTCTAAAATACTATAAATATTTTGCACGAGCTTTTTTTTTAATATTAAAAAAAATCTCGTTCAATATAAAAAGAATAGGGTTTTATAAATCGTATTAGAATTTAACTTTTGATTATTTGGTTTAGAATAGATTGTTGATAGTTCATAAAATGTTAAGTATGTGTGTATTTTTGTGTGTATGTATAGTATCAATCGGCTGGAGAAAATTGTAACAAGTAAAATCAAGTTTCTAAAATAACTAGTTTTAATGATATAGGATTTCAAGTTTATCTTGTTGCATATTTTTTTTAGTTATACACGGCAAAGCTCTTTGTAATCTCCCTCACTTTATAATTTTAATACGAGTATGTTTAATTTATTGTAATTTATTTTCACCAAACTCTGAACAAATGTAATCAAATACGAATATATACAACAACATCATGCCAATAAATGTTGCCAGAAAAAATATTAGTTTCCGTTTGGAGTACCAGAAACGATGGAAGCTGTTTATCATAGTTTGTTAGTTTACTCAGTAATGTTCGTCGAAATTTATTTCAGACACGACAATTCCCAAAACTTTTTTATGACTATTTAAGTGCCAAATAGTCAGAATATTAGCCTACTTAATGTAGTAACAAAAAAAACACCACACTGATTCATTTGTGAGGTAGAGAGATTGACAAAAGTTTTTTTTTTCAATTTACTATAACGCACCGGTTTGTCAATTGGCGAGATGATTGGTAATCCAAAGCCAAAGTCATTGACAAATCGACATTATTTAATAATTACTACCGTATCGGAACACCATCCACACAATTCATCGCCCCATTGCCGCATTTAATGGACCTGATAACGATTATCATCTATTTATAGCGATAATCGGGACTGACAGCTTTACGTACTCACCCGAGGAAAGGAGTGATAACACGAGTTGATCCTAATTCGTCACGGATCCTAATTTGTCATTAAAAGAACATATCCCAATTCGTCAATGTTTTAAAAATATATTTATATAGTCCCAATTCGTCATCAGTAATTTATGTAAGTGAAAGTACAGAAAGTGCAGCAAAAAACATTTTTTTATTTATGTCATAAAGTATAATATGTAACAAAGAAAATTTACATTTATCACCTAGTAGGTAGCAAGGTCTTTAACAATCCTCTGATGCCAGTGCTCAAAAATTTAAATATAAATATTTTAGATTTAGGTATAACCCTTAACTATTCTAAAACATCAATTATTAGTAAACAAGACTCTTATGTGTTGAAAACATTTGATAATAGCGCGTGAATTATAACTTGGTTTATATGATAGCTATTGGGTACAGAAAAGAATAGATGTATAGCAGTAGGGATATTTTAGATGACATTGTTTTATATTCATATTTGCAAATAAGAGCATTTTCGTTATTAAAATACATTAGGCTTGTTCATTACAACCGAGATATTGATGGCGTGAAGTATTTAGTGACCAAAATGGACGAATAAAAATTGACAAAGAGTTAAGATTTGTTTTTAAATTTATAGTTTTAATCCAACTGATCGTAATGTCAAATTAAAACACTCGCGGTTTACTCTGCTGCTGCCTGCTACTGATGCTGCTCTGGCATTCGGTAGTTGTAACTTGTACCTATCTATAACTATCACAAAATTATGGTAGTGTTTGGTGCAATTTTGTCGTGTTTCCTATTGCAACCCCTACAATATTAGTATTTGTTACTATCGTGTTCTGGTTTGTCATAAGATTGCTTATAAATTTGCAAATAAGGCGTAACACCACAGTCTCAAAACTAGAAATATAGCAGCGGCACAAACTTTAGCAGATGTCTAGATGTGACAAGTACGTAGGTCACACTATAAGTTTTGTGTAACTTAAAAAAACAACATGTTATAACCAAAATATTACGTTTATTGCTTTTCAAAATAATATCCTTTACATTATAAACATTTTTTCATGCGGTCGAACCATTTTTTAAAACAGGAGGACCACAGATCTGAAGGCATGTTTTCTACGCGCTGATTGGACGCTATCACTGCCTCTTCGGAGTTGGTAAAAGTAAAACTATAAATAATAAATAAAAATATTAAAAAAAAAGAAATCACAGGGTGCTAGGCTGGGGCTATGTGCAGGATGAGTGACGAGATGTACTTTTTCGGAAGCTAAAAATGACTGTTTTGTTGGCCGTGTGTGAAGAAGCGTTATCATGGTGTAGGAGAATGTGTATTTTGGGTCGTCTTTCGCGAACTTTTTCTAACGTTCTGGGTAAACAAATGGTAGAATACCACTCGGCATTAACACTCTTTTGATCTTCAAGTAGAATTTTACAGATGGGAAATAAAGCGATCATTTTTTTAACAACGTTTCTCGCCTGTTTCACTTTTGTTAGCCTGTTCTCATTTTCAAACACCCATTTACAAGATTGCTGTTTTTCTCGGGTTCAAAACAATAAATCCACGTTTCGTTTCCTGTGACAATGTCATAAACAGCATTAGAACGTCCGTGGTCGTACTTCAGTAGCATCTGTGAGCACCATTCCACGCGAGCCCGCTTCTGTATCAATCTTCTGTATCAATTCTTTGTGTAAAATTTTCTGAATTTTGCTCATACTACTACATAATAGTCCTCGAATTGTCTCATAGGTAATCCGGGGGTTTTCTTCATTTAACCGCTTAACAGTCCGCTTAACTTCGTTGACGGCGGTTGAAGGCCGCCCTTCACGAAATTCGTCATGTAAAGAAACTTGACCTCTCTCAAATTCAGCAAACCATCGCCACACGGTGCTGAAACAAGGTGCTTCTCTCACAAAAGCATTTTGAACACGAGCGGCACAGAAGCGTGATTTGAGTGTATTCGAAAGGGCATAAAAGAAGAATTTACACCGTCCGCATCGTGTGGAAAATAAGTAATGCGCCGCTCGTGGTACCGAGATCTGAGCCGACAAATTAAATAAATATTCGCGGGACAAATTACACTTACTGATCTAACCCCAAAGTGAGCAAATTATTTGCTTGTATCATGGGTGTTAGCCAACGTTACCTACACATAGATATACATATATAAATACTAGAATATATTTAATAAACACCAAAACCCGGAAATACAAACATATATGCTCATCAAATAAATGCTTGTCCCCGTCGGGGATCGTACCTGAGCCCCGTCGATTGCGTAGTCAGGGTCGCTAACCACTCAACCAACAGGGCGGGACCAACATTATTACAGAATCAACAGAGAAATTGAATCTATAAAGAATCTTGTTATAAAAGTGAAAAGATGATGCTTACAAACCAAGGTTCGGTGCCGACTAAAAGTACATTTACGTAAAAATATCCACCTACTTCAGTCAGGCATGTTATTTTAGATTTATCAATCGACACAACCAATAAAATTCTAAAAGAATGCGTTTGTCCACAAACAGTTGAAAATATCTGCAGACCTCACTAGTCACTAGAGTGTTTTATGAGAATACACTACTTACACTAAAAGTATAATAATATCAACTACTTACTTAACCACATCAAAATACTCTTTGATCAGAACTCTTGGCAATGCATTTCATATATTAACAGTTATATTCCGCTTCATAAACAATGTAGACTTGTTTATGGCTGTACTGGTTTTGTAATAAATCAACAAATCTTTCATTGCTACTAATTTATCCGCGCAAAGATTTATTTTTATTGAACTGCGTAAGAACAAGAGAGAAAAGTTTTTAAAGTATTCAATAGAAAAGTTAGAATATATAAGTAAAAATTTACACTTATGAACTCACAACTCACTTATCACTGTTTTATGAGGTCATCCGTCGTAAAACGAAAATTATAAAAATACGTCTTGGTTAATATTGATTCATCCTACGTAATAAGAATATATATATATATATATATATATATATATATATATATATATATATATATATATATATATATATATATATATATATATATATATATATATATATATTGTAAACAAGCAAATGGCTCTCCTAGAGTAACTATCACCTATAGACACCAAAGATGTTAATGGTGTGTTGTTATCCATGTGGCGGGATGGCAATGCCACATGCATAAGTCTATCGGATACTGTTTCTCTGTCTGTCTGTTTGTCTGTTAATTAAATATATGTTAACCTTACCTTCCAAAACGAAACACGAAAATGACAAGCATTGACGCTACTGCAGCAAGAATAGGTGAGGCGGTAGTACCAAATACCCGGGCGATACGAAACTTTTTAATAACTCTAAATCAAAAATGTCCCAAACCCGTGACACATTTCTTTATCTTCAAATTACCTTCCTGCTTTATATAACATACTAGCTGTGCCCGCGACTTCATCTGCGTAAAATTAAAAAAATACCCTAAGTTACATCTTATTACATCAGCTATATGCCAGTGACAGTTCCGTCAAAATCGGTCCAGCCATTTCAGAGATTAACTGTAACGAACAGACAGACAAACAAAAAATTTGAAAATATGCTTTTTCGTTATATGTACCGTCTATACATCTGTATGCTTTTATTAAAAAACGGTTAACTTAATCTTAAAAACATAAACTTCAATTTTATTTATTTGTGTAGATAATTCTGATCAACACGATTTCACTTACGGCTTATTTGATATTATTTTTTTACTTCCTCACTGCAGTATCAGACCAATAATTCTATAACCTTGCATTATTATGTATCTTACAAAAATATGCAAGTATTTAAATTTCAGGTGACACATATGTTTGAAAGTGAAGAATATACCAACAGTAATTTTGTGTCAAAGATCCTACCACAGTGAACAAAAGGGCTAATAATTTTGAAACTGGACCTAAATCAGTGTACTCGTTTAAGTGTTACGGTGCCACAAACAGACAGATAGACACACATACGTAGTGATAAAATGTATACACCCATTTTTGCGTCGGGGGTCAAAAAGAGTGTTTTCAGTGTTTCGGACGCCACACAATAATTCACCACATGGAAAGCGATCCACCATTAACATTTTGATGTCTATATGCAATGGTAGAAGTCTTTCCATCAAGAAAGACATCTGTCTGTTTGCTATGTGATATTATAAAAACAATACAAAAGACAGATATAAATATATAGACAGAATACTCGTAAAACATACAATTCCTTTATTATAAGGAATTAACGGATTCCTACCTTTTAAATGAAAAATGATTCCTTTTAAATGAAAATCATTTAAATTTTGCTTACGTCAACTATTATTCCTTGCATTGTAAATTACAGTATATCTTTGCTTACACTAACACAGCAACAACAATGTTGTGGAATTAATTAAAATCTAGAAACTACAGTTCTCAGCAAAGGGCTTCTCTAGTTAAGTTATAGTGGTTTTATGCTGATTAGACTTATGGCAAAATATGAAATCTGTGTAAAAGGATCGTTGAAGAATTACTGAGCAATTTATTTAGTTTAGGATAAGTTTTATTACTTCAGCCGGTTTGACATAATGCTCAAAATTTCTTACTTTATTAGGAACGCTAAGGCGGAATATATTTGCTAAGGCGGAATATATTTGCTAAGGCGGAATATATTTATTTGACAAACACCCAAACCCGGAATTACAAACATTGTGTTTAGCGTGAAAGTTATTTCAAAAATATTAAGTAAGTTTGCTAAAAACAACGTAATTTTAATATTTTACAAGCTGTAACTTTTGAAATTTAGATTCGATTTTGATTTTTAAAACGGCATTCGACGTACCTAGTTTTTTAAGTATTAAATAATAGTAGAATACCAAAAATGATTGGTTGAAAAATTTCGAAGTTCTGTCGAAAAAACACTTTTCAAAATTTTCGTCAACGATTACTCCCAAACGGATAAACCAATTTTGATGAAATTTATGCATTAGACGTAGTTTTTTGAGAAATAGAGCTGATTAGATTTTTGTACTCATTCAGTACATAAATCTGGAAGTTATATTAAATAAATAGTGTTTCGCCAGAACTTTTTTGAGTTTTTTCAAATTTTTTTCAAAAAAGTATCAGTGTTTGCCAATATCGTGATCCGGTTTGAAGGCCGTAGCTGGTAAACTTATGCATGTTGTTAGATTCTTCCACAAGGATAGCAACGCATCATTAACATTTTTGTTGTTTATCGACTTGTTATATATATATATATATATATATATATATATATATATATATATATATATATATATATATATATATATATAAAAGGGCAGCTAGATCTTCGTCCATTATAAGTGAATAAATTTTTAAATAAAAATGGTATCGTTAGGTTCAGTCAAGTCAACTCAAAGCGTCTTTGAGTTGACTGAGCGTCAAGAAAGAGAAATGCCAAACGAAAACCCAATTGTTTTCGGAAGGTTTAGTAAGAATTGATAGAAGTACCGAAAAAGTAACAGAATAAACTTCTTTATGATAATCTGTGGCATATTTCCTCGGATGAATAAGTTCCATGCATATTTCTAAAGTTTAACAGATGTTTAACATTCTTGAGCACAGATGCTTTTTTACAATTTTGATAAGTTTGATTTTATAACACAAAGTATTTTTTCAGTGCACATACATCAAAACGAATCGCCAAAGTGGTCGTAGTATTTATATGGGTTTTGGCGTTTTCGCTGGCAGCTCCTATGGCGATGTCATGGGAAGTTATTATGGTGGAAGAACAGGATCCAGGTAATATAAATTTTGATTATGTATCTTAATAGTGTGTACTTAGGCTCTATTTTGATTTACGTATCAGTGTAAATATTTTGTTTTGAAGACATAATAATAAATCCACGTTTAGTCTCCTGTGACAATGTCATAAACAGCATTAAAATGCCCTTGGTCGTACTTCAGTAGCATCTGTGAGCACCATTCCACGCGAGCCCGCTTCTGCTCCGCTGTCAGTTCATGGGGGATCTAACAACAACAAAGTTTCCGAACTTTCAATTCTTCGTGTAAAATTTTCTGAATTTGGCTCATACCAATCCCCAATAGTCCTCGAATTGTCTCATGGGTAATCCGGGGGTTTTCTTCAATTAACTGCTTAACAATAGACACATTATTTTCGTTGACAGCAGTTGAAGGCCACCTTTCACGAAATTCGACATGTAAAGGAAATACCCCTCTCTCAAATTCAGCAAACCATCGCCTCACTGTGCTCAAACAAGGTGCTTCTCTCCCAAAAGCATTTTGAAGACGAGCGGTACAGTCTTGCGGAGAAAGAGAACTTTTAAAATCATAAAAAATCATCGCTCTAAAATCTTTTTTTTTTATATATATCATAAGATAGCAAACAAGCAGATGGTTCTCCTGATGGGAAGTAAACCATCGCCTATAGACACCAAATATGTTAATGGTGCGTTGCTATCTTGTGGCGAGGTCTAATGCCACATTAATAAGTTTACCGGCTACCTTACCCTCCAAACCGGAACACGACAGTGACGAGCACGGACGCTATTGCGGCAGGAATAGCTAAGGTGGTGGTACCAGACCCGGTCGAGCCGATGCAGCACTCTACCACCTAACCTTTTGGACTTAATTCCATTTTTGTTGCGTACGTAGAACTTTGATGTGTGATAATAAAACAATTGACAAATCATTTCCCGCCAATTGTTTTTTTATTACTAAGAAGGTTGCAACGTTTTAAAAATATAACATTTGAAATTTAAATAGTTCCAATTAGCTAGAAGTGCAAAACTTTTGTTGTGCCCCATGTAATATTAAACAAAGGTTTGATAATATTTTTAAGATATAAATTTGGCAAATATAGACATCAAGTCACGTAACAGTAAACGTAAATATGGAAGTGTTACGTCACACCGTGATAAAACGTCATCTTGATGTCATTTTCATAGAAACCACAGACTATAAAATGTAAATATTACTAGGGTGTGATGTCATTAAGACGCTATGACAGTCCATTTTGTATGAGCATTTTTGCGGCAAATTTTAATTTCAATTTTAAATCGAGAAATATCTATTATAAATGTATGTCATTTAAAAAAAATAGGTTTTTGGTTAACATACCTAGTAAGTTAAATGATTAAACAGTTGTTTCAATTTAGTCAATAAGTTAGTACCTAGTCTAGGTACCTTATCCTTAATTTTATTTATAAAATTCACAAAGCCGTGAATAGTTGCCCAATTATAATATATTTTTTTGAGTTGTTTTTGAGTATAACCCTTCACCGATGATATGATTTATTTGTGCTTTCATTACTTACCGAACAGATTTATTCGTCGGTTCTTAAGTAGAGTTATAATAACTTATAACAAGTTTCTGTTATTTCCTCATAAGGGTCAATTATACAAGAAAATTAAATATTTTTTATGAATTCATTACATGTACAGTCACGCTAACTATTTATCTATAAATTTATTAAAATGGGAAAATAAATTTAGGTTTAACAAGTGATAGAAGAAGTTTACAATTTAACACATTTTATTTTGTTTCAGCATCTAAACTTTTTTTCGAGAAGCCATTTTGCGCACCCACTGATTTTGGTTCACACTCCTTGGCTATATACAGATTACTGTTATATATTTTTCAAGTAAGTATAAAATGTTCATTATTGTTTATAATAGTGTGATTTAAATACGGAAAAATTGTACTTTTGCAGAACGAGGGAATAAAAATATAAAGGCAATAGAAGTATGTCTTTTTGTCAGAAATCAGAAATCAATTAATACTTATAATTTTATTTTTTAATTATATTATAAATTATAAGTCAATAATATTAGTACACACATAAATATTAGTACATACAAATGTTATTGACAAAAAGACTAACAATAATAGTAATAGTAATATCTTTACAATAATCCTAAATAAATCAACATTATTTAGAATTATTGTAATAAAACTGTTTTACTTTTTATTTTGAGCCAAATTTTATAAATTCATGATGAAATCAACTCTTATGGGATAAGGTAGTGAAAAAGTAAATAGCTTCCGCGGCAATAAGTTATCAACTCACATGTAATAAAAAAGGTTTTCGTGTTTGGGAAGAAAAAGTTGTAATAAAATATCTTTGCTTTGTATCTATTGTTTGTATCTGGCTGGTTTTGAAGATATTTAAAAATATAATATATTGTGTAATGCGTTCTATCTCACTGTCTAGTCGGCTGCACCCTATACATACTGGCGTATATAGAGGGGGCCGGGTGGGCCGTGTCCACCCCAGAATATTGGGTTACTGGTTCAAATTCGAAGTTCAAAATTCAAGGCAAAAAATATATGTTTTTACGGAACCCGCGGTATGTGAGTTCAACTCGCACTTGACCGTTTTTTTGTAGCCGAGTCCCAGTCAAGTATTCAAAAAATCAAAATTGATCATAGTTTCCAAAATATACAGCTTTTCAAAAATTAATATACTGTCATATTTAACCACCAAATATAAGCCCTTTATGTAAAGCTGGGCGTATACAGCAGTACGTCATATTTGTAAAAAAAATTGGATAGCTTTGGCTTGTGGATATCGCCAGATTGTTTTTGTTTTCGTTATTTTTACATCATTTCCTTCAATAAAAAAGTGATTGAACTTCATCTAATCTTAAACAAAAAGATTATTTTAAAATATCAAAGCGTAGTACAATTAAAATTGCTTTTGAATTTAATATTTAGTTTGTTTTAATTTTGAAGGCTCTGTTGATCAACAATCAATTAAGTAAGTCGACAACGCAAGCTGTTTTGTTTGTTTGTTATGGATAAATGTTTGCGTTTCTAAATCTGGGTGATAATTGCTGTTAATATTAAATATGCTTCAGTAAATTACATGTGTAGGAGTATTTATGCATAATAATATGTCAAGGCGTGGACATTAGCGCCTCGTTTGACCGGTTGGAGCAATTATTGTACCATCTTGTTTCTGGTCACAAGCGTCATGTTACCAGAGACATTATCTAAATCTTAATTGGTCGCGTTAAGTTGTTTAATTTGGGTGTAGTTGATAAGTTGTTTGCGATTACTAGTTTCCACATTAGCAATGGCAACACTATGTAAAATGGTCGCAGCCATTGCGTTATGTAGGCATTATACAAAATATGTCACTCGATGGAAACAGCCAACCAAAGTGATGTGAGCCGTTAAATGAATAACTCTTTGTTGTGCACAAGCTTACAGTTAAAAAATACATTCTTAGTACAAACAACTAAAGCCTCGTAGTACACAAACGCGGTCTTATCGCCAAAGAGCGATCTCCATCAGACAACCTATGTTGACAAGAATAACATTTTATGGTAGAGTAGGATATCCATAAAAGATATACAATTTTATTACAATTACAATATTTTAAGACTGTATATAATATATAATATATCTATACATAAAATGAAACAGTTTATGTACATAAACAAAACAGAATGCATAAAAAGCACTAAAAAAATGCACAAAAAATGATCTTGAGAGTAAAATATTAATACATGAAGGAAAAATTTTGGACCCCTTTTTAAAGCAACTGTGCGAACATTGGAGCATGAAATTTGCCAAAATGAAGTTTACATTGCGGAGAATCGCAGAATCCTAAAATTTTTAAATAAAATGCAATAGAAATATATTAAATTAATAAAAATAAACGTTACACACACTTTATTCATGTGATATACGTGATAATATACACACATGCATAGTATTTTCTTTACGCCTAAAGTCAGTTGTGTCTATTTTGGTCACAGGCGATGGCCTGTATAATTTAATATGTAAAACCAGAATTTAAATAATGCGTTTAAACTAAGTTTTTAAAAATATTTTACGATTTCGCAAGTCTAATTCGAACCGTGGAGGAGATGATTTGGGTAGGCAACCCCGTATCATTTTTTTCCGCACAATCAATAATAAATAATCTGTTAACATTATACTCGTAATTATCGTTTAATTTCTTGATTGATCACAATTTTACAATATATTAAATCATGATCAATCAAGAACTAACAATCATTAATTTAATTTCCAAATTATGTATCATAGCTAAAGTATTCGAAAGAATCATTTATGACGAATTATATGCTACTCTAAAAACTTAATTTAACCAGCATCAACATGGATTCTTGTCAGGACGTTCCACAGTAACTAATCTTATTCTTTTGAATGATTATGTTTCTGAATCAATGGAAAAAGGTTCACAGGTTGATGCAATTTACACTGACTACACTAAAGCCCTTGACCGGATAGACCATAAAACACTCATACACAAGTTTCAGAGCATTGGAATAAGTGGGGACCTTCTAAGATGGTTTTCTTCATATATTGACAATAGGTCCCAATCAGTAGCCTTAAATAATTATATATTCAGCTGGGTTCATGTTTCGAATGGAGTGCCGCAAGGTTCTCTTCTAGCGCCTCTTTTGTTCACAGCCTATGTTAATGACGTCAGCCTTTGTTTTAATTCATCCAACGTACTTAGTTTTGCGGATGATATGAAAGTATATTTATCTATAAATAAACCGACAGATATTTCAATTCTCCAAAATGAATTATCACGCTTAGAATCTTACTGTACGAACAATAAGCTTGATCTTAATCCATCAAAATGTAGCGTTATTTCGTAAAGTAGGAAACGAAATAACATTTCTTCTACTTATAGATTAAAAAATCAACCCCTGCCTAAAACGTCTATTATCTGCGATCTTGGCGTATATCACGATGCTAAACTCCTCTTTGCTGATCACATCGACAAAATAGTTCACAACCCGTCTAAGGCACTTGGATTCATCATAAGAATTACGAAATGTTATACAGAAGTTAAAGCTTTAAACATTATTTATTACTCATATGTTAGGAGTCAGCTTGAGTACGCATCTCAGATATGGAACCCACAACACAACAAATATATTGACAGAATTGAAAATATTAAAAAAAAATCAAATATCTATGTTACAAAACTAAAATTCAATATAAATCAGAAAATTACATAAATTTATGGGCAAAATTTCACCCTCTCCCTCTTAAAAATCGAAGAGAAATAGCTGATTGTACCTTTTTAATAAAGATTCTACAAAAGACAATCGATTGTCCTGAGCTTTTGCATAAAATTAATTTTAATGTCCAGATCCATTAGGTATAAACCTCCTTTGTTAGTGCCCCGATGTTCTACCAGCGAGCGAACAATAATTTAAATAAAATCTGTAAGGAATTATCCCTCGATCCGTTTGATACTAGTGTGCTTGAGGCGAGAAATGCATTGGCCTGCAGATTTTTTAACGCTTTTAAATAATGCATGTTAAAAAAGAAAGTTTTCTGGTAAGTGTCTGGTAAGTGTTATGTTATTTTAGTGTTACTTATTTACCTACACGTGAAAACCTGTAACTGGCTTCGAAAAAAAATTAATTTATAATTCTAATCGGTTAACTATAGCGGATGGTTTTCCATAATAAAATAAAATAAAATAAAATAAAATAAAATAAAATAAAAAATAAAATAAAATAAAATAAAATAAAATAAAATAAAATAAAATAAAATAAAATAAAATAAAATAAAATGAAAATGAAAATTTATCATTAAGTTAGAAATCTAATTTCAAATTAAATAATAAAGTTCAATTTTAGTACAAAAAGCAACTTAAATGAATGAGATTTAGCAACCTAGGTTTCATCGAGAATTTATTTATTTTTCAAATATATATTTTAAGGTGTACAAAAGTTCTGTAAATGTGTGAATTATTGCTTGTTGTGTGGTGTAATTCCACAACTTTGTGGTGGAATTATCCATTAAGTGAAAAACTTCAAGTTGGAAACTTTTACTAAGGCCAAACACCTTATTTTATTTTGTTAGCGTGACTATTTGCCATCTCATTATAAGCAGTCATATTCTTTTCCCTGTGACGTTTCCTTTGAAATATTTTTTTATATCATAAGATAGCAAAAAAGCAGATTAATGGAAACAGACAACCATCGCCTATGTACACCAAAGATTTTAATGGTTGCGAGGACTTAATGCTACATGCGTCAGTTTACCGCCTGACTTACTCTCCAAATTCGAACACGACAGTGACAAGCAACGGTGCTATTGCGGTAGGAATAGGAGAGGCGGTGGTACCAGACCCGGGAAAGAGAAGGCAGAACTACATTAAGTTACATTACGTGGCATTTAGAAACCATTTAAAAGCAAAAGCTGCGTCAACAGAAACAACTTCATTTTATATACTTATTTTAGTATTTCAGCTTCCTCAGTAAAAACTTGATGAACTTTTATAGCAATTAAATTTTCTGGGAAAATTCAAGATCTGTATTGAACTATGTGTAATATTCTCATTTGTTACAAGATATAACCTAAATTTACCGACATATTTTAAAGAAAGATAGAACTATTTGACATCTGATACGAATATATCGATTTACAGCGTCAAAGGAACGGTCTACAGAAAATTGAAACTATAGATTTGGACCACGATTCTGAGATGAAAACGTTGGAAATTTGTGTGGGGGAGTTTTGATTTTTAGAATAATTTTTTACCTTAACTTTGTATAATATTTTTTTTTACTTTTGTAATTTGATAAGCAATGTATTATGCGCTACATACCGCGCTGAATAAACGGGTGCTTCAAGAGATGCGCGGGTGCGACGAGTCTAAGCAATGTACGCTTTACATTGCCTGATGTATAAATAATAATAATATAATACAATAATAATCACGGGACAAATTACACTTACTGATCTAACCCCAAAGTAAGCAAATTATTTGCTTGTGTTATGGGTGTTAGTCAACGATACTTAAACATAGAAATACGTATATAAATACTAGGATATATTTAATAAACACCCAAACCCGGAAATACAAACATTTATGCTCGTCACACAAATGCTTGTCCCCGTCGGGGATCGTACCCGAGCCCCGTCGATTGTCTAGTCAGGGTCGCTATCCACTCGACCAATGGGGCGGTCATAAAAAATCATAAAGCGCAAATTTCGCTCAAAAAAAGGAATTGCCATCAATACTAGAACATAAAAATGACACGTTTTCTTACGTTATTGGTAAACAGCCTCTTATACACTGTATATATTCAATCTGATACAAATTTTATCTAAAGTATGGAATGGAATATATATCATAACATAAACCTTCTGATCTACAATATCCCTTCAACCTACAATATATTATGGGATGAGCGTCATATGTGGTTAAGGTTTTATTTGTATTTATTATTTCTTCGCTCCGAAATGTCTGGAAGGATTTAGCTCTAATTTAATATACAGATTTTCTTCACCGAGACTAATACAAATGATAGTTTTATTAGCTAGTCAATTTTTTTATATTATGAGATAGCAAACAAGCAAATGGCTTCCCATGATGGAAAGTGTAACCATCGCCTATAGACACCAAAGATGTTAATGGTACAAACAAAAGTACAAGAATTATAAAAGAAGGTATAAAAATGCTGTTTTTTAGGGTTCCGAAGTATACTAGGAACCCTTATAGTTTCGCTATGTCCGTCCGTCCGTCCGCACGATTGCTCAGAGACCCTTATCATTAGAAAGCTGTAATTTGGCATGACTATACATATTAGTCACAATAGCAAAGTGGTAACATAAAATTTTGAAAAATATTTTTTTCAGGGTAGCTCCCCTACATGTAAAGTGGGGATGTTAATTTTTTTTCTCACGTACCTCATCATGTGGGGTATCGTTAGATAGGTTTTTAAAAAGTATTGTTGGTTTGTAAAAACAAATTTTCGATTAAGAGACTCGTTTGTAAAATATTAAACTTTTAAGTATTAATTTTTGTTAGAATCAAGTGACCCCCTCTGCAGGCTAAACGGTTGGTTTTGGGGGTGGGAAAAAAATCATGGTAGTAGTAAATATAATGAAATTAAAAGGAAAGCTATCATGGATTAGAAGGTTTTACAAGTTTTTGAGTAATAGTCGACCAACTTATAAAATGTACTTTCACAAATGATTTGAAATTTTACGCAAAATAGTTCACTATGCTGGTCTAGATGACGCTACACACAAATAGATCACGCTAGCATAGCTAGCTAGTGGCTATTTCATTAGATAATGTTCTGAATACTTTTATACATGTGGGCTCTGGCTGAGCACTTTGATCGCCCAGAATCGCAGTACCACTTACCAGTTACTGATGTGCCAACTCGGAATAAACACGACTCGAGTTAACTCGAGTTAACTCGAGTTAGAATTCACTTAACTTGAGTTAGCAAGACGAGGCTTTGAATTAGACTTGGGTTATAACAGGTCAAATCAGATATCTGTTGATCCTGTTACTGTTACTGAAAAATAACAGATGTCATTATCTGTTATTAAAGAACAGCCTGTTATTTTTCCAAGCACGGTCTCAGTAAATAATTCACGTTCAGTACAAAATATGTGAGTAGCATATTACAAAGTACTCTGTGGTGAGTAGAGAGTAGTGAGTACTAAGGCCATTTTAGTAGACGACATTTGGCAGATGCCAGACACGTACAAGTTAATACGGAGCTACTGCGTTTTAGATCCCATTTCACATTCCTAGATTTAAGATCTGACAAATATGACCTTTTAAATTAGCCCTACTTTAGTTGATTATTGTTTGATATAATCTTAAAAATGTGTAAACGGTTAAGCCTGCAGGCCATACCTGAAACTTCCCACTAATATGAGGTATTTTAAGCTAAAATGAGACAAAACTATAAGCATAATAATATATTTTTTAGTTCAAATATCTACATAGATAGTTAGTTAAAAATCACAGTAGGCTATATTAATTTTTTAAAAGCCGTGTAGGTATTTTGAAAACGATGATCAATTTTGATTTTTCAAATGGCATTCAATTTAATTTTTGTGATCTAAAGTTCGATTTTAGCTACAGAGTTGATAGCCGATAGGTTGAAAAATGTCGAAGCAATATTAAAAAAACATTATAATAAATATAACTAGGTACCAGTTCTGCTAATCACCCGAACCGTGGGATGCTTTTTATTCATATGTTTTTGCAAATACGGATGATCAAAAGATAATTAAGCCTTACATAGATATATTGCAGCTCGCATAGTGCCCACCTACATCTACAAAATTGTCCCACACACACACACAAACACTGTCTTTTCTTATTTACATTTGCCATTTTGCTGAACTAATATTATAAAAACTTTTATACAACTTAAACCTAAATTATTTAAATTTAATAGCTAAATATATCCTATCAGAACCGCTTAATTTATTACCTATATATACAAAAAGAATATGAATACCTACTAAGTATTTTTATTCGCGCTAGTAAACCTTTTGTTTACAAAACAATTTTTTGTTTTCGCTAAGTAAATTCAAAACGAAATCGAAAGAACATAATCCGAAAAACGGGATAGAAAACAAATTACCAAGGAAACGTTATGACCTGGGTGTCTAATTAATATCACCTTTATAGTTAAGTCATAAAGTCGTAGTTACGCTGAACATTTTGTGGCCAATGGCGTCAATGCTAACAAAGACGTTCGGAAACGCGCTATTATGTAAACGTTTCGAACATTCAAATAATTTCTGTTGTAATTTTACTACGAAGAAAAAAATATTTTACCGTTATTTAGATTTTATACGAGTACCTATATTGATAATTTTATGCAAATAATTGAGATCGACCTTTTTGTTTTTATATACCTACAAAAGGACGTAATATTTCAACATATCGTTAGAAGTATTCTTGCAGTGTTTCCGAATTGAAAATTAGGAACAGGAATAGATAACAGATTATACGACTAGAAATAGTTGTCACTATTCTAGGAAGATATTTTGTTATAAAAGATTACTATTTAAATTTTCGGATAATAAATACTAGGTGCTTCTCATTTTAGCAAGATTCAATTAAGCGGGTGTGAGCGAGAGACTAATACATACGAAGTACAGGTAACACGAATATCTGTTATTGAGTAGGTACCTAGTATCTAGTACCTACTGTGACTGAAGAACGTAGTGCAGATTGTGATTCAGTATTGTGACTGATATTTTTCAACAGATATTTGATATTATAGGAACAATTGTTATCTAGTATTTACGAATACCTGTGATTTGTATCTGTTACGATAAATACGCCTCACTACTACTTTGAATAGGATCATTATTTGTGACTGCTTAATTTTTTAATAACTGTTAATTCATTTAATTATTTTTTTGGGATGGCAAAAAATCATGTTTGTATTAAATATAATGATGTTAAAAGGAAAACTATCACAGCTTATAAAGGCTTTACAAGTTTTTGAGTAATAGTCGACCAACTATTATGTATATTACATATATATTATAAAACGTAGTTAGAAAAGTTTTGTAGGCGGTGAATCTATGGTGTGAGTATATATTTGTCATTGACGTTTAATAACTTGAATGTTCACAGTTTGAAACTATAAACGCCCTCTTCTTAGTCCGCATGATTATGATAGGCAACTTCAGAACCCTAAATTTTATTTCTTTACCAATTTATTTCTTGAAAAGGCTCCTCCGATGTAGATGGTTCAATGGAGATATCATTTCCATTCGCTTATGACGGCCAAGATAAAGAATTATTTTTGTCAACTTTGGATGCTTCTTTTTAATGTAATTAAGTAAAGTGATCGTATTTTCCATATATTTAAACGAATTTTAACAGTTTTTACAATTTACATGTCCACTCTCTGGCTATTGTTACTCGTATAGGTGATTTCTTTTAAGGTCCCAGGGTTTTTGTTTCCTAATTTAAATTATACTTTTATTTAAATTCTATCTCAATTTTGCTACGTATTGCCATTACGCATGTGAATAGTAAATAAATGAATAGTCTTACATAATCAACAAATCGGGTCAACCTCCAATCGCTTGCCTTCCTCGTTCATTCGCGCACAGCCAAAATTCAAAGTTTACAACTCTTAACTCGAGTTCAGGGCAGGCGAATCTAACTCGAGTCAACTCGGCTTAAGCACAACTCGAGTTAACTCGAGTTAGTAACTGGAGTTGACCCATCACTATTACCAGTCATTTGGATTTGCTTAGGCTTATTGCGAAAAATAATATGTCATAAATATAAAATCCTTGTGTCACAAATCACAATGTTCGTTCTCACTTCCCGTACTCGTCCGAAACGGCTTGACCGATTTGATGAAATTTCGTATGTATATTCAATAGGTCTAAGAATCGGGCATCGGCTACTATCTATTTTTTATACCCCTAAGTGATAAGAGTTGTCCACCCCTATTTTTTTTATTTTATGGACAACTTTTTTTTGTGATTCAGCATTGAAAAATATATACAACTCTAAATTTTTACCCTTCTATCACCAACCCTTATTTTTTAATTAAATAATTTATATGGCAAAACATTTGGTTCCCGAGGCCTCGCCAAAGTACTTTCCTATCAGCATTATCCTATAATCCTATTAGATATTACCATAAACACTTAAAAGTAATTAGTAAACATCACAGTAGGCATAATATGTTGTTCGTTTGATCAGAAAGAACATCGATAAACCGTCAACACAATTTTCTAAGAACGACGTCGCGGGTAGCGTGAATCTGGTTTGATTAACACGTAAACCAACCCATATATTATAAGGAAATATATTTATTGTACATACCTGTAGAATTACTCCAACAGCAGATTTTAGTAGCATGTATTTTTTCTTTGAACGTGGAAAGCCCCGGTATGGACAGCCCGATGTTCAAAGATTTCGTTTATACACCAGCTGTGGAAATACCCAGGATGGTAGATCCAGTTATCAAGTGTTTATTTGTGAACGTGGGAAGCCCCGGTGTGGACAGCCCGATTGTTTGGATATGTCTATTATGCATGGTATTGAATTATACCTGTATTTATGCATCATTACAATTTCCTGTAGGATCATTCCAACAATAGTAGTAATCATTCCAACAGTAGCATATATTTATGCATCGTCACAATATCCTGTAGAATCACTCCAACGGTAGATTCGTGTAGCATATATTTATGCATCGTTATAATATCCTGTCGAATCACTCTAACGGTAGATTCGAGTAGCATATATTTATGCATCGTCACAATATCCAGTAGAATCACTCCAACGGTAGATTCGAGTAGCATATATTTATGCATCGTTACAATATTCTGTCGAATTACCTAACGGTAGATTCGAGTAGCATACATTGATGCATCGTTACAATATCCTGTCGAATCACTCTTTTCTAGTTTTTCTAGTCTTTCTGCTTTTCTAGTCCAATCATCGTATTCATAATGAGTTGCTGTTTTCTTCATAAGTGTATTAAACAGAGTCAATTTAAGCAGCATTAAAATTAAATTTTTTGAAACTTACAAAAATTAACAACTTGACGAACGCTGAAGACGTGCGAAACAGCGAAGCACTAGAATGTGGATGACTGTAATCGGTGAGTGATCGCAGAAGCTAACTTTATGTTACCCTCATTAATTTTTTATTTTTCTACCTCCAAAATATAGTGCGAAATGGCGAGTGCGTATGTGATACTACATTGTATTATGTGTTAATATCGAGAACGAAGCTCGAAAGTAATTATTTTTTGACTTTAATCGCTTGATTATATTATGAAAAACACGATGAAACTTTTGTCCTACGTATTCGATGGTTTTTCTGGCGAGTCCTCCTCTCTAAAGTTTTGGAATCATGAGATGTTTAAATTGGTATTAATCAATTTAATAACAACCTAATTTTCTCACAACAGCTTGTTAATTATTATTGTTATTGAAGGGAAACATTGTCCTACACGTAAAATAGAAACTTTTCTTAGTCCAACACTCTAAAATTTTCTTTTTATCTATCTTTATAGCTACCCGATTTGAGATTTTTCGAAGAAAGAAAAGATGGGTGTCTCGTCGTAACGAAGCTGTTCACAAAAATTCAGCTTGTTATTAATCAAAAAAAAGTTTGTTCCTGGGATCCCGGTCTATAACGTCCAGCACCTATTATCAAACTTTCTAAAAAATCTTTTGGTTTATAAATTTAGCTTCGTAGTTTAAAATGCTACATATAATTATTAGCAGTATTTATGTAAAACCAAAACGTATTATAAGTACCTACTCAAATGTAAAATACATTTCAATCGCGTAATTTATTTACGTGGAAGCGACATTATAACCCACGACAATTTATAAGCCTGACGCTATCTATATATCTTTCCCGCTTGTTCTTTAAAGAAAAACATGTTTTCTAACTTTTTGTTGAATAAATACGTAATCCAATTTAATAATTGATCAATTTAAAAGGTTAGGAATCGGCTTAATGGAATTTTCGCCACTGATTGATTCTATTTTACTTGAGGTTTTGAGTAACTTCAAATATACGTCAATTAAAGTACATTTTTCCTTTGATGAAGGTACTTTACAGTATTATTTCTCTCGGTAACGATATTTTATTCTACAAAAGAAACATTAAGTACTTACGTTTCGAGGCCCACAAAATACGTGCAATTAAATAAATATTAGTTAAAATTTATATACTAAGAAATGTAATAATATTCGTAGCAAACCTAAGTAATTATGGCTGTTTAATGGGATACTTTGTGTCGGTTACATAAGTAAAGAAGTAATTTTTCTTGATTAATTCCGAGTCTCATATGAAAAATAGGCTTTTAGCTTTCTTATAGACGAAAGGACAACGAGTAGAAAGTTATGTTAATGGCAAATGGACTACTGCAGCAACCGAAGTCGTACTGTTATACCTTGGGGATGTTGGCAGAAGTGCTGACTATCATCCCCTATATGCCAGATAGGCAAAGTAGATAGTATATATACAAACCCGCTCTCGCGGGCGAGTCAGTCCGTCTCGATCAGTCATAAGCTTCAAAGCTAATATTCAATATCAGTACCAGTCGGCTCTCTCTATACAATATCTTACTATTTCTTTGTGTTATATTTTCTAGCAAGTAAAGTTTTCATTTTTTAAAAAGCAGTTTTCCATTTTCCGTATAATAAATGGTGGCAGCGGTGGGATACGAAAATCCCCTACCCGAATACGTTTCCGAAAACTTTTAGAAATTGGTTATGCGAAAAGCTAATTATAAATAAACTATACTAGTTATTAAAAGTGCAGTGTTTTGGAGTGCAGTGAAACAACGTTTACCAACACCGTATCAAGGTATCACCAGTGACTCATCACCGTCTCATCACCGTCTTTTATGCTACATCCTATGATTAAAGTGAATATGATCGTTACAATTATCCTGCTGGCGTTGTAGTAAGTGCTAGACTATTTATACATATTTCCAGACAAGAACTCAGAGCATTACCATCTTTTTATATAAGTTAAATCAATTGTTATACTTTAAGTCCTGTTATCAGCAACCATCTAGACCACACGCAGTTAAGATAAGCATTGTGTACAATATTTATAATTAAGAAAGAGATTGCAAAATTTATAGGGCTGCTACTTTATATTTTACAAATTATTTTTGTACTAGTGTATTATTGTTTTTAAAATGGCCACAAAATCGGATATAGAAAAAGCATCTGGTGTTACCAAAACCACCCCAACCACTCGGTCGGGTTCCTCAAATCCAACCGAACCTGGAGAAAAACTAGAACTTAGTATTCTGTTTAAATTTATTAAGCCCTTTGATGGGAACAGGGAAACTCTAAATCCTTTTATAACAAATTGTCAAAATGCTTTCTCGCTTGCCACAAAAACCCAAAAACCGATATTATTTAAATACATATTAAGCCAGTTAGAAGGTAAGGCGGAAGCCACTTGTAGCATAAAGGACTTCGAGTCCTTTGACCAATTCGTAGACTTTATGAAAAACTACTTCGGCGAAAGAAAACACTACGCGCATCTCCTGTCAGAGCTACAGGACTGTAAGCAAAACCCGACCGAACCAGTAAACCAATTCGCGCTCAGGGTGGAGACATGCTTGGCTAAACTTCTAACTGAAGTAAACATATCGGGCTTCTAATAGAAAGAAAAAATCAGAACTAGTAGGTAGGGTAGCAGCTATGGAGGATTTAGCCCTCCACACCTTCTTGGTAGGGTTACATCCCAGACTAGCACAAATAGTTCGCTGCAGGGATCCAGACTCTCTTAACGCAGCTATAAGCTTTGCCGTGGCGGAAGAAAAAATTCTTCACAGCCTTCACAGGAGGACGCCCACAAACAACTGGAACGAGAGGCCTAAATTACCGCCATCTAGGCCTAACGACACTCGCCCACCAATTTGTAGGTATTGCAAAAATATAGGACATACTATCGAGAACTGTCGCAAACGACAGTTCAATCACAATAAATACAAACAACAACAAAATTTAAATAACACGCACCCTCCTGTACCTCGACATTACGATCAGCCTGGTCCAAGCGCCCCTCGCAAAGTTTTTACTACACAATACGAACAAGGAATCGACGAGACCGACCAATTCGATAATTTAAACGAGTAAAATTTCTCGGTCGGTGTCACCCGAGAAATTATATCTATGAAATGAAAGTCGATACCAAATCCACTGAATCAAATACTAAATCTTACGCTGACGTCACAAAAAACATTTCTAAATCTCATAAATCCAACGTTGACAATATTTAACCGATTTCTAAGTCCACTGATTCCAACGTTGGTAATACTAAATCTACTGAATCCGACGTCAACGATACCAAATCTGTCTCTAAACCTAAACCACACTTTACCAAATCCACCAATAAACCTGTCAAATCTTCTACATCCGAGACCACTAAGCTAACTACGGCCCAAACTACCAAACTACCTGAAGCGAATTCTGCATTACTAAATCGAAATACCCAAACGCCAAACACCACTCCACAGCACCTGAAAACAGAAAACAAAGAAATTAAAATATACGAAATACATAATAATACAGAAAAAAGGTACTTACCACATATAATCATAAAAACTCATCTAGCAGAACGCCCTTTATCGCTACTAGTAGATACTGGCTCGTCAATCAGTCTAATAAAATTAAACTCATTATCACATATGCCAAATCTCACTACCCGGACAATAAGAATAAAAGGCAGAGATCCAGGAGACGAAACCACCCCAACATTGGGTAGTTTCCAAATGCAATTTCACTGTAACAAAGAACAAAATTATGAATATGAATTCCATGTAATTGAAAATATTGCACTAAATCATGACGGAATAATAGGCAATGACCTTTTAAAAAATTTAGAATGCCAGATAGATTATTGTAAAGGGACTTTAAAAATAAGGGACGAATTAATAAAGTTGGAATTTTGTGAACCAGTCTATACCATACCTCCACGCACTGAAACCGTGATTGAATGTACGGTGAAAAATCCGGACGTCATTGTAGGCACAATTCTAGATCAACACATCTCCGACACTCTGCTCCTAGCAAATTGTATAGTTAAAGTCAAAGAAAACAAAAGAATTAACATTACGGTTGTCAACACTTCCGATGAACCGGCTACACTTCATCCTAACCTAAATCTTACCATCGAGCCCTTAGATAACAAAACTTACCCTTGCCACTCTCAAACATCTTATACAAGCACGTACAGTAGAACTCGTGAAGTCCTGAAACAATTAAGATTATCGCACCTCAATAAAGAGGAAACTAATGCTCTTTTAGACATTTGTACTAACTACTCTGACATCTTCTACTTACCAGACGACCAACTTACTTACACCCCGGCTACTGAACACAAAATCCGTACAAACACAGACGTCCCTATCCAAACGAAGTCCTACAGGTTCCCAGAATGCCATAAAAGGGAGGAAGAAAAACAAATTAATAAGATGCTAGAACAAGAAATCATTAAACCTTCTAACTCGCCATGGTCATCACCGATTTGGATAGTTCCCAAAAAAGCAGATGCGTCGGGAGAACGCAAATGGAGAATTGTCATAGACTATAGAAAGCTTAACGATGTCACCATAGGCGAAACCTACCCCATACCGCAAATCACAGAAATTTTAGATCAATTAGGGAAAAGCCAATATTTTACTACGTTAGATTTGACTTCCGGTTTCAAAGAAAAGATTAAGGCTATAACACAATTTCCTATACCAAAATCGGCAAAAGACATAAAATCATTTCTGGGTTTAGTCTCGTATTACAGAAGATTCATTCCTGACTTTTCAAAACTAGCCAAACCTTTGACTGCATTACTAAAAAAGGATACACCTTTTAACTGGAAAAACGAACAACAATTGGCCTTTGAAAACCTGCAAAATAAACTAGTCACGTCCCCGATCCTAGCCTATCCCGATTTCTCTAAGCCTTTCATTCTTACCTGCGATGCCTCTAACTACGCTGTTTCCGCTATTCTCTCTCAAGGCCCTATAGGAAAGGATCTACCCATCGCCTATGCATCTCGCACGTTAAACAAAGCAGAATGCAATTACAGTGTTACAGAGAAAGAATGTTTAGCCATTGTCTTTGGAACAAAAGCCTTTCGTCCTTACATATATAGTCGCCGTTTTACTATAGTTACCGATCACAAACCACTCCAGTGGTTATTTAATTGTAAAGACCCAGGTTCGCGGTTAGTAAGATGGCGCCTTAAGCTAGAGGAGTTCGACTATGACATCGTTCATAAAAAGGGTAAAATTAATACCAATGCGGATGCCCTGTCCCGTTTTCCAGTGAATCCTATAGGTAACGAACCCGCACAAGACTCTTTGCTGCCAAACGTGGATGAACTTGACAACCCTTTAGAAGACTCTCTAATGGAACTACCATCACCGATCCCATTTGCCTTTGACGACCAAGACTTAATCACAAAAGACCCTCTACCAAATCCCGTACCAAGTCCTACGTCAAATCCTATGCCAAACTCTCTGACAAACCCTACATCGAATAACGAACATCCTAACCTTGGCGGCGCTGAAAACGTTGAAAACCCGCCAAACCACATCACACTCGACGATTTAGGTTTACAACCTTCACCACAACTTATCGACTTAGGTCCATACTTACCAAGCCCTACTAGTTCAGACGTCAACATCGATTTTGAAAATCTAGAAATACCATCACCTTCTGAGAGTAACGCTGAAGCTAATACACACCCTAATTTAAATAATGACAATTATTCCAAATTCTTAAAAACAATGTCAAAAAAGGACGTCACCTTCAATACTACCCTAAAAGAACATAACGAAAACCTCCTTAAATCTCCGTGTGCCGTAATTATAATCCCTACCTCTTTAGACTTGGATGAAACCAACCCCTATGTTGCAGACATCTTATGAAACACTGAAAACCGCGATGAAATAATAAACTCTGAAAAAGAACTTCAGTCGCTTTTGAAAACTACATACGAAAACAAAATTACATATTTTATATTCACGAAAGTTCACCATTTTGATGAATCGACGTACCCTGCAATATATGAAACATTGAAACAAATTCGTAACGAAATTATAAAACTCCAAAATCTAACAGATATCGCGATAACAGATTTTAAAAATCCATTCGACAAACACTCCTACATAAAAATTTATAACATGCTCACCTACATTTTTCACAATACCAAAATTACAATACATATATACCTAAATAAAATAATTTACCCGACACTATCTGAAATCGTTAAAATACTTCGGGAGAATCACGACATCCCAATTGCGGGACACCTAGGATCTACTCGTATGTATAACCGAATTAGGGACCTCTACTATTGGAAGGGTATGAGAGGCGACGTAGAAGATAAAGAAATGCAAACTATGCCAAGAGAATAAAGCGTTACGGAAGGTTAACAGAGCTCCAATGGAAATCACTTCTACTTCAACTACTCCCTTTCAGCGCGTAGCACTCGACGTCGTTGGGCCATTACCCGAATCCGGTTCCGCTAAATTCAAATATATCCTGACGGTCCAAGACGACCTTACTAAGTACTCCATAGCTTATCCCATTCGTAGCACTCTCGCCGAAGAAACAAGCGAGTGCCTAATTCATTTCATATCACTCTTCGGGATTCCCAAATCTATACTTACCGACCAAGGTACAAACTTCACTGCAGAACTTTTCAAGACCACGCACGTGTCAATTTTTCAAAATAAAACAACTATGGTCCTCACCTTACCACCCTCAGACATAGGGCGCGTTAGAGCGCAGTCATTCAACTCTAAAGGAATACCTAAAATCATTTGTGAATGAGAACCAGGATAATTGGCCTTCCTACGTATACACGGCTATGCTCACGTACAACACTACACCACACACCACGACAAAATTCACATCCTATGAACTGGTTTTTGGCCACAAACCCTTTATCCCAAATTCCCTATACGAAGGCGACTCTGGTGCGACGTATACAGACTACATCAAGATGTTGCGTCATAAGCTCAGGTACACAAGAGCAAAGGCACTAGAAAACATCACACAATCAAAGAGTAATTCCAAATCGTACTATGACGCTAGAGCCAAACCACCTCCAAAATATAAATTCGGTGACTACGTTTACCTTAGGAATCATTTAAGACTTAGGAAAGCATTGTCACCCGTGTGGAAAGGCCCTTACAAAATCATCAAAGTCAATAACAATCATACCGCCACTCTGCTTATAAATAGGCGCCACGTCACTCACCATTTTGACCAAATGAAACCGGCGAATGTCCCACCTATGTGATATTCCCAAATATACATCATACACTTACTATATACAATTTCCTTTTTTCTCTTATATACTTACAATTTTAGTTCATAAGTATACATTTTAATCTTTTATACTTTTACAAAATATAGTAGCTGTTAAGTCTTTATATACAAATCATACATAAATATCTTTATTTTTTAATAATATTCCTTTAACTTATAATGTTAAAATAATTAACATTTCGTCCATCCTATTTCAGCATCACCTCGATCGAAGCACAACCAGAATTTGTGCGACGTATGTCGTCTAACTCCGGCATCTACTTCGACAAAGTAGGGAGACTTAAACTTATTACAGGTCAACTTAATGTTGTTACTTACATAGACATATCATATATAAGGACACATCTCACTAACATTAACGAAGTTATCGGAACCGTTAGGTTCATATGCCAAAAATCACACGATTATCCATGCGAAAACATTCTATCTCCACTTACAGTCAGATTTAACGATATGAAAAGAGAATACGATTCCATTTCCCATCTTATTACAAATCGTAGCAAACGATCGGCTTGGTTCGGCATTGTAGGTACAGCCTTTAAACACATATTCGGCACGCTTGACGAAGATGATGCCCTTAAATATGACGCAGCTATCGAATCCATCCAAAGGGATGAGAAAAAACTCGCTCAGTTAATGAAAGAAAATATTTTAGTTACTACCTCTACTTTAGACTCTCTAAAACAGACCTTAAACACTCTAAGGGATAACGAAAACAAACTTAATAAAGCTCTAGATACGTTAGCGAATACTACGAACCAGCTCACTAACATTACAACTGGCTTGGTAACGGCCTCAAAAGCCCAAGCTCTATTCAGCAGCTTAGAAAGCTCAATGCTGGCTCTGTCTTTTCAGTTAGAAGATTTAACTAACGCTATTATATTAACAAGCCAGAATATTCTCCATCCTAGTGTGATAACGCCAACCCAATTATACCAAGAACTGACAAACAACGACAGACATCTGCCTAGGGACACCAGAATTCCCCTACCCTTGGCCTTAGAAAATATTCACGTTATTTTAAATATATCAAATGTTGCTTCTTACTATTATAACAATAAGTTAGTATTTATATTGCAAATCCCTCTAGTTGGTACCGAAGAATACTATTTATATCATAATATAGCTTTACCAACACCACACGATGATAACAAACCTAATGTATTTAGTCTTATAGTACCGTCTAGTACTTACACTGCTATATCTAAAGATAAGATAAGTTTCTGTAACCTAGGTAATTTAAGTAAATGTAAAAATATAAACTCTGAGTTCTTTCTCTGTGAAATATCGGTAGTGCTTAAAACAAGTGACAGCCCTACGTGTGAAAGTGAACTGCTGACCAAGACTGTGAAATCGATCCCGGCGTTGTGTGAAACCCAAACAATCGTTAGTGAACTCGACATTTGGGAACCGATACTAAATAATCAGTGGATTTTTGTGCAATCTCGTTCGAGTAAAGTTACAATTGACTGCGAGGCCTCAACCGAAATAATCGTTTTCGGCATGGGTATCTTGAGCATACCCCGAGGATGTCTAGTATATACCAAGAGCACCCGGCTCATTTCTGCCCGGAGTACGATTAACTTCACTATTCCTACACCCCATCTAGATTTTAGCATTATTAATGACTCATGTTGCAAACTAGAAATAGATCAAAAGTATACGTATGGAAATGCATCCCCTATTTTACTCCAGAATATAAATCTTGATAGTTTTACGATGAATAATAAAAATAATAAAATATTTTCAGAATTAAATAAAATCACTGAACAAAAACCACTAATTATAAGATATGGGACACATTTCTTCTCAATTTATACAATAATTGTAATCATATTAATTGCGTATGTCATTTTTAAATTTTATAATTGTTTCACGAAGTCAAAAGGTAGACTAAGATCCTATTTTGTAAAACCGACCGTTACTGATTCAGTACAGATGGATAACATTCAGAGCGAAGAGTCACCTATGCCTACTCCTAGGCTAAGGGAAATAGTATAACTTCCTGAAGTTCGGCTTCAACCCGGAACTTCAGTCTTCCGCGGGGGGTTGTTATACCTTGGGGATGTTGGCAGAAGTGCTGACTATCATCCCCTATATGCCAGATAGGCAAAGTAGATAGTATATATACAAACCCGCTCTCGCGGGCGAGTCAGTCCGTCTCGATCAGTCATAAGCTTCAAAGCTAATATTCAATATCAGTACCAGTCGGCTCTCTCTATACAATATCTTACTATTTCTTTGTGTTATATTTTCTAGCAAGTAAAGTTTTCATTTTTTAAAAAGCAGTTTTCCATTTTCCGTATAATAGTACGATTATACAATATACGATATTATAAATATTCTCTTCTTAGGGGTTCCAAGATAGAATCATTTGATTTATTTAATTTCTATTGATGAAAAGACCTCATCGACAACTAATTGTAATTAAGGTGACTGGGGTGAAACTTAGAAATTCGACAAGATGCCCGCTGGTGAAATAGAGCGGCAAGAGTTAATCAAAACAATTCTTTCCGAACGTTCTCTCCAACAAAGAAACGAACTCATCATCCACATCAGATTGAATTTTTTACACGTTAAAGCAAACCGCTTTCCTATTATTATAATCAGCTTGTTGGAAATGAGCAGCCTAGATGTTTTAGTGCCATATACGTACCGGTGATATAGCTATATATTTTTTTACTGTCGATAGGGAAGCGCTTGCCACGATCTCGCCTGATGGTAAGCTAAGATGCGGCCTAAGATGGAACGCGCTTCCCTAGAAGGTACCTGTTCACTCTTCTCTTGAAGATCCCCAGGTTGTACCCGTCGGGGAACACAGACTCAGGAAGCATATTCTAGTCCCTTGCGGTTCGGATCAAGAATGTCATCATATGATATATGATAACTCGTCCTGTCGTGATTCTACTGCCTGGTCTTTATTTTGCCAAAAATTAGTATTTTCCGGCAAAATAAAGAACAGCAAGTAGAATAGCCTATCACTGTCGTGTTCATATTACCCGTGTTGGTCCCGGGCTCCTTTAAAGAATAGGCCAACTGCCGTCGTGCCAGGCAGGTTTTAAAGGCGACCGATTGGCTATGCAAATCACTACCATCGCGGCTACTATGTGGTAAAGTTCTTCATTGTGCCGCCTGAATCACGTACCACCACCTCACCTATTCCTGCCGCAATAGCGTCAGTGCTTGTTGCTGTCATGTTCCGGTTTCGAGGGTAAGGTTGACGGTGAACTTATTTATGTGGTGTTAAACCTCGCCACAAGATAGTAACGTACCATTAACATCTTTGATGTCTATAGGCGATGGTTGACTCTTTCCATCAGCAGATCCATATGATTGTTTGCTATCTTATGATATAGAGAAAAAATTGAGGACAAAATGACGCAATGACATTACTTCCTTAACATCGTATAGGAACATACAGTTACAATTTTCATTGTCTATTGGCGATTTTTGATTCTTACAATAAGCAGCTTCTAGCAATATTTTAGGAACACTATAAGCAGTCTGCTTATTTTTGAAATGGAGTTCTTTATTGCTCGTTAGATTTGTATGCAGCCTAAGGGACTAAACCTAAAAATGTGTAACAATGAAAAATGACACCAAAAACCGACATCTTTTTGCAGTGTTTTTTGAGGCACTTCCGGATCACCTAGAAAAAAAAATATATAAAAAAGTCACCTAGAAAACAAAAACTTGTTTCAATCGATTCAGCTTACTCAATTGTGAGAATGTGCAAAAATGTTCTGTATAGTTTTTTTAAATTTTATTTACTAACACAAACAAGATTTAGCGAAAGGAACTCCGTTCCAATCGGGTGTTCATAAGACACCTCTCCATTTATTAACCAAGAAAAGTATATATAAACTGACTCATGGTCTCGAGGTTAGCCTATTCGACTCAGATCATGAGGCCCAGGATCGGGCAAAAGTGTTATTGAGGTTTTTCTGACTTTTTCGGGCTTTTCGGAATCTGGCGGGTGGTGTGTTACTCTCGTGTCTCAAATAAGTAGGTACATAAAGCCGCCGGTCCCGGTTATCTTTAGAAATATTCGATAATCGTTACGATGTAAGTAAAATGTTGCGATGGGACCAATACTCATCTCGCCAAGCCAACCAACAAACTGGTTGATGTTCACCATGATTCACCTTTTTCAGTTCATTTAAGACATTCAGATTACTCTGCATACCCTGCAAGAAACTGGGCATGATGATAATTACTTAAAAAGTATATCTTTAAAAAATGCGTAGAACATAAAGTTATTGTATACTTACCTATAATTACGTCAAAATGTACATTTTTAACCACCATTCTATTTGTTGCAGTATATAATACCATTGTGTGTAATAACATTTGCTTACGCGCATATGGCGAAAAAATTATGGGGAGCAAAACCACCAGGAAATGCTCAAGAAATTCGAGATGCTACTCAAATGAAAAATAAGAAAAGGGTAAAACATATAAATAATTATTTTCTAAGTTTATAAGTAGTATTAGTTTTGAACCAACCGACAATCGGATTGTTGTAGACTGTTTAACCTGTTCATGAGGTCCTCGGTTCGATCCCCGAGTCAGGTAAAAGTGTTACTTAGGTTTTTTCTAGGCTTTTCTCAAAAATCTAAAGCTCAGTAGCAGCTCGAAGTCTGTTGACGATATGTTAAAATTCTCGTGTCTGGAAAAGGCATAAAACCTTTCAGACCCAGCTATTGTTAGAAATAAGCGGTAATATCGGGACGGTAAAATACAGTGATGGAGATCACCACGCATTCGAGCCGGTAAATCGTGGTGAACCAGAACGTTTGGACACTACCTTGCCTGCGAGAGAACCAACTTGATAATACTTTTTTAATTTTTTTTTCTAAAACGAAAAGATAGTAACTAAAACTAAGTTGTAAAATAGTTTAACTTATATACTTGCAGAACAAGTACCTAATATTTAACTTATACATGTTATGGTGAGTTATTTTTTTTATATATTTCATTACACAGGTTATAAAAATGTTGGTGCTGGTTGTCGCCTTATTCGCTCTATGCTGGCTTCCCCTCCAGAGTTATATGCTGTTGCAGTCATTTTTTCCTGTAATAAATGAGTAAGTACATTGCATTGACAACGTAAACTATAATTAAATTAAAATTGTCAAATTTGAACGGAAATTACAAAAAAAATAGCTATTAATTTATTTTTAAATTTCGCTTCTATTGTTGTTACGAGCCTTATTCTTATTTTTTATATAACCGCACGATTTTGATGTTGTTTACAACTGTAACGAACAACCAGGTAATTTTATCTATCAATTACTTCAAGGAACTTAAAAAACTTTTAAGTAAAGAAAATATTTTTTCATTCCTACCAATTGAACGAAATTCTATTAATGTTAAACATGTTAAAGACAAATATCTACTAGACAAGTTATAGGATGACCACTCTATGATTCAGTTTATCCATAGATTAAACAATAAAATCTTACTAAGTTTGACAACATATTTGAACCATAAACAAAATAGTATGTGTACGTGCCTATACACATATATATGTGTATAATTTTTAACTTCCCACTACGTATGTAGAAAAGGAAGTTGCTTCGTTAATTTTCGTTTAATTTTCGGAAATCGAGTTTTCAGCAGATATCTCCACGTTTTGTGGTCCTAGGAAACTTTTCCAACTATTTTCACGATGACGTCAGTATGTCTGTATGTGTGTGTGTGTGTGCGCGTGTGTGTATAAACATCTCATAACTTTTGAATGGCTTGCCCGATCGAAACGCGGTTGAAGGCATTTGATTGGATTCTGCTCAACTTAGACTTTTTGAAAATTTGAACCAAGTCGTGCCAGGAGATTTGTAGAAATTTTGAAAGACCCAAAAATAATTTTTGGCGAAACAGTATTTATTATTTTAATATAATTTCCAGATTTATGTACCGATTGAGTACAAAAAGTAATCAGCTTTAATCCTCAAAAAATTACATTTAATGCATAAATTGCATCAAAATCGGTTTATCTTTATAGGAGTAATCGTTGATGAAAAATTTTGAAAAAGTATATTTTTCAATATAACTTTGAAAATTTTCGACCAATAATTTTTTGGTATTGTACGATATTTTAGTACAAAAAAACGACGTCAAATGCTGTTTAAAAAATCAAAATCAAATCTAATTTTCAAAAGTTACAGCTTTTCAAATGTTTTCAAATATTAAAATTACGTTGTTTTTAGCAAACTAACCATTAACTTAATATTTTTGAAATAACTTTAAGGCTAATACACCGATTAACTTAAAAATTTTATAAGTTTTTCTCCTTTAAAACTGCGTCAAATACCATTAATTGGATCAAAATCGGTTAATTAGTGTGGGATTTATCAATGACGAAAATTAAAAAAAAAAAGTTTTTTGAAATTTTTCAACCCATCGATAATGTAGCTAAAGCAATATTCTCTCTCTAATCTCAAAAACTGAGTTCAACGCCATTCAAAAGATCAAAATCGATCATCGTTTCCAAAATATAAAGCTTTTCAAAAATCAATATATTGCCATTTTTAACAAAATAGATGTTTGAACTGAAAAAATCTATGCTTATAGTTTTTACTTTTTTGAACTTAAAATACCTTAATTTTGCGGCAAGTTTAAGGGATGGCCTGCAGGGACAATCGTTTTTATATTTTTTTTTATTATATTTTTTATTTCTAATTCATATTATGTAAAAATATTAGCGTTCTTCGCTTTTTCTCTATACGAACTGTAACTGTGTCAAATTTCATACATCAGTTCAGTAGTTTAGGAATCCATAGAGGACAAAAAACGTGACATGTAATTTATATAATCCTATAGTCAAAAATATATCTCGATCACAAAGAAATTCTCAGTTAAATTCACCTAATACATATTTCCCTTTTCAGGTAGTAAATCTTTCTGATTTTCCTTTCTTGTTGGAAAAATCACTCAATCGTAGCAATACTTCCTTATCAATTGAGTTCAAGCAATTGATTTCCCATAGTTACAGTACTATTGTAATAGATTCTTTGAAAAAAATGCTTTATATAGTACAAAGGGGAGAATCTTATTTTCATAAATACCTTTTAATTTTATATTAAAGAGCAATAAGTACTTAAGGCGAGGTATTTCGACGCGCGTCAATTCTACAGAAAATGGGTGGCGCGGTATGTTCTGAAACTGCTGGGAAATGTGTTAATTTTCGGATAAATAAATATAGGACATCAGCTGAAAACTAAAATTTAGCACAGTCTTTTTTGTATTTACAACTAAATATCACCATATAAAAATCATGTGGAAGATTAGAAATATTATTAACAAATTATTTGTTTTAGATTTTTTTAGCCTGTTTTCGGAATTTTATATGATTGAGTAAAGTATATCACTACATAGTATTAAATAAAGTAAGTCGATTTCTCTGTCTGTCCCTATGTCTTTATGTCCCTATGTATGCTTAAAACTTTAAAACTACGCAACGGATTTTGATGGTTTTTTTTTAAATAGAAAGATTGATTCCTGAGGAAGGTTTTAGTATATAAACCTTTCCGATATTCCCACGGGAACAAAAGCTACGCGGGTAAAACCGCGGGCAGGTCGCTAGTTCTATCATATAATGAATTAGAACATTCTTTAGATAATATCTTCAGGTATATCGTGTAATTTTTGTAAATATCATAATATATATATCAAATAATCATATAATCAAAATAAAAAACCAGTTTTTTCCCGTTTGTCGCGATGCCCGCCTTAATTCACCACCATCCACCCTTAAAATTATCTACGTTTTGAATGTAATGTTAGATTCGTTATACTAGCACAGGTTAAATATGTTGGTAGCATTTACGGAATCTATATATAAATACGTGAAGCAAAAACTTTCTGCCCCTTTTTAAAGCAATTAAGCGAACGGTGGAGTATGAAATTTGGCACAGTTAGAGTTTACATTGCGTTAGACTGTAGAAATCTAATATTTTTAGTTAGAATGCATAAAGCATATTACATTAAATTATTATAAATAAACATTACATATTACACTATATTCACGTGACATACATGATAATATACGCACATGTACACCTACTATTTTCTAAAGTCTGTTGTCAAGCTTAAAAGAGATTTTATTTTTTTGTCCATAGTCGAATTTCGATCACGATATTGCTAGTATATTTTAATAGACTAACTGCCTTTCTGCAATCTGCCAAGCTATTAATGAATAGCGAATGATCGGAAAATCTGCCATCGTGACAACTATGTAAAATATATGTTGTAACTATTGTGTAATTGTAAATATTGCATAACTAAACTATTCATTTTACTCGTAATCGAACATTTT
This sequence comes from Apodemia mormo, assembly GCA_036924255.1. Lineage (NCBI taxonomy): Eukaryota > Metazoa > Arthropoda > Insecta > Lepidoptera > Riodinidae > Apodemia > Apodemia mormo. The sequence goes on along the minus strand of JAUPFN010000007.1, from coordinate 23,565,133 downwards.
ATAATATTCAACATGACATTATCTTAATATATAAAATACGTGTCATGTTTTTTGTCCGCTTTGGATACCCCCCCCCCCTCACCCCACCCCTTTCAAGTACCTCACCAAAATATTTAATGCAAGTAAACGTGTATGGCAAAACAACATTTGCCGGATCACCTAGTCTATATATAAAAATCAATTGCTGTTCGTTAGTCTCGCTAAAACTCGAGAACGGCTGAACCGATTTTGGAGTAGTTAAAAAGGCAGAACAACGTTTGCCGGGTTAGCTAGTAGGGGATAAAATGGATTGGATAGATAATTCAATGCTCGTTTTATCGCCAGGGGCAGTATCTAATTTTCACATTTTCCTTAAAATTTTGCAGATAACTGTATTATAACTTTATATTGCAACAAATAAACCTGTTTGATCATTCATATAAATTAGCGCTCATTTATTCGCATTCACATGTCGATCGGTGAAGCTACGACGCTCTTGAGTCACAACAAATTGCCGATGACATTTCAAATTTGCATTTGCTTATGTGTGTTTTATATCATTTGTTTTATTCTTTTATATAATTTGTTTTATATCATTCGTTTTATATCTTTTGTTTTATATCATTTGTTTTATATAATTTGTTTTATATCATTAGATAGCAAACAAGCTGACTCTCTTGATGGAAAGAGAAACCATCGCCTATAGACACCAAAGATGTTAATAGTTAGTTGCTACCTGTGCGATAGGTTGACAATACAATATGCATAAGTTTACCAGCTACCTTATCCTTCAAACCGTTACAGGCAAGGCAGTGATATCAAATACCCGAGAGATTGCAGAACTCTACCACGTAGTGGTGACGACGGTAGTGAAACGCATAGCCAATCGATCGCCTTTTACGACCTGCCTGGCATAACGGCAATTGGTCTATTCTTCATAAAGCCTGGACCAACACTGGAGAAGTGTGAACTACGACTACGAAACCAATATACCCTTATGTATTCACATTTTACCGGTGGTAAAATGATGTGGTGGATGCGCTGTGCCGCGCTCGTGGCTGTGTGGGTACCACCATCTTGCTTGTTTCCGTCGTGTAACAGCTTTGCTGTGTTTCGGGGATAAGGGCAAGTAGGCAGTGTAATTACCGGCACCGAGACTTAACACCTTATGTCTCAGGACAGGCAACACATAAATGAGTTACTTGGGCTAGTTCCAGGTAAACTAGTTTATGTTCATTGGCGACGTCGACCACTTAGCATCAGGTGGCATGTCTGCCAGTTTGCCTATCCAACCCACATAAAAAGGAAAATATATCTGTAAACGGTTGACCCTGTGGGCCATCCCAAAAACTTCCCGCTAAATTAAGCTCAAAAAGATAAAAACTATAAGCATAGATTTCTTCAATTCAAACATATGTTTTGTTAGAAATGGCAGTATATTGATTTTTGAAAAGTTGTATATTTTTTGAAAGCGACGATCGATTTCAGTCTTTCTAATGGCATTCAAATCAATTTTTGATATCTTAAATATTGCTTTAGCCAAATAACCGGTAGGTTTAATTAAACATTTCAAAGCAATGTCAAAAAACATTTTTTATTTCAAAAATTTTCGTCACTGTTAAATCACAAACAAATTGACCAATTTTGATCCAATTAACTGTATTTGACACAGTTTTTAAAGGACAAAAGCTGATAAATTTTTTTAGATTAAGTCAAATGGTGTATTAGACTGAAAGTTATTTCAAAATTATTAAGTAAATTTGCTAAAAACAACGTAACTTTAATATTTGAAAAGCTGTAACTTTTGAAAATTAGATTCGATTTTAATTTAAGAAAAGACATTCGATGTAGTTTTTTTAGTATTAAAATATAGTGAACTACCTAAAAATTTTTGTTTAAAAATTTCGAAGTTATGTCGAAAAAACACTTTTTTCAAAATTTATTTGTCAACGATTACTCCCAAATGGATAATCCGATTTTGAAAAAAAAGTGCATTAGACGTAGTTTTTTGAGGAATAGAGCTGATTAGTTTTTGTACTAATAGGTACATTAATCTGGAAGTTATTTAAAAAAAATACTGTTCCGCCAAAATTATTTTTGGTGTTTTTATTCAAAATTTCTCAATTTTCTAGGCCGATTTGGTTCAAATTTTCAGTAAGTCTAAATTGAGCAGAATCCAATCAAATGCTATTTTTTTATTGCGTTTCGAGCGGTTCAGCCGTTCAAAAGTTATGAAATGTTTATATACGTACATACATACACACACACAAATACTTACATACATACTGACGTCATCGTGAAAATAGTCGGAAAAGTTTCCTAGAACCTCAAAACGGAGAGATTTGAGTGGGTGGGTATAAAACTCGATTTTCGAAAATCAGGGCAAAACCAGTAACTTTATCTACTTACGTAGCGAAAAGTTAAAAAATTCATCGCATTAGTAATTTATTGCGAACTCATTTGCTGGCTAGGAGGATAATCTATTATCTATAGGATCTGATGAATATGGTTGCGATTAAATTGCGAGAGTTGAACTTACTACTGTTTACTGTGTTGGTCCGTGCCTCCTTTGAAGAAAAAACTATTTGCCATTCTGCCAGGCCGTTCGTAAAAGGCGAATGATTGGCTAAATGAGACACTATTGTCGAGACTACTAAACGGTAGAGTTCTGCATTGTCTCGCCCGGGTCTGGTACCACCGCCTTGCCTATTCCTGCCGCATTAGCGTCAGTGCTTGTCACTGTCGTGTTCCGGTTTGTAGCGTAAGGTAGCCGGTAAACTAATGCATGTGGCATTAGACCTCGCTACAATATAGCAACGCACCATTAACATCTTTGGTGTCTGTAGGCGAAAGTTGACTCTTTCATCAGGAGGCCCATCTGCTTGTTTGCTACCTTATAATATATATATAAAAAAAAACAATAGCGTCGTTGCTTGTACCGTCGTAATCCGGTTTGGAGGCTAAGGTAGCCATTACCATTCTGCCACACGAATAGCAACACACTTAACATCTTTGGTGTCCATAGGCGATAGTTTTCTCTTTCCAGCAGGAGAGCCATCTGATTGTTTAATATTGTTATATTAAAAGCCTCTAAAATTGACCTGTCATTCGCACACACTTGAATTATTTTCTTCACAGAAATCTATATTTGTTCTAAATATATGTACTTTGTGTCTTATCAAACTTTTACTAAGAAATCACACAAATAAAGAGTCACTAGCGCCCACTACTGGAACTTTAGCAAACAATACGCCAATAACTTATCACCCGTTAAGTAAAATAATATAATCTTTTTTGCAGATACAAATACATTAATGTTATTTTCTTTTGCTTCGATTGGTTGGCGATGAGCAATTCCTGCTACAATCCATTCATCTACGCAATCTACAATGTAAGTTTATAAATTTTACTATTTTTTTTATTTTACCCAGTGCATTGATATAACCGCATGAAGGAGAAAAGTCCCAGGTTTTTGCTGTTTTAAGTAATGAAATTCTTGTGAAGTAGATTACATTCTTGGAACTTTATATGTCGATGGAATAAACACCAATTGGGTGATTGAATTATCACTAGCAAATTTTTAGATTCAGTAGTTTCACCTTTTTTAGGGTACAATTCAAAAATGTGTTTTTTCAGTTTTCTGATAAAAACAACGTTGCCTGGGATTGGAAAGTGCCCGGTTGGCGATAGGCTGGCCACGTATCACATTGTGGGACCAAGTATCTACGGCTAATCGTGGATGCACTTGTACCTCTGCCTACCCTTTCGGGGATACGGGCGTGAAGATACTTTAGGGTTCCGTACCTAAAAGGCAAAATGAGACGTATATTTTATCAAATATTATTTATAAACAATATTTTATTTATAAACAAATATGCCTATAATTACTTGCCTATCCAAAAGTGCAAATTAAATTAACTTTAATGGATTTTTTTTATCACTTTCATACTTTTGATAACCAAATGAAATTTATTTCACTGATAATTTTTAATACACAGAATATGCCTAGGTAGGCTTGCCTACTCATTTCTGTGTATGGCAAGCAGGTGTGAACAGGTAAGTCAATATAGGTGACTCCATCGATCTGCTAACTTATCGAAAGTTATATCAAATTTTAGATTATTTTATTATAAAATCAGTCACATATACTTGCCACTCGACCGACGGAACGGTCATATTATTCAATATTTACATGAAAATAAATGAAACTTGACAAAAAAAGACGTGTGGCACTCGGAGATTCCCGCGGTAAAGCTATTGCATAACATTTTTTATCAACTTATGCAATTACAATTATGTATTTATTTTATTTATGCAGTATTTTTTTTGTTTTTTTTTTCTTTGATATTAATTCAAGTTACACTTTGAGCGTGGTGACCGATAAAAAAATAAATCTTTTTCTTTTATTAAATAAATGAGATATCAATATTGTTCAAAATATTTTTATTATCTTTCAATGCATGTTGGTTCTTCAGGAATATTTAATAAATGCACTTTGTTTATTCATATTTAAAACACTTTGTACACAAATTATATGAGTAGAGATATTCACTGTTGTACGTAGATGATAAATACCTATACACCTATTACTTTCTCACAAACAGCTGATTACGGTAGTTTTCCAATACAACCAATGTCATCTAAAGGTGGGTTGCTGAACTAAAGAGACAAAAAGTCATTAAAAGTACTGGTATTTATCGCTAGATGGAAAAACTAAAAAGTATCGCCGCTGTGCCGGTCGGAGTGGGGGGTGTTAGGTTTTTTTTCGTTACGGAATTTCTGGATTCGGTCTCCGCGCTCAAGGCCCGCGATAGAAGCTATGCAATAGCTTAAAATCTTTGTCTTATTTCTATTTTTTTTTTTTTAAATCATAATTAAAACAAGAGAAATTAAGCTTTTTTTTGAATTTATTTTCATTTGCTTTTAATACTATTTTATATACACTTTTTGTTACAGGAAAAATTCAAAAAAGAATTCAAGCGACGTTTTACACCACATCGAAAACGGAATAGATTCATGAATGACAGCTATGAGGTAATTATAGGTATATTAACTATTTGGCAAGTGTTAAATGCCACTAACGGTATCCTACCACAATTAAGTTGGTCTATATTAAGCAAAAGTCAGTTAAAAACGACTTTAAGTTAAATAATGGCCAGTGCTACAAATGACCCCCTTTAAGAGTTAATTGTAACAAAACTGCGTAAGGTAATAAAGCTCACATAATTAAATTTTTTCAATCTCTAATTTATTATTAAGAACACAAAAACCGTGAGGTCAGTCTTTAAATGAATACAAATGTAAAGTAATACACTTCGAACATAAATAAAATATTTTTTCTTTAATATAATAATTTACTTTGGCTTACATATTATTTACAGTACCCGACGATAAATATTGCACATCGAACTTTGGAAAGAGACAATCGGATAATTTCGGCTTCGTAAAGCGTTATCTCTGTCCCACACTACCTATGTGACGTTTAGTCAGTCGTTGTTCAAGTACGATAGAGTGCAGTCGCGTCCCGAAAAAAAATATATATTTAGAGTTGATAACACCCACAAATTTAAATAATTTAAAGTTGTAATATGGCATCTTTCGGAAAAAGAGGGAAACCTTTACGAGGTCAGTCACGTGAAATTATCTACAATGTTTATAAATACTTTGTAAGCGAAGCTGATAGATTTAAAAAAAAAGTAGATGAAAATGTAAGTTGTTATTTTAAGAAGATTCAAGAGCGAGTTGCAAATGCCACTGGAATTTCAAGAAGAACTTTGAACAATATATTAAACGAAGTCAGTACTGAAACACATTCGACTGAAATTAAGTTCAGCACTCCAAAAAAAGGGAGACCAAAAAAGCAATTTCGTTTGGATATGGACGATTTTGATTACGATGTTGTTCGAAGAATGGTGTATGATTTTCACTTACGATTTAATGAACTGCCAACAATAAAATCATTAAAAGCTAAGTTATCTGAAGCTATTAATTACAATGGGTCTGAAAAACGTTGAGAAAAATACTTCATGACATGGGATTTCAGTTCACTAAAATGGAAGATAATCGAAAAATTCTAATGGAAAAGCACGACGTTAGTCTCAAACGAATGGAATACCTTGATAAAATACGCAAATTTCGCGAAACAGGAAAAAATATCGTCTACATAGATGAGTCATATATACATGCATCCCCCACTAAAGGGAAATCTTGGAGTGACGATAAGAAAAAAGGAGTAAAAAAGCCAATTTCAAAAGGTCAACGTTTGATAATAGTTCATGCGGGAAATGAAAAAGGCTTTGTACCCGGTGCTTTTTTAACGTATAAATCCACGGACACTACAGGTGACTATCACAATGAAATGAATAACGATAACTATGAGAAATGGCTGGTTAACCAATTAATCCCAAATATACCCAGTGATTCTGTTCTAGTTATCGACAACGCACCCTATCACAACAAGTATGTTGAGAGACCCCCCAACTCAAACACCATTAAACGGGAAATGATCAACTGGTTAAACAGACATGAAATTCCAGTTGATCCAAAATTAACAAAAACCCAGATTTACGCTATTATATGTCAGCACAAGGAGAGGTATACAGAGTTTTCTGTGGACAAAATACTTGCCGAACATGGACACACTGTGTTGCGATTGCCACCATATCATCCGGATTTTAATCCAATTGAAAATATATGGTCTCAACTGAAAGGCTATGTAGCCTCTAGAAATGTGGGTATGAACTTAAACATTATTGACTGAAAAAGTAAACATGATCGGCGCTGAAGAGTGGAAAAAGGTTTGCGATCATGCAATCAAATGTGAGAATGAATATAGAAGCATTCAACACAGTTTAGACAATTACACTGATAGATTAGTAATAAATACGGCTGATAGTGACAGTGATATTGACCTCTTTGAGAGCACAGATAGTGAAATGGAAGTAATTGAGAATTAGAATTATTATTATTTTTATTTGCAATGTCTCATTTTAGCAATAGGTATAATGGTGTTTATTATTTAGCTGATTAAAGCTGTAATGTTCCAAAATAATTAAATACGTAAACATAATGTAAAAATGTTTTTTTATTTTATTTTACCCCAACCTAAAGCCATCACTTATAGAAAAATTAGTGTATTTTATACAAAGAATAAAAATATCAAAAGAAGCAAATCATACTTGTTTTAACAGCTCCTAATAGGTACCGGACTGTTTGTATTTTGTGCGACAGAGATAACGCTCTACGAAGCCGAAATTAGCCGATTGTCTCTTTCCAAAGGTCGATGTGCAATATTTATCGCCGGGTACTGTACTTACTTTAATCTAGCTTTATAACAGTTATAAAATAGAAAAAATCAACAAAAATATTTCAGTATAGAGGTACAACTGACCCCTGGTACAATTGACCCTTAGGAGCGATATAATTATAAAACAAATAGCAGGTGCTTTCGCATTGTGACAAACATAAATTGACCCCTGAGATGTACATTTCTGATTTCATTAGTACGGCTGATAAAATAAAGTTCTATAAATGCATACAATACAAAACCATTTTTCATTGATTTCAGTCCTCTTTTGCTGCAGTTTTCTTTTTCTGAATAGGGTCACATTTTCCCCTTTGGATTTTTCTAAAAATGTTAGTTGTTTTAAATAAGTTTAGCTTTCTTTCTTTTTCTAGTCTCTTCTACTTCTAATGTCTAATCGTTTAAATCTATGTGGTTTATAGATGTAAGCGATTATACACTATCAAATTATAAAATGAAATTGCTTTTCATATTATATATAAATGTTTTTCATGTATTTATGAATTATGACATACCAACTGTATTACTTTACTATTGCTGCAGGGAAAATTTGCATACTTTGCCGTGTAAAATAAGATATATGATGAATGTTTTGTAAATACTCTTCTTTAAAGAAGTTTTAATTATTTAATATTCGCGTAGGTATAATAAAAAGCTGTTAAGTCGTAGCAGTATTATTTTCAGTAATATCCTGAATGCCAATCTATATGATTAAAAGATACACCTACTGCAAGTTAATTGTGAAGGTGTTTATAATGTTATTTTAATTGTTAATATAATATAAAAATAGTGTAAAAACTAAACTCTTCGATGATTGGTATTTTAAAAGGGCGCCGTGTTATTCATTATTATATTTTTTCTTTTTTTTTTCTAGGATGGACATTCATATCGAACAAGAGTTCTATCTTTTCGTTCAACAAATGATAGAAACATGTACTCCACTAGAAAATCCATTAATGTTACTCCAGTCGACTGCTTAAGAATTTCTAAAAATAGAGAACCAATGGAAGATAACTTGTGTCGTTTAAATAAACCGAATGAATTTAACTCGTATAGAAATGGTAATACTTACATTACAAGCCTTCAGGAAAATACAAAAAGAAAGAAAATGGCTATAAATCTGCGTGAAGAAGAAATGCCTATGGGTGATGAAAGGGTTGGTGAACTATATATATTTCCCAACAGTGAAATCGTTGAATTTACCGACGCCGTACGTGATAATACGGTTTAAATATCAATACATAAATGTGTGAATTAATTTATCTATAATAAATATGTAAATATAATTCAGACGATACATGTCGATAAAACTAAAATTTGTTTTCTTTAAAATATCTCTGCGAATAGGTAGAATGCTAATATTATATAACTTATTAGCTTATATCTACAAAATTGATGACTACATACATTATCTGAAAGTATAATGAAAAAATATTACTCAGATCTATCTATATACGTTCACGGTTTGAAGAATAGACTATCTGCCATTCTATCAGGCAGTTCGTAAAAGGCAAACGATTGGTTATACATGTCGCTACTATTGTAAATACTAGGTAAAAGAGGTCTGCAGTCTCGCCAGGGTTTTGATGCCACCGCCTTACCTATTCTTGTCGTAATAGTTTCAATGTTAAATTTTATTATGTTTTGGTTCAGAGGATAAAGTAGCCGGTAAATTTGTATATTAGGCACTAACACCTTGTCACACGGATAGCAACGGACCAATAATATTTTTGGTGATTATAGGCAAAGGTTCTGAACGTAGCCAAATGCTTATTTTTATTTATTTATTTATTTAATACTTTATTGTACACAATAGAACAACACACAAAATTACAGCAAGCAGTATTTTTAAAAAGGTACAAAAGGTGAGCTTATCTCTAAAAAAGAGATTTCTTACAGCCAACCCGGTAAAGTGAAATACTTGACCATTAATATAAGTCGAAGTGTACAATATACTAAAAATATTTAAACACATCTATTAATGAAACCTAAAGTACTTCAGCAATATAAAGACAGGCACTTAAATTATTTACAGCGTTAGGTATCTACTAGAAATTAAAACAAAAAAAATATATATAACTACTGTGAAACATTAAATGATATTAACCTCTTGAGATGAGTACGTGTTGCTCAAAAAAATACGAACTCGTAAGATCCATTTAAAAATAAGAAAAAAAAAACAAATTACAAATTATATTAATGTGGAATAGACAAATAATGATTCCTTAGATTGTGTTTAAAAGAATTTATAGATTGACTCATGCGAACTTGAAGTGGTAATGAATTCCAAAGCCTTATTGCCTGAATCGTAAAAGAGTTAGAGAAAAAACTGGAATTATGAGATGGAAAACGGAGAAGATTGCTGACATTAGTCCTACAAGTAGAATCAGGAGGGTGTAAATAGTTAAACGAATCACGTAGATAAGCGGGAGAAGAAGGGTTAAATAAAATGTTATAGAGTAAGCAAAGGATATGAGTGTTCCTACGCAAACGTATCGGAAGCCACTTAAGTTGGGTTCTAAACTTGGATATGTGGTCAAACTTTCGAAGACCAAATATATAACGAATACAGGTGTTTTGTAGCCTTTCGAGCTTATCTACAAGCACTTCCGTAGCATCCAAGAAACATGAATCAGCATAATCTATTATCGGTAAAATAAGCGTTTGCATCAAGGAAATTTTAGTTTTTAGGGGTAGAAAATTTTGGAGGCGCTTTAAAGAGTGAAGTGCGTAGTATACTCTTTTACTGATCTGATTTATATGTAAATCCCAAGATAAATCCGCAGCTATAGTAACCCCTAGATATTTAACAGAAGAAGCAAATGGAATTGGGGTCCCAAGGTAATCTACTGGTGGAATATGTAAATCTGAAAGCACTTTGCACATATACCGGCTACCAACTATTATAGCCTGGGATTTCTGTGCATTCAGCTGTAAGCCAAAGGCCTTGGCCCAAGCAGCAATTTTGCTAAGGTCATTATTAATTAGGTTTATAGTGTTAGCTACATCCATGATACAAGAGCGACGATAAATTTGGAGGTCATCTGCGTATAAATGAAAGTTAGATGAAATAATCTCAGTTATCTTATTAATGAAAACAGAAAATAATAGGGGTGATAGTATACGATGTATATCCGGGGTAATTTACTATTCCGACCTTGTAGCAACATGTGGGAATTTCCGTGCCTTCAAGCGATTTTGTTATACATACTACTGGAAGCAGAATTAAGTAGGCCATTTTCGTAGGTCCTCAAATACCTAAATTACCGTGGTGCAATAGCAATCAGGCTTAACCTAATTGTAAACGTCTCATTTCTTAGCAGTTTTTGCTTTATCTTTACGCTGTCTCCTGCTGTAAAGGGAGAGAAACTGGATGTATTTTCCTACTCCTCCTATACTCTTCTGATTAAATTCGATGCGGGTTCCAAGACAGCTTAGCTTTTCCCCCAGGGCACCCTGAGCTCGAAACTCAGAGGTTATAAGGAAGGTTGCCGCTGTTGATTCTGGTTTACAGAAGTTACAGTGGTGGGAACGAGAGGTGGGCACATTGCCCTATTTAAGGCAAAGGTTCTTTCACCATCAGGAGAAACATTTTTACTATCTTATGACATAAAAAAAGGTTACAATGAGGTAATCAAGATTTGGAAAAAATCAAAAATTTGCGCGAAACTCCAGATGAAAGGTAGTTTGTTTATTAATATTTATAAAAATGTATCTTAATTCCTTTGGTCACTCCATAACATGAGAACAACTTTATCTATTTTGTTTAACCTTATAAGTTGATACTCGTGACAGATTTTAACGAATTAAAAAAATAAGAAAACGCACAAAATATTGGAAAATTTCAACTATTGAACCTTTTATAGTCTGTTAATTGAAAGAGGGTAAATAATAGTAAATTTCCCACATTTTTCCAGACCCCTTTTAAAGAATAAACAATATTGTGCCTTTTGTTCGGAAATATTACGAAAATTTTAGTACTGTCTACATATTTTACCTATTACTTCAAAGGATGATAATTTTTTCGTAGTTTACACCATCGATATCTTACAGTACTTTCAAATCACTCGAGACAGTTATTACGTGAGACAATTTCGGAGAGTTTTCGACCCCCTCCATATTCCCCGAGTCTCATGTAAGATTTACAAATATGCATATTTTTAATTTTAATAAATTAAGCTGTGCTTGATTACATTAGTCTTATTTAAGAAAAAAAAATTTAGCTTACATTTTTAATTTAACACAGTTTCCTCAATATATTACACTTTTTATCGCGACAAAAAAATTATGTAATACCAATTTATATATTAATAAATAATTAGAGACCACCTCCTAAACCGCGTGAGATTTGATTCCACTTCCTCCTCCCCCTAAAAGCCTCACGTAATTAATAGTTGTCCCCTTATAGATATGGCAACATCCTTGCTTTAAAGACGAACACCGCCATTATTTTATTTGATCTCAGGGGGATTTACTATTGAGCCAGCCTAAGCTTTTAAAAATATTTTAACAGTAAAAAAATACACATGGATATATGTGTATTTTTATATAAGCAGTACAAAGGTAGGGTTTCTAAATCACTTCCATTCAAATCACTCGGATTGCGTATTTAAGAAATTCAATCTTTATCCGTGCACGTTACGATTTATATCTGAATTTCTTGACAAAAGGAGAAAACAGAATTTCAATTCTGCTAAGAATCAAACACATAAATTATTGTTTAATTCGATGGTGTTTTTCTGCCTTCATATTTATTCTAATTTAACAACCATTTATTTATTTAAACTCGTTATTAATACAACAGGCACAAAATATACAACAGGCGAACTTAACGTCTAAATCAATATCCAAATATATTTTCTATTAGTTAACCTTGCACTTGTAGAACCATTGTAGTAACGGGTAGTGCACAAGAAAAGTCTTATGGAGCAATTGCAAATATTTTACACTAAACAAAGAGGCTAATTACATTTATTTAAACCTACGGGTAGATCAATATACATACAAAAATATGTTTTATGGCGCTTACACGTTTCATTTAACGAGCTTTTGGAACACATGTGGCGTGGCGCGTGCCTTGTCTAGTACATAGAAGTCTTTGTGCATAAGATGGTAGACATTTTGGGCATATGTGATTAGCTGGCCCGCGCAGCTTCGCCCGCGAGTAGATTAACATGTCGTCTAGATAGCTTTTCATCCCCTATTTCAACCCTTAAACGATTGATTTTTGAAAAAAAATAGCCTATGTTTGATCCCGGCTCTTCAACTACTTCCATGCCAAATTTCATGAAAATCGGTACAGCGGTTTAGCCGTGAAAGCGTAACAGACAGATAGACAGACTTTTGCATTAATAATATTATTATGGACTAGTATGGATATGGACTTCTTACCTATGTAAAGTTTCAATGGCTTCTAGGTGTAAAATTAGCGTTCTAACGATAAATTAATTAAGTAGTTACGATCAAACTCCAGTAAAATTTTAGCAATTGGTGAATTTTACGTAAACGTTTCTTGACTCGACAGGCTATGGCTTTTCTTCCAATAGGTTTCAATTTTTGAATTCACTGAACGGGAAAATAAAATTCCTTGGATAATTAATGGAGTCTCAATGAAAAAGTTGACTTCATTCATCGCAACTGGTATAAAATGAATTGTGTAAAATTATCCGCCTTGTATTCCAATATCGAAATGGGTGGATGATGAGTGATGAATTATTACAACTCAACTCAACATGAGAGCTTTAATATGATTTGACGATGGCTATGCTGCTACTGTATCTTTTAGGGTTACGCAGTAAACAAAAAAAGATTGTAGGTTCGTCATGTTCGTATCAGTCAGATTTTTTTATCTTACCATATTAAAGTGAGAATGTTTTTTTACAATTTGTTGTATAGGTTTCTTTATAAAGATTGTCTTAGAATGTTGCAAGGACGTAAAACCATTTTTTCAATTAAGAGATTATGTTTGCAAAATACATGGCTTTACACAGCTAGTTTTTGTGAAAGTCACCAAATCCACCAAACCTATTCAATAGTTGGTTTTAATTATGTAAAGAGTTTCCTGAGTTGAATTTTTATTATTTCGAAGTAAACTACGAACCCTTTTAGTTTCGCTACATCCGCCGGTTCATTCATCTGTAGTCTAGCTGAGACTCAGAAAAATATTCGGTCGCCTTTTACGACCTGCCTGGCAGAACGATAGTTGGCCTATTCTTCAAAGGAGCCCAGGACCAACACGGGTAAGTATTAATGTTTTATTAATACCTACCGGAGCGAAGAACATAAAGACAGTACACGCAAACATTGCAACGCAAACATCCATTTCTGTATATCTATAAATATAATATTTACTAAATTTATATGGTATCAATATCGGTCCAGACATATTTGACTAATCAGTGAACATATATAAAAAACAAATTTCCGCGAAATTAAGAAAATAGTCCATTTTTTTTGAAATCGAAAAATAAAATTATAAATTTCTAATTAAGTAAAAATCTATCTAAAAGTATTGCAAATAAATGTAAATTCTACTCAGATATCAGAGAAACGCCAATAACCATCTAAAACTTCCCACATATCGCAAATTTGTAACATATCAAAAATAAGAATAACAAAACAGACTGTAAAGTTTTTATCCAAGCGTAAATATTGACAAAGCCAACAAAGGCGTGAGGCAAACAGATAAATGAGACTATAAACTTTACATGCGTCTACTCTAGTGTTCATTTGCAATAAAAACTGAAGATTTGTTTATTTAACATCGTGTTTTTTTATTTTTAACAACGAACCCACAAATCAACTTTTAATATCCAAGTTTATTATTCACATGAAATGGACGGAAATTCTAAATATAAATTAGTAGATAATTCAGTATATCAGATATGTAGTCAAAAGACTACCTCGTGGTCTAGGGGTTAGCCTATTCGGCTCAGATCATGAGGTCTTGGGTTCGATCCCCTGATCATAAGTTTTTTTATGTTACTTGGATAGGCGAATTGGCAGAGGTGTCACCTGATGGTAAGTGGTCGACGTCGATCATGAACATAAACTAGTTTACCTGGGACTGGCTCAGAACAAGATTGCGGTACCCATGCAGCCGGAAGCGTGACACAGTGCATCCCTCCCACCGGTGAATGGTGTTGAGGTTTTTTCAAGGTTTTTCTTAGGCTACGTCCGCACAGACAGGTGGCTTGCTTAGCACCTATAGCCTAGCCAATCACCTTACGAGTAGCTTACTAAGACGAACGTTCTAGAAAGTTTGCTAGCGGCCGCATTGCACGCTTGGCGCCTAGCTAATTGCTTAGCCACCTATCGAAGTAAATAAGCATGTTGGTTTTTTGTCACGAGGCGCGAGGCACTAGGCGCTAAGCAAGCGGTGTATAACCACCCTCATACTTTGGATGAGCACATGAAGCTGTCGATCCAGGTAATCACTACAAATAGGCAATAATCTAAGACCACCACAAGTCAGTGAAACGAGGTGAACTGGAAAGTCTATAGATGTTCAGTTCAATCTGCCTACCCCGCAAGGAAACCGGTGTGATGATACTTTTTAAGGAGTAATTTTAGGTGTTAACTAGAAAGCTGGATCAGATAGATGTCAATCGATCGAAATGATATAGAAGTGCAATAGACAAGTACATTGTACTCGTAATTAAAAATTATTGCTTTTATGTTTCTGGACACTAAACATTAAACAAGTGTACATATAAGTTGTTTAAGAACCCTTAATATACTAAAATTCAGCACTTACTTTTGCATTTATTTCAGGCAGTTCGTAAAAGGCGAATAATTGGCTATACGTGTCATTACCATCATGGCCACTAGGTGGTAGAGCTCGGCAACTTCTTTTCCGGATATTTTCACCTTACATATTCCTTTTGCAACAGCGTCAATGCTTGTCATTGGCGTGTTCTGGTTTGGAAGGTCAGGTAGCCGGTAGAGTTATACATGTGGCATTGCCATCTCACCACACAAATCAATGCACCATTAACGTCTTTGGTGTCTTTTAGCGAAGACTTCTCTTTCGATCAGGAAAGCCATCTGATTGTTTGTTGTCTAATTATACAAAGAAATACCTTCGCAATTTAGCATGTTTATGACCAGGAAACTGGAAAGCTGTTTTAATAGTCAACATGAAAAAAAAATTGAGTGTGAATGAATTTAACACTGACAGCACCATACGATATTAATACACACCAAATATAGATCATTCATCAAAAACACAAGTACGGAGCAGTATCGATATAATGCGGTATGGGTCAGCGTTGGCAGCTGGGCGCCGGTCTTCCAAATACCCTCGTTTATCTTCAGACACCTGCCTTGGTATTCTTACAGCGCATCCTCGATTTGCCACACCTGGTACAAAACAATAAATCTTATAACATAACGTAATAATAAAAGTCGCGTGGCACATACGCGACCCCACCCTATAAAAAATAGATTTATTGTAAGTAATAATATAACACCTTATTTTAACATAGTCAAATAGTCAATCTAAATCTGCTAGGAGTGATCGCTTATTTTAAAGAAGACATCAACGACATTTTACTAATAGACAGGTCATGCACCAACATTACTGCAAATAAAAACAGCGCGAGCGTAAAAGTCATACAGCTACTCATATTTATGACACCAGCTACTCATATTTATGACCAGACCGCTGAGTTTCTTCCGCCAGATCTTCTCAGTGTGTGGCCGTGTTCCGATCCGGTAGCAATTCTAAAAAATCGATACAATGTTTTAAATGTAATATTATATAATGATATTTTTTAAAATATTTGCACACCATATAATGGTAGAATATGTTGGTAACTTAATTTATTTTCAACAACTTGTAACACCCATATTCTTGCAAACCAATATTTTCTTTCTTTCTTTCTTTTTAAAATAACTTTCAGGCTAATATACCGATTTATTTAAAAATCTAGTCAGCTCTTCTAATTAAAAATTCTCCGTCAATTACCATTAATCTAATCAAAATCGGCTGATTCGTTCAGTTCAGCGTTCGTTTCGTCTAACTATCGGCTCATAGCCATAACCTCCTTGTTCTCCAAAATTATGGAGACAATCATCAACTCTCAGCTCCTCAAATATTTAGAAGAGCACCAGCTGATTAGCGAACGTCAGTACGGTTTCCGTCGCGGCCGCTCAGCTGGTAACCTTCTAGTATATCTAACTCATGGATTGGCGGAAGCAGTAGAATCCAAGGGAGAGGCATTGGCAGTTAGTTTGGACATAGCGAAGGCCTTTGATCGGGTATGGCACAAAGCGCTTCTCACGAAGCTGCCTTCCTATGGGCTTCCCGAGAAATTTTGCAAGTGGATCACCAGTTTTTTGGCTGACCGAAGCATCAAGGTCGTTGTCGACGGTGCGCACTCCGACCTTAAATCTGTCAATGCTGGTGTTCCCCAAGGCTGCGTGCTATCACCGACACTGTTCCTTCTGCATATCAATGACATGATGCGATTTAGCAACATACATTGCTATGCGGATGACAGTACTGGTGATGCTACATACTCCTACCGAAGCGGTATTTCTCGGAAACACGTCGAAGAGTGCCGAAACAAGCTTGTGTCTGAAGTCGAGAATCGACTTACCGATGTCTCGGAATGGGGTCGTCAAAACCTGGTTACTTTTAACCCCAAGAAGACACAGCTTTGCGTGTTCACCGCAAAAAAGACGCCCTTTGTCGTATCACCTCGATTTGAGGATACTCTCCTGACAGCCTCGGCTAGTATCGGAATCCTGGGAGTTGACATATCGAATTACGTTCAGTTTCGCGGTCATTTGGAAGGCAAGGCAAGGCAAAGCTCGGTGTGCTCAGCAGAGCGAAACAGTACTTTTTGCCGGCCCATCGCCTTCAACTTTATAAGGCATAGGTTTTTCCTCACATAGAGTACTGTTCGCATCTCTGGGCCGGAGCTCCCCAGTACCAGCTTCTTCCTCTTGATCGCATTCAGCGTAGAGCGGTTCGAATCGTTGACGACCAGGCTATTTCCAAACAGGTTGACTCTTTAGCATTGCGCAGAGATGTAGGTTCTCTCTGCATCTTTTATCGTATATATCATGGAGAGTGTTCCGACAAGTTGTTTGGATTAATTCCTGCCGCCGAATTCCACCATCGGACATCGCGTCAAAATTTGAAGTTCCATCCTCACCATCTCGATGTCTGGAAATCCACAACTGTGCGATTCTCCCGACACTTTTTACCTCGCACTACTCTGTTGTGGAACCAATTACCGGCAGGGGTATTTCCGAACGGATACGACATAGGGACTCATTCTTAAAAGGCCGGCAACGCAACTGCAAGACCTCTGGTATTGCAGATGTCCATGGGCGGCGGTGCACCTCTGCTCGCTTGCCCCCTCTTCTATAAAAAAAAGGATTTATCAATGACGAATAGCTTTAAAAAAATATTTTGTCCATTTCTTCGGCATTTTTTTTATTTATCAATTTTGTAGCTAATAAAACAATTTCGAGCTCAAAAATTACGTCAAATGGCATTAGGCAGATCAATACCGATCATCATTTTGAAAAAATGTTTTTAATACTTTTTAATTTCTGTTTTTAAATTTTGTGTAGAAATCTGATTAAAATCGTAAGCGACTTAAAAAATATCTGCGATTGATCAAAAGACGGCGCACTTGTTACGCGTGCAAAACGTGCAAAATTGACGGGTTTTAAAGTGTTTAGTGTAAATATCTCCTATGTACTCCTATGTATCCTATCCTTCAAAAGGGGTCCGATCTGATCTTAAGTAGGTAAGTGCCATTGTATGTTTTTCGCCGATACAATCAATAATATAATAATAATTTTGTGAATGTGGCTGGCGGAATAGCAAGGAATCTAATAAGTAATCATGCTCATGAGCTTAATGACCGTTTTACTACCTATCATAAATTTTTGACACTACAAAACCTAATATAATAAAACAATTCTTATTCTCAAGAGAAATTATTTTCAGGTTCCCGGCTGCTCTACCATCTAAACTAAAGCACGACATTGACTAATACAAAAGCTATGAATTCTAAAATATATACGATAAATATTTCGCTATCGCCAGAAAATTTATTTGGATGTATTACCGAAAACACTCATCATCTGTTATTTCACATCACCCATACACATCACCCATTAGGGAACAGGAGCAACAAGGCCAAATAGAATAATGTTAGAGCAGTTCTTTCAAATACATTTTAACGTTACAATAATTAAGTATTATGTTTCAATTTAATTCAAAGGTCTAATATTTTTGGAAGACAAATTCTGTTGAGTGTGTTTTGAACTCAAAAAAATATTTTAAAAGTAAAAACATATTTTAGGTAGTCGTAAAACAAGGGTAATTTTCGTAGAAACCATTATACCCGGCGAAACGAGGAAAATAACGGACCCATATTCATATTAATTTGCCTCTTACCTTAGTAGATGAGGGTTAGAATAGGTACTTTATAAGAGGACAAGCTTTCGCCCACGCAAGTGAAGCGCGTTAAAATCATTTTAGAGAAGTGGGGGTTAGAAAAATACAAAAAGTAGCCTATGTTACTCTTCATCCTTTTAACTATCTTCACATAAAAATCCCGTCGATTCGTCGCTCCGTTTTGCCGTGAAAGATGGACAAACAAACATGTTACTCTCCCTCCTTTTAACTATCTTCATTTAAAAATCACGTCGATTCGTCGCTCCGTTTTGCCGTGAAAGATGGACAAACAAACACATTTTCCCATTTATAAAATTAGTATGGATTTGTCAGCAGTTATTAAGTATAATTAATAAGTTAAAGATGCTTATGCCTACATCGTTTTTATACGCAATCTTAATATAATATGTAATTGTTTAACGCAGTAATTTCGAAATAAATTCGACTTCCCATTTTCTGTATCTTTAAAATCATTTATCAGATCTTCACCAAATTAAAATGGAACCTCATAGGGTATACCTTCCACAAAAAACAAACTTTAAAACCGGTTCATAAATTACCGAGTTCCGAAGAAATAAACATATAAAAACATGCAGCAAAACTGAAGTCCTCCTCTTAGGAAGCCAGTTGAATATCTCGCGTCAACATGTTTACCCGGGCCAGTGTCCGAAAATACTGGACCGATTTTAATGAAACTTCGCATAGATATGTAACTTTGTTCACCTTAAAATATAGGCTATATTATTAATCACCGCGATATTTTTAATCCTAATTAAATCCTAATTATGAGTCACAGCGACGCGTGGCCGGGTCACTTAGTTGTATAGATCTCTTGTATAGAGTATGGAAATGTGCAAAGTGACTAAATTTATTTATTTTTACACACATTTAATATTGAAAGTGTTTCATAAAAAAGAGTATCAAGAGTATACGAGTATAAATAGTCCAAATAAAATTATTGACTCGCGAAAACCAAAAGGGTGATATTGTTAGGAGTGGTTTCTTTATAATTTTACTAGCTGACCCAGCAAAATTAATACTGAATATTTTAGCGGGGTAATTGAGAGGGGAGGAGGGTTAATTGAGATTAAAACTATCATATCTTTTTGGACCAAACAGTAGAAATCTACAAAATTACATTGAAATCGGTTCAGTAGTTTCGGAGCCCATCGCGGACAAACAACGTGACGCGTAATTGATATATATATTAAGATATTAATACAATAGATATGTAACTCATAACAATGGTCTTGAGGTTAGCCTATTAGGCTCAAATCATGAGGTCCCGGTTCGATCCCCGAGCCGGGCAAATGTGTTATTGAGGTTTTTTCTAGGTTTTTCTCGAAAATCCAAAATCTTAGTAGTATCTCGGAGTCTAGCGGGTGGTGTGTTACCACTCCCATCTCTCCGGTGAACACGTAAAGCTGTCGGCCCTGGATTGCTAGAAATAGTCGATTGGATCGTTGTTGTGGCTCACTACTCATCTCGCCAACTGACAAACCGATGAATCGTAATGAACCGGAAAGATTAAGATTAAGATTAAAGATTAAAGATTTTTATTGAATCGGTATACTCTGCCTACCCCGCAAGGAACCGGACGTGATGATACTTTTGTTTACACTACGTGAAAATACGCTATTTTTATTTACTACAAAACCAGACGGAGAAAGATATCTACCCAGAATTATAATTTGTGACGTCATGTTTTAGGGTGACAATACAAACAGCAACTATTCCGAAAAGTTTTCAGCAAACATTCAAAGCATTTATACAATTAAGAAGCACGATTATATTATGCTGTGATACTTAATTGGGTTGCCGGAGGCAAACAGACAGGAGGCTCATCTAATAGAAAGTATCAGAAGACTTGCAGTTGCGTCGCCAGCCTTTTAAGAAAGAACAGGCTCTTTTCTTAAAGGTCCCTAAGTCGTATCCGTTCGGAAAAAACCCTTCCGGTAATTGGTTCCGCAGAGGAGTAGTACGGGGAAAAAAGTGCCTCGAGAATCTTACAGTTGTGAATCTCCAGACATCGAGATAGTGAGGATGAAATTTCGCATTTTGTTGCGATGTCCTCGAAAAAGCCTCTATAACACCTTTGCCCGGCTCGGGGATCGAACCGGGATCTAATGATTTGAGCCTAATAGGCTAACCTAAAGACCACTGTTACGAGTTACATATCTACTGTTCTAATATCTTAATATATTATTAACGTGATCAGTTTGGCCGAATAAAACACTTTAATCACTTTTACACGCACAGTATAATTTTGGGCAGAGTAATGCCCTCAACAAGCGATAGAATTACAATGAATCGAAAACATGATGTCTCCGCTTATTTATACCATTCGTTATCTATTTTATTATGATGTAATAACACAGGTGTGCCGCACATCTGGCCGGCTAGTAGTTGTCGTCAAGCGCGGTTGATAACAATATATAAATTACATGTCACGTTGTTTGTTCGCGATGGACTCCGAAGCTACTGAACCGATTTCAATGAAATTTTGTAGATATCTACTGTTTGGTCCAACTTAAAAGATATGATAGCTTTTATCTTTATTAACCTTCCTCTCAACTACCCCGCCAAAATATTCAATATAAGTTTTGCAAGGTCAGCTAATAAAATTATAAAGAAACCACTCCTAACAATATCACCGTTTTAGTTTTCGCGAGTCATTAATTTTATTTGGACTATTTTTACTCGTATACTCTTGAGACTCTTATCTATGAACCACTTCCTAATATTAAGTTTGCGTAAAAATAAATAAATTTAGTCACTCCGCACATTTTCATACTCTATACACGAGATACTAACTGACCCGGCCTCGCGTTTCTGTGACTCATATTTTTTTTATAAGATAGCAAACAAGCAGATGGGTCTCCTGATGGAAAGAATCAACCATCGCCTATAGACACCAAAGATGTTAAGGCAAGGTATTTCGAAGCGCGTCAATTCTATAGAAAATGGGTGGTGCGGTATGTTCTGAAACCGCTGGGAAACGTGCTAATTTTCAGATAAATAAATATAGGACATCAGCTGAAAACTAAAATTTAGCACATTCTTTTTTGTATTTACAACTAAATATCACCATATAAAAATCATGTGAAAGATTAGAAATATTATTAACAGATTATTTGTTTTAGAGATTTTTTAGCCTGTTTTCGGAATTTTATATGATCGAGTAAAGTACATTCTATCATGGAATGAGTTAGCACATTCTTTAGATAATATCTTCAGGTATATCGTGTAATTTTTGTAAAGTTGTTATTTAACAATCAATACAAAAAAACATGATTGAACAAACCATTTTTTTCCCGTTTGTCGCGATGCCTCGCCTTAATAGTGCGTTGCTATCTTGTGGCGAGGTCTAATGCCACATGTATAAGTTTGCGGCAGGAATAGGTAAGGCGGTGGTACCTGACCCGGGCGAGACAATGCAGAACTCTACCACCTAGTAGAATAAAGAAGTATTATTTAATAAAATTAATCTTCCCATCGGGAGTAATATATAGAGTAAACTTAAATATTTACTCGTGTTAATAGTAAATAGTATTTACAAAACAGAAATCACAGATTAAAAATCAACCGCGGTATTTAATTGACATACATTTTATGATGACGTACTTACATATACATAACGTACGTACACTTAGAAATGAAAATCCAAGAAGCTTTAGTATTTTGCGCACATTTTCTCGGTTAAAACGCAAAGGTTATATAAACAGCAGTACATCTCTCCCTAATACTCGGAGAACTAATGCCAAGATCGTTTGTTCTACCGTTATATATTGGATGAATAAACACTTCAGATTTGAGAATTGCTTATCTAAATAGATTTCGAAACCGGTTTCCGGGCGCAGTAATGTCTTCCGCTTGTAAAGCAAATTTTAATTGATTATATTTAGAGATAAAATTCAGGTAATTTTATTAAATTCTCGGAGACATATCAAATTACAATTATAATTGAAAAATCCGGAACATGAACTAAAATTAAACTAAAACCCACAAACTCGAGGGTACACATGTTAATTTATTATACAACTAGCTGACCCGCCAAACGTTGTTTTGCCTTACATATTAGAAATCCATTGCGGACAAATAACGTGACACATAATTTATATAAGTCTACGCCCTACGGGATTGTCCTTCCACGCAGTCAAAATGGCATTAAACTTTATATGATGGTTAAGTATTCTTAAATTTTCTAACTTTCCGCGCAATTTTCTTAATATTTTCTTTTATAAGAACCTTTTCGAAGAATGTTCGGCATTTAAACCGAAAGTAAAACGATATATATATATATATATATATATATATATATATATATATATATATATATATATATATATATATATATATATATATAAAGCAACCATTTCATTTCTTTTTAATTGATAATATTATCGACCTACATATACGCCCTTTTCGGGTCTGATAAAATTTTCGCTACGCACTTAATAATACAACCTTACTAATTACCTATAATCAACTCCGTGCAAGTTTTGCTGAAAAACTTTCCAGGAAATGAGGTCTATTCTGTAAAAATAAA
The DNA here is from genome assembly GCA_036924255.1 of Apodemia mormo. Classification (NCBI taxonomy): domain Eukaryota; kingdom Metazoa; phylum Arthropoda; class Insecta; order Lepidoptera; family Riodinidae; genus Apodemia; species Apodemia mormo. The sequence continues at coordinate 23,541,880 of JAUPFN010000007.1, read as the reverse complement.
TTAAATATACGTACCAGCAGAGAAGTCTCGAATATGTGGCATTCCACTTTTGCCAGTTAATCGTTTCGCGTTGTCCGCTCCATTGTTGGCGTCATATTCGTTAATATGTGCGCCGTGTCTTCGGGCCAACTTGTCTATGGCTCTTTCGATCACCCTGCGGGGAACCAATAACGTCAATCACAAAAATATTCCGATAATTAACAGCTGATGACTAAATTGACTAAAGATGAATAAGTTCAATAATAAAACAGACAAACAACTTAATTAACCGCCCCGTTGATCGAGTGGTTAGTGACCCGGACTACGCAATCGACGGGGCTCTGGTATCGAACCAGTTTTGCAAATACACTAAGGATAAAAATTGGTCTATAATTTTGTACTTGCTCAGCGTCACCATTTTTGTGTACAGGTATAATTAGCGCCCTTTTCAAAGCGGTGGGAAATATTCCAGTTATAAGCGATCTATTGAATATAACAGAAAGTGGGTAAGCCAGTGCCTCAGCACATTTTAACCGTCCCGTTGGTCGAGTGGTTAGCAACCTTGACTACGAAAGCAACGGGGCTCGGGTTCGAACCCTGACGGTGACAAGCATTTGTGTGATGAGCATAAATGTTTGTATTTCCGGGTTTGGGTGTTTATTAAACATATTCTAGTATTTAAATATGTATTTCTATGTATTAGTATCGTTGACTAACACCCATAACGCAAGCAATTAATTTGCTTACTTTGGGGTTAGATCAATAAGTGTAATTTGTCCTGTGAATATTTATTTATTATTATTTTTATTTTATTTTAAACAAATAGCTATATAGAGAATGAGATAATCATTTTGTTAAGTTATATTTGTCAATCTATGCCATTATAGAAATTAAAGGGCGACTTTAAGTATCATCACACCGACTCCCTTGTAAGATAGGCAATGTAAACCGAAAGACTTCCTATTTTTATATCATAAGATAGTAAACAAGCAGATGACTCTCCTGATGGAAAGATGCAATCATTAACAATATAACTAGGTATAGATGTTAATAGTGTGTTGCCATCTTTGTGGCGGGGTCTAATGACTAATTGCACCAAAATTGTCTTAGCTTAGGACAGTCTTAAGTGACATATTGTCACATTCTTTTCATTTAAGACAAGAAGTGACAGCATATTATTTAGGAATTTCCTAAGCTAAAACAATGTTGGTGCAATTGACCATAAATCCCACAATTTTATTGCCTACCGTAACCTCCAAATCGGAATACAACAGTGACAAGCTCTAACGCGGTAGGAATCAGTAAGACGGTAGTAGCGGACCCGGGCGAGATAATGCAGAACTCTACCACCTAACCGCTCGTTAGCCTCTTACAATCTGCCTGGCAGAACGGCAGATGGCCTATTTTTCAAAGGAAGCCTGGACCAATAAGGGGAAAACCACCCCCTGTTACCTACGTCCTCTGTATCTATGTCCCAACAATTCCAGGACATTCAGTTATAAAATTCAGAAGTTGCATTATTCTAGTGATTATGTCACTATATTTACATCAGTAGCATATCAAAATTTTAGTCATCAATTTAATTTTATTACAAAAAATCATAAAGGCATCTGAAAATGTTGAAAATCTCACAATATTCCATCTTCTTCTCTCATGTCTTTGGTTGAGAAATAAACGAAAGTCCCATTGCCTGGCCAATTCTCCACTGGTTGAGGTTCGAAAGTAGCTACTGTTCCATACTCCTCTGCCAAACGACAAAGGATATATCGAGCCATCCACAGGTCGTCCGCACCCCGTATGCCAGGACATGGTCCAATCTGTATTGAATCATACAAAATGAGCAGCCAATTACAGCAATAATGTACGATTCGAGATTTGCTGTTACAAATTGAAGTTAATATACTTTGTCCATTTTATTAATGGTTTTTTGACATAACATACCTATTAAACCTTACATATTAGTATTTATTTCTATCGATTATTTGTAATCATTTCATTTAATGTCCATGAAGTTCAATATTTTTTGTATGAAATTTTAACTAAAACAATATGAAACGTGTCAAAAACCATTAATAAAACGGACAAATAATAATAATATCACTGGAAAAATTACATCAATTAATCTAATCCCAAAGTGAGCAATTATTTTCTTGAGTTAAAGATGTCAACGTTACTAATATAGAGAAATACATACATAAATACTATTATATACACAAGAAACAATCAAACCCAGAAATACAAACATCTATGCTCATCACACAAATGATTGTCTCAATTGGGCATCGAACCCGAGCCCCATCGATTCGTGATTAAGTTCGCTAACCATGTACTAACACACCGTAGTACGTGTGTGGCGAAATCATATTTTGTGTTACGATTTAAATTTTCTGCAAAATCCATATATGCAATAAATATTTCTATTTTTCATTTTTATATCATTATATAGCAAACAAGCAGATGATTCTCCTGATGGAAAGAGAAACCATCGTCTACAGGCATCAAAGATATAATAGTGCGTTGCTATCCGTGTGGCGGGATATCAATCTACATGCATAAGTGGTAGACTTATACATGTAGCATCGCTTCCTTAAAATAAAAGTAGAATAACTTAGATTATTCTCTTTATTACATCAGATATCTGCCAGTGAAAGTCCCGTCAAAATCGGTCTAGCCGTTTCAGAGATTTGCCAGAACATACAGACAGACAAAAATTATAAATGTCATATATACATGTACCGTGTAGACATTTATACGCATTTAGTAAAACGTTAACTTGATAAATTCGTAAATTACACGAATTGACCTAGCCCCAAAGATGGTACTATCATAATAATCACCCATAAATGTCAACTGCTGGATAAATCCTCTCCAATGGCACGCCACTGAACACAATCTTTTTTTTATATCATAAGATAGCAAATAAACAGATGAGTCTCCTGATGGAAAGAGTCAACCATCGCCTACAGACAACAAAAAATGTTAATGATGCATTGCTATCTTGTGGCGAGGTCTAATGGCACATGCATAAGTTTACCAGCTACCTTACCCTCCAAACAGGAACAAGACAGCGACGAGCACTGACGCTATTGAAGGTGGTATCAGACCCGAGCGAGACAATGCAGAACTCTACCACCTAATAAAAGCTAAGCTCTTAGTAAGCTCTTAGCTTAACTTCTTCCGCTGCCAGCCTATATCGTCACTTCACCTAGCTGGAGGACGCCCTACACTAAGCTCACGTAAGGCCTGGTCTCCACTAAGCTCGCCTAAGGCCTGGTCTCTACTACAGAACACGACAACTTCCGCGGTTGTCGTTTCAGAAACATTAGTGACTAGTTCACTTGCGCTTAAGCTTACATATCCTTTGGGCTATGTCAAAAGCTTTGGTTCTCTATCGGATTGCCCCGTTTGGAACTCGATTCTATCCAAGAAAAACATCAATCATAAGCCGCGCACTGTCAGTGTCTACATTTCGGCTCCGTGGGTTATTACAGGAAGGACGCACTCGTTAACCACTTTTGTCCGCAGTCTTTGGGGGTATTTGTGACGAAAAGAATCAATCAAGTTTTATACACCGCACAGCCCAGCTCGTAATCTACATGTACCCCTCTTATGAGGGGTACCCCTATTGTTTCGACCCAACTGCAATATTTGCCTGACGTACATCTGAACAACTTCAATATTAACTCCGTTAAGAATTATCGCTTCCAGGTTAAAATGTTCATTAACATTATCTTGGTTTTGTCCAAGTTCATCCGGAGATCAATTAAAACAAGAATCAGCCAGAGTAGTCAGTATATTATATTGCAGGTATGTATCACACAAATGTTTGTCTATCAGGAATCGAAACCGAGGCCTATCGATTGTGTAGTCAAAGTCACTTACTACTCCACCAATGGAGCGATCAATAAATTCATTGTGAATTTCATATTCCTTCTGAAAGGGTAAACTAGCTGACACAATTGTATGCTTGACCTCATTTATTTGTATAAAATTTTACACAAGTGAAGGGTAGATGAAAATACCTATGAGACTCTCAACCGGTCGACCCCAACTTGTATGAAATTAAATTAGGGTAAAAGCCGTTGTTTAATTTAATAAAACACTTCCTTATTAAGCAGTGAATAACACGCTAATAACTCATTTAGTTATGTATTTTTTTTTTACTTTATTATTGAATAAAAACAGTTCATTTAATCTTAACATAGTAGCATTAACAAAACCACAGAGGTTTGTATCGGGAAATACTACATATTAATTTTGAGATAACATAATAGATGGACACGGATATAAAATTATAGTTCCACTTGTTGTGGATTGAAATTTAAATCATAGATTTAAGTTTTACCCGCGTGTTGGGCCCGGGCTCCTTTGAAGAATAGGCCAGCTGCCGTCTGCCAGGCAGGTCGTAAAATGCGACCGATTGGCTATGCGAGTCACTACCATCGTGGCTACTAGGTGGTAGAGTTCTGTATTGTCTCACCCGGGTCTGGTATCACCGACTTACCTATTTCTGCCGCAATAGCATCAGTGCTTGTCGCTGTCGTATTCCGGTGTAGAGGGTAAGAGCTGTTAAACTTCTACATATGGCATTAGACTTCGCTATAAGATAGCAACGCAGCATTAATATCTTTAGTGTCTATAGGCGCTGGTTGACTCTTTCCATCAGAAGACACATCTGCTTGTTTGCTATCTTATGATATATAAAAAAAGAAAACGAAGATTGAGATTTTCTGAAGATAGAAAATATGGACGTCTCGTCAGAATGGGTTCACAAAAATTCAGCTTGATATTAATCAAAAAAAAAATTGTGTGACCACGGTCTTATATAGATGATAATCATATTTTTCCCTCCTTTGCTTGTTTGCTTTCTTATGAAATAAATAAAATAATTAATAACAAACCATGCTGCTACTACTTTTATAAAAGAGCAAACAAGAGGTAGCTCTGTTTGATGGAAAGATAAACCATCACCTATGGACACCAAAGATAGTAATGGTGTGTTACTATCCATGTGGCGGAATGGCAACGCCACATGCACAAGTTTACCGGCTACCTTACTCTCCAACCGAAACACGACAATGACAAGCATTGACGATATTGCGGCAGGAATAGATACCAGATAGGCGGTGTTACTAAATATCCGGGTGAGACGTTGCGGAACTCTACCATCTAGTAGTCACGATGGTATTGGCACATATAGGCAATTGGTCGCATTTTACAATCTGCCTGGGAGAGCGGCGATTTATCTATTCTTCGAAGAAGCCCGGACCAACACGGGAGATTTCACTAAAATATTCCCTTAAAAAATATTACTTCTCGTGTGTGATCGGTAGATTTAACGTAAAATTGGATGCAAGTCGGTTGCTCTTCATATCTAATTGTTAACTGCTATTATTGGTATTATTAATAAGCAAACTTGATAATGTGCAAAACTCAGCGCATATTATGTCTCGTTCATTATCATGTGTTGCTACCCCGTAGTCGATACGATGAGTACTCATCTATACGCATGCCCAAATATGCTTATTAACTGCACCATTTATTATTTATTGTTCGAAACTACAGTACATCACACTAGTAGGTAATGCTTTAAATACATTCCTGGAAGTTCCACTGCGACGGCGTTGTTCCGGGATTAATTCCATTAATTTTAACGCCTGCATACAGACAGCATCTGGAATTGTACACACCGATGATTAATAAAATAGGATTGTGAAAAATATAAATAAATAACTTAATAACTGTCTAAAATATAGAGGACTTTAAAGACAAAATAAGACTTTAGATGTCTATTCTTTTAGTACAAACCAATATGTATATATCGAAACAACCACTTAACTTGTAGTTCCTCCCCCCTACTAGCTAACTGGTTGCTTCAGGATGTTGATGTATAATTTAACTTTATTGATAACCCCCTTAATCGAAAAATTCTTCTGACAATCTCGCAATATTTTTAGACAAATCCAACGACAACATGACGACACACGTCTTTAAAGTCATCTATATTTCAGATTACGACTTTGTCAGCGTGACAGCATGATGTTCACAAATCACAGTTTTCTTCTGATACCAAAACACTCCAAGCCGAGTCAATAGCACATAGGGACGGCCGCCGCCGGACGGATAGACGTAGATATAAATTATAAGGTTTCCTCGTAGACTATAGAAACCAAAAAAATGTGATGGAACATCCTTTGAACCATGGTTTAAGGTATAATCTAGATTATATAGTATAACATTCCATTATTACATACCTATAAAAAGCTTCCATTAGATCTCTTGCTACAATTTTATTATTTCCGATGGCACAATAGTATGGTCCAGGTGGTGCTGGAAATCCACCCGGTGGCCAACCCAGTGGCCGGTTGTCTGAAGTTGTTAAGAAGAACTCTTGATTAAAACCAAACCAAGGATCCTCTACTTCACCCTTCTCGCAGAGCGTAATGCAATTTTTTCTAAAATTTGTAGCTATAATAAAAAAAACAGTAAAAACATTCAATTTTGATATAATTTTTTATTTTTTACGAAAGTATGTTACTAAAATAAAAAAATAAAAACAGTAAAAGTATATATGGCATGTAGACCTTGCATGAACTCCTACGAGATCAAATTATTTCACCTTTTATACGACTATTTGTACAAACAACACATGTTCACATTCATGTGACATACATGATAATATGCACACACGTATGCTTTTTCAGTTGTCAGTTGTCAAACTTAAGAGGTTTCATTGTTTCGTTTATGGTCGAATTTCGGCCATAGGCGATGGCTAGTTTTTTTATATCATAAGATAGCAAACAAGCAGATGGGTCTCCTGAGGGTAAGAGTCAACCATCGCCTATAGACACCAAAGATGTTGCGTTGCTATCTTGTGGCAAGGTCTAATGCCACATGCATAAGTTTACCGGCTACCTTCTCTCCAAACCGGAACACGACAGTGACAAGCACTGACGCTATTGTGTCAGGAATAGGTAAGGCGGTGGTACCAGACCCGGGCGAGACAATGCAGAACTCTACCACCTAGTAGTCACGATGGTAGTGGTTTGCATAGCCAATCGATCGCCTTTTACGACCTGCCTGGCAGAATGGCAGTTGGTCTATTCTTCAAAGGAGCCCGGAACCAACACAGTTTAAAATAAATGCTTATTTTTAATTAACTACGAATTTTATTATTATAATATGAAACGTTAACTTACAAGTTGGTTGATAATTGTACTGATAGGTGTCTGCTAAAACCATAATATGGCTTCCACGTCGGAAGGGATCATGATAAATCACTTCGGGGAACATAAATGTGTCCGAGTTATCAGGATTAGCTTGAGCGGTATTACTGCCATCAAAGTACCAAATTGGCAAATCTGAACACAAAATTAAATATTATTATTATTACAACTTATCTGATTCGAAAGACGTTTTATCTCGATCAATTTCCATAAACATGTTTGTAGTTTTGAAAAACTTGTACTTTTTCCTGCACTTAAACTTTCCCTATTTTAACTTCCTTTTGTTGGTCCGGGCCTTTTTGACAAATAGATTATCGAATATAATATAAATTATCTTTACATCAGAAAAGATATGTGTTAATCTTTATTACCATATATTTTAATATACCACTATGTTTGAAGGAATAATAATACTGAAGTACTTCAACATGATATAGTCGTGTGCCTGTGGAGACGTCTAGTAGGTATGCAAGATTGTAAATTATTTTACTAGTAATACATCTAAATACATAAATCTTAAAAATAATACTACACCTTTGTTTGTTTTTGGTACAAAATCGAACGTTCTATCCTTGGATCGAAGATTAATACCGCTACCATCAACCCAGACATAGCTAGCCAAGATGGCATCACAAGGGACTTCCAGATCTTCGTATTTGCGCATAGCTGCCTTATTCAAAGCAATCGGAACGGCATTCATCTTGGAAATACACTACAAGAAGGAATGTTTATAACAGTAATTCAAGTCAACTACTGAGACCGATTGATTAAATTGTATAGTATCATTTAATAGACTTATTGTAAGGATAAATAAATTACAAAAAGTTGCAGCACTATAAAAAACATTAGCATTATGAGTCGGACAGATACATTTTTTAAAGACGCTTGAAGTCAAAGACTGAATGAATGTTCGAGTTTTTTTATATTATAAGATAGCAAACTAGCAGATGGCTCTCATGATGGAAAGAGACAACCATCACTTATACACAATAAAGATATTAACGGCGCGTTGCCATCCTTGTGGCGGAGCCTTATGCCATGCATAAGTTTGGCGGCTACTTTACTAGCCATACCGGAACACGACAGTGACAAGCACTGATGCTACTGCGGCAGGAATAGTTAAGGTGGAGGTTCCAGGTCATCAAAAAGTGCTCGCCGCGCTGCTATTCTTAGTGTAGGTAATAATGTGAGAGAGTAGGAACGCAAAGCAAGAGTTGGGTATATCAGAAAGAGCAGGATAGTAGAATCAGCGCGGTTAAGATGAGATCGTTGCGGAAAATACGTGACGTAACACTCGAGAACCGGTTTCACAATGTTGGAGTGAGAGGTCAGGCCTGCTAGAAAGTGTCGATGTAAAAATGAGAAAGGGCATGCTCCAATGCTTCGGACATGTAGAAAAATTGTTAAATGCAAGTTTAATAAAATAGATATACGTTGCGAAAGTGGGAGGATGTAAGTACGGGAGAAGGCCAATACTGACCAATAATCAGATCGATCGGGTACTGTCTGAAAGTGGTGTTAGGAGTCTTTGCAACCGGCGTATTTGTGTGAAAAGATTAATGATGTGGAGGAAGCAGGACAAATTGGCAAGGATCGTGATGTATGGCACTCCGTTCTGTCTTCCTACCCCTTTAGGGATCTAGGTTCCTCCACCGGGGGAGGTTTCTTTCCCATCGACACCTTCCTCCCACCTCGCCCCTCTTTTAATGCGGCAGGATACAAACGTTACACCCTCTTATTTTTTACATTTTATAATAATATTGATATCAATTTCACTTTATATTGATTTCGTCTTAAAAATGTTAAATTCACCTATTGAATTCTCATTTAGAGTAAATCATCTGAGTATAAAAGGTGTTAAATTTAGACTACTAAAATAAATACAACGCATTTCCGTACTATATACTCCATATCCATACTAATATTATAAATGCGAAAGTAACTCTGTCTGTCGTCTGTCTCTTCTTCACGCCTAAACCACTGAACCAATTTGAATAAACTTGGTACAAAAATAGTTTGAGACCCGAGAAAGGACATAGGATAGCTTTTATCCCGGAAATCCCTCTGAAACGGGAACTATGCGGGTAAAACTTCGAAGCTAGTATATCTTTTAAACCACGGTAATAAGGAGTAAATTAGGCTACTTTTATTTTAGAATTTTTCCACGCAGACAAAGTCGCCGGCTCATCTAGTTTTAGATAAAAAAATGTATTTTCCTCTTACATTTTGTACTAAATGACAATTTATAAGATGGATTTAACTGGGAATTTTAGACTAAATCAGTGCTGGTAAAATTTGTTTCATGAATTATTCATCACGTTCATTGAAGCAGTTTTCTATAGGGTATTAAGCTTTCGGATTAAAGCGACTTCTATTTTATATGAAATGTTTATTCAATCTGTCAAACAAATTTTACTATTCTATAGAATTAAGGAAAACATTTACTTACCTAAGGATTTATTTTCATTCGCTAGAAAATAATGTTGAAAAATATATTAAGCTATTTTAGGAATATTTTCGTTTACCTAAAATTTTAATAAAATAAGAGAAATTAAATACGAAACTAATAAATTACATCGTTGAAATACGTCAAAATAAAAAAAAAGAACCATAGACTTAAAATTTATGCATCACAAGTTTTTATGTAATTATCAAAAAGCGAACAAAAAGTTGGCTAGATTTGATTACCATTCCTCTGAGATTACAACCACATTACAACCAAACTTTTTAATATTGAAGTCAGACTAATCTATTGATTGTTTAATTTTTTTTTAAGTCGCTACAGCCGGGTGGCTCGCCTACGACTTTAATTAAAGCACAAATTAAACCGCCCCGTAGGTCGAGTGGTTAGCGACCCTGACAGGGACAGGCATTTGTGTGATGAGCTTAAATGTGTATATTTCTAGGTTTGGATGTTTATTATATGTATTTCTATATGTAGACCTATAACATAAGCAAATAATTTGCTTACATTTGCATTAGGTTTAGATCAATTCGTGTAATTTGTCCACTGATATTTATAAATCAACTTTTGCATACTTACGTAAATTAGTTCCAGAAAACCTGTTACTAAAACCAAAACCGGGAAAAAACAATATGATTTTATAATTCTAATGCTAAAATGAATACAGAAGCTAATAATACCGATATGTTTTTTTAATTATTGTACACTTAAGCGGTTTTAAAGTTTATTTCTCGAATTCATTAACAACATACAAAAAATTATTCACCAATTTTGCTGAAATCAAAATTATAAAACATAGAGACGAAAAGCCCAAGCGCCCTAAAAGGTAAGCACTTTTGAAGTGAATACGTCTTTAAATTTGCCTTTATAGGGGGGACAGTTCAAAAAACTGATGAGAACAAAATTGGGGGATACGGTTTGGTATTGTAGCGAAATATCTATTACCAACATCCAAAATCTCATTATACCACTGGATAGCTAAAAATCAAAGAATTTGATAAGCTAAGCACAGATTACGATACTTCGCGGAGAATGGAGTAGGAAGTTCTGCCATTTTTAGGTAATTTCACTGCGTTTTATGTTTTTGACGTGAATACGTCTCTAAATTTGCCTTCATAGGGGAGACAGTTCAAAAAACGGATAATAACAAAATTGGGGGATACAGTTTGGTGTTATATCTATATAACTATCACCAACATCCAAAATCTAATTATACCACTGAATAGATACAGAATTAAAAAAATAGATAAACTAAGTGCGGATTGCAATGCTCTTCCTGTTCCACTCCCCGCGAAGCATTGCCGCCATTTTTAAGTAATTTCACTGCGTCATATATTTTACATATGGTAAGTATGTCTTCTGACTCAGAGCAACTATAAACTTCGATTAAGTTTTATTCGAAAACTTTTGTAATGATTTATTGATTGTTTAATTTAAAAAATAAACGCGTAAAGTAAAATAAATGTCATTTAAATGAAAATCAAAGAAAAATTGTAATTAACTAAAAATATCTTTAAAAAGCCAAAGCCAAGTACAAGGAACGCACACCGTCTGAAAGGGACTTTAAATAGCAATCTACGCAATAAATTTTAAATAGAACGCAAAAAGATGAAAGCATCCGAACCAATCACGATGGCATCTGTACAATGTTTTTTTTTCGAAATGTTGGCCTTAAAGGCCTTCATGGCTTCAGCGATCGCGGGAGTGAACAGAGCGCTCAGCCAGAGTTAAAAGATGTGTGAATGTACGCTCTACGCCCTATGGGCGTCTCCCAATGATATTCTAATGTCTGTTTCCTATGAGACCTATGAGACCAATCCTCGGCATAGGGTGGGGTCATGATATGAGATAGGAGGGTCAATGGCATTGTTTTGTCCATCGGCTGATACTTGTCCTTGGGTATAGATCAGATTAGAATCAGAAGTACTTTATTCAATAAAACTTTTTACAAGTTATTTTGACACGTCAAATTATTTTTTAAGAACTACTACTGGATCGGAAACGCGGCCACACACTGAAAAGATCCGGCGGAAGAAACTCAGTGGTCTTGTCTATTTTTTATATCATCTATTTTTTTACGATATCACAATATTCCAAAAAATATATGTGAGATCGGTATGAGGAGCAATATTTTAATCCCAAGCTTTTTTGTCTTCTAAATAATCTGTGGTTTTATAATATGCTTTTTTACACAGTTTCGTTTTAACACATTTTTTAATATTTATTGACTGGTAGATCTCTAGTTTCGGGAAGTTTATTGTAAAAGCGTATATAAAGCCCCATAAAAGAGTTACTTATTCTGTGGATGATGGATGAAAAACTTAATTGCTACAAAATGTCGTTGTCAAATTTTGTGTTTATCATTTTAGTGATTTTTAGTAATCATACATCAATTAAACCAATGAAAATTAGGGATACTGATACATCTTTTAGAAACTCTATCAAAGGAAATACAGTCCTATATAATTCTAGTGCTAACACCAATAAATTATCAAACATAACGACTCGAGAAAAAATTACAAAAGTCAAAAAATGGCAAGTTCAGCGGGTTAGCCGGAAACAACTTGAAATTGTTAACATGCTTTGGAAAAAAACTAAAATTTTTATTGAAATTGAAAGCGCCACCACAGCTATGCCTTTAAATTTAGAAGCAACTGATCCTACAAAAAGCCTAAGACGTGTTACTCGAATGCCTCAAACAAGTCCACAGAAAGTATTTCCTTTGACCCAGTCTCAATCAAATGTTCAAACAACTACGCCAAGTTTTATAGAGTTTTACTACCTTGATGATCTAAATGAAAATTTTAACCAGAAAGATTCATATGACATATCAAATTTTTTTGACCATTCATTAACTTTACAAAATTCATTTTTAACTCTTAAAATAACTGGAGAAACATGTAAGACTAAAACTTCTACATCTTCCAAATCCAAAATCAAAAAATCATTGCTAAGTGTCAACAGTAAGCCAGAAATCTCTTTGAATCTATTTGGTAATACATCTTCATCAGTTCAAGAAGATTTAATTAATGCTACATGTCCTGCCACTAATCAACCTTTAACAAATGAACGAAATCATACTATTAATAGAATAAAAGAAGATAGCAAAAAATCAAATTTCGTTGGAAATCATAAAAACAATCCACGAGTTTCTTCAGCTGCAGACAGAATAAAGTTTTTTGAAATATATGACAGTGATACATATAAACCGTGCACAGTATCTTTAACCAGCACAATAAATTTAATAAGTAAAAAAAATAGCCTGGACGATGAGAATAAAATAAATATAGACAAAGCTAGTTATGAAAAAAAACATGACCACACCATAACTCGTTATGCTAAGAAAATTGTTGATAAATCACAAATCAATGATATTGATATTCTAGATAAATCTAATAATACAGTCAAATCAAAAACTAAAAGAATGGGAATTCGAGAGAAAATCTCTAATTGTACTCCTAGCTCTACGAAAACAGTAATGTTAAATTCTGTTTATAAAAACTATAACTTTAGCAAACCAGTGAAATGGACTGATTTTCCATTTATAGCCGTTTATTTATACGAACCATTGCAGGTAATGTTATAAATTTTATTTCAGCTCTCTATTAGGCCTTAAATGACCGCGTATATGTCAATTTATTTTTTGAATGGTCCAGTTCATTATTTCTTATCGCAATCACGCCCGAACCAGTTTTACAGAGTTTCATATTTCACAGAATTATTAACTATATATAAATTCTGATGGAAAACGTAGATGAATTAAAAGTTAATTGTGTAAGGCCCATACATGGAAACTTAAAGACAAGAACTACTGTTATTACTGGCCTATTTTATTGTGTCCTATTAAAATATAAAAAATTAATAACGTAGTATACTACGCTGTACTCTCTACCTGCAGTGCAAGGGCTGTAGGCAGAGAGAAGTGCCATATGTTACGTTTCAAATAGACCTGCCTTGCTTTCTGCACATCCGTGACTCTTCACGCATACACGCTGATTACACAGGCTCTTGTCGTCACTTTCGGACAGCACCCGACCAATTTGATCATGGTACGTCGGTTTTGATCTTCCACGCTACCTACATCAATCTATATTCGCATTGTATATCTCTTATGTAGAGTGTCCATCTGCCATGAATGCAAAGTAAACGAGCATTTGAACAAAAACATGGTAAAGACTTTATTCATAGACTTTACTAATTATGTGATATCTTACTTCATAAAGAACTAATCAACCATTTAGATAACTGTGACATAGATGAATTCTATTTAAATGGTGTGAAAATTACTTTTATAATAGGAAATCAACAAGTACAGCTAAAGATACAATCTTTTCTCGTTTTTTACAACAAGCCTAGTAGTAAGGCTAAGAAATAATCTAGTTTTCGGTAGGGGCTAAAATCAACACGGAGACTCAATTTTAATTGGTAATCACTAATCTGGAGCATCTTAATACACCGTAACATTATTAAAATATTATATTTTTTTTCATAACGTCATTTAGTAGGCATACGTCTATATCAGGTTGGATAGAGTTTGGGATACTGGCTGAATATATTCTAGTTTTCACAATTTTAGGTTAGATGTGATGCAGCTGCTATAAGTCCTCACTGGTTAATCTCGGCAGCCACATGTTTATATCGACGACACAAAGAACCTTTAATGGGATTTAGATCAAGATCAGCGTTTGTGGCTTATTGTACGGAGGATTGGAGGCGACATGAAAAAATCTCTTACGTTACACGTAGCCTTATTCACCCACGATTTCATCCAGAAGACATACAGCGTAAACATCTTTATAACATTGGTGAATATTTTTGTCAGAATCGTCAGAACACGCAAGTGCAATGACTAATTCATTTTGTAGAACCTGGATTAAAAAAATATGTTATCGCTGTAGCTTAGCAAAGAGCTGAAAAAGCTCACTTTAAGTAAAGTTTAATTAAAATTGAAAAATACATTTAGGACGTAAATAAAACTACCAAATGGACATGACTACCATGTAGAAACAAGAGAAATGTAAAGAAAACAATAAAGTTTGACACACAAGTTCTTGGGCAAGAAACTCCTTTGGACACATACCTTAGTCTGCTGTGGACAGTGGTACCTCTGGTGCAGCAAATACGCGATGGCGTTGCAAAGTTTGTTCTGGCTGGCTAGAAATCTAAAACATAAAATTTGTAGGAGCTCTTGCCATCAACTTGCCTTGCCAACAACCCCGTGTTGGTTCCGGGCTTCTTTGTAGAATAAGCCAACTGCCGTTCTGCCAGGCAGGTCGTAAAAGGCAACTGATTGGCTACGCGAGTCACTATCATCGTGGCTACTAGGTGGTAGAGTTCTGCATTGTCTCGCCCGGGTCTGGTACCATCGCCTTACCTATTCCTGCCGCAATAGCTTCAATGTTGGTCACTGTCGTGTTCCGATTTGGAGGGTAAGGTAGCCGGTAAACTTATGCATATGGCATTAGACCTCGCCACAAGATAGCAACGCACCATTAACATCTTTAGTGTCTTTAAGCGATGTTTGACTCTTTCCGTCAGGATACGCATCTGTTTGTTTGCTATCTTACTTAAAAATAAAAATTTCGTGTCATTATATTTGACACAATCTTTCGTTCCTCCTTCAATTGTCAATCTGTGAAAATTAAAAAAAATGCCTATTATTATTCTATATCTATATACAGTGTGTAAAGAAAACCCTGTCAGATACTTAAATGTGTTATATGGCACCGTAATACGGTTACATACGTATGTGTAATTATTTTATGGATATTAATTAATTAGAAAAAAAAGTAATCTTAAAAGGTATTTTCATGCATTAAGTACGACAACAACTACAAATAAGTAATTATTCTACTATCAAAGAATGCCGCGCAAGTCCTATGCTACCATAGACTAGTATATAATATTATGCTTTATGTATGCTACCGAAGGTCACGCGGCGCATTTAAATTCCTTTATAAAAATCCAAAAAACGTAGACCGCGCCTTCGCGCGGTGTTTGTGCGAAAGCCGCCAAAACAAATCAATGAAACAAGCAGTAACAAAGTGTTGTCATTTTTAAAGTATTTGCATAACGCTAGGGAAATATAAGTAAAAATACGAATAATAAAAAAAGATATCTTTTTTATTTTTTGAAATAAAGTCATTTTCATATTTTTTTAGTAATGCCTTTAACCAACCTATATGCCTCTTTCGGATCGGACAGGGCTTTTTTTACACACTGTATATTCTCTGTAATTGATTTTTTTGTTATTTTTTTTTCAATTCTCTTTTATTTTGAAAAATATATAAAAATATAATCTGATATTCCACAAGGCGAAGTTATTCGATTTTTTTTACTGCCCTATATGCCCGGCTATATAAGGGCTTATATTTGGTGGAGAGCTTCAATAGTATGCGAGGTGCCTATGTAAATCTGCCGTGCTCATAAATCCCAAAATCCCTTCTTGGGCTCCTACTATAAGGATTGGAATACAATTACCAAAAATCTGGAAAATACGTTCATCCATACATATAAGGTGTATTTCTGTTTATGCTACTAATGTGATGTAAAAGTTGGATGGACTTGGGAGGATTGTTGTGCAACTAGGTTCTCCTTTATTTTACAGATCTTTGGTAAGTTTGTCCCATTCCTACTACTATTTTTCTTCTTTCAGTTGCATTGTATACTTTCTAAATTAAATTACCTTAATTTTTTCTTATTTTTATATACCATTGCAAGCAAGAAGATGGCTCTTTTGATGGAAAAAGAAACCGTCGCCTATAAACACCGAAGATGTCAATGGTACGTTGCTATCCGTGTGGCGGGATTGCAATGCCACATGCATAAGTCTACTGGTTACCTTACTCTCCAAACCGGAACACGATGGTGATAAGCATTGACGCTATTGCGGCGGAAATAGTTAAGGCGGTGGTACCAAATACCCAAGCTGGGCATTGCGAAACTGTACCACCTAATAGTCACGATGGTAGTGACACGTTTAGACGATCGGTCGCTTTTACGATCTGCCTGGTAGAACGACAGTTGGTCTATTCTTCAAAGGAGCTCGGACCAACACGGGGACTGTTTGTTTTCTACGCTTATTGTCGCAGCTGTCTTGAAACATACAAAAGTATCTTCACGCCCGACCCGAAGGGGTAGGCAGAAGTAAAACAAGTGCACCCACGATTAACCGAAGATACTTGGTCCCACAAATGTGATAGGTGGCAAGCCTATCGCTAACCGGGCACTTTCCAATCCCGGGCAACTTTGTGTTTATCAGAAAACTGAAAAAACACTTTTTCTATGTGCCCGACCCGGGAATCGAACCCGAGACCTCATTTAGTCAACGCCAACGCTGGACCACTAGACTACAGAGGCGAAACGTACAATTTTAAATTATGTATTACAACAAAACTCACTTGTACTTCCAGTTCACGTATATTTTTAATTTTTTTACTATTCACATCCAACCGGTTTCGCTTATTAAAGCATCATCAGGGATGTTTTACACATATTTTATAATATCTTAACATATTTTTTACATTTCAAGTTATATTATTACTACTCTTTATAGGTGGGTATTAGACAAATATTTCAATTTGACACAAACGTCTGGCTGTCTGGGTTACCAACATGATATTTTTTCCCCAATTAATGAGAATGTGGTCGAAAATAGCTCGTTTTACTGTGTTATATACACAGTAAAACGAGCTATTTTCGACCATTGTGACATTAATTCCAGGTGCTATACAAGTAGAAAATTCATTAGCGGACACTTGTAATGGTTGGTCAGCGGTGTCCTTGATGTCTCACCAGTTCACAGCCCCCAAAGAGGGCATTTCTGCAACTGCTATAGGCTGGGGGCTTGACAGGTTACTATTTATTACTATTTATATTTGAAGAAATAGTTAATTTCAGTTGCAAGTTATAGCGAGTCATCAATTATCTATTACATATAATAAAATTGTAGGATATCAAAGCCAACAATATATTTTTTAGAATTTTTGTCTGTTTGTCTGTTTATCTGTTTGTCTGTTTGTCTGTATGTATGTCCGGGATAAACTCAAAAAGTACTGCATGGATTTACTTCAAATTTTGCATGAATATTACTAACAGGTCGGGTCAGCATATAGGCTACATATTATCACGCTATCACCTAGCGGCCAGGTGCTGTACGGAGTAAACGAAATCCGCGCGGACGAAGTCGCTAGCAACAGCTAGTTAGAAATAAGTAAACATAATACTTAGGAAGTCGATATTGCATTGGGATGGAACTTGAAGGAACCCCTTATGTCACCCTTGTCCTGGGTCCATGAGCGATAATTTCTGCTAAACATCAGGTAGCCTTTCTGATGATAAGTACTTCGTTGTTTCACCCCGTTCAGAACACCAATTTTTTTAATAAAGTTTTAATTAAAGTAAATATTAAAGTGGGGCTCCCATACAACAAACGTAATTTTTAAGCAATTTTTACGCGATCTTAACAAACTGGTAGAAACTTGAATAGAGATGATACGGAACTCTTCGTGCGTGAATCCGACTTACACTTGGCCGGTTTTTATGTTCTCGGTTTGAACCAGTGCCGGACGGATATTATGTTTTATTATGATTTATGACACTTACCAAATGCGTACTACGAGTAGAAATATTTTATTTTCTTTGATGTTGTAAAATGGTATATTTTTAATTAATAATTACTTCTGTATATCCACAGATATGATTTTAACTACGCAATGGTGTTACCCCGATATCCACTAATGGCCTATAATAGTCTTGTGTATTCAGAAAATTGTCCAGGAAACCATGTATATAAGTACGTAATAGTTTCATCAAACTTTAGACGTAGACTTCTTAAGATCACACTTTAAAAAGTTATTTACGGCAAATCAACCATTTTCACAACCATTCAGTTGTTAATCTTCATCAATTATAGACCGTGGCCCCAGAAACATTTTTATTTTTGATTAATAACTAACTGATTTTTGTGAACAGCTTCGTTTTGACGAGGCGCTTTTCTATTTTTCTATTTTTGAAAAATCTCGAATCGGATTACTATACTATGGAATTGTTCCAAAGGGAAGTAAAAAGTTAACTTTAGAGTGTTGGACTAAGAAAAGTTTAGCGTGTACGACAAAGTTACCCTTGAATTACAATAATAATTAACAAGCTGTTAGAGACAATTAGGTTGTTTTTAAATAGATTATCTAATATCAATTTAAGAATTTCAAAGCTCCGTCATCTTTAGAGTAAAGGACTCGTCAGAAAAACTATCAAATTTGTAGGACAAAAGTTTTTTCGTGATTTTTCATAAAATAATCAAGCAATTAAAGTAAAAAACTAATTATTGTTATTAATCAATATTTCTCTTTTCTCTTCAAACATGTCAATTCTTCGCCAAATTAACATGTTTGAAGTCCCCTAACTGTATTAGTTACCCGAATCGAGATTTTTTGAAGAGAGAAAAGTTGGGCGTTTCATCAAAAGGAAGCTGTTTACAAAAAATCATCTTATTATTAATCAAAAATAAAAATGTTCCTGGGACCACAGTCTATTAAGATACTTCTTGTGTAGTCTATAAAGCAATAACATAAAAAAAAGGTAAAGCATAATTGCTCAGTCGTAATTTATTTCTGTATGAAACACCTATTTCGTGAACAAATTAACAATACCTAGCTACGCTTGGTGAATTTGGTATTAAAGCAAATGTGCTGGCTACATATATTTCAACAAATCTAGAAAAGAATCTTGATTCTGATTTTCATTAAATTAAATTCGTGCAATAAAATAAAGTAAATTTGATTATTTCGTGGCTGTTTGAATTAGGGTTGCTTAACTAACGGTAGAAATATATTTTAATAGCGTTTTGAGTGCCGCTAGCTGCACAGAATATATAAATATAAAATAGGATTATTAGGTTTCCTTTAGGTCTGATATCTAGAAAAACCATTGAGTAAATAGATTAGAGCCCTAATAATAGAACAATTGTTCTATTAAGACATCAGACTAATAGATCTTATAATAACCCGGAAGAGTTAGTACCGGCCAATCCAGTAAGATGTAAACACGCGCGACGAAATACTGATTTTAACGAAATACAGATTTTTAAATTAGACAATCGGAACATCATGTTCCTTTTCGGATTATTGACCGCATTAATTTGATGCAAGAAATAAAATATTATTAGTCTATTGTAGGTTGTCAGTGAGAAAAACCCTAGCGGGTCTCCGTTGACTACAGAGAGCGTCTACAGATACTACATTACGGCAATTTATACAATAATTCTAATTTGCTGTAAACAATATGTATGCTTTATGTCTCTCTAACGATGGCACTCTTTGCCTTGCCTGTATTTTAAGTTGTTATTTATTTTACATCTGCGCTGTTTTGTTAAAAATATATTTTATTTATTCTTCATACATTAGTCGAAATACACTTCCCGCTAAATTGAGATATTTTAAACCCAGAGAAGTATGTTTAGAGAAGTAAGAAGTAAGCTTAGATGTACTAAGCATAGATTTTTAAGCCAAGTTGAAAATTCAAAGCAAAAAATGCAATTTTATGCAAAACTCGCGGTATAGTGAGTCCAGCTTGCACTTGACCGTTACTTTTGTATTCGAGTCCCAGGCCCCCCTGAAAAATAATTAGATACGCCAATGAAATCCTAAGGCAGTTGCCTTACAAGTGATACGCACTAAGTAGTGTAGCAACTTAGTTAGTGAGTTAACCGAAGTTAAGAGGTTAATGCATTTAAATAATTAAAAAATACATTTTTTCAGTAAATTCAAAGAATACAATATAAAGCATGTCAAGAATGTTTATTGTTTGTTACTACCTACTTATTCTACAGAAGAAAACGATGCTGTTCATGGGGCATTACTTTTGATAGGTGGAAAGTTGTTTGCGTTGTATTTGCAGGTATGTTATATACACTATTTATTACAAGGGTTCACTTTTCATAATATTATGTATTCCAATATCTTATTTAAAATATAAGGTCGGGGCAAAAGTATTTTCGTATTGTTCATACAAAGGAAAATATTTTTTTAGATATAATTTTTTATTTATTAATAATATGTATATGCCATTTTGACCGATGACTTGTTGCCATCTTGTGGGTAGTGCCATAATCCCATTCCTTTAGAAATTTCGAGATTTTTGATTAGAAAAATCTGATTGGTAGTGTTCACAGTGTTTTTTGAGGTTAGCTTTCCGCTTCCTAAAGAGTTCTGCTATGACCGAAACAGGCGGAAATCTGATGAAACAAGGTCAGGGCTATACGGAAGATGCATCAACACATCCCAGCCAAGCTCTCTCAATTTTTGCTGCATGGCTATAGATGAGTGCGATCTGGCGTTGTCACGGTGGAACACCACGCCCTTCCTATTCACCAGCTCCGGCCGGTTTTTCTCAATAGCTTCTTTAACCTGATCATTTATTGACAGTAGAGGTCAGAATCGATAGTTTTACCCGGTGGCGAGAGCTCATAGTGGACGATTCCTTTCTATACCCACCATACACATAGCATCACTTTGTTCCAAGTCAGGCCGGGCTCCATGCTTCGACCATGATCTTTTTTGTGTAAAATTCTTATCTTAAATCACCCTTTTTTTCATCACCTGTAATCGACTGTTTAAGAAATGGTTCTGAATTATTACGTTTCAACAAAGAATCGCAAATGGAAACACGTTGCATTGGGTTTCTCAAGTTTTTTCTTGTACCCGGACTTTCGTAAATGACGTAAAACTGTTTAATGATCAACATTCAGTTCTTCAGCAATATCGTAGTTATTAATATGTCGATCTTGCTCCACTTTCTCAAATATGGCACTGATTTTATCTGTGATAGGGCATCCAGAGCGAACCTCATCTTTCACACCAAAATTTCCAGACTTGAAATGCTCGAATCACATTTGTGCTACTCTTATTGATACTGCATTAGGTCCGTTACCGTAATGTAAAAATGTGACGAACGCCGCAAATAAAATTTGTGCAATTTTATTTGCGGCGTTCGTCACATTTTTACATTTTTTGTAATAAAACTTTAAAATGTACCGAATTTCTTCGTCATATACGTTAAATTTGCTTGCTTGAAAAACAGTTGAAAAATGGCGGGAACTAGTTTTTTATTTATTTATTTCATCTTCAGAATGTCACCATTTAATGGTATTAAAACCAGCCAGTTACATTCAGTACAGCCAAAGAGGTTTGATTACTAATAATACATTTAAAATACGAAAATACTTTTGCCCCGACCTTATTATATTCTACATAATCATATAAAATCATATTATGATCGGAACGCGAAGCGAAAATTTCGGCTTCCTAATTCAAAACTTTTCATGTCAAAAATCGTGGTCACGAAGGATTTCTCTGATAATGGAGAAGTGGAGAAAGATAAAATTTATATCAGTGTAATAATCGATATTTCCATGCTAGTCCATATCCATACTTACATATATTATAAATGCGAAAGTAACTCTGTCTGTCTATCTGTCTCTTCTCCACGCCTTAACCACTGAACCGATTTAAATGAAATTTGGTACAAAGATAGTTTGAGACCCGCAAAAGGACATTCGATAGTTTTTATCCTGGAAACCCCACGGGAACGGAAACTAAGCGGGTGAAACCCAGGGACTTTTAAAATTTGTCCACGCGGACGAAGTCGCGGGCACAGCTAGAAACATAAAATTAAAATAACTCCTTCACTACATCTGCAATATAAAGTTTAAAATAATGTATGCTAATATAATATATAATTAGTTATAATGGTTGAATTATCTACATAAAAATACGTGAAGGAAAAATTTTGGACCCTTTTTAAAGACAATTGCGTGAACGGTGGAGTATGCAATTTGGCGCAGTTACAGTTTATAATGCGGAGGATTGCAGAAAATTAATATATTTAAATAAAATGCATTAAAAATATATTAAATTAATAAAAATAAATATTACACACACGACATTCATGTGAGATATTGATAATATACACACGTGTATTCTGTACGATATTTGCCTTACGGCTAAAGTTGCCGTACGGTTGTCGAACTTAAAAGAGATTTTATTGTTTAGTCTATGGTCGAATTTCGGCCACAGGCGATCGCTTGTACTTATTATTGTGCAAAATTTACTAAATAATAAATCCTTCCTACTAATATCATAAATGTGAATGTGTATGGATGGATGGATGTTTTTTACTCTTTCACGCAAAAACAGCTGAACCAATCTGGAATAGTATATAGGGCACAATTTATCCCGGAAAAATCAGTTTTCCCGTGGGATTCACCAAAAACTGTTATAATGAAGCGCACTGCAGGGCGCAGCTAGTGTTACTATACGTAATGAATTGCGGTACCCAAGGAAGTTACATACTACGTGCGCTTCAAAATCGTTCCGAAGAGTAAAACGACATCGGTGGAGTGTCTCTTTCTACTAAATAAATCGCCATTTGTAAGTGCGGCCGTGCGTCGTTTGCAAATTATTACTAACTAGCTGTTGCCCGCAACTTCGTCCGCGCGGACTTCGTTTACTCTGCACAGCTCCTCCCCCGTAGGTGACAGCGTGATAATGTGTAGCCTATATATTGACCCGACCTATTAGTAATATTCATGAAAATTTGAAGTAAATCCATGCAGTACTTTTTGAGTTTACTCCGGACAAACATACAGACAAACAGACAAACAGACAAAAATTCTAAAAACTATATTTTTGGCTTTGATATCGTTTGTAGATCACGCCCCAAGTATTCTTTTAAAAAAAATTTCAATATACAGTTTTGACTTTTCTACGATTTTATTATATGTATAGATTCTACAAATTTGATAATAATAGTACACAGGATTACTTATTAAAAATTGTCTAGTTTTAATTTTTGAAATCTTACATAGACAGAAAAGTTCATTACAATGAGCCGCTAACGTCATGATTAGGATATAAATTAAGCTAAGTTTTAACTTTGTTACTTTGAGAAACTACTTGAAATTTAAATAAGTCAGCATAGAATTTCCTTATAGCCAGCGGCCTATTCAGTATTCAATAAAGAGCCTGTTAATTACTTTAACTTTATGAAATGTCTTTTCACTGCTAATAACAAATAATGAGCCTGTAAATTATTTTAACTTTATGGAATGTCTTTTTGCTGTTAATAAAATTTAAGGTATAAGTATTTAATTAAAATTTTATTAACTAAGTAAAGATTTACGACTCAATAAAGCTTTTGAAATGAAATATCAGCCAATATTTAGCTCACTATTACCTGCAAATTTCTCGGCATATAATGTAACAACGGCGTGTAACAAAATAATGTAACCCCTGAGTTGATCCTGACCCCTTTCAAATAAATAGATCAACTGCCTTATTTTTGAGCAAATCGTAAGAGGCGAGAAAAT
The DNA here is from genome assembly GCA_036924255.1 of Apodemia mormo. NCBI lineage: Eukaryota > Metazoa > Arthropoda > Insecta > Lepidoptera > Riodinidae > Apodemia > Apodemia mormo. The sequence continues at coordinate 23,517,846 of JAUPFN010000007.1, read as the reverse complement.
GTTAATCTAGGGTAAAACACCCAATAGTCAGCCTTTTAGTGATAACTAAAGTTTGATTTAACTGTATTTTAAATATTAAATATACTAATTTTGATAATATTATAGAAAAAATCAACAATAACAAATTAAAAATAACAAATTATGTCAATTTTTACCAATAATCAGCCACCTTACTAAGTCAGCCATGTCTCACCCTGTAGTCAACCTGTTACATATTATTGTATGATGATGGCATACAAATTATTTATTAGTCATACTTTTACTAACTGACCCTAAACCTGACGAAATTAGCATATCATCAACATAGTTTTTCAAACAAAATTTCATCCCATATTTAAGTCTCGTAGTAGTTGGTTTTTGAAAAAAATCCTATGTTTGATCACAGATCTTCCACTATCTCCATGCCACATTTCATCAAAATCAGTTCAGCAGTTAAGCTGTGAAAGTTCAGACAAATAGACTTTCACTTTTATAATAATAGTAGGTATCGAAGTATCGTGAGACATTGTTAACTATTACTTAAAATTGGCTACACTCACGTTTAATCGACGTAGGTTCCGACTAGTTTCGGACCTCAAATTAGCTACACTCACATTTAATCGGCGTAGATCGGACTAGTTTCGGACCTCATATAGGTCCGAAAGTAGTCGGACCTACGCCGATTAAACGTGAGTGTTGCAGATTTTAATTTATTATTAAGAATGTCTCACGATAATTTTAATAATTTTATCGAAGTATGGAGATGGCTCTCTAGATGGAAAGAGAAACCATCGCCTATAGACACCAAAAATATTAACAATGCGTTGCTGTCCTTGTGGTGGAGTCTTAATGCCACTTGCATAAGTTTACCGGCTACCTTACGGTATTAACGCTATTGTGATAGAAATAGGTAATACGGTGGTACCAAATACCCGGCGAAACCATTTAACTACCTAGTAGTCACGATGGAAGTAACAGGTGTAGCCAATCGGTCACCTTTTACGACCTGCCAAGCCAGAACGACTGTTGGCCTATTATACAAAGGAACCCGGCCCAACACGGGGGAAATCAGTAAGGATTTTATCCTAGAAATGGCTGGTACCATATCTTTGACGTCTATTATTCACAAATGGGTCGGTTTTTTACCTTCAGGAATAATATTGGGGTCATGATTGGATTAATAGGATTATCACATTATAAAGGGAAGCCACATATTGCTACGACTATTCAACAATCTCTTAGTTTTTTTTTTATAGAAGAGGAAGCAAACGAGCAAGAGGTGCACCTGATGGTAAGTGATCATCGCCGCCCATGGATATCTGCAATACCAGAGGTCTTGCAGTTGCGGCCTTTTAAGAATGAGTAAGCTCTTTTCTTAAAGGTCCCTATATCGTATCCATTCGGAAATACTCCCGCCGGTAATTGGTTCCACAACAGAGTAGTGCGACGTATAAAGTGTCGGGAGAATCGCACAGTTGTGGATTTCCAGACATCGAGATGGTGAGGATGGAACTTCAAATTTTAACGCGATGTCCGATAGTGGAATTCGGCGGCAGGAATTAATCCAAATAACTCGTTGGAACACTCCCCATGATATATACGATAAAAGATGCAAAGAGAAACTACATCTCTGCGCAATGCCAAAGAGTCAAACTGTTTCGAAATAACCTGGTCGTCAACGATTCGAACCGCTCTAATGCGATCAAGAGGAAGAAGCTGGTACTGGGGAGCTTCGGCCCAGAGATGCGAACAGTACTCCATGTGAGGCCGAACCTGTACCTTATAAAGTTGAAGGCGATGGGCCAGCAAAAAGTACTGTTTCGCTCTGCTGAGCACACCGAGCTTTTTGGGGGTTAATTTAGCCTTGCCTTCCAAATGACCGCGAAACTGAACGTAATTCGATATGTCGACTCCCAGGATTCCGTCTTTCTCTTCTTTGGTCAACACTAAGCTTGGCCTCATTTGCGGGGGAAAATTTTTGCTTATATAATACGTATTAATATATAGTATATACAAATATCATAGATTTATATTGAAGAGTAGAATTATGGACATTTTCTTTTCTTACAATCGGATTTTCCCCGTGTTGGTTTCGGGCTCCTTGGCGACCGATTGGTTATGCGAGTCACTGCCATCGTGGCTACTAAGTGGTAGAGTTCTGCATTGTCTCGCCCGGGTCTGGTACCATCTTTTTACCTATTCTTTCCGCAATAGCGTCAGTGCTTGTCCCTGTCGTGTTCCGGCTCGAAGTGTAGGGTAGCCGGTAAACTTATGCACGTGGCATTCGACCTCGCCACTAGATAGCAACACACCATTAACATCTTTGGTGTCTATAGGCGATGGTTGACTCTTCCCATCAGAAGAGCCATCTGCTTGTTTGCTATCTTATGATATAAAAAAAATAATGTGAAATGTTTGTTTAAAGGAGGAACGACGTTTCTGGGGAGTGCAGTCGGCTCAATACACTGGTATTTGGCGTCTCCTTCCGTGGTTGCTTGACGTTGCACGCGAACCCGAAGATAAGGAAATATTTTCTTTTGAAATTTAAATATTATTTTGTTAATTGTTGTCGTTTGTTTTACCTTTTTTGACATTATGTGATTTTTGGCGTTTTGTTTATATACTAATATATGTATTTTACTTTGTTTTTATTTTTATTTCCATTGGTTCAGCCATGTTAACGGGGTGGTAGATGAAAGGTTAAAAAAACAAATATAAAATGCGAGTGTGGAAATATGTAGGTACCGGGGTAGACCAAAACAAAATACACCATAGTCAGGATGATCGGATGCTGTCCGAAAATGGTGTCAAGAGTCTTCACAATCGGCGTGTTTGTATAAAGAAAGTAATGAATGTGGAGACAGCAAGACAAATCTGCAAGGGTCATGACATAATATTATGGAAATCTATTCTCTCTGGTTACCCCGTAAAGGATCTGGCGTGATGTGTTTTTTATTTATTTATTAGGAATGTCTTTAATAAACAGATGCCAATCATGTAAAATCGTATAATGAACTGTCATTTAATAAGAATTGGAAATTCCATTGCTTATCGTAATTAACTAACTTCATAACTTTTTCACTTTTGCAGCGTTTTGATATTAAAGCTTTGTCCTTCTAAATTGACTTAAAACAAAATTGGCAAATTTTAGGTGCTACATTCAATACAAAACAGTATATTGATGTTTTCAAGAAAAACCAGGCCAATACTTAGAGAGTCTTTATTTTTATCAATATTTTTACAAAATAAAAAATCAATTTATAATATCTATGATAACAACAATGATGTGTAGTTGAATTTGTTTAGGAGTAATTGTGAGGTTTGCTCTAAAAAGGGAGTAATCTAATGGCGTATCAATATATATAATGCTTCAAGTTTAATATAATTAACTTTAGCAAATTTATTGCAAATTTGATAATTGCAGTATTATAAAACCATATTCTTTATTTTTGTGTTCCGAAATGGTAAACTTTCTTTGTTTATAGTTTTGTATAATTGCAAGCAAACAATCAATTGTTTACTTACTGAGAAAATATTCAATCCTACTATAGAGTATGAATTCCCGAGCCTCTAAAAATATTTATTGTAGAATAAATACGTAAGTGATAGAGTAAATCTCTATTATAACGATTACAGTTTACAAAAAAGGAATACACTAATAAAACATACCATATTGTTACTTTATTATGAAAACATGCTGAATTTATCCATATTTAGACTAACGTAAGTAATAACATTAAAGAATCGAGAACATTATGACGAGACGCAGCAAGCCGAAGTACATTGCAAATATCCGTCTAGATCACTTTTATACATTTTGTTTATGAACTATCGCACACGATGTTGAAGTAGCGGGAATATTTACAAGGCAGAATTTGTGGACTGCAATGCGACCCATCGCGCACAGTGTGCACCAGTGTGCTATGGCGAACGCACTAAATCAGGAAAATATAATTGTATTCGCCAAACATTTTTACAACAAATGGATCCATTATCCATGTCCATACATCACATTTTCTTTGTTTACAAGATTTATGTTTTATTTTGTCTTCAATTAATTGGCAAATAAAAAACTTTTTGTGAAAACTATCCATAACGTGCAGTCCGGTAGTATGCTGAACTCAAAATCCGTAAATGAAGCTAGTTGAGTAGCTAGAACAATTATGGGCAACAACATAATATGGGGTACATTTTTAAATCCGGACAAGACAAACATTTAAAAAAAAACTTTGTGAAATATAACATTTAAAAAAAATATAACATTTTATATTATTTTAAAAGTCACATTTGATTAATTTTAATATAATGGAACTTCTTAAATGTTGCGTCTAATATTTTTTAAAAATTAGTAAAGTAACACTCTTAACAGGGCATTCTGTAAATGTCTCCAAAGTATGTTATTTTTATGGTTATGTATTTTGGCTACGCACTTACAACTCGTTTTATACTTCTGGCAAACCACAACAAGATCAACATCTTTCTGTTTATTCTAGCATATTTCGAGTGCCAATTTTACTATTTTTATGATACTGTTATTAAAATGAAAGAAAAAATATCAAATAAATAAAAGTCAACTTAATTGACATTTTGTCAACTTTCTCGCAAACGAACCTCGAGATAATAATTGATGTCAGTAACGTAATACCACTTAATTAATCATCGAAATACTTGTTGTTCATGACGTCATGTATCCAAGTTACATAGCCCGATGTTCTTGTATATATTCCGTACTTGCCGCGTTTTCCACATCCATCGCCGAAACTTGTTATACCCTGCAATACATTTCAAAAATACAATTATTTTATATCTAGAGGTATAAGTAGTTAAGAGAATATAGACAGTACACAATATTTTGATTATATTATAAAGCAAATAGCACCCCTATTTGGTTTATAATATAATTAAAATACTGTGTGTACTGTAATTCTCACTATTTTAAACTTAAAATTTATTAAACCAGTTTTGTTTATTCAGTTATAGTTTAATCAAGAAGCACCTTTTCCATTCCACCTTTTGAAAAAACGTCTACCTTCACCAAAACTATCATCAAATGTCATTCGACGCGGAATGGCTCCTAGAAACTTTTTGAAAAAATTCAAGTGACGCTGAAAACAGAAAAAGTATTTTTCATTATAAAATATTATAATGAAAAACCATTCATTAATAAAGAGAGAGGTTTAATTTTTGTAAATATGGATCTCAAAAAATATTTTAGATACCTCAGTCAGATTTTTTTTACAAAAGAAGCATGAAATTTCCTACACTTTTTCCTTAGCCATTATTGACAATTTTAATTTAATTATTAAAATTACAGAACAAATAATAATTCCGTGGTTAAAATAATACTTATTACGGGTTTACTATCCGTAATGAGTAACTATACAAATTTATCGGCCAGCATTATTTACATTTTTTATTAGCGTTATTCAAAAAATTAGGATCCGTGACGAATTGGGATCAACTCGTGTTATCACTCCTTTCCTCGTGTGAGGACATCATAACTATACACTAGGCAACTATTTATGCACTTCTGTGGTATTTTTTACTGAAAAAGTATCGCACTTTTAGGTTTGAGCTTTGACGTGGTAGTTTAAATTCATGTCAAGATGTGATCTACCATTAAAATACCATTTTATAAACATTAAAAAAAATAAAAGATACATGTTGTATTAGAATTTATTACTACTAACGCCATCTATTATAAAACTAACGAGTTAAAATGCTACAGAACTACACTAGGCAACGATCTATTTTACTGAAAATATCGCACTTTTAGGTTTGAGCTTTGGTGTGGTAGTTTTAATTTATTTAATTCATTTTCATTCTCTCCATTTTAATACAATATTAATCTATTAATGCACTTGTATTTTTAACTTTCCTCTACGTATGTATATAAGGAAGTTACTGATTTTGCTCCGATTATCAAAAATCAAGTTTTCACCAGATGTCCACGTTTTGAGGTCCCAGGAACCTTCTTCGACTATTTTTGCGATGACGTCAGTATATCTATATGTATATTTGTGTGTGTGTGTGTGGGTGTTTGTATATCTGTGTGTGTCTCATAACTTTGAATGGCTGGACCGATCGAAATGCGGTTGATGGCATTCGATTGGATTCTGCTCAACTTAGACTTCCTAAAATTTTGAACCCAATGGGCCCAAGGGATTATGAGAAATTTTGAAAAAACCTAAAAAAAATTTTGGCGAAACCTTTTTTTTATATAGCTTCCAGATTAATGTACCGATTGTGTACAAAAACTAATCAGCTCTATTCCTCAAAAATTACGTCTAATGCATAAATTGCATAAAAATCGGTTTATCCGTTTGGAAGCAAGCGCGGACGAAAAATTTTGAACAGTTTTTACGACATAACTTCGAAATATTTCAACTAATCATTTTTTATTATTCTACGATATTTTGCCACTTTACGAATGCCGTTTTAAAAATCAACATCGAATCTTATTTTCTAAAGTTACAGCTTTTCAAATATTAAATTTAAATTGTTTTTAGCACTTAATATTTTTGAAATAACTTTCAGGCTAATATACCGATTGAATTCCAAATCTTATCAGCTTTTCCCTTTAAAAACTGTGTCAAGAACCGTTAATTGGATAAAAATCGGTCAATTTGTTTGAGATCTCTCAATGACGAAAATTAAAAAAAAAGATTTTTTGACGTTGCTTCGAAATTTTTGAACCTACCGATTATTTAGCTAAAACAATATTTAAATTGAGTTGAATGCGATTTGAAAGATCAAAATCGATCATCGTTTCCAAAAGAAATTGTTTCAAAAATCGATATTCTGTCATTTTTATTATTGCAATCTATTATTGCATGTATGATTGTTTCGTTGGTTCATTCATAAGTGTTTTCTTGCTGTTTTTTGTGACTTAGCAATTGAGACATTTCAATATTTCTCATAACTGAAAAAAAAAATCTATGCTAATAGTTTTTACTCTTTTTAGCTTGAAATACCTTAATTTAGCGGAAAGTTTCAGGGGTGGCCTGCAAGGTCAACCGTTTACAGATTTTTCACAATATGATTATTGTGTAACAGTACTGTGTATTAATTGATCAATATTGTATTGAGATCAATTTCCAATCTTAGCCCGAGGGTAAAAAGCTAAAAATGGGTCGTAGCCCGTATCCCCGAACAAGCAGGCAGAGGAACGAAGCAGAGGTACAATGTGTGCATCCACGATTAGCTGAAGATACGTCTTTGTCCCACAATGATAGGCTATTACCAACCGGGCACTTTTCCAATACCGGGCAACGTTGTTATTATTACAAAATTGAAAAAACACATTTTTTATTTGCCTGACTCGGAAATCGAACTCCGATGGTTTCTCTAAGAAAAATTCAAAAAATTTATTCGCTGAGTTTCTACCGTCAATTTTTCGTGCCTGCGGTAAGTCCAATATAAAATAAAACAAACCAATAAAAAAAGTCCAATGACAATTCTAAACATATTTGAAGGTAAATTAAATGAAACATTTTTTGATTTCGAAAATCGATGTGAAACCAGGAACTTACCGATTTTAGAAGTAAAAAACTATTTATCTAAGCGAAATGTTAAAAATGTATTTTTATTTATAAAATCAACTTTCATTTTTAATACCAATTTCCTTGAAACCTCTTTTATAAGAAAGTATGTAGTGATTCCTTACTTTTATGTTTATGTTTCTGTATTTTGAATTTGTCTTACGAGAGTTAATTGGCTACTTACATTTTTTATGTATTTTGTTATGTTTTCCTTTCTATTTAATGCTGTATTAATACTATTAATGTTTTTATTTATAAACATTTTCCATTATTTTGATTTTCATAATTTTGACATGACACAATGTATGTCAAAATTATTTTCTTAAAAATTAAAATTATGTCTTCTAATAAGTTTCTAATAAATGTACCCCTAATATAAAAAATAAAATTCAAATATCTTTAAGTTTCGACATTGTTCCGTCCTTGGGCCTGTAAATACCCAAGTTGGCCATCATCGAGTCAGCCATCGCTGGGAACTTGTAACTAAAAGTATCAGGAAGAAGTCTTGAAGAAAAGTCTTGAAGTTGCAGTCTCTGGAGCCTTCTCTGCTGGTCCAGAGCCGGGACAGTTCGGGCCAAAGCCGTCAAGACGCTTCTACGCACGCTGTCTACTGAGCGCGCACCCTTCTGTGTGCGTGCCAGTTGAGCGCGCGCCCCTCGACGTGCGTGCCAGTTAAGCGCGCGTCCTTCTGCGCGCATGCCCGAGCGTGCGCCGTTCTACGTGCTTCCTGTACTGTACTACGTGCCCGTACTCCGTTCCAGTACTACGTGTCAAGTTCCTCGTATTCCTCCACGTGCATCTACACCAGCGCGACTCCAACTTATACGCTTGACCCGGGGAGTCCAATTAATATTTAATGCCGGACTTTGTCTTCTGACATTATATGATATTTTGTACTGCATTTCATTTAACCTTTCCCCTTGTGCCACCAGGTTTCTCGAACTTCAGGAGTCTGATGACAGCTTATCTTGTGACTTGGATTCTCTCCCTCTACTCTCCGTAGAGGCTGACGGTCTAACGTTATAAGTACCATAAATAAAAATTGATTTCTATCAATATTAGACTTTAATAGCGAAGTGGTGGCGCGAGATAGATCTTGAGTTGCCACATATTATAGGTAGACCAGAAAATATGGTGTAAAATATGTAGATAACCTTTATATTAATTGTTCTCTGTAGATAACATTGATAATTATAAAAATCGTGTTTTAAAGAGAACAAGAAAATGTTAAAGATTTTTTCTTATTAGTAAGTACTAAAAAAATTTAGTCTTAGAAACAAGTTTTTTTGTTGGTTTTATTTTCCTGCGCCCCCGTAGACTAAAGCCTGACGACGCCTTTGATGCGAATATAATGTTTGGGTGAAAATACGCTGATTTTTTTAGGTTAGATATTTATAAGAAAAAGTCTATACGTTAAAAGATGTAATTGTCATAAAAAATCTTTCCTAACAATATTACTAAGTAGTATAACTTTGCGAGCCTTTACAAAGCTCTGCTTATTGCTAGTTTGTAGTGGAAAATATCGCTTACAGCGTATGGTAGCGCTTTTACGCTCGCTAATCGAGGCTATGATTGAATTATGAAACAATGAATTTTTGAAAAAATAAATAGCTTTATGGCAAATTATGAGTTGCGTATAAATTATGCATTTTTAGCGCAACTTAATTTTTTTTATGTTTCCAGGTGCTATTTTGCGTCAAAAAAAAAGGTATCTAACCTTGATCGTAATTTTTGCTAAATGTGACCAATTTTCACCCAACAAGTACTTTCCTGGCCAAAAAAGAAATTATTAGTGAACAACAGGCTATATTTTACATTTTGAATTAGTTAAAATTCAATTTACCCATTTTTATGTTTGCCCGTAAGTTTGATAGCTCAGAACTATTTTGAGAAATAATAAATAGACTTTCCAGTCGGAAAGCTTGAAATTGACAAGTGTGTGTGCAAACTATGAGATAGAGTTCCATTAGGTACGTTTTGCCTGGGTTAGCATCACCGCCTTACCTTTGCCGCAATAGATTCAGTATTTATTAATGAATGAATGAATGAATACTCTTTATTGCGCACCAAATTTAACTAAACAGATTATGTACAGTACTTATAGCTAATAATTATGTATATAGTGGGTACACAAAGGCGGTCTTTTCGCTAAAGAGCGATCTCTGCCAGACAACCTTTAAGTAAAGGAGATCTTATAATTAATATATTTTAGGTAGTGGTGCCATTAAATTAGGTGACATAATTTCCAAATACAATCTATATTATAAATTTTTTAATATTAACTAAATAAATATATGTATAAATAATATAAATACATACGACGATATATATGTATATATTTATTATTGTTTTGTTTAGGTTCCAAAAGCAATGCCTGTAACATATACCCCATCGCTTAACCTATTCCTGCCGCAATAGCGCCAGTGCATGTAACGGCCGTTTTCTTCCGGTTTGGAGGGTATGACAGGCGGTAAACTTATGCATGTAGCATTAGGACCCCGCCATAAGAATATCAACGCATCATTAACATTTTTGGTGTTTATAGACGATGGATATCTCTTCCCATGAGGAGAGCCATCTGCCTGTTTTCTATATTATGATATAAAAATATTGTATGGTCTAAAGATAATACAAATACCTGTAAATAGTATCGCATCGTGCGATCTCTACACAGCAAAGGACCTCCTGAATCGCCAGCACAGGAATCTCGTCGACCACGTCCGGCGCACACCATATTGTCAGTTATAGCATACTGCCAGTACGAACGACGACACACGCCTTGCTGAATGGTGGATACCTGGTGAAATATAATTTCAATATAAATTCTTAAAAATATTATTAATACGTCAAGCGGTGGACCATTTACAAAAAACTTCGCGCACGGAGGAGTCTGAAATCTAACAAATAACGGTTGTCCCAGGAATAAACTTTTTTTTTATTAATAACAAGCTGAGTTTTTGTGTACAGCTTCGTTTTGACGAAACGCCCATATTAATTTCTGTCTTCGAAAAATCTTGAATCTTGATTTTTTTTGTATATCTAATAAAGATATATAAAAAAGAAAACTAAAGTGTTGGACTAAGAAAAAATTCCAATTTACGTGTAGGACAAAGTAACCCTTGAATTATAATAATAATTAACAAGCTGTTGTAAGAAAGTTATACTATTTCCATTTTTTATTTTCTCGATGACAATACTAATTTTAGAGTTGTAGTGTTGTGACCAAATTAGTACGGATATAGATCGCAAATATTTATTATATTTTGAACAAAGACAAATATAGCAAAAACATTCAAATATATTTTTTCGAGGTGGATGTTTGTTTTAATTTGTCACACGCAACAACACGGTCGTGCTAGTCACTACATTTGTGTTCGTTGAGTTTTTTCACATTATCCATACTTTATGTGATATGGTCATATTTACGCAGTCCGAATATATAACTTTTTTAACTTTTAAAAAAGTTATATATTCTTTTTAACCGAAAGTTTTAACTGTTCATTGGTAATATCAGTATAACAAATGTCCGCGTAATCTAGGATAGGCAACAATAATGCATTAGCTAGTGTAATTTTACTTTTTAAAGGTAGGAAGTTTTGAAATCGTTTTAATGCATGCACTGAGGCAAAAATTTTACTACTAAGTTCACTTACTTAAAGTGACCACGACAAATTATTGTTGCTCATATAAATTCCCAGGTTTTTACGGAATTAAGGTAAGAGAGACTTACGATTATATATATATATATATATAAGGTAAGAGAGACTTATTTTAATAAAGAAATTTTTACTATCTATACCTATCCACAAAATAATGACATACATATATTATAAAGATTACAGGAAAATGCCTAATTTCATTAAGATTTAATGATACAAACCATAAACATAAAATATATACCATAAACAACTAATATCAAACACAGTGTATCATATTTCTGTATCAAAAGACTCCCTTGCGTCAATTTCTCATGCTCAATATAATATGTTCACAAATATGTTAACGGCTTGAGGCAGTACTTTGTTTTTGTTACATCTCCATATTATCGCCTTAAACACTACCAGCATTTCATATGAAAAAAGTGACACAGCGTTTTGTAAATCTCAAACAAAACTCTTTAGTAAAGGAAAAACACGGCTTTCTCTAGACGAAATACTTTTTATTTAGTGATCCCGCATGATATTCCAATTTTGATGTCAAGACAACCATAATACCCTTTTTAGTATAATGCCATGTTTTTTCATTTCTCGAAGATATCAGATATTATTGCTTTTTTATGATACTCGTTACTCTTTTTATAAGCATAATCATATTTATATTAGTAACAAGATATATGTCATACATCGTAAGATTTCAAAAGCTCGAACTCATGTATTCTTAAAAAGTTGACGGCAGTTAAGGTTTAGCATACTTTCTATTGAAGTTATGCTTACAGTTCGTAATTCATATTCTCGTAACGTTTTGATCAAATTTAATCAGATCGAAGCAGCACCTAAGCTGCACGTCAGTGATGCATCTCATATATTGCTACCGTATCTATCGTATGCTATCATTCAAAAGCAGTGAAATATACATTATAAAAACCAGTTTTTTTTTAACTTCGCGCTACAGCAGTTACTAATTTTGCCCCGATTTTCGAAAACCGAGTTTTAACCAGATCTCTACGTTTGAGACCCTAGAAGCCTTTTCCAACTATTTTTACGATGACGTCAGTATGTCTGTATGTATATGTGTGGGTATGTATGTAAACATCGGATATTCTTCTCTTTTGAGCCTAAAATACCTCAATTTAGCGGATGATTCAGGATGGCCTGTATGTGCAACCAGTTTTTTTTTGTAATTTTTTGACTCTTTATGCAAAAAGACACCAAAGATGTTAATAGCACGTTGTTATTCTTGTGGCGCTTACCCTCCAAACCTGAACACGACAGTGACAAGCACTGACGCTATTGTGGCAGGAAAATGTAAAGGCAGTGATACAAGACCTGGGCTGAACAATGTAGAACTTTACCACCTAGTAGCCACGATGGAATGGAATGGATGACTCCTATAGCCAATGAATCACCTCTTACAAACTGTCTGGCAGAACGGCAGATCTGTTTTTCAAAGACATGGGGAACTGAAAATATTACATACTTAATATAATTTAAATATTGCTATGAAATAATCGGTATGCTTAGTGTTCTGTAGCTAAAACGGAGAATATGAAACATTTTTTTTAATATCATAAGATGGGAAGCAAGCAGATGGGTCTTCTGATGGAAAGAATCAACCATCACCTATTCCTGCCGCAATAGCGTCAATGCTTGTCACCGTCGTGTTTCAGTTTGGAGGGTAAGGTAGCCGGTAAACTTATGCATCTGGCATTAGACCTCACCACAAGATAGCAACGCGCCATTAACATCTTTGGTGTCTCTAGGCGATGGTTGACTCTTTCCATCAGGAGACCCATCTGCTTGTTTGCTATCTTAACATATATAAAAAAAAATTGTTAATTACACCACTTATAAGTCAAGAACGACAGGGCCAATTTTGTCGCGATTTTTGTGGGTTTGGGTTGTCTTTGTCCAGAATACATGTATGCTAAAAAGTATTAAAATATAACATTCATTGATAAAAAAAAAACAGTAAAATATATCAGTCTAGCTGTTCATCTAGCAGAAGAGCAGATGATTTATTCTTCAAAGGAGGCCTGGACCATTCCGGGAAAAATATAGGTAACATACCAGCTATTTCAAAGGATTGTCTGGGCAAAAAATTATCTTGTCAAGTTGGTATTCCTGCTTCGGTTACTTTAGTTTTCAATTTTTTGTTGCTATTGCAATTGTCGGGGTGTTAAATTTAAATCTTACAATAACATACATTATCATGTAACTATATCATCGTTACATAATAATCTTTGTTATTTTAGGCCGTTCTCTATAAACAATATGGCTGCTACTTTGTTTGTGCTTGTATAGACATCTGTTTACACAATTTGTACTCAGCCTAAAATTATAATATTAAAAGGGAATAGACATATTTAGTAGGCTACGTAACCTTTTGTGAAACTTTATTCTCGTTCCGATTTTTCAGTACCTAAGTACCTATCATTAATATTAAGGAAATAAATATTTAAAAATAATACAGCATCAAAATCTGTCAATTTATACATTTATAGGGAGCAATCATTCAAGTATCTTTAGGTGCTTGCTTGCTATTCTAACAAATTAATTATTTAAAAGAAACATTACATTTACGCTTCTCAAAGCGTATATAACACCAGTTTTGTCATAAGCTGGCGCTGGCGTAATCTCGTCTTTATCAAACAGTCCGTAAATACACATATCTATAATACCCATTACATGTGCGCAATGCGGATGCGAAATGGCACAACTCAATATAGATTTACAGTTACATAAAAAAATCTGTAAACGGTTGACCGTGCGGGCCATCCCTGAAACTTCCCGCTGAATTAAGGTATTTTATGCTCAAGGGAGTAAAAACTATTAGCATAGATTTTTTCAGTTCAAACATCTATTTCGTTAAAAATGGCAGCATATTGATTTTTGAAAAGCTGTAAAAATATATTTTGGAAATGATGATCGATTTTGATCTTTCGAATGGCATTCAACTCAGTTTTTGAGATCTAAAATATTTCTTTAGTTACATAACCGATAGGTTCAAAAATTTTGAAGCAACGTTACAAAACATTTTTTTCAAAAATTTTCGTCATTGATAAATCCTAAACGAATTGACCGATTTGATCCAATTAATAGTATTTGACGCAGTTTATAAAGGAGAAAAGCTGACAAGATTTTTAACTCAATCGGTGATAAAGTCTGAATTTTTTTTTAATACTTAGAAAGTTAGCGTAATTTTTATAATTGAAATCTTTTACTTTTTAAAATTTGATTCGATTTTGATTTTTAAAACGAAATTTTACGTAGCATTTTTAGTGCTAAAATATCGTAGAATACCAAAAAAAAATATTTGTTGGATAAGTTCGAAGTTATGTCGAAAAACACTTTTTCAAAAATTTTCGTCAACGATTACTCTCAAACGGATAAACCGATTTATGCAATAGACGTAGTTTTTTAAGAAATAGAGCTGATTAGTTTTTGTACTCAATCAGTACACTAATCTGGAAGTTATGTTAAAAAATACTGTTTCGCTAAAAAATTTTTTTGGGTCTTTTCAAAATTTCTCAAAATCTTTTGACCTGACTTGGTTTTTCTGACTGGAATTTTCAGTAAGTCTAAGTTGAGTGGAATCCAATCGAATCATCAGTACCAGCCATCAACCACGTTTCGATTAGTCCAGCTAATCAAAAGTTATGAGATGTTTACATACACACATACATACACATACAAACATACCGACGTCATCGTGTAAATAGTCGGAAAAGATTCCTAGAATCACAAAACGTGGAGATCTGGTGAAAGCTCGATTTTCGGAAATCGGGGCAAAATCAGTAACTACCTTATCTACATACGTAACGGGAAGTTAAAAATCACAAAAACAAGTGAATAGATTGGAGTCCAGCCTAAGCCATGGATTGTAGTCAGAGAACATTCCAAAAACAATATCTAAAACATGAAGGCCACGCCAGTTTTTCACCAATTTCTACGACCTACTAAATTTGACTATTATTACAGATTACACAAATACTAATAGACACGGTGTTGGGCAGGGATAAATGGACGCTCATAGTAAATACTTGTAAGTATCAAACGCATCTATATTACATTGTGAAAAGCAGAAATATGCTCTGCTGTGCTAATTTATCGTGCCGAATAAGCCAAGCCAAACAAAGCCAAGGTTCAAAAATACCCCTGGAAGAATTTTATTTTATCAGTAAATACTATAACTATGTATATAAATGCAAGCTACACTGACGACCTAATAAACGACCTTGAAAGGCGTATCCAGTTTAATCCGTGACTATTACATCTACTAGCATTACGAGTATGTCTTGTATAATCGTATACAGTACACATGACACACCCGACACGAATAACAACATCACCATGGACGTCTATGACTCAGTATTATTCCAGCACCAAATAGGTACAACCGGCTGGTTGAGGCAACCAGCCGGTGGGACAAACGATCTATACGTTTGTCTAAATCTCTCATCATAAATCCCGACTACACGGTTAACAGGGAGTCGGTCTCACATGAGACAACTTAGGGTCACAGCATACATATCAACTCGGAAAAAGAACGTCACCGTATCAACTGGAGTCGGTCAGTATTATTTGTATGAAACTTCCTACTGCAACACACGCTAATCAGAATCGTAATGCTATTGATTAGCCTCGGGATAAGTTAAAGAACCGATACACGATAAAAGCGATACGGTGTGGTCAAATTGCAGAAATTGCAGGTCCCGCGGCCGTGCTTTCGGTCTGCCATCCCCGCACTTGCGGCTCACCGTCCTTGCACTCCACTCCTTAGCTCACAGCACACGACTCTGCTGTAAGCACACCGTCTCCTAGCAGTAGCCGAGTTGACATACCGAGGCTGCCGACTCATTTACGTACTCACGTTGACGGCGAGATGAAAGACAATATGATAACGATCCCTTTCCAAGTTGATAGATGTGCAATTACCCTTAGACGGAAGCCTTAAAAAATAATCGAGTAATCTGCTTGCTGGAGGGGCAAAATAATTCCACGAATTAAAGCAGATACGTCCTTCAAGGCAATTTCTTAGGATGTCAGTATAGCTTGCATTTAAACCCAGAAAATACAGAATTTATAGTACTTACCGACGAAATAAAATCACTCCAGTGTCCAGGTGTATTTTTTTGTTTGTTGGTGTTTTTACAGCGTAACATAAAGAAAAAATTTAAAAAATAGTATTAGTTTCTACTAAGATATCGCTTGATGTCATCTTTATAATTGAAAGACGATACTATTTTTACAATCTTCCTTTTTGTCTGTGACTAGGACCTTTGTTACTCATATCAAAGTAAAAAAGCAAATTTCCGATCAAATATTCCTTGGGTGAAAGAAATTTTACAACCCAAGAACGCTGGTTCGCAATTTCACAAAGTAGAAAATTATGTTTACAGGTAAAGTAAGTAAAAGTATGTCTTTAAAAAATATTTACTTGGGCCTCATGAAGTATTCTTGTTCCGTGCACGTCGGTGGCACGCTTTTTACCCCAGCCTAGTATAACACAAGTTGTATGCGGGGGTAAAATTTGATTAGGTGACGGTAAACACGCAAATCCATGTCCCAAATCTGGTCTCGCTGGTTGAGGCAACCTGCAAATTAGAAAACATATCAGTTTTTAAGCTTGATAATTGTTATTTTTTTTCATAACTCGGACAAAAACCGAGTTATGAAAAAAAAAACAAATATCAAGAGTTATAAAGTCATATGTTAAAAACATATGATTTTTTAACGTATTTACTAAATTTTTAATTATGTAACAATTTAGTTATATCTTTTTTTATGTCATAAAGTAGCAAACAAGCAGATGGGTCTCCTGATGGCAAGAGTCAAACATCGCCGATAGACACCAAAGATGTTAAAGGTGCGTTGCTATCTTGTGGCGAGGTCTAATATCACACAAAAGTTCAAAGATACCAGATAAGACCAGCATATTGTAACTATACGGTGTAAAAATATATAAAACTTACAATTTACAGTGTTTTTTTTGTTGTTGTTGTTATTTGTATCTTCTAAAAATACTCAAATCTTGAGAGGACAACCGATGTATTCATACATCTCAAAACCTACTACTTTCAATTCACTAAACGAAAAGGTTGTCTTCGTGAACAATGGGACAAATTGATTACTCTAGATATGTATTTAATTTTTTAATTGTTAGGTTATACTTATTGTCGCAAAGTAGGAATCACGAAACATATTATAAGTTATCTGTTTAACAATTTTAAACAGTGTATTCATCGGAAAATTTATGACATTAGAAACATTAAATTTAAAAGTTATATTGAAATATTTTGTTTTCTTTCCTTTTTTTATATTTCTGAAAGAGAACAAAATGGTCTACCTATTACCCAATATCATGCAAATCCGTTTAGCCAATGTAGCGTCTTTTATCTTACATAGCAGAGCATACAAGTTGATGAGTCTTTTGGTGGCAAAAGATAACCATCGCCTTTAGAGATCAAAGATGTTAATGGTGTGTTGTAGTCTGTGTAGCGGGATGGTAATATCACATGTATAATATCAAAACCAGCTACCTTACTCTCGAGACTGGAATACGACAATAATGAGTACTGAGGCCACTGCGGCAATAAAATGTAGAGCTTGTCCACGCGGCGCGTTGCATTCATGTAATGTCAACGTAGCATCATCGTTGCGTCGACTTTGCGTTTCCATTCGAATAAGTATAGTGTACACACGGTACACAGTACATACGAGGGACTGAAGCCTTCCAAGACAACGCGCCTTGTAGACAGATTCTAAGGCGGTAGTACCAAACTCGAACGAAACGTGGCGGATTATTATATATACGTAACGTTTTTTTATTTACTTCTTACATATAAAACACTGCAATTATTGAACACACATCGCTGAATGCGTCATGGTTATAATTTGCTCCCAGCTAATCTGCAACAACAGACTTCCGATTTCCTATACATCTAAAGCCCTACGTCCGATCTTCTCCAAATTGAAGTCGATCCAAAAGAAAGTATACCCTAATATAATAAATGAACACAAAGACTGGAAAAACCTTAAAAACAACAAAGAAAAATATCGACTCGCGGGATTTGAACCTGCGACCATCTCCCTAAAGCCTAATCGATCATATAGCAAAGAAGAATTTCGCCGCCTCGAGCCTGTCGACACTAGCTCAGTGGAAGAGCGTCCCGGCTTTAGGGAGATGGTCGCAGGTTCAAATCCCGCGTGTCGGTATTTTTCTTTGTTGTTTTTAAGGTTTTTACAGTTTCCCAAGCACGGGGTGAGTGCTGTAACACAAAAATAATTACAAAGACTTACATTATTCCCAAGTGACATAGGTTTATCACACATTTTATATCACTTTTTCAGGGAAATGGAGACCTACCGCGAGCTATATATACCTCGGAATGTGGCTAGTAGAGGATATTATTATTCTATAGTTAACAAGCAGACAATTATTCTGATGGAAAGAGACAACTAGCGCTTTTAGACTCGAAAAATATTAATGGTGCCTTGCTATCTGCGTCAGTCGATGATAATATCAAATGCATAGGTTTGCCCTTTAATTTACCTTTGAAATGTGGACACGGTAGTGATATGTATTAACGCTATTGCGACAGAAATATGGAAAGTGTTGGAATCAAACCCACCCGCGTCGTTGCAGCAATCTACGACCTAGTAGTCGCGATAGTGATGGTAAGTGTTTTAAATCACTCATCTTGTTCGAACTATGTGGCAGGATGGCAGATGTTCTATTATTTAAAGAAGGCAAGGACCAGCATGAGGAAACATTAACATTTTAATTACTTGGTGTTCAACGAGACAGCCTGAGTACCGTACCAACATCACGTCGTATCTATTCCTGCAGCCATAATTTCTTTTTTTTTTTTATTTTTTTTTTATATCATAAGATAGCAAACAAGCAAATGGGTCTCCTGATGGAAAGAGTCAACCATCGCCTATAGACACCAAAGATGTTAATGGTGCGTTGCTATCTTGTGGCGAGGTCTAATGCCACATGCATAAGTTTACCGGCTACCTTACCCTCCAAACCGGAACACGACAGCGACAAGCACTGACGCTATTGCGGCAGGAATAGGTAAGGCGGTGGTACCAGACCCGGGCGAGACAATGCAGAACTCTATCACCTAGCAGCCACGATGGTAGTGACTCGATAGCCAATCGGTCGCCTTTGACGACCTGCCTGGCAGAACGGCAGTTGGCCTATTCTACAAAGGAGGCCGGGACCAACACGGCGTCCTTGATTGGTACGTACGTCCGGCGTACCAACAATTTCATTGATAGTATCTAAATATTTATAAAAATCTGCACGTTTCTATGTAAACCACAAGAAAATTCAATGTCAATTTTATATTATTATGGCCATTGTTGTCAAATGGGAGTTAAACTATAGTTATTATCCCCGTTGTAAAGAATAGATCAACCGCCTTACTCGCCTCCCCTCGTAAAATGCGAGAGAAAGCTAATGCGTGTTATCAACATCATAACCACTAAATAGAATGAATAGATGGTCGATTCAATGTAATACAAATTTATGCACGTGATATTACATCTCTGATACTCGGATAAAAACGCACTATTGGCATTATTTGTATTTTTTATTCGATAGGTATCTCTTTCTATCCGGAAAACAATCTGCTTGTTTGCTGTTCTATAATATAAATTATTGATCCGGGCCGCTTTAAAGAAAAGATCAATCGCCTCATTTGCTTCGTCTCGTACAAGGTGAGAGGAAGCTACAATTGTGTACAATTGTAATACGTGTTATCAACATCGTAACCACTAAATATGTAGATGGTACAGTCAATGTAATGAAAACTTATGCATGTGAAATTACATCTCTGTCACACGGATAAAGCGCACTATTGGCATAATTGGTTTTTATAGACGATATGTATCTCTTTCTATCTGGAAAATAATCTGCTTGTTTGCTGTTCTATAACATAAATCATTAAAAAGCAGTAAAGCTATAAATAACGACTTCCAATTCCCTATGTCTCTTGATAAGTACCTTGATCAAATTTTGACTAAATTTATATAGCACTAAAAGCGGCCGCATACATACAATTTTTAGTCGACCAACTGTTTTGTTGAGTATCATAAGTTTATAAAAATATACCGTCTAAGTATAGCGTCCATAGAATGTGCACATACTCAACTCGATAGTTGCTTGATACAGAGGTCAAAAAGCTGTATAGATTTGATTTTGATTAAAAAGTTAGGCAACTATCAATAAAACGCTCACTGTGTATAATTGCAGTGTATTGGCGTGCGCCACGCGCGTACTATCGACGACTAACCAATCGATCCATGATTTCCGCGTCCCTCATTATCGTTTGAGCCGAAAGACTGGTTGATTTGTAAGATAAAAAAATTAACAAGTGACTGCATTAATTGTATGACTATAAGCGGCCGCATACATACAATTTTTAGTCGAGCAACTATTTTGTTGAGTATCATAAGTTTATAAAAATATACCGTCTAAGTATAGCGTCCATAGAATGTGCACATTCTTAACTAGATAGTTGCTCGATACAGAAGTCAAAAAGCTGTATCGATTTGATTTTGATTAAAAAGTTAGTCAATAAAACGCTCACTGTTTATAATTGCAGTGTATTGGCGTGCGTCACGCGCGTACTATCGTCGACTAACCAATCGATTCAATATTTCTGCATCTCTCATTATCATTTGAGCCGAAAGATTAGTTGATTTGTCAGATAAAAAAATTAACGAGGGCATTAATTGTATGCGCACTTCCATCGAATAAAAATTATTAAACTAAAGGTTTAGCTGCGTTAAATTCACAAGAAGTACACAACTTGTTTAAACAGTTAGGTCGATGCAAAAATTGTATGTATGTGCTAGCCCTAAATGAGATTAATCTCAAACAAACAATGTATTTTCCAAATCGATTAATAAATTACCTATTCCTAAAGTAATGTACAAAAACATATAATTGAATTAAGAACTTTTTCCTCTTTGGAAAATTGGTTACAAAACAATTAATCTTCAAAATACTTTGAAGCATCTAGGTCTTGTGTTTAAGGAATATGTCATAACTCGTAAGCACTGTCAGGACGACATAAATCTCACCGTAATAGTGCAACATCGTTCACTACTGTATCTGGATCATAACGCGGATGAATGACAGCTTCGGTGACCCTCATCTCAACCTCTCCGTAGTTCCGGATAAACAGGTCGTGTTCGCCCAACCGTACATACAAACGTTTTCTTACGCAATGCGCCGCAGTCACCACCCATCGTATTGATATCAATGTACCTCCACAAAATGCTTCCTAAAATAAATGTCAAAGTTGAAACAAAATCTTTGAATAGCAATGTGTGTGTGTGATCTAAACCGAAACCCGCACTTTAGCTACGATTTTCCGGGACCTATGTTGTTTTTTTTACACCGAAAAACATGACTAAAGTGTGGGTTAATGTAACACGACTCACACGCTATAAAATAAGTTTGGGAAGTCCAAAAGTTTAAAAAATTACTCCCCAAAAAATTAGTTTTCGTAATTATCTCTATATGTGGAATGAAAGGACGACGAGAGGCGTGCAATATTATTAAAAAAAGAGAAAAGAAATAAAAAAAAGCATCTGGGTTCAAATATTTTTACAACAATAATAATAATAATAATAACTTTATAATAATAAAAATAATATTTAAAATATGTAGTTTGTACTGATAAGTTGGCTGCTTTTATATTACATATGTGGTTGGCTTTTTGTTAATAGATCTGACTCTTTACGACATAAAATCAAACTTTAAAAATTGATTAATTATAATTGTTGTGTAATTTTTTGCGGGTACTTACAATCTATACATTAATACGTAAAAGGAAAAATTTATACCCCTTTTTAAGACAATTGCGCAAACGGTGGAGTATAAAAGACACAGTTAAATTTCCATTGCGGAAGAGAGCAGAAACTTTATTAATAATATGCATCTATATTATAATATTATACCTAAATGCGAAAGTTTGGATGGATGTTTGTTACTCAATCACGCAAAAAGTACTGGACGGATTTGAATGATATTTGGCACACAGATAGACGATGACCTGGAATAGCACTTTTTATCCCGGAAATGTAAGGTGATCCCGCGGTATTCACCAAAAACTTTTATAATGCAGCGGGCTAAAGGCTGCAGCTAGTTAGAAATATATTACATTATTACAAATAAACATTACATCCACTTCATTCATGTGACATACATGATAATATACACGAATATGTACATTATGAAGCTGTATGAGTTATATTTGGAGGCAACACTTCTAATACCTACTTGAAACCAAATCTTAAATACTGTTGTGATCTGAGGTCTTAATATCCTCTCTTTATAACGGCTATATAAAAAGAGATGGCAAGACCTCATAGATTGAGATATGATGTAAATGTTTGTTTCAATTGATTAATACGAGTGCTTGCTCCACCTTTACCTAATACCTTCTTCATGATGTTATAATGTATACTTACTATTTTCTTTACGTCTACAGAATATAATAATTCCGTGTTTACGGCTAAAGTCAGTGGTCAAACTTAAAATAGATTTTATTGTTTAGTCTATGGTAGAATTTCGGCCACATGCGATCGCTAGTATTCGTAAATAAATAGGAATAGCTAAAGTTAATATGATGGCAAAGATGATACACTACCCGTCACTTTTATATATTTGGGTTATTTTAGTAATTCGAAGGCAGACTGGAAAATTTTATGAATCCTTATAGCAGTAAAACGCGGTGGATTTAGATAGCCATTTTTAATACAGTGTCTTTATGACTAATGTTATTCTAATGCTAGAGCCGTACTTCCGTCACAAAGCTTTGTGCAATGACACGATAAATGCAGATGTGACCGGTTATTATGAGCTATTTTCATATAGGTACATTCCGAACTGCGTGTGCCTTAGCGCGCATTTAACGAGCACGAGCATTTCATTCATTTCTCCAGCACGAGCCTATTAAAAACGTTTCATAACACGGCATGTATTTTATATAAGCTCAAAAAGGGAAAATAATATGTTCTACAAAAATTAAGATATACGATTATAAATAACTCCATTAAGATAAAATACTAACATTTTCGTCCCAGGGCATCTTGTAAAGAAAATAACTCAGTTTCTTGTAAAAGAAATGAAGGAGATGCCTATCCACCAGCTGTTTCGTAACAAATTATTTAATGATAAAAAAATATGTACTTTGGTATATCAGATGAAAGTAGATATCTTTTTTTATATAGAAAAAAAGGGCAAACGAGCAGGAGGCTCACCTGATGGCAAGTGATTACCACCGCCCATGGACAGCCACATCATTATAGGTCTTGCAGCTGCGTTGCCGGCTTTTTAAGAAGGAGTATGCTCTTTTCTTGAAGGTGCCTAAGTCGTATCCGTTTGGAAAAACCCCCGCAGGTAATTGATTCCACAGAGGAGTAGTGCGTGGTAAGAAGTGCCTAGAGAATCGCATGGTTGTGGATTTACAGACATCTAGGTGATGAGGATGGAACTTTGAGTTTTGCCGCGAAGTCCGATGATGAAATTCAACAGCAGGGATCAATCCAAACAGTTCGTCGGAACACTCTCCATGATAGATGTGGTAAAAGATGCTAACCGAACTTACATCTCTGCGTAAAGCCGATTGGAGACAGCTTGGTCGTCAACGAATTAAACCGCTCTACGCTGAATGCGATCAAGTGGAAGAAGCTGATACTGCGAAGCTCCCGCCCAGAGATGAGAACAGTACTCCATGTGAGGGCGAATTTGCGCTTTGTAAAGTTGCAAGCAATGAGCCGGCAAGAAGTACTGTCTCGCTCTACTGAGCACACCGAGCTTTTTGAGGCCAATTTAGCCTTTTCTTTCAATTGATCACAGAACTGAACGTTGTTCGATATGTCAACGCCGAGAATTCCAATATTGGCTGAGGCTGTCAGAAAAGTGCTGACAAAACGAGGTGATACGACAAAGGGCGACTTTTTAGCGGTGAACGCACACAGCTGTGTCTTCCTGGGGTTGAATTGAACTAAGTTGAGTCGACCCCATTCCGAGATTTTATCGAGCTGAGTCTCGATTTCACACACTAGCTTGTTCCGATTCTCATTAACGTGGTTCCGAGAAATACCGCTATGACCGGAGTACAGAGCATCACCAGTACTGTCATCTGCATAGCAACGAATGTTACTAATTCGCAACATGTCATTGATGTGCAGAATAAACAGTGTAGGCGATAGCACGCAGTCTTGCGGAACACCAGTATTGACAAATTTAAGGTCGGAGCATGCACCGTAAACTACGACTTTGATGCTCCGATCAGCCATAAAACTGGTAATATACTTGCATAATTCCTCGGAAAGCCCATAAGAAGGTAGTTTTGAAAGGAGCGCTCTGTGCCATACCCTATCAAATGCCTTCGCTATGTCTAAACTAACAGCCAATGCCTCCCCCTTGGACTCAACTGCCTGCACCCAGCTATGTGTTAGGTATACTAGAAGATCACTAGCTGATCGACCGCGACGGAAACCGTACTGGCGGTCATTAATCAGCTGGTGCTTCTCAAAATACTTCAAAAGCTGGCAGTTAATTATCTTCTCCATGATTTTGGAGAACAAGGAGATAATGGATAGCTTTCCTATTGGCAAGAGATAACCATCGCCTATAGATACTAAAGATGTAAATGGTGCGTTGCTGTCCTTATGTCGGGATGCTAATGCCTCATACGTAACTCGACGACATCGACAAGTACTGACGTAATAGAGGCAGATAAGACGTTGCAGAACTCTAGGACGTAGTCACAATGGTAATGACATATTTAGCCAATCGTTTACCGACTGACCGACCTGCCTATATAGCCGACAGTCTAATATTCTTGTAGTTTCGTCAATATGATCAGATCCAAAAAGTGAACAGATGAATAACTTATTGAATTGTGCTTAAATAAACAAATTCTCAGATATCAATTTATGCGTTGTCATGTCAAGGTAATAAAAACAAAGAAAGCTACTTTCATACTGTAATAACATTGAAAATACTTTAAGGCTCACAAGACATTATATATTTACATAATATTATATTATACAGTTACATTATTCATGTCTTCAATAAAGAATAAGACAATTTTTTAAGTGGATCACGTTTGAAAATTATGTTAACTTAGTACTATAGCAGAGATCATTTTTAGGGTTGCCGTACCCAAGTAGCGACATACTAAACCGATTAATATGTCTCCATTTTCTTTCTGTCATATAGCACTATTCCTTGAACGTTAACAAGTAAAATGTTCAGAGAATACGTGTTACTGTGGCTACTATAGCAACAATTAAATAAATAAATAATTTCTAAAAGAGTTTTCCAGACAAGTAGGTATTCTTAGTTGACGTACGGAACTTTGCATGTGCGGGTCCGACTCCTAATAGACCAGTTTTTAGTTATTACTTTTCTTCCCTTCTTCTTTCAATAAATAAGGAACTAATTAATTCGTACACTCTCGACGGATTGATTTTATCCGTATTAATTGTGTCTCTATCACAACTCATTTTTGTTTAATCGAGCTGGAAATTACGATTCTAAAGAAGTTTCTCTTCAAAATCGTATACTTGAAACTGGTTCTTAAAACTGCTAACCATAATATGAAGTATGCATATGATCTGTACTTTTAACGATCCGTTTTAAGTGACCCAATTATGACCCTAGTTGAAAAAGTCACGTGTTGGTCCAGGCCTCTTCTGAAAAATAGACCCCCTATCTTCAGGCAGTTCATAACAGGCGATCGATTGGCGAAACCTATCATGGACACGGTAAGTAATAACTAAGATCCCCTCCCTCCCTTCGCTCGGTACATCACTTATTCTCCGTGCGCTCGGTGTTATTAATTAGGTTTAATTGTTTATGTGCGTAGTTTTGGTGTTGTGTGTGCTTAAAAAATTTAATAAAGTTATAGGCCATCTAAACCGTAAGTGCTAATTGTATAAATTGCGCAGTAAATAGTTAAATTGATAGATATTTATTCGTCGTGTTCGGTAAGTACATTTTTATTTGTTTATTTTTAAGTACCCACGTTACCGGCCGCTCTTCGCGGCCGGTTATTAACTTTCGTTGTAATTCATACTGAAGTAATTATGTCGAATCGGGATAATATTGTTACGGATTACAGTAAAAATCCTTTCGCTAAAAGTCAGATGACTCCGCGATCTCCTACTAATGTCACAAACAAACGATGTATTAGCGATATTTCACCGTCTCAATTAACTCCTGACGGCAAACGTAGTTGTGTAGCCGCGAATGATGAAAATAACACCACTATTTTAAACATTTCTTCATCGCAAAAGGAGCCCAATTATTATGAATTAGTCCGCGAGGCCTCATCATATCTGGCGAAAATAAATGAATTAGTTAACGAACAGGGCTCGCGTATGAATGTCGCAAATAAATCCGGCGTTATGGACATGACCCAACGAATTACCGCTATTGTTTCATTGTTAGCCTTGTGGTCATCATCGCTTGAAACTAGACTGGCCTTAGCTGAACAAGACGTCGTTACGAACAAAAGCAATAATAACGCCCCGTCTTCATATTCAGATGCCTTACAGCTAAAACTGTCGAAGACTATCCCGCCGGTTCAAACGCGCGCTCCGTTACCATGAGTAATTGCTTATCCAACCGAGGAAAAATCAAACATTATAAAAACCTCAAACGAAACCAAAGAGGTGTTAATGAAAGCTATTAAACCATCCGATGACGGCTTCCAAATCGTAGGTGTTAAGAAAGCCGCAAACTCAGGAGTTTTACTTAGGGTAACTAACGAACGCCAGGTCCAAATAATAAAATCCGTTAATGCCATAAAAATGGCAGGGCTGCGTTTAGAAACTCCAACCGGTCGTCGCCCGCGTATTTTGGTTAAAGATGTTCCCCAAAACTTATCCGACGAGGTATTTTTAACGTGCTTATATAGACAAAATATTAAAGATGAAATGAACATCTCAAAAGATCAATTTCTTAAGTCTATTAAAATAGTAAGGCGCCGTAATTTCGATCAATTTAACCGTAAGTGGGTAGGTATCGAACTAGACCCGGCAATTAGTAAACATCTAATTAAATCGAAAGAAAAACTGTTTATCGATTGGGCTACGTGTAGGTTTGTCGACGACGTGGAGCTAGTTCGATGCACACAGTGTCAACAATACGGTCATGTCTATAAGTTCTGTCGCGAGAAAACTCCTTGCTATGCACATTATGCCAGCACTCATCAAACTAAAGACTGCCAAAATAAAGACCGCAGTGTTTTTACACCGACCTGTGGCAGCTGTAAACGCTATAAAAAACCCAGTGACCACGCGACTGGTTCTCCTGACTGTCCAACCTTTAAGGCAAAGATGGAACAGCTAATTTTAACAACTAATTATGGATAGATTGGTAATAGGACAATTAAATCTCCATAACGATAAGGCGACTACGTCGGAGCTGAATAGACTCGTTACTGAATACAACCTTGATGTAGTACTTATCCAAGAACAATACCAAAGTACTCAACTTCGTAATAAAGTACTACAACACAACACAAAAGCTCGCGCAGGTATATACGTCTCGCGGTCTTTTTATACAGTAACGGCTATTACTAATCTTTCGTCCCAACATTGTGCCGTAGCGGAGGTATCCTGTTCCAAACTCAAAATATATATCATTAGCTGCTATTTCCAGTATTCCGATCCTGTCGCTCCTCACTTGCATCACCTCCGACACGTTCTACGATCTCTTGCCGGACAAAAAATTATTATTGGTGTTGACGCTAATGCCTCATCCCCCTTTGGTACGGTAAACTACGATCCAACGACAGGGAGCGTAGATCTGCAGTAGAAGAGTTCATTGCTGAACTAAATCTCACCATACATAACACCCCCGACGCACCACCTACATACAGTAGCCCGATGGGTGAATCATCTATTGACGTCACACTTTCTAGTTCGTACGTTCGTTTGAATAACTGGCGCGTGATTCCAGATGCGTCTTGTAGTGACCATCGTTTGATTGTGTTCGAGTATAACACACTATTGCCTGTGAACTCGGAATCTAATACGATTGATTATATATATAACGCTAAATTTGCTGACTGGAATCTCTTCCGATATTTATTTTCTGCACATGCCAAAGATTTCACTCGCCATTCATTAACAGTGTCGGAACAATCAGAAATAATGTCTGATACTTTTACCTATTTTGCGGATATTGCTATAGGTCGTCATTCAAAAATAAAAACTCAAAAGTGTGAATGGTGGAACGACAGCTTAGTTAAAAAACGGCAAGACTTTAGGAAAGCTAGACGCCACCTTAATAAACTTAAGCGCCGTTGTTTGGAAGGTGACGAATATGTTAAAGCTCTTGCTAATTTAAGAAAGACCCGATCACACTATCGAGCCGCCACTGCATTAGCATTAGCATTTCTGCTAAAAATTACGGATAGATTAGAAAAAGAAGGCCCTTGGTCTTCTATGTATCATGAAATCAAAAATCGTACGAAAAATAATTTATCTTTTTATAATAATATTAAAATTAACGATACGTATACGCTTAGCTTAGAGGAGACAGCGAACGCTCTTTTGCATACGTTAATTCCGGATGATAACCTAGAGCGCGATAACGAATATCATCGTGAAATTAGATCGCAAGTTGACTTGATACCTGTGTCCCCCATGTCGAGCCTTGTAACGTATAGACGAACTTTTAAACACAGTTAACAACTTACCATCGAAAAAAGCCCCCGGAGAGGATAAAATCTCAAATTATATGATAAAACATGCGCGTTTAGCGGCCCCGGACTCTATTTTAAAAATAATAAATCGTTGTATTGCTGAAGGAGTTTTTCCCAAAATAGGGCGCCAAGGATATCTTAAAATTATTCCAAAGCCCGGTGACAAGCCTACGGATGACCCTAAATCATATCGTCCCATTACACTTCTGCCTTCCCTTGGTAAACTGTTAGAAAGATTGATAGTTCCTCGACTTCTGCCACGAGGGCCCACGTTCAATAAACAACAGTTTTGATTTACCGCCGGAAAATCCACTATCGATGCAGTGCTGTCTATGAGAAAAATGGTAGATTGTCACGAAGTAATTATGTTGTAGGTATTTTTTTGGATATTTCTGGTGCTTTTGACAACGAGTGGTGGCCGATGTAATTGTTGAAATTAAAAATAAGGGGGTGTTATTCAAATATATATAAGCTAACTAAATCGTATCTAGAAAACGGGCATACGAAATTACAACTAGGGCATTACACTGTGTCTAAACGCCTTACTCTAGGCTGCCCTCAGGGCTCAGTATTTTCATCATATCTATGGAACTTAGGATTTGACGATTTATTCTCATTAGCCTTGCCGGAAGGATGCTCACTTATAGGTTATGCAGACGACGTTGCTTTAATGATACAAGCTAACACACGAGCACAGATAGAGTCGCTGGCTCACACTAGTCTTAATTTTATATTCAACTGGGGCTTGAGCAATCGTTTAAGCTTTGCGCCCCATAAAATGTTTTACTTAATATTAAAAGGTTCGCTCCTAACATCTCCTAGTATAAAAATAAATAATAGCACAATAAAGAGAAAAGAATCGGTAACATATTTAGGTTTGGTCATAGAAAAAAAAAATATACTTTTATAAATCATATTAACTATATCGGTGAAAAGGCTAAACGGAATTTCTTATCCTTTGCGGGCATATCTACCTCGACATGGGGTTTAACGTTTAACACTTTAAAGATAATTTATAACGCAACGTATTTAGGTTGTATCTGTTATGCTTGTTCAGCGTGGGCTGATAAAGTTACGAGTGGTGCGATCCGGCGCAAACTACTTCAAAATCAGCGTCTAGCACTAATATTTCTATGCAAAGCATATCGCACTGTAAGCTCCGAAGCTTTACCCGTTTTATCAGGCGTCTTACCATTAAATTTAGAAATTCAGCGTCGAGCTTCAATGTATTACAATTCTAGGAATTTTACTAACCCAAAATTTATCAACTCGCAAGCCCAAACAAAAATACGTCGCCTTTTTAATCCCTTAATCGACGTTACTAATGAATTAATTGATGAATGGCAGTCGCGCTGGTCTTGTTCAACTAAAGGACGGCATTTATATAACTTTTTCCCGTGCATCCGGGATCGTTTAAGTAAAACTTGGATAGAAATAGATCATTGTGTTGCACAGTTTCTCACTAGCCACGGTAATTTTAAAGCTAAATTATTCTCGTTTAAATTAGTTCCTTCTCCTTTTTGCGAGTGCTCTACATTAAACTGTAAATATGAACAAACTGCACATCACATTCTTTGGGAGTGTAATCTTTGGCAAAACGAACGTCGCCAAATGTTTGATAGTATCCAATGTATATCCGGTGTAATTTATTACTCCGACCTTGTGGGTACACGTGGGAACTTCCGTGCCTTCAAACGATTTTGTCACACTTACTACTGGAAGCAAAATTAAGTAGGCCATTCTGGTAGGTCCCTCATTTTCAAACTTCCATGGTGCAATAGCAATCAGGCTTAACCTGATTGTAAAAGTCTCATTTCGTAGCATTTTTATGCTTTTTACATTTTGCTGTCTCCTGCTAAAAAGGGAGGGAAACAAGATGTATTTTCCTACTCCTCCTATATACTTCTGATTAATTTCGTTTCGGGATCCAAGACAGCTTAGGTTTTCCTCAGGGCACCCTGAGCTCGCAACTCAGAGGTTATCAGGACGGTTGCCGCTGTTGATTCTGGTTTACAGAAGTTACAGTGGTGGGAACGAGAGGTGAGCCCATTGCCCTTTTAAAAAAGTAATAACTAAGAGTTCTATAATGGCTCGCCTGGGTTGAGTTTCTTTTCCTTCCGCAATAGTATTAAACTGGACACTCGCGTTCTGGTTTGGTAGGCAAGGTAAGCAGTAAACTTATGCATGTGCCATAAATTTACTGCAGAGAGGGCATGCCGACAATATCCTGCCGCAATAACTTCACTGCTTGTCATTGTCGTGTTCCGGTTTGAAGGGTAAGATAGCCGGTAGAATTATGCATATGGCACTGCCATCCCGTCACATGGATAGCAACGCACAATTAAAATCTTTGGTGTCTATAGGCGATGATTTATTTTACCATCAAGAGAGCCATCTACCTGTTTGCTATATAAATAAATTTAGAATTATTTTTTTCCATCACCACCAAAATAAAAAAATAAGTGACATTGCGAAGTCAGCTTTTCAAAAACTCCGTTTCAACTTTTCCAATTATTTCTGGAAAGATTCCAAATTCTCTAGATAATATATTATTATTACCTAACTTATATTACATACAAGTTAATTAAAGTGAACTACCTTGTATCTGTTCAAGACAGCAACTTGCCAAATCCATTTTCCTGGTGGCGCTGGTCGACCTCCTATAATACGTATCATGTCATACATATGGCTGCGAGCATTTGAAAGCCCTCGATAACGGCCGATTCTTCCACAAGATGGCAGCTTAGTCCTATGTGTGTGTGAATCCTCTGGGTGAATAGCAGAGACTGGAGGTGGCATCGATTCTACGGCTTTGTGTTCTGTAAGTGTTGAGAAACGTGTTACAAAATAAGAAATTATTTTATATGTATATTTTTCCAGAAATTCAGGAAAATTGCAGTGGTCAATATCTTTGGCTTCCAATAGAACATAGGTAAAACTATCGATAGCCGTTAACTAAAATTAATACAGCAAAGAGACCAAATAAGTGTTGATTGGCGAGTCTCCTAATCACACAAATCAACAAAGGATGTAGCACATGATACCTTATACAAAATTAGATTCAGACTCAGATTATACAAAAGTTATTGTTGTCTACTGACTAATACACTGTTAAAATTCTACTTAATTAAATTTCAAGGAAATCAATGCTCTAACTGTAACATTCCAATATATATTTAAAAACTTATATATTATGGTCGTTAAAATATTTGCTCGTTTTAGAAAAAATGTGATGTACACTCACTAAATATAAGGAATAAAAACAATACAATCAATCAATCAATTAAACGCTATGAGAGCTCTACCAATAAACTAATACAAAAAATGTATTAAGACAGAACTGTGTAAAAAAAGATATTATAAAATCAGATTATTTAGAAGATCAAAAAGTCTGGGATTGTTTCTAATACTCTTACATTTTTATGTAATTCTTGTAATATTATAATGCATACATTATATAAAAGTAGACAAAAAAAGACAAGCCCACTGTGTTTCTTCCGCCGAATCTTCTGTGTGGCGGTGTTCCGATTCGGTAGTAATTTTTAAAATGTCGACTCGTTTAAAGTAAAAGGTTTATTTGAATAATAAAACATTTTTTGGATTTCGATTTTGATTTTAGATAAATATTCATGGGACAAATTACACTTACTGATCTAACCTCAAAGTAAGCTAATTATTTGCTTGTGTTATGGGTGTCAACAATACTAATACATAGATATACCTATATAAATACTAGAATATATTTAATGAATACCCAAACCCAGAAATACAAACATTTATGCTTATCGCACAAGTGCTGACACAACACTTGTGTGATAAGAACAAGTGGGGACACCCATAGGAATCGAACCCGAGCCCCGTCAATTGCCTAGTCAGGGTCGCTACCTACTCGATCAATGGGCAGTCAGATAACCTTAAGGTCATATACCTAGAAAAAGAGGATCCGTCGAATAGGACCTTACCTAAACTGGTGAGTAAGTGACACTATAATTAGATTTTTATAATTACATTATTTTACGGTCATGGTAATTTGCCGAAAGAAATAAATACGCTTTTCGGTTATTTGACGACAAATTTTATAAATAATAAATATCGCTGAACAAATCACATGGATTAATCTAACCCCAATGTAAGCATATTATTTGCTTTTGTTATGGACGTTAGTCGACGATACTAATACATAGATATACATATAACAGTATAAATACTGAAACATTTAATTAAAACCCAAATCCAGAAACACCAACATTTAAAGTAAAGCAAAGTATCTTCACGCCCGTATACCCGAATATATGTGCAGAGGTACACAATAAGTGCACCCACGATTAGCCAAATATACTTATCTAAAAATGTGATGGTTGGCAAGCCTATCACCAACCGGGCAGTTATCCAACCCTGTGCAACATTACTTTTATCAGAAAACTGAAAAAACACATTCTTAAATTCCCGGGAATCGAATCCGCGATCTCATGTGGTCAACATCGAGACCGGACCACTAGCTCACAGAGGCAATAATCAACGTTTATGACACAAAAAAAGCACATGTAGTCAATTCATAGTCGATTCGTAGTTATATTCTCATTTTCTGTAAGAAATTAGAAGGCCTTCTATATAACAGTATCAACTAGTTTACAGGTCAGCAGTCAACCTAGAATAAAGTCAAATGTTGAACAATAAAGATTATTATTATGTTCGCTAACCACTCGACCAACGGGGCGGTAAATAAAACTTTATAAGAATCAAAAACAGATTTCCCGTGTTAGACAAAGCGAACGATCGCTCAAAGTGTCACTATTAGTAAAAAACGAACCATCGATCAATATGTCACTATTATAATGACTAATAGTATGAGGTTCTGCAACGGGATACCCGGGATTGACAAGACCGCCTCACATTTTCCGTTTGTAATAGCATCAGTGTTTTCTACTTTATCCTAATACTGAAACTCAATTCCGGAGGATAAAATAGCCGGTTAATTTATGCATGTAGGAAAACGTTATTGCAATATTGAAATCTTTAATGTTTTTTTTTTATGTATCGATAGGGAATTGACTACGATCTCGCCTGATGCTAAGCTAAGATGTGGCCTAAGATGGAACGTGCTTCCCTAAAAGGTACCCTTTTCACTCTTCTCTTGAAGATCCCCGGGTTGTACTGGTCGGGGAACATAGACTCAGGAAGCATATTCCAGTCCCTTTCGGTTCGGATCAAGAATGTGAAGTCGAACCGCTTTATCCGGGTTTGTGGAACGTCCTAGTATCTTCTCAGTGTGTGGCCGCGTTTCCGATCCGGTAGTAACTCAAAAAATGTTGACTCGTCAAAAGTGCCTGTAAAGGATAATTTGAATAAAAATGTTTAGACTTTGACTTGACTTTGACTTATCTGTGCACCTTGACAATCGATAGAAAAACTCCTTATTCTAATGCTAGAAAGACGCTTATTTTATTCCCTAGTGCACACAATAATATTTTTTGGCGTGGAAAAGGATTATTGTGGAGATAATTCATACATAATCATAAGAAAGCAAACAAGCAGATGGGTCTCCTGATGGAAAGAGTCAACCATCGCCTATAGACACCAAATATGTCAATGGTGCGTTGCTATCTCGTGGCCAGGTACAATACCACATGCATAAGTTTACCGACTACCTTACTTACCAAACCAGAACACGATAGCACAGAATACGACAGAAGTCAATCTTGTGTATGTACTTCACTTTTTACACCTAAACTCGGCGGTCGCGCTAGGGTTACTACTTTGGCTTATGCAATAAAAACACACTAGTATCTTACAAGTAAAGTTTTAAATCAAAATAATGATATATTTTGATTTAAAACTTAGCTAGTATATGTATATATATAACTAGCGCTAGTATATGTATATATGAAAGTCGTGTTAGTTATTTTACAACTTATTTTAATACATGGTAACATGATCTGATGTAAATCTAAATAAAAATATACCAATTAGCATGAAAATATTTTTTTAAGTATTTGTTAGTTTTTTTGCACACCTTACTTATCACTTATGCAGTTTTTGCAAAATGCGGAGCAATATGTCATCCTGACAATCCTATTCTCAATTGGAACGCATAGTATGTGATTATATTGCACCCATGCGAAGCCGGGGCGGGTCGCTAGTAATATTTTAAATGCAAAAGTCGATCTATCTGTTATGTTTTAACGGCTAAACCAATAACCTGATTTTGATGAAATTTGGAGGTAAAGACAATTGAAAATCCAGGGTAAACCACAAAATATGGGGATAACAGAAGACAAACTTGTATATATGTACTTCACTTTTTATACCTAAACTCAGCGGTCGCGCTAGGGTTGTCACTTTGACTTATGCATAAAAAACTGGCACTAATATCTTACTCCAGTAAAATAAAGATTTAAATCAAAATATGTCACTCTTCTTTACATTTTGCATATAATGTAGTCTTAATGATATGAAAATGATGTGTAAAGGTAATTTGGTCGGCAATCACCGGCAAGTGTTGAAAAAAATTGAATAGTTTTTTACTTTTCTGAAAAAGTTCTGAATAAAATGCGTAGAATTTATAATTTTACATCAATAAGGTTATATGACTTCCTCTTCTGGTCAAAATTAACCGAGTTAGAGAGGTTTTTAAATTTAAGGTGAATGATTTTATAAATGACTAGCTGAGCCTGCGACTTCGTCCGCGTGGAAAAATTTTGAAAATTAAAGTAGCCTAATTTACTCTTTATTATATCAGCTATCTGCCAGTGAAAGTCCTATCAAAATCGGTCCAGCCGTTCCAGAGATTAGCCGGAACAAACAGACAGACAGACAAAAATTTTAGAAAATATTATTTTGGTATATGTACCCTGTGTACATCCATACGCATTTAGTAAAAATCGATTATTTTAATATTACAAACTGACACATCAATTTTTTTTATTTGTATAGATGACTTAAATTTTAAATGTCGCTTTTTTAAATATGTATAATGACATTAAATAATCAAATGTAAAATAATAATACGATATGAAGTTGATGTTCTTTTTATTTTAAACTAGCTGAGCCCGCGACTTCGTCCGCGTGGAAAAATTTTGAAAAAGTAGCCCAAGTTACTCCCTGTTACATCAGCTATCTGCCAGTGAAAGTCCTGTCAAAATCGGTCCAGCCTTTCTAGAGATTAGCCGGAACAAACAAACAGACAGAACGACAAAAATTGTAAAAACTGCTGTTTTGGTATATGTATTGTGTATACATCCATATGCATTTAGTAAAAAGCGGTTATTTTAATATTACAAACAGACACTCCAATTTTATTTATTTGTATGTATAGACAAGCTGTGCCCGCGACTTCGTTCGCGTGGAAAATGTTCTAAAATAAAAGTAGCCTAAGTTACTTCTTATTACATCAGCTATCTGCCAGTGAAAGTCCCGTCAAAATGGGTCTAGCCGTTTCAGAGATTAGCCGGAACAAACAGACAGACAGACAAAAATTGTGAACAATGGTATTTTATTTGTTTTTGAGTTGATGACATAAATGGCGTTCTAAATAAGTATATCATAATAATAAAATCGAAGTTCAAAATAAATAACCCACTTACAATCAAACCAAAAATAATTTAAACAATTTGCCGCGGCAGTTTGTTAACGGCGGCGGAGAATATCAATAACATTATAAACTAGCTACATCCGCTCTCGCATTGAACCGAAACTACCGAGATTTCGCGTCCGTGAGAGCTGTCTATGTGTGCGTTGCTCGAAGACTAGGTGTATCTAGATTGTCTTTCGAGTTATTTTGTGACGACAGTGACAAGCTCTGACGCTATTGCGGCAGGAATGGGTGAAGCAGTGGTACTATATTCGGGCGAGACAAAACTCTACCATCTAGTAACCACGATGGTAGTGACTCGCATAGCCAATCGGTCGTCTTTTATCACCTGCCTGGCAGGACGGCAGTTTGCCTATTCTTCAAAGGAACCCGAGACCATCGCAGGGGAAAACTGACTGTTTAAATACAAAATTTCGTCGTTTAAATTTAAGCACAAAATCATTACAACCATTTCGGAGAAACCAATTACATAAAAACTAAGAAGAGGTATACGGGCATAAAATGTGACATAAAGACAAACCAAAAGTTAATAAGAGTATATATACTTAATCTAAATATTAATACGTGAGTCAAAAACTTTGTATTTCTTTTGACAATTACGCGAACGGTAGAATATGAAATTTGACACTACAAAATATACATGATAATATACACTCAAGTATTGCAGTATTTTCTTTACGGGTAAAATTTGTTCCCAAACTTAAATGAAATTTTATTGTTAAATCTATAGTCGAAATTCCAGGACCAGCGAACGGTCGCTAATAAGTAGAGTTCAATCACCATGTTGACTTCAGCAGTGGGAAATAAAATATTATTTTTACCGCAAATGCAAATTTAACTCAAAATGAAACCTAGTTTAATATAAGCCAATTCAAATAGCACTAGTACAATAAACCAGTTACTAATGCAATTTATCCAACATTTGATTAATCATGCCTGTTTTTTTAGATCATCGTTCTACATAACTCTTGTGTTAGAAGTTTTAATACAATTATGAAATTATCTAGATCTTCTTTGAAATCGAATCAAGGATATGTCAAATTGCTCGAGATTGATATGTTTTTATCTAAGTAGGGTAAGTCCGGGATATACGCCCAAGTGGGATAGACGCTTCAATATAATTATGAGAAATAAATATAAAACGCGTGAGTGAAAGAATGCCCTATAATTTTATATTTTATAATTTTATATTTAAATAATATTATATTTTGGCTTAAATATAAACCCCAATAAATCTCAAGTTATCATAATTGGTGGCCCGAAACTCATTGATAGAGTGGATTGGAGTAGTATGCCAGCTGTTACACTAAATGGAATCAATATACCATACACTAATATTGTAAAAAATTTAGGTGTATTTTTTGATAGCAACTTTTCGTGGACCACATTAAAGAACTCAGTAAAAAAATATTTGCATCCTGGAGTTCTTTAAGACGTTTAAAGAGTTTACTACCTATACCTACTAAAATTACGCTTGCTGAATCTCTATTACTTCCAATACTAGATTATGCGGACGTTTGCTTTATTGACCTAACTAAAGAGCAGCTAAATATACTTGAGCGTTTCCAAAATATTTGTATTAGATTCATATTTGGTTTACGCAAATATGATCATGTGTCCAAGTTTCGTTCTCAACTCAAGTGGCTTCCTATTAAACTTCGCCGTAATGCTCATATACTCTTCTTGCTATACAGTGTGCTTTTTGATCCAATGACTCCAGGGTACTTAAATTTTCAAGTTCATTTTTCTATGCATTTATTTATATATATTTTAATTTTAATGTGTTTGTATTATTATGCTTTTTGTTATGTTTATGTGTGAGAGCTGAATTGTTATGTATAGAAATGAAATGAAATGAAATGAAATGAAATGAAATGAAATGAAATGAAATGAAATGAAATGAAATGAAAATATTTATTTGCAAGAATATGGGTGTCACAAGTTATTAAAATAAATTAAATTACCATCATATTCTACCATAATATGGCGTGCAAACATTTTAATTTAGGTCGATTTTTTTATAATTACTACCGGATCGGAACGCGGCCACACACTGAGAAGATCCGGCGGAAGAAACTCAGCGGGCTTCTTTTTTTCTATTTCACGTATTACAATTGTATGTATTACAATTTACTAGAATTATTTCACATCAAAAGTTATTTTTACAATTTACAAAATATGATCTTATGCTCAATCCAAATTTTTACAATTTACAAAAAATTTACCATTTTACAAAATTTGCCTTCAGTTTTTATTACAAGCTTATATTTTTGTTTATTAACATTTAATCTTATCTGCTAGAAATTCTCTAATATCATAGTAAGTTTTATTTAACAGTAAATCAAACAATTTTTTGCGAAATTTATTTATAGGTAATAATTTTAGACTATCAGGAATATGATTGTATATATTAATTGCCATACAATATGCATTTTTTTTATAAATATTTAGTCTTTGGCTTGGCACATGTAGCTTCTCACTGTTTCTAAAATATGAGTTCCCTAATACTTGAGCATTTGTTTTAAACAAATGTTGATGTTTTTTTACAAATATGCATACCGACAGTATGTAAAGACAAGGTAAAGGTAGTATTTTAAGAGTTTTAAATAGGGGTTTACATGAATGTAGTTGATTAACATTACATATTGCACGTATACATTTCTTTTGAATTCTGAAAATCCTAATTAAGTCAACTGAGTTTCCCCAAATAGAGATTCCATATTGCAATACAGATGAGACATATCCGTGATATGCCAGCAATGCAGCATTTAAGTTGGCTACTTCTCTTATTCTTCTCAAAACATAGATAAATCTGTCAATTTTTTTGCAAAGAGAATCAATGTGAGCTTTCCAATTGCAATGGTTGTCAATAAATATTCCTAGAAATTTAGTGTATTCAGTATTTTCTATATTTATATTGTTAAATAATATATTTGATTTTTGAACTTTATTGCTATAACATGTTTGAAATTCAATAGATATAGCATATATGTACAGTCTTAAGTTATTGTAAGTGTAATAGTACATATTTTACGGATATCCTACTCTACCTTAAAATGTTGTTCTTATCAACAAAGCGAATTCGTAAAGCCAGATACTTTCAAAAGGGTTCACCTACTAATTCTCTACTCGCCTCTCTTTAGTCGTATCAGCGGGTCTCGGAATATCGTTTTTCACCGCCTAAGTATATTTATCCATGCTATAATTTCACCTTATCTTGAAAAGATTTAACAAGTAGTCTTTAAGTCATAAGACGAATACGAAAAGTATCGATATATATATATATATATATATATATATATATACATATATATATATATATATATATATATATATATATATATATATATATATATATATATATATATATAGTCGACGAATAATTAGATCTCGACTTTTCATGTCACTGTGCTTATTTTATTTTATGAGTTATTATGGCAACTTATTCTAATCATTAAAGTATCGAGATTAGGTTCTTTTTTAGCATTTTCCTAAGATTTTTGATACTTCAAAAAGACTAAAAGATTACTTTAACTTACTGACAATAATAGAGGATATTTGCAGTGAAATATGAGTAGTTAGATAAAAATCTTATTTAGAAAGTAACTTATACCCGATTCCCATATTAGTAAAACGGTTCGTTTTAGCTACAACTATTAACCTTTTCTATGAGGGTTGAGCTAAATCTGTTCCTATAAACATCAAATTGCCAAATATAAAAACAACTTGTGAAACGCCTCAATATTAATTCAACTGGTTGCTAATGGTTACTGCCACGAAAAACATAAAAAATCAGAATTTGGGAGTTTATTCCCATAAAAGATGAATGAGTCATCTTCATGATTAATAAAAACGTCAATATCTTATCGCAAATCGTGACTCCACCCTAATCCGAGGATCCCACAGGAGACAACCTTAGAGCGGTAGGCGTACAGCCCCACATCTTTAAACTGTGACTGATCACTCTGTTCGCCCCCGCGACCGATGAAGATGTGAAGGTCTTTAAGACCAGCAGTAATTCAAACATTTCGAAAAAAGACGATACGTTATACATTACACACGTACAGAGAGCAAGACCTAGATTGTTTTACAGTTGTGTAGTAACAGTTCTTGATTATTTATAAAGAAAACTTTAAAAGTTAACAGAAAAATTACATGACAGAATTTGTAACTGCGACCTTACCTCTAGCTGGCATGCACTAACTGAGCTACTGTCGACTATTTCAACAGGCTCAAACGTATTGATCAATATTATCAATATGAATTTCATCTGTAACGATGAACTCATTTAACTAGTAGATAGGTAGTTAGGTTTGTATATTTTAGCGATTAGTACAATTGACGGGATCGATCACAAAGTAAAAAAAAACGGGTTTTGGCTGTGTCATGGACAAAGCCGTGTATCTTTTACGTGAATACGTCTGCGTCATGCATAATAACTTGCGATGATAACATTTGTCATTTGTCGTTCCAATCACAATGTACCCCGCAAACCAGCCTAAGGACCTAGGTGGTCTAGATCACGCCCATCTTGTGGATAACGAAATAGAACGTAGGACGGCGCCACTATCAGATGATGACCCGTTATTACTCACCGATACCGAAGAAGTATGTGAAATAATCAAAAACCTACGCAATAAAAAACCCCCGGGGTAATCTGATAAAATCACAAATAAACTAGTTAAATACCTCCCTCCCTGCCTTATATACCTACTAGTGTGCATCATCTATGTACTCCTAGCCAGTTGCGCGTTTCCGGACGAGTGTAAAGAAACCACCGTCACAAGAATACTCAAGCCGAGGAAATCCCGAAATAATGTCAGTAGTTACCGCCCTATTAGCCTAATCAATATGTTAAGCAAAATCTACGAAAAAATCATACTATCTCGCCTTAGGGCATTTGTTCACGAAAAAGGTCGCATAATAAATGAGCAGTTCGGTTTCCGAGCAGCTCACTCTTGCACTCAATAAGTGCACTGACTCATATAGTACATTTCAAACTCTTTAAATGCAGCCCCAGGGCTGCAAATTCTCACCGTAGCTCTATTTATATACTTCGCGAAGGCGTTCGATAAGATCTGGTACAATGGCCTAATATACAAGCTATGCCGAATCCGACAGACTCGTACTCATCATACGAGAGTACCTAACAACCGCTGATTTCAATTAAGTGTAGTGGTAAATCAGGTGTCCCCAACTCGTGTCACTTAGACACAAGGTGACACTACCAGATTTGCGAAAGGTTTATTCCACCATACGCTTGCGTAGCGTTTGCCCATCTCCCCCGTACAGATTTGCATCCCGTTGCAAGTAGTATAGAAAAAATACTAGCGTCACGGGTTTACCGTGGTATATGCGCAACATTGACCTTCATAAATATCTTGAATTGCCGGGTTTAGCTAAGCATTTCCAGATATTTTTAAAAGATATTTCAATCGTACCAACTCACACCCTAACCCACTGGGGTTAGCCGCGGCAGACTACATGCCAGATCCTAATCCCGAACGCAGGCCCCACCACGTTCTCATCGATCCCGACGGCCTGATAACTGTGGCCAACGAAACATACCAAAACACTACACACGGGACAATTCCGCTAACTCTCTTATCATAAATCACGACGCCACCCCTAAGCCGAGTATCGGTCACATAAAAGACACCCTTAGGGTGGAGGGCGTACAAATCCACATGTTTAAGCTCTGATTGAGCACTCTGCTCGAACCCACGACCGGTAAAGTTGTAAAGGCCCTAAAGCCCTTAAAGCCAGTAGTGTACAGTGGCCATCGTTGGTCGGTTCGGACGCCTTCATCTTTTTGCATTCTCAACACTTCTTCACTTTTTCATTAGAAGGTTCATGGGTATCATAGATTGCTACTTAAAATATCTTTCAGGCGTTATATATATAGGAATATATTCCTTGTATTTTGATATAACTTTTAATAGATTTTTTTGTAGCTGATTACAATTTTGCTTTGAATTTTTTACTTAAGAGCCATATATATTTACTATTACGTTGAAAATTACTTTTTAAAATTATACAATCAATAAATCTTTACAAGCTTTTGAATAAAATGTAATCGAATTTTATAGTTGCTCTAAGTCTAAAGATATACCATATTATGCGAAATATGTAACGCAGTAAAATTAATAAAAAATGGCGGCTCTTCCTACTCCACTATTCGCGAAGCATCGTAAACCGCGTTCAGGTTATCAAATTCTTTAATTCTTTAACTATCCAGTGGTATATTAGATTTTGGATATTAGTGATAGTTATGTAGCTATAACACCAAACTGTATCCCCCGATTTTGTTATCATCAGTTTTTTGAACTGTCCCCCCTATGCTGGCAATTTTATAGACGTATTCATGTCAAAAATAATTTTGCCACGTTTATCTAGTAGACAGTAAGTTCAATCGGTTAGAAGGTACCGACCAAAGCCAGTCACAGGAGCCAGTCAAAATTTTTCTTTGTCAAATTTTAAAGGTTAGTCAAGCAAGGGATAGCTTAGTGCTAATGCACAAATATATTTCTAACGAATCGATCACAAAGCTAAGAGAAAATTTTCCACATTGAACCAAGTAACACGTTGCTCAGTTGGTGAGAGGGAACCGGCCAAAGGCAAGGTTATAAATTCAAATCCTATCATATCAAAAAAAAATCTTTGCTAAGCTTTTAACATTAATAGCATGTTCCATTAATTTCAAGAAAAGCAACATACATCTGACGAAAACGTTTGGCAATATTAATTTTTAATTTTTAACACCAACTATTTAAAAGTTGATAATAATTTAAATAATAACTAACTTTCTAGTTTTGTAACTATCTCCAAAAATAGCAACTCTTCAGCAAATGTTATATAAATGTTTGTTAGAAAATGCAAATGCATGTAATAACTACGGTGTAACTTCGCCGCTTTGGCGCCGCGATGAAGTGGTTTTGATCATAAATAATAATTAAGATAGAATTTTTAAAGTTAATTTATTTTTGATGTATCAAATTATGTCTAAAGCATAATGTTTTTAGTATTTATAGCGTCATGACGGATTTAGACTCGAACTATTTTATTTAATCTAAACATATTAAAATATATGTTTGTATTTATGAAATCGCAAAACGCAAACACTATC
Source organism: Apodemia mormo (assembly GCA_036924255.1). NCBI lineage: Eukaryota > Metazoa > Arthropoda > Insecta > Lepidoptera > Riodinidae > Apodemia > Apodemia mormo. The sequence continues at coordinate 23,474,203 of JAUPFN010000007.1, read as the reverse complement.
ATGAAATACGGCAAGTGAAATATATGTATATTTTCGTCGAGGTTTTTTGCTTATGTTTTTGTGCTATGCTCATTATTTTTACTAGCCACCAAATGGTGGTCCAAGATATAGCTGTTATACATCGTTTTAACGAGACGCTCATTTTTTCTATCTTCAAAAATTCTGTACATTAATACATTGGGTAACTAATAAACTTAGGTAAAAAAGAAAATTTTAGTGTCAAATAAGAAAATTTTTCACTTTACGTGTAGAACAAAGTTACCCTTGAATTTACCATTACCATTAACAAGTTAACATGTGTAAAGAAACGCAACAAGACCTCTGGTATTGGGAATGTTACCATCAGGTGCACCTCCTGCTCGTTTGCTTCCTCTTCCATACAAAAAGCCTCATATCTTTTTTAGTTACTAGATTCGAGAGATAAGTAGAAAGAGAATGAAGAAAAGATAGGCGTCTCGTCAAAACAAAGCTGGTTTTTGTTGTTATTAAGAAACAAAAAATGTTCCTGGGACCACGGTCTATACTGGTTTCAGCTAATCAATAATAAAAGTTATCGCATTTGTTGTCATATATTGATTATTTACAATCTCTCATTTTTTTTCAATCTCAGTGGTATATTATTCTATTCTCGAAAACAGCTTTATTTTTCGGGGTAAATAAAATCAATCTGCGTAAATTACAATTTGAAATCTGTGTCACGAGGTTATTCTATGTAAACTTGGGCGTCATGATTTCGGGAAAATAAGGTATCTGCATATTCCCCTGATTGAACAATCTCGTCGGATCTACCTTACGATTTATCGCTTCTCTACGTGTCTTAAACGTCAAGCCTATGAAAAAATTACAGAAAGAGTTCCGTGATTATGTTCAGATATATTTATTATTGTTAGCTGAAATGAATAAAATTTTAATCTGTGTCCTATAAAATTTTATTATATAACATAAAGGAACCTAAATTATACAGTCTAATAAGCCTTAAACTGTAGAATTTTAAAATCCTATAGCCTAGTAAGCATTAGACTAGGATTTAGTAGGTGTTATTAAAATCTGAATATTACAATTTTAGAGTATAAGCAGTGTGATACCTACGTGTGATAATATTATACAAGCGGGCATTAATTTGAATGCAATGTAAGCATATGCGAGTGAAATTACACAGGCTTTAAACTAATCCTACTGCGAAACATCAAAGTATTATGCATCAAAATGCAGCCGAAATTATGCTTTGCAAATGTAAGATTTTGAACAAATGTACTAGGTAGAACTCGATTTATTTAACTATTTCTATTATCTATAGAGATATGCATAGTTATATAGTTTGAGTTCTACAGCTTTATACAGTTTTATAGATATAGGTATGAACATACATATGTATATGTAAATCTGTATTGTCGTTCAATTTTGTGGCCATTGCGAAAACACGTCGTGTTGTCTCTATATACTTACTAATGTTAATCAAAGTCATTTAAAGAACGAAAATGTTTAAAATGGTAGAATTGATATCAGTCAGTGAGTCGTAAAACAAATATTTATCAGGAAATAAAACAAAGAAATAGTATATATAGACAAACGCATTTTTATAACAGTAAGTATAGATTTGCCTTTTGCTTTAGATATCACTACAAATATCTATGACCGCAAATGTTTTATCTTAGGATATAAAAAGAAAACTTATTATTTGAACCAACATGTTTCCATAAATTGTACTACGACTTCTTAACGTTTGATAAAACCAGACATGACGCCTGCAAAAAGGATTTTTGTTTTTATTCTACATCATCATCATCATGATTAATGCATCGGTTTGTCAAAAATAATAACTGTTGCTCTAAAATATTTTATAGAACACATACAGGTTCTCGTACATATTAAAACATAGGTACTTAAAACTTAATAAGGCGTAAAGTGTTTCTATAAACCCTTTACATGTATCTTCTTACACCTGAAGTACAATATTTATAACAAATAATGATGGTCAGGTTAGGCCGAGCAAAAACAAAATTAAAGACCTCAGTAATCAAGTCAGACCGAGCAAAAATGAAATTAATAACCTTAAAGGTCATTTTAATTTCAACCTTGGAAAGTAAAAAAACAAAATTGGCAAATCGTAGCCCTTAGCAGGGTATTGTAAGTACGTTGCATATCGCTTCTAAAACTGCTTGAATTACATCACTTGCTCGTAAAAAAAGGAGCAACGGCTAAGGTAGTGATCAAAAAAGACTAAACACATGAAATTACAGAGATCTTAATTAATGAACTCTATTTTGGCTATCTTTGATCTAGGTTTGGAAATTGAAGTTCACTCAGACGTTAGTGCACAGGCTTATGGATGTTCCGTTATAGTGATAGATTCAGGATATCATAACACGTAATTGCTCTTGTCATTAAAAAAATATGTTGCAGCATAGCCAATAGAGCACTGCAGCACAGTCGAGAGTGCCTGGTTGGTAAACATTTCAAAATAATTAAATTTCAATTCCCTTAAGCTAATGCAGGTAAAAAAGGGACCTTACGGTAGAATTGCTTATTAGTCGATGTGTTTCTATGATTATGAGCATGGAATATCTCAAGGGCACGCCCATGTCCGAACCAACTAACTTTAGCAGGAACTCTACTTACATTTGCAAATCAGTCAAATCTAGCAACTCTGGCATAAAGCGCTCAGTCTGCAAACACGCTAGTGGCAAAGCAGTTAAAAGGATTTAAACTCATTCGAATTGAAAACTCTACGAAGATATACTTCGAGAGTAAGTATATATTTTTAACCAATCTTTAAATTTTTGTTCATATAAACACATGTCTATTCGTTTTCGAATGGTTAATTCCCATTTACTATATATGAAATGTGCCAGAAGAATGGCAATAAGGCGAGGGATTCCTTTACACTCTTCAGTTATTAGACACTTGAGCGAATTTTACACAAAAATAAAAACACAACCATTATTCTTTGACGAAAAAACGACTGATATCATCATCAAGTTTATTTTAGACTCGTCTTTAGGTGGTCGCTGCTTCAACAACCTAGTGGAGACTGCACAAAATGTCTTTGTGTTCTTGTTTTTGGGCACACACGGTACGGGGTGATCGGGAAAAGATCTGTGTTAGACTCTATATGAGCATCGGAGTGACCTGAGAAAGACCTGTATAAGGCCGTGTGTATTTTGGGTACGCACGGTACGGGGTGATCGGGGAAAGATCTGTGTCAGACTCTATATGAGCATCGGAGTGACCTGAAAAAGACCTATATAAGCCTGTGTATGCTATGGATACGAGGTGACTGAGAAAAGACTCTTGTAAACCTCTTATGAGCATAGGGGTGACTCCAAAAGACATTTAAAATCCCATCATTTCATGTCGGCAAAGACCCGTGTAAGACTCACTGAGCATTGGGGTGTCCGCACTCCCATTTATTTTATGTCGGGAAGGTCCCGTGTAAGACGCACTGAGCATTGGGCCCTCCATAACGATCTTGAATTGCTGAGCTTAGCAAAGCATTTCAAAGAAATCTCTAAAAGATACTTCGATCGTGCCATCTCGCATCCGAACCCACTGGTGGTAGCCGCGGCTGACTACATCCCAGACCTTAATCCCGATCCCAAACTACGTAGGTCCCGCCACGTTCTTACCGATCCCGATGACCCGATAACTCTGGCCAACGGTTTACACGATAACACTACACACCTACATTCGCGACACCGTCACCGCCGGCGGCGACGAGGACCCCTGTTTCGCCCTTCGGCGAACCGAGCCCAAAGGCAAGGTTCGGCCGACGGACAAAACAATGCCACTAGCCCTCTCATCGAAAATCACGAACCCACCCTAAGCCGAGGTTCGGTCTCACAGGAGACACCCTTAGGGCGGAGGGCGTACAGCCCTACACCTTTAAATTCTGGCTGAGCACTCTGCTCGCCCCCGCGACGGGTAAAGCTGTATCAGCCCATAAGGCTAACAATAATTGAGACATTCCGAAAAAAAAAGCATTGGGGTGACCGCAATCCCATCATTTTGTGTCGGAAAAGACCGTGTAAGACTCACTGAGCTTTGGGGTCGCATTAGGTACGTCATACTGACGACATTTTAGCACTCTCTTCTATATTTAACCGTGATATGAATTTAAGCCACGTGCTTAAATTTATACATAGGCTGAAAGTTAAAGTTATTTTCATTTCATAGTTTACGGTAAAACTCAAGTTAATTTCATCATTTTAGGCTATGGCCGGAATGAAGATAAGGAGTTGCCAGCAGCTGGGCCCAGGGGGCGCGAGGACGCTGCCTCATCAGGAACGGCCGTGTTGGCAACCCTTTCCGCTAGACAAAGAAACAAACGCCATTGCATCTAGAAAAGGCGTTGCACCTGTGTGGGGCGCGCTCATTTTGAGATATTTAGTGCTTGTAGTCTCCATTTGACCTTGGCCTTAATATCTTTTAAATTTGACATCAGACTTTAGTATTTGTTCGTGTGACCGAAAACCATTACTTCTCTTTGGTCAATCGGATAAAAATTAGCTAAAGCCAAAAGCCAAGGCCACTAAAGCTGAAAAAAATTTTTCTTTCAGCTTTAATGGTAAAAAAATGAAATCAGTCGTTTTCGAGTTAAATCATAACAAACAAAAAAAAACAAATCTTTCCTCTTTATTAGTTTAGATTAATGGCTAAAATATATAAAATACTTTCCTAATCCTAATATATATAAATTACATGTCACTTTGTTCGTCCGCGATGAACTCCGAAACTACTGAACCGATTTTAATGAAATTTTGTAATTTTTGAAACATACAGTAGTTTTTATTTCAATTAACCCCCCTCCCCCCTCTCAAGTGATGGGGTACATCAAAATATTCAATACAAGTAATTTTTATGGCCAAACAAGGTTTGCTGGGTCAGCTAGTGTTATATAAATTTAAATTATATAACACAGAGAAAACTAAATAAGTGTTAAGAATTTTAAATGTTATTAAATAGTAAATATTATACTTTTAAGAGTTTAAACAGCATGAAATCTACTTGTATCATGTATTTAAATATCCTAGCAGGCATTAGGTTGAATGCAATGTAAGCGAATACGAGTAAAATTGCACAAACCTTAAAGTAATTCTACTGCAAAATATCAACGTATAATTTCAGCTGCATTGAAATGTAAAATATTGTATAATAGCTTTACTAGATTAAACTTAATTTATCGTGAATGGTAATAAAATAGCTGATTCCTTTCCATACTGAATATTTTTTGTATTTTAGTAAACTTCGCGGCTATGTTAATGTAAAGCGGCTAGCGCGGCTCTCCAGAGCGTTGTCCGTTGTGTCTAGGCATGGAAATTATTGTTAAATTAGGTTAACTGGTATGTTGTTAAAATTAATTAATATTTAACAGTTATTTATTTATGTTATATTATATCAGTAGTAGTAGTATAATAAGTATTAGAAGCAGCAAAAACCCGTCGAGTTAGCGACTAAAAAAAAAGTCCTTTGGAGTAGTTTTATAATTTTTAACAGTTATTATTATCATAAATCAAGGTAGCTCAAATATTTTTAATAACATTATTATCCTATATGAAGTTATTGGTAATTTTAGTGGTAATTAATTAATATAAATAACAGTTGTTAATTATTAAAAAAATGTAGTACGAAATTTAATATGTTAACTGTTAAATGATCCATGCCTAGTTGTGTCTTTCACACACGCACAGTGACGATTTCGTTTCGTTCGTCAGTCTTAACTTTAGAAGCGACTAATGGACGTTAAAAACTTACTACCAGAAAAAAATTATTATTTCGACATCTATAATTATTACACATAAAGCTAAGGAGTTAAGGTGCCATTTAAGTACCTATGTGCTATTTCACCTGGATCCTTCCGCCGCTGCATTCTTCCTCTTATCCATTGATGACAATAACTTCCCTCTATGTAACAGTAAGCGGACTGCCGTATTATCTTTTGTCCGCATATAATCCACTTTTGACAAGACCTGTGTGGTCAAACATGAAAGGTTATAATAAACAACTTAAGGGTCCAACTAAACACGCATAAAAAAGCACCTACGCATCAAATAAAATGGATATATTCTTCCCATAAATTCTGTTGGCGCAATATATGTGTGATTTTGCTTATGATACTTGGATTCACGACAGTTTGGCCAGATCCTTAATCCTAAGCCTAAATAAACCTTGCACCGGTAATCTGCGCGCACGAAGCTGTAAATTGTCGTCTTGAGGATAGATATAAATCCTTATAGTTTATCGTCAATAAATGGAGGCTATCTCTTACAGAATAATCGTCTGTTTTTTTACAAGCTTACGCCATTAAAAACTATATTAAGGAAAAACAAGAACAACTTTGGATTAATATGATTTTTTAACTTTGGGCTTAAGTTTTTATTTATGGATTAGATCTAAAAGTAATATTCATTTCTCACACGATAATTTCAATTTATTATTATTGCAAATGCTACATATTCAAGTTTACTGGCTCGTTCATCCTTCAAGTTACCATACACAGTGACCGGCACATACGTTTGGGCCACCACTGAGCCCAGTGTCATACAGATCGTCACATAACTCATGTAGATGGTAATACTTTAATAGTGATACTAAAGTAATAACCGTTTGTCATTGTTAACCCATTATCAATATATTTATTGACCTATTTAATTGGATATGAAATACTTTTCATTCATTAACCAGCTCAGTGAAGATCGTTCTATAATATGATCCTAGATTATATGTTTAACTTACTTTGGCATTATACAAGCTACCTAGCAAGTCAGTAAATTTTTAATAGGCTCAAATCACCGAACCGAACCAAAGAATAATAATTGTCATTACATGCGATTATTATAATAACTACGACATTTTAAAAACAAATTTTAACCCCTAAGCAAAAAGAGTAGTGTTATTTTAACGTGTTATTTAACGTACATGGCTTTGTCTATGGCATCACAACTGCCAAAGGAACGATTTGAGTGCAGGAATTTAAATAAGTTATTGATACACAATAATTAAGGAGATCATTATATAGTCAGGAATGTCTGTCACCTGATTTTCACTCGACGAACTTTCTGACCAGGGAAGTCTGTCGCATGATTTTTACTTGACGGACAGTTCTGACAAGAACTCTGACAGGACAGGAACTTTGAGCATCCCGCGGGAACAACTAATTATTCCAGAATAAAAAGTAGCTTTTGTACTATTTATTCTAGGTTATCATCTACTTGTGTGCCGAATTTCATCTAAATCCGTTCAGGAGTTTTGGCGTGATTGAATAACAAAGATCGATCCATCTATCCAAACATCCAAACCTCTAAACTTTTCATTTACAATATTATAATTAGCGAAGTCAAAGCATTCCTTCGCCGATTATAATGTAATATAGATATGTCGTGCTTAATTGACAGGTTTTTTTAATATGCAAATGAAGAACTTGACGCAGAAGGTGACTTATTGATAAAGTAAAATGATTTTGGTATTTGGGTTTGGTGGTTTGGAGGTATCCATAGTGCGGACAAGCGGGACAATCCTACATTGGTACTGCTATAATATTTATTGAGGAAGGATATACACTTGCATTCAAATCTGTTATTTGTGACATTTAGATTTCGTTGTTAATAATTATTGTAAACACCCTGAAGATGCTTGTGTGAGCGAAACCGGTCGGAAATTAAATATAAATTATCTTATTGTGAAACAGTACAAGTATTATTTATCTGCTAGCAAATATTGTGCTAAAACGATTTAATTTGTTATATTGTAATACCCTCTATGTATATATATCACAGTCTACCTTTGCCTTGTAGTTATGCATTTTCTTGAACAGGAACTCCAAGGACCCCAAGGTGAAAACCCACGAAACTTTAATTGAACATCCTTATCATTAAACTGCCGTAACTCTTGCTGCAACAAATACTTGTTTAGTTCTTAACATTATTTACCTTAAAGCGAAATGTTGACCCAAAAACAATGAGTAAATTCGAACAAGAGCTAAAATAGTAAATAAGTTGCCGAGGAATAAGGTAATGTCATCGAGAATTCATCACTCGAGAAAAGTACAGTTCACAAAAAGAAAATAAAAACCAATTTATTAGTTTTTATTGTTCACTGATTAGTACAGAGGCTAGAATATTATACATTTTACAACGAAAAATACTACGCAACTTTAACTATATATTATATACTAACTTTAACTATAGTATATTCGGTTTTTATTTCTATCTCAAATCTGCCTTTTATCTAACACTGCCATTTCAAAATTAGTCTTAGGCTCAACGCACACCGAAATAGAGACAAAGCGAAACGACTTGTCATTTTTTCATTTTTTCATATAGTAGTTTTCATAAAATCGCGCGTCGATGAATGGATTCGCGCGTCCACGCTTACGTGAAGTCAAGAGGTTTCTTACGACGACGACGCGCATTATGTGGCGTAGGCGTCAGATTACATGAAAGTACTAGATACTAAAAAATTTTTCCTCTTCATGTTTTGATATAAATTTGCTTTCGTCACCGTCTCCAACTTCAGATATTAATTATCATCGTTGCAAAATCAACCATTGTACATTGATAGCAACGCTTTACGTGTGTTCAAAACTAACAAAATGATTCTATTACTACGACTCAGAAGCACTTATGCGCGCGACGTCACGCATCGTCTTGTGAAGACATTACATCCATGCGCTGACTCTACGTCAATGTGAGTTGAGCCTTATACTGATTTGATAAGGGATTTAGTTTTCTTTTTAGTTGGAAATGAACTGATTTATTATAATTTTTTATGAATATGCAGAAATCATATCCATGGTTCAAAATAGTTCAAGTCTGGGAGTAAATATGAATGCCCAATATACAACACCCGGGTTAGAGTCCGGACCACTAACAGACCATCTGCTATTCTGACAGACAATTCGTAAAAGGCAAACGATTAGCTAAACGTTTCATGGTGGGCCCATGGTGATTACTAGGTGGTAGAATTTTGCAACATCTTGCCCGGGTCTCGTACCACCGCCTTACCTTTTTCTGCCAGAACAGCGTTAGTGCTTGTCATTGTTGAGTTTCGGTTTGGAGCGTAAGGTCGTAAACTCATGCACTTAACATTTCCACGCTTCCATACAGATAGCAACGCACCAAAACTATTTTTGATTAATAATTACCCTATGTTTAAAAAAAATATTCATAATTTGTTGTATGTAAGTTTAATGTTTTGTATAAAAAGATACAAAAAAATACACTCAATTAAAGAAACAAATGAAATGAAATGAAATATGTTTTATTTGCAAGAATATGGGTGCTACAAGTTATTAAAACTAATCTAAGATACCAGCATATTCTACCGTGACACGATATGCAAATATTTAAAAATCATAATTTATTATCACATACGAATTAACCATATCATTAAGCTTAAAATTTAAATGTCAAAATTTAATTATAATTATTAATAAAACTGTTAGATATTGCATAACTGCATTGACGTGTATAATGTGGTAATATTATACACGTCAATGCATAACCATTGACGTGTATAATATTACCACTGGACAGGTTATCCCATACAAATGACAGCTACTTTTATATGTATTTGAAACGCTATCGGCGGGGGTACCGAGAACTAATTTTGACGTATGTTGCGTATGGTTGGTAATTTAAATCAATAAAAACAGCAGCTTTTTTTTAATTTGTGGACGTTATAGTGAATTTTTAAGTTCATATTTTTCTAAAGTTCATAATTTCTAATTAAGTATACAATTATTTCAGACCCAAAGTTTTACAAAGCAGTTAAAATAGCTGACACAAACGATAAGGTATCCTAAGAAAAAGGAATGGAAATAGAAGAAGTGCAACTAGTAATGCAAAATAATTCGAGCACAAGTTCTTCTGTATTAAAGCACCAGTCACAAAAGCAATGTGGAGTTAAAAGATTGCTAAGCGAAAATATCTGGGGGGAAAATAAATTTCATTTAGGTAAGTAAATTTAAATTGTATGTGTGCGCTAGTAAACTTAATTGTAAACTTAAATTGCATGCGGCAAGACTACTCATGTCGAGTTAGTTGCAAAAAGAGAACCGTCACAGGAATAATTAAAGTAGTTCTTGAGCTTTTTTACCATTTTGTTATATTAACAAAATAGTTGTTTGACACATTGTAGGAACTTACTAGTACGCCTTGTTATTTGACTGTAACACCACGGTGGTTATATTTTAATTCTGACTAATAATTTGAATTTTCGCCATCTACTTATATAACTCACTTTTCAGACCCAAGTGCAACAGACAAGTCAGCTACGGATCTACTGGATAAAGCCAACAAAGATAAACAAAGAAGAACAAATTAACCGGTTTACAGTTTTTTTTTTTTTTTGATAAATTGGAATTCGTGAACAGAACAAATTGATGAAACCATTAGCTTGCTTTAGGCCAAGATTGTCAAAGAAAAATAGAAAAATGAGTCATTTACTTTCAATACACAAAAAAATAACAAAATTCCCGAAAAGATTTTACAGTTTTATAAAATTATATTTCTAAAATATTTGATGTTTTCTTTAATTTACTCATAGTCTACCTCCATGCCATATTTCATCAAAATATGTTAAACTGATATTGCGTAAAAGCGAAACAAAAATGTTCGAATTCACAGTGGAAACCCGATTCCCGCGAATACAGAGGATTCGCGATTATCCGGACGGACCACAAACAAATATTTTGTTTGCACATCCACCATAACTAGGACTCATCACTTTTATGAGCTCATCTCGTGCGAAACCGCTTCAAATCCTGAAAGTAACCTGCGCATATATTTTTAGTATTGTCAAAAATATATTTGGTGAGTCTCTTAAAGCCACTAGCATAAGTTTAAGCTACCTTATCCTCCAAACAAGAATACGATAGTGACAATCATTGATGCATTTGCGTCAAGAATAGGTAAAACCAAGAAACTTATCACCTACAGGTTTTCTAATCCAAGGGTAAGGCGACGTTTTTAACGGGCTCTATCACCTAGTAGTCACTATGATCTTTCATGTATCATAAGATAGCAAAGAAGCAGATATCTTTCCTGATGGAAAAAGACAACCATCACCTGTAGACACCAAAGATGTTAATGGTGCGTCTCTATCCTTGCGGCGGGGTCTTAATGCCACATGCGTAAGTTTACCGGTTATCTTATCCTCCAAATCGGAACACGACATAACAAGCACTATTGTGATGGAAATAGGTAAGGTGGTGATACCAGACCTGGGCGAGATAATGCAGAACTCTAACAGTGTACTCACTACTGTAATAACACTATGGATCTATTGTTTGCCTTTTTCGAACTAACTTAGCAGAATCAGATCTACTTTTCAAAGGGGGCTTAAACTAGACAGGAAAAAAGTTAAGTAAAAATTGTGTCCCTTTTTATTTTATAATTATATAAATAAATTATTTATTTATTACTCGTGAAAGCTTCTAACATTATCATAATAAGACAACTAGCGATCTTCTGTGGTTGAAATTCGCCACAAACATTCGAAAACGGTTTAATATAAAATCTCATTCATTTTAACTAAATTGAATTGAGATTAATGAATGGTATTAGACTAACCTAAAAACAATATTAATGATTCTCGACTCATTCAAATTTAAAATAGAAATCCATATTCACAAGGCTAAAGAGATCACATTAAAACTAGCGGACATGGCATACGTTGTTCTGGTCGATTTCTAAATTAAAAGAAAAACTATTTTTTTTCTTATTACATAACTAATTAGATTTAGTTTATTTTTTGTTTCAATTAAATTGTACAATGTCTACCTGTTTCGCTTTAACATTGTATTTAACTATCTTGGGTTAGCTGTAACATATCTCTTATAAGGGGTAAGCTATCCTTTTGTACTGTTTTCGTTTGTTAATCTCAGTTATGTATTTTTTGTGTACAATAAAGTGTTAAATAAATAAATAAAAATATCTTGTTTCTTTTTGCTACCTGTAAAAAATTAGCATTGGAAAGTTTAGAACAGGCCATGTTCTGGCCAATTTATATATATGTGAGTTTGTTACACTACCATGCATGGTAGTGTAACAAATTTACATATATATAAATTAATACCGCGCGACAATTCACTCAGACTGAACTAATCCCTAAGTAAACAAATATCTGCTTATGATATAGATGCTAGTTAAAGATAGCAATACCCACAAATACAACTATGAAAACCGAAATATAATTAATAAACATCGGAAATACAAACATTTATGCTCATACCACAAATACTTGTCTCTGTAAGCCCGCCAAGTATAAACCCATGTTCCTGTCACTATAGCGTTATTGCTCGTCATGTTCGTGTTCGGAAGGTAAGGTAGCCACTAAACTTACGCAAGTATTGTTAATACCCCACCTATTAAATAGTCTGCAACCTCTCGCCCGAGTATACGGTGCTACCACCTTACCTATCCCTGCCACAATAGCGTCAATGCTTGTCATTGTCGCGTTCCGGTTTCGAAGGTAAGGTAGCCGGTAGAGTTATACATGTGGTATTGCTATTTCACCACACGGATAAGAACGCACCATTAATATCTTTGGTGTCTATAGGTGATGGTTTCTCTTTCCATCAGGAGAGTCCGGAATTAGAATAATTATAGGTATGTCTTAATATCTATAGATTGTCCTGGCAAAATGTTAGTTAAGCATTCTGTCAATCTTGTTAAAAGCCCGAGTTTAGACATATGTCAGGAACACACAGATTAACATCTAAGCTATTAGTTATTACCATAAAGTATTAATACAGCGTAATGGTTATTACATAAAGTATTTTTGTAAGCATAGATAACCTATTTAATTATAACTTTACCATTTGTACTCGAATGTCTTTTCCTCGATGGGTATTACGTTTCCGAGAGTCAAGTTGACGCGTTGTTGGAGATTCTCCACAACTGTAAACAAAATCGGCGTTCAGTTCCGCGTTTATTATTTACCTTCTGTAGTGTTTATAAACAACAATTTTCGATGCGCAATCACGTAATTAATTATTACTGACTTAAGGAATTTATTGTTTCCTTTTAAAGCTCTTTGTATAGAGCCGGACATCTTGGGCAGCCCGTGGTGGCATCCACATCTGAAGTGTAACAAAAACTTGATCATCAGAAATAATAGTGATGCGTGTAAGATTAAGGTACGATGAGCACATCGAATATATAACCAGAAGAGTGGCTATGTTGTTTGTTTTGTTAGAAAACAAATTCCGCCAAAACACTACGCCAGTTGTAATGCTGTGATTGGCCAACTCAAGGTTAATGTGATAATGACGCAACAATAGTAAACGCGTATTGAATAAAATGAGATAGTTGTATATAGGTTACACCTAGGCAAGAGCAAGACGCATAAACAAGTGTCCACGTGTTTCGTGTTATCTGTCCAGTTTAACTTGAGCCATATTATATGAAAGTAAATTAAAATAAAATCAATGTCTATTGATACCGATGAAACGTAATTCCGTCTGTTTTATAATTCGACGTTTTGCTGCTTTTTCCACACCATCTAATAGAGCAACACGACATTATGCGGCATAATATAACAAACTTTGAATATTTTCGAGAGTATCGGAGACGTACACACAGGTCACTTGTTGGTGCGGTAGTGGTGCGGTATTTAGTGCGAGCGTGAATTGCTATTTATCAGTGGCAAACACTGATAAGTTTCGGAATTAGATGGCTCATATTGCTACTCTATTAGGTTACATGCTCGATGGATGAGCAGAACCGCTCATTTCACGCGTAAGTTGAATTAACCGGTTTAACTCCGTAATTATGTTTCCTGACGTAGAACGCACGCCAACTCACACTTGGTATTTCATCCGATATAGTCCAATCAGGAACTTTCCTTATCTTTCAGGTAGTGAAGCGCTTGTATCGACTTTAAAAATTAATTGATTCATTTTAAAGGTGTGTAACTCCAGAGGTACTTAATAAAAGGTACTGATTCCGGGGCTGGATACGATAAGCTTAATTATTCCTTTAAATCCTTATAGTCTTCGCGGAATTTTATTTATTCCGGCCAGAATTTTGAGTGACTGAGCATACTCTTCCAGTGAGATAGGACAAGCAATAATCAAATTAAAAACTACTTACATAGTAATTGAAAGCAGCGAGGAAAATAAATAGGGAGAGGTTCATTTAAAGATACGATCACAGAATATGATACGCTGCAATAAAAAGGACGGAGTGAGCCAAATCAATAAAGAAATAAATAAAGTGAATCATATCCGTGCCTGGAGCCGGAATAAGTGAATAAATTCACCCAAAGGTATAAAGATTACCCACCGCTAATTTATTTCAGCAGCAGTACCTATTGATAGCAGAAATTTTTAACAGTAACAGTAACCTAAGCCGCAATCCATTGAGGTATGGGGTCATATCCAAAACCCGTTTTGGATATGACCCCATACCTCAATGAATTGCGGCTTAGGTTACTGTTACTGTTAAAAATTACTGTTACTGTATGTGCGGAACCCTAAAAAAATTTTTAGGGTTCCGCACCTAATTGGTACAAACGTAATCCTATTGTTAAGATTTCACTGTCCGTCTATCTCATGAGTTAAAATAACTAGATAGTTCGAATTTTCACAGATAATGTATTTTTATTCCTACTATAACAACAAGTACTGAAAACAGTATAAAATAAATATTAAAGGGAGGATTCTATACAACAAATGTGCGGAACCATTCGTGCGCGAGTCCATCTCACGCTTGCCCGATATTTTTGATCACTAGATTGTAAATAAGCAGATGGCCTGCCTGATGGAAAGAGAAACCATCGCAAACCCAGACACCAAAGGTATTAATGGTGGGGTCCTATCCGTGTGGTGGGATGGTAATGCCACATACATAATTTTATCGGCTACCTTACCCTCCAAACCGAAACATGACAATTAGAAGCGTTGTCGCTACGCGTAAAAAATTAGCCAGTTTCAGAGCCCTGCGCTAATTGTATGTGCTTGCATAAATAGATTTATTACTAACATCACAAATGTTTATGTCGCATTAGTAATCGCATTACAGATATATGCAACCGACCCCAAGCGAAAGTTTATCTATACATATGGAATAGCTAGAGCGGCAATCCCAGAGGCATCAAGTTGAGACACTGTTTGACCTAGTATTAGTTAGAATGGCACTATTTCAATATTTAGCCTTAACTCGTCGGTTATAAGTTTTCTGGCAAGTAAACTGATGATATATACTTCATAAAAGTTTTGGCTTCTGTCAAACTACATTAACACATTAGACAAAAAAAATGTGTAAACGGTTAACCCTACGGGCCATCCATAAAACTTCCTACTAAATTAAGGTATTTTAAGCTCAAAAGAGTAAAAAAAGTATAGATTTTTCAGTTCAAACATCTATTTTGTTAAAAATGGCAGTACATTAATTTTTGTATAGCTGTATATTTTGAAAATGACGATCTAAAATATTGCTTTAGCTAAATAATCGATAGGTTGAAAAATTTTGATGCAATATCAAAAACATTTTATTTTTAATTTTCTTCATTGTTAAATCCCAAACAAATTGACCGACTTTGATTAAATTAACGGTATTTGACGCAGTTTTTAAAGGAGAAAAACTGATAAGATTTTTAAATCAATCGGTGAATTGACTTAAAAATTATTTAAAAAAAATAAGTAAGTTTGCTAAAAACAACGTAATTTTAATATTTGAACAGCTATAAGTTTTAAGAAATAAGATTCGATTTTGATTTTTTTAACAGTATTTGACGTAGTGTTTTAGTACTAAAATATCGTAGAATACCAAAAAATGACTGGTTGAAATATTTCGAAGCTATGTCGAAAAAACACTTTTTTCAAAAATTTTTCGTCAACGATTACTCCCAAACGGATAAATCGTTTGATGCAATTCATGTATTAGACGTAGTTTTTTGAGGAATAAATAAATAAATACACACGAGACAAATTACACTGACTGATCTAACCCCAAAGTAAACAAATTTATTTGCTTGTGTTATGGGTGTTAGTCAACGATGCTAATACATAGAAATACATATATAAATACTGGAATAGATTTAATAAACACCCAAACCCAGAAATACAAACATTTATGCTCATTGCACAAATGCTTGTCACCGTCGGGGATCAAACCCGAGCCCCGACGATTGCGTAGTCAGGGTTGCTAACCACTCGACCAACGGGGCAGTAAAAAAAACGGGCGGAGCGGGAATAGAGCTGATTAGCATTTGTACTCCATCAGTACATAAATCTGAAAGTTATATTAAAAAAATACTGTTTCGCCAAAATTTTTTTTGTTTTTTCAATATTTCTCAAAATCTCCTGGACGTATTCGGTTCAAATTTTCAGAAAATCTAAGTTGAGCGGAATGCAATCGAATGTCATTAACCGTGTTTCGATCGGTCCAGCCGTTCAAAAGTTATGAGATCTTTACATACACACATACACACACACACACACACTTAGTCGGATAAGGCTTCTAGGACCTCAAGACGTGGACATCTGGTGAAAACTCGATTTTCGAAAAATCACTAACTTCCTTATCTACATAGGTACGTAGTGGAAAGTTAAAACAATAATAATAATTTATAAAATTCAAACCGACTTCTAATATCTATCAACTCCAATATCTCAAAAAGTATTGAACCGATTTTTATGGACTATTTCCCAAGTTGGAACATACCTTATTTAAATCAAAAAGAATTATTACGATATAGCTTTTAGCTCCCGAGAAATTTGAGGACAGGCATTCAAACATGCAACATATGTATGTGATGCTAATTCCAACAATATTGGGATGTAATTACACATACATCTCTAACTCAAGGATTTAAAACGTTATAATATCGATATGATTGCTATGTCGTTTCGTGATTGGTTAGCCCCGTTACCGCTCCGTTGATCGAGTGGTTAGCGACCCTGACTACGCAATCAATGGAGGTCCGGGTTCGATTCCCGACAGGGACAGGCATTTGTGTGATGAGCACAGATGTTTGTATTTCTGGGTTTGGATGTTTATTAAATATATTAGAGTTGACTGACACTATACAAGGCACAAGCATATAATTTGCTTACATTGGGGTCAGATCATTTCGTGTAATTTGTCCAGTGATATTTATTTACCTTATATATAAAATTCTCGTGTCACAATGTTCGTTCCCGTACTCCTCCGAAACGGCTTGACCGATTCTCATGAAATTTTGTGAGCATATTGAGTAGGACTGAGAATCGGCCAACATCTATTTTTCATACCCCTAAATGCTAAGGGTAGTCCACCCCTAAATATTTTTATTTTATTTTTTAGATAACATTTTTTGTTTTTATTTTTTTATGATACAGCAGTAAAAATATATACAACCCTTAATTTTCAACCCTCTACGATCACCCGCTATTTTTAATTCAATAATTTATATGGCAAAACACCGTTTGCCGGGTCAGCTAGTTATTTATATTATTATTATTATTGGTTTACCAACTAGCGCTAGAAGACAACGTCATAATATCTTATACCATAACCAATCACGACGACGCAAACATACCTATCAATATTGTAACGTTATAAATCCTTGCTCTAACTGTTCGGATAACCTGCAAAGAGGTCATCTATTGATCGTTTAGCAAACAAATTAGTAAAGCGTGTCGGATACTCATCAACAAAATTAGTTAATGGACAACCCACATGTGAACACTCAGTAAGGTAATATGTAGAGATGGGTTAATACCGATATTTCTCAAGATTAGGTGATACTAATATATTCACTTTGCAATATTATAATGTCTTAACTAATATGTCAGTATTAACTAATATTTCAATGTAATTTGGACCTTAAAGTAACAGTAATAAGATCTGATAGTGATACGGCAGGAAAATATCTTAACTAATATTTCACTGTAATTTGGACCTTAACGTAACAGAAATAAGATCTTATACTGATACGGCAGGAAAATATCTTAACTAATATATCAGTATTAACTAATATTTCACTGTAATTTGGACCTTAAAACAACATAAATAAGATCTGATACTGCAGGAAATACGTCCGTCTCATTCGTACGTACGACGCGGCGTATCGTGAAAATATTTTAATATTTTCATGAATCCGACGGGCGCCAATCTAGTGAATCCGAATTGTTCCGAATACCGGATGATATTATCCTATTCATTCTGGATATCCGTTACAGATATTAGGCGAATATGAAATATTAGCATATTACAGTTCGCCGGATTACTAATCGACGAATCCTTTCAATATTACTAATATCTTAGCGAATACTAATATATCAGTCACACCATTAGTAATATGTGGTACAATAAAATTAAACATACATATTTTCACGCCAAACACCTTAGGGGGTAGACAGACTTGCTATGCTTTCTCAACGCTCATAGGTCTGGTTATGCAAAAACACCGGTTGTTGAGACTCTGGTCACCACCTTTGTGCAGCACCCAAATAATCTGATCATGGCACGTCATTCTTGGTCTCCTCTCCACACATCCACACTTCCACAATCGCAGTGTATATCTTTTGTTCATGGTTTATGTGACAAAAACGAAGCATGCTCTCTGTTATTTTAAAACCGACAGGTACTAACGTTCTAATCATTCAATGGCAGATGATCCAATCTTTAATGGGGCTCGGGCTAACACGGACAAAAAACTATTCTCACTATGTACCAATTATCATCAAGAGATCAGTCAAGCTGTTTTTAAGTTTTGATGGGACATACAGACAGAGATATAGTAAAAATATGCTGCCTGTAATTTGTGCCATTACGTATTCTTTCATAAAGATCGTTTGCCAACTTTCATAAAGATCGGTGAAGCCGATCCCGCCATACGGATAGAACCGAACTCTTAACACCCATGATCTTTAGAGGTGATGGTTGTCTTTTTCCATCGGGAAAATCATTTGCTTCTATGCTGACCTTTCATTTATCTATACATATAATAAAATCGTAGGAAAGTCAAAACTGTACATTGAATATTTTTTTAAAAGAATACTTGGAGCGTGATCTACAATCGGTATCGAAGCCAAAAATATAGTTTTTAGAATTTTTGTCTGTTTGTCCGTTTGTCCGTTTGTCCTTTTGTCCGTTTGTCCGTTTGTCCGTTTGTCCGTTTGTCCGTTTGTTCGTTTGTCCGTTTGTCTGTTTGTCTGTTTGTCTGCTTGTCTGTCCGGGTAAACTCAAAAAGTACTGCATAGATTTACTTCAAATTTGCATGAATATTACTTACAGGTTGGGCCAACATATAAGCTGTATATTATCACGCTATCACCTACGGGGGAGGAGCTGTGTGGAGTAAACAAAGTCCGCGCGGACGAAATCGCTAGCAACAGCTAGTAAAGAAATAAAATTTTAAATAAATTAAAAAAAATGTTTAAGTAAGATATAAAAATTTAAATTCTTACCTTGCAACTTCTATTCGCAAATTGTCGCCACAAATTTCCTGACGTAAGCAATGTCGTCGCCTAGTTTTCCGACCGCCTTGGCAAACACTCCACTGATCCCATTCAGAATAATAAGGCGTTTTCTTATAACCTTAAAAAAGAAATACTGAAAGTACAAACGATATTAAGCCTTTTACATTCTGCTTCAAGTCGAGCAAAAGTAAATTGGATTGAGTTCTGTGGAATCTGTGAAAAGTGCAATTTTGTGGGAACTATAGTACGCTGAATACCGTTGACATATTTCTGAATATTTTCTATTTGAATTCAAGCTTACAAATGGTTCCAAATTTTAAAGTCAGACGTATAGGTATAGAATATACGTAATGCAAATTATTCGGAATCGAGAGTTACCGTTGCATTATACTGACATAAATTTTGTGTTAAATCATATTATATGGTTTAACTTTTCCATATCATTTTGTTACAATTGGGTATTTGATAATTTTGATTTTATCATATTTCTGATTTCCAAGATTTAGTTAAGACTATTTTAGTCGGATCATGTTCATCCGGATCGGATCATGATCATCATCTTATCAGGTTTTGGCAAAATTGTTATGTAGGTTTCTTTTAAAACCTTAATAATACTCTTTTACCCAACTCGTAACCGAGGACCTCATGATCCGAACCGAATAGATTAATTCCTAGACCATGAGGCAGCCCTACGTTTTCAAGGTTTCAAGTTAATATTTTCCTTATGATCTTGACAATCCCCAATTTTCATAGATTTGGACGATTGTTTTCAATAAAAAATATTTTAAATTTAATTTTTTTTTTTGTATTAAATTATTTGTAGAATTTTACTGCCTCGTGATCTAAGGTTTAGAATATTCGACTCAGATCATAAGGTCTTGGGTTCGACCTCGGGTTGGGCAAATGTCTTATTGATGATTTTACGAAGTTTTTCTCGAACATCCAAAATCTTCATAGTAGTTAAGAGTCAGGCGGGTGTTGTGTTACCACTTTCGTGCTTCGGATGAGCGCGTAAAAAAATCGGTCCCGGTTATCGCCAGAAATAGTCGATAATCGGTATTGGGTCGATAAAATACGGCGATGAGGATCACCACTTATTTCGCTAAACTACAAACCGGTGAATCATGGTGATCTATAGTCTATAGACATTTAGTTTACTCCTCCTACCCTACAAGGAAACAGGGCATGAGGATTTTTTTATCATCGTGCCCGGTCGATGCGTTAAAAAACTCTTATTTTCACGATTTTATTGACTCGCTTAGCCTATTGTTCGCCACTTAGGAACTGCCTGGCAGAATGACGGATAGTTTATTCTTCAAACGGAGGACAGTGACGTTATAGTGGCAGTCAAAAGTACAACGGTGATATCAAACTCTGACGAAACCACAGACCACATGAATACTAATAGACACGACATTAGACACGAAACGTGTCACCGCGCATATGAGCAAACGCTCGTATCACAGTCAAAAGTGTCATACATTTGAAGATATATTATATGGTGAAAAAATACAAATAAACCATATTGTGCTATTTAATCGTACCGAATGAGGTGACAAGGTTTTAAAATTACCCTAGGACTGATTTTATTCCATCGGTAAGTAGTATAGCTCGGTGTTTTTGTGTGTAAATTCAAGATACGCTGACAGCCCACGAAATTGCCTTGAAAGGCGTTTCCATTTAATCCGTGGGCGAAACGCTGCAAAACTCTACCACTTAATAGTCACGATGGTAGTAACATGTTTGAACAATCTTTCTCCTTTTACAAACTGCCTGGTAGAATGACATTTTTGTAGACTAGACTAGATTATTCTTCAAAGCAGTTAAGAAAATATCCTAATAGGCACGATAAAAACAAGGCCGTATGGTGCACAGCCTTAGTTTGTGAATTGTGCCAAAGTAACAAAATACGTTTTTAAAATAAGTTTTTATTTTCGATGGCACTGGCATGTCTATAAATTAAAAAAAATACACAATAGCAGAATCCGTATTAATAAATTGAAAATAATTGAAACAAGATTAAAGTGAACAAAACAGAATAAAATACGCTTGCATTTTATTCATTTTAAACCATCGACATAGAATACCTTATTAAACATACACTCCACTGATAAAATTCTCCGAATGTCATACAAATCCATTGTACAAGGTCTTTATTCTCCCCTTTTATATTTTCAAGCCTGCTGTATGTTGTAAATGTTTATTTTATTATAAAACATAGTTGTAATATGGCTCTTCTATCATTTTTAGGATTCCGAACCTTTTAGGATCACTTTGTTGTCAGCTTATCGGTCTGTCAAGCCCCTCCATCTCGGAAACGCATTAAGGTATCGAGTTGAGTTTAATATCATATACTCAAATCCACAGTTTCTTGTTTCTTGAACCTATATATATATATATATATATATATATATATATATATATATATATATATATATATATATATATATATATATATATATATATATTGCCGGCCTTTTAAGAAAGAGTAGGCTCTTTTCTTGAAGGTCCCTAAATCGTATCCGCTTGGAAAAACCCCTGCCGGTAAATGGTTCCACAGATGAATAGTGCGCGAAAAAAGTGCCTCGAGAATCGCTTAGTGGTGGATTTCCAGACATCGAGGTGGTGAGGATGAAATTTTAAATTTTGTCACGATGTCTGATGGTGAAATTCTGCGACAGGAATTAATCAAATATCAATATAATTTTATATAAAATCAATATATTTTTTATATATTAGATAAATGACAGCAGACAATTTTCCCCATGTTGGTGCCCCTTTCAAGAATAGACAAGAATTGCCAGGCAGTTCATAAAAGGCAAACAACACTTCGTTTTTTGGACTTCACGTGACAGTGGAAGCGACAGAGTGATATCTATTATTCCCCAGTACGTTGCAACAAGGCATTTAACCACCACCAGAGAGACGATGTTATCCCGAACACCGAACACTGACGCCAGAGGAAGGCCCTCCCGAGACAATTTCTTACCTCAACTTGTTGCGTCGCCCAGATAAATAACTTTTATTTCCGTTTAAATTCATATACATGATTTTTAACAAGGAATAGTGTAATAGGTAGATACATATTTCGCTCGGATTCGGGTTCAATTCCCGACAAACACAAAGATATGTGTGATAAGCATAAACGATATGATGATATTCCTGGGTTTGGGTGTTTATTTAACACATTTCTGTATTTATATACGTATTTCTATGTATTGGTATTATTCACTAAAACCCATATTACAAGTAATTTTTTTTTTTATATCATAAGATAGCAAACAAGGAGATGGGTCTCCTGATGGAAAGAGTCAACCATCGCCTATAGACACCAAAGATGTTAATGGTGCGTTTCTATCTTGTGGCGAGGTCTAATGTCACATGCATAAGTTTACCGGCTACCTTACCCTCCAAACCGGAACACGACAGCGACAAGCACTGACGCTATTGCGGCAGGAATAGCTAAGGCGGTGGTACCAGACCCGGGCGAAACAATGCAGAACTCTACCACCTAGTGGCCACCGGGCAGAACGGCAGTTGGCCTATTCTACAAAGGAGGCCGGGACCAACACGGCGGAAATTTTTACACGGCGGAATAATTTGCTTACTTTGAGGTTATATTAATTCGTGTAATAACAATTATTATTTTTATTTCCTTTACTTACATTTAATTCTTATTTTAATACATTCATATTTATAACATCCATACTAATATTATAAATGCGAAAGTATGTCTGTCTGTCTGTATGTCTGTTACGCTTTAGGGGCTAAACCGCTGGACCGATTTTCATGTAATTTGGCATGGAAATAGTTGAAGATCTGCGGTCAAATATAGGCTACTTTTTCAAAAATCAACCCCTGAAGGGCTGAAATAGGTGATGAAATTTGTATTAAAAGCTATTTCGACGACATGTTTATCTACTCACGGACGAAGCTGCGCGGGTCAGCTAGTATATTATAATACTTAAAGTATTTATACCTTTAAATAACTACTTACCATTTCTTGTAATGTGTTTTCTATGAAGTTGCCCATAATTATTTGCATCGTTTGCTTTTTCGCTTTCAATCTGTAACCAAATATAGTTCTACTCATTATAATAAATAAAAAAAGTATCTTCACGCCCATATCCCCGAAGGGGTAGGCAGAGGTACAACAAGTGCACCCACGATTAGCCGAAGATACTTGGTCCCACAAATGTGATAGGTGGCAAGCCTATCGCCAACGGGAACTTTCCAATCCCCGCCAACTTTGTGTTTCTCAGACAACTGAAAAAACACTTTTTTTAATGTGCCCGACCCGGGACTGCTGGCTGGCTGGACCATTAGACCACAGAGGCGGCCACCATTTATAATAAATATTCCACAAAAGGTTCATTATTTGTCATCTAGGTCAATCTTTTGAACCTGTGTTCAGCGTCCATGCAATCATTCGATTATATTTCCCGTTGAACTATGTGTATTTTAATTTGGCTAGACGCCATTCGTTTTGGGTGAAAATTCATTACAAGCCGCAAGAAAGATATGCTAATGCGTGGTTAATGCATAAAGAAATGTCGTTCTAGTATGACAATGGATCGTTTAAATTAATGTTACCAGGGTCAGATAATGTATTTATACCTGCTAAAAAATTTTTCAATTTGTTATCTGACTCCGTACATTTTTTTTCCACTTGTTTCTCTTTTAATATAATTGTATTATTGCCTGACATTATTTAATCAAATTTTTAATTAATTTTTTTCTGACACTATAATTTTCACATTTGATATAATTTTATATAATTTAATTTAATAATATGTAATTCGAACTTTAAGCTTACTGTATAAGCTGTGGTTGCCTATAATTGGGAAGGCACTGCCATATTTCATCATGTATTATATAAAGCCTAGAGTGTGTACTTTTTGTTGGCAATCCAAATAAAATAAATAAAATAAATAAATAAAATAAGTCCCATATTAAGCAATAGAATACATATTTCTATTTAATATTCCGGAAAGTATGTCTTCATAATTCTTTTCCTAGTGGCTTGACCGATTTCAAAAGAAATATATTAATGTTATAGAGTATCCTACTATAAGACGATCTTCACTAAACTGGTTAATGGATGAAAAGTATTTTATATCCAACTAGCTGCGTCCGCGACTTCGTCCGTCGTCGGCGTCATACATATTCCTGCCAGCGTCAATGCTTTTCATTGTCATGTTCCGGTTTGGAGAGTAAGGTAGTCGGTAGACTTATGCATGTAGCATTGCCATCCCGTCACACGGATAGCAACGTTCCACTAACATCTTTGATCTCTATAGGCGATGGTTTCTCTTTCCATCAGCAGAGTCATCTGGTTGTTCGCTATCTTATGACATTTAAAAAAAATAACATTCCGGGCAATTAAGTGTATAATTTAACCAAGTGACGTATCGAGCAAAGTAACGTTAATACACACATATACATTATGCACACACCTACACATTCACACACACAACACATTCATAATGGGATTGGTGGACATAATACGGAGAAGAGTACTTACGCGTCCATTTCCATTAGTTATTTCCAAGATGAATAATGTTAACATTAATGTTTGATGCAGCCACATCGTTTGTTTTACTCCGCTTTATTATCTCAATCATTTTTCATGACTTATCTTGAAGTGTTCATATTTAGCTTTAGGGCGACAATTTCGATCTGGAAACAATTTATTTGATATACTTATTTAAGGAAACTTAGTTAAATATTATAAATTACCTTTGAGGTGTATAACTCCGGAGGTACTGAATCAAAGGTACTGATTCCGGGGCTGGATACCATAAGCTTATTTATTCCTTCAAGTCCATATCGTCTCCGCGGAATTATTTAGTCTGAACAGAATGGTGGGAGACTGAGCGTACTGAGATTAGAATGAGAGAGTGAGGCATATTGCGAATTGCGGATGATGCTACACTCTTCCGGTAAGACACGACAAACGATAATCACCCTAAAAAACTAAGTGCGTAGTACTGTGGAGTTGGTGGAAGCGATAAAAATAAATAGGGAAACGTTCATTTAAAGATACGATCACAGAATATAATACCCTGCAATTAAAAAAAGGATGAAGTGAGCCAAAAGAATAAAGGAATAAAGAAGATGAATCTCCAAATTTTAGCTGACCCGCGCAGCTTTGCTCGAAAGTAGATTAACATTTCGTTGCTTTAGTTTTTAACACAAACTTTTACCAGTACTATTTCTGCCCCTTGGGGGATGAATTTCGAAAAAAATACGTTAACCTACGTATGACCCCGAATCCTCAGTTATTTCCTACCAAATTACATGAAAATCAGTTCAACGGCTTAGCTATTAAAGCGTTACAGAGAGACAGACTCCCGCATTTATACTCATTACTCATTGCCTATTTTGTTAACTACCATCGCTTATTATTTACATAAGTCGGATGTGCATAGTTCATGCATGTACAGGCATTATAAGTCGTCGGGCGATCTAGACGATCTGCATGAAATGCGCGCTGGGTAAGTACGTCTACATGTTAAATCTTAACGTAGACTACCTATATATCGCAGGAAAATTCTAATCGGTGCCGTTGGATTATAAAAATAAATACGTTTTTAAAACATACCATACGCTTTATATATAAGGTCATTCTATAATAAGTGAAAATATTTTAACACAGCATTCGGTACGTCTATCCAAAGATATCCAGCTGAAAACAAACGTCATTCATGGGTTTAAAACTTTTTGATTTTTATAAAATTTTATTCGTGTACGAAATTTTATTCGTACAAATCAAAAAGTTTTACACCTCGGATCACATCTGTCATAAGCTGGATATCTTTGATGAGACGTACCGAATGCTAGGTTAAAATATTTTCACCTATTACGGAATGAACTTATGAATGGAATGAATATATAAAGTGTCGTTATTTTATAATATGCTCCATGACATTAACGCGCCATTAACAACTTCTCGCGGCATATTGTTCGGATTACTTGTTAAGCAAATGGGTAGGTAGTAATTAAGAGCTAGAACTTTCCCTGTTTTGTTACATAAATATGAAGTAGGTTTGATAAGTTAGTTACTTTTAGGTCCCACCCACACTCAGAAAAAGGAGCCCATTGACTACTTTCCTGCCTGACTCATGTATTGACGCAATTTATTCAATATTCCATCAACAATTGTTATTGACATGAGGACTTCATTTGTATATCGACAAATCCACGGGGTAAACTGGATACACCTTTCAAAGGAATTTCTTAGGATGTCAGTGTAGTTTGCTTTTACTTCCAGAAATATACAGTTTATAGTATCTACCGACGAAATAAAATCACTCCAAGTATATTTTTTAAGCCTCGAGTGGTTATTCGGCACGATAAAATAGCACAATTTAGCCTATAATTTCAATTTTTTCACGATATAATATACTAGCTGTGCCCGCGACTTCGTTCGTGTGAAAAAAAATCTAAAATAAAAACCCACATAGTTCCTGTTCCCTTGGGATTTCCGGGATAAGAACTACCCTATGTCCTTTCTTGGGTCTCAAACTATATTTGTACCAAATTTTATCCAAATCGGTTCAGCGGTTCAGCCGGAAAAGCGTAACAGACAGAGTTACTTTCACATTTATAATATTAGTATGGATTTACAAGTATTTGACACACATATAAGCGGCTACCAGTTCCCCGCCCATCACCATGTCTATTTGATCCATTAAATTTTACAATTTAATAACCTAATATTTCATTTTTTAGAGAATGCAATTTTATTTTTGGGACATGTGTGGGAGGTCAATAGAAGCTTAACCCAAAGTTTATGGGGATGCCGCCCTTGTCCCTCGGCCGCCATCCATCTTGGAAAAAGGGGTACAAACACTTTTTCCGCGATCTCTCGGAAACTATGCGTCCTACAAAAATTAATGAAGACAATATGTAGCAAATCGCTTTGCCTACAAATATGTTCACATAACTTTTTGCCCTAAATTTAAAAGAAGTTATAGGTAAGAAAAAAAGTGAGAAAATGTGTATACAATTTTTTGCGCTGTTACAGCGCTCTAAAGTTGACCGGGTTCGTCAATACTCATGAAAATCCGAATCCCAGGGTTTTACTCACATACTTCGCGTTCCGGGATTACCGGGATATAAACTATTTTGTCCCATGAATATTTATTTTATATTTAGTGGTTTAGGCGTAAAGAAGAGACAGACAAACATACAGATAGATAGAGTCACTTTCGCATTTATAAAATTAGCGTGGATTATAATATAATCAACTTTTTTGGAGGTTGGAACGTTCTAAATTAAAAAGTTTTTATAACTTGTTATTAAAAACCGTGCTTCATCTTTTATATTATAAAACCTTGCGTTACTTTTTATCTTATGAATTTTTCATCTACAAAATGTTCGCATAAGAGATTTACGTGTTTAAGTTGAGGTTTTTTGATATAATACTGTCATTAATTAGCACCTGGCTGGTCAAGAAAAATGAGAGTTTTTATTACTTCTTACTTATAATACCTACTCGTATCTTGTTTCTTACGTATGTCTCATGTGTGGCATAGAATGAGAATATGGTCTAAGAAAACATTTATTGTCCTATCTTTATATAGTATATTTGCTTATATATTTTACGTTATGCAATGGACTTCAATGCAATTTTAATAAATAGATAGAGTGATTCAAGAGGAAGGTTTATATGTGCAATACACGCATATTATAGTAGAAAAAGGTCGAGAACTCAAAAGATTTGTCATAAAAACATACTTTTCTACGCTTACATTGCACACATGCAAAGTATAGTAATATGTAGTGTATGTTCAACCCATATTGAGTTATATTGGGACATATCGACCGACAAATATATACGGCCTTTTATTTCCGTAATCACATGATCTTAACTGTATAATAATAATTTTGATCGAGATCAGTCAAGCCTTACTTGAATTATAACGGAACACACAGATCGGTCGACAGACAAAAATTATACTGTCAATTAATTGCGCAATCACGTGTTCTCGCTTTATATCAATTTTCGGCAAGGTAAGTCAATCTATACCAACCATATTATTATTATTATAAAATAACATTCGGCATTTAAAATTTAAGATGTTCTTTTAAAATCTAAGATTTCAAACTTAGACGTTTATTATAATCATATATTTTTTATAACTAAAAGAATTAAAAATTATAATTTAATTAATGTCAATTCGTGTAATTTTCTAAAAAATTTGTTTATCTAACTATTTTAATCTAAGACTACTTTGTAATTATTTTAATCTAAAAATCATTGATATAAAAAATCCAAGATGCACAGTCCCGAACACAACTGACACTTAAAACTGTCCCTAATTTCACACAAGTAGTTATAGATATGGTAAAAATATATTTTATTGCATATTCAACCTTAAGCGCAAGTTTTATAGCTCTTTTTACAAAGCAATGTTTAAAAAGTTATAAAATTCGACGCGATTCTATTTGAAATGAGCGCACAATTTAAAATTGTGCGCACATTTGTAGAGGACGTTTTTGAGACACTGATTGTGTATCTTGGGTTATTTATATCAATGCTAAAAATATACTGAATTGATGATAATAGAAATAGAAGGCAATAGGTGTGTCTGTGCTGTCTCGCCATATATACAATAATAGCTCGTAATAAAATGTTGCAAGTGGCAGACAATTGTTGGAGAACAAAGCAATTAGTAAGTACCAGTTACATGTTTAACACCTTGGTTTTGCATTTATGGAACCGAGCGAGTTAGTCATGTTGTCATATTTTTGAAATATACATAGACAAATTACCTCGACTTAAATGGTCATATGGGTCAAGCTTCAATTCTTTGAAATAAAAACTAATATTGCCTTGCCATATACAATGAACAGAAACCAAAGAATATAGATATTTCATTTCTACGCCAGCTACTATCTTTATAACCCGTTGCTTATAATATTTATGTATACAACCTGTAACAGACGGTCATCGAAAAATTAAGGAAACGTGCCATTTTTACGTTCTAAGCGTGATGCCAATTCCTTGTTTGTGGGAAATGCAAAACTTGCGTTTTGCTCTCACGCACGATTAAATGGATACGCCTTTCAAGACAATTTCTTAGTATGTCAGTGTAGCTTACATTTACACTTAGAAATACAGAGTTACACTACTTTAACCAATTAAATTAAATCACTCCTAGGGTAATTTGTAAACCTTGTCATCTCATTCGGAACGATAAAACCGTACAACATGGTTTATTGTCATTTTTTCACGTTATAATATATCTAATAATGTACGACATTTTTGACAGTGATATGAGCGTTTCCTCACATGCGCGGCAACTCTGGAACTGGCCGTTTGCATGTATGCACGGCATATGGCACATAATATATTTCTTATTTTGTGTATTTCCTTGAATTTTACTCATTTTTAGGGTTTCGAAGTAAACTACGAACCCTTATAATTTCGCTATGTCCGTCCGTCCGTCCGTCCGCACGATAGCTCAGATATCCTTAGCACTAGAAAGCTGTAATTTGGCACGAATATACATATTAGTCACATCAACAAAGTGTAACATAAAATCTTGAAAAATTTAATTTTTCAGGGTAGCTCCCCTTACATGTAAAGTGGGGATGTTCACTTTTTTTCTCACTTACCCCATTGTGTGGGATATCATTAGATAGTTTTTGAAAAAAAATGTAGGTTCGTGAAAACAAGTTTTCGATTAAGAGACTCGTTTGTAAAATATTAATCTTTTAAATACTAATTTTTGTTAGAGTCAAGTGTCCCCCCTTCTGCAGTTGGTTGCAGTTGGACTGAACGGATGGTTTTGGGGGTGAGAAAAAAATCATGATAGTAGTAAATATAATAAAGTTAAATGGAAAATATACGGCTTATATGGCTTTAGTTTTTGAGTAAGAGTCGCACAACTTATAAAATAAAACTACTTAGAAAGAAACTACTTAGAAAAGCTTTGAATCGCTTAAATGTTCATAGTATGAAATCATAAAAGCCCCTTTTCTTAGTCCTCGTTATTGTGATGCAAATTCGGAACCCTACCTCCTACCTTACGCGTGGTCCGACACGCACGGTACCAATTCAGATAGGTATAGATAGCAAAAATTTCTTTATTAAAATAAGTCTCTCTTACCTTACTTAATATATATATATATATATATATATATATATATATATATATATATATATATATATATATATATATATATATGCTGACCCAGGAAACGTTATTTTGCTATATACCCATCAAAATCCGTTGCGTGGTTCTAAAGATTTAAGCATACATAGGAACTGACAGCGGAAAGCGACTTTGTTTTATACTATGTAGTGATATAGTTTTCTCAGCCGTGTATCCTACTAGGAAAATTAGGTGATCCCGCGAAATTCACTAAAAACTTTTCAAATGCAGCGGGCTGCACGCTGTAGCTAGTTTCTTATAAATTGTTGTTGACCACGATGTTAATGGATCTATTGAAAGCGCGGTGAATGCGGCGTGGTCGACTACCAAATTTATTTGCCGTCGGTCAAAATCTCTCATCCATTAAATAAAAAATAAAATCTACAGTTTTTCCTTCTATAGCAATTGCGTTTCCGGTCATGTCTGTCAAACTGACTGACGTTTGCTCTACGCAAATCCAGCCGGCATCATGTAATGATGAAATGATTACTATAAATGGTTGTAAATATAAAAAATGGATTCTTCGCTATATTGGATTAAATCAAAATTATACGATCGTTTCTAATTAAAAAAAAAATATCACAATTTTTTGAAGCATGTATCAAAGGTACACAGGTGATTTTCGAAACTATTTTATTTTGATTCTGGAAATATCAGAGCAAACAATAGTAGATACATAGACATTATTCTAACAGTAGATTTATGTAACAAGATTCCATTGGTATGGAGCTTTACTTTTTTAACTTTAGGTACTGAAATTATCGATAATGTCTAAATATATAGTGTCGATATAAATTTTAGCACAATTTATATCAATACTATAAACAAACACGTTTCTAAAAAATAAACGAACAAATCTAAATAAACCATGTTAAAAGTTCTAAATAATAAGAGACGGTTTGCTAATAATTCGGCGAGCAAAATTTTCTGAGGGATTTTCTTCACAATCTGAAATTAAAATTGTGCTTAAGAACTCCAAGTAAATATCAATTCTAATTTTGTTGAAGTTGGAGTCATTACAAAATAATGACTTCTTAGCTAATAAAATATGAGCTCCTCGTTATTCTAGTAGTAAGCGACCTTGACCACGCAATCGATAGGGCTCGGCTTCGATTCTCGTCAGAGATGAGCATTTGTATGTTAAGCGATATATACTCATCAAAAATTCTATGCAACATGCATCATGTTAAAAACTCTACAAATTATATTGGTCAAATATTCTATACTAGCAATACCCGTGTGAATAATTCGCACTAATTTCAAAATTAAAACCGTCAAATGTTAGCATTGCTGTTTAGTTAATTTACAAATACCAAAGCAGTAATATTTTTTTAATTATTTAGATGCTTTTTTAGAATTTATTTAGATGCCGGTAGAGCAAGCAATTATCTATAAAATTATATATAATTTATATATATTAAATACTTCTTAAGTTGATTTTAAATTGAACAAAAAAATTACCGACCGCCAATCATGTTGACGTTGTTTCAAAATTAAAGCTAATGAAGCTGTCAGATGGCAGTATTGCTGTATTATGTCCTTTGATGTGTATGATATTACCACATTCCCCTTACCTAATCATATGTTAAAGCTGTCAGGTGGCAGCATTACTGTATTACGTCCTTTGACGTGTATGATATTACCACATTTCCCTTATCTACTCATGTGTTAAAGCTATCAGATGGTAGCATTGCTGTATTACGTCCTTTGACGTGTATGATATTACTACATTCCCCTTATCTACTCATGTGTTAAAGCTGTCAGATGGCAGCATTGCTGTATTACGTCCTTTGACGTGTATGATATTACTAAATTCCCCTTATCTACTCATGTGTTAAAGCTGTCAGATGGCAGCATTGCTGTATTACGTCCTTTGACGTGTATGATATTACCACATTCCTCTTATCTACTCATGTGTTAAAGCTGTCAGATGGCAGCATTGCTGTAGTATGTCTATTATTTTAATTTTAATAATTAAAAAAATAAAATCAGTAATAATTTTTGTAGTTGTTGATACCGGTAGAGTAAGCAATTATCTATAAAATGATATAGAATTTATTTGGAGCAATTGTGAGGTTTTCTCTAAAAAGGAAGGCAAACATAAGCGTATTAATATATAATGATTTTGCTATCAAAGATAGTTGGGTAAGTATTAAATCTTTTTTGTTTCAGGTTACCTACTGGTTGGCTACAAAAATCGATTTTATTTTGTATTTTCATAAAATTAAAAACTAATGCATTTCTCGAACTTTTTT
Organism: Apodemia mormo; assembly: GCA_036924255.1. Taxonomy (NCBI): domain Eukaryota; kingdom Metazoa; phylum Arthropoda; class Insecta; order Lepidoptera; family Riodinidae; genus Apodemia; species Apodemia mormo. Next base: position 23,441,378 of record JAUPFN010000007.1, on the reverse strand, counting down.
TCGATTTGGTTCCACTAAACTTACGACTTCATGAAAGCTTGAGAAATTTTGAAAATACCTGAATTAAATTTCAGCGAAACAATATTTTATTTAAATAAATACCAGATTAATGTGCCAATTGCGTACAAAAACTAATCAGCTCTAAAAAAAACTGTATTCAATGCCTCAAATTTCATTAAAATCGGTGTATCTGTTCGGGAGTGACAAAAAATTTTAAAAACGTAAAAATATATAGAGCCGAAAATCGCATATTTAAAGGAATTTTCTCGCCATGTTTGTTTGGGTCCCCTCTACAGAATAGATCTGTCTTTCCGCTAGGCAGTTTGTAAAAGGCACCAACGCGAACGGTTGGCTATACAAGTCACTGCGGCCATCGTGACTACTTGGTGGTTAATTTTTGTAACTGTATCACTTAGTAGTCACACTGGCTTGTCACTGTTTGTTCCAATTTAGTAGGTAAGGTAGCAAGTAGACGTATGTGTATGGTATTAACACCCCGCCACACGGTGCATTGCTTATAACATCTGCGTAGTGTCTATCTATCTAAAACCTCGATAAGATCTTAATAACGCTTTATCCCGACTTTTGGAGATTAAACCCAGGACCTCATGATCTAAGCCGAATAGAATAACACCTAGACTAGATAGTTTTTTTTTTATCATAAGATAGCAAACAAGCAAATGAGTCCTTCGATAGAAAGAGTCAACCATCGCCTATAGACACCAAAGATGTTAATGGTGCTTTGCTATCTTGTGGCAAGGTCTTATGCCACATACAGGAACATGCAGGAATACGACAGTTAGAAGCATTTACGCTATTGCGGCAGGAATAGATAAGGCGGTGGTAGCAAACCCGAGCGAGAATGCAGAACTCTACCATCTAGTAACCACGATGGTAGTGACTTGTATAGCCAATGAGTCACCTTTTACGACCTGCCTGTCAGAACGGCAGTTGGCCTATTCTTCAAAGGAGCCCTGGACCAATACGGGGGATATTGTGTATACTTTCTAAGAAAACTATTATAAAAAATGAGCTCCTTATTATTTTGGTTACAATTAAATACCATGATTGTTTATAGTAAAGATCAGTAAACTGGTCGTGCGAGTGAATGACATGGGTACCTATATCTCCGTTCCGCTTAAAAAAATAATCATATTACTCTCGCATCTTCGTTCCACAGCAACAATAGCTATATTTAATACAGTTATCGCATTGGATATGTTCATGTCATACTCATAATACCTACCTAGTGGCAATGACACGTGGCCAATCGTTTGAATTTTACGAACAGTATGGCAGTAAATATTACACGACGAAATATTCTCTCCATAAAAAAACTGCCCCTTGTACTTTTTTCAACTTACTACTTCCTTATAACCTACTTTTTATCCTCAAAATGATATTTCCCAAGAAACATTTAGGAAATTCTCCCTACGAATATAAGAATACCTAAAAGTAAAATTGAAAAGAATTAAACAAGTGAAGTCCAGTATAATAGGTAGCTGGTTTAGTGTAAATAGAAAAATCTTGTAATGAGGAGTTGTAAGATCGACTACGACGTGGCAATATGTGATATTAAACGAAATTAACTTACCCCATGTTGATCCCGGGCTCCTTTGAAGAATAAGCCAATTGCCGTTCTGTCAGGCAGGTCGTTAAAGGCAAACGATTGGATATACGAGTCACTACCATCGTGGCTACTAAGTGGTAAAATTCTGCATTATCTCGCCCGGGTCTAGCACCACCGCCTTACCTATTCCTGCCGCAATAGCGTCAGGGATTGTCGCTGTCGTGTTCCGATTTGGAGAGTAAGTTAGCCGGTAAACTTATGCATGTGGCATTAGACTTCGCCACAAGATAGCAACGCACCATTAACATATTTGGTGTCTATAGGCGATGGTTGACTCTTTGCATCAGGAGATCCATCTGCTTGTTTGCTATTTTATGATATAAAAAAACATAAAAATTAAATGAGCGCTAGCTTACTTACGCTCACGATCAAATTGCTTACTTAATTTTGCCTTTTTCTACTGATAAGACCTTTTTAACTCGTATTCAGTTTTTATCTTACAAAATTATATAATATTTTTTACACATGTAGACAGTTTGTATTTAAAGTTCCCCTTTTTAGAGTACAGAAGTAAACTAAGAACTCTTATAGTTTCGCTATGGTCGTTCGCCCGTCCGTCTGTCCATCCGTCCGTACCTCCGTCCGTTCGTACATCCGTCCATCCGTCCATCCGTCCATCCGTCCATCCTTCCATCCGTCCATCCGTCCATCCGTCCATCCGTCCATCCGTCCATCCGTCCATCCGTCCATCCGTCCATCCGTCCATCCGTCCATCCGTCCATCCGTCCATCCGTCCATCCGTCCATCCGTCCATCCGTCCATCCGTCCATCCGCCCGTCTGCAGTCTAACTCCTAACTCCTCCTAACAGAGATCCTTAGAACTAGAAAGCTATATTTTAGCGTGAATATGTATAATATGTATAATATTAGTCATGGCAACAAAATGGTAACATAAAATCTTGAAAAATAAATTTTAGGGTAGCTCCTCTGCATGTAAAGTAGGAATGTTAACTTTTTTCTCGTTTATCCCTGGGGTATCGTTGGATGGGTTTTTAAAAAAATGTTGTTTTTAATTTATGTTTGTGAAAACAATTTTTCGATCAAGGGACCTGTTTGTTGAAATGCTGATTTTTGTTAGAGTCAAGTGTCCCTCCCTCCCTTTTATGCCAACTAAACAGTTGGTATTGGAGTTGGGAAAAATTTCACAGTAGTAATAAATATAATGAAGTTAAAAGGAAAACTATCACGGCTTAGAAAACTTTACAAGTTTTTGCGTAATAGTCGACTATTACGTCGACTGAATGACAGTTACAAATTGGTTGATAAATGTGTTTTATTAAGTGTGAGCGTGTTCTATCGCGCCCTCGTTACATCGAACAACTTATGAAATGTATTTACTTGGATTTTTTTTGTACACAGTAAAATAATTAGGCTATATATTCTTTACCCGACTTCGCTATAAGAAGGAATATGCTTACATTACCAGTCGACTTTTAAATTTTATAATAATACTAGCTGCAGCGTGCAGCCTGCTGCACTATAACAGTTTTTGTGAATCCCATGGGATCACCATTTTTTTCCGGGATTAAAAGTAGCCTATGTGTAATTCCAGGTTATTATCTACCCGTGTACTACTACCAAATTTCATTCAAATCCGTTCAGTAGTTTTTGCGTGATTGAGTAACAAACATCCATCCAAACATACATCCAAACATCCAAACTTTCGCATTTATAATATTATAATAAATAATTCGCATTTATAATATTACAATAAATAATAATAATAATTAATATAGAATATAGATTACTAGCTGCCGCGCATTATAAAAGTTTTTGACGAATTCCGCCGGATCATCTGATTTTTCCAAGATAAAAAGTAGCCTATATGCTATTCCAGATCATAATTTACCTACGTGCAAATTTTCATGCAAATCCGTTCAGTAGTTTTTGCGTGATTGAGTAACAAACATCCATCCATTCATCCATCCATCCATCCATTCAAACATCCAAACTTTTTCATTTATAATATTAATAAAGATTAGCAGTAATTCTTTATTGCTACGGACTTTTCAGCTGCCTAATAAAACAAAAAATATTATGAAAGTAATCGGCGTTAAAAATACTTGTTCCTTCTATTCTACGAAGTACGTTCATGTCAGAATTGTCACAACACTTTAAAACTTTTAAATGTATCTGCAAGTTCTCTATTTTGGTTCACATTCAGTTGGCATAAGAGGTGAATAAAACATAAACCTATCATTAAAATCTTGATACCTTGGTAACCACACATTGATGTATTAATACATCACGTGTCGTTGTGGTACACTATGTAATAATACGTGAAGCAAAAACATTATACCCGTTTTTAAGACGATCACGCTAACGGTGGAGTATGAAAATTGGCACAATTAAAGTTTACATTGAAGAGGACTGCAAAAACCTAATATTTTTAAAAACGATGCATTAGAAATACATTAAATTTATAAAAATATACATTACACTACTAACTACATTCATGTGTCATACATCATAAATATATACACATATGTATACTATTTTCTTTACGGCTAAATTATGTTGTCAAACTTTTATAGTTTAGTATGTGATCGAATCTCGACTCGAATCTCCTAATTGCTAGTAAATATTATTTTTCTCAGCCCAAAGCCCGAATTTGAGCCGAACAGGCTAACCTGTCTTGAACCACGGAGCTTTTAAGTGTTATAGTTAAAAATGACTTTGAAAGCTTAAATTTTATTTTCTACCTTAAATACAGTCATATAACGTTATCAACAAGACGACAATGCTGAAAAGGGATATTAAATTTAAAAGCGGTAGACACAATACAAGACAACGCCAATGAAAGCTCGATGGCTGGTTTAAGCGGCCATTTGCAAAACTATGAGCTTTCAGTGTGGTATGAAAAATGTGTAATAATATACTATGGTCTATGAATCAGTGAACCATTCATAACTTTTACCCGAATTTTGAATTAAGAAAAACTTGCTTTAAAAGCATGTTTCGCAGTAAATCACAGATTGCTTTAGATTTTAGATTAAAGTTAGGGCAAATATTTCTTCACTGTAATAATAATTATTCCTGAAATTAATCAACCACCTTTAAGCATAAACCTTGCAAATTAACTTACTGTTTGCAGGCAATAGCTAGTAGTAACATTTAATAAACTCGGGGATTACTTTGTATGCAATATTAACTTTCGAGTTTCAAGACAAAACTTTGGCGTCTTTGATAAAACTTCTTTATTATTTGGTGAAGAAAGTTCCAATTTGGTCTGAACTTATGGATGTTTGTTTGAATTAGGTGCTTATACAGAGTGAAAGTCACATTCGATGTGGTTTTATATGTGGGTTCGGTAAAAATGTTGATCAAATACACTTACTATCGCTACTTGTTCCAAAATTAAGGTGTGAAGTCAAGATTATTATTAGAAAACTGGGAGTATAGAAAGGCTTTAGTTATATTTACACTGTTCTTAGAGACAAAAAAAGAATAAATTATATAACTCAGTTAGACAATGTCGTCTTACATTTTCAACTGACGAAAAAATGGAGGTTATCAGACCGTTGATGGAATTGGATAATTGGTATTATGGTCTATATTGGTGTCCAAGCACGCATAGCAAATTTCATAATTGTATGTATGTTTTATGTTTATGTGTTTGTATGTTTGTCCATGAATTTCTCGGGAACTTAAATCCATATCGATATATTTATATTAAATCAGGTATATTCCAACTTACCCTAATAGTCCAAGTTTCATTAAAATTGGTTCAGGAGTTTTTGAGATATTCGTCGGTTTAATTTTCAAATTCAATTATTAACTTTTTATATCATAAGATAGCAAACAAGCAGATCGCTTTCCTGACGGAGAGAAACCATTGCCTAAAACACCAAAGATGTTAATGGTGCGTTGCTATCCATGTGACGAGATGCATGAGTCTACCGGCTAACTTGCCATTTAAACCGGAACATGACAATGACAAGCATTGACATTACTGCGGCAAGAATAGGTAAGGTGGTGTTACCAAATACGCAATCGAGTCATTGCGGAACTCTACCACCTAGTAGTCACATTGGTAGTGACATGTATAACGAACCGGTCACCTTTTACGACCTGCCTGGCAGAACTGCAGTTGGTCTGTTTTCAAAGGGGGCTCGGACCAATACGAGGTGAATCCGTACAAAAGAAAATATAGAAAATGATAATGATTCCAAAAATTCTAAGTTAGTAATCGCAGTTAAGCAAAAACCTTAAAAATCCCGTCATATTCCAACCCACTTTACTTCCTATCCCTTCAAATAAATGAATATTTTATTTTTAAAGAAACTCCCGTACTATCGCCATGGTTAAATCTGTCGCAAAGGCATCAGTACTTATTACTGCCATGTCTCGGTCTGAAAAGAAAGGTAACAAATAATCTTATGCATTATGGCTTTAAAAACCATCTACACGAACGATAGCTAAAAATTATCTTTTGTCTTTGATAAAAAAATATAGATGATGATTGTTTCTTTCCATAAGGAAAACCATATGTTCATTTTGCCGTGTTGGTCCGGGCCTCCTTTGAAGAATAAGCCAACTGCCGTTTTGCCAGGCAGGTCGTAAAAGGCGACCGATTGGCTATCGAGTCACTAGCATCGTGGCTACTAGGTGGTAGAGTTCTGCATTGTCTCGCCCGGGTCTGGTACCACCACCGCCTTACCTATTCCTGTCGCAATAGCGTCAGTACTTATCGCTGTCGTGTTCCGGTTTGGAGTGTAAGGTAGCCGGTAAACTTATGCATATGGCATTAGACCTCGCCACGAGATAGCAACGCAGCATTAACATCTTTAGTGTCTATAGGCAATGGTTGACTCTTTCCATCAGGAGACCCAACTGCTTGTTTGCTATCTTATGATATAAAAAAAAAATTGACATAAAAAATATGACGAAACCATTAAATTAAACACCTTTAAATTTACTTACAATCAGTGATAGATATGGATTATATAATAGTGATTATTAGCAGACTGTATACATAAGACAAGTATGAATATAATTATTTTCTGATTCGGAATTTTTTAAAGTTTTATGATTTTCTTTTATGTCATGTAAAAGCAGACAAGCAGATAGGAATAAGGAATAAATATTAATATGCTAGTAATTACATAAGTGCTTTTATCTTGCATTTATGATAAAGAATATTCACGCCCGTATCCTCGAAGAGGTATGCAGAGGTACAACAAGTGCACCCACGATTAGCCGAAGATACTTAATCCGATAATGTGACAAGCCTATCGCCAACCGGGCAATTATCTAATCCTGAGTAATGTTTTTTATCAGAAAACTTAACAAACACATTTTAAGTTGCACAACCCGGGAGTCAAATTCATGCGGTCATCTCCGACGCCGTCCTACAGAGGCGATTTTTTTGATAAAAGTATTAAAATGTATGTGAGTAGCTTGAGTAGTACTAACGTCTTAAAGGTATATCTTGTTAACAATACGGAACCTGTAAAGTACATACTTAAACAAAAGTAAGACGAGGGGTGACGTGGGACCACCGTTAGGACCGAAGTTCCTCTCGCTATATATTATGTAACAGATCGGATACTTTTTCCTCATATTTTATAAGTAAAAAGTCGCAGTAATATCTCCCTGATTATATTGTTTGTATCTGACCGTTTTCTGTAATATTATATTTTAAAAAAACAGAAAAATAAAAAGTAAAACTGGTTTTCTTGTTTTCTGCTATTTTTCTATTATATTGATTGATCCAGTGATTGAATCTAATAAAGAAATTCTATACATTTTAAAATTTATTACAAAAAAAAAGAAAAACTACAAGCTTCGATCAAAAATTTTTGATAAAACGCCATTTCAAACGCTACAAGTCGCAAAAAATATTTATGACATTTATAGACTTAACATAGTGTTATGAAAAGTAGCACAAAAATAAGCATTTTCAATCTGAGAATTTTTATATCCAAGATAAATCCCACTCGGGTCAATGTATAGATAAATTTGATGTCATTGTTTTTAATAATAATAGTAATAATACTTTATTTTCAGATAAGTAAAACATACGTAATTGTTAGTAAAGCTTACATAATACTTGTTGGTTGTTACAACATAAGATAATAGTGCATATAAATTCAGATAATATTAAATAATTTGTTACGCGCCGCTGTTGTAGTCTATGACATCGAGTGCTATAAAAAGAATACTTGTGACGACGAGGCGACGTAAAGAAATATCTGACGATCGGATGGAATGGTTGTCATTCTGTTATTTGGTTTTCTATAAAATTAATACAAAATTACAATGATTGGCCTATTGGCTGTAATTAACAAATTTTTAAATAAAACGCGAGAATTATTTCCAATCAACCTCTGAATAAAACTTTTCCATAGTAGAGTGTGATATCTATCAGCAACTGCAATATCAGAGAAGTGGTATGTTTGCGGATAATGGCGTCAAAGCCATCGGTCCTATTCTGCGCAAACGCGGCAGCCACATCAGCACTCTGAACGTGTTGTATTGGACACGTAGGACATCCAGCACCTTCTTGGTATAGTTAACCCATAGACTACCCGTGTAAAAGCTCTGACAAAATGAGGAGAACAAACAAAATGCGATGAGGAGGATCTTCACACTAGTGGCGAGAAGAGGGAAGAAGAAGCCCGCCGCCTGCAACCATCGCGGCACCGCGCCATATGTACCCGAGCTGCGACTGCAAAGCGAGGTTCCCGCAACGCCTTTGTACATCTCGCATGAACTGGTCCATGGATGTCGAGGACGTCGTGGAGTACATCAGTAAGAAGACGTCACTCCACTTGAGGGTCGAGCGTCTGCAGTCTCGCCACAAGGTCAACTTTGTGGTGAGAGTACCGACGCAACTCCTGTCGACCTTTGAGGTGGAGGAATTCTGGCTGGTTGGTGTGGCCTACTGCAGGTTCCGGGGGAGACTCGGGAATGAAGCGTGTGTCGCGAAACCGTCAACACGTGTCAAAGTGTAATTTTAAGTATATTATATTAATATGTATGTAAGTCTATAAGGTATTTATAATGGGCATTGTTGCCTGAATTAAATGGTAAAATGAAAATTAATGCCTTGAACAACGTGACTTTTACATCGTCAGTGCAACGAGCAAATCTATGGGCCAACATGTTGCAAAAACCCTACGCTCCATTTCAATATCTGCACTAACTTTAAGGTCCTCAGTAACCCGAGTCGTGTATACATCGGTGCCCAAGGTATTTAAATTGGAAAACCCTGCTGATATTTATACCCTTAAGGGTTAATTGACGTATCATCTCCGAGCACTTACCAGCGCGCTGGTAGCGGCCTTAAAGATCGTATATTCACATTTACTGACATTATATAGGAGATCGTGAAACGCAGCATACTGCTCACAAATCCCAACATCTGACGAATTGACCCCGCAGTTGGACCTAACAGCACCATGTCATCAGCATAACTGATGTTAATACGACATGTTATTCGTCAATATTAGACCCGATACGCATGCTGCTAAGGCCGAAATCGAGATCATTCATATACACGTTAAAGAGTGTTGACGAAGTTCAAACCCTCTGCCTCATCCCGCACTCTAACCTTTATGACTCAGAAAATTTATTTGACCTTTTAATATAATTGTTCTGATTTGCGTACCAAAATTTGAAAACATTAATAATTTTCTCCGGTACACTCTTGTGAAGTGAAAAAAGTGGAGCAAAATAAGGATATTAGTAGTTGTAAAATAGCAGACGAGTTATGGGTTGACCAATACAAATTTTTACACATTTGATGAAGCTTAGAAAAACAAAAAGCTCAATATTTGGGTGCCAAACGAGCATCACTGAATATTGGATCACCTATCTACGACAAAAATGCAGAAAAAAATCTTGATCAAAGACAAGTCAGAACTCACAGAATACAGAGAAATCCGGACTAACTCGCAATAACTCGTTTCGGATAACTACAGCTACTAAGTTTGGATCTCTACAGCCCCCGTGTTAGTGCCGGGTTCCTTTGAAGAATAGGCCAACTGCTCTTCCGCCAAGCAGATCGTAAAAGGCGACCAATTGGCTATACCAGTCACTACCATCGTGGCTACTAGGTGGTAGAGTTCTGCATTGTCTCGCCCGGGTCTGGTACCACCGCCTTACCTATTCCTGCTGCAATAGCGTCAGTGCTTATCACTGTTGTGTTCCGGTTTGGAGGGTAAGGTAGTCGGTAAACTTATGCATATGGCATTAGACCTCGCCACAAGATAGCAACGCACCATTAACACCTTTGGTGTCAATAGGCGATGTTTGATCTTTCCATCAGGAGAGCCATCTGCTTGTTTGCTATCTTATGATATAAAAAAAGTGATCAACACAAAATGTATGCTTTTCATGATGATAACGTAAGCCCTCACACATCTTTAGCCACTCACACTAATTGCCAAACACGCTCTCTCAACTAATAAATATTGAGAGAGCGTGTTTGGCAAGTGTGAGGGTATCCACTACATTGACCTCTTTGTCTTTTCAGAATTGCTTAAGTAGATAGTGCTATTGGTGTTAGGTTAACATCCAGACAGGAATGTCAAAACTACTTGTCGCAGTTTTTTGGTTAGAAGTCCCAGAATTGCTACAGCAATGGTATAATGTCGCTACTGACAAAATGGCACAGTCAAAAAATATCTCAAATTGTTATATAAAATACGAGTATGTCAAAACTTTGTTCCCGAATATTTGTGTTTTTTGCAAATAAAATATTCATTTATTCATACATAACTCACCCAATCGTAAGGTATAATTTCTACGTCATGTTCTACGTCTCGCCTGAGTTTTTTGGTACCACTACCTTACCTATTCTTTCCTCAATAGCGTCAATGCTTGTCACTGTCGTATTCCGGTTTTGAGAGAAGGGTAGCCACTAAACTTATGTAAGTGGCATTACCATCCAGCCGCATGGATAGCAATGCACCATTAACACCCTTTTGGTGTCTATAGGCGATGGTTGTCTCTTCTCAGGAGAGCCATTGCTTGTGTTAAAAAAAAAAAAAAAGTTATTATACGGCACGCGTACTAAAAATATTCAACTATATGCAAGATCACCTGTCTCCTTACCTGATAAATCATGTTAAATCAAAACACCTATAATTAACGTTCAGTTTACTCTGCGGTCTGCTTAACCTGCGAGAAAACCGACGTGGTGATACTTTCACCTATGATAATTTAAACCACATAATAAGCACATAATATTTCGCTTATTTGCAACAACGTCGACATTTCTTAAAAAACGTCATTTTACAGGAGAAATACTGCTGTCGCAAGTCACCAAAATGAAAAATATAATACTATAATGACATAACTGTGAAATTATTATCTCTCTCACTTATCCTGGAGCCTAAAAATAACGTTTTAACAGTAAATGTAGCACTATTTTTTCTACGCGAGCGACGGTATCATTAAATCAAAAATCATCAATTTTGTGATATGTCGACTTTGTAGTAAACGAGGGATTTATTAAACGTCTGATTAATTCAACTAAATATTTGAAATATTGAAATTCCTCATTTAATAAAGACCGCGTATAAAACCAGAAATACAAAGCAAATGCCTATATGCTTACTGTGCGATTTGTATATTTTCATTTACTATAACTAACGCGAAACATATTTGATCAGTTTAATCCTATCTCTTTGAATTCAAATTTATTATTATTACTTTATCTGTAAATTATACATAACAAATGTCTTTTTGGGATCTGTTTGTTTAAGTCTTACGTAAATACTGCGACGTTAAATACACAAACCATTAATTTAAAGTTCAGAAACGTCTGGTCTAGATTTTCTGTAGTCAAAATTTTTAATAAAAACTAATGATCAACCGGTGATCGAAATTAAACCATAGACTAAACAATAAAATTTCTTACGTCTGACTACAGATTTTAGCCGTAAAGAAAATATTATAAATTTTAATATGTTATCATGTATGTCACATGAATGTAGTGTGTGTAATGTTTATTGGACCGAAGTTCCAAATGGGGCGTTACGGAGGTGTACTCTATCCGCCAGAAACATTCGTAAGTAAAAGCATAAGATTTTAAAGTACTGCAGTCTATACATAATATAATAATGAGCGTTACATAATACCACAAGTTAAAACTGAACTGCGCCAACTATGATCACAATGTGTAGTAATCTTTGTATTGGCAAGTGAATTTACTAAGTATGAAACACAAGTATTATTTAATTACTAATTAAGCAATCTCTATACCGTGTCTACGTCATTCCTGTATTATTATTGCAGTTTAATATTATTATTTTGATTTTTATCTATGAAAAATCATATAAAAAATGGATACCCGAATAATTATTCAAAAATAATTATTTACTTTATACCTCGAATAGAACTTGAAAATTATATTTTTATATATTATAAAAATATATTTTTCAAATTTTATTCGTCAAGATAGGAACTTCGTTCCTATCTTGTATCCCACGACACCACACGGTTTTTTTATAAATTTAAATCTATTTGTAATGCATATTATTTAAAAATATTAGGTTTCTGTGGCCCTCCTTAATGTAAACTTTTTCACATTTAGAAATCACAAGAAATAGTATCCAATATGTTCTAAGTGGAAAATTGCAATTTGAACTATTCTTTTTAATTAAATATTACTTACCGTAGTGTTTCAAGTATAACTAACTAACTATAAATTTTTGCTTATTTTAATAATACTGCCTGAACTGTGCGAAAATCACGAAAAATCTTGTAGTAAAGAAAGAAGGTAGAAACCCTAGATTTGGAAATATTTCTAAGCTTGCGGTGTCACCATTATTAGCACCGATTTCTAATGCAACAGCAGGACGAACTTTTTCCATGTACTCCATTTTTCCTTAGAAATGGTACAGAATATTGTGACAGTTAAATACAGTTTAATTTTTTTTATCGGAATTGTGTACACATTCACAAAATAAGCTGAATTTGTTTAATGTACATATGTATGACAAACAAGGCGATGATGCAGAAGAGACTATTGATGACATGTCACAACAATAAGTTTAAGGATAAGTTTTGTTTTTAAACTTAGATGTTGTATTCATACTAATATTAAAAAAAGTGAAATTAACTCTGTCTCTTCATCACGCCCAAACCACTTAACTGATTTGGATAAAACTCGATCCAAAAATAGTTTGAGACCTGGGAAAGGACATAGGATAACTTTTATCCCGGAAATCTCATGAGATTGGGAACTAGATAATACTGGTAAAATCCCGGGACTCTTAAAATTCCACATGGACGAAGACACGGGCACGAACGCATGACGGGCATTTACGTAAGTGAAATAAAAACATTAACTATAAAAGAACTTTTCCCCGTCTTGTTCGCGGACTCTTTTGAAGATTAGTCCAGCTGCCTTTTTGTTAGGTAAGTCGTAAAAGCGACCGATTGACTATGCGAGTCACTACCATCGTGGCTACTAGGTGGTAAAGTTCTGAATTATTTAGCCTAGGTCTGGTAGTACCGCCTTACCTATTCCCGCCGCAATAGCGAAAATGCTAATCATTGTCGTGTTCCGGTTTGAAATGTAAGGTAGCCGTTAAACCTATGCATTTGGCATTAGACTTCGCCACAAGATAGCAACGTACCATTAACATTATTGGTGTCTATAAACGATGGTTGACTCTTTCCATCAGGAGACCCATTTGCTATCTTATGATGTAAAAAATGAACTTGTTTTATTATTTATTTAAAAAACTTTAAGGTATTTTTAAAGTCAAAGTTATAAATCTAGGGTAAAATTAATCAGGCTTTGGGGGTAAAATGAAAATCTTGGTTGGCAACACTGAGACGGTGCTCGTATTGTTACATTTGTTTCCCTGCGGCCGAACCTGCGTGTATTGTTCCGAAGGTAGTAGCGCGCAAAAACCCTTGCAGTACCTACCGCCAACCGCGCGATAAGGCACACGCAGTTTGAATGTTTGCGACGATAGCCGAGAATAGCCAGTCACATATGCTTTTATCGCGTCATTGCGCGAAGCTGTATGACGATAGAGGCAAATGTGGCCACAGCATTATTGATATTTTTTTTAATTTACGTCTTATATTTGTTGTTAAAAGCTTATGCTTAAGAACTTTTTATATTCGTTGTTAAAAGCTTGTGCTTAAGCCTTAAAATGATATGATAATGAATTATTTATTTTGGTTAATATAAGTATGTAACATTATCAAAAATGTAATGTAATGATTCTATTTTTAATAATATTGTCGCATTTAATCTTCGATTTCGCTTAAATTTTGTGAATATTTAAAACTGTACAACACTCCATTTAGTAAGCGGGCACGGCCTCGTAGTCGCGTCTGTACCTATCTATCGCCATTTTTTGTCCGGCATTTTGTGTGAGCGTAGTTATTATTCAAAATATAATTAAAGATTAATAAGTATTTTGATTAGTATGCTAATTGGTTAATAGTACAAAGGGTAGAAAAGAACGGTTCTTCCTAACAAGGCAAGATTGTACTGTCAACTGCAAATAGTCCAGGGGTGTTCACATCACACATCGCGGATTTTTAATAACAAGTTAAACTACTTTGTTTAGCTAAAAATTCTTTGGGTGCCTTAGTAAGATTTTTTCAAAAATACCCATTGATTCATATAAAGAAGCAATTAATATTCGAAAATAATTAAAATAAATTATTTATTTCCAAAAGTAGTAATAAGTAGTTTTTTAAACCCACAACAGACGCTATTTAGATTTATTTTTAAAAACTTGATATTTGATCACAAATAGGTACATCAGTTTTCTTGTAATTAGTGACACTTACTTGAAAATAAACTTGTTTTACGCTATGATATCTATAATTAACTCTTGCTCTAGACGCTTTCTGTTTTATTAAATTTTATAACTACACGTCGTCGTGATGTTTCGGATGGTTAAACAAGTCAAGACAGGGTCATAAATTCTCCCATTAACATCCCAGCCCAAACTGCTGACCTTGAACGATGCCATCATGCCAACAACGCATTATTCTCAATTAGTACCAACTGACTAGAAACACGTACGTAAAAAGTTTTGATAGTAATTTAGTTTTTGTGAGAAAAATATAGCAACAATGTTTTTGATCGTTCACAAGTCAATTAAAAATTCATATAAATTATGTTTTAAATTTACTCTGAGTCATTCTAGAGTTATTGAAGTTGTGGTCATTTTTCATAGTTCATTGTCAGTATTACAATGCTAAAGATTGATGCAACTAATGGTCCTATTTGTTTCACGATGACATATGCGAATGCGACATATTGTGCCTATGGTCATCCGTTTGATGAGATTTTTAGCCAATTACAGTTTCTTGCCTGTTTTGATCTGAACTTCTTTTAAAGTTTAACACCCGTATTCATAAACGATACTATGAGATTGCATAGTCTTAGTGAGGACATATGATCGTTTAAAGAGATTCAATAACAATACTAAGTGCAGCAGGCCTACTCTTGAAAACAATATAAATCTTTAACCAATATTGATAAAAACAATAACTTTCGAATATCGTCAAAAAACGGTACTCTTGAAACCAATATTGCCCACATTGATTCGGTATAGTAACGACCTAATTATTGGAAATATATGTCATCGTTACATGTCAAGCTAGTGTTGTAAGTGGAAATTTTAAGTACCGTTTTAAACAAAATAACGAATAAAAGCAATAATGAGTAGTTCCAAAAACTTTCAAAATCCGTGTGGCGCTGTCGCCGAATCCAATAATTGAATATATAGTTGTCCAGAGTATGAAATACTTCAAAACTCATTAAATATTCATTTAAAATTGAAATCGGTTTTCAAGAATAGCCTTTCCTTACCTTTCAAATCTTCGCATAGTAAAGTTAATCGCCGAGAAAGTTTTAAAAACGCATAGTGTCCAATCTTGAAGTCTGATGTCCAGATGTTGTCTCACAAATTAGTACGTATCGGTATTGGCCAGTACGACGTGAGGATTAATATTTATATAATTGAAGTTAAAATTTGTGTTTGAAATGGATTACAGAAGTGAAGGAGAATTCCATAATTATATAAATAGTAGATTACAAGAATAAAGAATAATTAGAACAAAATAAGTTATTCGATATTTCCAAAATCTTTTATATCTTTCAAAATATTTACACCGGGTGTACCTAATTCAATGACGTGTATAATATATTTTACACGTCATTGAACTAATTATATTCCAAGACGTAGCCGTATTGATAATACTACATACTCAATAAGATAATTTCATGTTAAATCTCTTTATGATGTAGGTAAAGATAACAGAGTGCCATATATCACGGCCTAAGCAAACTTGCTTGCATCCTCCACATCAAGAACTCGTCATATGAACACACCTCTTACAGCGACTTTTAAAGTATCCTCCCTCGGACAGAATCTGTTCAATTTGATCATGGTGCGTTAGTTTTAATCACCCACGGTAACTACAATCATCCATTACATCCACACATTTACACTGGCCATATTTTTTGTCAATTTATTATCCACTGTTTTTTATTTTCTTTCATACCTAGCGCACATTCGGTTTACCTAGCGCACACTTGGTTTAGTCTACTTTCGTAAAGACATCGGCGTGGCGTTGTTTATTCTGTTGTAAACAAATGTGAAAAGCATAGTGTGACGTTTATCTAATAACTACACTACACAATTTTATCTGATGCTATGTTTATTAGAAACGTCGTAACTGATTTATTTTTAGAAAGACAAGTTCAAGATACAAGTTCAGTAGTCTCCAATATTATGTAATACTAGCTCCCAGCGAACTTCGTACCGCCATCCAATAAATAAATGCTGCCGTTAAGATTGCGACTAACCGTGCTGTGAATTATATACAACGACAACTATCATAAAAATAAACTAAGTCTAAGGTGTACCGGTCAACATTCACCACTTTATATTGCCATTTTATTTTTTCCATATTTTGACATAAATACGTCGTTTTAGTTTGAGTGAGCTCTTAGCGAAATTAAACTTTTTGTATGTTACTAATATTGTGAATGTACTTTCATTTTTATTGCCTTCAAGAGTTTAAATATTTACAGTTTAAATACTTACACTTCAGGGTGTCATAAATTGTACGGAAAATGATAGTAAAATATTTAAACGCAGTAAAGCTGCAACAGCAGAGTTCGACTTCGACCAACTAACGGAAAGTATACCGTGGAAAAAAAAAACATTTTTTTCAGAACTTGTTCATAAATCACAGTTCTGAAGTAACACACATTTAAAAAATATTACCGAATTGAAATGCTCTCCTTTTTAAAAGTTCGTAAATAAGACAAATATCTAATGACACAGTTCAAAATTATCAACGATATTTTTTTTAACAAAATCTATGCAGCACTTCAAAGCAAATCAATACTTTTAATTAGATATTAGGTATATAATACACATTTTATAAACCACAAAAGCTTAAGTATTTCGTTCATTAAATCTCGGATTTTGGTATTATAATTTATTGTGACAGAAAAAGAAAAAAGTAAAAAGATGGAATAATGGGAGGGTCACATAAAGTATTTTTTTGATATTTTACACCAATTTTAGTAATTCATTAAAACCTACATCTGCTATAAGCCTTTTTATAGCGCAAGATAGTTAGCAGGTAGTTAGTTCTACTAATCGTACACTCACGTATTTATGTTAATGGTTTTTAAGCATATTTCTAAAATAAGTTACACTCGTTAAGAGTAACTGAGGATTCGTTCATCGTACGTATTCTAACGTATTGATTGTTTCAAGACTCATACATTTCAAAACACTAATAATATTATGGGTATCATATCATTCGTTAACAAAGTTAGAAATGAAGTATTCAGTTAAGCGTTATTAAAGTTAATATGTAATTAACAAAAACACCACTTATTTAGTATCTTTACGCCCGTATTTCCAAATAGGTAGGCAGAGCCTAGAGGTACCATTAGAATACCCACGATTAGCAGAAGATACTTATGGCCAGGCAAAACTGTTGCAAACAAACTTCCAACAGGGGCCATTTAAAGATTTTAATTTACCAGCTTAAAAAAAATTTCGCCTCTGTGGTCTAGTGATCCAGCGTTGGCTTTGACCACACAAGGTCCCGGGTTCGATTCCCGGGTCGGGCACTTAAAAAAGTTTTTTTCAGTTTTCTGATAAACAAAAAGTTGCTCGGGATTGGTAAGTACCCGGTCGGTGATAGGCTTGCCACCTAACACATTTGTGGGACTAAGTATCTTCGGCTAATCGTGGGTGCACTTGTTGTACCTCTGCCTACCCCTTCGGGGATACGGGCGTGAAGATACTTTTTTTCTTAAAAAATACGCTATTGCAGCAGAAAAGCTAAGGTAGTGCCAAGTACCAAAAACGGATATAAAGTTGCAAAATTCTATCACCATTCAACAAACTGTTACGATTGGCTTATCGTCCGCTTTTCAAAAACTACCATTTTGCCGTGTTTATGCGTGCCCTGGTAAAGAATAGCCATCTGCCATTCTGGCAGACAGTTTGTAAAAGGCGAAAGATTAGCAAAACATGTTATTACCATTGTGACTAGACAGTGAAATTCTGCAACGCCTTGTCCGGATTTTGTACCTATTCCGCAATGGCATAAATGCGTGTCACCGTCGTGTTCCAATTTGGAAGGTACGATAGCAGGTAAAAAGTAACGCACCATCAACATTTTTGATATCCATATGGTGATAGTTGTATCTTACCAGCAGATGAGCCATCTGCTTGTTTGGTGTCCTATAATATAAAAAAACCTGGCTAAAAGCAGTGAATCTATTCTTTAAAAGAAACACTGACCTGTCAATAAATGTAACACAT
This sequence comes from Apodemia mormo, assembly GCA_036924255.1. Lineage (NCBI taxonomy): Eukaryota > Metazoa > Arthropoda > Insecta > Lepidoptera > Riodinidae > Apodemia > Apodemia mormo. The sequence continues at coordinate 23,422,964 of JAUPFN010000007.1, read as the reverse complement.
ATTAGAAAAAAATATGAATCAAAAACGTATAAGTACGTCTACAAAAACATTTACGTAAACTTTTGAAGCTGATTCTATCAACTTCGGTGAATCTCTTTGATCCCAGAATTTTCTTACATGTTGGAATTTATTACAACGCCATGAAAATTATTGAAATTTATACAACATAACAATGCTGTCTAAAATAACTTGTAGTTCCTATGAAAGAATGTTCAGAAATTTTCCTCCTTTATATAATCAGTTTTCGTGTTTAGATATCTTAGTACTATATAATACACAATAAACGTGAATATTTTTAGTTATTCGATAATACACTAGAGAAATATGTTAAGATTTTACAAATATTTCCGACATAAGACAAGATGTTTTGATTGTCTTAAGACGCTTTTAGTAACTCAGCATACAATAAAACTTCTTTGTTATGATTTATGTCTATACAATATTATGACACTTTAATTTTTTATTAGTAAAATGCACTATGTCAAATGATTTTTTACTTTTTTTTATATTATGAGATAGCAAACAATCAGATGGGTCTCCTGACGGAAAGAGTCAACCATCGCCTATAGACACCAAAGGTGTTAATGGTGCGTTGCTATCTCGTGGCGAGGTCTTATGCCACATGCATAAGTTTACCGGCTACCTTACCCTCCAAACAGGAACACGACAGCAACAAGCACTGACGCTATTGCAGCAGGAATAGGCAAGGCGGTGGTAGCAGACCCGGGAAAGACAATGCAGAACTCTACCACCTTGTAGCTACGATGGTAGTGACTTACATAGCCAATCGGTCGGCTTTTACGACCTGCCTGGCAGAACGGCAGTTGGTCTATTCTTCAAAGGAGCCCGGAACTAACACGGGGAAGAATTTTCCCGTGTAACGTGTATAGTGTTTTTTTGAGCGCGGAATGCTCGTGCTCATCTAGAACGGTATCTTCTCCAGCGTCCCTCACTGTTGTCGTATAAAAGCAAGCGGTCCCCGTGGATCGAGCTTTTGCACGTGGAAACGCGTCATATAGGGGGGTATCCAAAGTAGAAAATCCCTATCCCATTGAATCTATCCCTTTCCAATCTAAACCATTACGTCTTCTGCAAACAAAATAGTGAATGGGATTTCCATCCCACACTTCACCCAATGACCTAGCCGTCGTTACGGCTAGCGACTGATTTCATGGTCAGGGGCCACTTGTCCGAAACCATTTCCCCGCCCTCTTACAGGGGCAGGTGAAAACTACACGGCGGCACGGATCAAGCTTTAACCAAGTGAAAACCGCGGTATTACTGTTAGCTGTGCGAGATTCGGAATCGGTGGCGGTCTTTTCCTTCACACCGCGTCGCAACTGAAGCCTCACAAGGAGTGCTTGGGCTCCTTAAAGTACGACCGACCGGCCTAGCACTACAACGTCGGGTCAATTACCGCCACCACCACCACAGGCTACATATTATCACGCTATCACATACGGGGGAGGAGCTGTGCGGAGTAAACGCAGTCCGCGCGGACGAAGTTGCGGGCAACAGCTAGTCTATACATATAATAAAATCGTAGGAAAGTCAAACCTGTACATTGAATATTTTTTAAAAGAATACTTGGGGCGTGATCTACAATCGATATCGAAGCCAAAAATATAGTTTTTAGAATTTTTGTCTGTTTGTCTGTATGTATGTCCGGGGTAAACTCAAAAAGTACTACACGGATTTACTTCAAATTTTGCATGAATATTACTAACAGGTCGGGTCAACATATTATCACGCTATCACCTACGGGGGAGGTGCTGTGCGAAGTAAACGAAGTCCGCGCGGACGAAGTTGCGGCCAACAGCTAGTAACTTTATAGTTGGTACAGAAAACGTACATTTTCTGTACCAACGTACATTTTCTGTATTTACGTACCTTTTTTCGTACAGCCGTATTTTACATACCCTTAAGTCTCTAGTCAACTCCAACTTTTCTAAAATATATTTATACATTTGTTTTGAACTAAATTAGCGGTTTTTTCCTCTCTGCTAGAAACTAGAACCAGCAATACCCGCAATTTAGTATTAAAGAGGTTACTGATTTTGTTCGAAGTCGGGTTTTCACCAGATCTCTACGTTTTGTGATCCTAGAAACTATGTTCGACTACTTACACGATGATATCAATATATCTGTATGTATGTGTGTGTTAGTATATGTGTGTATGTAGACACGTCATAACTATCGAATGGCTTGACCGATTGAATCGTGGATAGCATGGCATGGCATGGCAATTGATTGGATAATAATAATAATAACGCTGGACAAATAACTCAAATCTATCTAACTCCAAAGTAAAGAAATTATTTGCTTATGTTATGGAGATTAGTCAACGATTCTAATACATACAAATACATAGATATATAAATACTGTTACAAACGTAATAAGCACCCAGACCCAGAAATACAAACATCCATGCTCACCTATGCTTTGGGTTTATTAACCAAAATTTTAGCCGATTCTACTTTGGATTTTGAGAAATTTTGAAAAAAAAAACAAAAAATTTTTGTTAATTAAGTCCTAGATTAATGTACCGATTATAAAAATAACTAGCTCTTTTTTATAAAAAAAACTGCATCCGATGCCGCAAATTGCATCAAATTTGATTTATCTCTTTAGAAGTCATTGACGAAAATTCTTAAAAAAAATATTTGACATAACTGAGGTTTTTCTATCAAGTGATTTTTTTTACTTTCTACCGTATTTTAGTCCCTAAGAATCTCGTCAAATGTTTTCAAATTCATAAATGAAAATCGGATCATGTTTTCAAAACTTACAGCTTTCAAATATTAAAATGGTGGTGTTTACAACAAACTTTCATATTCTTAAAATTACTTTCAGAGTGATGTACCGATTGAGTTAAAATCTAATCAGCTCGCTCTAATCGCTAGTATTATATAAATTTGTAAGTATGTTATCAAATTATGGCTATCATGTATTTTTTGTATTCATTTATATCGTTATCACAATTTACGTACCACATTTTCAATTAAGTTTCATTTACATATCAAAGAACGTGCTAACTTTATAGCTGCATGACGTGATAAATATTCTAATCAGAAGCCCTACATGCAAATGAAATCCTGAAGCTTTTTGACTTAAGAATTATGCAATGCAATCTAATCAATCTAAAACTAATTTAAGTAAGTTTTTAATTAAGAATGATAAAACGTTGTGTATATGGTTATATGTATCTCCAAAGTTTATGTATATCATAAGATAGCGAACGAGGAGATGGCTCTCTCGATGGTAAAAGAAAACCATTGTCTATAGACACCAAAGGTATAAATGGTGCGTTGCTATTATTGTGGCGAAATTTTATTGCCACATGCATAAGTTTACCGACTTCCTTACCCTTCAAACCGGAACACGATAATCACAAGCACTGACGCTATTGCGACAGGAATAGTTAAGGCGGTGGTATCAGACCCGATTGAGACAATGCAGAACTAGTAGCCACTCGGATGGTAGTGACTCGCATGGCCAATAGCTTGTCTCTTACGAATTGCCTGGCAGAACTGCAGATGTTCTATTCTTGAAAGGAAGCTCGAAAAACAGGGGGAAAATTATTTTAATATAATTGTTACTAAGCATTTCGCCAGTGTTTGTGTTATTTATTGTTAAAAAGACGTTTTCTGCATCGTTAAATAATATAGCGCTATTAAGATTTTTTATTTGCATGATTTCCTAAAAAAATGTTTTCAAACTATTTTGCTGGGTGAAATTTTTACTTGAAAAAATTTCAAGTTCTCCGTAGCATGGGAATATTATAAAATTTTATAGTATATCCTATCGATCACTGCAATGGACAAAATCGATTAAAAAATCAAAGGAGAATTGCGCCACATTGAATTAGTAACACGTAATCAGTTGAAAGAGCGTTGGCCTGAAGATCGGTCATTGTAATTTTAATTTCATCTGCCTATGCTAGTTTTCAACCGCATCTAAATGTTTTAAAATAAAAAATGTGGCCCTATTAAAAGTAAGCTATAAAACCTCCTATGGTGCTGTGATACTAATAAAAAATCGCTTATATACTTTATAAGGAAATAGTCAAACCATATTAAAAATATTTTACGTATTTATGACATTAAAGGTTCAGCGTGTATTTGGATATTGCATTTTTTTAGTAAATAATGAAGATTTTCGTATTTTAACAATACTAGAAATAATTCTTTTAGAAATTTATGTTCTTTAAATACTTCTATTAATTTTTTTAGAAGAATCATTCAAATTCCTGCTATATCATAATCAATTAAAACCATGATGGATGCTACACATAATACCAAAAAATAATCATCTTGTGTTTGGATCACAGAAGTCGGTCAGACATGTATCACAGAATATATAATAGTAAAAGTACACGTGTGTCCAATGTCTAAACGAAAATCATTAAATGAATTCGCTGATAATTATTTTCACTTACATAATAAATTAAACAGAGTAAAACTACAAACAACTGACTTACAGCTTTCGGTATTTTTGACAACATCAATCAAATCTTCATCAAAATTCTATTTGATCAAACGGGTAGAAGTATTCCCCTTTCCATATCAGTTTATAAGTGAAGGAGATCTGAGGTAACTACAGCAAAATTTAGAACCTCAGAAAATTCACATTTCCAGTAAACATCGTATGTTTACTGTACAATGTGTTTTATAGGATGCAAAATAATAACGAAAACACATACATATATACAAACATACATACACTTACGAAACTAGTATACGTACTTGGACACCGGAATAGATCAAAATACGCAAATATTATAAAATTCCAACAATCTATATTAATTACTAGTATTAATATTATAAATGCGAAATTTTGGATGTTTGGATGGATGGGTGGGTTAAGGGTTTGTTACACAAATGGGGAAAAGTCTTGAGTATTCTGTGGTTTTAAACAGTATTGTTTGTTATCTTCGAAACCCAGAATTACCCCATGTTATTCCGGGCCCCTATGATGTATAGACCATCTGCCATTTTACCAGGCAGTTCGTAAAAGGCAATTGGCTACACGTGTCATTAACATCGGGACTATGAGGTGGTAGAGTTCTAAAACGCCCGGGTTTTGGAACCACCACCTTACCTATTCCTGCCGCTATAGCAACAGTGTTTGTCATTGTCGTGTTCCGGTTTGGAGGGCAAGGTAGCCGGTGATGTGTGCATGTGACACTGCTATCTCGCCACATGAATAGCAATGCACCATTTACATCTTTGGTGCCTATAGGCGATGGTTTTTCTTTCCATCAGGAGAGCCATCTGCTTGTTTGCTATCTTATAATATAAAAAAAATACAATGTCCATGTCGAAAATGGAACCCTAGTATCGATCGATAGTTAGCGACTTAGCAACGACTACGCAATCGACGGGGCTTGGATTCGATCCTCCACGGGGACAAGCATTTGTGTGATGAGCATGCTCGTATTTCCGGGTTCGGATGTTTATTGAATAGATTCTTGTATTTATATATTTCTATGTATTAGTATTGTTGACTAACACCCATAAACACAAGCAAATAATTTGCTTACTTTGGTTTACATCTGTAAGTGTAACTTGTCCCGTGTCCCGTGACTTACCTAATCATTGCAATTTTTTTGCAATGCTTGCCATTGTCGTGTTCCGGTTTGAAGGATAAGGTACCCGGTAGATTTATGCATTTGGCATTGCTATCCCACCACACGGATAGCAACGTACCATTAAAATCTTTGGTATCTATAGGCGATGGTTTCTCTTTCAACCAGGAAATTCATTTGGTTTTCTGCTATCTCATGGTGAAAAACCTGCAAGCTTTTCTTTTGCTATATTTTTTATATTATTGGATCGCAAACAAGCTATAAACTAGATAGCAAACAAAGATGTTAATGTGTACGTTGCTATCCATGTGGCAGGATGGCAATACCACACGCGTGAGTTTACCGGCTACTTTATTTTCCAAACAAGAACACGACAATGGCAAGCATTAACCCTATTGCGGCAGGAACAGGTAAGGCGGCACTACCAAATACCCGGACGAGATGTTGCGAAATTATCGCCAAGTCACGATAAAAGTGTCACGTACAGCCAATCGGTCGCGTTTTACGGACCTGCCTAGCAGAACACCAGTTGGCCTATTCTTTTTTATATGAGCCCGAACCAACGCGGGGAATGTTTATTTATTTATTATATATTTTGTTGTACACAGTTTAAATGTTTAATAAATAAATAAATATAAAATAAAATTATTGGTTACTTTCGTTAAATGTATTTGAAGGTGTCTGGAAGTACTTTAAAACCGCCAAAAATGTCTGACATATTTCTTATAGAATTCTAAAAAAACCTAATTAAAAGATGATATAAAAATGAAGTTGCTAAAAATACCTTTTTTGGGATTTTTTTTGCAAATGATGTATACTGCGCAGTAGCGAAATAACCGCAAACGCTCTACCAGACTCGCAGGCCCGGTATCGCCATTTGGCGGAATTATATATTTTCGCAATTCCAATCTGCTAAAAGGACCTTATATAACTAATTGTCTATTCGATTCTCCTTATTATAAAAAACCTTGCAACAATGTAAAAAGTAAAACGTATAATTATATGAATTTATGATTTATGTTCTTTTTCAATAAAACAAATTAGTTTTCTAAATACTATATAGAGAAGTTATTTTACTTTAAAACTAGACCTTGATCTACTTTCTACGTAATCATGTGTTCCATAAATATATTGTTATAATCACAGACCACACAAATACTAATAGACACGGTGTTAGGCGCAAAGTATGAGCAATTGTATGTAAAAGTCAAACGCTTGTATCGTAAAAAAAACAGAAATATGCCACATTATGCTATTTTATCGTGTCGTATAAAAAGCTATAAAGCTTAACAAATACCTTTGGAGTGATTTTATTCCATCGTTATGTATTATAACTGTATTTTTTTGTAAATGCAAGGGACGCTGACAACCTAAGAAATTGCCTTAAAAGGCGTATCCATTTTAATCCGTAGTTTTACTATTAACCTAAAAATAAGCTGTGATTATTTCTTACCACCAGAACATTTGACGAAATGATTAAAAAGCCAAATATAATTATACCTCGTTGAGTCAGTGACACACAACAACTCAGTTGTAAGAACGCCGTCATACTTACAGATTAGTTCTGTCACTGGATCGCATCCAGCCATTTTTAATTTATATGTTTCCCGTAGTACAGAAAAATTATAAATTTTAATTTCATCTATGACGATTAACTCACTTAACCTTATTTCACTTAACTTAATTTCATCTATGACAATTAACGGGATGCTTCGGGGAACCACAGGGTGATATTTGTTCCCTGTGCTTTCCAGAGGCTGGTGGCGTTTCATCTTTCTACTCCGTGTAGCGAATGTGAATACGGCCTCCATCGTGGCCTGCAGTAGTAAGGAGTACCGACTAAGGGAACCACCGATTCCTCGAGCCCCAGCTAAGTTCAAGACCGTCCCCCATCGCGCCGTTGGCATTCTATTTTTCCCACTCATTTTTTTTAACATTACGTGACTCCGAGATTAATTAATAATTATTTATAATTTTATGAAGAAACCGGAACTAGGAAAACACATCTTCAGCGTCATCAGCTTCCCTTCTTTTTTAGCAGAACACAGTAAAATGGTAAAAGCATAAAAATGCTACGAAATGAGAATTTTACAATCAAGTGTGATTATTATTGTACCACGATAGTTCATAAATCGAAGAGCTACCAAAATGGCCTTATTAATTCTGCTTTCAATAGTAAGTATGAAAACCGCTTGAAGGCACGGAAGTTCTCACGTGTTCTCACAAGGTCAGAATAGTAGATTACACCGGATATACATTGAATACTATCGAACATCAGCTAGCAAAACGGCTAGAGATTATTACACTCCCAAAAAATGTGATGTGCACTTTGTTCATATTTACAATTTAATTTAGAGCACTCGCAAAAAGTAGAAGGAACTAATTTAAACAGGAATAATTTGACTTTAAAATTACCGTGTCTATTAAGTAACTGCGCAATATATTAATCAATTTCTATCCACGTTTTACTTAATCGTTTCCGGACGCAAGGGAAAAAGTTATACAAATGCCGTCCTTTGATTGAACGATACCAACGCGACTGCTGTTCATCGATTAATTCATCAGTAACGTCAATAACGGGGTTAAAAAGGTGACATATTTTTGTTTGAGCTTACGGGTTAGTAAATTGTAGGTTAATAAAATTCTTAGAATTATAGCTTATATAATAGCTCAACCCTAAACTTATAAATCTAATTGTAAGACACCTGATAAAACGGATGATACTTCGGAGCGTACAATACGACATGCTTTGAAAAAAAAATCAAACCTGAAGGCTGATTTTCAAGAAACTTACGCCGGATCGCACCACTCGTAACTTTCAGTCCACGCTAAACATGCATAACAAAAATTCAACTTAAATACGTTGCGTTATAAATTGTCTTTCAAACCCCACGTCGAGGTAGATATGAACGGATAAGAAATTTCATTTAACTTTTTCACCGATATAATTAATATGATTTACAGAAGTGTAAATTTTTTTTAAGACTAACTCTATATGTTACAAATTATTTTCTTTTTATCGTCCTACAATTTATTTTTTACTAGGAAAGGATAAAAGCAAACCTTTTAATATTAAGTAAAACGTTTCATGAGGAACAAAGTTTGAATGAACCCTCTGGCACTATTATATATCAAATTAAGACTAGTATAAGCCAGCGACTCTATAGGTGGTCGTGTGTTAACGTGCACAAATAGAGACAAGTAACGTGCGTTAAAGTTTTGACTTGTCAAAAGTGTCTGTAATCACTTTTGACGATTCACATTTTTTTTGAATATTTTATAAAAGTTGTCTACTTATTTTTTTGCAAAATATAATAATCTACAATTTTTACTTAGATCAACTTTCATGCTTAAAATACTCAATGAACAGGAAACCAATTAAAGTAGAGATCCCAAGCACGCACATTATGTCAGTTACTACAGTAACTACACAAATGTACTTCACACATAGCGTGTTTTTGAGGCGCTTTTTGTGTCAAATTAATAATAAAGACATTGCCGCATAAAAGACTTATGTTATGGAGTCAAGATGTATGCAAAACAAGATTGAACTGTTCCTTGTATTTGGCGAATATTACTTTTTGGCTAAACGAGCAAAAAATTTTAAAAACTTTTTTTATATTATGATGGAAAGAGATAATTATCGCCTATAGACACCAAAGTTGTCAATGGTGCGTTGTTATCGTTGTGACGGCGTCTTAATGACACATGCATTAGTTCAGAAAATGGTTCAGAAAATACATAAGTATAATTAAAACTAAACTTAAATTGATGAGATTACCTATATCATATATGGTTACAATCGATTTCTTGTCGCATTTAAGATGCAACACTTTCTAATTATAGTCTGGTTAACAAGTGCTTTTTAGATCAAAACTTTATGTAACTTTCCAAAAATTATGATTTAGTTATCATTAAATTCGGAATGACACGTAGAAACTTTTTGAGAAAATTGAAGGGCCGGTCGCAAAAATTGCAAAAGTTATAAACAATTAAGTGAAAAAAGGGGGGTTTAGTTTTTCGCAAATATCTCAAAAACTATTTGAGATTTTTTAAATTTAAAAAAGATTGAAAGAGAAAAGGAAATTTCCCAAAAGAAGTTTATACTTTTGGAACTGTAGGATAAAGATTTATAATTTTCCCAGGGGGTTGAAAATACACTCGAAAACAGATAATCCGGCTTGCTTGAGCCACGCCAACTTTAGATTTTTTATGAATACGTATTATTTTAACTTATTAAATATGAAAATTAAGAAGTAAAAAAATCATGCGCCTACAAGATAGATCAATAATTAATAATTATTATTTAACAAAAATTGGCAAAAAATTTTTATCGCGATTTTTCAATTAGTTATCCATTAATTAATTAACATTTTTCTGTACTACCAATGTTAACATTGAAAGTGCGATAATTGTTAAACTATAAATCTGGAATATTTTTCCTTTCATCGAGCTATTCGACAAAGGCTTTAAAAGCGATTCCTGTTGGAAAAATTAAAAAAATCCATAATTTTCACTTTGTTTTTGACAATTATGAAGCGCAATTAAGCATTATATTTTTTTCATAATATTACTATAGTTTCATTTTTTAATGACCAAAAGCTATCTAAAAATGATTTGTAATCATTTTTATCTTTTATTGTTTAAAAAAATGTTATAAGCAAATGCATTGTTTATAAGATAATTCAATTATTTTTTTCAGAAACATAATCTGATTTTAAATCATTATTTTTTTGCTCGTTGATATAAATAATTGATTATTATTTAAATTTTCATTGTTTATTATTTTAATATTCCTTTGTTTATAATTGGTTATAAACAAATGAATTGTCTCACTGTATTTTCAATCTTTTTCCACTTAAAACACACATGTATTATTTTTTTTTCAAAAAAAATATTATTTATTAAACTTTTAATTTTCTGTTCTCTATCATTTTGGTATTTTCACTTGGTCTTTATATTTAATTTTATTAAAAATTTTAAACTAACGGAGATACAATGAAAAATTTATATCTGTTTTGTTCTTTATTAAATAAACAACAAATTAAGTCCAAATTTAAAGCTCTTACTCAATTTTTTATTTAATTTATACCGTTGTTTAAAAAATCATCTTCGAGAAATATTTTTTCTACTTTTATGTCTAAATATCTTCTAAACAAATTTAAATATGACCATACAACTCATATAACATATGCACTATTTTTTTTGAGAAACGGTTTTTTTCATAATTTTTATCAAAGATTATGTTTCTGAAAAAATAATGAATTATCTTATAAAGAATGGATTTGTTTATAACAATTTTTTTAACAATAGGAGATAAAAATGCTTAAAAATCATTTTGAGATAGCTTTTGATCATTAAAAAACGAAACAATAGTAATATTATGAAAAAAAAATGTTTAATCGCGCTTCATAATTTTTTAACTCAGTAAATTGATAATAACAAAGTGAAAATTAAAAAAAAATTAATTTTTTTAATGGGAATCCATTCTAAAGCCTTTGTCAAATAGCTCCATGAAAGGAAAATAAATCCAGATTTATAGTTTATCGCACTTTCAATGTTAACATTGGGACTACAAAAAATTGTTAGTTAATTAATGGATAACTAAATAAAAAATCGCGATAAAAAATTTTTACTGACAGATTATTGTTTGTTGATCTATCTTATAGGCGCATCAGGTTTTTTTACTTCTTAATTTTCATATTTAATAAGTTAAAATAATATTTGTTCATTAAAAGTCCAAAGTGGACGTGGCTTGCTCAAGCCGGAGTATCCGTTTTCGGGTGTATTTTCAAACCTTTAGGAAAATTATAAATATTTATCCTATAAGTCCGGGAGTATAGACTTTTTGCTGACATGGGGAGAGGGAGTCAATAATTGTAAAAAATCTGCTTACGTAATACTTGAATGGCCCTCTACCTATATCAACGACATGTTAATCTACTGGCGGGCGAAGCTGGGCGGGTCAGCTAGTTACGTTTGAACTCTTAAGATAATCTTGATGTCATTTACCGAGGTCATTCAACCTTTTCTATATTGTTTTAAGTTCAAATCATAAACTTATAAGCAATTCTAAAATCCTAGACTTATATTAAAAAGATTAAAAATTTCTTGTTTGTAATAAACTCATAACCTTAGGTAGGTTGATTGATTTTAAAAGAAGACATGGAACAGAAATACATTACAGAAACATAAATAAGATAAGCTTTATTTATTTCTCTGGATTTTCGGTATTATTCGCCTAAATTCATATATTTGATTAATTAATGAATTAATGATGTGTAACTAATTTAAAAATTAAATATTTTTTAAAACTGGATAAATTATACATGCGTGCCTATATGTTACGTAGAGCTGTTCAGGTCTATTCCCAAAGTAGGTACCTATGCAAAGTTGCTTGTGATATTGATGTTAGTTAACGAAACTACTACATAAAAATATAATATATATGCTGGTTTAAAAATTCGTAACCACAAATTTATTTATAAAAAATAAACAAACTATTTACTTAAAAAACAGTTGATATTTGAAATAATCATATAATTCAAATGCACATAATTATAGACATGTAATCAATTGCTTTAGGTGAAATATGAAATATCAAATAAACGTTTAAATCAATGAGTACAAGGAAAAAATACACAAACAGTAGGTATAATGGAAAATGGTCGTAAACGAAAAATATAAGTAATGATAAAATAGTATGATTTCTTAGTAGGTATTATGGTAAGCAAATATTTAATAACTTAAAGTACAGTTTTATAATTACCAGTTTAATATATTTTGTATTATAGTTATGAAAAAAAGAAAACCTTAAATATTAATATATATAAATATTAATTAATATTAATATATAAATATTATTTTTCAAAAAAAAATTTTGAAATATTTATGTTTTAACTCAATTTTACGTTAATTTACTTAAAATATATATTTTCCCTTAAAATTCGTACATACTTTTATATAGAATTGGTATTTTCTCTTAATATTCGTACGTACCTTTATTTAGAATAGATATTTCCACTTAAAATTCACGTTAAACGGAAGCACAAGGCAGATAAGCGCACGCGCAACTTGTTCACAACGAGATCTACATAAAACTGCGGTTACGGACGCCTGTATTTTCTCGGCAGTTAAAATTTCTTTGTGAGGATTAATTTATGGCCAGTCACATTAAAGTTTAAACTGCCATTAGATTTGCTTTGGGAATCTTCGATAGTATTATCTCATGTACATGAGTAATCGCACTGCAATTATCAAAATATTTAGTGCTATGTGCGTGTCTGGAATATTTAACTAATTACTCTGATAGTATTAACAAGTGGCATAGTATATAGAAAACTAGCTTTCTAAAGGAAATGGTAGTGTTAAGTGTAATTAAATCCCTTAGTAGCAATGTTTATGGTAGTCTTTATAGATACAGTAGTAAAAATTACATATTTAAAAGGACTGAAAAATTAACATTTCACCTTTTTAAATTATTGTTTTTTTTTTTCATAATCATGTAGACAAGTGACACGAAACGTTAATGAAGAGATTTTCTAGCAAAAGTGGTTCGCGAGATTTTTTGTACGAGTATCATAAATAACAAGCAAACGACTCTCCTGATGGAAAGAAACATTAAAGATGTTGCAATCCGTGTGGCTAGGAATTAATTCCACTTGCATAAGTTTATCAGTTACCCAATTCTCTAAACCAAAATATGACAGTAATGACGCTATTATGACAGGATTTGGTAAGGCGGTGCTACCTAATAACCAGGTAAGACCTTACGGAACTTTACCATCTAGTAGTCACGATGATAATGACAAGAATAGCCAATCATTTGCCTTTCACGAACTGCCTAGAAGAATGGCGCGGATAATGTAAATCATTATAATTTAGAACCATAAAATCTAAATTATTTTCTCTGGATTCATTTTTAATGTGTATCTCTATAATGACTTTATGCGGAATAAAAATTATCTGCTTTCCTATTAGCCTGCTTATAAGAGGCGCTGGGCTACATATGTGGGTGGGTGAGGTGGTAGGCTACTATTATCGTTACCACTAGTATAAAAGCATCTGTATAAGTGTAGGTTCAACGCTTTAATAATTTCTGTCGCCATAATATCAATGCCTACTACTATTCTATTTAAACTTTTTTTTATATCATAAGATAGCAAACAAGCAGATGGGTCTCCTGATGGAAAGAGTCAACCATCGCCTATACACACCTAAGATGTTAATGGTGCGTGGCTATCTTGTGGCGAGGTCTAATGCCACATGCATAAGTTTACCGGCTACCTTACCCTCCAAACCGGAACACGACAGCGACAAGCACTGACGTTATTGCGGCAGGAACAGGTAAGGCGGTGGTACCAGACCCGGGCGAGACAATGCAGAACTCTACCACCTAGTAAACTATATAAGAGCCATTTAATTAGAAGACTTTATATCTAAACAACGAGCCCTTTTAAAAAGTAACGCATCTGCTTTCATGGCATAGTCCTACAAGGCAAACGATTTGCTAATAGTCACACTACCATCGTAACTACTGGCGATAGAGTTAATGTTTCAATCAGTTCAAGTTTGGCAATACCGTCTTACTTTTTTCTGCTGCTATAGTATAAGTCCGGTTTGGTATGGTAGCCAGTAAACTTATGCATGAGGCATTACTATTCAGCTGCAAAGATGGCAACGGATTATTGACATCTTTGGTATCTATAGCCATTTTCTTGTTTGCTATTTAAAGGTATTAAAAAAAATGTTGACGAGTAAGGTAGCCTTTAAACTTAGGCATTACATTCCCACCATAAGAAATTCGATACACCATTAACATATATGGCATTTATAGGTTGAACCATAAGAAATATTTACCATAAGAAATTCGATACATCATTACAATATTATATGGTGTGTGGGAGACATTAACTTGTTTCTGTCCTATCATACAAAAATATTAAAGTATCATCAAGCCCGGTTTCCTTACGGGGTAGGCAGAGTAAACCAAGTAGTACACTATATAACATTAAATCGTATCGCTGGTGCGAGTAGTTAAATACCCGGGTCAAACATATAATTTTTTTAACTTCCCGCTACGTAAGTAGATAAGGAAGTTATTGATTTTGCCCCGATTTTCGAAAATCGAATTTTCACCAGATGTCCGCGTTTTGAGGTCCTAGGAACCTTTTCCGACTATTTTCACGATGACGTCAGTATGTCTGTATGCATGTATGTGTGTGCGTATGTGTGTAGGTAAACATCTCATAACTTTTGAACGGCTGGACCGATCGAAACGCGGTTAATGGCTGTCGCTTGGATTTCACTCAACTTAGACTTCCTGAAAATTTGAATCAGGGTGGGAATTTAAGCGGAACAGTATATTTTTAATATAACTTTCAGATTTATGTACCGATTGAGTACAAAAACTAATCAGCTCTATTTCTTAAAAAACTACGTCTAACGCATAAATTGCATAAAAATCGGTTTATCCGTTTGGGAGTAATCATTAATAATAATTTTTAATAACAAGTAATAATTTTTTGGTATTCTACGATATTTTTGTACTAAAAAACTACGTCGAATTCCGTTTCAAAAATCAAAATTTAATTTAATTTTCAAAAGTTTTAGCTTTTGAAATATTAAAATTACGTTGATTTGAGCAAACATACTTAATATTTTTGAAATTTATTTCAGGATAATATACCGATTGACTTAAAAATCTTATCAGCTTTTCTCCTTTAAAAACTGCGTCAAATACCGTTAATTGGATGAAAATCGGTCAATCGTTTTAGGATTTATCAATGACGAAAACTATTGAAAACAATGATTTTTGAAATTGCTTCGAAATTTTTCAACCTATCGATTATTTAGCTAAAGCAATATTTCAGATCTTAAAACTGAGTGGAATGTCATGCGAAAGATCAAAATTATTGTTTCCAAAAAATACAGCTTTTTAAAAATCAATATACTGCCTTTTTTAACAAAATAGATGTTTGAACTGAAAAATACTTGTAGTTTCTCTTTTGAGCCTAAATACCTCAATCTAGCGGGAAGTTTCAAGGATGGCCAGCAATTCAAACGTTTACAGACTTTTTGCAAATTAACCTAAGTTGATATAAGACAAAGTTTGTACCAAAAACTACTTAAAGGTGAAGCTTCGTCGATTGGCTTGTTTATATATCGATTTCAACAGAGTAATATTTTAACCATGAAAAGTTACCAAAACTAATTAAAAATTAATTAATATAATCCGTATTACAAAATCTTTATTGCTCTAAACTAGGTCAATATTTTACTACAACGTATACTAATATAACTTTAGTACCTATTAGTCCATAGTAGGTTGATTTTAATTAATTTAATGAGTTATCTATTCAAAAAATTTCTTCAATGTCCAATAACTAGAAAGCCAAATTTTGAAATAGTGACTAGCTAATTTCATGTTGTCTGTTTTTCGTGACGGTGTGCGCGCGCATCGTAAAAATTATTCTCATCATTTTTCCCTAACGTGCCATACGTATAACTTCAATAAAATAAATATATTTAGTTAATAGCTGACCCGGCAAACGTTGTTCTGCTTGTTTGCTATATCTACATATATATATATATATATATATATATATATATATATATATATATATATATATATATATATATATATATATATATATTTATTTATTTATTTATTTATTTATTTATTTAGTCTTATATAATTTTAAATTCTCATAAAATTACTTCGCTAATATTATCTTAGCAAAGTTTTTATTAAAGAAGTTTCAACTTGCGATACTTTTCTTCTCAAATTAGAACCATTTTTTGTATTTATTTTGTATATATAAATACATATATATATATATATATATATATATATATATATATATATATATATATATATATATATATATATATATATATATATATATATATATATATATATATATATATATATATATATATATAGTTAATTTGTTTCAAATAACGTAAAATATTACAGTTTGAAATACAAAAAATGGTTCTAATTTGAAAAGAAAAGTATCGCAAGTTGAAACTTCTTTAATAAAAACTTTGCTAAGATAATATTAGCGAAGTAATTTTATGAGAATTTAAAATTATATAAGACTAGCTGATTCGCACAGCTTCGCACGCGAGAAGATTAACAAGTTATAACTGTAAAGGCTCCTCTTCACAATGGGCCATGTTGGCCCAGCAAATGATCGTCCAACTGGCGTTCATCGCCATGACCGGGCAACTCTCCAAATAATCGTAAACGCTCATTTATTAACAGTCTACTGTTATGTTATGACGTCTATCGAAAGTGGATAGCGAAGTGATCGCGGCTGCGGAAAAAAATTTATTTAGCTTTTATAGTCACTTACTTACTGTTTACACCATCTAGAATGTTTTTTTATGTCATAAGATAGCAAATAATCAAATGGGTCTCCTGATGGAAGGAGTCAACCATCGCCTATAGACACCATAGGTGTTAATGGTGCGTTGCTATCTTGTGGCGAGGTCTAAAGCCATATGCATAAATTTACCGGCTACCTTACCTTCCAAACCGGAACACGACAGTGACAAGCACTGACGCTATTGCGGCAGGAATAGGTAAGGCGTTGGTACCTGACCCGGTCGAGACAATGCAGAACTCTACCACCTAGTAGTCACGATGGTAGTGACTGAATGTACCAGAAAATGTAGTCTGAGGTATACCAGAGGCGGACAAAGAGTATACAATCATTACGTTTGAGACCACTATGTATTAATTAATCGGCGATAGTTTAGACGCGCACGCAATAATGGGCCTTTTGATGTACCTTTGAATTTCTTTAATGTACCGACACCATGGCGATTGAGTAACAAACATCCATCCATCCATCCATCCAAACATCCAAACTTTCGCATTTATAATATTAATATAACATTGATCATGAATATTAAAAAACTTTCCCGCTATTTACCTCTCAATCTTTCACTTGGTTTTCATAGTAAGTATGATTTTTTTTTTAAAAAACCTGTATGATTTTTAAATACTTTAACGCAAACCTTATCCTGTCAATAACGAAGATAATTTAAAAGAATTATCCAAAATGGTTTATTTAATCCAAAGTTATACGCATATAGATATTTTGGTGATTCATTTTTAGGGTTCTGAAGTAAATTAGAAATCCTTATATTTTACACTACGTTCGTCTGTCTGTCCGCAGTCTATCTCAGAGATCTTAAGAACTAGAAACATGAAGGCTTTGATGAATATACATAATATTAGCCACATTAACAAAGTGGTAACATATCATCTTTCTTAGGGTAGCTCCTCTACATGGAAAGTGAGGATGCTAATTTTTTTCTCGCGTGGGGTATCTTTAGATAGGTTTTTAGACAATATTATAGGTTTATAAAAACAATTTTTCCATTAAAGGTTTGCCTGCCAGCCTGCCAGCTAAATGGTTGGTTTTGGCGGTGGGAAAATTCACGGTAGTCGTAAATATAATGAAATTAAAAGGAAAACTGTCACGGCATAGAAGGCTTTACAATTTTTGAGTAATAGTCGACCAACTTATAAAATGAACTTGAAAAAGTTTTTATAGGCGATGAACCTGTAGTGCGGATATAAAATTTTCATAATATGAAATAATAAAAGCTCTTTTCTTAATTCGCATTATTGTCATATGTATCATCGAAAACCTAAATTGCGCGTGACCCGACACGCACTTTACCTATTTATTAATTACTAGCTGTTACCAGCGACTTCGTCCGCGCCGACTTCGTTTACTCCACACAGCGTGTGGCCGCATTTCCGATCCGGTAGTAGTTAAAAAAAATGTTGACGCGTCAAAATAACTTGTAAAAAGTTTTATTGAATAAAGTACTTCTGATTTCTGATTTCTGATTTCAGCACCTCCCTCGTAGGCGATAGCGTGATAATATGTAGCCTATATTATGTTGACCCGACCTGTTAGTAATATTTATGCAAAATTTGAAGTAAATCCATGCAGTACTTTTTGAGTTTACCCCGGACTTACATACAGACAAAGAGATAAACAGACAAACAGACAAAAATTCTAAAAACTATATTTTTGGCTTCGATATCGATTGTAGATCACGCCCCAAGTATTTTTTAAAAAAATATTCAATGTACAGTTTTGTCTTTCCTACGATTTTATTATATGTACCTAGGTACCTACTATATAATCGCTTGTATAATAAAGCTAAAGAGGTTGTTTGAAAGCGGTCCGATTTGAAATAGAGTTTGTTTTCAGAATGGGATATTCAAAGTAGGAAACTGACTGTAGGTTACATTAAGAAATTTATATTTACTGTAGATACAGACAAGATGATTAATGATTTGTTGTCTGTTTTCTGTACAATTTCCATTTGTTCCATCTTTGGTTTCTAAAACTTGTTTTCAACTTTTATAGGTCAAGTCTTCGCAGAGACAGTTTACTTCGAAATGTTTATTTCTATAGACTAAATATAATATATATTTTTATTTCTGTGGATATATCGTTGATTAACAAGTAAAACTGGCTAAGAAAAATTTTAGGTGATGTTGAGTTGTTAACACAAAGTTGTCAATTTAATCTTGACCTGCAAAAGTCATTAAGTGCCTTAACAGATTTTTTTATTCTATACAAATAAATAAAAATTGGAGTGTCTGTTTGTCATATTAAAATATCAGTTTTTTAACTAAAATGCATATGGATATATTTACGCCATTGCGGCAGGAAAAGGTAAGGAGAGGCGATGGTTTTGTGAATTTATCAATATGTATGTTACATTATTTTTTTTAATTTTTTATAATGTAATAATATCTGAACATTAGCTAATTTAATTTAATTATATTATTGTGTTAACTTTATAAGCATGTAATATGAAATCTATGGGCATGGTACCTGAAATAAAGATTTATTATTATTATTAAAAGTATACAAGCGTGTCTACGCGTTTTCATCTATTGTCTGTCACCAACCGGTTTGCCCTCGTAGTCGAGGAGTCAGCCACAAATCAACAACGTGCTTACTACACCTAACGGGGCAACGCATTGCCAACTAACACAACAGATGCGACGGGTGCGGGCCCGACGCGCTTCACTTTCTGTTATTCTGTGTACAGTTACTATTGCCAGTTCTTGACATGTGAAGAGAGACATTTTCAAGTAATCATACGCCTGCTTTAGATGAAATTTGAATAACGACTGACAGATCTAGGCATGGAAATTATTGTTAAATTAGGTTAACTGGTATGTTGTTAAAATTAATTAATATTTAACTGTTATTTATTTATATTATATTATATCAGTAGTAGCCCATATATTGTAATAAGTATTAGAAGCAGCAAAAACGCAAAGCCGTCGAGTTAGCGACCAAAAAAAAGGTCATCTGGAGTAATTTCATAATTTTTATCATAATATTTAATATTTAATAATATTATCCTATATGAAGTTGTTGGTAATTTTAGTGATGCATAAAATTTTAACAGTATTTGCTAATATAAATAACAGTTGTTAATTGTTAAAGAAATGTAGTACAAAATTTAATATGTTAACTGTTAAATGATCCATGCCTAACAGATCTGTTTGAGGTCGACCTAGTTGACAACGCGTTTCCCGCTCATTTACGACGTGCTCACTCATTGACGAAGTTGTCCACTGGTGGCGTGAGTCGTGGACTAGGCGATTAACATGATCGCTTAGTCCACGTCCACGGCTCGTTGATACCGGATCGATAGTTCGAGTTGGAACGGTATCAGATTGGTGTAATGCGCGAACACTTTTAATGAACGTATTTAAAAACAATTTGCAAGGTTCAGCCATCATGGTTTTATCAATAGTGTAAAATAGCTTTGTTCCAAAGCTAAAAGACTTGAGATATCACATTATATTGTGATGAAACTCGGCATATAAATAAATAATAATAAATATTCATGGGTCAAATTATACTTACTGATCTAACCCCAAAGTAAGCAAATTATTTGCTTGTGTTATGGGTAGAAATACATATATAAATACTATATATGTGTTTCTAACTCACCCAAACTCGGAAATACAAACATTTATGCTCATAACACAAATGCTTCGAACCCGAGCCTCGTCGATTGCGTAGTCAGGGCCGCTAACCACTTGACCAACGGGGCAGTCATATACAAGAAAGGAGTACGATTTTGCTCCTAGGTCCGTCAAAGTTTTTCTCAGGAAAAACCATGGCACACTGCCTGAATTAGCAATAGCTAAGTTCGCCTTTCTTTGGAACTTGGGCGTTTTGGTCTTACACTTATTCTAGGTAATTAACCACTATGAGCACAGTTTATCCCATTCTTATTCAAAAATGATAACTCAGAAAGCATGGGAGGCCAATGTTTTGTGCTATTTCATTGCACACCACGCAAGCGTGGATACACGGTTACGCATGTATAGATACACACGCACACATACATACGCACACGCATGCGCAACTAACTGAATTGTTTTGTACCTCATTAATAAAACTTCAGATGTTACCACATGAAAAGTATTTTGGATTGATAAATAAATTGAAGCGCTAAAATATCTGATTTAAAGAGATGTTTGGAAACCTGGACAGGTTCAATCCGCCGAGGTTTTCTATGACGTCTAGACTCCTAAAGAGTTCATGCAATTTGTCGGTGTATAAAAAAGTTTGTTTAATTTAGCTCTGTTAAATTTGCATTATATTCTGTGAGTTGAATTTGTTTAAATTTCTATTCATATTTCAATAATTAATATGTGAAGGAAAAACTTTTAATACTATCGCGCGAACGGTGAAGCTGTGAAGTATGAAAATTAAAGTTTACATTGCGGAGGACTGCTGAAACCTCATATTTTTAAAGAAAATGATGCGTTTGAAGAAAATGATGCATCTCATAAATTTGAAATATCTAATATTGAATAATATAATAGCGTTAAAACATTTTTATAACTTTTTATTTTCAATTTGCCCTAAATTATAAATTAAACTTAATTTCTTCTTTTTTTATGCCATAAGATAGCAAACAAGCAGATGGCTCTGCTGATGGAAAGAGAAGCCATCGAATGCTGACACCAAAGCAGATGCGTTGTTATCCGTGTACGCAATGCCACTTGCACAAGTCAAGCGGCTACCTTACAAACACTGCCGCTATTGCGGCAGAAATAGGTAAGACGGTGGTACCAAATGCCCGGACGAGACGTTGCGGAACTCTACTAGCTATTAGCTAATAGTCACGATGATAGTGACGCGTGTAGCTAAGCTGTCGCCCTTTAAAATCTGCCTGGCAGTACGTCTATGGGTCTATTCTTCAAAGGAGCCCGAGCCAACACCAATTTTTTCATTAAAATAAATTGTTTTTTTAGTATCTGAAAATCTTAAATATTTAGATTATAGATGGACCGAATATGGTATGAAATGAATTAGAACTTCGGCCGAACATTCGGTGAAAATAAAAAGTTCGGACGAATTTCGCCGAACTTCGGTTCAATTTTGGTGCGCTTTCCCGAGAGCGACACAACGTGACTTGTTTACGAATTTACTTAAATTATTTTATATATTATCGTTAATGGTTTTCGCAGCGCACGCGAAATAAAGACTTATCTGCAACATTTTGATACATTGGGTTACATGGTTCCAATTTAGGTAGGGATCTGTAACTTTTTTGACAATATAATATAGCCTATATTACTCGGGGATGATTTAATATTTTTCTAATGGTGAAAGAATTTTTCAAGTGGGTCCTGAACTTGTATTTATTCAATAGATATAAAAATACAATTTTTTCCTTTTTATAAAATTGTGTATGTTTCAGTCAAAATAGTGCAAGTAGGTACTTTTTTCTAGTGCCAAATGTTCAGCATTTAAACCAAAATTCGGCCGAATGTCGAAGTTTGGCTCAAGCTGCCGGAATTCGGTTAAACCAAATTTAAAACGAATTTCCGTTCATCCCTAATTTAGATACATTCCTTCTTTTTGCCGTGTCGTTTAAATAATTAGGAATATTATAATATAGAAATTACATATTTAGTTATATTATTATAAATTACTAGCTGACCCGCGCAGTTCATACAAACTTTCATCCCCATTTCAGCCTCTTAGAGGTTAATTGTTAAAAAAAATGAAGTAAAGTTAAGGAAATTTTTGAAAAAATAATTTTCATGTGATCTGTGGAAGCGAATGTGAGAGTTTATTATCATATTCCGCTTTGGAGGTTAATGTAGCCAGAGTAGACTTACGCATGTGAAATTGCCAACGTCATGGGACCAAAGATGTTAATGGTGCGTTGCTATCTTGTGGCGAGGCCTTATGCCACATGCATAAGTCTACCGGCTACATTACCCTCCAAACCGGAACACGACAGTTACAGGCAATGACGCTATTGCGGCAAGAATAGGTAAGGCGTTGGTACCTCGGCGAGATAATGCAGAACTCTACCACCCACCACGATGGGAGTGATTCGCATAGCCAATCGATCGCCTTTTACTGCCTGCCTGGCAGAACGGCAGTTGGCCTATTCTTCAAAGGAGCCCGGACCCAACACGGGAAATTAAATATTTGTACGTTTTTTCTTGTTGTTATGTATACATACTGTAGTTATGTATGATATTAGTATTGTGTGATAAATAAAACAATTATTATTCGTTTTCTCAAAAAAATTGGTGAGGTCTGCTGAACTGTTTTGTGTTCGATAAAATGTACCTTCCGCTTCCGCTAAACATATTTCACCATTCTATTCGTTCATCACAATATATGAATTGAGAAGTGAGAAAAGTTGAGAATATATCAATGGTACTTTCTATCATGTTCATTTTTTTAACTTTAGCAAACAAGTAGACGGCTCTCCCGATGGAAAGAGGAACCATCACCTATAGACACCAAAGATGTTAATGTTCCGTTAACTTACCCTCCGAATTAGAACACGACAATGACAAGCGTTTTCGCTATTGCGGCAGGAATTGGTAAGGCGGCGGCACTACCGAATGGCACCAAATACCCGGACGAGATGTAGCGGAACTCTACCACGTAGTAGTCACGATGATAGTGACATGCTTCGTAGATGGTAGTGACATAGACAATCGGTCGCGTTTTACGACTAGCCAGAACGGCAGTTGGTCTATTCCTCAAAGGGGCCCGGACCAACACGGGGGAAAAATTCCTAACTTTTACCCTAACCAAGACAAGCAGCTTTATGTATCTCCCAAGATGCTTAAATGTTGATAACCAACTATTATTTGAAGCGTGAAGCCAGAAATTTATTTAGATATAAAAAGCCAAAATTAAATTTTTCTCACCCCGGTATCATTTAAATTGAAACAATAGTCTATACCCCACTTACTATTAAGGTCAGTCACTAACCCACCACGTACCGAAATAAAATATATATAAAACACTAGACCTTGCCGTGATAATTCAAAGTCAAAGGTCGCGAAAAAATACGATAAGACATAGTTAACATTTCTTTTTATAGCTGTTACTATAAAGAACCGGCGTGAGTTTAACGACCGCGACTTTAAATATTTACATTAATGCGTTGTTTGATTTAGGTAAGATAAAAAATGCGTAATATCTCAGCGAATTATTTATTAGAAACTAGCTGATCCGGCAAACGTTGTTCTGTCAACTTTGTGTCTAATTTCCAGGGTCTTACAATAAAGTGAAAGAAGGTCATGGGAATAAAACGAAGTACGAACGAATAAATGAAAATTGAGCAGCACCATCGATTTTGATCTCGTTTGATTCGTTCTTTTTGACTTTGGAACAGGATGTTTTCCAGTGTCTGGTGATAGAGCTAGAAAAGTCCATTAGAACTTTTAAACTAATCTAGATAAACCCATCGAATGTTGGCTAATTCGATTTATTTAGCAAATACTTAGGTGCCGGATATTTTTTAAGATATTAATGATGGAACTGAAAGGTGGCCATCAGAGACTGGGCTAATATTGGTGGATTTAATTACTAGGAGATTCTCAGGGTTTAATAATGGAACTTGAATGTGGCCATAGAATTCCTGCACTAAACAAAATAAGCCCATTGAGTGTGGTCTCATTTGTTGTACTTTTACATACACCCTTAAACAAAATAATTTACAGGATTACTTAGTGGAGCTGGAGACCATGTGAGCTTTGCAATAAAACAACTCAAGCTCATTGAGTAAGGAACCGTGGTAACCTTAACCTGATGCTGCAAGTTCTCCTTTCATAGATCATCAGGGTCTTTCACGTTTTGCACTTAGAATGATGCATATGTAGCGGATTGGCGGACTGAGGATGTGCCAAGGGTTTTTAAAATTTTTAATTTTATCTTGTTAAATATGATTAAGAAATGTTTTATATTTATATGTAGACCAACTACGAGATATGAGAGGTGTGTACGCAACTCAGCATTAAAATCAACAAGTGAACCCCCATCCCTTATTAATCATCCCCTATTTTCTTACCATTGAAATCCTACAAGGTTTTTGAGCAAAGATTTTTTCCCTTTATATGAGATCAACTTCAAAATATATCAATCTATCTGTCAAAAAAGGACTTTGTAAAAAGGTATGCAAGGTCATTAAAATCGGTGAGAGAACGATCAATCATCCTCTGGTGTTGGATTTTTTTAAATTGTATGGAACCACCTTCGTTGTATAAACCTATCTCAACTCCGTAAAAAGTTGTGCGTGGTCTAACAGAAAAACTAAACGCGTCGAATTAAAAATTTTTTCGTCTTTTCGTCGGTTAATTAACCTCTCGAAACGTTGACACGCAAGGGCGAATTTAAACGCCCAGGACACATCATTCGTCTTTTGGCGGGAATGGCTACTCAGGCCATTACTCGTTGGAAAAAAAATCTTTTTTTCTACGACTAAGCCATATTTTATTTTTCTGTAAACGACTATATATCAATTTATATATTTTCTGTCTATTGGGGATCAAAATAAAGTAATCGACAAGTAATTTTTATTTTTACAAACAAATATTACAAAAATCACTTGAAAAATAAAAATTTCTAAATGAGTTTATCTTTGGCTATCACGATACATTTCTTACAACAAATTATCCAAATAGAACAATTAAACGGTCTTTCTAATAAAAATAGTACTGACATAAGAGAAATGCACCGTAAAATGCAATTTTATACCGCTAAAAAACCGCTAACACAGACGCGGTCCGGTCGAACAAACAAAAGTGACTGTAGTAAAATAAATGATATTTCAGTTTACGAATTTGTAATGACAGTTATGTATTCATAGAATAAACGTCAAAGATTTTTTTTATACAACGTTACTCTTTATACTTAGAAATTTAAAGTTTAAATTCAAATGCAAGCGGGGTAAAATTTTGACTTAAAAGTACACGGTACACGGAATTGTCATACATGATGTCTAATATTTGCCACTTTGAGAGTCGAATGGTTAAACAGGTTTATTTAAAGCAATGAAAAAAGCCATAGATGCCTTCCTACTTATGATAACATCTTTGGAAATTGAATCCCTACCAATGACAGTCATAAATATGTTCCTATACTAATGAGATGTGAACAACAAAAACATTCTATTATATCTATGAATAAACTAAATATATAATACTTTTCTTAGGCCATCTGCTGTTTTGGTGTGTATATTTCTAAAGAAGATTAATGAAGTTTCAATGATTCATGACGTTTTAAAAGCTAATGTTCCGTGAATAAAATTTTCTAACATGATAATAGTCCAGTAAAAAGTTTAATGAAACCATGATCTGACCAGTTTTGGCGCAATGAGTAAAAATGTGTTCATTAATACTTAAATAATGATATTATGAAAGAAATTTTGATTTAAATTTAGGGGAAAGGGATGAAAAAAATAAAAAAAGTGTTGAAAAATGTCTTTTTTAAAAATAACCTATTGGTAACACGTCTATCGAACAAACTAACATAATTACAAAAAAATGTAATTAACAAACTATACATACCTATCTATTAGGATATATGTATGGAACACACTAACGTATTTGTATTTAAAAAATCTGTAAGCCGGTTGACCCTGCAAGCCATTACTGAAACTTCCCGCTGAATTGAGATATTTAAAGCTCAAAGGAACAAAAACTATAATTAAGCGTAGAGTTTTTTCTGAGTTGAAAAATCCTAAATTTTTATTAATATTATAAATGCGAAAGTTTGGATGTATGGATGAACGGATGGATGGATGTTTGTTACTCAGTCACGCAAAAACTACGGAATGGAATTGGATGAAATTTGGCACAGTTTGTTATAAATGACATTTATTTCATTTTTGAAAAAATCAAACACTTTTTTCAAAAATTTTCTTAAATTTCCAAATAAACTGAGCGATTTTGATCAAATTTAAGATTTTTGACGAAGTTTTTTAGAGGCGTATTAAGTAGAGTTGAAGTAAAATGTCGAAGTAGTATCAAAAAACATTTTTTCCAAAAATTTTTGTCATTGACAATTCCCAAATAAATCGATCGATTTTGATCCAATTCACGGTATTTGACGCAGTTTTTTTTATGGAGAAAAGCTGATTAGATTTTTAAATCCGTCGGTTTTTAATTTAGCCTGAAATTTATTGTAAAAATACTAAGTAAGTTTGCTGGAAACAAGAAAATTAATATTTTGTTGTTTATTTATTTAATATTTGAGAAGCTGCAATTTTTTAAAAACTTGATTCGATTTGACGTAGTTCTTGGGTACTAAAATATTGTAGAAATTCGAAAAACACTTTTTTTAGCTATCGTCATTTGCATGAAATTTCATGCACATAATATGTCCAAGAAATAAAAAGTTTCATACAAAAATTTTTTGGCTCTATTTCACCCCTTTGGAAGTTAAATTTTGAAAAAAAATTCTTAGTAAATATTTACGTCATAAGAGGAATACGTGTGCGAAATTTAATTTTCTAGCCCTAAGGGTTTGGCCTGTACGTTTATATAAAACTTTCATCCCCCATTTAGAAAACGCGAAAATACGTAACTTATTATTTTTGCCGTACTCAATTCATACGAAATTTTATGCAAGTATGTCCAAGGAAAATAAAGTCTTAGAAAAATTTCATCACCTATTACACCCCTTTGTGGGTTGAATTCTGAATAGTACTTTCTTAGCACTTCAAGCTAATCGGAAGTATTTGAATTTCGAATGTTATATTTTTAAAACGTTGCAACCTTCTTAGTAATAAAAAACAAGTGGCGGGAAATGATTTGTCAATTGTTTTTTATCACACATCAAAGTACACGTACGTATAGTACGCAACGAAAATGGAAATAAGTCGAAAAGATTTTAGAGCGATGATTTTTTATGATTTTAAAAGTTCTCTTTCTCCGCAAGACTGTGTCGCTCGTCTTCAAAATGCTTTTGGGAGAGAAGCATCTTGTTTAAGCGCCGTGAGGGATGATTTGCTGAATTTGAGAGAGGTCGAGTTTCTTTGCATGACAAATTTTGTGAAGGGCGGCCTTCAACTGCCGTCAATGAAAATAATGTGGCTACTGTTAAGCGGTTGATTGAAGAAAACCGCCGGATGACCTATGAGACAATTCGAGGACTATTGGGAATAGGTATGACCCAAATACAGAAAATTTTACACGAAAAATTGAAAGTTCGGAAACTTTGTTGTCGTTGGATCCCTCATGAACTGACAGCGGAGCAGAAGAGGGCTCGCGTGGAATGGTGCTCACAGATGCTACTGAAGTACGATCACGGACATTCTAATGCTGTTTATGACATTATCACAGGAGACGAAACGTGGATTTGTTGTTTTGAACCCGAAAAAAACAGCAATCTTGTGAATGGATGTTTGAAAATGAGAACAGACCAACAAAAGTGAGACAGGCGAGAAACGGTGGTAAAAAAATGACCACGTTTTTTTTCTCAGCTATGGGTCCCATCTCTACAATACCACTTAAAGATCAAAAGAGTGTTAATACCGAGTGGTATTCTACCATTTGTTTACCCAGGGTGTTAGAAAAAGTTCGCGAAAGACGACCCAAAAGCCGCATTCTCCTACACCATGATAACGCTTCTTCACACACGGCCAACAAAACAAAGTCATTTTTAGTTTTCGAAAAGTACATCTCGTTACTCATCCTGCGCATAGCCTCGACCTAGCACCCTGTGATTTCTGTATTTTCTCCAAAATCAAAGAGAGAGGTTTTACTTTTACCAACTCCGAAGAGGCAGTGATAGCGTTCAATCAGCACGTAGAAAACATTTCTTCAGATCATTATACATAATCATTGACATTCGATGAGTTACGCGAAGCTTTTTAAGGTTAAAAAATAGCAAAGCTTCAGGGATTGATGGCATACCATCAGAAGTGGGGAAATATGAAAAAAAAAGCGATTTAATCCAAACTATATCAGTTAATTTTTAAAATCTGAAAATTAATTTATTACAAACAGCGTATATTATACCTAGTTAGTTCTATCATACGTATTACTGAAGATACTGGAACCATACGCGGAAAGAGTGCTTACTAACCATCAATGTGGTTTTCGGCCAAATCGTATTAGTCTTGACCAATTTTTTTATTCTGTAGTAAGTCATCGATAAGAAATGAGAGTATATGCAGGATATTCATGCACTTTTTGTGGATTTTGCTAAAGCCTACATCAGCATTGAACAAAAATTCTTGTACATCATCCTTAGGCATTTTGACGTTCCTGAAAATCTGGTAAAGATTATTGAAGATTAAAGATAAATAGGGAGACGTCCTGTCTATAGTATATAAAGATGTATATATTCAACTTGGTTTTAGAATATGTTCTAAAAACGTGATATATCTGGATGTTAGACTGGAACTAAAAGAAAAGTATAAGGTGATAGGTTACCCCGACGATCTTGTCTTGTTAGAAGAAAATAAGAAACAGGTTCAAAGATCAATGGCGTTCCGGAAGCTAAAGCTTAAAAGGTAGGCTTGTAGATGTATCACGCTAAAAGAGAACACTACCACATAAAACGTTACAAAGACACACGTACCCAACGAACTAACTACGACATGTAGGTTCATGTCGTAGTTAGCACAAAATTTAAATATCTGAGATACACTATCACGGATAATAATACTAGAGAAGAGGAGATTGGCAGTCGCATACAAAACATTCTGCGATGTAGTGTTACACTACATAAAGTGTTTGTTCCCAAGTTTCTCAGCAGAAACACCAAGACTCGAATATAAAAAACGGCAATAAGACCTGTACTGTAATGTGAAACCTGATGGAAAGTGGAGACTGAAGAACTGGTAGCTGTCTCTAACATAATAAGAGAAATAAAAGCTCACAGACTCCATTGGCTCGGTCACATTGAAAGAATGGAAGAAGACCGGAGAATGAAAAGACCAAATTTGAGCTGACAAAGAGGCTGACAGCTGGTTGTTCACCTCAAATACTGCTGAAGTAAAGCTGAAGGGTGAAAAGAATCTCCATGAGCTTCAAGCTAATAATTGGTAAGATTTGAAAAAGAACCGAAATAAATGGAGCACCCTAATATCGCTGGGTCGGTATAAGTCGCTGAGTCAACGGAGTAAGTAAGCAATTTCACCTTTGTATTTATGTTATTGATTTTCTATGTAGTCAACTGAAGCTTGCACTGAATATTCATTCGTATATTTTTATCTTTCGTGATTAGACGTCAAAATGAATATGAATTTGGTACGGTTTAATTTAACCAACAAGAGAAAAATTATAAAAGTGACACTAAATAAAACTTCTCCTCATACTTACTCCTGCACTGATCACATTGTATCTCTGTTGAAACCTTTAGTCTTTATTGAATATACTATAGGAATATTCAGATATCGGATAATAAATTGCACGAAGTACGCAAATATTATAAATTGTGCTATTAAAACATATGCTATAATAATGTCATCTATTCTGGCAGTAACATCGGTATGTTTCGTTGCTTTTGAAATTTACCATAACAGCAACAAAATCACAAAACTTTTTATTGCAACGAGGTTTCTCTGGATACTGTCAAATATATTATTCCTGTTACCAACTATAAACGTTCTCAGCAATCAAAAGAAATGTATTCAACTTTTAAGAATTTTGAGGCAAATAGATTATATTTTAAACATCACATTTCACCGGACAAATATATATGTAATATGGAAGAAAGAAATCTACGGTAAATTATTTATTTTTTGTCTATTTTATATAATTCAAATTACATTTGATTTTATATTATTTCAATATCCATCAAATCTTTGTGTACATATTATCATGAACAGCCTAAAAAGACATTTTGAAATTTTTGTATTTTATATTGTCACAAACATAATTGCAAAAATGTTAGATACCATAATCTTATACTTACAGGCATTTATTAACAAAAATATTTCTCGAAATGTAGACATGTCTCATTTAAATAAACAAAAGTATTTTAATTTTGTCGGAAACATATCGAACAGAAATAAGCAAATTTTTTCACTGGCGAAAGCATTTGATCTTATTGGAAAGGCAATTAGTACGATTAATCAAATTTTCAATTTACAAATATTACTATCTTTGATATTAACATTTGCGGAAAACATGGTGGGTTTGTGGTATAGTATTGAGGTTTTTTATACTCAAGCCGAAAGTACGTTGTTTAAATCAGTAATAATGTCAAAGTTCTTACAAAACTTTACTACAGGTTTTATAACTATAGGTGTTATATCTATCAGCTGTCAACAAATAATATCCAAATGGAAGGCTACTAAGATTCTTGTAAACGAATTGATTAATGATTACGATCTCCCTCCACTCATGAGACTCCAACTTAAAATATTAATGAATGTAATCGATTCGTGGCCTTTAGAAATAAAGCTTTATAACATGTTTACAATTAACGCTCACTCATTTTTTAAGTTTATTAGTGTGTCAACCACGTATTTTATATTAATTGTTCAGATAATACACTATAATTAGATTGTACCCTTTTATCATACCTTATCTGTAGAAATAGTGTTCCTAATATTTGAAGAATAACTTCATTGACCACCACTAAATAAAGTTTTAGTATACTAAATACCTTGCATAGTATTATTGTTTGACTATCGTTATTTAATGTATATTATAATATTATAAATGCGAAAATTTTTTTAGATGTTTGTTAATCACGCAAAACGGCTAAACATAAATGATAGCCTAATACAGGCCATAGGATAATTTTTATCCCGGAAAAATAAGTTGTAACCGTGGGATTCCCCAAAAACTGTTAAAATGCAGCAACTGAGGGGCTCAGGCGGTGCAGTTAGTAGAGTATTCACAACGAGGTTATATCTTTTAACAAGGTAACCATATAATTAAACTAGCCATAACTGGCGGTTTCGTTCGCGTAATCCAAAATCCTACTTTCTTTTGCTCGCTCGGATACAAAGTAGCCTATGTCCTGCACAATGAACTCCTCTATTTTTCAGTGAAAATTCCATTAAAATCGGTCCAGCCGTTCCGAACATAACCCTGTATAAACAGAATAACAGACAGATAGACAGACAGACAGAAATTTTAAAAATGGATGTTTAGTTATTGGTATCGTAAAAAACACTGCACTTGAAAAAAGCTTAGTAATTTTGAAATCACAGAGAGACACTTCAATTTTATTTATATGTATAGATACGACATTCCATAACCTCAAATATTCGTTAAAATGTTTAATGAAATATCATTGAATAAAAACCATATTCAAACTCAAATTAAAACTTGACTCTTTTTAATAAACGTTTCCCCCTTATTGCTGCAGGCACCCCATTAATAGACCAACGGCCATTCTACCAGGCAGATCGTAAGAGGCGACCAATTGGGTATACGTGTCACTCCCGCCGTGTCTACTAGGTGGTAGAGTGCTATCTGCTTGATGTGTAAACACGCCAAAGTATACGTGAATCAAATTTATAAATAAGTTTTTTTTAGTTTTTCGCTATTCTGAAAATTTTTAAGACACATATTTTAGTTACAAACGAAAGAAAGATGATGATGATACTCTTCATGTGAAATTATTAGGTGCCCGGATTTTTTTAAATATCGATGAAGAAGCGCTTGATCACGATCTCGCCTGATTGTAAGCTAAAATGCGGCTTTAGATGGAACGCGCTTGTCTCGGGGAACACAGATTCAGGAAGCATGTTCACATTCCTTGTGTAGTGTGTAAGCTTCTTTATACAATAACTGTCTGCATGTTCCTTTATAATATATGCCTTTACTTCAATATTACATCTTACTTGTTGCACTTTTCGATTAAACGGCAATAAAGAATAGTCACATAAATGGATTTATAATTTGGCTCTCATCCAACGGACACACCACGCAACACACCACAGGCAACCCTGCCTCAGCCAAAGAGCTGCCTGCCAACGCCCTGCCTGCCTATGAGCTGCTGTTCTAGCTGGGTGAACCGTTTCATAGCATTATTTTGAAAAAGTAGATATTATGGGTACATCCCAGAGTAAGGAGGAGGTCATCATAGCCCAGACCGCCTCGGGTGGAAACAACAATTCGCACTTCGATCAGGACCACAAGACTTTAAAGTTCAATAACGTGGTGATGAGCGTCATACTAGGCCTCATATTTTTGGCATGAAAAAGCATGTGGAAGTTTATTCAATATCCGAGCGAAAAAGACTAAAATATATGAGTACTTCGACCATTTCGCGCCCGGGTTTTGTGGACATATCTCTTTAACTTTTTTTAACATAGGATGATCTAAAAAGTATATACTGTATAGTTTAGTCCTTTATACTCTCTAGTTTATAGTCTACTAGCGATCTGCCCGCGGTTTCACCCGCGTAGCTTTTGTTCCCGTAGGAATAGCGGAAAGGTTTATATACTAAAACCTTCTTCAAGAATTAATCTATCTATTAAAAAACCGCATCAAAATTAGTTTTTTTTTTACTGCCGATAGGGAAGCGCTTGACCACGATCTCGCCTGATGGTAAGCTAAGGTACGGCCTAAGATGGAACGCGTTTCCCTAAAAGGTACCTGTTCACTCTTCTCTTGAAGATCCCCAGGTTGTACCCGTCGGGAACACAGACTCAGGTAGCATATTCCATATTCCAGTCCCTTGCGGTTCGGATCAAGAAATATCGTTGCGTAGTTTTAAAGATTTAAGCATACTCCATTAACAAAACTCGTAAAATACTTGATAGGACTTCTATGTTACTTTTTGGTTACACCAGCGTATAAATTTTTTACAAAAACTATTGAGAAAATAATCTCCACCATCAATCGGAATGACAATGTAGTTTAGAAGGATACATTCCTATAAGTATTTCAAAAATTATATAATTTAGAAAACTTGGTATAATATTAAGTTTCGTCCGATAACGTTAGACACAATTTTTTTCGATCTAAGTTTTACTTAGTGACTGCTGACCTACTTAGGGACTTATGTTGCCCTCATTAGGTAATCTATATTATTATACATTTCATTAGTCATGTACACATAGCATGTACAAACATATGTATTAAAGTTTAATACACAGATAATTTTTATGGAAACTAATATAATATTATATATATTGTATTTGGTGTCATAAGTTTAGATGTAATAAGATTTTTGACCACATGCGTTGTTGTTTTTGTGTATGTAAAAACAAGTTTTCAATGTGATGTTACACAATAAAGGTAATAAAGGTAATATGTTTATTTTCTACGGAGTTTCAGTACTTGTGTCGCTTTCCTTCCCTACCGTCATAACATTTTCCATTTTTTTATTGACCTGTGCTAATAATACTGTCTTATTTATCTTTGCTCTAACTACTACTTTTGCTTTGGGGTTCAATCAATTCGTGTAATATGTCCCGCGATATTTATTTATTATTATTATTATTTATTACTATTATTTTATAAAATTGGATAACAAACAAACAGAAGGGTTGCCTTGTGGTAAGAAATAAAAGTTATCAGTAATACTAGGCACTCCTAGAAGCTAGGATGAACCGCCACGACAGGAAGTCTTTATTTCGCATAGGTATCGTTGCTTGACAGGTAAAAATCACTAAATACAGTTCGAAGTGATTTATTGTTGTAAGTTTTTATTATCAATAATAATTATTACTAGTTGAAACTAGTTTATAACACACTTGTCGTTTAATTTTCTATAGGTATAGACTAAATTTGTTTAAATTAATCGACCGGATTCGCTTTTTTCGGTCGATTAGTTTCAAATAATTTAGTCTATACCTATGTGAAATAAAAGTACAAGTACGTTATAAATTAGTTTCAACTAATAATATTGGAATTTCACGAAGTGCCGACGATTGAAAGTGTAAAATATTTTTTTCGATAGGCAAGTGTGGCACCGCTGGTCCGTACCGCTCAAGGATCATAGTGATGAAACCAGCGGGCCAGCTTCTTGTCAGGTGACGTCATAACTATGGAGGTTGATGACGTCACAGAAGGACAAGTTGAAAAGGAAGATCTTCCCAGCCAGGCAAGGTGCTCGAGTCTGCGGTGAGTCGAGACGAGCAGAATATGCGCAGCCCTCGATGATTCGGGACGAGTGCGCCTCCGCTGTGGTTCGCAATGAGTCGGAACGAGCGGGATAGGGTTGCTGCATGGAGGTCCAGTGAACGTGTGCAGTTCGACGTGGATTCCGAAAAGCGTAGATGAGGCGTAGCTTATGAAGCTGGCTGATGCTGTTGGAAGCAGAGGGTGGTATCAGGAGGTGCTGATAATCAGAAGGTTGTGGGGTGCTGTTTTGTCGAGGGTCACCACTATGGCGTGTTGATGGCTGTTAGTAATGAAGATCAGGTCGGGATGACCACTGTGGCACTACTGGTCCGTACCGCTGAAGGGTCATAGTAATGAAACCAGCGGGCTAGCTTCTTGTCAGGTGACGTCATAACTGTGGAGGTTGATGACGTCACACAAGGACAAGAAAGGGAAAAGGAAGTTCTTCCCAGCCAGGCAAGGTGTACTGCCTGAGGACCGAAGTCCATTTAAGAAGCGTTGAAACTTTTATATAGTGTGTACAAGATAAATAATTGAGATATCACGATTCAGGATTTTATTTTGAATTTAATTTTTTTCCATTTTTTATTATTTTTTCTGGTAGCGTTTGTAGATTGATTGAACCGCTGCAGAAACGCTTGACCACGATCTCGCCTGATGGTAAGCTAAGATGCGGCCTAAGATAGAATGCGCATCTCTAGAACCTCTACTCTTCTCTTGAAGATCCCACAACACAGACTCAGGAAGCATATTCCAGTCCCTTGCAGTTCGGATCAAAACTGTCGAGTCGAACCGCCTTGTCCGGGTACGTGGAACGTCCACCACATGGCGATGCCTAGTATCTTTGCACCTCAACGATCGATAGAAAAACGGGGATGCATAAACGGGGATGCATAAAAAATAAATCAAGATGTAAAAGAAACTTTGGATCAATATCACAACTGGGACCAGACACAAAACCTTTTATGATAATGTCAATAGATACTATCGGTAACTTTGGAGGATCTAGGTCAACAAAAAAATACCTATATCTTTTAGTAGACCACTACACAAGATGTGCATTTATTACGACTTCAAAAACACAGAATGCAAGTGACATTATAAAACTAATAACAAAGAAAGTCCTAGAGACAGATGAGATTGGAAAAATTCTGTCAGATCAATATCTGGGCATAAATTCAAAAGAATTTAAGCAATATTTGCAGGAGAATAACATTAAATTAATTTTTACAGCTGTGAATTCACCATTTTCTAACGACTTGAATAAAAGATTAAATCAAACTATAGTAAATAAAATAAGATGAAAAATAATAAGAGAACATGGACAACAGTAGCAAGGGAATGTACACAGAAATATAACGAAACCGAGTGTTCGGTTTTTGCACGAAAATATTTACTATATGGTACAAATGTCAGTATTCTACCAAAAGAAATTAAAACAATAGAAAGGAAGACAAGTAGATTGCTGATAGAAGATTAGCATTAGAGAATACAATAAAATCCCACAAGTAACAAGAAACTATTTGATATAAATAAAAAAATGCAAAAGTTAGAGATAGGAGACAGTATATATATAAAAAATGGAAATAGACTGAATAGAAAAAAATTAGAGGAATTAAAGCTAGGACCTTTCAAGATAGTAGAGAAAATATCGAACTCTATTTATAGGATTGACACTGACAGTAGAAAAACTGAATCAACTTCATTCCACATAACAAAATTACAACCTGCCACAACAGAAGTTGAATAAGAGGGAATAGAATAAAACGATCATGAAAATAACTTATAGGTACATATGATATATTATTTGAAATTTTCTTTCTTAAGTTGTAATGAAATGGCATTTCGTTAATACAAACTTGACGCATTTTAAGTGGTCTGTGGAAGTCGGTAGATGGTGCATCGGTTTAAGTGACGTGGGATTCAATGGTGGATGAGGAAAATCTTTAACAATAATATTATATAATATAATTTGGAATTAAAATATATTTAAAATAAAATACCAAATTAGTTTTGCTTGACGCATTAAATATAACTTCAACTTAAACATGAAATATAGCAACGATTGTAGATTACGAAAAGGTGGAAGGAAATCATTTCAACTTTTAGTAGCATTGAAACGAAAACTGCCTCTAAAAGCTAAAGTATTAAAATTAAGTATGCCTTCGCACAGGCATACTTAATTTTAATAATGAAGCCGTAGTAAAATGAAACGTATTGATTTCAGAAGTCCACCGAAGCTAGCTGTAATAAGGTGGATGAAATTTAATAAGGTGGAATTCTGTATTTTATTAAATTAAATATAATAATGTGGCAAAATGCAAATTTCGATCTTTATAATCGAAAAGTCGTTTAATTACATAAGCTCAAGAGGGGATGTAAAACCATAACGCAACATGCATTTTGCACCCTTTGTATGAGTTTCTAAATAGCCGAGGTCCTGTAAAAAGACATCTACTTACGTAATTAAATTTGCATAAAACCAAGGACTCACACAAACGAATACGAACGTCAGTCATTATAGAGTCACCAATAATCAACAGGGCTTTAAATCGATAAACGCACTCACGAACGACATTTGAGATATGTATTGTTTTGCCATCGAATGATATTAAAAAATCCTGTTAATGTGCATTGGTAGCTACATAAGTTGAGTACCGAAATCCGAAACATGGTCACATTTATGGAGACCAAATGTGTAAAGGATGGACAAATTTTGCATCTTCTCATGTTTATCTAGTTGTATTCTTGTATATAATTGGAAGAATATTATTTATTATTTAACAAGGTCTTCACGCTCATATCCCCGAAGGGGTAGGCAGAGGTACAACGTACAAGTGTACCCACGATTAGCCGAAGATACTTGGTCCCGCAAATGTGATAGGTGGCAAGCCTATCGCCAACCGGGCACTTTCCAATCCCGGGCAACTTTGTGTTTCTCAGAAAACTGAAAAAACACTTTTTTTATGTGCCCGACCCGAGAATCGAACCCGGGACCTCATGCAGTCAACGCCAACACTGGACCACTAGACCAGCGTTTTTTATTTTTTATTTAACAAGATGTGCATGCAACTAAAATGGTTTATTAAGTTGCCTGAGCATGAATCACATCGAAATCTGTTTTAAATAAAAAAAGATTTTATCAACGTTAGTTTCGGATAGTAAAACATCACTGACTGGTAGGATATTTTACACAGGTAGGATATTTTATCCCTGATATTAAAAGCCAGTCTTGTTTGTTGTTGACTGACGTCAATAAATAGTTTTTGTACGCTATTGAATACTAAATGAAGTCAGTAATGAAATGCATTTAATGAAAATGTAGGTGCAGATACAAAATGAAACATGATAATATACTTTCGAATTTCTTTATTATTAAATTATTAGCATACAACATTATTTACACGCAGGGAGATCTAAGTTCAAAATCAGATAAGCATATTATACTAATCAGATTCAGATGATGGTTTAGTATCTGAATGTTTTGAATCGTCATCATCAGACTCGGCACCTACTTCTATAATAAACGTATCGGTAATATCATCGACTAGCTGACCCAGTTGACACATTTTATCTTCAATTTTAATAACATGACCTATACAGTCCACCGCTGCGGGGTCATTAAACAAAGCGCTTCTTCAAAAAGGTTTCGTACTTTATTAAATCTAAATGTCATTATTTTTTGCGACGTGCCCTTTCCTTTGAACCCAGATCAATTCAATCGTGTTTAACTCGCAGTAGTAAGGGGGCAGTCGTAAAATAGTGATACCACGTTCAGCTGCCATCTCGTAGACGACAAACTTTTGATGGGCTTTTTATGCCTTTTCGCTATTTCCATTAATTCGGTTTTTAACGAAGTCTTTTCATAAGAAATATTTTTTGATTTAAATCAATGTTTATTTATTTATTTTACATAAACAAAAAACCACAGCTTGATTTACAGAAAATATTTACAATACTATATTCATTGAACGTTAGCCAATTACGGATTTTCTCTTTGCTCTGCATTGATGCTGCATCGCGTTTTACCGACTCTGAGCGATCGGTCGCGGCATCCGAATCCCGCGTTTCAGCGACTGCATCGATGCTGCATCGCGTTTTAGCGATCGAACGCGGAATCGCGCGTTTCATCGACTGCTTCGATGCTAGACTGGGTCCGGTCGGCAGTAGTGTTGCCGTTCGATAGTTGACTATCGATTATTTGCTGATTTGTAAAAGTATTGTTTACTTTTACAAATTAAATTATAAATTTTATACTGATATGATAGCTTTTTTTTATAAAACAGTAACAGTAACACAAATTGGTAGCAATATAAAACATATACTGATCTAACTCTTATATTATGTTTTTTTTTAAATTACATTACTGTTAAAATATACTGAATAGTACAGCAAATTGGCAAATTGGCAAACTATCAATTTTCGACTATTGATTGACCTATTTAAGCCTTACACAAATAATAATGTCGATATTTATTAAAAGTAATCGATTTTTTTATTATGTCATAAGACATCAAACACGCAGATAAATCTCCTCTTGAAAATAGACAACCATTGCCTATAGACACCAAAGTTGGTAATTAGATTAAGGAACAAAAAAGTTTGGCTGTAAGAGTTTAGACAATTTCGATAAAATGTTTGATTGTTCCATCACGTCATCATCATAATGATTTATCATCAGATGATTTTCCTGATAGAAAGAAAAACCATCGTCTATAGACACGGTTAATGGTGCGTTTTTTAGGGTTCCGTACCTAAAAGGTAAAACGGAACCCTATTATAATGCCTCCGCTGTCTGTTTGTCCGTCTGTCTGTTTTTCACCAGGCTGTATCTCATAAACCGTGATAGCTAGAAAGCTGAAATTTTCAAAAATTATGTGTTTCCGTTGCTGCTATAACATCAAATCCTAAAAATAAAAAAATGAAAATATCATGGAAGGTCCCCATACAATAAACGTGTTTTTTCGTATTTTTTTGCTATGATGGTACGGAACCCTTGTGCGCAAGTACGACTCGCACTTGGCCGGTTTTTTTTATATCATAAGATAGCAAACAAATAGATGTCTCTCTTGATGTAAAAGGGAATCCAAACCATAGCCTATAGACACCTAAGATGTTTTAATGGTGCGTTGTTATTGCGGCAGGAATAGGTAAGGCGGTGGTATGAGCGGAATATGATGAACTCTACCACCTAGTAGCCACGATGTTAGTGATTCGCATAGCCGATCGGTCGCCTTTTACTACCGCTACGGCCGGAGTATGTATCATCACCAGTACTGTTATCCGCATAGCAATTTATGTTACTAATTCGCAAAATGTAATTGATATGCAGAAGAAACGGTGTCGTTGATAGGCATGCAGGCTTGAGGAACACCAGCATTGACAAGTTTCAGGTCGGAGCATACACCGTCGACGAAAAGACCTTGATGTTCCAATCAGCCAAAAAACTGGTAATCCACTTTCGTCACGATCACATAATTTCTCGGAAAGCTCATAGGAAGGCAGCTTCGAGAGAAGC
The DNA here is from genome assembly GCA_036924255.1 of Apodemia mormo. Classification (NCBI taxonomy): domain Eukaryota; kingdom Metazoa; phylum Arthropoda; class Insecta; order Lepidoptera; family Riodinidae; genus Apodemia; species Apodemia mormo. The sequence goes on along the minus strand of JAUPFN010000007.1, from coordinate 23,382,487 downwards.
GTCTTATGCCATACCCGATCAAAAGCCTTCGCTATGTCTAAACTATGCCAATAACTCCCCCTTGGACTCAGCTACCTCCGACCAACGCTGCGTCAAGTATACTAGAAGATCACCAGCTGAGCGGTCACGACGGAAACCGTACTGACGGTCACTAATCAGCTGGTGCTCTTCTAAATACTTCAGGAGCTGACAGTTTATAAGTGTCTCTATGATTTTGGAGTCAAGGAAGTTATGGCTATTGGTCCATAGTGTGACGGATTAGAGCGATCTTCGTTTTTAGGGATGGGATGCACTAAAGCTGTCTTTCATGAATTTGGTACCACGCCGAGTGAATAGAAAAAAAATAGGTGCGTTAATACTGGCGCCAACTCTGTAGCATACACTCTAAGCACATTCGGAGGGATGCCATCAGACCCACTCAGACAAGTCGTGCTTTACACACAGAAGACTGCCGAAATTTCAGTTCTGGTATGGAGCTATCATATTGCGGGATGGTAGGCGGTGCGTTCCCTTGGTCATCCAGAGTCGAGTTGGCCTTAAAGAACGAGCCCAGAAGATCGGCTTTCTCCTTTATTGTATGGACCAGAGATTCATCGTCGTCAATTAATTTCTCAACAATTCTGCCAATGTGTTCCGCTTTTGCCTTGGCGATGAAGAACTTCGAAAAAGAATTGTACTTCTTTCGTAATGAGCTAGTTTATACACCACGAGATGCCGACGCAGCAGCCCAAGCTTGGTAGCAGTGGCGCAGCGCTTTGCAGTGGCGACCAAACCAAGGCTGAAACTTGCCACCGATGGGCACCGCAGAAGACGGAATGAAAAGTTCCATGCCTTGCAGCACCACATTAATAACAGAGTCAATGACACCAGCGAGAAGCACAAGCCTCCATGGGTAGAATGCAAGCAAAAATCACATTACGTCCCAATCTGCTGACCTATAATGCCAAACGCGACGACAGCCTGCAAAGGGTGTGAAATTAATAGCAAATCAAATCCACAACTGTGCGTTTCTCTCGACACTTTTTGCCTCGCACTACTTTGTTGTGGAACTAATTACCGGCAGGGGTGTTTCCAAACGGATACGACTTGGGAGCCTTCAAGAAAAGAGCTTACTCATTCTTAAAAGGCCGGCAACGCAACTGCAAGACCTCTGGTATTGTGGATGTCCATGGGCGGCGGTGATCACTTACCATCAGGTGCACCTCCTGCTCGTTTGCCCTCTCTTCTATAAAAAAAAGGGAAGCCGTGATGGGCGCGTGACCTGCAATTTGCCCTAAATCAAGCAGTGTTCTGACGTTTCAGGCGCAGAGATTGAGTTTATTTTCTTACGAAATAAAGTAAGTGATTGTGCTCCTACGTACGGCCGGATCAAGAAAATTACTGTTTATGACCTGCCTCATTTTCAAGGGTAAACCATTTGCCATTCTGCATTGCAGTTCGTAAAAGACATTAGTAAAGTACTGTAAGTGCTACAATCATCATGAGCCCGAGGTGATATCGCAACGTCTCGCCCGGATGAGGTACCACCGCCTCACCTATTCCTGCCGCAATAACGTCAATGCTTATCATTGTTCCAGTTTAGAGTATTGTTTTTGCCTGTGGCATTACCTTCATGCTTCATTAGTAGCAACATAATATTAGCATTTTTAGTGTCTACATGCATTGCCTTTGGCATTATCTTCATGGCGCATTAGTAGCAACACACGATTAGCATTTTTGGTGTCTATAGACATTGCCTTTGGCATTATCTTCATGATGCATTAGTAGCAACACATTATTAGCATTTTTGGTGCCTTTGGCATTAACCTTCATGACACATTATAGCAACTCACTATTAGCATTTACACCGCGATAGCGGATGACTAGTTTGCTATCATCAGACGTAGGAAATAATACAGGTACTAGCCAAAATTTGCATTCAAAACTTAACTAAAACTAGAACCGAACCAGACATTGCGGGGCTCTATAATTTAGTAGTCACGAAAACATTGAAGGGTTTGGCGAATCGTTTGCCTTTTATGAACTGCCTGGCAGTATGGCAGATGGTCGATTGATCAAAGGGAGCCCGGACCAAGACACGTCTATCCTTTCTTATTTTATAGCAGCAATTTTTTTATATCATTAGATAACAAACAAGCAGATGGCTCTTTTATGGAAAGAGAAACCATCGCTTATATACATCAAGAATGATAATGGTGCATTGTTATCGATGTGGCGAGATAGCAATGCCACAGGCATAAGTCTGCCGGCTACCATAACCTCCAAACCGAAACACGCAACCGGAACCATATACCCGGGCAAAACGTTGAGGAACTCTACCACCTAGTAAATTTCATTAGTCATGGATGTTTACAATATTTTAAAACAATATACAGGACCATACGAATGACTATATACTGTGTGCTCGTTTTATGGATAATGTTGGAATTCTTATAGTCTAATATCTATCAAGATTTAGTACTGCGGTCATTTGGATGAGTTATACTTGCATCCAAAAGACTCAGTGTACTCAGGTAGCGAAGTAGAACTTCCTGCCAACCCATCCCTTGCAACGTTGTTTGGCACAAATCGGCCTCACTCTGTTCTCATTTTTCGGTAGAAGCTCCCTAGTACCAGCTCTTTTCTCTTTAACGCTAAGAGCTGTTCGAATCGTTAATTCTAATTGGTTATATTTTTGGACATTTCGTTGAAATGTAGGTCCCTTCTTCATCTTCTATGGCACTTATTATGGGGAAGTATGCGAAAGAATAGTTTGAATTAAATTCTTCCGTTAAAAAACACAGGCAATTTTGAGTTTTAACATTTTTTTGCGTGTCTTTTGAAATGAAAAATGCGAGATCAACTGAAATAACCTTCTACATTTTTTAGAATGACCAAATAAAATATTAAGAAATAAAGAATAATAAAAAAAATACTGAGACTTTAATTTGATTTTTTTTTTGAACTTTTGCATTTTGAATTTGAACTTTTGCTATTAAATTTAAATGTTTAATTTTGTTTACAATAAAACATTACTAAGTTTATATATCACTAACTTCATTATAATAGGATCAAGCAAAAACTCTTCCTGTTTTTGTACTAAAGAACATGTAGTTTAAAGTTAGTTTCTGTTTTGTTACTTTACGTGACATCATAGTCTAAGAGTCCTCTGGCAAAAGTATGTATAAATGTGCAATGTATAAATATGCAATGTATAAATCTATGATTCTCACGAAATATGAAATACATGTACGTTCTAAAATACTATTGTTTAATAAAAAAATAGTGTGCAATGTATAAAACTATATAATTAATTTGATTCATAGTGAAATTGCCATATTACAGTTTACATTCTTTGTATTGACTAGAAAAATCCTAATCACAGACTATTAAGAATAGAACTAAACGCTTACGGTAACTTAATCTAAATTCCAACTTAATCTAGCTATTATACCTTTAAAAATATATATTAAATGCAGATAAGTTAAGTAGTTGATATAGAATCTTACAGAATATATTAAATTTTAAGGTAGGTAATAACTAATAACTATTAAAGAAAACCATGTATGGAGTCTCGCACGTGTTCTTTGACCCTCAATCGACATCTATACCTTGAAATTCACATCCGTGTCATTCTCAAAGCACTTATTTACTTTTCATGGGATTATTATTTACCGCCGAGAGTTTTTACATACAAAAAATCTTAGAGACCCACAAAGACAAAACTAACTTATTTTTAAAAGGCCATCAATTCAATTGCAACACTTATGATATCGTAAATGTTTCTGGGATATTAATGGCTAAATCACGAAACGAAGATTAAGACAATATTAACCAATACCAATATAAGATGGTATTGCTGACGTCAATAAGTGGTGGTGATCACTTATTATCAGGGGAGCCACTTTGTTTCGTTTCCTGCCTTTTTTGTAAATAAGCCCTGGGAAGAGTCTCACAACGCAATTGGAGTATTTTGTAAATTTTAAAGGTCTAAAACTGCATTGGCCATTGATCATGGGCGTTAAAATTTAACGGTTTATGATTTTACTTCTTTTGAGTTTATACAAAAAAACGTAACAAAGAAGAAAAATATCATGACTGAGTTTGAAATAGTGACCATGTCGAAGGACGTTCTAACCAACTGATTCACCACTTCAAATTCCGTCAATACAATATTCAAAATTAGCGCCACAAATATTGTTAATAATATATTCAATTAATTATATTGACCAAGTTAAATGAGTTCCAAAATAATGTACCTACCGATTGATTCTAAAATCTAATTAGCTCTATTTCTGGAAAAACTGCGTTCAACTGTGCTTTGCCTTTTGTGAGGAGATACAGATTATACTTTATAATATAATTAATTATACATTTAACGTACTCTTGCTTTTTAACTCATTTTCGTGCAATAAGTATAAAGTAATGTATTCGAATATTTCTTTGCGGATTCCAAGACAGCTTAGCTTTTCCCCAGGGCACCTTCAGCTCGCAACTCAATGGTTATCAAGATGGTTGCCGCTGTTGATTCTGGATACAGAAGTTACAGTGGTGGGAACGAGAGGTTAGTCCATTGACCTTTAAAAAAGTATAATGGATAAAATATTTAGGAATTATAATTATTAACAAAAACCTTGACTTTCAGAATCATGTCAAATGTATTCCAAATTAAACTAGATGAGATTTTATATTCAAAAAATTAAAAACGTAACTAAAAGAGTTTTCACATTTTAGATTAGCTGAAAGCACTCACAGAAGTGATCACTTACCATCACGGGAGATACGTACTAATTTGCCCCATTTTCCTTAAATAAATTGGGTGTCTAAAGAAACTCATAGATTATGTAATAAAATTCGTTTATTTTATATTTGTCATATGCTCTTTAAATAGCGCAAGTTAATAATAATGTGCAATGATATATTGTCATTTTAATAAGTCTTTTTAAATCATTTAAAAAAATATATAATAACATAACATACAAAGCGTTATCAATATAAAACAGCTATACCTAGGTAAAAAACACACATTGTTAGTGTGTGTACTATATTCAAAATAAAATATCGATTCTTTGTCATACCTAAGATCCATTATTTAAAATATACATAAATGTTTTAAATTAAATTTAGACATTATAATATATTTCCGTGTCAAATACAAATTCATATAAAATTGTAGTTTAAAAAGTTCCACATTTTCTATTGATAATTACTTATTTACATACAGCTGCTTATCATTATTCTTAAAATTAGTATGTTTTATTGCTTGATCCAATATTAAATTCTTAGTGTCTTGTCTCACTAAATTTTTTGAAGTGGATGTGTACATACAACTTAGTATAAATAAAATTGTCTTGCCTTAGCATTATTGTTCCACGTTTTTTTTTTTTTTGTTTTTCAATTATTTAACTATACAATGAGAACCGTACCACTAAGGGTTGACATGTCATGTCAACTCTTAGTGGTACAGGTTTGTAATAATTTTTTCTCGTTTATCGTCTCCTCTTATATATATAATTATTAAAGCACTGTTTCGTGTTGAGGTTAACATTATTTTCAAACAAGAAAAACTTCGACTAAGGCTAGACTTGAACCAGCGGCTTTCGGCATCATTAGTATGGACGACGTCGTACCACTAGATCAAGGAGATAACACCGTGATGCAGTGTTATCATGTCCGCGTAGTTCCCGCTTTTAATTAAAGCCAATGTTGTCAATTCAGAAATTTTTGTAAATAAATTCTTTTGTATTTCATTTTGAAGATAAGTCAATATATAATTATAATAATATCGCTAGACAAATTACACGAAGCGATCTAACCCCAAAGTAAGCAAATTATATGCTTGTGTTATAAGTGTTAGTCACCGATACTAATACATAGAAATACATATAATTACTGATATTTACATAATAAACAAACATATATGCTTATCACACATATATATTTTGTCCCTGTCGGGAATCGAACCTGAGCCACATCGATTCATAGTTAGTTTCGCTAACCACTCGTCCAACGGGGCGGGGGGGTATATTATTTATCCAGTTATTATTTACTTACTTGACACGCAATATGCTATATAACTTACGATGAGTGATTTAATAAAAATAAATTAAAATATACAGAGTAAAATAAATTTGTTTGCACTCCATGTTTTGCACTTTTCAATCAAATAAACTGAAAACAATCACCTTATCATATTAATTTATATTAATTAATCACTTCCTATTTTTAATACATTAATTATGAGGTTCAATGTCGGTTACGGTTATTCGGCTGGCCAGTCAAATATAATTAACGATATTCTTTTATCATAAGATATTAAACAAGCAGATGTCACTTCGAATGGAGAGAAAACCATCGTCTATAAATACTAAAGATGTTAACGGTGCGTTGCTATAATTTTGCCTGGGTCTTACTGCCACATGTATTAGTTTGCCGGCTACCTTACCCTTCAAATCGGAATAACACGACAGTTACAAGCACTAACGCTTTTGCGACAAGAATAGATAAGGCGGTAATCAGATCCTATCGAGACAATACAAAACTCTATCACCTAGTAGCCACGATATTAGTGACTCGCATAGTTAATCGTTCATCTCTTACAAACTGCCTGGAGGTTAATTTTTTTAAGGGGGCTCGGACTAGCTCTGGATGATAGAAAACTGGATGTTAATAAACTGCCCATATGTAAAAAGTAACCTTTTAAAAATTCAGGCCTTTTTTATTGCCCGTATCATGTACCCGGATGAAAAACTGCCTCTTGCCACAAACACACGGGACTATCCTCCTATTAGTGTTTTTTTTTCATATAATATCATAAGAAAGCAAACAAGCAGATGGGTCTCCTGATGGAAAGAGTCAACCATCGTCTATAGATACCAAAGATTTTAATAGTGCGTTGCTACCTTGTGTAGAGGTCTCATGCCACATGCATAAGTTTACCGAGTACATTCCTCTCCAAACCGGAACACAAGAGTTACAGGCACTGACATTATTGCGACAGGAATAGGTAAGGCGGTGGTACCAGACCCGGGCGAAACAATGCAGAACTCTGCCACCTAGAGCTTAGTAACAGAGCATTATCAAGAAAGTTTGAAGAAAAGAGTTCTTAATATCAAATGCCACTTAGTTTATTACAAAAGACCTAGGACATAAAAGCTTTTATGTAAATAACATAGAGTCCCTGAATTGAATGGCTTCCAACGTCGAATAATAAGCGTCGAAAAGTAATTGTAACAGCATGGAACTCGTTGAATGTTACGATTAATCGATATCACATCAAGAGCTCGAATATAGACTAGATAACCATCTATTTTCCCCGTGTTGGTTCCGGGCTTCTTTGAAGAATAGATCTACTGCCGTTCTGCCAGGCATGTCGTAAAAGGAGACCGATTGGCTATGCAAGTCACTAACATCGCGGCTACTAGGTATTAGAGTTCTGCATTGTCTCGCCCGGGTCTGGTACCACCGCCTTACCTATTCCTGCCGCAATAGCGTCAATGTTTGTCACTGTCGTGTTCCGGTTTGGAGGGTAAGGTAGCCGGTAAACTTATGCACGTGGCATTATACCTCGCCACAAGATAGCAACACAACATTAACACTTTTGGTGTCTATAGGCGATGGTTGACTCTTTCCATCAGGAGACCCATCTGCTTGTTTGCTATCTTATGATATAAAAAAAAGAAAAATCACGTTCTTTTAAATGATTTCATTTAGAAGTGTATTAGCATATTTTACTGCTCTCTATTTACAACAATATGAAACAAGTCCTGTACAAAATGATAGTACCAAATTCATTTGCCTGCATATATAATGGTATTATTTTTAATAAACACGGAACGATTTTACGATTCGACTACCAAGAGGTTTTTATTACTAATTCTTATTATTTATTAAACAAGTTTACAGACTGTCGACTGCCAAGTATTTATCTCTGTTTATACTTGTATATTCAGCATATTACTAGTTTGGTTTTGAGTAAAACTTTAAATCTTGTATAAAACTACACATTAACTTTTCGAATTCATAATGAGATAGTAAATTTTCGATAATACTCGATTACATTCATGATTTCGATTATCTTCGCTTGGAATTTACATATATTTTTACTGTCAACGATTACCGACTTAATATGGTGCTCGACATCGAAAGTAATCTCGCCAGATACGAAGATCACACTTAAAGTTGCAATTATTTATATAACGCAGCAAGTTGCTATAAGTATCTCACGATATTTATGGGAAGACTACCCTCTGATATATACTGTTAGCGTAATTATATAGGCATTCATATTGTGAAATAAGTAGGTATGGAAATGATTGCTACTTCTAATTCATGAAATGAAATAAAAATAATCACAATGATTTCACATGTGAAATTTCAATAGTAATGATTTTCACTCATAAAATTACCCGAATATCAAATGACTGTAAGCTATTAAAAATAAAGTATAAATTATAACCACTGCAGCTGCTATATGGATTGGAAGATTTATAGGTAGCAAATGCGATGTGTGAAAATACATTTGATTTGAAATTTCACATACTCTTTGTGAAATGATCTATGCTTACAAGTAACATACAATGAGTTTATCGAACTAAGAATAATACCATTCAAACAATTAACTTTGTATTTTATTTATAAACCTCGTAACTACCTTTTAAACTAGACGTTTAAAAGGTACGTAAAGAAATAATACATATTTTTAATCCTATGCTTTAGTTGATAATGCGAGTATTGAAAAACTGAATTAAGCTTGTTTTTCTCGTTCAATGAAATGAAAAATAAAGATTCAGATTAGGAGCACTTAGTTTCGATTAAACCATGTAAAGTTCATAGTGAAATGTAAAATAACTTACCAACTTTGGTATGTCACTAACCGACAATTTATTCGAACTGTTTGCATCACAAATACATATTGCGTTTGAATTGGCACCAGTCAATCAAATCCACCACCAGTCAAATTAACGCTTATAGAGGTTAACTAGTAAAAAGATTGTACCTACTAAAGAAAGGTGTCCAGCACTCCATTCTGATATCGAATATGCCAAAAAATAAGAACTTAAATTTTGATCTAACTTTCCAATAAAAACTCTTTAGTAAATTATGCGACGACCATAATTTTTGACTATTACTTCACTAATTTCCTTGAGGTTTGCTACGTGGTTAAGGAATATTCTCATTTTATTATATTTTTATAGTTTACTTATGATGTCAATTGTTTACAATCTTTTACAATACAATCAATCTTTTACCAGTCAACCTGCATAATTTGTCTAGTAAAAAGTAGAACTATTCTCAACAAGAGTTACCCTTTTTCTAATTGATGATGTAACATAATTTAAAAAGCCTTAAAAGGTATCATCAAGTTTCTTAAAAATTGGATCAATCACAAAAACAAAGGTTAACTCTTGTTATATATTTATAAATAAATTATAAAACACAGACGACACAATTCATTATTTCTATTAATTCATATTTTGACAAAAAACGCGTTTCGTAACAAAAAGTTTATACATCCACTTAAATATACAAAAATTACTTGATCTTAATGTCATTTTTGTGAATATTATAGCTTTTTTAAAAATAAACCGGCAAAAAATCTGTAAAGGTATAATTGTTTAGCTAAATCAAAAAATATTAACTAGGTACTCTTTGTTAAAGATATTTATATAAGATTTTACACAAAATTAAACATAATTTCTTTGTTAAAATTTTATGTTAATATTGAAATTATTTCGAATTAAGAGATTATACAAAAATAGTTAAATTTCTCTTAATAATATATTAAACACAAGCAATACATCTTTATATGTTATTAATAAACATAGATTTAAATAAAATAATATAAATAAAAATTAACGTTAAAAGAATTTTAACTTTATGTCAATTCTGTAATAATTGTCAAATTTGTTTGACAGATGTTTCAGATGAAACTAGTTTTATTTCAGTCTACGTTTATTAATAAGACTAACAGACATTAAACGTGAATGCATCTTTGACAAGAGTAGTAGTTTCCTTCATCTAAGGAATGCATAGATTTAGATTAGGAGCTGATTAGATATAATGATAGATAGATAGATATTTGTCTTATGTTTTACTTCACTATGTTAACATAAAATTAAGCTGAAACCCACCCTCATAAGCGTGAGATCATATTTAAATACAGTGCAAAATATAAAACGGTCAACATTTAAAATGCTTACAAAAATATATTTAATAAGTAATAATTTTATTCAAAATTAATCCAGAACGTTTTTGGAATTCCTGGTTGCCGTAAGCATTCTTTCCAACTATCCGAATATGGAGATTTCTCGTCAATGTTCGCTTTTCCTAGTATTTCCTTTTTAGCCATTTTAGTTTTGCAGCCGAGACTGAGGTAAATACTGACTTTGTCCAAATTAGCTTTGAATACAGAGAGTTTCACAGTTGCTGACTTCGGATCCCATCTGGCAGATATAGTCGGTATAAATCTGTCGCTTTTCCAATAGCACTCCGCCTTGTTGGCTTCCAGTATTGTAGCTTTCAAGTACAACGGTGCTGAAATTAAATAAAATTGATTACATTTTAAATTTTTATTTTATCTATAATTTTATTTTAAAAATATTACAAAATATTGATAATAAAATTCCAGGGGCTGCCTTATTCATGGATCTCACAAAGGCGTTCGATTGTGTGAATCATAACATGTTATTAAGAAAATTGGAATCCTATGGTATGAAAGCAAATGTGCTAAGCCTACTGCGATCTTATCTCACAAATAGGTCACAAGTAACTCAAATAACGCGTATTTGCAAAAAAACTCGATTGGAGACCCAATACTATTCTAAACCCATGGAGGTTTCTACCGGGGTTCCTCAAGGTAGGGCCTCTCTTATTTTTAGTAAAAATGAACGATTTTCCTAAAGTTACACCTAATCAAATGGTTTTATTCGCAGACGACAGCACTGTTATAAATAGTCAGAAAAACATAATTGATCTTGAAGAAAACATGAACTACGATTTAAAAAATATAATAAATTGGCTTAGTTCTAATTATTTAAAAATAAATCTTAACAAAACAAAATTTATGACATTTAATAATCGTGTACCCTTTACTGAAGAATTGTGTATTGAGGTTGATGGTCTCAGAATTGAAAAAATTGAATCTACGAAGTTTTTGGGGGTATTAATCGACTCTCAAATATCATGGAAGCCAAATGTTGAAAGTGTTTGCAAAAAAATTAACCAATTTGCTTATGCTTTGTATATACTCTCAAAAATAACCAATTATTCTACTGTATTAATTGCGTATCAATCTTATGTGGTTTCAGCTTTAAGGTACGGTATAATCTTTTAGGGTAACTCCACACATAAAGAATCTGCATTTATTGCTCAAAAAATATGTATTAGAAGTATATTTAAATTAACTAAATTAGAAAGTTGTTAACCAGTATTTTTAGTAATGTAGTAACCAACTTTGCCATGTATTTATATTTATGAAACTGTTATATTTGTCAAAGCCAACTTATATCTATTTCAAAAATTAAAAAGTAATCGTTGCCATGACAATTTAATAACCTTGCCACATAAGACAGCCTTATTTGGAAAAAATATATGTGAAATGGCAAGAAAAATATATAATAAATTACCCAAAAAAATTAAGCAAATTGTATGCATCAACTCATTTAAAAATCAATTAAAAAATCTTCTTTATAATAAGGTATACTACAATGTAAATGAATATTTAAATGACAAATTCAAATGATTGTAATTCTTGTATGAAAATTATGAATTATATATCTATATTACAAATAACAGTTTATATGTATATTATTAAAAATAACTTATTAATTATACTTAATAATTTTGTGACTTGTTATATCGATAAATAATTTGTATAATGTTTGTGTTGTGTATGTAATTAATCTGTGTTATTTTATTACAAATTATAAAATTGTAAATTTAATTTAATTAATATTATTTTGACATTGATATATTAACGTTAGAATTTTGACATCCAATTTAATATAAATTCATTATGACTTTGAAATTTATACAATGAATGTTATGTTGTTGCACATGTTTTATTTAATAATTTAAAAAGTAACTGTTTTTAAATAGAATTGTTAAAAAGTAATAATTAATTTGTTCAATAATTATATTGCACGCCGTATAGGCAGAATGTAGTGCACTAATTATGTTCATGCAATAAATAAATTATGATTATGATGATTATTAATATTATAAATACGAAAGTTTGAATGTTTGGATGGATGGATGTTTGTTACTCAATCACGCAAAAACTACTTTACAAAATTTGGCACATAGGTAGATGATAAACTGGAATAGCACATAGGTTATTTTTATTTCGGAAAAATTAGGTAATCCCCGGGATTCGCCAATAACTTTTATAATGCAGCAGCTAGTAAATTCTAAATTTTACCCATAAAGTTGAGATCAATGACCGAATTAAAATAGAGATTATGTCAAAGTAATTTGCAAGGAGACAACGTCGTTTTCATTGAGAGCAAAGCAGACACATAACAGTAACAATATATAAATGTTACAAATGTTTAAAAAATGTCAGTAAACTTCAAGAATTATTTTGTCAAGTTTTTGAGAATAGATAACTGCTTCACTGGGCGTTAATTCATTGATAAAAAAAATTATGACCTATATTTGCGTAATCGCGTGTACCAATTTTCATCAAGATACTGACGGGACATAGGGACAGACAGGCTGACAGACAAAATCGATTGCATATCGATTTTCATCAAGATCAGTTAGGCCATTTTCCAGTTATAACGGGAAATATACAAAAAAATCAAATTGTAAATTTGATGTACACGAGTCATAAATTAAATATTAATCATGAACCCTGTAATAAAAAAAATTAATGCTCAGACAGACGCCACACTAAGACATTTACTACTAGATATATATTTTAAAACTAAAATAAAAAAGAAAATATATGCGCACTAAGTATATATATTATTCAGTCGATAAAATTTATTAGAGCTAAACAATAATTTTACTAGCACAAAATTTTTGATATTATTTATCAATACAGATGTAGAATTCGTCAACTGTGTGTTTCCCCTGTGTTAATTCCGGGCTCCTTTATAGAATAGGCCAATTACCGTTCTGCCAGGCAGGTCGTAAAAAGGGACTGATTGGCTACGTGAGTCTCTACCATCGTGACTACTAGGTGGTAGAGTTCTGCATTGTCTCGCCCGGATCTAGTACCACCGCCTTACCTATTCCTGCAGTAAAAGCGTCAGTGCTTATCACTGTCGTGTTCCGGTTAGGAGGATAAGGTAGCTGGTTAACTTGTGCATGTGGCATTAGACCTCGCCACAAAATAGCAACGCACCATTAATATCCTAGATGTCTATAGGCGATTGTTGACTATTTCCATCAGAAGACCCATCTGCTTGTTCTAGCGAACTTATGATTTAAAAAAAATACTAATGTAATTGAGCCGAGGGCGTTCATAAGACATAAGTCTATGCTTTAACCTTCCTTTAACATCATGACGTCACAAATAATACGCCAATCATGGTGCGTTTGGTTGGGGTCATGTGAATCTTTTTAAAATTTAATCATTTAAATGTTACTTATAATACATTAGAAAAACAAAACTTGTTTTTACTATTCAAATTATTTATAATAAAGTTTTAAAATACATAAAATACATGAAAGTTTTAAAATACTGTTTTTTTAATAAACCTAATTGTGAAGTGTAGGCTCTGATGAGATCATCAGCATCGAAAAGGATTAAAATTAGTGTTTTATGATAGACTTTTTGCCGTTGTCCAACATAATCTATATTAATATTATAAATGAGAAAGTTTGGATGTTTGGATAGATGTTTGGATGGATGTTTGTTACTCAATCACGCAAAAACTACTGAACGATTTGATTGAAACTTGGCACACAGGTAGATGATGATCTGGAACAGCACATAGGCTATATTTTATCCCAGAAAAATTAGGTGATCCCGCGGGATTCACCAAAAATTTATAATGCAGTGGGCTGCACGCTGCAGCTAGTATGTACATATGTATATGCACGAGCAAAGTGACGCGCTAGCCGTTTTTTGTACAGTCTTTTAGAGATAACTACTTGTTATTGAAAACAAACATCAAACTAATAAAAATACATTAAATTTCTAGATAACCTCGATTAAAAAATGGTACATTTATTTTTTTATTTTTTTAAAGGAATATATTTTAAATATTTAAATAATCGCCTTACAACACAACCACAAAAATGAAAAATAATGATTGTTAATATGCATCTCCTCGTGAAGTAAACATTATTTTTTTTTCTTCTGACCTTTATGGATAGACAATGTAATAATAAACATTTCGTAAGATTTTTTTTTGCTGCTGCTGCGCAGGGTATTGTAGAATGGTGCAGCAAAGAGGGATCAGGGAACAAATGCTCAAGGTTATTTGGTCGGGGTAGCGCCTTCCTAGCTGTATTTTGATCGTGGTATTAAAATCATAGCATCATCTATTTGAAAATTATTTCATGTAAATCGATTCGCTATTACACAATTAAGTATCAAACGATTGATACTTAATTACGTAATAGCAATTACGAAATTAAGTATCAAAATTTCTTCTTTCAATAGTCTTCAATAGTCTTTTTTATATTAAAAAGATATCAAGAATAAAATATCGTGGAATTTACTATCAACAAAGAAAATTTATTATTTTAACGGAAATAAGTCACTGGACTGTTGAACAAATCGAATCTATTTCTGAACAATCACACAAATCAGTTTGTCCGACATTGAAGATTCAATTTAAAAACCTTTCAATGTTCTTAAATTGAATCTTTATGTAAGACAAATGTTAAAAAGTATTGATATAGGTTTTTATGATTTTTATAACGAGATTGTAGAACACAAGGAGTGATTTTTATCCTGTAAACATAATTTAACGCAGTTTTTGAGTTCTAGAATGTTGTCTTGGGTACAAAATCGTTTGGTGATCACAAACTTTCGTGACAAAAACTTTTATCAAAAAAATTGTATCATGATTTTCATGCGATTTGTGACTCTTGACGCAGTTTCGGAGAAAAAAGATGTTGACTTGCATCTGATTAGATGTTGGCTTGCATCGGTACATAAGTCTGGATATTACTTTATAAAAACATTATTTCGGCTACATCAAAAACGATGTGAGGATTAGATATACACACAGTACACACACTTAAATATACATACACACAGAAGTCCTCGTAAAATTGTCAGAACAAATTCTTAGGACCTCAAACGTCAAGATTTGATGAAAACATGATTTTCAAAAAAACAAACGACTTCCCGATTTTAAAACTGTTCATTTCTTTTTTGAATGAAGTTAACAAAAGCCTCCGTTTCTGTACAGCCCCCCCTATGAAGAATAGACAATCTCATCAGGCAATTTGTAAAAGATGAACGATTCGCTGTGTGTGTCACTGCCATCGTGTCTACTAGGTGCCAGGTGGTAGAGTTTCGCATCGTCTTACCAGAGATTGATACTATCGCCTTACCTATTCCTTTTTGGATACCACCTTCGCTAGTCGGAGCGAGCAGACGTCTCTGTCCGCCGCTCTGAAAAATCCCGATCGGCGTGCCTTTCACCACGCTGTTTACGCATTCTTTGTTTCTTATCGTGTCCATTCCGACGACCGTATACGCGCATTGTGATAGTTTAAAGTGCAGTTATTTGTTTCGTGCTTGTGCTCACTTGGATCGTAGTGTCTTTGTTTACGGTGCCCTGTTTAAAGTGCTTCTTCTTTTTACCGGACGACAGTTAAAACCGTAAGTAGAGTGGCAATACACTACTCACACTTAATTAGGCACACACCCCCCTCTTCAAGGGGGGCCCCTGCCCTTTTTACCGCCGGCGTCCACCATGGACGCCGCAGAACTAGAGGCCTTCTTTAAGGCCAACTACCCTGACGCCCTTAACGACTTCCTGAATTGAAAAAATAAGCCCGCCCCGACCACCTCAGCCTTCCGCTTTGAGGAACCCCGCGCTTCCCCTATGGAAGCCGACAACGACTCCGATGCAAATCGCTCGGGTTCGGATGACGACAATTGCGACGGGTTTAAAACAGTAACCCGGCGCAAGCGAAAGGGGCGAGCTTCCCCGTCAACATCCCCACCACTAGGGCAACGCCAGCCAAAAATCAGGCGACTGGGCAATCAAGCCCTAAGCCGACCCCAGTCCAGACCAACCAGATCAACGAACCGACGATCGCCGACGCCTCGGATGACGAATCTGGAGCTCGGCGTGAGAAAGTCCCCCCACCCATTATAATCCGCGACAAAGCGTCGTGGATCATGATCTCAGCTGCTATGAGAGAGCAGCACATCAATTTCACCCACGCCCGCTCCACGGGCGAAGGGATCCGGGTTAAAATCCCCACTTCAAATGATCACCGTCGGCTAACCACCCTACTGCGCGAACACAAAGTAGGATACCACACTTATGCCTTGGACGGGGAAAGGCATCTCCGCGTACTCATTAGAGGAGTCCCCAAAGATTTCCCCTTAGAAAAAATTAAGGCCGATCTCAAATCGCAAGTCCCCGCGGTATTAGATGTACACCGGATGTACAACCCGAGGTCCCGCGAGCCCTACGACTTAATTCTAGTGGCACTAGAACTAAGCCCGGAGGGCAAGAAGGTGTTCAACGTGAACACCATCTGCGAGACCTCCGGCATCGTAATAGAGACCCCGCGTAACCGCGGAACCCCCGGGCAGTGTCACAACTGCCAACTCTATGGGCACTCTGCCCGAAATTGCTACGCCCGACCCAGGTGCGTCAAGTGCCTGGAGGACCACGCCACGGCGGATTGTCCACGCCCTAAGCGCGGACAAATCGACGTTCCGACGCCCGCGACGCCGGTGAGCTGCGTCAACTGCGGTGCCCAAGGTCATCAAAGGCCCCGCACAAACGCAGCCGGGGAAGCAATTCCCAACCGGCACCGTCAAATGCCAGAAATTCCAATTACAACTATTATAAAAAGGCCCCTAAGGCCAAAACCCCCCAGGCAGGGCCAAAGCCGGTATCACACTGTGATACCAGCACCCCCGCCAACCGTTAACGCGTGGGTCAAACCACCGTCTCTCATAAGGCCTCCAGGTCCTCCTTCAGGTACTCCTCCTCATCCTCCTCCCACTCGCAGGCCAAACAATCCGCCGCGCGTTCAACAGGCCAACACAGGTTACGATTTCACTGACCTCGCGTTGGTCATGGAAATATCCCTTGCGATTAGCCCGGGTGAGTTCGTGAGCGAACTCCGTACAGCAACACCACAAAATGTGATCAATGTGATCACTAAACACGCAGACCTGATGGAAACCATCAGGCGCATAACTGCTAGGGTCTCATAATGGATAGCAACCATAGCCAGAGGATGAAACCTTATTCTCTAACGGTCGCGTCGTTTAACGCATGCGGCTTAGTCAGGCAAATAGATCAGATTCGCGAATTTGTTAAAAATCACGAAATAGATATCCTCCTTGTGCAGGAAACCTTATTAAAGCCTTGTTGGCGTAATCCACGTATAGCCAATTATAATTTAGTCAGAAACGACCGACCAACGAATCGCGGTGGGGGCACTCTTATCTACTATAAAAGAATCCTCCACATTGTTCCCCTAGATCCCCCTACTTTGGAATATCTCGAAGTCTCAGTTTGCCAGGTGGGTATGACCGGTCATCAACCAGTCATACTAGCATCAGCCTATCTCGGTCCCGGTAAAAGAGTAACAGAAAGAGATCTTAAAGCTCTATTCGACATGGGCAACTCTGTCATAATAGGGGGGGATTTCAATGCCAAGCATAGTCTGTGGCATTCCCCCATAAACAACCAAAATGGGTTAGACATCGAACGACTGACGGACAGACTTAACTTCGTAGCAGTAGGCTCGTCAGAGCCCACTAGATACCCGCCAAACGACGTTACACACAGACCGAGCGTACTCGATATAGCGCTGATGAGGAACGTAGATTTACAACTGCTTTCAGTATCAGTGTTACACGAACTCGACTCGGACTACCGACCGGTAGTTTTCAAACTAGGATCCCCCCACCATGCGCACGCCGTCCGCATGAAAAAGATAATCTATTGGAAAAAAACTCGATGAGAATTTTCAATCGATACAATCAGAGCACCTCGACCAAATTCCTGGCAACATTAGTACGGTAGAGGAAGCCAAATCCGCCATTAAGTCACTCACTAGCCACATAGAATCAATGGTCGATAGCTCCTCGCGGGAAATACCGGACGCCTTTCGGGGCAGATGGGAACTACCGGAAGAGCTACGCGACCTACTGAGACGCAAAAACGCCGCTACGCGGCTCTACGACCGACACATGACCGACGACAATCGCCGTTCGCTACGAGCTTTACAAAGAGCAGTAAAGCGGCGCATCGCCGAGTATCGTAACGAACAGTGGGACAGACTGTTAAGTGAGGTCTCGCCATCGCACACAGCCTACTGACCGTTGGCGAGGGCCTTTAAAAACGAACCAGTAGTAGAGATGCCTCCACTCATTCGACCTAATCAAACGCCCGCTTTTGATGACGCAGACAAAGCCGAATGCCTGGCCGACAGTATCCAAACACAATGTTCCCCATCAAACCAGCCTACGGACCTAGACCACGTCCATCATGTGGATAGTGAAGTAGAGCGCAGGGCGGCGCTACCACCGCTTTTACCCACCGATTCCGAAGAAGTAGGCGACATAATCAAAGGTCTACACAATAAAAAGGCCCCGGGGCCCGATAAAATTACTAATAAGGTAGTTAAATACCTACCCCCCTCCCTAATATGCCTACTAGTGTGCATCTTCAATGCACTACTAGCCAGCTGCGCGTTTCCAGACGAGTGGAAAGAAGCCACCGTCATAGGAATTCACAAACCGGGTAAAGCCCGCAATAAAGTCAGTAGTTACAGCCCCATTAACCTAATAAATACGTTAGGTAAAATCTATGAAAAAATCATTCTCGCTCGCCTTAAGGCATTTGTTCACGAGAAAGGCCTCTTAATAAATGAGCAGTTCGGATTCCAAGCGGCTCACTCTTGCACTCATCAAGTGCACTGTCTCACCGAATATATCCTAAACGGGTTAAACGCAGCCCCGGGCCTGCAAATTCCCACAGGCGCCCTATTCTTCGACGTCGCAAAAGCGTTTGACAAAGTCTGGCTTAATATACAAGCTAGCTTAATATACAAGCTATACCAAATGGGCGTGCCCGACAGACTCGTACTCATCATACGAGAGTACCTCACCAACCGCCGATTCAAATTCCGCGTGGAGGGAGCCTTCTCCACCCACAGATTGATTACAGCAGGTGTCCCGCAGGGCTCCATACTGTCACCCGTATTATTCTCCCTGTACACGTGCGACGTACCACGCGAGCCGCACGTCGAGCTCGCGTTGTTCGCCGACGACACCGCCCTCTATACGTCCAACTTTTCCAAAGTAACAATCACCAAGCGGCTGCCGGCTGCGGCCAACGCCCTTGGTGATTGGTTCAGAAAATGGCGTATCGAAATAAATGCCACAAAAAGTGCAGCCGTGTACTTTCGCCGCGGTAAACACCTGCGACAACAAAGGCGCGGTCTGCGTAAGCTAGGCAACATTACCCTGTTCGTAAACGTCATCCCATGGGAAAGAAAAGTCAAGTACCTCGGAGTAACGTCGGACAGCAAAATGTCATTCAAACCGCACATACAAAGAATGAAAGTTAAGGCTAAGTTCGTTGTAGGTCGGTTATATCATCTTATCAATAAACGCAGTAAAATGTCACTTAGACACAAGGTGACACTTTACAAGTCGTGCGTACGCCCCATCCTTTCTTACGCTTGCGTAGCGTTTGCCCATCTCCCCCGTACGGACTTGCATCCGTTGCAAGTGGTACAAAATAAATTCCTGCGTATTGCCACGGGAGCACCGTGGTATATGCGCAACGTAGACCTCCATAACGATCTTGAATTGTCGAGCTTAGCAAAGCATTTCAAAGACATCTCTAAAAGATACTTCGATGGTGCCATCTCGCATCCGAACCCACTGGTGGTAGCCGCGGCTGACTACATCCCAGACCCTAATCCCGATCCCAAACTACGTAGGCCCCGCCACGCTCTTACCGATCCCGATTACGCGATAACTCTGGCCAACGGTTTACACGATAACACTACACACCTACATTCGCGACACCGTCGCCGCCAGCGGCGACGAGGACCCCTGTTGCGCCCTTCGGCGAACCGAGCCCAAGGGCAAGGTTCGGCGGACGGACAAAACAATGCCACTAGCCCTCTCATCGCAAATCACGACCCCACCCTAAGCCGAGGTTCGGTCTCACAGGAGACATCCTTAGGGCGGAGGGCGTACAGCCCTGCACCTTTAAATTCTAGCTGAGCACTCTGCTCGCCCCCGCGACCGGTGAAGCTGTATCAGCCCGTAAGGCTAACAGTAATTGAGACATTCCGAAAAATAAAATAAAGAAACCTATTCCTGTCGCATATCGTCAATACTTATTACTGTCGTGTTCTTGTTCAAATGGTAAGGTAGCCGGTAAACTTATGCGTGGTATTCCCATCCCGCCACACAGCAACTCACCATTAACATCTATGGTGTCTATAGACGATGGTTGTCTCTTTCCATCAAGAGAGCTATTTGCTTGTTTGCTGTCGCCTTAGTACTTTATTGAAAATCTAATAATATATAAATAGCTTTAGTCTTTGCTTATATTACACACGTAGGTACATGTTTTAGCATTCTTTGTTTCATTTTACACGTCTTATCTAATTATGACTAATTCTTTTCTAATGAGTTCTTGAGTTAAAATTCTATACGTAATTCCTCGCACTAAGACATTATGTTTTGTTGTGTACAAACCATTACAAATGCAGTGTGTGTAATCATTACAAAACATTGTTACAAAATGATTTTAAACAACATTTTGCACAATATAGATATTTTTATAGAGTTTACAGGACAGTTTAGCGAAAAATTAAAAAAACGTCATTTTTACGTTTTTATCAAGATGTAAATTCTTTTTATTTTGGAAAAAACAAAATTTGCTTATATAACTCTTTTTTTTTAATTTTTCCGCTACGCAGTGTTAAGCGTACATTGCACCCTCGAGATCTGTCGCTCGGACTCTTCACGCCTGTCATTCTGTCATCAGAACCAAGTAGTTTTTTTAGGGTGATTATCGATTGTCGCGTCACTTACCCTCTCATTCTAATCGCAGTACGCTCATTCACCATTCTAGCCGGAATAAATGATTCCGCGGAGACAATAAGGATTTGAAGGAATAAATAAATTTATTATATACGGCCCCGGAATTAGAAACTTTGATTACACACCTCCAGAGTTACACACCTCTAGTACCACCGCATTACCTATTCCTGCTGCTGCAACTGCGTTAGTACATGTTACTGTTGTGTTCCAAATCAGAGGGTAAATTAGCCGATAAAATTATGCATGTTGCATTAAGACCCCGCCACTAGAATAGCAACGCACCATTACACCATTATCATCTTTAGTATCTATAGGCGATGATTGTATCTTTTCATCATGAGAGCCATCTGCATGTTTGCTATCTTATTATATAAAAAAAAACTTTAATTTATCGTCGGTTCTCCGAGCTGTTGGAAAGACATAGAGAAACTTACTAAATGCAGCTTACCTTTATACTGTTCCTGCTCCTGCATAGTTTGTACACTACAACGAAGCCTGTTAATGGTTAATTGGATATTATCATTGAATCCGTCTTCGCTTGATGTATATAAAAGCGTAACTTCTAACTGTCCTTTCTTGTTTTCTCTCTGTAAAAATAATCGAGTTTATAAAATTATTAATAACAGATTTTTTTATGATAGCAGTTGTTACATATACTTGTATTCTGTATATCTAATCATCGTACAAGTCACGGATACGAGTATACTATAGCGTGTTATTGAAGCACCATCAACCAATAAACTGGTAAATAGTGATAACTTCGGTTGATTCTAACTAACCCGTAAACAATAGAGTTAATATTATCAAATTACACAAATCGAACTAACTCCAAAGTAAGCAAATTAGCTGATTGTGTTATGGGTGTTAAACAACGATATTAACACATACATAAAAATATATATATATGAATACGGTTACATACATAATAAATACCCAAACCCAGAAAAAATAATATTTTTGCTCATCAAATACTTATATTACGGATTTTAGAATACATAAATAAATATTGAGGGACAAATTACACGAAAATATAATCCCAAAATAAGCAATCAACGATATTAATACATAGAAATACGAAACGAATATAAATACTCAAATATATTTGATAAACACGAAGATCTAGAAATACAAACATTTATATTCATCACAAAAATGCCTGTCCCTGTCGGGAATCGAACCGAAATAAATGCGTAATCAGAGTCGCCAACTATTCGAACAACAGGGCGGTCAAATACCACAAAGTTTAAATGTAACGTACATAGAAGTCTTAGCCAAATATCCATACTATCCATACTAATATTATAAATGCGAAAGTAACTCTGTCTGTCTGTCTGTCTGTCTGTTACGCTTTCACGGCCAAACCACTGAACCGATTTGGATAAAATTTGGTACAAATATAGTTTGAGACCCAAGAAAGGACATAGGATAGTTCTTATCCCGGAAATCCCACGGGAACGGGAACTATGCGGGTTTTTATTTTAGAATTATTTCCACGCGAACGAAGTCGCGGGCACAGCTAGTATATAAATATATGGAAAAAATCAAACATAGAAACAACTATACACAAAAATGCCAGCCGTGTTAAACTAGGATCCCTAACCTACGCTTAATATATTTCCCGCGTTGGTTCCGGGCCTCTTTCGAGAATAGGCCAACTGCCGTTCTGCCAGGCAGGTCATAAAAGGCGACCGATTGGCTATGCGGGTTACTACTATCGTGACTACTAGGTGGTAGAGTTCTGCATTGTCTCACCCGGGTCTGGTATCACCGCCTTACCCATTCCTGTCGCAATAGCGTCAGTGCTTGTCGCTGTCGTACTACGGTTTGGAGGGTAAGGTAGCCCGTTAATTTATGCATGTGGCATTAGACCTCGCCACAAGATAGCAACGCACCATTAACATCTTTGGTGTCTATAAGCGATGGTTAACTCTTTCCACCAGGAGACCCCATTTGCTTGTTTGCTATCTTATAATATATAAAAAAATATATGCAATAATGCATTTATTAATACAAATAAGCTGTAGGGTAGCTGATTGAACTGAGTGCCATATGTCAAAATACTTGCACATTTGTCATGCTTCCTACACATTGAATGCTCACTTCGTACTAACATGTCGAGGATAGTTCATGGGTACATCATGAAATTTGGTACGTGAATTAATGAGATAAACAGAATTGTTAAGTTCGAACATGAGCAAAATCGGTTAAAGAGTTTTCACGATACATGAAACCAAACCACTTTGCGATCAGCATCAGACGTTTTAGGTTAACCGCTAACCGCTAAAATATACACGTTAAAAACGGTAACACTTTACCGTTTTTAGTTTTATTACCGATAAATAAAATCTTTTAAGGGTGAACGAAATGAGAAAAGAAATACTTCACTATTAGCTAATAGAGTTTCTTTCATTCAATTGCTCAATAACAGAATTCGGTATACTGTTTTCATGATAATTTTTATTTACATTTTAAAACGCTTTGGAAAATCCAAAAGTGCACAACTTTTAATGCTTATTCAATCATGAAAAAAAAATGTATTATGAAAAATAATAATAAAAAAACTGCACGTATGAATTACATAGAACAAATTTCAATAACTATGTTGAAAATTTGTAGATTGGAAACACTATATCTTGAGAAAAAAACATTATCATTTTCTTAGACTCGTATTGCCTTAGAAGAATTTCCTATTGTAAATGGCTAGTAGATTCTGTGTACCAACAAGATTATTTATTACACTCAAAATACAGTAGTTGCAGAAAGGAGACGTAAAAGATTTTGCGATCGTAGAGTATTAGGGAGTCCTAATACTTCGCAATATGAACGTGTAATTACAACAAAATCCTGACTGCATCGTGGTAAAGGTATTATCTCATTCGTTCTCTTTTTTAGAAAGTCTAAGTTTTACCAATCATAGATTTTTAAAAAAATTTGACCAATTGGGCCCCGTATAGAAAACTAAAAAAAAACTAAACTAAACTAAAAATTCGCAGAAACAATGTTTTGTTAAAATAACTTCATGTCAAATGTACTGATCGATTCCTAAATTTAAACAGCTCTTTTCTTTAAAAAACTGTGTGAAATATTTAGTTCAAAAAATGCGTTGGATGCCATTTGAAAGATCAAAAACAATCATTACTTTCAGAAGTTACAGATTTTTAAAATAATAAAAAAGTGTCATTTTTAACAAACCTTACATTTTTTAACTTTTCGGGTTCAAAAATCTATCAACAAAATATTGATAAATCGTGGTTTAGATGTTATCCTATTTGGCTTAGATCATGAGGTCCCAGGATCGACACTAGGGCCGGAAAAAGTGTTGTTGTGGTTTAGTCGAGGTTTTTCTCTAAAATACACATGTATTGAAATTTGAATTGCAATTGCGCAATTCGGGGTTTGGTGGTGGTGTTGAATGAACTCCCTGACCCGGGGATGAGCACTTCGAGCTTCTAGGCCTGGATATGGCTAGTAATAAGCTGTATCAGGTCGGTAAAATGCGGCAACGGTGATCAGCACACATATTGCCAATCGAAAAAACAATGACTCGTGGTGAATCGGAAAGTCTATGATGTTCGGTGCATAATGTAAGGAACCCGGCGTGAAGATGCTCTTTTAAACGTCAAATATCAAATTTTAAAACGTTTTAACTGTGATTGAAGAAAATACGTGGAATAATTAATCGTACAGATCACGTATGTAACGGTTACATCGCAAATCGTTTGTAGAATGTATGATTATTTTGTGTTTGTAGAGTCTGATTGCAGTCTATGTGGATGTGGTTATTAAATGTATGCGCCATAAGCACTAGTCTACTCTTTCACAGAAAATGTAATCTGTATCCAATATATCGTCGCTGAAGTGACAATACCTCCTGACTAACATTTTTAAAAAAAAATCCTTTTTTATTGCAATAGACATAAAATTCAGTTTTGCATCTATAGAATTTTCTCTTATCTTTTAACAATTTTCAGAAGAAAAGTTAGAGCCTTGTGGAAATAGCTTTATATTCAAATTAACACATTTAAGACTAGATGTCAAACGTTTTTTTCTTCTCCTGTAAAATTAACATTTATACAGTTAGGAGGTATTGTCTCTTCATCAACGGTATGCCACTATAGAATGTAGAGATCAGGAGCACATTACCATAGAGATAAGATAGAGTAGACAAACCATAGGCGCGTAGGTATTGGTATTTATGTAAAAACACCATTTACGAGGGCGTACATTTGTCGACCTTTCAAAAGTGCCTATAAAGGTTAATTTTTTAATAAAAAATTGGCTGATTGTCCAGTTGACAGAAAAAGAAAGATATTACATATTTTGGTATACATGTTAACATGTATTAGATAAAGAAACGTGTAGGGGATTCTGCTGTCAGAGTGATTGGAAGAGATACGTGTTTTTTTTCAGCTGTATTATAGGCGTATTTTCAGTATTTTTGTGTTGAGTGATTTAATATTTGTGGTGATTGGTTTTGTGTTTGTCAGGTATTCTTCCGTTTATAAGTGTTGTGTAAGTGTTAGATGTAAGTTTTAAAACATTCGCCATGGCGGCGGGTGTAAGCGACTCCGAGCCCCCTGATATTACTAACGATTATTCCCAGGAGATATCATCTAGAGTTGGGTCTAAGCGCAAGGATGATATCTATTCTTCGAATCTGCCTACTCCAACTCCAAAAATCCCAGCAACCCAACCCGGCAATGTAGCAGCAGCAATACAGACTGTTTATACACACCCGGATTTTGAAAATAAAAAGCGATACACGGACTCCGACAATGGCCCCTTTGTTGTCCACCTAGCGCGTACAGAAAATGACCTTGTTACAGGTTCTTCCATTAGAGCCATTAAGGTTGGCCAAATGCTCCACACTGCCAAAATAAATAATATTGCCAAAGACGGTATAAAAAATATAGGTCGAAACCGTGTAGCAGTAGAGTTTAAGTCGGCCGAAGACGCTAATAACTTCCTTACCAACCCAGCGATTTCAGATAACAAATTTGCTGCTTCAATCCCCTCTTACAACATCACCAGGATGGGTATAGCAAGAGGCGTGCCTATTGATATTAATATGGAAGAACTTGCTACGGTGTCGGAAACCCCATCTAACTGTGGTCAGATTATCAAAGCCCGTAGACTGCACAGGAAAGCCTACAAGAATGATGTAGTAGAGTGGATTCCCACTCAATCTGTAGTTTTAACTTTCACAGGGCAAATCCTTCCGCCAAAGATATTTTTGTATTATTCTTCCCTTCCTATCGAAAATTATATCCTTCCAACTATTCAGTGTTTCAAATGCTGCCGCTTTGGCCACATAAAAGACCAATGCAGGGCGAAACCTAGGTGCTATCGTTGTGCTGGTGACCACACTGGTGATACATGTGAGCGTACTCCATCATGCCTGTACTGCTCAGGTAACCATCAAGCCATAGATAACAACTGCCCGGAATACAAACGTCAGAAATCAATAAAGTTGGTAATGTCCCAGGAGAATGTTTCCTACTCAGATGCTGCTGCTCGTTTCCCTGCTGTCCGCCGACCTTATGCCGAAATTACCACTGAAATTACCTCTCCCTCCCAAATTCCCCCCCGCCGTCCAATGTCACAAATTGCACCCACACATAACCTGCATCACTCCTATAAGAAAACTATTAACATCCCTCGTAACGTTAGAACCAAGTCTCTTGATAGAGGTTACAATAAAATTACTCACTCCCAAATTATCAATGACCCAGCCCCGAGCCTAAGTAATGGTTCAGCATACCCTGTGGGGTTGTCTTCTCCTGATGACAATCTCTTATACAACCTTCTAAATACCCTAACCAGTATTTTAACCCGATTCAATGATGCCCTACCGAACAGCGTGATACTCCAACTGGAAAACCTCTCTAAACTAGCATCCCATAATGGCTCTGTCCATTCTCCAATGGAACTGCCGGAGTCTTAAAAATAAGAAAACTGATTTAATTAATTTAATTAACGATTTTAAACCTTCTTTATTAGCCATCTCGGAGACTTGGCTGAGACCCGGGTTACATTTTCGTATCCCCGGTTTTTCCTGTCTCCGGGATGACAGGAGTGACGGCTATGCCGGAACTCTCATACTGATTAAGTGCTGTATTCCTTACACACAAATCCCTTTACCTTCTTACAGTGATAATTTTAATATAGTGGCCGTGAAAGCTCTAGATATCACTTTCGTATCTATTTATATTCCCCACCCAGAACCTGCCTGTATTCTTGAATTGAGTAGCATCCTGTCATCTCTTTCCCCTCCCATTTGCGTGATGGGTGACTTTAATTGCCATCATAATTTGTGGGGTTCTCATACAACAGACTCTACTGCCCCATATGTTGTTGACCTGGTGGATGATTTAAACTTGTGCATATTGAATAATGGCTCCCCAACTCGCAGGGTTTATCCAGACCAAAACCCAAACAGTGTAGTTGACCTCACACTATGCTCCCCAAACCTAACAACCAGAATGAACTGGTCCACTCTTAGTTCTTCTTATGGAAGTGATCATTTTCCCATTCTGCTATCTGTCATCACTCAAACAGTCCCAGTCAAACAATTTTGTCCTCTCCTGAAGCATAAAATATCCAAAGCTAACTGGGATGAATTTGTTTCACATACTAACTCTGGTGTACACAGTCTCCCACCCCCTGGTGTAATCGGCCCACAATCATCTTATGCAGCATTTTCGTCCATCCTAGTTGATTCTGCAAATAAGTCTATTCCATTAAAAAAATCTCCCAAGGACATGATTTCATCCCCCCCATGGTGGGACTCAGAGTGTTCCTTGATGGTTACTAAGAGAAAAGAAGCTGAACACTCTTACTCTCTAAATATGAACAGGGATAACTTTATTAATTACCAAGATGTTTCTGCCCAAACCAAAAGACTACTATCGAAGAAAAAGAAAGATGGCTGGCAGCTTTTTTGTAATTCTCTCTCCCCCAGATCTCCCCCGTCATTAGTCTGGAGAAATATTAAACGTTTTCGTGGCTCATTTACAGATAACACATCCTTGAATATAGATCCCACATGTGTAGAAAAATTTGCTAGTAATTTGGCTCCTCCCTGGGTCCCAACTAGAGAGGAAGCTAACCCTGAGGTAGCCTCTCTACCTCTAAACCTGGATAGACATGAGTTTGACAAACCTTTCTCTATGGACGAACTTTCTTTGGTCATAGACCACCTTAGAGATTCTACCCCTGGGTCTGACGGAATCCCTTACAGCTTCTTGCAAAAATCTGGCCATTACTCAAAAGAATATTATCTTGATATAATTAATTCTATATATCTATCAGGTATTATTCCTGAAGAGTGGAGATGTCAGACTATTCTCCCAATCTTAAAGACAGGTAAAGACCCGTCACAGGCTTGCAGCTACAGACCCATAGCATTAGCTTCAACTTTGTGTAAGGTTATGGAGCATCTTGTCAAGAACAGGCTTGAGTGGTTTCTCGAGAGCCAGAAAATACTTTCACCTTCCCAGTATGGCTTTAGGAAGGGCGTTGGTACAATGGATAGTCTAAGTTACTTTTCAACTGAGATCCGCCTTGCCTTTTCCAAAAATCACTTTCTCTTAGGTGTCTTTCTTGACATTGCATCAGCCTATGATAATATCCTTCTTCCAATACTCAGGCAAAAAATGCACCAGCTGAGTGTCCCAGTGAAGATGACAAACTTCATTACAAATCTTCTCTCTCATAGATACATTTCTGTTAGAGTTAATGGATCTATAGTATCTTCCCGTACAGTCTGGAAAGGCCTTCCTCAAGGATCTGTATTAAGCCCCTTGCTCTACAACCTTTACACTACTAACCTTGATTCAACAGTTAACAGCTTTTGCTCTATTCTGCAATATGCGGATGATATTGCACTTTTATACTCCGGTGACTCTATAGATAAAGCTACAAGTAGAATGAATTCAGCCTTGTCATACCTTAGTGATTGGCTAACAGACCATGGACTTTCATTATCCACACCCAAATGTTCCTCCGTATTGTTTACAAGAAAAAGATCCATCCCAACTTATTCTATCTTTATAAACGGTGATCTAGTTCCCCAAGCAAATAAAGTTAAATTTTTAGGTGTCATTTGGGACTCTAAACTGTCAGGAACTGCCCATCTTACTTATGTAGCTGAAAAATGTGAACGTAACATCAACATACTACGCTCCCTATCAGGAGTTTGGTGGGGCTCTCACCCATTCTGCCAAAAAATTCTATACAATGCATTGATCCGAAGCCACTTCGACTATGGTTCCTTTCTCTTAGAGCCTTGTAACAAGCAAGCTATTTCTGTCTTTGACAAAATCCAGTCAAAATGCCTTCGCATTATTATCGGAGCAATGAAATCATCTCCTATCAATGCCATGCAGTTAGAGTGTTTTGAGCCTCCCCTGTCTCTCAGAAGGCAATTCCTTTGTGACAGATTTGTGTATAATATTGCCCACTTGTCATCCCATCCTCTTTTCCCTAAACTCAGAGAACTCACTGAAGCCACCTCCACTACAGCCTACTGGACCCATAAAAAGGTTCCTTGCCTTGTCAATAGCTACCTAAAACTCACTAACTGTACATCCCCCCTCTACAAATCACCTATGAATCCTCTCTTCGTAGTCCCCTACTCGGCCCTCACTTTCAATCCTAGAATAATCTTAGATTTTGGAGCCATGAAAGACGACCCTTTTGCAGATGCGATTGTCAATAGGAGATTAGCCACAGACTTCGTGGATTACCTGGTGATGTATACAGATGCATCCAAATCATCCGTAAGAGAGTGTGTTGGTTCCTCAGTCTGGATCCCCAAATATAGAGTAATATTGAATTTTAGGTCCCCTCCTGCCTTTTCAATTTTTTCTGGAGAATCTGTAGCTATTCTGGAAGCTGCTACTTTTGCATTCTCTCATAAGTTTAAAAAAACATTAATTCTGACAGATTCCCAAAGTTGTCTACAAGCTATCGCGTCCAATCCATTCCATGCCAAGATAAAATATCCTATCATCCTCAACATCAGGTTGATTCTCTCTCAAGCAGCTAGTGATGGTTTAGACTTCACTTTGGCCTGGGTCCCAGGTCATTCTGGCATCAGGGGAAATGAAATTGCTGATCAACTGGCCAAGGAGGCTATTCAATCAGGCCTGCCAATACACAATGAGATATTCTCTTATGACCTACGTGCTACTGCCAGAGTGGACTTGATGTCCAACTGGGACAGTGCATGGGCAAGATCAAAATGCTATAAAGGCAAATACTATGCCAGCATACAGGAAACAATTCCAACTAAACCTTGGTTCTTTCGTTTCCGTGATTCCTGTAAAGATATAACTTCTACAATATGTAGACTCCGTCTGGGCCATGCATGCACCCCCGTTCATCTTGCTAAATTGAGAATTCGTGATTCCTCTATTTGCGAATGTGGCCTTGATGAAGGAACTATTGATCACATCTTCTTTTCTTGCCCCAAGTTAACATATTCTTTGTATGACACCCTGCCACCAGACATACCTCGTCCTACTAATATGCAATGCCTCCTCGCTTTTGTCCATACCCCTTTTATTAAAACTCTTGTTGCTTTTATTGCCGCCAATAAAATTAAGCTGTGAATTATTTTATGTTAATCATTTATGTTGAACCCTCTTACCCTCCCCTATATCTGTAGATAGTTATATATATGTGCATAGCATTAGCTTCTAACTCATATCACTGTAGTTGTGTAAGTTTATTGTACTAATCTTTGTGTTTGTTTTGTTTTAGATCTCTCAACGTGTAATTGACCTAGGTACCGGACAATCTTCATTTTGTGTCTCTCCCATGACTGACTTGATATTGGCAGAATCCGTACCAACGGGAAAGCCACTGAATTAAAATAATAATAATAAGAAACGTGTACCAAATTAGTATCTTTCAGACTCAAATGTCATCTCTTATAAGTTCGAAAATGTATAGATGATAAAAATTGCTCCTATTCACACAGACTGTATGCAGACTGCTTAAGAAAACGCACCCTTTAAGTCAAAATACGCAAAAAGTAAGACTAAAACGTACTTTATAAACAGAACTATGATACCGATCTCATCAATCGAATCCAAATAACAAGTCTCCTAAGACTTTTTATATAGATTTTTAAATGACTCTTATTGTGGTTAAATTCGTTTAAAAGTATTTAAATAGTTTGGTGTAAGCGCACCTTAAGGGAGCGAGCACACTGAGACCGGCCGCACCGGGCTGGGGCGACCCGCATTGCAATGCCACACATTTCTGTATTTCTTCCCAAATGTTATTCTCCTTTGTTGATCATCGTAACGTGGATTTTGCAAATCATATAGCGCTTTGTAGCCTTGAACTAAAATTATTAATCATTTTTCATCCATAATTAGGTGATTTTATCTATATGTATATACATATAATAAAACCGGAGGAAAGTCAATGTATGTCCGGGGTAAACTCAAAAAGTACTGCATGGATTTACTTCAAATTTTGCATGAATATTACTAACAGGTCGGGTCAACATATAGGCTACATATTATCACGCTATCACCTACAGGAGAGGAGCTGTGCGGAGTAAACGAAGTCCGCGCGGACGAAGTTGCGGGCAACAGCTAGTAAATTAATATTTAAAACACGCAAGAACATGTGCGCGCAATGCCGCATGCCATCGCACACTGGCGCACTTCGGTGTGGGTCACATCGCATTCGCTCTCCGTAGCGTGCGATACTTCATATAAAATGTATGAAAAATATGATCTAGGCGCATTTTTATAATATCACCTCAGTATGCTCGGTCCTTAAAGGTGATGTTAAAGTAAGCATTTGAATACTTCTTTGCCTACACACTTGATACTAAGCAAATTGTTACCGAAACAAGGAAAAATAGGTATTAATATAACATATTTGCATGAACTAGGAACACGTGGACCAAGTTCTAAATTTAGCTACACTGTCACTTACACTGTCCAACCAATATTGTGCTAAGTGACAAATATTCACTTATGCGAATCACCCACATCACAAGACAATATTTTATTCCAACAAAACCATTCTCAAAGTGACAAAAACAAATGAATCGAATGTAATCAGTCCCGCTGATAGCCGATTGTAGTAGACACTTGCTTTGATTCGATTTCACTTAAAGACTTATTATTGTAGATCAATTGTTATAGGATAAGACATCTCTTCTTGTATGAAATGATGTAGGTACTTGACAGATAGCAGAAATGTTTCTTTCCTTAGGTAAAACGTAAAAAGCTTTTGTTCAACTAATATAGGATTATAGGATTCTGTATTCAATTCCGAGATATTTTTTTTGTTTGAGAGGACAATATGGTATAACTACCCTCCCAAACAAAAAATACCCCGTGTGGTTCCATTTTAATTTGGTCAAGAACTGATTCAGGGTTATGTCTGGTAACTGGAAAAAGGTTTTATGATTTACTAGCTGTTGCCCGCAACTTCGTCCGCGCGGACTTCGCTTACTCCGCACAGCTCCTCCCCGTAGGTGATAGCGTGATAATATATAGCCTATATTTTGACCCGACCTGTTGGTAATATTCATGCAAAATTTGAAGTAAATACATGCAGTACTTTTTGAGTTTACCCCGGACATACATACAGACAAACAGATAAACAGACAAACAGACAAAAATTCTAAAAACTATATTTTTGGCTTCGATATCGATTATAGATCACAACCCAAGTATTCTTTTAAAAAAATATTCAATGTACTGTTTTGACTTTCCTACGATTTTATTATATGTATATAGATTATTTTCTCTATCGTCTGAGGTCTATCGTCTATCTATCTAAGGGAAGTCGGTTGCTGCAATTTCACTCCGTTAAAATTATGACAATAGTTTTTCTGCGTTGTAGTTGATGCAACAGAATACAATATTATTATTATTAAATAAATAATATAAGTTTAGAAAATGCTCTTAGAGTACGCTGACTGACTTTTTTTATACGATTGCATAGCAATAGGGATGGGAGTTATAGCTGCTTTTATTTCACTATCACGTCGTGAATTCATTTGTTTTTTGTCACTGCTTTATCATGCGTGATAAATCACGACCATATTTTATTAGGGACGAATATTGCCACAGTGGGTGCATTTTATTCCGTCTGTTGCATGTCGCAGTGATAATGATATAGAGTTATTTATACGATTACAGTTTATAAGTGATTAATAAAGTGAAATAACATAAGACTGAAAAAATCCCTCTTCTAGCTGGTGGCACGGTCTCGCTCAAATGTTATTGCTTTGTCTCTTTCGCACGATGGAATTCTGCGAATTATAAGCTTAAGTAGTAGCTTGGCCCGCGTGATATTAAATCGCGCTCGCGTTATATGTAACAGACGGTTTCGATGCATATAACTGGTGTAGCACCTGAATTATGTTATAACGAGTGATATAACCAGTGATGCGTGAAATGTGTCATGCCTACATAGCAAACAAGCCGATGGCTCTCTTGATGCAAAGACAAGCTATGGTCTCGATAGGATTCATATATAAAAAAATTATCAGAATTAGTATTATCTTAATTTAAAAAAGCAAAGAAATTTTATTACACAATTTGTGACAGTCAAGCAGTCAAGCAACTTTATTGTACACTTTTTCCCTCGCACTTTTCATCGTGTAGCCAATTGCCTAGATATCTTCTCACTGGTACGATAAGAAGAGAGATTACTTATATTTTTAGGCAACTATTTACTATAGGTATGTTGTCTGATGTGATGATATGCCAGATGTTCGTAGATGAAGATCACTTACCATCACGTGTGCCTCTTACCTGTTACTACATCTTCTATAATAAAATCATGACATAATGTTTACTTGTTTGCAATAGGTACCTTTTCAATAAAAAAAGACAATAGGAAAAAATCTTCACGCCCATATCCCCGGAGAGGTAGGCAAAGGTACACAACAAATGCACCCACGATCAGCCGAAGATACCTAGTCCACAATGTGATAGGTGGCAAGCCTATCGCCAACCGGGTACTTTTCCAATCCCGGGTAACCGTGTTTTTGCCAGAAAACTGAAAAAAACACATTTTTTTAATTGATCAACCCGGGAATCGAACCCGGGACTCATGTGGTCAACTCCGATACCGGACCACTAAACCACAGAGGCGACAAATAATGATTTAAAAACTAAATCACTCAAGTAAAACAGAGGATGTCAGGTAGTCACACGGTAAAAAGATTTATCAAAGATGCCTTATAACACCAATCTCAAGAAAAACTATGCATCAAGGTTAATTGTCTTACGTCAGAACTTTAATGATAGGTTATGTACCTACACTAAATGGGATCGTCCGAGGTCAGAGCTATTCTTCTGCCGGCTCCTACACGTAATAAAATCAAGCCCGTATAAATAGTTCCGAAACTATTTAAAACCATGATTCATCTATTGTTATTGCAATATAATTTATATATTTATCTATTATTTCAGCGATAAACACCATGCATTTTAATTCTACAACTGTCACCGTTGACTCTTGGTGAAACTATATTTCAATAGCATGAAAATTTGACAAATTTGCCCTAAAACGGGGAAAGTATTATTTGACACGATTTTTACCCAATAACCCTAGGGAAGTCTCTTAAGACTGAAAGCACAAAGCTGACAATTAAAAAGTGCCGTCCTATCGCCATCGTACTTGCTTCTTATGTTTCGAGTAAATCGCACCTAATGTTTTTTTTGTTCTCCAAAAGAAACTGGTGAGAATGTTTTAAATAATTCAATATTATATCATATGTACTTATGATTATATTCTTATATGTATAATGACTTTACGGATGAAGTTACATATAACCGACAAATTAGTAATATTTGTAATGACTAGTAAACAATTGTATAATAGGATTGAGCATATCCATCGTAAT
Organism: Apodemia mormo; assembly: GCA_036924255.1. Classification (NCBI taxonomy): domain Eukaryota; kingdom Metazoa; phylum Arthropoda; class Insecta; order Lepidoptera; family Riodinidae; genus Apodemia; species Apodemia mormo. Next base: position 23,347,385 of record JAUPFN010000007.1, on the reverse strand, counting down.
AACAGCATACAAACTATATGGACGACAAACAAATCTATGCGCGGGCGAAGCTGCGCAAGTCAGCTAGTATTTATATAATAATAATAATATAAAAGAACCTTCACGCCCGAATCCCCGAAGACGTAGGCAGAGGTACAACAAGTGCACCCACGATTAGCCGAAGGTACTTAGAGCCATGATATGATAGGTGGTAAGCCGCCTATAGCCATTTACAACCAAGCACCTATTTAATCCCAGGCAACGTTGTTTTTATCGGAAAACTGAAAAAAAACACATTTTGAATTGTGCGCCCCGGGAAATCGAACCCGGGACCTCATGCGGCCAACTCCAACACCGGAGCAGTAGACCACAGAGGCGATCGGCACTGAACAACTGGATGGTCACACGAATTGATCTAACCCCAAAGTAAACAAATTATTTGCTTGTAAAATGTGTTATGGGTGTTAATCAAAGATTAATACATCATAATACATATAAGTACATACTTAAATATATAAATGTACTTACTCTGGAATCGCTAGAGGATAAACCACTCGCAATTGCGTTAATGGGCCTCCAAATATCTGGGGTACCAATCAAGCCGTTCTTAAGATCGTTTTGAAATAATTTCGAATCAAAATTCCAAGTGGCAGCCCCGATTGTCCTTCGTTTCTCTAAAATCGATTTCTGTGCTGTAGCTTCTGCTTTCGTCGACTTAAAACTACTGAACGTTTTCTCAAATAAACCCGTTTTAGGTTTTGTTTCATTTTCATTTGACTGCTTTGATCCAGATTTAGATTCCAATATTTTGGCACTTTTTCTCCTATCTACGTCTTGTTTTGGAGATTCTAATATCGCATAAATCGTTAATGACAGAAAGTGTCCTGCAATTAAACTTTGTAGAGCGACTTTGTCTGAGTATTTTTTTACGTCCTTTGGTTTTATTTGAAATTTAAAATCTTCATTCCATACTGGCCAAGAAGTTTCTTGTAACGTAGTCTCATATTTGCTATCCCCGGGGAAAACTTTGACCTGAAATAAAAAATCAACATCAAAACTGTTACCAATAAACAAAACAATAAAAATCTTATTAAACTCGAGATTAATTGGCAAACTTTTTAATACATACACTTTATTTACTAGGAATTAAGAAGGACAACAAGGGTACGGAACGTGGGCCAATTTATATTTTAACTTAAAAATATATTGAACAAATCAGGAGAAGCGCGTAATTTATTTTCTCCAGTGTTTTCTCAAAGCTTATTGGCTTACATGAAATTCATATTATACATTATTGATATCTAATAAAGAATTCCTTTGCCCCTTCGTGCAAAGAATTCATCTCTTTGAAGAATAGATCACCTGCCGTTCTGATAGGCAGTTCGTGAGAGATGAACGATTGGCTATACGAGTCATTACCATCGTTGCTACCAGGTGGTAGGGTTTTGCTCTCGCCCGGGTCTGATACCACTGCCTTACCTATTCCTGTCACAACTCTTATCCTTGTCGTGTTTCGGTTTGGAGGTTAAGGTAGCCGGAACATATGCATGTAGCATTATGACCCCGCCTCGAGAATATCAACGCACCATTTATATCTTTGATTTCTATTAGCGATAAATGCGGTACCCACTGAACCTAAAACGTCAGTGTCATTATTGCCACAAAACATTAACATCCGTGTAATGGTAATGAATTGCTACAAGCAAATGTTTTCTGGTTGCCATGTGTTTCAAACCGGAACACGATAGTGACGCACTGACGCTATAGCGGTAGGAATAGCTAAGGCGGTGGACCAAACTCGGGCGAAACGTCGCGTAACACTAAAGGTCATGATTGTAACGAAATGTTCAGCATTCGCTCGCCTTCCACGAGCTGCCTGCTGTATTGTTAAATAAAATTGGTAAAGTGCGTGTTGGGCCACGCGCAATGTAGGGTTCCGAAGTTGCCCATCGAAATGCGGACTAAGAAAAAGGCTTCTATAGTTTCATATTACGATCATTTAAGTTATTCAACGTCAATATACATATATCCGCACCATAGGTTCACTGCTTACACTAACTTCTCTGAGTACATTTTATAAGTTGTTCTACTATTACTCAAAAACTTGTAAGCCTTCTAAGCAGTAATAGTTTTCCTTTTAACTTCATTATATTTACTACTACCATGATTCTTTCCCACGCCCAAAACCAACCGTTTAGCCTGCAGAAATCCCCCTTCTGACTTGACTCTAACAAAAATTAGCACTTAAAAGCTTTATATTTTACAACCTAGTCTACTTATATTCTATATATGTACTATATATGTACGCGTTTTTGACCCGTTTATATATTTTTAAAAATGCGCGTTATATATTTTTAAATAGACCGCGTTAGTTTAAAAATTCATATAACAAAAACAAAATTAAGATAACTTCGGCTTGTGGAAATTGTCAGATTATATTTTTTCGTTATTCTTACATCATTTACTATATAATATTCTCCGTGTTGGTTTCGGGCTCCTTTGAAGAATAGACCAACTGCCGTTCTGCCAGGCAGGTCGTAAAAGGCGACCGATTGGCTATACGAATCACTACCATCGTGGCTACTAGGTGGTAGAGTTCTGCATTGTCTCGCCCGGATCTGGTACCACCGCCTTATCTATTCCTGCCGCAATAGCGTCAGTGCTTGTCGCTGTCGTGTTCCGGTTTGGAAGGTAAGATAGTCGGTAAACTTATACATGTGGCATTAGACCTCGCCATAAGATAGCAACGCACCATTAACACCTTTGGTGTCTATAGGCGATGGTTGACTCTTTCAATCAGGAGACCCATCTGCTTGTTTGCTATCTTATAACATAAAAAAATAATAATAAAAGAGAATTAAGACGCGTTCGAGAAAACAACGTTTTCTCTGCAACTTTGTGACCCTCCCACTCCCTTACGCTACACTTGAATTGGCAGATTTTCCAAATTTTAGGTGAAAATTAACCCGTCATACCTTCATCTGACGCGATTTAGTGTTACTATGGCACAGATTTTTTTTAAAACATTTTTTTTATCTGTAGTTTTTTCCCACCATTGAAATAAAAAACTTTATATAACCTTTTATTTTTCCTATAATTTAATCTACAAAATCCAATAGGTCCCTACGACCCAAGTCTAGGTCGAGTAAGTACCCATTTAGCATCTTGGGCTCCCCTACTATAATGATATAAATACACCGCAAAAAATTGTGAGGCCGAACATTCGATATTCGGTCATAGGCCTGGCCGGATATTCGGAATTCAGCAAAATTACTATTCGTGGCATCTCTAAACAGTTATGTAGATCATGTCAATGTGCCGTAAACAACGTGCATACGCTTTACGGTTCTTTAACAATAGCGATATTACTAATATTTCACTATCAATTTTATACATACGTTAAGTACCGATAAAAGGCGTTAAATGCAGTGACTGTGTTCAATATGCGATAGTATAATTTGATCTCTTATCACCATTATATATTTTTTACCTCGATTTGTGTAATGTAATAAAAAAATAAATTTCAGTGCAATATTTTGTAACATTAGGATGTTAGAAAATAACAAATGATGATTTATGATATTTGATAATAGGTAAATATGATTGCCTACACAGGCTTCTTAGATTGCTATAGTAGTTCGATTCCTGCAAAGAAATGATGTTTTTTCAATTAAAAAAATATCTCATCGTTTTCAAAAACTGCCCCACTTGCCCCTGCTGGTTATAGGGATAATATAATAGGGACACTATTGTTTGTCCTGACCGATACTTTTACACGTACACGTACGCAAACTTTACAGTTTTTCAAGTGTGAAGTTAGCTCCCATCATTTTGAAAATCAGTTTTGAGCTATTTTACCAACAGAACTATTTCTAAAAAATGATATTCCAGAACTATGTACCTACGAGGTGATTAGAATTCACGTTGTTTTTCAACCAGCTTCCCAAAATATGAGGTTATCAATTTGTATGTACATTAGTGACTGTACAAGCATTGACGCTATTGCGGCAAGAAAATGTACCTTATGGCTTATACGTATACGTATACGTACCTACTACAGTTTATATATATATATATATATATATATATATATATATATATATATATATATATATATATATATATATATATATTCAAAGGAGGCTCGGACCAACACGGGGAATGTGATACACTTAGCCAAGGCTCGCTTTCTACAACTTGCCTTGCGGGACAGTGAATGTTTCATTCTTCCAAACGGGCCTGGACGAACTTAGGAAAGATTACATTGTGCCTTTTCCAGAATTGGTAAGGCCCCGGATACACTTTGATTAGGGCGAGTGCGAGTGTTTAATGCAGGTGCTTAGTATTAAGCAAAAAAAACGTATAGACAGCCGTTGATTAGTGCGAGTGATTAGTCACCAGCGTAGTAAAGTGAATAGACACTGATTACTAATCACTCGCACTAATCAACGGCTGTCTACACGTATTTTTTTTGCTTAATACTAAGCACCTGCATTAAACATTCGCAATAATCAAAGTGTACCCGGGAGCTTAGCTAAATAATAAATTGATAATAATTTTACACATTGTAGTAACCTACAAAGTTGTACAGTAATAAAGAAATATCGGGTCACGAAAACCCATTAAAGTATAATTTTACTATCTCGTATACCGATCTATTGAACACACATTGTTAAAGGTTTAATATTATGAAAATAGAATGCGAGATCTTTATTGGAGGTTGAATATTACGAAAATTGAACGCGGGATCCCTATTTAAGGTAGAATATTATGGAAATAGAATGCGAGATCTCTATTTAAGGTTGAATATTATAAAAATAGAATGCGAGATCCCTATTTAAGGTTGAATATTATGGAAATAGAATGCGGGATCCCTATTTAAGGTTGAATATTATGAAAATAGAATGCGGGTCCCTATTTAAGGTTGAATATTATGAAAATAGAATGCGGGATCCCTATTTAAAGTTGAATATTATGGAAGTAGAGTGCGAGATCCCTATTTAATCTTGAATATTATGGGAATAGAATGGGAGATCTCTGTTTAGAAATGTGCCCTTTATTGGTCCGGACCCCTTTGAAGTGTATGTAGTCCGTCTGCCATGCAGTTTATAAGAGGCGAACGATTAGCTATGCGAGTCACTACCAAAGTGGCTACTGGGTGGTAGAATTCTGCATTGTCTCACCCGGGTCAGATCTCTTCGTCTTACATATCTGCGCCGCAATAACGTCAGTGCTTTTCACTACCGTGTTCAAGTGGCATTAGACCTCGCCACAAGATAGCAATCAAAAGTTCGATGTTTTATCGATGATGAAATAATCGACGACTTTATTACAACACTAGCTGCTGCCTGCGACTTCGTCCGCGCGGACTTCGTTTACTCCGCACAGCTTCTCCTCTGTAGGTGATAGCGTGATAATATGTAGCCTATATGTTGACCCGACCTGTTAGTAATATTCATGAAAAATTGGAAGTAAATCCATGCAGTACTTTTTGTGTTTATCCCGGACATACATACAGACAAACAGACAAAAATCCTAAAAACTATATTTTTGGCTTCGATATCGATTGTAGATCACGCCCCAAGTATTCTTTTAAAAAAATATTCAATGTACAGTTTTGACTTTCCTACGATTTTATTATATGTATATAGATTATATGAGTTGTGAACTAATGGCGTGACTGATATATTAGTATTTGCTAAGATATTAGTAATATTTAAAGGATTCGTGTATTAGTAATCTGGCGAACTGTAATCCATACTAATATTATAAATGCGAAAGTAACTCTGTCTGTCTGTCTGTCTGTCTGTCTGTTACGCTTTCACGGCCAAACCACTGAACCGATTTGGATAAAATTTAGTAGAAATATAGTTTGAGACCCGAGAAAGGACACAGGATAGTTTTTATCCCGGAAATCCCACGGGAACGGGAACTATGCGGGTTTTTATTTTAGACATTTTTCCACGCGAACGAAGTCGCGGGCACAGCTAGTATGCTAATATTTCATATTCGCCTAGTCTCTATAACGGCTATCCAAAATGAATCGGATGATATCATTCGGAATAGTTCGGATTCACTGGGTTGGCGGCGCCCGTCGGATTCGCGAAAATATTTGAATATTTTCACGATACGCCGCGCCGTACGTACGAATGAGACAGACGTATTTCCTGCAGTATCAGTATCAGAGCTATTACCTTTGCTTTAAGGTTCAAATTACAGTGAAATATTAGTTAATACTGATATATTAGTTAAGATATTATAATATTTCAAAGTGAATATATTAATATCACGTAATCTTGTGAAATATCGGTATTAACCAAATGAATTAAAAGACAGACAGACAGACAGACAGACAGACAGAGTTACTTTCGCATTTATAATATTAGTATGGATAGTACAAACTACAATCATCATATCATAATTCATAATCCATACTAATATTATAAATGCGAAAGTAACTCTGTATGTCTGTCTGTTACGCTTTCACGGCCAAACCACTGAACCGATTTGGATAAAATTTGGTACAAATATAGTTTGAGACCCAAGAAAGGACATAGGATAATTCTTATCCCGGAAATCCCACGGGAACGGGAACTACGCGGGTTTTTATTTTAGAATTTTTTCCACGCGAACGAAGTTGCGGGCGCAGCTAGTACAATCATAAATTTACAAGTCCTCACCCTTACGGAAGGAACTCTGTCAAAAATACTATACAACGTCTTGCCCGGGTTGGGTAACATTTTACATGTACCAAAACATATATGAGACATCTCATTATGCTTCCGATACCGCGATTGAATTCCAATCAGCGCCATCTATGTGGCCGTTAAGATATGTAGCTGTTGAAAACTAATACTTGGGAAGCAACTATTGAATGGTGTTGTTTAGTAACAACTTACAAGAATATGGGTGGATTAAAGGCCCCCCTTTTCGAGGGGGGGCATTGGGGTCATGTCCCCCTCTAGACAGAGGACCCCCATCAAGAGCGGATTCAGAAAGTGATGGGGGGTCATGACCCCCCCCCCCCCCCTCCGGCAGGGGTCTAGGTATGGATTTATTAGGATTAGTTAAAGATTAGAGCCTATCATGACTGAACCTTAAATATGTGCCCCCCGAGCTGAAGACTGAATCGGCCCGTGTATATGTGACCCCCCCCCCCCTGAACCGAAAACTGGATCCGCCTTTGACCCCCATAGACAAAGTTTATCGTTTGCCTTTTGCGAACTGCAAGGCAGAAAGGTAGAAGCGGTCCATTATTCGAAAGAGCCCCCGAACAACACGGGAAAAAAAAGTTTATTTTTTCGTTTGACACGTAAAAAAAAAGTAAAAAAAAGACACGTACTTACTATTTATTTAATTTTTAAGTCATTTAAAACTGCGCTATTCTAACTCCTAAGCATTTTAGCCGTCTTTTCGAATACAACTGGTACACCTTTATTTAAACAAATCCAAATTATAATCTATAAAGTCATCGTTAACATAATAAAAATTATAGATAAAATCCATTATTAACAAATCAATTTTACAGGTAATTAAGACAAAATAACTTAAAGATCACCGAAAATAAAAATCTTTTGTCAGTACACATCAACACCAACATTTTTAATGAAACGCGCAGAAAACGCAAGAGCGAATAAAAAAGTTAGGTATAATAAGAACAGAGACTAGGTAATATAATCATATCAGTCTATGATAAGATTGTGTTCATGTTAATAAATGCAAAAAAAGGTAATGATAATGCAAAAATAAAGAGATATAACTTTACTATACATAAAACTTATTATAATAAATTAGTAATTACCACTAATTTAAAAAAATATTTGTATAAAAAATGTTTAATTTCTCAATAATAAGGTATGTATATTGCAGAGCAAGTCGTAGGCAACATTTATACATATTTGTAGTTTAGGAGATTGTGTTGCATAATTTTAGATAGGTAGGATCGAAGTGTCAAATCGATTTTTCAGAACTGAATACAAACAAAAATAAGTAATTTTTAATGACCGAACTAATTTGTCTGTAAGAAAATACAAATGAGCAACGAAAACAATTTTACTAAATAAATATTTATATAACCTTCTAAGTAATATAATACGTCTGTTATGACACATATTTATATGGTCAATATGTCCCAGCTGACAGCTCCCACACTTATTACTGTCATACATGTGAATACGTCTGTTATGACACCTATTTATATGGTCAATATGTCCCAGCTGACAGCTTCCACTCTTATTACTTTCATACATGTGAATACGTCTGTTATGACACCTATTTATATGGTCAATATGTCCCAGCTGACAGCTCCCACACTTATTACTGTCATACATGTGAATACGTCTATTATGACACCTATTTATATGGTCAATATGTCCCAGCTGACAGCTCCCACTCTTATTACTGTCATACATGTGAATATTTATGAGGACAAATGAATTTTTCAGTTTAAAATTACTCTTTCACACTAAAACTTTTCCAAGATTCAGCTATTGTTGAGTATAGCGCTATGTGACTCTCCTGGGGATATTTTAGTTACGAAGTAAAATGTGCATAGATTAGGTGTTTTTCATTACTCTGCCCACGTGTTTGTAACTGTGGTAAAAGTGGGAGGATATTATTGTACCGCTGGGCTTCTATTTTCCTGAACTTCGCTGTGTTTGTTTTATTATTTACATTACCTTTCTTGGTTTGATTGCATTACAAAAGTCACACCGTACAAGTGTTTATATTTAAAATAATCGTTGTGACGTACTTTCACCAAACGCGGACGATGGAGAATATAAATTATATGTAAATTATTTGAAAATATTCGTCGTGCAGAATCAACTGTTATGCAGACTATCATAAGCAAGAAAACAAGTTTTTGGAATAGCCCTGTCAGGTTCATGTACTCGTAGCTACCTATAAAGAAATCACTACGAACAGATGAGTTTAACCTTGATCTTCAATATATTGGTTGCGCGCAGGTTATGGATAGTGAATAGCGTCATTATTGTCACTATCTATTGTTGTTATTATCAAAGGAAACCATCATTTTTTTCGGGAGCGTTTTACCAATTTACCAAAAAGGAGGTTCTAATTCGGTTGTATTTTTTATGTTTGAAGATATCAGGACTCGGTCATTTATAAACCAGTTTAGAAAACTCTTTTTTGCGTTTCTACGTAACCTAAATTATCTTATGTCATTGACTTATTGTGCGGTAGCCCGTACAAGGATATTAAGTATACCTACTTCCCATTTAGCACATTTATTATTTATTTATATATAAACCATCAGCAAATTTACACGTGAAGATAATACATATTAAGCATTAAGCATTAGGGACTAAGTTTACATACGATTTGTCTTAAAGGTTAAAAAGTTACAGCAGGGTTCCAGAAATACAGGAAATTGAAAATAAAGTTCAATAACAATCAGTTAGAAATCATAGGATATAGAACATAAAGGAGTACCGTGCTCATCATCAAATTCGACAGTAACTTTTACATTACGATATTCAGGTAATTCGAATATTCCAATACCACAGATGTTCCCGAATATTGTTCATGTTCTCATAAGAATTGAAGAATCCGTTACGTTGTCATAGCATTACACCTCACCATCCCAAAACAAAAGGAATTATCGAAATCGATTTGCGTGATACTAATATATACATTGATTTGTCGTGAACATACATATGTTTGAACAAATTTATGGATTTGATAGATTTTCTTATGAGATTTATATTTTATTTTTAATTTAAAATGGGATCAATCCGCTCTTCAAATATCAAAAGAAACGTCAAATTCAGTTTACATTTACTATTGAATTTTAGTGAACATACACACGAATGTACTCATTTAGTGAACATATACAATGTACCTAACATTATAATCTAACGGTACTGACAATTTCACTGCGACGTATACATAGTTCTAGGTAATTGATTGTTGACAGTTGATTATAATTATTTCGGCTGCTTACGTAATACGAAGGATACCTACCAGCTGAATTAGCACCAACATTGACAAACTGTTGACCGGTCATTGACAAACTGTTGACCGGTATCATAAGTGTCTTCGCCTAATCGTGGGTGCACTTGTTGTGCCTCTGCCTACTTCTTTGGGGATACAGGCGTGAAGATAATCCCCATTTTTGCTATTGTTTTGCGTACAATAGAGAAATATAAAGGATTCGATAATGAAGCATGAAAATCAAAGGATACTAATTTTATAAATTAAATACACACTTCCTTTTTTTATATTACAATGTAGTACATACATATTTATATTTACATTCGTCTTTATTTAGTCGCCTTGTAGTTCAACCATACATCATTTTCAAGTCGGCATAATATGCGCCCGTAACAAGATTGTTAAAAAAATTATATGTAAACTTGAAACAACGCGCATAACAAATTGATCTACACAATTGAAGCGTTTTACAAATGAGTACATTCGAAACTTTTAACATCAACAGCGCCAATCAACAAACCGGTAGATCGTTTTGTAGGTTAGGTACTCGGGGCCCGTTTCAAACGTCAATGAAATCAAAGTCTTTAGGGCTCTGTCACGTTTTCTTACACATTATGTTGCGCGTAGCATTGTGGTTATGTGTGTAATAGCCCTAAGCAGGCAGGACGACTATTGACGTTCAGTCATGGTTGCTAATTACTTTACCAACGGTAGGTCAATTTGACTTATTAATTACATTGTGCCTGTACCTGCGTAGACAAATCTATTCGGTTTGACATAGAACAAAGACTCGTTTTGCCTCAATTGTATTATTTGATAAAATGAAAGGTTTGTACTTTATCAAATACAATTTGTATTGTTTTTCATAAACCATCGGAACTCGAATTTGCTTTTATCAGTAATAATTAACATTGTTCTACATTTTACTACACTATTACTGTCAAAGATATTTATACAAAGTCCATTTGGCTGTACCAAATTATTTTAATGCCTGTTAGTAATTTACCAAGTGTGGCGTCTGATTTATCTTCTAAATTTGTCTATTTTCTTACACTGCCTGAATATTTAATATCTACGGCCAATGACTTCCTATCTAACCGAGTTAACATAATTTGAATTAATATAAACTAACTGCAACGTACAGCCCGCTGCATTATAAAAGTTTTTAATTAATCTCGTCTGTGTGCTATTTCAGGTCATCATTTACCTGTGTGCCAAATTTCGTCCAAACCCTTTCAGTAGGTTTAGCTTGATTGAGTAACAACCAAACGTCCAGACTTTCGCATTTATAATATTAATATAGATTAATTAGCGGCTTCATCCGTTACGCCCGTCGTCTGAAAAAACGAAGTTTTTTGGCTCACCCAGTTCTAATACCCTTACCTATTCCAGCCGCAATAGCGTCAGTGCCTATCACTGTCGTGTACCTGTTTAGAGCGTAAAGTAGCCGGTAAATATATGCATGTGATATTACCATCCCGTCATACGAAAGCATCATTAAGTGTCTATAGGTGATAAACATCTTTAAATCAGGAGAGCCATCTGCTGGTTTGTTATCTTGTGATACAAAAAAAGAATGTTGCCATACGTCAATCACTGTGCCCTGACCCCTGGATGATAATGGCCATAGATAAATGGCGTGGACTGAAGTCTATCATATATTGAGGACTCAATATATGGAAAATATTTAAGTAATATTTATTTTGATGTACATTTTTACATTTACAATGGCTTTCACAAGTCCGTATAAGTATTTGGAAAAAATAAAATAGTTATTTTTACTTATAATAAAAAAAACATTAAAAACTAATTCGTGATCATATTTGTGTTTTAGCACTCACCTCATGCTTGGGAAAACTTGAAAAACTTAAAAACAACAAAGAAAAATGTCAACACATGGGATTCGTAATAATTGCACATCCACCAGTGGTTTTTTTTTAAATATTCAATTGATAGATGTTTTCAAATCGATTTTCTTAATAAAACTATCTAGAGCAGTGTGTTCACTGTGTAATGGATGACGGAGAATCACAATCAAAGAAGAAAAAGAAGTACGAATCTAATTTTGAAAATCGTGGTTAGAAAATGAGAAGTATAAAAAATGGGTGAGAAAAGTCGATGAAACTTTTTTACTTTACTACTAGAAAACATTTGTAATGTGAACTACAGTGAAATGGGATGTTGAAAAGGCTTTATCGACTAATTTCAATAGTGAAAAGCATAAGAGAAAGGTGAGAAATGTGGATACAAATTCGTTGACGAGTCTTTCTGCCAAAGAAAAATTCTTCTGAGAATATAAACGTAGCGATAATCGAAATTGCGTCAATTTATCACGAAATTTAGCACCACCACAGTTACTTAAGTACGCATGGCAGGATTAAATTAAATGTCTCTCTTTATTCCAATTGACCACTATCTCAAAAAAATCATTGTGGCAGAACCGAAGTTGAAGCTATTGTTTTGAATGTCCTAGCATGTCAAATTCAATACAGTCAACAATTCAAGACGTAACAAGATAAAATTAAAAATTCAGAAACCTCCGACACATCCTCAGACCGCCATTCTGCTACGTATGCATCATTTTAAGAGCAAACGTGAAAAAACCTTATGATCTTCGAAAGGAGATCTTGCAGTTTTAGGTTAAGGTTACCACGGTTCCTTAAACAATGAGCTTGCGTTGTTTTATTGAAAAGTACCCATAGCCTCCAGCTCCACTATGTAACCCTGTAAATCATTTTGATTCAGAGTGTACATAGAAAATATAACAAATGAGACCTCTTTTTTACTATCGATAGGTAAGCGCTTGACCTCGATCTCGCCTGATGGTAAGCTAAGATGAGGCATAACATAAAACGCACTTCCCTAGAAGGTACCTGTTCACTCTTCTCTTGAAGATCCCCAGATTGTACTCGTCAGGGAACACATACTCAAGAAGCATGTTTCAGTCCTTTGGGATTCGAATGAAGAATGTTGAGTTGAACCGCTTTGTCCAGGGACGTGGAACGTCGACCATATGACGTTGCCTAGAATCTGTGCGCCTCGACGATCGATAGAAAAACGGGGACGGCGGAATTAAGACGTGCAATTCTTGAGACCACTTCTTCTTGAAATTCCAATGTCATTTTTCGGCGCAATCTTCAGAGCCTTATCATCGTGAGAAAGATCTTATTGTAACAAATGAAATGACTCCAAACTCCACTATATTAGCAATTTCTATGTGAGTTACAATAGCACTCTTACGGCTTCATATTCAGTTCTTCGACATTATATTATGTAATGGAAAGTACACATCATAATGCTACGTTTACATGCTTGTAAGGGCTCGGCAAGCCACCACAAACTCTGAGCCTTGGCAAACCTCCACAAACGCTTGGATGCCATTTACACGCTTGTGAGTGCATTAGTGTGGTCTGGACAAGCAATCACGATGGACGCTATAATTATGTCGCCTAATGCGTTCGGCTTGACATAGGTATTTTTATTTGAAATATAAAAAAAACAAAGGTAACGAAAAAATGGAATAATGGAACCCCACCTCAGAACCATAATATACTATTACCGAAGAAATATTGAGTGCTTTAAAAAAAATAAGGGAAAAGTTTTTTCCATTTTTTTTATTTTTCAATAATAACATAAGCCTCATAAAAAAATCACTCGTAAATAGTAGGGATGGGCCGAAATTCATGGTACATTTGGTTTAATCAAATTTCGGCAACTTGAGCCGAACTTCGACATTCGGCCGAAATTCAGTTTAAATGCCGAACCTTCGGCAATAGAAAAAGTACCAACATACACATACATACATATCTTCACGCCAAATTTCTTACGTGGTAGGCAGAGAGAACCGAGTGCCATACATCACGATCCTTGCAGGCTTGTTTCGCTTCCTCCACAATCATCACTCTCTTCATACACACACGCCAGTTGCGAAGACTCTTGGCACCACCACCACCTTCGGACAGTACTCGATCAATCTGGTCATGGTACGTCAGTCTTGGTCGTCCCCGGTACCTACATCCTTCCACATTCGCATTGTATATCTGTTTTGTTAATCTTTCATCTACCATTCTTTCTACATGTCCGAACCAACGGAGCATGCCCTTTCTCATCTTTACACCGACACTTTCTTTCAAGCCTAACCTCTCTCTCACTTCCACATTATGAACCCACACTATTTGACATGTACTATTTGCACTATTTGAACTGAAATATACTATAAATACTAATATAAAGAGCAAAGATTTGTATTTTTGTATTTTTATATGTATCGAATAAACTCAAACTACTGGACTGATTTGAAAAATTCTTTCACCACTGGAAAGATATTTTAAATCATCCCCCAGTAACATAGGCTATATTATATCTTCGAAAAGCCGGCCAAGTGCGAATCGGGCTCGCGCAAGAAGGGTTCCGTACCGTCATAACAAAAAAATCGAAAAAAACGCGTTTATTGTATGAAGACCCCCGTTAATATTTTAATTTTCTTAATTTTAGTATTTGTTGTTATAGTGGCAACGGAAATACATAATTTGTGAAAATTTCTGCTTTCTCGCTATCACGGTTTATGAGATACAGCCTGGTGACAGACAGACAGACGGACAGCAGACAGCGTACGTAGGCTTACTAATAGGATTGCGTTTTACCTTTTAGATATGGAACCCTAAAAAAATTTGAAATATCTACCTGAATTTGTACAATGTACCCCAAAGTATCAAAACTTTGCCAATAATTAATCATTTTGCGTGCTCTGCGAAAACCATTACCGATATATAAAAATAATTTAAGTAAATTCGTAAACAGTGATGACGTGTCGCTCTCGATAAAGCGCCAAAATTGAGCCGAAGTTCGCCCGAAATTACAGCCCCGTTGGTCAAGTGGTTAGCGACCCTGCCTACGCAATCGACGGGGCTTGGGTTCGATTTTTTTTTTTTGATTTTCGATTTGATTCGAATTTTTCGATTTGTGTGATTTCCGGGTTTGAGTGTCTATTAAATATATTCCAGTATTTATATACGTATTTCTATGTATTAGTATCGTTGACTAACACCCATAACACAAGCAAATAATTTGCTTACTTTGGGGTTAGATCAGTAAGTGTAATTTGTCTCGTGATTATTTATTTATTCATTTAAATTTTTATTTTGACTGAATGTTTTGCCTAAGTCAGAATTCGGTTCAAACCACATTATGCCCATCTCTTGCAAAAAGTGATAAAATATGATTTTTTTATATAATAATTTAGCAAACAAGCAGATAAATCTAGTGTGTTAAGGATAACCATTCCATATAGACACCAAAGACATTAATACGGGATACCAATGCCACATGCATAATTCTACCGACTACCGGTGCCATAACCCAGGCAAGATATTTGGCCTAGTATTCATCATGGTAGTGGCCTTTTGTCTTTTACTTAGGTACTGCCTGGCAGAATAGCAGGTGGCCAAGGTAAGTTTTGATATACCTCGAGAAACGCCATTATTTTATCATTTGACCAACTCTTAATCGATACTTGGTACTTAGTATATAGCGCAGCGCAAATACGTCCGTCGCGTTTTGCGCAAGATTGTGAGCAATACTAAGTGATACTAAACTCGTGCCAGCGTGTAAATGCATCGCGAGCGCTTGGCACAAACTTCCTTTGATCTGTGTTCAAAACCGACACCCGAGTGGGTCGGCGACAAGCGTTTCCAAGCACACGCGAGCCAAGCCAAACACCTGTTTACACGCTCGTGCTTGTGGACGCTTGTGGAGGCTTACCACGCATGTAAATGGGCTAACACCCGAGCCGATCGGCGATAAGCGTTCCCAAGCACACACGAGCCAAGGCAAACACCCTGTTTACACGCTTGTGACTGTGGACGCTTGTGGAGGCTTGCCAAGCATGTAAATCCGCTATAACAAATCCATCGAGTCCGAACTTGACTATCTTATCTCTTTCTACATTCGACGCGTGAGTTTCGGTAGCACTTTATCAGTTTCATCTTCAGATCCTCGTCATCATGAACACTAATCAAAGTTAGTACTTATAGCAACAAGACTCAGTCCGAACAAGATTGTCTTGTTAAAACTCTCCATCAGAAAGTTCCAGTCCCTACATCCAGGCTACATCATGAGCTCAGTTGGATGGTGCCATATATTGCATTGTCAGTGAGCTTTCACAAGTCTGCCAAGTTTTTGTACAACGGATATCAGAAAGTCGTTAAAAAGTGGCTTGCAATGTTTGGAAAGTCTGTTATTGAAATACGAAAATTGCCAGTTAAATAGACACTGATGATCTTCGAATGAGCATTTTAAAGTATCAGTCCAAGGTTACCATGTAAATGCAATATCAATAAAGTAACAAAATGCAAAATTTAGTATTGATAAAGCCATTACAACTTACTTAATTCCTTTCATCAATTTGAAAAGAGCTGGTGATATTGAATCGACTGAACAGATTCTATTGAATCATAGCTAAGAACCATCTCGCAAAACAGAGCTTTCAATTAAAAAAACCGCAACAAAATCGGACCATCCACCTGGCCGCTACGATGTCACGGGCAGACACACAGATACACACATACACAGATTCACAGATACACAGATACACACCTGAAACTTATAACACCCCTCGTTTTGCGTCGGGGGTTAAAAAACGTCGATTGCTATCGACGCTTCAAATAAAGAATCCCAGAAAATTATCAAATAGTTATTAGATACTTTGAACAAAAGAAAGTTTTTGAGGATCCGAATGAAAAAAAACATTGAAAATGTTATAAAATTAACACGATTTAGACATAACTTTGTTGTTTACAAACAATGCATCGGAGAATTATGGTGTTCACAATTCCGTGTACCAAAATTTATGAGAAATATTCTGACACCAAAGTCGTTAAAGCAAATTGCAATTTCCATGTTCTTAACAACGCTAGGAGAAACGCCATGAAAGCTTTAATATACGATGTGGAAAACTTGATTATGGAAGTTTATGCCAAATTTTCGACCAGTGCAAAACACACCAGAAATTTGTAAACATTTTTTAAGAGTTCCAAATTGAATACAGCATAGTTTTATGACATGGGCTAACTAGATGATTAAGTTTGGGAAGAGCTGTTGACCGATTGATATTGTGCTATATCAGCGTAATTTAAAAGTCGTGATCAAGCAGTATGCCATAAAACAATAATATGGAAAGTCGTAAAATAGTGCGGCGAATCCGATGACATAGATAGAAGTTTATCGAAGATTACATTATAGGAATATTATTTATATTTTATTCATCATTACAAAAATATGCAAGAAGCCATAATAATGTTTGAAAAAAACACCGTGACTGCTGACAGTTACACCCAATATAAAAAAATTATAAGATGCTATAGAAGCTGTCGAATCACTTGATAAAAGAACTAATTAAGTTGACGTTTTCCTGTCCCAATTTTCCTTAAACTCTCCCAAAAAAGTGTCACAATATAAGAGGAAATTTTAATATATTTTAATGTGATGGTTTGCGTCCCATTTCTTTTGACGAGAAGATCATCAAGAATATCTTTCATATTACCGGTTAAATTCATCGATTAACTGGTGAATCAACAAGCGAAATTTAACCGGTAATATAAACTAAAAAAACTGAATTAAGTACCTACACGTTTTTCTGTCCCAATGTGCCTTAAGATTTCTCAAAAAAAATGACAAGTTTGATTAATCAGTTAATCAAGTAAGCGGTTTGTTATCCTTAAAAATTATAATGATTACCAGTTAATAATGAAAGTGAAAATTGCAACTCGTACACGAGCAGAATTAACCGGTTAAACTCAGAATTTATTTCTCCTGGCGCATAGCACACGCTCACTCATTCGTAAATCATCAGTAGCTCGCTTGAGCTTTTCTGCATTAACACGCTTGTATTGTATTGACTTTTAAATTAATTGGTTTATTTCGCTGAATACGAGCAGAAAAGGTAAAATACCGGTTACTGAATTTTATCGGATAAATATCGCAACCTAAACCGCAATCAATTCAGGTATGGGGTTAAGGGCCCAAACCGGTTTAGAAAAATTACCGGTTTACGACCCCTGGTAACTACAGCATTCATAACTATCGTGTTATAGACTTAAGTAGCAGTGGGTTAACTTTTGCATCTGGTATTTCAAGCGCAACTTACTACTGTGGCCTTAGATCAGAAAGTGATAATTACAAAAAATAATTTTACATGTAGCACAATGCATAAGTATTATTATGATCAAATGTAATATTCTGTTTTTAACTTATCTTAAAATGTTCGTAGACTGTAGAAGAGTTGTTGATGGAGATATGTCTATCTGATCAAACGATCCGTTTTTCGCAATGCTAATTGTATTATTAACATTGTTTAGCAAAAAGTGCACTTATCATGGTCTGACCAATGGCCACAGTATTTTTGGCGTAGGTATTGTACATACCTATTTGGTTTCCATTAGGAGAGCCATCTATTTGTTTCTATCATGTGATATCTATACATATAACAAAATCGTAGGAAAGTCAAAACTGTACATTGAATATTTTTAAAAGAATACTTGGGGCGTGATCTACAATCGATATCGAAGCCAAAAATATAGTTTTTAGAATTTTTGTCTGTTTGTCTGTCCGGGGTAAACTCAAAAATTACTGCATGGATTTACTTCAAATTTCGCATGAATATTACTAACAGGTCGGGTCAACATAAAGGCTACATATTATCACGCTATCACCTACGGGGGAAGAGCTGTGCGGAGTAAACAAAGTCCGCGCGGACGAAGTAGCGGGCAACAGCTAGTAAAAAGATAAAATAGGAAAACTCATTTCAAATGATAAGTCGTCAGTTTCTAATTTTAAATGAAACTTTTGAAAAACAGATTTATTTGTTTAGGACGGTCCCCTTCGCAGCGCAATTAGGAGAAAATTTTGTTTGACGAATGTTTAACACATTTGATCTAATATTAAAGTAATTTACTTAAATAAATGTCCTCTTATCCGCCAGTTCTATTGCGGACCTTGTGGTAGTGGGCTGCATATTATATCAGGCATAAAAGGGAGAAAATGTTGATAGGTATAATAGCGATTATTTTTGCGAGAGGCGAAAAATTTGTAAGGAATCATGCAAAGGAGCATTTATCAAAGTATGCTCCTGTGCAAGTACCGATAGGTAGTAAAGGCATGTACCTTTTTATACCAAAAGATAACAAGGGGGGGCCCTGATGGAAAGAGACAATCATCGCCTATTGGCACTAAAGATGGTAATGGTGCGGTACTATCCGTTTGGCGGGATGGTAATACCGCATGCTTGAGTTTGATTAACTTACCTTCTAAACCAGATAACGACAATGACAAGTATTGACGGTATTGCGTCAAGAATTGTTAATGCGGTGGTACCAGACCTGGGCGAGACTTTGCAGAACTCTATCACCCACTAGTCACGATGGTAGTGACTCATATAGCTATTAATTTACCTTATACGAATTGCGTGACTGAATGGCAGTTGGTCTATTCTTCAAAGGAAATCCGATCCAACACGGAGGAAAATCTAATCACAAAGTAAGCAATTTTTTATTTTATTTATAAGAAGCAAACAAGTAGATGGGTCTCCTGATGGAAAGAGTCAACCATCGCCTATAGAGACCAAAGATGTTAATGATGCATTGCTATCTTGTGGCGTGCCACATAAATTTACCGGCTATGTTACCCTCCAAACCGGGACACGTCAATGAAAAGCTCTGACGCTATTGCGGCAGGAATACGTTAAGCGGTGGTACCAGACCCGGGAAAGAAAATGCAGAACTCTACCACCTAGTAACAACGATGGTAGTGACTCGCATAGTCAATCGGTCGCTGGCAGAACGGCAATTGGCCTATTCTTTAAAGAAGCCCGGGATCAACACGGGGAAATTGTTATTTACTTATGATACGGGTGTTAGTCAACGGTACTTATATGTAAAACACATATGTGACCAGAACGTACCTACGCATTTTTGACCCGTTTAATTTTTGATATATTTTTAACAAAAAACTTAAACCGACGAAAAGTTATGCGTGGTCATACACAGCAATCAGTGAGTGAATAATCAATCATCCTATTTTCGTATCTTTCTGGGAGGTTTTTTTTTTTTCAAAAATGATATGGGACAACTCCGAGTTGTTTGAATTTTGTAAGTTTCAATTTTGTAAAAAATAAAAGAATGGTAAAATCGGATTACTCAGTAAAGTTATTCATGGTCATAGGTACATTAAAATCAGTGGTAAACAATCAATCATCTCTTGTTTACTCACCATTCTGGTTGGAATTCAAAAAAATAAATGGGCCCTCCGTGTATACCAATTCCAATAAAAAAAAATCGGACTACTCTGTAAAAATTGAGCGTGGTTTAACATAAAGAAAATATATACGCGTCGAACTGAGAAACTTCCGTTTTTTCGTCGATTGAAAATGATGGTTTTCCCCTTGGCTCCTCTGACGAATAATCTAACTACTGTTCCGCCAGGCATGTTGTAAAAAGCGACCGATTGGCTATGGGAGTCACTACCATCGTGGCTAATAGGTGGTAAAGTTTGGCATTGTTTCGCCCTGGTCTGGTACCACCGCCTTACCTATTCCTGCCGCAATAGCGTTAGTGCTTGTGTAGTGCAGTATGCAAGTGGCATTAGACCTCGCCACAAGATAGCAACGCACCATTAACATTTTTGGTACCTACAAACGATGGTTGACTCTTGCCACCAGGAGACCCATCTGCTTGTTTGCTATCTTATAATATAAAAAAATGATAGAACGCGTTTGTTTAAAAGTTCAGTGACACTTTGTCTGACCAGGCAATCAAATCCGAAATTTCATCCGAAGTTAATTTTGTATTTTCAATTATAACATTCGCCAATAACCCATTTTGCCAACGTAATTATCCTCATGGCTTAATGAAGTTTAATTCGAGTTTGCAAATTATAATTCCCCGTTTTAATCCGAACCCTTCACGAAAACCATCCATCTTCCTGTCTGACAACTAAAGGTGAGTAAATAATAGGTAAGTAGTGGAAAATTTCCCGGTTTTGTACCATCATGTTACATATACCTATTATCGTATTTTTATCTCATAGAATAAGAAAGAAGCAAACGTCTCGCCTAATGGAAAGTGACAACCATTGTCTATAAATACCAAAGATGTCAATAGTGCGTTGCTATTCATGTGACAGGTACATACACTGACGTACTTACCACATGCATAATTTACTACCTTACTCTCCAAACCAGAACCCGAGAGTGTTATTGGGGCTTGAATATGTAAGGTGGTGATACCAAGACCCGGTCGAGACGTTGCAGAACTGTATTTAGTCCTTAAAACAGGCTTTTCTCGTCTTTTACGAAATGCCTAGCAATAAGGCAGTTAATCTATTCTTCGAAAGACGTCCGAACCACCACGTGAATTGTGAAAAATTCGTCAAAATTTCGTGCATGTACTTCACTTTTAATACCTACGCAGTACGTACACTCAAAATTCAAAATGTCTTTATTTCGTAGGTAAATTTTTTACACTTGAAATAAGTCAGTAGGTAATAAATAGTATATGCTTAACAGAAAAAGTTATTAGAAAATACTTAAAATACTCGGCGGTAACGCTAGGATTATCAATTTTGGTTAGCAACAAAAAACTAGTAGTGACACTCGTATCTTTGTGTTTGATCTATTGTTGAGAATGAAACAGGAAGAACGGAAATATAAAACAATAACTATTTTAATGTTTTTATTTTACCAATTACATAATATTTTCTGCGCGGAAAGTTCACTGACGCGTGTCTCAAGCGGGTGGCACTCGCGCTTACAACATCTCCAACCATTCCGAGATATCACGTCCGTGAGAGGTATCTATGTGTTTTTTGTAGATTAACTTCTGTACCTATTTGTTCTAAGCCTATACGAAAGAAGGTCAGATAACAAAACTACAGTCCATATAGGATCCCGTTGATATCCTATGGATAGAGAAACCTGATAATGACAGCTAACAGATTCTGATGTATTTTTTATAAAAGAGGGTGCAAACGAGCAAGAGGTTCACCTGATGGTAAGTGATCACCGCCGCCTTATGAACATTCGTAATACCAGAGGTCTTGCAGTTGCGTGGCTGGCATTTTAAGAATGAGTAAGCTCTTTTCTTAAAGGTTCCTATGTCGTATCCGTTCGGAAATACCCCTGCCGGTAATTGATTCCACAACAGAGTAGTGCGAGGCAAAAAGTGTCGGGAGAATTGCACAGCTGTGGATTTCAAGACATCGAGATGGTGAGGATGGAACTTCAAATTTTGACGCGATGTCCGATTCGGCGGCAGGAATTAATCCAAACAACTCGTCGGAACACTCCTCATGATAAATACGATAGAAGACGCAGAGTGAATCTACATCTATGCGCAATGCCAAAGAATCAAGCTGTTTCGAAATAGCCTGGTCGTCAACGATTCGAACCGCTCTACGCTGAATGCGATCAAGAGGAAGAAGCTAGTACTGGGGGGCTCCGGCCCAGAGATGACAACAGTACTCTACGTGAGGCCGAATCTGTGCCTTATAAAGTTGAAGGCGATGGGCCGGAAGGAATTACTGCCTCGCTCTGCTGAGCACACCGGCTTTTTGGAGGCTAGTTTAGTTTAAACTGAACGTAATTCGAAATGTCGAATGTCGAAATTCGAGAGTAGCCTCAAATCGAGGTGATACGACAAAGGGTGTTTTTTAGGCACCGCTAAAAGACACCCTTTGTCGTATAACGTGTGAACACGCAAAGCTGTGACTTCTTGGGGTTAAAAGTTGACGACCCCATTCCGAGACATTGGGAAGTCGATTCTCGACTTCAGACACAAGTTTGTTTCGGCACTCTTCGACGTGTTCCCGAGAAATACCGCTACGGCTGGAGTATGTAGCATCACCAGTACGGTCATCCGCATAGCAATGTATGTTGTGAATTTGCATCATGTCATCGATATGCAGAAGGAACAGTGTTGGTGATAGAACGCACCCTTGGGGAACACCAGCATTGACAGATTTAAGGTCGGAGCACGCACCGTCGACTACGACCTTGATGCTCCGATCAGCCAAAAATCTAGTGATCCACTTGCATAATTTCTCGAGAAACCTATAGAAAGGCAGCTTCGTGAGAAGTGGTTTGTGCCATACCCGATCAAAGGCCTTTGCTATGTCTAAACTAACTGCCAATGCATCCCCCTTGGTCTCACTGCTTCCGCCTACCGATGAGTTAGGTATACTAGAAGGTCACTACCTGAGCGGCCGCGACGGAAACCGTACTGACGGTCGCTAATCAGCTGCTACTCTTTTAAATACTTGAGGAGCTGAGAGTTGATATGGTAACAAACATATAAAACATAGAACCGAATTGAAAATCGCCTCGTTTTTGGAAAGCCGGTTGAAAAGGAAAGATTATTTGCAAAAAATCACAAATACTAAAACATAGAGATACGTATAGAGACGGTGTGGTGAAGTCACGGGAAAAGTGAAGTCGCGCAAGCAATACTCCTAACTCATCTTAAGGGCCCTGACTCACCGGAATACCATGGCGCGGTCGCCGACCACGTATCCAGTTTATATTGAAATATTTGGCGGCTAACTCACTTGGCGACGTAGCCAATTCGTAAAATTCAATACAAATTATTTGGATACGTGGCCAGCGACGTCGCCATGGCGTCCCGGTGAGTTAGGGCCCTAAGTATCAAACGTTTGTATAGTATATTATATCGTGAAAACATTGAAATATGATATTATGTTGTGCTATTTCATCGTACCGAATAAGAAGCCAAGGTTTAAAAATACCATTGGAGTGATTTTACCGGTACTTACTCGGTATTTCTGGGTGTGAATGCAAAGTGCAAACTATACGGTCAACATAAGAATTACCTTGAAAGGCGTATCCAGTTTAATCAGTGGTGTAATCTTCATTTAAATATCATCACAATAACCCCAAGAAAAACTATAAAGAATCTAAAAGACATATCGCTGGACAAATAACACGAAAGGTGAACAACTTTGTTTTTAATTTTATCCCATCGATTGGGGCAATATATTGCATAATAAGGATAAATAACTACTCAACCAAAGGGGCGGTTTTTATTTATATAGGAATCTGGAATCTGCTCGTCGTCTAGGCGTTAGCCTATTATGAGCTCCCAGCCTCGATTCCGGGCTGGGAATGAATACTAATAGACACGCCATTGGGAAGGAAACGTGTCGCCGCGCTTATAACTAATACTTATACTATAATTGTATCTATACTAATATTATAAAATGGTAGTTTGTCTGGTTGTTCGCATTAATCTCGAAAACTGCTGAACCGATTCGAATAATTCTTTTTGAGTTGGATAGCCTGTTTATCGAGGAAGGTTAAAGGCTATATAACATCATGCTACGACCAGTGGGAGCGGAGTAAACAAAGTCCGCGCGTACGAAGTTGCGGGCAACAATCGATAACATTATAATCGATTTACGTAAATAATTTTAATCGAAATGTAAGCTCGTAAGTATAATATGTAAAAGTGTATTCTTGATAATATTAGTTTAATCAACAGTAAGTAGCTACCCTTTTTTATTTTACAAACAATTTATAATATAAAAAAATATATAATCGATACAATTTAAATAATCGATTGAATACATTACATCGAACTTAATACGATTTAGTGTTTGTGGATTTAATGCTTACAGCTAAAAGTGACAATTACAACCACAGAGCACTTATACTCTATACGACAGATTACAACGACGGCTCGCAAGATTCGCAAGTCGCGTACTTCACTCTTCGCTATTTTCCGTACCTACAGGAAGGCATCCTTTAATTTGTGGTTTCCAAAAATCTTTTTTGGTATTGTGTCAATTTATAAACATGAAACATAGTTGCCTGTATTACAAGTATCAGTTGTTTATATAATAGTAAACGGTTATAGTGAGTTAAACTATACCGTAACCTTACTTCTTTTGAATATCTTATATCTCTGTTCTCAGATTGCTAAAAACTATAAAATTTTCAGTATTTATGTAATGTTAAACTAGCTATTAATTAACATAATTTTCATCTTATTACAAGAGGGCCCAATGTTGTACGCAACTGTATCAGTCTCCTTTATGCACGTGGCATTACTGTCCCACCAAACGGATAGCAACGCGATAGTGGTCTTTTTCCATTAAGAGTAGTGGTAAAAATCCTAGTGGTAAACGATTTTTTAAGAACTATTCAGTAGTTTTTGAGTTTTTTCGACTCAATTTAAAAAATACTAATATTTCCTGTTTATAATTCAGTTTAGATTTTTTTAAAGATACGTGACAGTATCCTCTTGGTGGGCCAGTGTTCCTCAAACTATTTGTGTTCAAGGCACACCTACGATATCAGAAAATTCGATAAAGTTTACCATAAATGAAAAATCACTTACCTATTAGTTATTGTACATTTATTCTTGAGCAATCAATTTTGTAAAAAGAGAAAAACGGACTGTTTCGTACGAAATGAAAAGCAATCTTAATTTCTGGAGTACTCCTGACTCGTGACATACACTGAGTGACGAACCAGTAGACATT
The DNA here is from genome assembly GCA_036924255.1 of Apodemia mormo. Classification (NCBI taxonomy): domain Eukaryota; kingdom Metazoa; phylum Arthropoda; class Insecta; order Lepidoptera; family Riodinidae; genus Apodemia; species Apodemia mormo. The sequence continues at coordinate 23,321,906 of JAUPFN010000007.1, read as the reverse complement.
TTGGTAATCGTCACTAAAACATTCTCCTATTTTCGTTTTAATGTAGCAAAAACTAATCACATAAATATGCCCGCATGCAGCGAAACGTTATGAATCTAAATTTTAGACATTAAAATTGGGTTAACATATTATGTAGGTACCTTACCGGACATTATTTATTCCAATTTTATTTTTAATATAGTTATAGTCACCATGAACATAAATTTAAATTTTCGGTGGTGTGCCTTGACCACTACTCTATTCTTGAGGAAGGTTTTAGTATATAAACCTTTCCGATATTCCGACGGGAACAAAAGCTGCGCGGGTAAAACCGCGGGAAGGTCGCTAGTATTTACTATAAGTAGGTAAGTACTAAATGCAACAATTTAAACGAAACACTCGATCGCGGTTATAATTCTTTATATTTGATCTATGAATCATTACTAGTTAAGGTTACTCGTGTAATAATATTGTGAAACTAACAGTAATATACTAAAAGTTTCAGCAATTGATTAACAACCATTTGTGAGTTTTATTTCTTTTCAGTATAAGTACAGGTGACCTTGGCGACTCGAAGAAGGACGTTTTGACACTTATTTTAAATAAGTGTCAAAACATCTTGTCGCCAAGAAGGTAAACATTCTTTGTACCATACGGTAACATGTTGACGGCTCTCCTTATGGTAAAATCTAATAGTCTATTGTAGACTAGCGATTCCAAATGTGGGTTCCGCTTCCGCGGAACCTAAGAGTTGGGTTAATAAATAATTTCGCAAATTATTTATTGGAACGAAGTTCCTCACGGCAGGCTTGGAGGGGATATAGAGCAAGATCCCAGGGCCGCCAGACGTCACGTATTTTCTGATGGATGAAATGTGGACGATAGAGTAGTGTTAGTGTGTACTATGATCGTATGCCTACCTGCTAGCTTGGTCAAACGGCCAATTTTCAGGTATCAGGTAATCAAGGTACATAAAAACATTACTTACTTCACGTAAATTCTCATGGCTGATTTTCATATATGTTTTCGAGTGTATAGTTAAAAATAAATTGTCAATACTCCCAGACACTTTCCGTCGGCCATATTGCTTGGCAGACGCTTTAAGGGTCTCAAAATAATTAGTTAACTTCACGTAAATTCTGACGCTCCATTTTTATATATGTTCATCCGACAACAATTTTAAAACATTTGACAAGAAGACAGACCGATCCAAGGGGCCAATCATCCCCTAAACTAAATTTTAATATCTCTGTGAGTGGGAGCGCGAGAGCATTATCTACGCGCATGAGACTGAGTGAGACCGACTGCGCTGTTAAGTAGAGATGAGATGTATTTACGGGAACAGGTTTCTATACTAGGTTTCAACTAAGAAGTCTCCAAACTAAGCATTCAGTCGTAGAATATATGAGTATCGAGTATTTAGAAGTACTGTAAGCGCACGCGTCCCCGATTACACATACAACTTAGTAATGTCAAAGAGGCAAAAGCGTATCGAGTATTTAAAAGTATCACGCGTACGCGTCCGTGAATACGTATACAATGTACTAATCCTTTGAGATTTGGGACAAGTACACTGCGAAGGGCGACTGCTAAATATGCCAGCATTAAGGTCATATTATAATACATACATTAAAAATTCCAAAAAGCTGTCAGTCATAAGCCTGTGAACGTATTAAGGGAATATTTCATTTTTTTTTACATTTTCTTACACTAAGCTAGGTAGGTATATATTCGCCGTGTTGGTCCCGGCCTCCTTTATAGAATAGGCCAACTGCCGTTCTGCCAGGCAGGTCGTAAAAGGCGACCGATTGGCAATCGAGTCACTACCATCGTGGCTACTAGGTGGTAGAGTTCTGCATTGTCTCGCCCGGGTCTGGTACCACCGCCTTACCTATTCCTGCCGCAATAGCGTCAGTGCATGTTGCTGTCGTGTTCCGGTTTGGAGGGTAAGATAGCCGGTAAAGTTATGCATGTGGCATTATACCTCGCCACAAGATAGCAACGCACCATTAACATCTTTGGTGTTTTTAGGCGATGGTTGACTCTTTCCATCAGGAGACCCATCTGCTTGTTTGCTATCTTATGACAAAAAAAAAAAGAAAGGTATTCAATATTCAATCAATTCTCCTAAAGTCGTATATTTGACCGTCTTGTTGGTCGGGTGGTTAGCGAACCTGACTACGCAATCAACGAGGCCCGGGTTCGAATCCCGTTGGTATTTTTGATGTGGTTGTTCATAATGTTCATTAAATAAATTATTGTATTAATTACCTCTGTTGTCTATTGTATATCTGTAGGCTCGGTGTTGCCATTGACTATATAAAGTCCCTGGTTGGTTTCCCGGATCAGGCAATCCAAAAATATTTTTTTATCAATTTTCTGATAAAAACGAATTGCCTGGGATTGGATTAGTGCTCGTTTGGCAACAGGATTGCCACATATCACATAGTCACAGCTGCACTCAACCGACACGGCAGCACAGAACAATATTACTCAAGGGAGCACGGCAGAATACTGAATACTTATTTGGCACTACCAAATTTTAAAAACTTTAGCTGTTGGCCTCAAGAGGGCCTTTAAATTACAATAAAGTTAGCTGTCACCTGACCATTTTTTTATTTTATTTAAAAATCATATTAATTAAATATAATTAGTAAAAAAAATGAAAGTAAATTAGCCGACATCTAAAAATTTTTAGAATTTTTTTAATTGAAAAAATTATTTAAAAAAAATTCATTTGTAAAAAATTTGAAAAACCTTAAGTGTTATTTTTAAAAAAATATTTTTTAGTTCTAATTAATAAATTGAAAAAAAAAAATTAAAAATGTCGGCTAACTTTAGTATTATTTATTATAGGTCAATTTTTTTTAAATTTTTGTTGCCATAATTTACTTGTCAACAAAAGTTTTAAAAATTATAAAATATCTGTTCAAGTAATTTTCATGGCCTTAACAGCGCAGTCGGTCTAACTCAGTCTCATGCGCGTAGATAATGCTCTCGCGCTCCCACTCACAGAGATATTAAAATTTAGTTTAGGGGATGATTGGCCCCTTGGATCGGTCTGTCTTCTTGTCAAAGGTTTTAAAATTGTTGTCGGATGAACATATATAAAAATGGAGCGTCAGAATTTACGTGAAGTTAACTATTTATTTTGAGACCCTTAAAGCGTCTGCCAAGCAATATGGCCGACGGAAAGTGTCTGGGAGTATTGACAATTTATTTTTAACTATACACTCGAAAACATATATGAAAATCAGCCATGAGAATTTACGTGAAGTAAGTAATGTTTTTATGTACCTTGATTACCTGATACCTGAAAATTGGCCGTTTGACCAAGCTAGCAGGTAGGCATACGATCATAGTACACACTAACACTACTCTATCGTCCACATTTTATCCGTCAGAAAATACGTGACGTCTGGCAGCTCTGGGATCTTGGACTAATAGGGATTTTGCTGCGCGACCGAACTGAAAAAAATGTGATAGTAAAACCGTAAGAAAAATGCGTGGAATAAAAGCGTTAAATGAGACGTGCGCAGGCGCGACAGTCGCGTACACAAGCGAGTAGTGCCGTTTAGCCGAAGAAAGTTCGTTCCTACCTGGTGTTCCGCGACACCACATCATTTTTTTTACGGTTTTAACTCTAGTTCATAACTATCTAAAAAGTATTTTGAAATAACTTAGAATATAAGATTAGAAGGCTCATTGCTCGTATGTAGACTTCACCACGAGAATTATTCGGGGATATAATAACCGATCTATAAAGCAATTATTATTGAAAAAAACCCCGCCGTATTTTTTTATAAGCAATACCATAAGCAGTCAGCAGCAGATGACTCTTCTGATGGAAAGAGAAAACTATTGCCTATAGACACCAAAGATGTTAAGGGCGGAAATACACATGCTACTTAGTAGCACGAAAGCATGCCAGTTTCGAGCAAATGCTACTTAGCAACATATAATTAGCACGTGTATACGAAAAGAGCATGCTTGGGAATAAGCACGCTACTTAATCGCAAGCCGGTCTCTGAAATCTCTACATGAGCAAATGCACACATTCGGAGAGCATGCTATAAATGAGCGTACTAGTTATCTAGAAGCAAACAAGCGGACTCTTTTAGTAGCATGTGTATTCTAGGCTTAATGGTGCGTTGCTCTCCGAGTGATGAGGTGTGAATGCCACTTGCATTAGCTTACAGGTTACCATACCCTCCACATCGGAACACAACAGAGACAAGCGTTAACGCTATTGCAGGAGGAAAGGTAAGGCGGTGGTACCAGACCCAGGCGAGACAATGCAAAACTATTCTGCAAGTAAGTTCTGTATTTTCTCGCCCGCGTGATACGTTGAAAAATACCACGCCTAGTAATCACGATGGTAGTGACTCGCATAGCCAATCGTTCGCCTCTTACAAACTGCCATGCAGAGCAGATGGTCTATTCTTCATAGGAGCCTAGACCAACACGGGGATATTACACTCTACTTATCTTTACATATAATAAAATCGTAGGAAAGTCAAAACTGTACATTGAATATTTTTTTTAAAAGAATACATGGGGCGTGATCTACAATCGATATCGATGCCAAAAATATAGTTTTTAGAATTTTTGTCTGTTTGTATGTCCGGGGTAAACTCAAAAAGTACTGTATGTATTTACTTCAAATTTTGTATGAATACGCTATCACCTAGCGGGGAGGTGTTGTGCGGAGTAAACGAAGTCCTCGCGGACGAAGTCGCTGGCAACAGCTAGTTAAAAATAAAAGTGTTACATTTGTTTCGTATATTTTTTAAATATTTTCATTTGTAAAATGTCAAGAACTAGCTTTTATTCGCGACTTTGCCATGTAATTGTAATTTTATGACGATTTTAATAACGAAATCTTTTTTATTGATTCAGGCGTTACTTTGCAGAAATCCATTATTAAAAAGGTGAAATTAATTAAATTTGCTATTATCCGCGAACTGTTATCAGTTCGCGAATAATAGCAAATTTAATTAATTTCACCTTTTTAACGAAAATCTTTTTTGTACTTTATTCACTCATTTGGTCCAAAAGCTGGTGACAAATTTGGGGAAGACCGCCATGTTCCCGACTACCTGGTTCACCTCGTTGTGCGCTTAAGACGCCTTCGCATTGTGGAAGCCTATTATACAACACCGTACCTACCTAAACTCTTAATTGTAGTAAGTGGCAGAGCGTAATTATTATGCTTGTTATACATAGTTAGGTATTTGAATAGAGATAAGAAATTTGAACTTCATACCTTTTAAACAAACACAGGGAGAAGAACTTGGTACGTGTTTGTTTAATCTTAAGATAGAATTTTTATGCACGTTATGAAATTATTCAGTAAAGATTTTTCGAATACCATACAGACTATACGATCCTGCCAGATACCAGTAAGGTGTGTAATCTATACATGTAATAAAATCGTACGAAAGTCAAAACTGTACATTGAATATTTTTTAAAAGAATACTTGGGGCGTGATCTACAATCGATATCGAAGCCAAAAATATAGTTTTTAGAATTTTTGACTGTTTGTCTGTACATATGTCCGGGGTAAACTGAAAAGTACTGCATGGATTTACTTCAAATTTTGCATGAATATTACTAACAGGTCGGGTCAACATATAGGTTACATATTATCACGCTATCACCTACAAGGGAGGGTCTGTGTGGAGTAAACGAAGTCCGCGCGGACGAAGTAGTGGGCAACAGCTAGTTTTATATTTTTTAATATTTACTAGCTGCAGTGTGCAGCCCGCTGCATTACAAAAGTTTTTAGTGAATCCCGCGGGATCACCATATTTTACCCGGGATAAAAAATAGCCTATGTGTTATTCTGGGTCTTCAGCTTCTTCAGCACCTACATACCAAATTTCATCGTAATCAGTTCAGTAGTATTTGCGTGAAAGAGTGACAAACATCCATATATACATACAAACTTTCGCATTTATAATATTAGTAGGATATATTAGGTATTTCGACCCAAAATTATGTCAATGACAATGACTTTCAACAAACAATCCTTATCGTCTTTTCTAAATAAATATTTTTTGAATTAGATGTACCCACAATTTACACAGTGTGAAGAAGTATATAACATTTATACCTATTGCCTACTGACTATTTCAATCAACATTTTTTACTCACGAATCAAGATGGACGGCCATGAACTCTTAATTAACAACGTTGTTTATATATTGAATAGCTATATTCGCTTTTATTATGTTAGCTAAATCCGTGAAAAATTCTTGTAAATTTTAGAAAAAACTTACAATAACAGAGGCGATTCTTTATTGATTTTATAATTTTTGTTTTAGTAGAACATGAGGCATTACGCATGAGTAAGCTGACCATATTGTTTTATCTCAAAATGGGACAATAGGTTAATATGTGATATCTTACATCGTAAGATAACAAAAAGATGGCCCTCCAGATGGTAAGAAACAACCATCTCGATAGACACTTAAAGATTTTAATTGTCTTTGCTATCCTTGTGACGAGGTCTTAAAGCGACATGCATAGAAAAAAATTGATTGATTGAGTAGGTAGGTAGGCTTTCAAGCAAAATAAGTATTTCTTTGCAACAATTTTTTTACATTTGTAAACATAAAGCAATTTTAAATAATAATATGTTTGAAAGTGTATGTAAACTTTACGTTAAATGTAGTTACTGAATTTTACCTCTTTTTTCGTAAATCGAGTTTTCATCAGATCTCCACGCTTCGAGATCACAAAAGCTTTCTTGATTATTTTTACGATGACGTAAGTACCTATATGTATTGGTGTTGTTGTGTGTTCATGTTTGTAAGTACACCTCTCATCACTACATAGTATAAAACAAAGTCGCTTTCTCTGTCTGTCCTTATGTCCCTATGTGTGCTTAAATCTTTAAAACTACGCAACGGATTTTGATGCGATTGTTTTAAATAGATAGACTGATTCTTGAGGAAGGTTTTAATATATAAACCTTTCCGATATTCCCACCGGAAACAAAAGCTACGCGGGTGAAACCGCGGGCAGGTCGCTAGTAACTTATAAACGGCTTGTCCAATCGAAACGCGGCAGACGGCATTCAATTGAGTTCCACCGAACTTAGGTTTCCTGAAAATTTAAAACTATTCATTCGATCCAGCAGATTTCGAGAAATTTAAACTGCGTGGGACTACTAAAACTCAAAAGCTCAATAATATATCTCTAAGAGATAAAAATCGATAATCGAATTCGAAAGACGTAGCTTTCCAAAAACTAAAATACTGTTGTTTTCTCACACATAGATTAGATTATCTTCTTCAGGTCAGATTAAAATATTTCAACTTAGTTCATAAAAAGGAGTTTCAGAGATGGCTTGCAGAGTCAACCGTACAGATTTTTTTAAACTTTTTAAGAGGCGACCTTATTAAATGTTTCTGTAGAATTCGGAAAACTATTTTCACTTTAAAAGAGAGCTATTTTAAACAACCTTTAAATAGAGCTATTTTAAGGTGAAGTGAGGTGAAATATTTGGAAATGAAAAGCAGTCAGAATTCTGAAGAAGAGTTCTGAAAAAATATCAAAAACTGTAGACTGTAGTATGGCGAAATGTAAAAATTATGGAAAAAAACACTTGTTTCGAACTTGTTCGCGATGGAACGGAAATAACATTTGCAAACGACGTAGGTACTGTAATGGCCAACGCGTATACTTTTTTATAATTTGAGTTTTTAAAATATTTTTGCACACCTCAACGCTAAGTGTAAGCTCTACTCTCGCCTTACCAAAATCAAGCAACTTCTAAAGTAAAAATGTCTATGATATTTATATTACACTTGTAGAATACGTAAGTCACACTATAAGTTTTGCGTAACTTAAAAAAACATGTTATAACCAAAATATTATGTTTATTGCTTTTCAAAATATTCTCCTTTACGCTTTAAACATTTTTTCATGCGATCAAACAATTTTTAAAACAGGAGGACCACAGATCTGAAGGCATGTTTTCTACGTGCTGATTGAACGCTATCACTGCCCCTTCGGAGTTGGTAAAAGTAAAACCTCTCATCAAATCTTTGATTTTGGGGAAAATACAGAAATCACGGGTGCTAGGTCGGGGCTATGCGTAGGATGAGTGACGAGATGTACTTTTTCGGAAGCTAAAAATGACTTTGCTTTATTGGCCGTGTGTGAAGAAGCGCTCACAGATGCTACTCAAGTACTACCACGGACATTCTAATGCTGTTTATGACATTGTCACAGGAAACGAAACGTGGATTTATTGTTTTGAATCCGAAAAAAAACAGCAATCTTTTAAATGGGTGTTTGAAAATGAGAACAGGCCAACAAAAGACAGGCGAGAAACGTTGATAAAAAAATGATCGCGTTTTTTTCTTAGCTACTGGTCCCATCTGTACAATTCCACTTGAAGATCAAAAGAGTGTTAATGCCGAGTGGTATTCTACCATTTGTTTACCCAGGGTGTTAAAAAAAGTTCGCGAAAGACGACCCAAAAGCCGCATTCTCCTTCACCATGATAACGCTTCTTCACACACGGCCAACAAAACAAAGTCATTTTTAGCTTCCGAAAAAGTACATTTCGTCACTCATCCTGCGAATAGCCCCGACCTAGCACCCTGTGATTTCTGTATTTTCCCCAAAATCAAAGATTTGATGAGAGGTTTACTTTTACCAACTCCGAAGAGGCAGTGATAGCGTTCAATCAGCACGTAAAAAACATGCCTTCAAATGGTTCGATCGCATGAAAAAATGTTTAAAATGTAAAGATTATTTTGAAAAGCAATAAACATAAGATTTTGGTTATACATAGTTGTGTAACTTAAAAAAAACAACATAAAAAAACATGTTGTTTTTTTTAAGTTACACAAAACTTATAGTGTGACCTACGTATAAATACAGTAACGCATTTGATGTTTTATTATATGTAATATGTTTACAATAATATATGTAAACATATTACATATAATAAAACATCAAATGCGTTACGAGTAGTTTTTATTGTCATCCAAATCCTTACTAAAATGTTGGCACACATCGTTAAAGAACCGTAAAAAGTATGTACCTACGTTATTTATGACAAATTAGCACGATCGTTTAATACCATCAGGTAGTTTCTGTCAAGTGTCGTTGCAGTGTTAGCTACTCACAACTGTAAGGTTCTAGTCGATCTAGTCCTTTTTCTAGGACTTAAAGGACAACTACTTACTTCATATTTACTTAACAAGTCGGGTAACAACTAACTTGTGACTATGTCGAGTCATATACTAATAAGACGCAATTCACGGCACTATAACTGATAGGGATAAAATGCCGTTAGCGCTACTATACACACTTCCAAAAATGTATCTCTTTTTCTAAAGTCTGACTGTTTTTCTAATGGTAAAAAACGTGTAAGCCGGTTGATCCTGCCAAAAGGTTAGCAACGCATCATTAAAATCTTTGATGTCTAACTACAGGCGATTGTTATCTCTTTCCATCAGGTGAGCCATTTTCTAGTTTATCTTAGGATAAAAAATACGACAGTGAGAAGCACTGACTTCATAGCGTCAGGAATATACCTACAAGGCGGTGGTACCAAACTCGGACGAGATATTACAGGACTCTACCTCCTAGTTGTCACGATGATAATTACCTGTTTGGCGGCAGTGTCCTAGGCAGTTCGTAAAAGGGAAACGGATTTCCTTTTACGAACTGCCTAGGACAAAAGTAGCTATTTTTTTAGATAACGACCTAAATATTTTTGTGTAGGAACAAAACTCAATCGCGAAGTAAAATACATATATTAGCTTGTGCTTTAAACCCAAATAACCTGACTTCTAACAAAGTTAAAATTTTAGGTGAGTAAATAATAAATATTTACGGGACAAATTACAATTACTGATCTAACCCCAAAGTAAGCAAATTATTTGCTTGTGTTAAGGGTGTCAGTCAACGATACTAATACATAGAAATACATTAATAGATACTGGAATATATTTAATAAACAACCAAACACGGAAATACAAACATTTATGCTCATCACATAAATGCTTGTCCTCATCGGGGATTGAACCCGAGCCCCGTTGATTGCGTAGTCAGGATCGCTAACCACTCGACCAACGGGACGGTGAGTAGGAGCTGATTTTCTTGTTATGAAGAGTGTTACGTATTTATATAGTACCTAGCAGATACCTATATCGAAACGAAATTATCGGTCGAAATTCGATCATAGATTAAAGAATGAAATCTCTTACGTCTGGCAAGACACTTCGGCTGTAAAAAAAAATAGTATGCATGTGTGTAGGTATGTTATTACGTATGTTTTTTTTAAAATTATATAGCAAACAAACAGTTGGGTCTCCTGATAGAAAGAGAACCATAACCTATAGACACATACAACGTTTCTGGTGCTTTGCTATCCGTTTGGCGGGATGGCAATACATGTGTAAATCTATTGGCTACCTTACCCTCCAAACCGGAACACGACAATGAGAAGCATTGAGGCTATTGCGGCAGGAATATGTAAGGCGGTGGTATCACATACCCGGGCGAGACGTAGCACGCAGAACTCTACCATCTAGTAGCCACGATGATAGTAACACGTAGAGCCAATCGATCGCCTTTTACGACGTGCTTGGCAGAAAGGCAGTTAGCCTATTCTTTAAAGGGGGCCCGTACCGAGGACCAACACTGGAGAAATGTCACATGAATGTGTAATGTATGTTTTTATTAATTAACTGTATTTCTAATGCATATTCTTCAAAAATATTAGGTTTGAGTCTTCCGCATTGTATACCATTAACCGTAAAAATTTCACTCCCCCGTTCGCGTTATTGTCGAAAAAAGGGTGCAAAATCTTTGCCTCAAGTATTAATACACACGCATACATAATCATTTAATATTCATATATAAAATTATAGCGGCATTTTTGTTATTATGGTATAATGGGACTATCATAATATCTAAGTCCCGAAAAAGTCCACCGTGTTGGTCCGGGCTCCTTTGAAGAATAGACCAACTAGCGTTCTGCCAGTCAGGTTGTAAGAGGCGACTGATTGGCTATACATGTAACTACCATCGTGACTACTAGGTGGTTACGATTACAGTTACGAGATATGGTTTGCGTTTCAACCGGGTATTTGGTACCATCGCCTTACCTATTCTTAATCCTAATGCTTGTCACTTTCGTGTCACGGTTTGCAGGGTAAGGTAGCCAGTAGACTTATGCATGTGGCATTGCCATCCCGCCATATAGATAGCAACGCACCATTAAAATCTTTAGTGTCTATAGGCGATTGTGTCTCTTTCCATCAGGAGACCCATCTGTTTGTCTGTTATCTTATGATATAGGTAAAAAAAAGAGAAAAAAAACTTTTAGATTTTTTTTACTAAAGTTTTATTGATTTTTTTGAAAGTAATTACTTAATTGTATACCTACTACGTAAGATTTAATTTTGTTAAATATAATAAAACAAGTTAATTACCTTGACGAGGTACCCATGGGCGCGACTGAGCCCAAACAAGGACGGAAGATGCCGGGCTCCGATAACAGTCACGTACAAGTTTCTATTAATTGGATGTAACGACAGTTTAAATCCTATTTCTGGTTCCAAACTTCCACTGCCTGCAAGCTGGCTCTCTTTATTCGAATTAAGTATGTTCTTCAATTTATTTAAGGAAAATGCCATTGTAACTACGAACACTAAATATTCACGTTATCACACCCTAAAGTTAAACCGGTTTTTTATTTATTACTAACAACGTGAGATATTTCTCAGCATTAAAGTTTTTGTTCATGTTTTTCTTGTGCGTATGAGAAACACAACCGAATAACAACTCTTCTGACACTAAAACCATATTCAAATACGAGAAAAAATCACAACCTACTAATACTTGTATTTTAAGATAATAATAAAAATTCACAAGTACTACATGACACTACTGTATGTACAAAACTACTAACTAGAATAGTAGAAACTTCAAGACAGGAGCTAAAAGTGAAAACTGTATTGTTAAAATTCTGTAAACATAAACGCTCGTACTGACAACTGCGGAGAATTAAACTACTAACATTTTGCTTGGTATTTAAAATAACTCACGTTATCGGTTCTCTCTTTTCCTCGTTCAGATAAGATAGTGATATGTTCCACAAAACTCGTTTAGAAGTTACCTTCCTAAACATATGGAGTTACATCACGAATAGTTCATTTCCGCGCCACCTACAGAACAATTACGATGACTTGTATTGAATAAATTTCAATCTCAAAATAGATGGCTCTGTTTAATACACATGTTAATTCTTACAATCGAGCTGCAAATATTTTCAGATAGTGTAGTTTATGTACTTGTAAGAAATTGAAAATGGTAAATAATAGAGATAGCAACTGCTTAAATTCCGCGCGATGACTTGTTTTCAGCGTTAAAATTAAATATAACATGAAAAGTCTACGCATTTGATTTTTTTTCTTATCTCCTTTTACGGGTTGGCTGGAAGAAATCTCTATAAGTAGAGATAAGCTCGCCCATTGTACTATGTTACCTTTATTTTTTTTCCTAATTGCGCTGTTTTCTGTGTACAATAAAGTATTAAATAAATAAACGAAAATCGGAAGCAAAGGTCCAGGTGTCGGTAGTTTTTTTTTTTTTTTTGAAATTTCCACTCTTCCATAATTTTACAATTTCTTAAATATGAACAGATTTTGAAATATTGGCGAAGAACGATAACGAATACTTTTTCCTCTTTTAATTGTTTATAACTTCTGCAATTATCTATATGGTTAGCACATTAGGGTGTCCCGAAAACAATATTTTTGGATTTACCTGGCGCAAGACCTCTCAAAATTTGATTAATTTATCGTAAATTAACAAAATATTTTTTTAAAAATATATAAAACTATATCTTCAGGGTTCTACCGATATCAAAAAATTTGAAAAATTTTCATTTTCACGATGATATACCTATCGTTATTCTTAATTTCAGCTTTATTTCAAGTTACTTGCAACAGCATGGTATCTGCGTCCTTAAATTTATTAGAATACAACCTGCAAATTACGCCAAGTTTCTGGTGGTGGCGCCAAGCTATAATCTGGCACGATTAAACATATTAATCACGTCAACAAACTGGTAACATAAAATCTTGAAAAATATGTTTTTTCAGACTAGCTCTCCTACATGTAAAATGGGGATGTTACACAAGTTTTCGATTAAGGGATTCGTTTGTAAATTATTAAGATTTATAATATATTCGGGTCAGCTGGAAGAAATCCCTTTTATTGGGGATAAGCTCGTATTACTTCTTTTTAATTATGTACTTAATCATTAAAATAAGTAAATAAGATTATAAATGTTAATTTTTGTTGAGTCAAGCACCCCATCTCCCCTGCAGGCTAAACGGTCGGGTTTGGGCGTGAGAATAAATCATTGCCATAGTAAATATCGCACGCTTAAAATAAAAGAGACCTAATTCAAATAATCCAAAATATGAGTTTGATACGCTGTTGACCTTATTTTAACGCCCTCTATGACATTACGTCAAGAAACATTTCAAAAAGGAGTGTTTTACTGCTCGCATAGTTTTCGGTCTCTTTTACACTCGCGGTTTACGGTGATATTTATTGCCATAACACAGACGCATCCATTATTCATTATTCGCAACGCGTTATACTGTAATCAACGGTTCGTTTGATTTAAAAGTGACCTATTAGTGAATCAGACTGTTTATCACTAAAAATAGAATTAAGTCATTATATTGTCGATCAGACTTAAACCTTAAAAGACTTTATGAACAGGATTTAAATTTATAAATAAAAAGACTTAAAACAAATTTCGTCTTCTTGCTTTTAAAAATTTTAAGCATATATTTGTATTAAATAGACCTAAAACATCAATAACAACTTTGATATTTTTTTATATAGAAAATTAAAAAAGTTTGGACAAATTTTTAATCTCATTCAAGACTTGAATTCATATCCTCTGTGCGCTGCTCTTTGCATCTGTAAAAATTTTATGATCAAAATGCACGCGAAGTCCCTATTGCGAAACGTTTTTTGCCATTTCCGAAAAACTGGATTTTTGAGTTAGGTCACTTTTATTTTAAGCATGCGATATAATGAAGTTAAAAGGAAAACTGTTACGGCTTAGAAGGCTTTGCAAATTTTTGAATAATAGTCGACCAACTTATAAAATGTACTAAGAAAAGTTTTTATAGGCGGTGAACCTGTGGTGCGGATATATATTAGTCATTGACGAATAGCTTAAATGTTCATAGTATGAAACTACAAAACCCTCTTCTTAGTCCGCATCGTGATGGGCAATTTCGGAACCCTACATTGCGCGTGGACCGACACGCACTTTACTAATTTATTGTATAGATCTATCGTAGGATAGTGAAATGAAAGTCCGTCAGCAACCTTAATTATGGCACGTTGGGCTCTTTCAATCTCAATCATGTGGGTGTTTGAAACACCGATCCTCGAATAATACAGTACTCGATCAGAGATTGACATAGCGCGTGGTAAACCATTTTTATGAAGTGGTAATTGGTAATATGCTTAAGTGCTTAAAGATATATATTAGCTTTCGTAGCCTACTTGCCACTACATCGATATGAGTCTTAAAGCTAAGAGTTTGATCTAAGATATTTTATGGTTGCAGCTTTTTGAAGTGCCGAAAAGTTAGCCCGTGTTAATTGTGCCTTAAATGTGTGCGTAGATATTGAAGGACGTTGGTGGTAAAATTGTTGCCTTTGCCGCAAAAGCTACGTATTTATTACTAGTGAGGTATCGTCAGCGAAGGTAAAGATTTTTCCATATTTTATCTGAAGATTGGACAGTTTATAAATGTAGATTAGAAATAGGGTGGAAGCAAGTCAGGGGCGTGCGCTCCTTGTAGGCAGAAATGCAGTGCTTTACTTGCCATGCATACATATTAATAAAACGTTCGTACGTTTTAGATGACTTTAATTAAGTCAATAAATGAATTAACAAAATATAATAACTTAAAAACGCCTATATTTTTATAGTTTGCCAGGCGTTTCGCGACAATTAAGCGGCGCTGCAAAATAATGTACCTAATAAACCAACTCTGCCGTCGCGTCACGCAAGACAATTGTTCGCATGTGTGTAGTAGTAATTTTGGTGTCCGTGCATAGTTCGCAAACGCACACGCCCGTGAATATCGAAAGCCGCGACTCCAGTGGCATGCTACGGAAGTTTGGCAGTTGTCGGGAGTAATCGGAAATGTTCGTTGCCTATAATCCGAGTAAAAATAATAGACGGAAATCTAATAAATCATGTATGTACATTATGCATTTTTGTTTAGTAAGGTTTTATTTGTTTAAATAGCAGAAATGTTTTGTGTTTCGCGGGGGCCATTTTGATTTTTCATGTGATAAGCATTGTTTACTATCTTGTTTGCGCCAGTATATTTATAGTTTTCTTGAAAGTTTTTCATTTTAACATTTGAAAGTGTGTACATTTAACAGTTTATTATAATATTTATAATAATATTGTATAATAATTGTAGTGATTTGCTTTTACTAGCGCGTTTGTTGATTTTTTTTTAATGTTGATTGTGAGGTTTGTGTTGAAAATGTGTTTCTTAAAAAATAAAAATAACAAGTTCTTACAATTGTCATTCAGTGAAAAGATTCAAATTTTGTCTAAAGGTAGGTGTTACCCGAGTTACAACAATTAAACCAGCAAAAAGGGAATGTAACTCGAAAGTTTCATGTTAAAAGTAATGAAACGTGAAACTGGCTGTGTGGTTATGTACACACGATTAAATTATATTGTTTTCCTTGCATATTGTTAAGTAAATCTATAAAAGAAAAAGTTTTTGTGACCGAGTACTCCGCCGCATACCCAGTGTCATAATCCTGTGCACGCCGCTGGAGCAAGTACACTGCCCTGCAGAACACCAAAACTGATTGTAACTAATTCATTTATCAATTTCAACCTTCTGTTAACTAGAAACTCAGATAGCTTTTAAACAGTTGTAATAACAAACCTCTGATTCCAATAGTTTCCATTTTTGACAAGTTGGAAATAGACCACATATCGACAAATTAACGAGTAGACTGAGTTCAGCGGCATTTGCAGTTAAAAAAATGAGACAGATTAGTGACGTAGACACTGCGAAAATTGTGTATTTTAGTTATTTTCATAGTATTATGTCTTATGGGATTCTACTATGGGGAAATTCCACTGATATAAATACAATCTTTGTTTTACAAAAAAGAGCTGTAAGAGCTATTTACAATCTCAGTCCACGAGTTTCCCTAAAAGAAAAATTTAAAGAAATTAATATTTTAACCGTACCATCACAGTTTATATTTGAAAACTTGATGTATATTCGTAAAAATATTTCTTCATTTAAGAAAAATAGTGATGTACATAATGTAAACACAAGGAACAAAAACAATCTTGCTCTGCATGTATCACGTCTCCACAGAATAAGTAACTCTTTTATGGGGCAATCTATACGCTTTTACAATAAACTTCCAAATGCTATTAAAGATCTACCAATACACAAATTTAAAAAATGTATCAAATCGAAACTTTGTAAAAAAGGTTACTATAAAATATCTGACTATTTGGATGATAATAAGGCATGGGATTAATTGCTCCTCATAGCAGTCTCATAATAATTATAATATATTATTCATAAATACATTGTAATTGTAATTGTAAAAACATTGTTTAAAAAAAATGTATATGCACAAAAAAAGACAAGCCCGCTGAGTTTCTTCCGCCGGATCTTTTCAGTGTGTGGCCGCGTTTCCGATCCGGTAGTAACTCAAAAAATGTTGACTCGTCAAAAGTGCCTGTAAAGGTTAATTTGAATAAAAATGTTTTGACTTTGACTTTGACTTAGACACGGTATTGAAGGCTTTAGCTAAATCGAGAAATACCCCAAGACGCTTCTTTTTTTCATCCACATTTGAAATGATAGTATCAACCAAATCGAATACGCATCATTGGTGAACTTACCACGACGGAAATCATATTGGATCGAATCAATCGCTGGTTCATGATTTTTTTCTAGTATTTTTAAAAAAGGCGAAAGGATAGAAATTGGTCGAAAGTTGCTCATATCATATTGATCACTACTCTTCTACATAGGTTTAACTAAAGCAATTTTGAATGCATCTGGGACGGTACCTGTTGAGATGGCTAAATTACATATATGTGCAATAGATGGAATAAGAAAATTATTGTATCTTTTCAGAATTTTTCAAATATAAGATCAATGCCCACAGCGCAATTATAACTTAACCCATTTATCAGGTTATATACTTCTTGTTCGTCCGTAGGCACAAGAACTAAAAAATTTAGTACAGAACTCTGTTTTGTGTATCTTTGTTTAACCCACCATTGGTGACGTATATGTCTGAGACCGGGTGATTCGAAAGATTCGAATAAATTTTTCACTCGCAATCGATTCGAGTTGCGATTTCGAGTAACTGCCTTATTTTAAGTCCTACGCCGTTGTACCACTCATGAATTTGCCACGGATGCACGTTCACGAGTATCAGCACCAACCCGGTCCGTAAGACCAGCGTCACCAAACATGTAAGTAAAATATTATAAAATACTATATATACTAAAATACATGTAATATTTTTTTGTTATAAGGATATATATTTTTGTTTATTTTCTAAGATGTCCTAAAATTGACAAAGGCTGATTTTAATCGAATAAAATTAAACATTTTTTCTAATTTCAAATTTTTTATAAAAAAAAATATATATTTAAAAAGAATATTTTTAGGGTATATATATATATATATATATATATATATATATATATATATATATATATATATATATATATATTAGGGTAAATAGAATATTTTTAGTGTCGTGAGTATAATTTTTTAATAAGCAATAAACAACTTGTGATCGACTGAATTGTTGTTTTATTTTCATAAATGTGTTTATAATTAAATCTACACTAACTAAAAGTAGGATAACTAGCCAATGGTTGGCAAAATCTTAGGTTGAAAACCCTGGTCTGTGAGACCGGCGTCAAAAATGTTTTAAGTGAAATTTACGTCACCAATGGCGGGTTAATATCATTCGTTGGTTCAAAACTAGTAATATTCTGTGCTAATCTTCCGATTCCCGCAAAATAACTGTTAACTAAGTCAGTACTGTCCTCAGGGTGTCTGTCAAGACGAGACATAGAGAATTAACAGTTGCTCTAATGTAAGGATAAATCGTATCCCATGTGCTATTCCCAAGTCACAATCTACATGTGTGCCAAATTTCATCCAAATTGGTTTAGCATTTTTTGGTGATTGAGTAACAAACATCCATCCATCCAAATATCCAAACCTTCGCATTTATAATATTTAAAGGAATAACTACACTAGTGGGCTAATTGAAATACTTGTTATTCAATTCCATGTTTTTTAATTACATCATTAGTCAGCATATAAATTTATAAATTAACCATGAACGGCTAATATCTTACATAAATAACACAAAGATTTCATACTAATAAGACGTGTTTAATTTCCAACACATAATAACAATGTAAAATATATTCAGAAGACATTACCTGAGTTGATAATTCAGAGCGACGTTACCTCAAACAATGTAGTAAATAAAACTGTCTACAAATAACATCTCGTAATTTATTAATAGCACACCCGCTGCTGATATTATCAAAATACGAGCAGTCAATAGTCTATTTTGCTACATTTTCGAGTTCATTTAATTTTTTTTTTTCATATTATAAGCAATTAATATTTAACTGACTTATATATATATATATATATATATATATATATATATATATATATATATATATATACACACATTTTACTAAACATTTATAGTATACCATTCCATTACAATATAGTAAACTAACATATAATTATAGTATATCTAATATATTCTCACTGCACTACAGTATTTAACTTTAGCAGTTGAGAGCGCTAAAACTGTTTGTATGTATAACAATTTTGTTCTGAATAAAGTTTTTTTTTATATTAATATAGGTATAACTGGCGATCGTCTGTGGCCGAAATTCGACCATAGGCTAAACAATAAAATAACTTTTAAATTTGACAACGGACTTTAGCCATTATAGAAAATAGTACACATATTTATTTTTTGTATATTATGTTGTTGTATATCATATTGTCAGATGAATGATGAATGTTTTTTTTTTTTAAATTAATGTATTTCTAATGCATTTTATTTAAATATATTAGGTTTCTGCACTCCTCCGCAATGTAAACTACAACTGTAGCAAATTTCATACACCAAAGTTCGCACAAAGGTCTTAAGGGTCCAAATTTTTTCCTTCACATATTAATCTACTAGCTGTTGCCAGCGACTTCATCCGCACGGACTTCGTTTACTCCGCACAGCTCCTCCCCCATAGGTGATAGTGTGATAATATGTAGCCTATATGTTGACCCGACCTGTAAATAATATTCATGCAAAATTTGATGTAAATCCATGCAGTACTTTTTGAGTTTACCCCGGACATACATACAGATAAACAGACAAACAGACAAAAATTCTAAAAACTATATTTTTGGCTTCGGTATCGATTGCAGATCACGCCCCAAGTATTCTTTTAAAAAAATATTCAATGTACAGTTTTGACTTTCCTACGATTTTATTATATGTATAGATATGGTTTTTACCGATTTGGTTACTTTTGGTTTTGAATTAATTGTTGAAATCCAGGGAAGGTTTAAAAAGTGAGAAAATGTAAAAAATAAGAGTATTTAAAAAGGCAGAACAACGTTTGCCGGGTCAACTAGTATATTATAAATACATAAATATACAAGCTACAGTCTGCTTTTTCTATAGGTCGTAGAGTAGGTCAGGTTCTGATGATATTGTTATAACCACGCCGTGCCTCGGATAGTCATATGTGGCATTAAATCCATTAGCAACACACTACCCGCTATGAACATCATTGGTGATTTCTAACTTAATAAGTGAATAATAGTATTCACGTATCAAGTGGATTCTCCAAGCCCATTATTCTCATTAGTGTAGCCCGTGTAGCCCAAATCCTGCTACAGAAATGGCGGTGTTGATGCTGGTCTAATGCTTCATTCTCAAGTCTGTTAAAAATATTCTTTTTTCTTTCAATATTTTAATCACTTCATGTAATATTTTTAAAGACTCAGCCATTTTTGGAAGATTAAAAGAAGCACTTGATTCTTAAAAAGACTGACGTCAAAGTCATACAAAACTGCTAAACCTGTTATGCTTTTAAAGAATCAATTTATTTAAAATTATTTTTATAATTTACTAACAAGCAATTTTATATAATATTAACAGCTATAATATGACAAGGCTTTTTAATATAAAATGGGTGTTAAAAAAAACGAAAAGATTGTGTTCATTTTGACCCAAATTAATAATCAGATTTGAATCATGTGCCTGGAGATTTAGTGTCTCTGGAATTCAAAAACAACTTCTTTATTTCGTTTTATAAGAATAATGTACAGAGTTTCTTATAATTTATATTTTTAGCCAGTTTGTCGGCATCATCCAATATAGAGTTCTCATGAATCTGCTCAGTACGCATATTTTTAAACTATTGTATACAATGTCAATATTCTTTACAAAATTACATTTTTATATTTTGTATTCACTATGCAATGCCCACCTCAATATGGTCTGTTATGCACTTGCTCTCGCTATTTGACAATTTTAATCGTATAATCATCAGCAGCGGGCTGTAAATCACAGCGAGTAATTTATGGAAAATAATGATTACTTAGCCATGCAAAGAAGAAGTTTAGATTACCATACGCATTAGCTTAGATATGAGAGACATCATTTACTACCAGAACATACTGATATGAGATGTTAACGCATAAGCAAACCTTGGTAACTATAGCTGAAATGTTTCATGGTTTTGTCAATTCCAAAGTTATGTGCTGTCCCACAAGGAGAACCAAGAAATGCCAGAAACGAAAAACTTTTAATAAAAATATCAAACTTCATGAATATCTTTAGTGTCTCTAGGCAATGATTGCCTGTTTCGATCAAGAGAAAGAAAAGGATATAGGTACAAAAACTGAAAAAAATCATTACATATAAAAATATTTTTAATAATGCAGAACAAATTCTTAGTTTCTAATCTATATCTGTACAAAACAAGTGCACATTATAAAACCATACCTATTACGATTTTAACAAGATAACATAAATATTTATTTATAACCAGTACATACCTATTTAAATAAATGCATTTTCATTCAAGCTTTTAAAAATAATTTCCAAAAAACTTGCACAAAGCCGTCGTAATAATGTATGATTATTGATACGATTAGAACCATCATGGCAAAACAAATGCCTGTTATGTACATAAATTGACTTGCTTCTTGAGGAGTAGCCAGTAATTCTTCGCTGCTTGCATCGCAGTCTAACGCGTCAAATTCTGAAGTATCTGTGGATAGCAAAATATTAACATCCTCGTTTAGTCCGAGCCACCTATACCATGCAGATACTATTCTCATAGTTTTATCTACCTTCTTAAGAGGAATATTATTACAAGTCATAACCGTTGTGACAACTATGTTCTATGAAAATTTCCCTGAGTTTAGAGCCTCCGCTTTACTAATTCTTACATTTTTAGGGTTCCTTACTCAAAGGGTAAAACGGAACCCTTTTACGAAGACTCCGCTGTCCATCTGTCTGTCTGTCACCAGGCTGTATCTCCTGAATCATGTTAGTTAGACCGTTGAAATTTTCACAGACGATACATTTCTGTTGCTACCATAACAACAAATACTAAAAGTAGAATAATATAAATATTTAAGGACTCCTATACGACAAACATGATTTTTTTGCAATTTTATCTCGATCTTAATAACGATAACTGGTAGATACTTTGAATAATCACAGAATATACTCACTATTAAGTTGAAATAAAATAAATATTTAAGGGGGACTTTCACAACAAACGTGATTTTTGCCATTTTTTATTAATGATGGTACGGAACCCTTCGTGAGCGAATCCGACTCGCACTTGGCCGGATTTTATGCAAGTATTTCAATTATATATATCTAGATACTTAATTCATCTTACAGTATTAGAAAGTATTTTAGGTTTTACAATAATTGTATTTGAATAATAATTGAAACACAGTAAATAATAAATAAATAAATAAATATTCACAGGACATATTACACTTACTGATCTAACCCCAGAGTACGCAATTTAAATGCTTGTGTTATGGGGGTAACTTGATACCTAAACATAGAAATAAGTATATAAATACTAGAATATATTTAATAAACACCCAAACCCGGAAATACAAACATTTATGCTCATCACACAAATGCTTGTCCCCGTCGTGGATCGAACCCGAGCTCCGTCGATTGCGTAGTCAGGGTTTGCGGTGTGACACCACAACACCTGTACGGACTTTGTACCTCCTGTAGTTTTGGAACCCTGTATCCGGTCTTTACCAGATTTAAACGGCACCAAAGGGGAAGTATACCCTCTCCAACAAGAAAGAATTTATCAAATCATTTATTATATTCAAGGATAGCAAACAAGATGGTGCTAAAGGAAAGAGATAATCATCAAAGATAGTAATGGTGCATTGGTATTCGTGTGGCAGGTATAGGATGGCAAATGCACGTTTATTGGCCAGCTTACCCTCCAAGCCAGAACATGACAGCGACAAGCTCCGACGCTATTGGTCCAGAACTAATAAGGCGGTGGTACGAAAATCCGAGCGAGAAATTGCAGAACTACCGCCTAGTAGTCGATCGCCCCGTAGGTCGAATGGTTAGCAAACCTGACTAGAAATGGGGCTCGGATTCGATTATCGACAGGGACAAACAATTATGTAATAAGCATAGATGTTATTATTTCTGGATTTGGGTGTTTATTAAATATATTCTAGTATTTATATACGTATTTCTATGTTTAAGTATTGTTGAGTAACCCCCATAACACAAGCAAATAATTTGCTTATCTCTGTGTTAGTATTGTTGATTGAGATCCATACTACAAGCAAGTAAATTGCTTTTTTTGGGGTTAGATCAATTCGTGTAATTAGTCCAATGATATTTATTTATTTAGTTAGCGGTCACAATTATAGTGACCCTTATAAGCCTTTTCTAACCTTTTGTGAAATCTCTAGCCGTAAGACAGTTGATCTATTCTCCGAAAGGGGTCTGGCACAACACGAGGATACGAATATAAAAAATACAACCTTTTTGGGAAGGTAGGGTTATTTAATTTTTTTTAAATGACTAATAGCTGAACTATCCTGAAGAGCTACAACTGCCACACTGGACTAGAAGTTGCCATTGCTCCACTACTCTACTAACAAACCATAACTTATTTACTATTTATTTACAGATGCTAATCAATTAAAGAACATAAAAAAGCCATTTTATAAAATTAGTAAAAATCACCTCTGTGGTCTAATGGTTCTGTGTCAGTGTCGACCACTTGAGGTCCCAATCGAACCGATTCCTGGGTCGGGCAAATCGAAAATGTTTTTTTTTCAGTTTTTTTAGGGATTGAACAAGAGCTTGGTTGACGATAGGCTTGCAACCTATCATGTTGTGGGGTACGGGTACACTGGATGTATCTCTGCCTATTTCTTCGAGTATATGAGCAGATACTTTTTTATATAAGTAAATGTATTATTTTTAATTAAGGTTATTATTTTTTTGCAGATGTAAATATGCAGACGCTTTTACACTCACAATCACATTAGAAATAATTAATAACTTCAATTTACCATCGAATTTGAAAAGCCCATTTCTCCTGTATCATAAGAGTCTCTTAAAACTAGATTAAAATGGGAAAATATACCAATAAAATATATATTTTTTTAAATGTGTTCAGAAAACATATAAAATAAAAGATTCTGCAAACCAAGTCTTAAGAAAATTTATGTGTGTGGCATGAGATGCTACAAGATAGAAACACACCATTAACATCTTTGGTGTCTATAGGCGATGTTTGACTCTTCCCATCAGGAACCCATCTGCTTGTTTGCTATCTTCACTACATAGTATAAAACAAAGTCGCTTTTTCTGTCTGTCCCTATGTCCCTATGTATGCTTAAATCTTTAAAACTACGCAACGGATTTTGATGCGGTTTTTTTAATAGATAAATTGATTCTTGAGGAAGGTTTCAGTATATAAACCTTTCCGATATTCCCACGGGAACAAAAGCCACGCGGGTGATACCGCGGGCAGGTCACTAGTATGATACAAAAAAGTAAATATCAATATTAAATAGCTTACCCGCAGGTGTTTCAATGTCACAAATCACGTCTGTTTCAGTAATTTTCAAATCCAGAAGTTCACGTACTGACAAAAGGGCTTCCGCAGGTGCCTCGCCAGGAAATAGGTAGTCACACAAATAAAGAGAACCAACTGGAACCAAAACTCGTCTCGGTGGCTCATTGAAACATACTTTTTCTGAAACAACAAACAAGGCATTAAACAAGTTATTATTATAAAAATAAAAATTCAACAGCAACCAGATCTGAAAGAACATAACTCTCCTTATAGCACAGTTGGGTAAAAATTATATAGGCCATATTTTTATTTTGTGGGCGTGACTAATATGTGTATTCATAAAGAAATACAGCTTTTTAGTACAAAGAATTTAAGCTATGGACGAATGAACATGTCAAACTTATAAGAATTCCTTGTAGATTTTGGAACCCAACATTAATAAAATAAATTCACAATTTGCGGATATATGGCCATGGCTTTTTTACTGCATACCATGCATATGAGAAGACTCATACTAATTTTGGCCCCTCCTTTTGAAAGTTGGTTAAAAACTCAGCTATATCCAAGCTATCAGAGAAAGTATGGTGTTGATAAAAGATATGATCCTTAAATTTTATATATCAAAATAATTTAATTGAATTTACCTCAATTAAATGGTTGTTATTTAAGTGTAATGAAATTAATTTTAATTATTAAATTGTAGACATTTATTGACATTATTGACATTGATATTTTGAAATTTTAATGTATTAACTCATTGATATAAAAACCCAAGCTGCACATTCAGTGTCTCAAAACCGTCCTCTAAAAATAAATTTCAAATTGTGCGCTCATTTCAAGTAGAATCGCGTCGATCGTGACACTGTCAATTTCATTATTTTTGGTACATTACTTTGTAAAAATATTAACTTGAGCATAAGTTTGGATATGCAAAAACACATTTTCTTGTCATATCTATAACCACTTACGTAAAATTAGGGACAGTTTTGAGTGTCAGTTTTGTTTGGGATTGTGCATCTTGGGTTTTTTATATCAATGTATTAACTACAGATATTTTATTACTATAATTAACCGACTTTAAAAAAAGGAGAAGGTTCTCCATTCGGCCAGTATATATATTTTTTTATGTATGTACACCGATTACGCCGAGGTTTCTGAACCGATTTACGTGATTCTTTTTTTGTTTGATGCAGAATAGTTTCGAAATGGTCCCATAAAAATTTGATTCATATAGGCCCAGAAGTTTTTATTTTATGAGCATTTTTTTTTTTCATTTTACCTGTGCCGATGTCTGAAATCAAATCTCGCAAGTAAATTTGATCCATTTCCCGGTTACCGATTGGGCTGAAATTTTGTGTACGTATGTAAAAGGGATGATAATGAAAACTTATTATGAGATAGACCTGATCTGATGATGGATTCGGAAGGTGACCACAGGAACTCAGTAATTAAATGGTTAAAAATCGTTTAATGACAAAACTCTATCGAGTTTGGGCTCATTTGATTCGTATTGACGAGCACTTTGGTACTTGGTGGTAACAAGGATCCTCCAGGGTCTGATGATATAGCCAGAAGTTGGTCATAGGAGCTTAGTAATTAAATGACAGAACTCGATCGAGTTTGGGCTCGTTTGATCGGTGTTGACGAGCACTTTGGTGCTTGGTGGTAACTAGGATCCTCCAGGGTCTGATGATGAAGTCAGAAGGTGACCATAGGAGCTCAGTACCTAAATGACACAACTCTATCGAGTTGGGCTCGTTTGATTCGTGTTGACGAGCACTTTGGTGCTTGGTGGTAACTAGAATCCTGCAGGGTCCGATGATGAAGCCAGAAGGTGGCTATAGCAGCTCAGTAATTAAATGACAGAACTCTATCGAGTTTGAGCTCGTTTGATTCGTGTTGACGAGCACTTTGGTGCTAACTAGGATCCTCCAGGGTCCGATTATGAAGCCAGTAAGTCGCTATAGGAGCTCAGTACTTGAATGACACAACTCTATTGAGTTTGGGCTCATTTGATTCGTGTTGCCGAGCACTTTGGTGCAGGTGGTAACTGGTTATAAAAGGAACTACTCTTGACAAAAGCCTTTGTTCTACATCTGTCAAGTCGGTCAGTTCAGGAGGTAAAGACATAAATTTCATGTTGTTCCAGTAGGCCCGAGAAGGAACTTTTCTTTTTTTTATGGTAGTTGAGTAACGGTAGCTCCCTCGGAAGGAAATCAAAAATTTATTTCATTTCATTTCAATGTCTGTTGTTTTGGATATGATAATTTCTTACAGATTGTACATGGTACTTCAGCATATTGACTTATGGTGATTATAAAATTACGCTCACTCATTGAACGAAGTCTTTTTGACGTCTGACGCGCTGCCGCTACTCGGTTCTAATGTTGCTGAGCAGACTCGGTTGCTGTACGGTTTCGTATCGCTTCTAATCTATGAACTCTCTGCTCGGTGGACTCCTTCGCTAAACGCTCCTTAATGAGACCAATGCTATGAGTCTTCTGCTCGGCAGATTCGTTCGCTAGACGCTCATTGATGAGAGATTAGCTCTCTGCTCAAAAGATTCATTCGCTAGACGCTCTTGGATCTTACCGAGTCTAGAATTATACTGTTCAACAAAAGCTTCTTGACGTTAGCATGATTATGACATATATGCTTTTATTGCCAACAAACGTTTTTCATGATCTTTAATAGTCTCACAAGAACGTAACATTGTGTTTCGAAGAGCATATTTACGGAGACGACTACTGTATCTGTTCCGGTTTCTTGAGATCTATGTTTGTTACGGCGCGCAGCATCTGTAGTAGGTATACCCAAAAATAGTTGACAATACAACAATACACTAAAAAGTATTAAATAAAAATAACTACGTTAAAAAAACCGACTTCAAAATCTAAAAAGTAAAAAATAATAAAGATTTAATATTAATTAAATACTACTTATTATTTAAATGTGCTATTTACTAATACGTTTGAAGTCGATGCCAAGCCTTAAACAAATATTAATATTTTAATCACTTAAATGAATACGAGCAAAATAATATAATACCTACCTTAAAGATTAAGATACGTAAATATACTAAATAAAGAGCAATTAAATGTTAATATTATAAGCAGCTTCAATCAATACGAAGAATAATGAAAAAAATAATTACGAAAATGTATTCAACAGAATTCCTAAACTAAATGGTCATGTGAATCAATGTAGAATTATCAATTAAACTAAAACGCATCAAAATTTTTAATTTAAAATTTATACCACATAATGGTAGAATATGATGGTAGCTTGATTAATTTTTAACAACTTGTAACACCCGTATTCTTGCAAATAAATATTTTCTTTCTTTCAAAAGCTTTATGTAAGTATTCAAGACGTCCGTCAACGACGTCTGCCCGCGCGTGCGTGCCGCATTGGCTTGGCACCGACTTCAAACCTATTAGTAAATAATAGGTAGTATTTAATTAATATTAAATCTTTATTATTTTTTACTTTTTAGATTTTGAAGTCAGTTTTTTTAACGTAGTTATTTTTTAGGTACAATTTTCGTTAATATTTGAAATGCTGTTACTGTTACTGTTTAATATTCTTAGTTTTTAATTTTAGCTAGGATAAATATAATAATTGGTAATGTCAATTTTAGACATGTATTTGCACACTCAATGAGAAGAATAAGTTTGATCTTGTTAAAATTGTATTTGACCAACTGTATAATTTGTACCTTATTCTGGCAAATAAATAATATCTTATCTTATGTTAACTAGTACTTAATACATTTTTTAAAATTAAATGTTATTAGTATGAAACTATAAAAGCCCTCTTTTTAGTCCGCATTATTGTGATGGGCAACTTCGGAACGCTACATTGCGCGTGGCCCGACACGCACTTTACCAATTTTTATAAAAACACTACCTGCAGCATGCAGCCCCATGCACTATAAAAGTTTTCCTGGATAAAAAGTAGCCTTTGTGCTATTCCAAGTCATCGTCTGCCTGTGCGCCAAATTTCATTCAAATTCGTGCAGTAGTTTTTGCGTGATTGAGTAATAAACATCCATCCATCCAAACATACAAAAACTGTCACATTTATAATCTTATATATAAAATTCTCGTACCACAATGTTAGTTACCGTACTCCGCCGAAACGGCTTGACCGATTATAATGAAATTTTATATACACATTCAATAGGTCTGATAATCTGCTACTATCTATTTTTCATACCTCTAACCGCCCGGCCACAGCTACCTGCGGCGCGACCTGCGACGCGAAATGCGGCGCGGTGAGTTGCGCGACCATCTGGGTATGCCACAGCTCGACTTGTTGCGACCGCGGCGGCGTGCCGCTCTGAGCTGTCACACTTATACTAGCTAGTACCAGGGTCGGATTTTGTAATACTATTTTTACTATATTCTTTTGAAGCGTAGTATATATTATCGTAACGTTTGTACGCAAAAATACCATTCTGAAATCAGAAATCAGAAATCAGAAGTACTTTATTCAATAAAACTTTTTACAAGTTATTTTGACGCGTCAACATTTTTTAAACTACTACCGGATCGGAAACGCGGCCATACACTGAGAAGATCCGGCGGAAGAAACTCATTAATGTTGATACTTACATATATTACCTTATCATTAATCCCTCCATTCAGGATTTTTGAAATTATATTTCTTTAGGCGCGTAATATTTCTTCAGGCAGCGAGTGAAATTTTAAGATGCACGCACATTACCGTAACGTAAAAGTTACAGGTTGTCAGCTAAATTGCTCATTAAGTCCCTAAATCCTTGACTATCCTTTTCCAGTCCTTTTATTATTTTAATGTAATTAAGTATTTGCATGCAATTAAAATCTATCAGAAATCAGGAATCGGAAGTACTTTATTCAATAAAATCGCCGTGTTGGTCCCGGCCTCCTTTGTAGAATAGGCCAACTGCCGTTCTGCCAGGCAGGTCGTAAAAGGCGACCTATTGGCTATCGAGTCACTACCATCGTGGCTACTAGGTGGTAGAGTTCTGCATTGTCTCGCCCGGGTCTGGTACCACCGCCTTACCTATTCCTGCCGCAATAGCGTCAGTGCTTGTCGCTGTCGTGTTCCGGTTTGGAGGGTAAGGTAGCCGGTAAACTTATGCATGTGGCATTAGACCTCGCCACAAGATAGCAACGCACCATTAACATCTTTGGTGTCTATAGGCGATGGTTGACTCTTTCCATCAGGAGACCCATCTGCTTGTTTGCTATCTTATGACATAAAAAAAAAACTTTTTACAAGTTATTTTGACACGTCAACATATTTTTTAAAAGCTATTACCGGATCGGAAACGCGGCCACTATTTTTTAATGACGCCAAAGAAGTATAACTTCTCACCCGCGTATATAAGTACACACACCCATTTTTTTAATGTATGGCAACGTACACATTTTCCGTGCAATTTTTAGTAACTATGATCGTTTTTGATGTAGTGGGCTGTAGAAAGAATGTATTTTTTATTAATATGAGTGAGATGAATGTATAGGAACAAATTTTGTTTAACGTAAGCCGACATTAAATTGAGAAAATGCTGTGATGTTTTTAGATTAAGTTTAAATTTCGGGGTATATACTAAATTAAGTTTAATATTATTTTAAGTATAATATTAAAATACTATGTCAATAACCAATTATTTATTTAATCAATAAATCAGCACATTAACTCTAAATTAAAATTTAAAAAAACCGACACTTTTTTATCGTCAGGCCACCATTTTACTTCAGTTTCATAATAATTTTAAGCGCAAAACGTAAAAGGAACTGATGATCTTCGAAAGAGGATCCTGCAGCATAAAGTTAAAGGTAACCTTGACCTGTGGTTCCTTACTCAATGAGCTTGAGCTGTTTTATTGCCAAGCTCCCGAGGTCTCCAGCTCCGCCATGTAACTCTATCAAACCATGTAAATCTTCTAGCAATAAAGGCTATATCAGCCCAATTTCCAGTGTCCACTTTTCAGTTCCATCGTTATATTTTAAAAAACATTCAGCATCTAAGTGTTTGCCAAAACAAATCGAAGTAGCCTACACTCAGTTGCTTTTAACTGATCAAGCTTAGAAGATCACATGGACTTCCTTCCGCTCTATCATCAGATACTGGAAGCTATCCTATTCCACATTCCTTAAAATAAAAAATCATACGAGTCCAAAATTAATCATGTTACTCAATTTTAATTAAAAGTTTTGATAACTTCCTTCCTGTTTCATCATAAGACCCTGTAAATCATTTAGTACCAGGGTATTTGTCAAAACAGAACAACTGAGTCCAATCTAAATGGGTCCAATCTTGTTTAGTTTATAACTTACTATGGCCACCTTCGAGTTTGATCGTTAAATCCTAAGTCATGATGAGCATCAGATCCTAGAAATCGTCCAGCATCAAAATGTTTGTCAGTACAAGACAATTGAGCACTAACTCAATAAACTTACCTTGTTGAGTTTAGAAGTTTATTATCTAAGCATTTTGTATCTGGATGTGAGAAGTTTCTATATTACTTTTTTTGGCTCCATCTTCAGAGTCTCGCAATAATGAAAAATATCTTATTGCAACGAAACGAACGACTCCAAACTCTACTATCTTAACACATTCTATTTACAATAACACTCTAGCGGCTCCATGTTCCATTTCTCGTCATTATGAGTACTAATTAAACTTAGTACTTATAGCAACAAAACCAATGACCCAAAACTTGGTTGCCTCGTCAAAACTCTACATCTGAGAGTTCTAGTACCTATACCCAGGCTACATCATGATATTAGTTGGATAGTACCATAATATTGCATTGTCATTGAAATTACAAAAGTTTGCCAAGTTTCAGTACAAATAAATATCAGGAAGTCGATAAATATGGTTTGCAATATTTAGAAAATCTTTTATTTACATATACATTGGTAGTTAAATAAAAGCTGATATCTTCGAATGAAGATATTGTAGCATCAGGTCTAGGTCACCATGTCATTGCAATATAATTGAAGTAATAAAATACAAAATTTAGCATCGATAAAGCCTTTACAAGTTGCTAAATTTCTTTCATCAAGTGGAAAATAGAAGGTGAGCTTTCAACGGCTGCACAGATTCTATTGAATCATAGCTAAGAACCATCTCGCAAAATAGGGCTTTCAAACTAAATCGGACCATCCGCTAGGGCGCTACGATGCACGGACAGATACACAGACACACCTCTGAAACTTATAACAACGTCGTTTTTGCGTCGGACGCTAAAAATGTTAGTAAAAATTTTAATAAAATAAAGTATCTATATAATTTCCGTTGGTAATAATTTTGTGTTATTCTGATTCCAACCCTGGCTTACAAGTGAATAAAACAAAAGTACTCTTTTGTTTTATTCGCTCATCTCACCGCGCAGCCGGTCGCGCGTTTTTCCGCGCCGCAATTCGCGTCGCCGGTAGCTGTGGCATACTTCATACAGTTTCTTACATTTGTTTTCGCTCGCCGCGCCGCAATTCGCGTCGCCGGTCGCGCCGCGCGAGCTGTGGCAGGGCCGTAAGTGATAAGGGTTATCCACCTCTAACATTTTTTTTTATTTTTATTTTTTTTATGATTTAGCACTGAAAAATACATATAACCCTAAATTTTCACCCCTCTAACATTAACCCCTATTTTTAATTCAATTATTTATATTATTTATATGGTCAGCTAGTATTAATATACATTAGTAAAATTGCCTCTGTCTAGTCCATCTAGTGGTCCAGTGTCGGTGTTGACCACATGAGGTACCGGGTTTGATTCCTCGCTCAGGCAAATCGAAAATGTGTTTTTTTCAGTTTTCTGCTAAAACAGAAGAAATACATTTTTGGGGGTTGGATAAATGTCCCGTTGATGATAGGCTTTCAACCTATCTCATTGTAAGACTATCTTTGGCTAATCATGGGTGCACTGGTTGCGCCTCTGCCTTCATCTTCGGGAATACACGAATATTATTAATACGGGCGTAAAGATGCTACAGTCATTGGCTGTTACATCCAAATATGGGCCAGTATTATCTATTTATGTTTTAGTTATCATGCACAATATGAGCTGTTACACATTACTAAAAATAAATACCTTCAGGCAACAAATTATCATCAATAAGAGCATCACAGTGCATAGTAAAACGGGACGCCAGAGATCTTATTATATCTTCTTTCACAGCTGCTATTGCTTCACCAACAGTTGCTTTTGGGTACATAAATACACTAGAAGACACCACACCACTGAAATGTATACTGCCATCGCATTCAAGGTATTCAACTGTCTCAGGCATACTATTTTCCTGAAAATTTAATTGAACATGATGTTTAGGTCATTTGAAAATATATGACTGTAAACAAGCCAATGGCTCTACTGATGAAAAGATGTATTACATAATGTGCAGACACCAATTACGTTAGTAATGCACTGTCATCAATGTGACAAGGGTATAATACCATGTGCATAAAATAGTTTACTAGCTATTTCATCCTTCAATCAAGCTGAAATATGAGTGACAAGCAATCTATCACCTAGTAATCACGACAGTAGTGATATGTTTAGTCAACCCTATATAATATAATTCTAGAAAGTCTTTTTGTACATGTTAATGATTATTGATTTTTTCTCTAAATTTTATTATATAGAAATTTTCAGTTTTTGATTTGCCTTCCACACATGAAATTTTTTAAACTTTTATAACTATAAATTGGCTATGGCTAATTCTTTAAAGCTTGGTTTAAAATATTGGAATTCCCTAAATGATTCCTAATTTTTTACAATATATAATTGAGAATACTTATATTGTGGCTTTCTATGAGTGAGCATTTCAAAAATAGGCCTAGCAGTTTTTGAGTTTATCACAACAAAAGCTTTCCTTATCATTTATTTTTATTTATGTTTTTATTATTGAAATTTATTATTATTATCATGTATATTTTTTATTGAAATAATACTTTATTATATTATTTCAATAAAAATATTTTAAATTAAAGCTTATATACTTACCAATGGCACAAATAAAGACACATGCATTGATTTTGGCACATCTGCAACTTTTCCACTGTTTTTCGTTCTCTTTTTTTTACTCATTTGTTCCAGAGCCTCAGAATCATCTTTCAACTCTCCATCAATAAATATGACACTTGATTGTATTATTTTGTGAGCAGATTCCAGTATTTGCTGAAAAAATATAAAGAAAATGATTACTGTTTTAAAATAAGCCAAGCAATACTGTAACAATTGAAGGTAAGTATTTTAAAACATTATAATATAATTATTATGATATAAGCTATACCAAAATTTATTTAAACACATTTACAGTTCGTAAAGTATTTTGATAAAACAGTTATTAACAATAACTCCTACAATAATTTAAAGCCTCCTAAAAGTTTCAGTTAAGGGGAGTTTTTATGTGATACTGGAAGTCCAAACTTTTAAACAATTATAAGGGATAGATGGGCCGAGAGAACAGCTCAGCTAAATGATAACTGCACATACTATACCAGAGATATTATAGCTGCTTTGCTGGTATTTTATTAAGTCATCTAATTTGAAAAGCATTTTAAATTTTTAAATTAATACATAAAATTCACTCTTCACAATAAATCTCGTAAATGACAGACAAAGAGAACAGAGTGCCATACACGTGGCATAGGTAGGTAGTAGGCATATAAAACCTGACAGTGCAAAACTTATTCATCATTAGCTTCTTATTATTTTACTATAAGGCATAATTGAGAATAAACAGAAGTTAAACGGATACGACTTGGGGACATTCAAGAAACAAGCTTATTCATTCTTAAAAGCCCGGGAACACAGCTGCAAGACCCCCGGAATTGCAAATGTTCATGGGCGGCGGTGATCACTTACCATCAGGTGCACCCCCTGCTCATTTGCCCCCTCTGCTATAAAAAAGGTTAAATATTTTGTATTCAACTCATATTATAGCTATTTATTGATAGACAAAGTGGAGGCTGAGGGCTTTCTGAGGTTGACGCCCCCGATGCACTACCCTGGCTAGCTCTACAATAGCTGTCACTGGCCATAAATCACAATACTTACATTACTTTTTCTTTATTCATCATACTCTAACACATATAACAAAAATTATTATTAGTAGGGTCAAATATGAGAGATTATTTAAAATTTTCCCTGCACTCATCAGTGTACTGCTTTACACTAAAGCTAATATTGCCATGTAATATTAAAGGCGATTATAGATTACTATGTGTTCCAACTAAGAATAGGATCGTGTTTGTTATCAGCTTCATACCACAATTGTGAAATTATTAATGTCAGCAAAAAAATATTTGTTCAAAAAATATTGCTGATTTAATAAGGAACAAATAACATTTTAATAATATTATTATCATCAATAAAAAATTAGTAAAGAAAAGTCTTGCTTTTCATGTATATATATAAAAAAGTCGTATTAGTTACACCACTTATAAGTCAAAAATGACGGGGGCAATTTTGTTGCTATTTTTGTGAGTTTGGGTTGTCTTTGTCCAGAACAGATTAGAAAGTATTAAAATATAACATTCATCAATAAAATACAGTAAAATATATCAGTCTAGCTGTTCATCTATGTGCATACATATACATAAAAGTATTACATAGTATGATTTAGTTATTTTAATACATGCTAACATGATCTGATGGGAATCTAAATAATAATATGACAATTAGAATGAGAATTTTTTTTTAAAGTATTTCTTGGTAGAATTTTTTTGCACACCTTACTCATCACTTATGAAGTTTTTGCAAAATGCGGAGCCATATGTCACATGACAGTGATATTCTCAGTTGGAATGCATAGTACCCATTAATATTCTGCTGGAAATCCCCTTCCCATATGAGATTTTTAAATTGCATATTTTAATGTAAATAAATTAATCTGTGCTTGAGTACATTAGATTTATTTAAAAAACATTTACTTATATATTTTTTTATTTTAGCTTAGTTTAGACTAGTACTTAAGATTTCTAATAATAAAGCATAGATGCGCAGTAAGAAAATCTAGCAATAAAATACTTAGCAGAAAAATTTTTTTCTTAACCGATTTTCGATTTTTTAATATGGCGTTTAACACGGGAGTCAAGTCTTTTTAAATTGATTGTATCTCCATCAAATTGCATTTTAAAAGGTATATTTACTGAAGAAGAGACTTGACCTCCCTCCCTCCCTAAGAGCCCCCTGTTGTCCCCTTACATTGGAAAAATAAGTAACAGTAATTGGGAATACTAAATAAATTCAATTCTACGGACATGATACCTGGTGATTTAATACTTTTAAATCAGTAAATAAGCAGATACCAGCTCTTAAATATTACATAAACTTTAGTTACCTGAAACTGTTGTTTGACAGATATACCACTTTTCTTTACAATAACTGGATAAACTTCGTCAAATTCATAATAACAATCAAGCCTTTGCCAATGTTGTTTTGGCAAAAACTTCCAATCAACAGGTTTAAAAGAGGTTTTACCAGATCCAAGTTCCAAACTTTTACATGTTAAAACTTTAGTGTCAGTTGACATGTGAAGAACAAGTCTCTCATTTGAATGAGTGTAATTTCCAAACATGTATTGGTTACTACTTAGTGATTTCCATGTATAGTTTAATACTGTTTTAACTTTGCTGAAAATAATAGGATCCTCAAAAATGTCAGTGTCACTTGTCACAAAAATACCTGAAAATCATAAGATAAATTACATAATGACTAAAATTCACACTTTTAATTACATAAAATTAGGGTAACCTAATTAACCAGGTCACGAACTGAAGTGTCTAACACCATCAGCAAGCAAGTCTTTGCAAAGACTTTGCAAAGACAAAATATGTTATTAGAACCTTGTGGGCAGTTCATTAGGTAACCCCAATTTCTGTGTAAATTATTGTGACAAGGTTTACAGAGTGAACTGTTTGTTAAAGCTGAAACTTTAACATATTTGAAACATCTAGTTAAAACCGTGCATTCTGTTTAAAATTTTATTCAAAAACCACTAACAAAGTGCATACTATATGTAACAATAACAAGGCAAAAATATCATTCATATGACAACTAGTTTAAAAATAATTAGTAATTTTCAAAATACTTATTTCTAAACTGGACACTAAGTAGTTAAGATGTTAGAGTTTTGATTTGTTTAAGAAATAAGAAAACCTTAGATACCATTTTAACAGGTTAACAGTTTGTAACTGCTACTGAAACAGAAACACAGCCACACACTGAAAGGACCCAGCTTGATTATTTATTTTAAAGAAGATAATACACCATGTGCAAATTAAATGCAATAATTGTAAGCATTGGCATAAAAAGCAATTAATCCTAAGCTTTTTTTTACCTTGGAAAAATTGAAAATTGTATAATAATCACAGTAACAATCTTTTTAATAAATTTGTCAAATTTGCTTGTTCCTAAATTTTTGCTGCTTATATTATAAAAGTATAATTATAAGTTATTATAATATATGTATAAGGTATTGGTATTATAAAAGTATAATAAGGTATTATATTATATGTATAAAGTATTATAAAACTATAATTTGTCCCATCAAAAAATACTTATTCGGAGGAGTTGAGCCCCATATTATACTTATATATTTATATAATTACTTAATACAATATGTAAAATTAAATCTTACCCATAACATACATTCCCCCGGGCAGCATTCTAGTTACATGTTTCGCATGATCAGCTATCCAAGCCTCTGATATGTTCAATATATCGCTAGTTGCATCTGAAGTTCTTTTATCTGAGGAGTAGCTTATTTCTGATGCTGTATCGTCGTTTACTTTTTCCTCGGGAGTACGGGCTAAGTGAATAACATTTTCCCTTGCAGCCGTCACCTAGAATGAAATTTATTCTTTAGTTGACCATAAAAACTTAACTCAAATTTAATGAAATGTATTTGCGAATTACCTGACCCAAAATTAACCCCAAGACAAAGTTTTCTTGGGAAGCATATTGTTCCAAATATTGAAGACAGTATTCCGGAGAATAAACAGTTCTAACCATTATTATTTATGTCGGAATAGTTTACATGAACTTCGATGGTGTTTATTTAAACTAGCTCACTTAAAACTTCTTTATTCTAGTTAGGTACCTATTTGTTTTCAATTTATGTTAATAAACACAGATTACTTGTCAATAAACGCCTAAAACGCGATCAGAAACAACAAACCACGATCTCTCCCATAGATTTAGAATTTTGTCACTACGTTCAAAAGATCTACAAAGCGTGGGAGCGAGAAATCCTCATCAAGTACAAACCCCTCGAGTGAAAAAGAGACAGTGAATTAAGTACCGTTATGTCATTGTTTACGGGAGTAAGAGGCCATAGCGTCCCGGTGCTTAGGTGTCACTGCGAATTTTGTACAATTTTCTAATAATCCTGCGATTCATATCGAAAAATATATATGTGCAAGTATGGTGTCGTGTTCTGTAAGTGCATGTGAGGTTACAAGACGTAATAACCCCAATAAATACACATTTCACAAGTAAATACGATTTTGCAAGAGAATATTTTGAACTATGTTTTTACAAATTTCTGCTATTACTCTGCTCACAAATAGGGTTTTTGTAACAGTATATTCATTTAAGTTGTTTTCTATAAACATATTTCGTAAATTAAAACAGAATTTGCAATAATATTAAATAAAATA
Organism: Apodemia mormo; assembly: GCA_036924255.1. NCBI lineage: Eukaryota > Metazoa > Arthropoda > Insecta > Lepidoptera > Riodinidae > Apodemia > Apodemia mormo. The sequence continues at coordinate 23,284,034 of JAUPFN010000007.1, read as the reverse complement.
GTAAATTGTTTGGTTACGCTAGGGCTTGATAAAGCGGCGATGACACGAATGTCGATAAAAGTCAAGAGTGACTATTTAACCAATTAACATAAATTAAAATCGTTTTATAAAGTATAAATTAAGAACCTTTAATAACATTGTTCAATTGTGTTCAGTATGCAAATAAAAATTTTATATTACTATTTTAATTTCAGTAATAATTTCTCAGTTATCATTATTTCAGATGTCCTATATTTATTTATCCGAAAATTAACACGTTTACCAGCGGTCCCGCGGCGGCGCGCGCCGCCCGACCAGCCGGTAACCTCGCAACCGCTATGCCCCTGCGTTTTAAATCTGTAATATCTTCGAAAATATTCATTTAAATTACATACTGTAAACAGTCATATTGATCTATATTAAATCAACAATATATTTAAGGTATTTAATTGGATAAGGATTAGTGCTTTATTGTTTAAAATTGCTTTGAAAAAAAAATTATTTCTCGTAAAAAGTAAATGACAAAAAATGCTATGGTGGGTTATCCAGAAGAGCTAGACATATACCATCGCGGACTTTTCTGTAGACCTTTTCAAGGTGTACAAATACTTAGTACATTATTTTGATAAATCTCGTAGGGTTTAGCCTGCGTTTGCAATATAAGTGGAAAAAATATAATTATTTACGACATGACATCAGAAAACTCAAAAATTTCAGTATTTCTCTACAATATATTAAATGTAATTATACACATAAACCTTCCTCTTTAATCACTCTATCTATTACAAAAAACCGCATAATATTCCGTTGCGTAGTTTTAAAGATTTAAGCATACATAGGGACATAGGGACAGACAGAGAAAGCGAGTTTGTTTTATACTATACATTTTAATTATTCTGTATCGCATGTCGTTTGTTTTGTGCATCGTGGTCTTACTTAGATTCATTAGACTACTCAGCTAAGACCACGAAGTCCTGGATTCGAATCGACTCGATTCCATAGTCGGGTAAATGTATTATTGAGGTTTTTCTCGAAAATCTAAAATCTCAGTAGCAGCTCGGAGTTTGACGGACGGTGTGTTACCACTTCCCAACCAACAAATTGGTGGAACGTCGTGAACCGAAAGTCGTTTGGTTTATTCTGCTTACCCCACATAGGTACCGGCGTGATGATACTTTTAAATCAGGTAGGTACCTACATGACGATATGAAAGTTGACGATATGAAAACATGCTACATTTAATTACACTTTGTTCACCTAGAATCGATATCCTAAATCTATGATCTCTCCTATCCTATATAGTGTATAATCTATGCCACGATTGACGATCATAAACTACGAATACGATTGTTGAAAAACGGCGGGAAACTTCGAAAAGCGCGGTTTATTCTCCTGGCGAAAATTTAATTTTATTGTTATTTATTCAGTGGAGTTTGTTTTTTTCCGTAAATATAGTATTTTTAATTTATCTTTGTAATATAAATTATTATTTCTAGCTGTATATATATATATTATAGGGTAAGCTCTTATCTTTTTTATTAGACTTAAGTATGAATGAACCCCCTGATCCAGGGGGCACAGCCCCTTTTCCTACTAATTTTATAACAATAGAATGCGACGAGTCAGGTATGGATACAGACCAATCCGTAAATTCTATAAATAAATCTAGAAAACGCAACCATTCCCACAAAATTTGCAAACACTGTAATAAAAAGAAGAGAAAACACATTGGCAACCAAAAAGATATTGGCTGTTCATGTCGGGATGAAATTGCTGTTATAGATTCAGAGATTACATTACCTTCACTTCCTCACACTGAAATACCATTAACTAACAGTTTATCACAACAAAATCAAATAAGCCGGAGAATGTATAATCATTTAGATGCATCACCATATACTATTCACATACAAAGGCTACAAACAAGTCAAAATGATGGTACAACTCTTCACCCAATGACTGTTGGCAGGATGTTAAAGCAAAATAAAATTAATAATATTACCAATGGTAGCTTAAAGAGAATAGGGAGGAATAGAATTGCATTATCATTTAATTCATATCAAAGTGCTAATGAATTTCTGAGTAATAAAATATTAAGCGACTACAATTTAAAAGCTTTTATACCTTCTTTCACTATTACTCGAGTTGGTATAGTGAGAGGTATACCACCAGAGTGGACTCCGGAAGAAATTATGGAAAATATTTCTACACCAATTGGATGTGGCAATATAATAAAAGTTAGACGTATAAATTACAAAGTCATGGTTGAAGGAGTACCCGTATGGAAACCTACCCAATCTGTTGTTATCCATTTTGATGGCCAGATTTTACCCAAACGCATATTTATTTGCTTCAATTCCCTACCAGTTGATCTATACATATTCCCAACTATACAATGTTATAACTGTTGTCGCTATGGTCATACTAAAATGCAATGCAGGTCAAAGCCTAGATGTTATAGATGTGGTCAGGAACACAGCGGTGAATCATGTAAAGTAGATGATGATTGCGTAAAATGCTGTTTGTGCTCAGGCTCACATGCTGCAACCAACAAGGCATGCCCTGAGTTCAAGCGTCAGAAAGATATTAAAGTTTACATGGCTCAAAACTGTGTCTCCTATTCTGAAGCATCTAAGTTACATCCACCAGTCTCCAAATCATATGCAGATGTATTATTAACTTCAAAACCTACATACTCCGATGATGGCAATCTATCCGTACCATCCAATAGTACTTCATATAAAAAAACAGTATTTCTCAAACCTCGAACTCCAACAAAAACAAGTAGAGGATATGACAAAACAGATCATAATAAAATACTTAATGAATTTTCAATACCTACTCCTTCTGATGGCTGCGCTCTACTACATAGGAATGGAAAAAATAATACAAATGAATTACAAAATCCTTTAATTTCAGAAACCATAGAATTGTTACAAACTTTAGCTCGTTCTAGTCCTTATTTACCGTCCAACGCTGCCCCATTAATTGAAATATTATCAAAATCAATACCCATTAACAATGGATACACACAAGCACAACATAATACAGTGGAATTGCCGTAGCGCAATAAGTAATAAAAATGATTTAATATATTTAATTAATAACCACAATCCTTATTTAGTTTGTCTATCTGAAACTTGGTTAAAACCAAGTTTTAGTTTTAGATTTAAAGGTTATAATACGGTCAGACGGGGGCCTATTGCCTATCTTTGACATTTATAGTGATCAACTGAAATTTGATGAACACTCAAAATTGGTTGGCAACTGACAACAGTGAAAATTGGTATTGCGTATCGCTTTTAGTGGCGGTGACTTTCGTCGCTTTCCAGCGTTCGTTCCAGTGGTTTGACTTGTCACCGCACTATTTTATCGATATTATGCTTCTAAATAAAAAAGCTAGATAAACGCAAATACTTATAAGGGTTTATTATGGTCCTTTGTTTTGGTCGGTTTGTATTCTTCAGACTAATGTCAATTGTCAAATGTCATAACAATAAACAAATAACAATAACCTCAAAATAAGTTTAGACTAACAAAATTAACTATTCAGCTTTAAAATTCCTTTGTTGATCCCACTTTCTCCACTTTTATGTTTGTATATAGATTCATGTACATAGTAGTAACTCCTAATGCATAATGTTGTAGTTGTGTAAGTTTACTAATCTTTGTGTTTGTTTTGTTTTAGATTCCTCAACTTGTAACTGATATAGTCACCGGACAACTCTTTTTATGTGTCTCTCCCATGACTGACTTGATATTGGCAGAATCCGTACTAACTGGATAGCCACCAAACCAATATAATAATAATAAGTTAATAATAATAACTCTTGAAGCAAATTAATAGTTAAAAGAAATTAAATTGTCGGTCGAATTTGCCAAAAGATACCGAAATGTTACAGTCACTTCTCCGGAGGCTTTCTATCCAGCCAGACTCAATGGCAGAGAGCAAGTTGAGTAATAACTTAGTAGTTTAGATCTATTGATTGTCATTGCATTGTATTACTTACCTTTTACATAAAAGTAGTATATAACATCTGCATATAAACAGTAACAAATATGATCTAATTGAAAAACATGAATAATCTGGAATGAAGATATGGGTATAAATCTAGCCAAGAGGTAAATAGCAGAACCCCTAACTTGCTTAAGATATTATATTCATTGATTATAATAGTTTTTAGATTACTGTTAGGACTAAGGCATGATATAGGTATTATTGAAGTTAACAGGTAGTAATGTAAATTTAATATTTAATCAAATGAAAGTGTCTAAAGTGTGCTAAATTTTCTACAACTAGACATGTATGATCCTATCCAATAGCTAGAGCTTTGAGAGGTAATAAAAAAACATACAAATTTAATTTTTTATTACTTCCGTATTGTCAATATGACAAAATAATTAGACAGTCCGTTTGTCTTTATTTTATAAAAAGAATTGAGAAAAAAACATAAAACCTCATACTGCATGTTAGTAATAAGTGCATAGTTGCACCTCTGACTCGCCCAATGTTTGTGTTGTGTTGTAGCTTACAAAGTTTTTAACCAAAAGTTTTTCTGTTTAAGGTAATCTTCAGAAATTGAATTATGTGCAAACAGAGACAAATGCAATGATAAAGATATGTATAGTGCATCATCAGGGTAACAAATCAATACAATAACCTCAATAATTTAAACAAGGTGTTGATTTGTTACTATCATCAGTAAAAGTGTTAAAATGTGAAACTGGTTGGTGTAAATGAATAAAAACTAAATAAAACAGTACTAATTATTATAAAATAATATCAATACAAATCATCATGGAGTTTTACCAAGTGCCGATGCTGTTCAGTGTTCAAAGTATTAAGAAATGTGTTTTAAGAGCCTACTTAGGAATAAGTGTGCTGAGCTCATGAAACAGATTATTTGCACATTGTGCACATAAAGAATGTTGAAAAAGATAATTTAAAAGTCTTAAACAAATTGAGAATAATGGTAAATGAAAATATTCATATCTTCATTCAGCATTGTGTGGTTATACTGTATACATGTTATATTTAGTACATTAGATAGATGTATAAAGCTCATCACACATGGTTAAGATACTATAATATTTGATCTTAAGATACCCTAATATAATATATCTTAATGTATATTTCAAAATATCGCTCACCATACAAATCCATTATCACACACAACTAAGATAATATATATTTTACCTTTAGTATCTTAAGATACCGAACGATATGGAAATATATATTCCATATCTTAAGATACAAAACATAAAATAAATGATGTTTTTATTTCAGGATATAGGTGATCACAGTGCCTCATCTATACATATAATAAAATTGTAGGAAAGTCAAAACTGTACATTGAATATTTTTTTAAAAGAATACTTAGGGCGTGATCTACAATCGATATTGAAGCCAAAAATATAGTTTTTAGAATTTTTGTCTGTTTTTCTGTATATATGTCCGGGGTAAACTCAAAAAGTACTGCATGGATTTATTTACTTCAAATTTTGCATGAATATTACTCATAGGTCGGGTCAACATATAGGCTACATATTATCACGCTATCATCTACGGGGGAGGTGCAGTGCGGAGTAAACGAAGTCCGCGCGGACAAAGTCGTGGGCAACAGCTAGTAATCTATATATTAATATAATAAATGCTAAACTTTGGATGGATGTTTGTTACTCTATCACGCAAAAACTACGATACGAATTTGAATGTAATTTGGCACACAGGTAGATTATAACTTGGAATAGCACATAGGCTACTTTTATCCTGAAAAAACTAGGTGATCCCGCGGGATTCGCCAAAAACTTTTAAAATGCAACGGGCTGCACGCTGCAGCTAGTAATATTACAAATGCGAAAGTTGGGATGTTAATGTGGGGTACATCTAGTATTATAATAGTTACTACTGTAAGCAGTGCGGGGTGCTCCTGGCTTCGTGCCACATCCAGGCAAGAGGGAGAAGGGGGAAAACTACACACGAAAGCTATTGCCTTTTATGTCAAGCTAGGGGTCCGCCCTTGAACAATTGACATGTCTTTGATGGTTTTTCATTCAAAGTTAACTTTGTTAGGAATGTGGTACTGCAATTTTCATTTTACATTCTATAATAAAATCGTCTGAAGAGCTGTCTAACAAATCAAGAAGTAAGACCGTATCACTCATAGTTAATCAGCTGTATATAGAACTCCTACAAAGAATATGTAAGGTAACGAGGCAGACTCATGATAAAAAGAACAAATTTTAATATTATTGTATCTTAGCCACCTTAAGATACTGTATACTTTTATATTAGGGTATCTCAAGATAAAATATCATAGTATCTTAACTGTGTGTGATGAGCGTAACAGTTATAATTGAACTAATTCCTACGTCAAAATAAAGTTGTTTGCATAGCATAAGACAAGTTTCTCTTTTTATATTATAGGATAACAAACAAGCAAATGGCTCTTGGAAGAATTAATCGCCTCGACACCAAAGATGTTAATGGTGTATTACTATCTGTGTGGTCATATAATAAAATAAATTTATATGAATAGATTGTTTCTTTTATTACTATTGTACCTAAGTATTTGTTTTAAAATTACCTAATCTAACACAGATTTTCTTTTTTAAAGTAAGCGGGGGAAAAAGGAAAATAAATTAAAAATTGAAGAATTAGAAAAAATAAAGAATTTGCCAGATGATAACTGCCTTTTTTATATTAAAAGATAGCAAACAAGCAAAGGCTCCCCTCATTGAGAGTCAACCATTGCCTATAGACACTAAAGATGATAATGGTGCGTTGCTATCCTTGTGGTGGGGTCTTATACATGTATAACTTTACCAGCTATTTCATCGTCCAAAACAAACAGTGATAAGCAATGACATTATTGCGGCAGGAATAAGTAAGGCTGTAATACCAGACCCGGGCGAGACAATGCAAAACTCTGCCACATATTAGCCAAAATTTTCAATTTATAAATTAATATAGGCTATGCTTTATTAGACAGAAAAAACCCATATCTTCAACTAATATATTCAATTTGCATAAAAGTATGCTAGATCAGTAATGTACCAAATTATTCCTGCACAATAATTTCAAATTTTGATGTTAAAGATTTTGTCAGTTGAAACTGTCTGAATTTATCATTTATAATCACAGTATGTGTTATGGTTTAAATATGTCCAAATATACATAAAACCTACTAGCCAGTAAAGCTACATAATAAGTGAACTAGCTACGCTGTCTTGCTAAGTAGATAAGTAGCATACACATTACACTTAAAAGCTGGAAAACATTTTGTATAATGTATTCTAAGTGTAGAAGTTTATTATTATTGAATAAAATTAAATCTTATGGCTGGTTATTTTTCAGCTAAAAAAATTTTACATCTTGTTATAATTATTACAAAACTGTAAAGTTTTTTTAGTAGGTACAAGGTAAAAATAAAAACTGCAGGTTAATGCTTTTTCTTTTCACATAGTCTTTATTCAAAAAAAAAAAAAAAAACAATTATATTAAATCTTTTGTCCTTCTCATATGTGGTTCCCTGTTAGTGCCTTGCCTCAAGTTATATAGATCTGTCAGGGTGCTGTTTTGGATCACTTAGTATTGCTGGTAGCAATTCACAATGTGATAGGTACTGCAACTCTTGTATTGGAACAGTTGTGTTTGATGTTTTGGCTTCGGCATATAGAGCAACATAGGTATGTATTAGGATATTATTTAGTAGTGTTATTGGGTTCGAATTTACTCTGCTTGTTAAATACTACCAATTCACTCTCTGCACTCTTATACACTTTTCAGTAGTTAGGACCCACCAGCAAACATCAACATAGAACTTTTGTGACTAAGAAGTTGTAGCTGCTTAATGAAATATTAAATCTGAAATCAAATAAAATATTTAAAATGGTATATGCAAGCATCACTGCATCAATATGCTATAGTTAATAGTGCAATGGTTAATCCTCAGACCATTTTTGTTGGCCTGAGTGTTAATCATTAAAAATTGGAAGTATATGGTACGGTAGGTACTTTAAGTTTAACACAATGATAATTTTTTCTAAGAGAAGCTCTCTTCATGTTCAGAATTAATAATAGCTAGATATAGGAGTTCAATAGTACCTACATAAAAAAAAAACTAAGTCCTAATTTATTGATAGTCATAGGTTCATAAAGGCAACAAAATTAATAATTAAATTTATACAGATAAATTGCTTTTTGATTTGATTACTCTTGTAAGTAATATGTAAGTATACATATTATTTTGATGATTACACTTACTCTAGCACAATTACTTTTTAAATCAAGGGGATTAGAACAATTAATAAGTATTTGCCAGATGATAATTAGCAGAATCCTCCATAAAATAAGCTCATTTCTTTCACTAATAAAATTAGTTGGCAAATTTAGCATTTACAAATTCAGTATTGGTTGTGATCACATAGAAAAGAAAGTCATATCTTCTTCATCTATGGTTAAAGATCTTAAAAATGTGATATAAAAAACCATTTATTTCCATAATTATCAAAAACTCTTGTACAATCCCTTTTTGAAATTAAAGTTCCAACTTAGAAGGGTTTGCCAGGTGATAATTACCTCAATTTAGCATCTACCAAATCAGTATCGGTTATCATTTATTAGGTCCATAATAGAAGCTCATTTCTTTCACTAATAAAATCACTTTGCAAGTTTAAAGATGCTAAAGCCTCTACCACTCTCTTACAAGTCGATTTTTTCTTCGGTACAAACAGCATACTGCATAAAACATTATTGTTACCATGTGAAATTTTATGTATTAGTCTTAGATATGTAATTCTAATTTTATTGCAGTATTGTGTTATGACTTATGTATCCTACATTATTTATTATTCAACAATAATAACCTTCTAAAAATGGTATTTACAAACTATATATTGTCAATAGTACATTTTCTGTACCTTTCAAACGTCGCCGGTTAATAGTGTTAATCACTATTTTGATCATTAAAAACTACTCTACAGACTAGTTGCTTTCAAAACATAAAAGTGATCAACGATTTGACGTCATTCGTTGGTCACTAAGCATACGCATTACGCAATACCAATTGTCAAACTACCCATACTAAAAGTGTCGTTCCAGTGCACGATAGTGACTTTCGACGACACCAAGTACTTGTGACGTCATTTTCGTTGATCACCCATGTTAGTCAATACGAAATAAGGGAACTGACAGCTAATTGATGTCAACTTTGCACAGTGATTATCACTTTGATTGTCAGTTCAAGATAGGCAATAGGCCCCCTGGTCATAGTGGTATTTATGGCAATTGTAAGGCTGACGAACTTGCAAATGATGCAATTCTAAATGGCGACGTTTTTCCTTACTTGATTTATAGCCCCGATTTAAAATCATTTTCAAGACAATCACTCTTTGCATCCTGGCAAGAGACATGGAATCACAATAGCAAACAAAAGGGCTCTTATTACTTTAATATTCAACCAACAATACCACAAAAACCTTGGTTTTTTACTATTAAATTTGATAGAAAAAGTTCTAGTATAATAACAAGATTAAGACTAGGACACACAAATACTCCTTATCATCTCGCTAAATTGAAAATTTTAGAACACCCAAATTGCGCATGTGGAGAGGATGTGGCGGATGTTAACCACATTTTCTTCTCGTGCACTAAATTTGATAATTCCTCATTATTTGAATCTATAATTGCATTAAAAATTCCGCTGCCTGTATCTATACCTTTTCTTTTATTTTATAAAAGTTATAAAATTTATAAATTACTATCTATCTTTGTTTTAAATAACAATATATCAATCTAATTGTTACTGTAATATAGTGTATAAATTATTTAAAAATTGTATATAATTAATTTGATTTTAAGATATATTTGTTAATATTGATCTAACTTTACTGAATATAAAAAAAAAATATATCGTTTTTAGGCATTTTCTTATTTACAAAAAGTTTTCCCGTCTGTTTTGTCATTGGCATTGATGTTCACAAACGTTTGCCATTAAAGAAAGAAGAAAAAAAAAAAGAATACGATTGTTGACTATTGATTAGTGTTAGGGATGTCAGAAATGATCGATTTTATTTAAATCGATTATTATCATCTTAAAACTGATTTTTTTTCATCACATTATTAATCAACTTTTATAAAATCGAGTATACAAGTAACACGTTTTAACCGAGTTTTATAAACAGCGTAATATCAATGCGACAGATCAAAAAACTCAAATCTCATTACATAATCAAGTCTATTAAAAGACGCTGCTATACGACTTTTAATAGACTTGATATATTATATATGCATGTACTCTTAAAAACACTAATTGGTGTTTTAGAAAAGAAAGGACCAAAATAATTATTTGTTTTTAAACTCCCCGCCTGATATTTTAACACCTAATAATTTTTTAACTTAAAAATTAAAGGAAAAATTATTTTGTATTGTAGCTTTTGAGAGCTTTGAAAAACTACACGACAATCTCGTGTAGTCTTTACACCTTATCGTTTGATTTTAATTTCGTATAGTCAAATGTGTTTTTTTTTGTTATTTTACTTGTGTACTCTTAAGCACACATTCATTCGTTCGGCCACCATTTGGTCTATGGAGACCACAATCTGTTTCATTTAAATTTTCGCGTGTTTAAAACAGAGTTTATTTTCGCATGGCGAAGTTAGTCACATACGTCCTTTATTAAATTTCCAACAACACGAATGCTATATGTAATATTACATCATCTGTAACAGAATTTCATTATTTGACGACCATCATAATTCAGGAGACACATTTGCTTGTTTGCTATCTTATACTATATAAAACAAAAATAATCTAATTAATCTAGCAAAAATACGCGCTATATCACAATTTCACAAATCACAAGTTAACACAACATTCACAACACAATGCACTGACATACTGATAACACAAGCGACAAGTATAGTTTGATTTCGGGCATCGGAGGGGCCGAGAGGCGGGTTGGGCGCGCCGCGCCGGAGGTTGAGCTAAGCATAAAAGCGGGACGCTTGTGCTGATGAAAACTAGTGAGAGAATAAGAACACATCTACTTAATGTTTGTAATACCGTAATCACGGTATTGAGGCGTCAATATATCAATACCGGTAAGGAAAAATAATATATCTATATTAAATCCGTGATCACGGTATTACGGGATCACGGAATACCGGTATTAAAAAGCCCTAATCATAAGTCACCTGTTGTCAGTATTGAGTACCAGCTGTGTTGTGTAGTGTCTATATAAAGTGGTTGCTGTGTTTAGTGGATTTCAAACATTGAGATAATGTAATTTTTTACTTTTCAAATATATTTTACAGATAAGAAATAGTTGCTTACAGAATGATAAAATATGGTTTGGTTTTAGTGTATTTACATTTTTCGCGCATCACACTGCATGTCTCCAGACCCCGAAAAATGGCGTGATGGGCATTTTCAAGGTGATCTACCTACAATTTCGTTGCAAAATTTGAAATGTTGTGCAGCCTACGACACGTTGGTAACTAACGATACCACTAAGAAAATTCAATTTCTATGCTATGGTTTCTATAGGAACCAACGCCAACTTCTTAAGTTTTCATAAAAAACATTATTTTCACCATACTTTATAAAGTACAGCATGAGTTATATGACAAATGTCAATTAAATGAACGCAGTAACTTTGTACAAGCGTCACATTCACAATATTTTTATGCAACTTTAAAAGCATCCAATTGCCACGTGTCAGCTATATTAATATTGAAGTAAATTTCATATAGATTAGATAAGTGAAAACTTTTTTCATAAATATACCTTGTGACTTATTAAATTCAAAATAATAATAATAATTAAAATGTAATGCATCATACATACAAGATCACACTGAAAGGCAAATTACCTACAGATAGGACTACCGATAAACGTAAAAGTTGTAGTTTTTTTGTTACCTATTGTATTCCTATTGAATTATTTGACAAATTGATTTTAATAGTTACTTTTAACTTAATAATATTCATTGCTATGGTGGCAATACTGTCCCCCGCTATTTTGTTGCTTAGCATAAAATAATTGTATTCCAAAGTCGACGCTACATTTATTCCAGTAGTACCACTGTAGCTGCCATTTTGTTTAGCGTAATGTGACGCGCACGTCACTTCAGTCTGAGTACAAGTGTACATTGTTGTCACCTCGTCTTTGCTAGTTTGTTTTGTGTTTTGAACCCACCAGTCATTTGTTTTGTTGTTATCTTCGTTGTTAGTTACTAGGTTTATTAAGTTTTTGTTATATTTTTGTTTTGCTTGTTGACTTTGCGTGACATAATGCCGAAAAGGACACATAAAACTGTTCTGAACAGTGCTAATCGTGACTGAGTGATTAATTTGCGAGAGTACCACGAACGAGAACTACAAAATGGCGGACCGCTCCTGCCTTTAACTAACGTTCGTGATCGCGTAGCAGACGCTCTCGGGATTGCTAAATCGACAGTATCTCGAATCACGAAGGAAAATTTTCGCGAATCTTCAATGGAAGAAAATAAACTAATGACGCCTAATAGAAAGCATCCGGTCACGAAACCAAACCCTTTAAATGTCGATGCTATATGAAACCACTTTTAAGATTATCAAGCGCGTAATGAGTTACCGACATTAAGAATATTGTCTAACTCTCTAAGAGAAGCTCAAATTTTCCAAGGTAGCTTGCCCTCTTTATCAAAATTACTAGCTGCAGCGTGCAGCCCGCTGCATTATAAAAGTTTTTTGCGAATCCCGCTGGATCACCAAAATTTCCCGGGATATAAAGTAGCCTATATGCTATTCCAGGTCATCATCTACCAGTGTGCCAAATTTCATTCAAATGCGTTCAGTAGTTTTTGCGTGATTGAGTAACAAACATCCAAACTTTCGCATTTATAATATTGATATAGATTAAAAGATGAAGTAGGCTTTCGATACTAAAAGGAAGATAAAAGAAAGTATTAATGTAAAGGACGGATATTGCTCGCGCGCAGTGTGATTTTTTTCAAAAAGCAAAACAAATATATTATTGGGATAAAGTTGTTTTCTTAGATGAAACATGTCTGAACGCCAATCATACTGTATCTAAAACATGGAATGATAGTACTGGAAAGTCCACACTAATTCAAAGGTTCCTGAAGGCAAAAGGCAACGGCTAATTATTTGTCATGCTAGAACAGCCAAAGGATTTGTTCCCAAGCAGAGTCAGTGAAAACCGTTGAGTATCATAAAGAAATGAAGTACAAGTTTATACAGTAGTTCATGACGTTACTGGCCATTTAAATGAGCCGCATTTGATTGTGATGGACAATGCATCCTACCATTTCGTGCAAATGGATAAGCCGCCAACTACCGCCTATAAAAAATGAATTTTTGGAATGGCTCAATAATCATGATATTGAGGCCGATAACACAATGTTGAAGCCGGAGCTCCTAAGGCTTGTGAACTTAAACAAGCCACCTGCTCCAAAGTATATTGACTGCCCCGTTGGTCGAGTGGTTAGCGACACTGACTACGCATTCAACGGGGCTCGGGTTCGATCCCCGACGGGGACAAGCATTTGTGTGATGAGCATAAATGTTTGTATTTCCGGTTTTGGGTGTTAATTAAATATATTCTTGTATTTATGTATGTATTTCTATGTATTAGTGTCGTTGACTAACACCCATAACACAAGCAAATAATTTGCTTACTTTGGGGTTGGATCAGTCAGTGTAATTTGTCCCGTGAATATTCATTTATTTATTTATATTCTGGATGAACTTGCTAAGTCTTTTGGCCACACTGTTCTTCGTCTCTCACTATATCATTGTCAATACAACAGTATAGAAATTATATGGGCTCAAATTAAAGGTATGTATTTTATTGTGTATATGTCGCAGTGAAATTGTCAATACCGTTAGATTATTAATCTAACTGCTGATATTATAATTTAACTGCTAACCTAACCTAACCAAATTATAAAATTCCTAGGTAGCTTATAATCTAACGAAAATTGTCAATTTCACTGCGACATATATAACATTATCGGTTATTATTCACCTGTTGTAATGTAATCTCTAAATCTATCAATTGACTAAGCTAAGCAGGTAAGGTACTAAAAATATTTTGGTGAGGTTTTTAGTTTTAACAATGGAGTGCTTGTTTTTTGGGTAGTTCCAGAGACAAAACTTGACCTGCGAATAAAATGATGAGCTTGCTAAAAGAAGCTTGTAATCAAGTTACACCAGAGAGCTGGAAATGTGTTGTGGAAAGAACAAAAAGGATTATAAATCAAAACTGGGACCGTGGCGTTCGTTTTGATAATATACAAAATAACTAATAAATCTAGAAGATTGTTCTAGTGTCTCGGGAACTGAAAGCGATGCTGATGATTTAAAAGGTACGCCAGTATTATTTGATTCAGATTGAATAAATAATATTATAAACATAAATGTTTTAATTTTGTGACATTTAAAATGTCCAAAGCAAATTATCGAACCTCCCGTTCGATTATTCGTACACTGGCACATCCCTAGTAAATGACTAGTAAAGTCATATTGACATCGGTCATAGGACTCATACCTATTTTATTTTTCAAATATTAGTGTTGCCAAACTATCGATAGTTCCGCCATCGATAGTTTTAATCTAAAAAAGCCTATAACATCGACACAACCATCGATTGTATCGAATTTATAGATACTATCGATTCAATCGACAATTTAGAAGAATGCAATACAATCTGCTAAGTGCAATACTATGGATACTATCTATAGTATCGTATTTCCTAATCAGAAAATAATCAATACTATCGATAGTATCGATACTATTGAATGTCTAGAAAACAATAGCACTGATAAAATTTATAGTATCGATACCATCGATTTTTTTGAACTATCGATTGTATGCTAATTTACGATAGTATTGAGTATGATTCTAAAGCTTAGTTAAAAGATGAATTATAGAACAGAACAAACAATATTTTTATTATATTTCTTTTGTTTGATATTTTGATGAAAAGAAGAAATAACATCGCGTATCAAAGTGAGTAATTACGTATTGAATTTTATTTTTCTTTTTCTATCAACAAAACTAAAATAGAAGTAAGGTTTTACCTTACGAGTATGCAAAGTAAGTGACCAATTTCACAAGTACCCCTCCCACCTGCGATGATCACCCGTAGTTTTTGGTAAAACACCCCTCCCCTTACGAGTTGTCTGTCACAGTTTTAACATAATGAGCGTTCTAGATGCCACCTGTGTTTTTTCATTTGAATATAACTCTTTGAAGCGCCAAATTTTTATATGGAAATTTGATAACCGAGTATACTATTTTTGAGCGTAGTGGACCCCCTCCTCCTGACCGAGTTATGTAGGATGGGTAGGTTCCCTAATAAAGTTAGTTCACAACAATCGATAGTACCGATACTGTCGTTTCCTAGAAATTCAAGAGTATCGATAGGATCCTTTTCTGACTGGGAGATACGATACTATCGATAGTATCAATAGTATTTTATTTTTTTGAACAATCGATAGTATCGATACTGTCGATTATAATATCGATAGTACTAATATCGATAGAATATCGATAGTCCTAATATCGATAGAATATCGATAGTACTAATATCGATAGAATATCGATAGTACTAATATCGATAGAATATCGATAATACTAATATCGATAGAATATCGATGTCTTATCGATAATCCACAATCGATCGGCAACACTAAAACATATATTTACCCAGTGGCGGATTTACGCTTGATGCCGCCCTAGGGCCTAGGCCCCGGCCCCCAACTGATATGCCGCTTTCTTTGCCTTGTAAGGGAGTGATTATTGAAACTATGCATGTAATTTACAAACATTAAAATTTTTATAGATAAAGATTTTTAGACAATATACCGAAAAATTTATTAGTTGATACATAATTTAATGAATACTAACTGTTGCCCGCGTGGCCCATAAACCGCACTTATTTTATACTTTGAACACTGAATATCGTCGGCACTTGGTAAAACTCCATGTTAACTTATATTTATATCGTATTAAAAGCACTTGTACTGTTTTACTTGACTTTTTAATTATTAAAACCAACCGGTTTCGCGTTTTAACGCATCATCAGGGCAAAAGTTATTATTGTTTAGTACAATTGACAATTTGACAATTAACAATATATTATACTGAAGGTAGTATGAACATTTTAAATTTAAGATTATATTTCACAATATCGGTGTTACCCACACATCATAATTACCCTTTTAAGCAGGGAGAATTGTGTACAGTAATTTATTAATGAATGAATGAATTACATGAATTATGTCGATGTCAATAGTGCAAAGTAATAGTATAATTGGATTGATCAATATGTAAAAATGTCATATAGATTCTAATGTCAAATTAAAATAATTAAATGTCGTGATACATTTCCCATATAAGATTAATATAAAATGATTATTCGAATTCTAGTATTAAATTATCATTATTGAATGTCAATTATACGTAATTATTAATTCAAATTATATAAAGAATAAAGTAATAACAATAATAATAAAAACAAAAACAGTACAAGTGCTTTTAATACGATATAAATATAAGCGCACTTATTTTCATTTAATCCAGTAAAAAATAGCCAATGATACACCGGAAGAATGAAGATTTCTATTAGGTGAAGGGGGTTATTAAAATCAGGTTTTGAATTCGTATTGCCCTTGACTTCATTGGCCTTTTAAATTTTGAAATTTCGAAAATTTGGCCGCCCCTAGTATTATGCCGCCCTAGGCCCAGGCCTCAAGGGCCTATGGGTAAATCCACCACTGAATTTACCATTTTTAATACAGTACTCTATGGTATTTAATCGTTTCCCAACGAAACAACGTACAAAATAAAATAACATCAAGTTTAACTACAAATTACATACCTACTCTTGATCAAGTTGCCACGCTTTTTTCAAGTATGCTCTTTAGAATGATGGCTTCAAAGCAAGTCTGAACGGTTCGGTAGACTTAATTCATCTGGGTGAATTAAGTGCTACGCACGGTAGTGCTTATCATTATCAGCCGAGTATTTACTTAATGCAAAAGATTTTTTGAAGTTTTTCTTGCATTTTTATTATATTTTACCACGGCCGTTGATCAAACCTGTGGCATTTAAAAGATGACAATGATACAAATAACAAATACGTAGGTCACACTATAAGTTTTGCGAAACTTAAAAAAACAACATGTTATAACCAAATTATTATGTCTATTGCTTTTAAAAATAATCTCCTTTACATTTCAAACATTTTTTCATGCGATTGAATCATTTTTTAAAACATGAGGACCACAGATCTGAAGGCATGTTTTCTACGTGCTAATTGAACGCACTGCCTCTTTGAAGTTGGTAAAAGTAAAACCTCTCATCAAATCTTTGATTTTGGGGAAAATACAGAAATCACAAGGTGCTAGGTCGGGGCTATGCGCAGGATGAGTAACGAGATGTACTTTTTCGGAAGCTAAAAATGACTTTGTTTTGTTGGCCGTGTGTGAAGAAGCGTTATCATGGTGTGGGAGAATGCGGCTTTTGGGTCGTCTTTCGCGAACTTTTTTTAACAGCCTGGGTAAACAAATGGTAGAATACCACTCGGCATTAACCCTCTTTTGATCTTCAAGTGGAATTGTACAAATGGGACCTGTAGCTGAGAAAAAAAATTTACCAACGTTTGTCGCTTGTCTCACTTTTGTTGGCCTGTTCTCATTTTCAAACACCCATCCACAAAATTGCTGTTTTTTTCAGGTTTAAACCAATAAATCCACGTTTCGTCTCCTGTGCCAATGTCATAAACAGCATTAGAATGTCCGTGGTCGTACTTCAGTAGCATCTGTGAGCACCATTCCACGCGAGCCCGCTTCTGCTCCGCTGTAAGTTCATGAGGGATCCAACGACAATAAAGTTACCGAACTTTCAATTCTTCGTGTAACATTTTCTGAATTTGGCTCAACCAATCCCCAATAGTCCTCGAATTGTCTCAGATAATTCGCGGGTTTTCTTCAATTAACCTCTTAACAGTAGCCACTTTATTTTCGTTGACGGCAGTTGAAGGCCGCGCTTCACGAAATTCGTCATGTAAAGAAACTCGACCTCTCTCAAATTCAGAAAACCATTGCCTCACGGTGCTCAAACAAGGTGCTTCTCTCCCAAAAGCATTTTGAAGACGAGCGGCACAGTCTTGCGGAGAAAGAGAACTTTTAAAATCATAGAAAATCATCGCTCTAAGTCTTTTCGACTTAATTCTATTTTCGTTGCGTACGTAGAACTTTGTGTGATAAAAAAACAATTGACAAATCATTTCCCGCCAATTGCTTTTTTCCATTACTAAGAAGATTGCAACGTTTTAAAAATATAACATTCGAAATTCAAATAGTTCCGATTAGCTAGAAGTGTAAAACTTTTAGTGTGCCCCATGTATTTTATGGTTAAATCGAGTAGTGTTTTTTATATATCATAAGATAGCAAACGAGCAGATGGTTTTCCTGATGAAGAGTCAACCATCGCCTATAGACACTAAAGATGTTAATTGTGCGATGCTATATTCTGGCGAGGTTTAATGCCACATGCATAAGTTTACTTACTGGCTATCTTACCCTTCAAACCGGAACACGACCGTGACAAGCACTGACGCTATTGCGGCAGGAATAGGTAAAGCGGTGGTATCAGACCCGAACGAGACAATGCAGAACTCTACACCTAGTAGCCACGATGTAGTAATATATAATAGTAACTCGCATAGTAAATCGGTCGCCTTTTACGACCTGCCTGGCAGAACAGCATTAGGCCTATTCTTCAAAGGAGCCCGGACCAAGACGGGTATGTCGCGAAACAAAGTTATAGTACTTGATACTACACCTTAAAAAATATAGTTAATACTATGCCTACTATAAATAAGTGGCATGGCAAGAAAAGGTCGCTCAATCCCAGCAAATAGGCTGGTATCAGGAAATGAATCGGACTTATTGTAGTTTTTTATGATTAATTGTGGTACATGGAGATAACAAACAACTAATATACTTGTTGAAAAATAAAACATTAATAAAATTATTAAGATATAAATTCGGCAAAAATAGACATTAAGTCACGTGACAGTGAACGCAAATCTGGAAGCGTTACGTCACGCCGTCGTAAAAAATCATATTGATGATTTCATTTTCACAGAAGTATGTAACGGTGTGATAGCATTTTTCACAATTGCATAGCTTTTTGGCGTTAAATTTTAATTTCAATTTTAAAACTCGATTTTTTTAATATGTAAGTTATTTAACAAAAAATATAAAGTTTTTTAGTTAATATACATAATAAGGTAAATTATTAAATAGCTTTTCAAATTTAGTCAACTAGCCTATTGCACTTTCTATTACACAGTTAAATACAGATAAAATCTTTAACTTGTTTAACATCAAAAACATCTTTCTACGCAGTGTTTTTCAATGTGTGGGTCCTCTAGGGGGCGCGCCTTGCAAAGAAACGAGGCCTTTGCAAGGGGGTAATAGGGAGGTAGTTTAGTGTTACTAAAAAAACCAAGACAAAATTTACATGATAAAAAAAGAGTTAAAAGGATTTGTTTTTTAATGTGTAGCAAAAGCGGCCGTGGTTGGGGAATCGTAGTTTTTTGTAACATACTAAGGGGATCGCGTCGATCTTGAAAAAGATTGAAAAACACTTGTCTAAAGCAATAGTTATTTTATAGCTTACTAAAAAGACGCTAAAATCTAGATGGATGGATGTTTGATACTCAATCACGAAAAAACTACTTAATTCATATGAATGAAATTTCGCACACAGGTAGACGATGACCTGGTATAGCACACAGGCTGCTTTTTATCCCGGAAAAATTAGGTGATCCCGCGGTATTCGCCAAAGTTTTATAATGCAGCGGGCTGCACGCCGCATCTAGTTTTTTTATATACAGGTAAAAAAAAGGGTTTTTTAAGTAAAACATGGTTTTCAGTGCCACAGTTTATTAATCTCTCTTTCATAGTAGTAATTAAGCAAACAAAACATTGAATTAATAAAAATACACAGAGTTTACGTTGGTAGAACATAATCATGTAACATAATTAAATGCATTTGTTTCAGCCCGTTACGACTAAATCCACGTTCGTAAAAGTATGAAGGGGAACTTTATATTTTTACGTAAATATGGGACGGAAAGGAAAAAAATAGTTTCGAATGCTTTGTACTACCTTAAATTAGATTAAAACAACAAAAAGTTTGAATAAATTTAACTAATATCGCATTTGACTAAATATTCACTGTGCAACGAGAATGAATATTTATAGTCTGATGATATTAGGTTATATTAGGTGTATAGCGGCAATTCGGTACGTATTTCAGCATGCCACTAGGCTCCATCATACATATAAGCATCGTCACATATAATGTTTATAGAAGTACCAGCACGGCTTGATATAAATATGTGTTTACTTACTTTAATTTTCTTATCACGTGTAAAGAAAATCTTTAAAAATTTAACAAAGAAATATTTCGACACGAAAGGATTTGAACCTGCGATCTTACCTCTGGCCGGAACGCTCTCACCAATGGAGCCACCTGTCGCTTGATAGCGATAAGGGGCCTGATTAATGTAACAAAACGTCAATCGAGTCAAAACGTTCAGGGCTCTGACACATTTTCTTACACATTATGCCGTGTTAAAGCACAAAGCGACGTTGTATCGTATTTATGTGGGTAAGAGCCTTAAGCGCTTCGACCCGATTAGAGTTTTGTTACGTTAATTGGGGTTAGTACAATCGACGAAATCGATTACCAAGCAAAGTATTTCACCACATTGAACCAAGCGTCATGTGGCTCAGTTGGTACAAGCGTGCCGACCAGAGACAAGGCCGCAGCTTCAAATCCTGTCACGCAAAAAACTTTTCTTTATCATTTTTTTAAACAAATATGTATGTTGCTTAAATAGAGCCTCCATATCCTTACAAATACCACGGAGTTCAACTTTTTGTATGTAAGAGTTGTTCTACTCGCTTATAATCTAATACACTCGATTTTAATGATTTGTCAGAATAACATGTTCCACATATTTAAAAAAACACTGATCAATTAGAATATAAGCAATGACTTCCGAGACATCCAATTTGAAAATATGGCAAATTATAATAAATCTTTTGGAATTTGTGATAAATGTGTTTATCATTTGTGGTTTCAATTGAATTTACATTTAGAAAAGTCCATCTCAGGGTGCTGCTCCATAAATCTGAAATAAAAATTCAGTTGTTAATAAGTGGCGTATTTGTACTCCTCACTTAACAACCCAGTGACACGTGGTGTATCAAAGCGTCTTTGAATGTTTGGTTTGTTCTGCCTGCCGCGCAAGAATATATATATATAATATACAAAGAATTACACACACACACACATATATTATATATATATATATATATATATATATATATATATATATATATATATATTATAGACTCAGTTAAAGTGCAGGAATGAAGAAACCTAAGATTTTTAAATAAAAGTCATTAGAAATACACTAAACTTGCAAAAACTCATATTCGCGTTATCGCCTTTAAATTAAACCGGCTTGAAGCACATCGACTGGGACGGTTTCGAATTCCCTTTGAACATAGGTAGAAACATTTTGTGTTTTATATAATACTAGCTGCAGCGTGCAGCCCGCTATATTATATACTAGCTATGATGATAATAAACAGGATAGCTAGCTATGATAATAAACAGGATGTATTTTCCTACTCCTCCTATATACTTCTGATTAATTTCGTTGCGGGATCCAAGACAGCTTAGCTTTTCCCCAGGGCACCCTGAGCTCGCAACTCAAGAGGTTATCAGGACGGTTGCCGCTGTTGATTCTGGTTTACAGAAGTTACAGTGGTGGGAATGAGAGTGTCTAAATAATCGTTGTTCTGAATGAAGTTCAAATACTCGACAACAGATGGCGCCACTACACTTAATTTCCAACTTAAAGGGTTAGAAAACCCCTAATATCTTTAAAAATACGCCCTTTAAATTAAAATGGGAACTTTTTGTTCGAGGGGGGATAAAGGGCTATCACACTATATAAGTCCCTTTATCGTACCGGGACTCCCTTTTAAGTTTTATCGGCACGCACATTTTATCAACTTAGTTTTATTATATAAAATATAGATAATGATAATGATTATAAAAGTTTTTGATGAATCCCGCGGAAACAACTTGCTTTTCCCGGATAAAAAGCAACCTATGTGCTATTCCATATATTGTATAATAAAACAGGCCGTATTAACTGTAACTTATGTACACCGTAAAACTTATATTTTATAGTAAAAGATATGTCTTAGAACGAAGTCTTTAAACAATAATAACACAAATTACAAATCCAATATTGGATGTCAAAAGTGCGTCAAGAGTACCGTTTTAAACAAAATAACGAATAAAAGCAATAATGAGAAGTTCCAAAAAATTTCGAATGGGTATGTGGCGCTCCAAATCTAATAATAGTCTATGGTACAAAATACTTCAAAATTCAATGATTATTAAATTAAAACGTAAATCGGATTTCAAGAATAGCCTTGCTGGAAAAGTGTTGTGGAAAGAACAAAAAGAATTATAAATCAAGACTGGGACCGTGAGGTTCGTTTTAATAATTTACAAAATAACAAGATCATAATGAATTTAGAAGACTGTTCTAGTGAGTCTGGAACAGAAAGCGATGGTGATGATTTAGAATGTACTCCATTATTATCTGATTAAGATTAAATAAATTATATAAACACTAGCGGCCCGCCCCGGCTTCGCACGGGAAAAAAGTGATTAAAATCGATCCAGTAGTTTTGATTTATTTATTACTGCCCGTGGCCCGCACGCGTTAAATTTAGAGTAAAACAATTCTCCTTTCCCTATACCATGAAGATTTCCTGCTATCTTTGGAATATCTAAATTCATATAGGTACTACATTTTTAGTTTTTACATTTTTACCTTTTTCTTTTATTTTTACAATTAATATATTACAGAATGTCTTTATATACAACGTTCACAGCTTTCTTGCCATTGGACAGTACAAACATGTTTCCCTATACCATGAAGAATTCCTGCTATCTTTGGAATATCTAAATTCATATATTCATAATCTAAATTCATATATTTTTTACATTTTTACCAATTTATTTTATTTTTACAATTGATATATTACAGAATGTCTTTATATAAAACGTTACAGCTTTCTTGCCATTAGACAATACAAACATGTTTTCTTTAGATGTTACTCTTGAAAGAGCGATATATAGTTGGCCATGTGAAAAACAGTCAACGCTCAAATCTAAGCCTGCAACGTTGAAGGTTTGACCCTGCGATATATTAAGAAGAGGCATCGGAGCAAACGGGAAAAAATGTGTAAATGCTTGACCCTATGGGCCATCCCTGAAACTTCTCACTAAATTAAGGTATTTTAAGCTCAAAAGAGTAAAAATATAAGCATAGATTTTTCAGTTCAAACATCTATTTTGTTAAAAATGGCAGTATTATTAATTTTTGAAAAGGTGTATATTTGAAAACGATGATGGCATTCAACTCAACTTTTGAGACCTAAAATATTGTTTTAGTTAAATAATCGTTAGGTTGAAAAATTTCGATGCTATGTCAAAAAACATTTTATTTTTAATTTTCTTCATTGATAAATCCCAAACAATTTGTTTGATCGATTTTGATTAAATTAACGGTATTTGACGCAGTTTTTAAAGAGCAAAAGCTGATAATATTTTTAAGTCAATTGGTAAATTAAGTTGAAAGATTTTGATTTTTGAAACGGCATTTGACGTAGTTTTTTTAGTAATAAAATATCGTAGAACACCAAAAACTTATTGGTTGAAAAATTTTGAAGTTATGTCGAAAAAAACACTTTTTTCAAAACTTTTCGTAAACGATAATCCCAAACGGATAAACCGATTTTGATGCAATTTATGTGTTAGACGTGGTTTTTTGAGGAATAGAGCTGATTATTTTTTGTACTCGTTACATAAATCTGGAAGTTATATTAAAAAATACTGTTTCTTTTGGTGTTTTTTCAATTTTTTTTGGTGTTTTTTCAAAATTTCTCAAAATCTTCTTCAAATCGGTTCAAATTCAGTTCGGTTCGGTTCGGTTCTCAAAATCGGTTCAAATTTCCAGGAAATCTAAGTTAAGCGGAATCCAATCGAATGCCACCGCATTAGATTGGTCTAGCCGTTCAAAAGTTATGACATGTTTACATACACACATACACACACACACACACACACACAAACACACACACACACACACAAACAAACACACACACACACACACACACACACACACACACACACACATATGTACATACAGACATACTGACGTCATCGTGAAAATAGTCGGAAAAGATTCCTAGGATCTCAAAACGTAGACATCTGGTGAAAACTCGATTTTCGAAAATCTAGGTAAAATCAGTATCTTCCTTATCTACATACGTAGTGGGAAATTAAAATCTGGTCTGCTAAATCACTTTTTTTACATTGGTTATTAAATAACAATTTTACAAACATTATACGATATACCTGAAGATATTATGTAAGGAATGTGCTAACTTATTACATGATAGAATGTACTTTACTTGATCATATAAAATTCCGAAAACAGGCTAAAAATCTCTCAAACAAATAATTTGTTAATACTATTTGTAATCATCCACATGATTTTTATATGGTGATATTTAGTTAAAAAAAAAGAATATGTACTAAATTTTGATTTTCAGCTGAAGTCCTATATTAACGACGGGTCTCAACAACAAAATCTTATGGAGAGATCAGACTAAATTGGTTTTAAAATAAAATTCGCATTAAACACGCATAAAGCTACAATATACTTTTTATATTTATTGGTATTTTTTTGTGGAAATACTCAAGTGAACATGTCTTATCTACAATGTACTCCCACAAACAAACATATTGTAATTTGGTAATTTTGTAGATACGATTTTGTTCTTAGGACCCGTCCATTTATTTATCCGAAAATTAACACGTTTCCCAGCGGTTTCAGAACATGCCGCGCGCGCGCCGCCGACCGGCCTGTAACCCCGCGACCGCTATGCCCCTGCATTTTAAATTAAATCTGTAATATCTTCGAAAATATTCATTTAAATTACATGCTGTAAACGGCCATATTGCTCTATATTAAATCAGCAATATATTTAAGGTATTTAATTGGATAAGGATTAGTGCTGTATTGCTTCGAAAAAAAGCCATTATTTCTCGTAAAAAGTAAATGACAAAAAAATGCTATTGTGGGTTATCCATAAGAGATAGACATATACCATCGCAGAGTTTTCTGTAGACCTTTTCAAGGTGTACAAATACTTAGTACATTATTTTGATAAATCTCGTAGGGTTTAGCCAGCGTTTGCAATGTAAGCGAAAAAAATATAATTATTTACGACGTGACATCAGAAAACTCAAAAATTGCAGTATTTCTCGACTCTATATTGAATGTTATTATACATATAAACCTTCCTCTTTAACCACTCTATCTATCAAAAAAAACCGCATCATAATTCGTTGCGTGGTTTTAAAGATTTAAGCATACATAGGGACAGGGATATAGGGACAGACAAAGAATGCGACTTTGTTTTATACTATGTAGTGATAAATGTGTTTCATTTTTGTGTAGTTTTAAATATCCAAAGCAAATTATCGATACCTCCTGTTTCGATTATTTATACACTGGCACATCCCTAGTAAAGTCATATTGACATCTTTCATAGGACTCATGCTATATTTTACAAAGAATAGTAACCATGTCTGATTCATGAAGCTGTATTATATCTGGAGGCGACACTTCTAATACCTACTTGAAACAAAACTTTGAATACTGCTCTCATCTTCTGAGAGCTTACTGTCTCTTTCTAACACAGCTGCATAAAAAGAGATGTCGAGACCTCATAGACAGAGATATAACATAGGTATATGTTTCAAGTGATTAATCCGAATGCTAGCTCCACCTTCCCTAATACTTCGTGGTCTGATTAGCGTCTGATTGACATCATTCTCACGTCACTTACTTGATTAGCAGTAGCACTAACCGTACTATCTATTTAAACCGACCATTTACTAGTGACGTCACTGTAATGGCGAATGCGCGCATTGATTAATTGTTTGAGTATTTTTAGCACAGTTTACTTGTTTGCTATGAGTGCTATGACATATAAATCTACATATTACTCTGTCACGCTGACTAACTGAGTTATCCAACTACGTCGTTACACGCAATTTCCAAGAACATGCAAATTTCATCATAGTGTTTTACTCTGTCCAAGCGGCAAGCAATAGACATTATTAACACCTGAACAAAGATTGCACGTTATTCTTAAATACTAGAACGCGACAGCATAGAATTGCGGCTCTTTATTCCTTTGTGACGACAAAAGATTTTTTTTCTTTTGTAATGCATTTGATTACGTACGCAAACGTGTTTGTACGAAGAGATGTTAATATGTGTAAGGTTTTTATGGATCTATTCTTTCTATCAACTGTTAGGAATTTGGCGTGAAAATAAGTATTAATAAAAAAGGTTTGTTCACAAATAATTTCAGTTTAAAAAAACCGATAGAAAGAATTTCTGCTTATACAAACTATAATTATAGCTAAGTGCTCCAGTTTAAAGTTGCTAAAACTCGTATGGTGTAGTTTTAGCTATATGTTACTGGCACAGACCACACTACTAATAGACACGCCATTGGGAAGGAAACGTGTGACCACGCATATGAGCAAACGCTCCTATCACTGTCCAAAAGTCATACATTTTCGGATATATTGGGAAAAAATAGAAATAAACCATGTTGTACTGTTTTATAGTACCTACCGAATGAGATAAAAATTAAAGGTTTAAAAATTACCCTTGGAGTAATTTTAATTAATCAGTAAGTAGTATAAGTCTGTATATCTGTGTGTTACAAGGTACATTGACAAACTAAGAAATTGTCTTGAAAGCCGTATCCATTTAATCCGTGGTTACTGGCTTGCTTCGTTTCAGTTATTTATATGAACTATCTACTTATGAGAAAACGCAATTTATGCAGTGCGTGATTGTTTTAAATTGCAATCACAGCGACAGTATAATTATTCTGATAGTGAATGTTATTTCGAAAAGATACTTACTTCTTCAAAACATCCTGCTTCTTTTGTTCATCACTGGTAGGAAGTCCCATTTCCTTCTGACGTTGATCATACATCATTTTTTCAACTAGGCCTCGGGTTTCTCCATCTAAGTCTGACAGCTTTGAGGGTTCTGTAAGATAAATGTTAACAGCTTAACTCACAAATACAAAAACGCAATCACTCAATAACTTTTTTGGAAAACATGTTTGGCTCTCGGCAATGTCGAGAAGTATTTTTCCCGCAATAATGCAAGACCCTTTGATAAACTTAGAGATGTGGTGTTATTAGTAGAGGAGACAGTGGGAAAACGTCCTTCACCGATCTGATAACCAGATGAGACGTATATTTTATCTAATATTATTTATAAACAAATATGCCTATAATTACTTGCCTATCAAAAAGTGCTCATGGCGTTTTTTAATTAAATTAACTTTAATCGTTTTTTTTTCATCACTTTCATACTTTTGATAACCAAATGAAATTTATTTCACTGATAATTTTTAACACACAGAATATGCCTAGGTAGGCTTGCCTGCTCATTTCTGTGCATGGCTACCTGGCAAGCAGGTGTGAACAGGTAAGTCAATATAGGTGACTCCATCGATCTGCTAACTTATCGAAAGTTATATCAAATTTTAGATTATTTTATTACAAATCAGTCACATATACTTGCCTGCAAAAAATCGTACTCAAAGTACTGTTGCCAAGCTAAAAACTTGCCATGAGCACTTTTGGATAGGCAAGTAATTATAGGCATATTTGTTTATAAATAATATTTGATAAAATATACGTCTCATCTGGTTATCAGATCGGTGAAGGACGATCTTCACCAGCTCTTAGACCATATTGTTCAAATAAACTATTTCATGATAGCGCATTATAGACTATTAAACTATATTTTTCTAGGTTTACGTTGAGTTTACATAGCGCGCTATTATATATTGCTATGCGTTATATTAACCACCAGAAGATCTCTCTAGATAAATTGAACATTGGGCTTCCTTCTATGCAACCTTTGATAGGCGAACTCCGGCTAAACGTGTCACGTGAAAATGTAGCTGCATTAGCTGTAATATATACCCGTCAAGTGTCGGTAAAGTTTCTATTTGATTTTTTTTGAGTTTAGTTATATGGCTATCGTCGTGACTTCATAGGGTAGAGTGTTGTGCTGTGCCTTTCCAATTCTTGTTTGAACTTTAACCTTACTCACAAGAAATTAATTTTTCATAGTAATGTTACGAATAATCTAGAAGCGTGTAGAATTGGAGCTCGCGCGCTAATTATCTAGAAATAAAAGAAAGAGATAGGTACTCCTATTGACAAACAAATAGTTGACCGGGGCTATGCCATAATGGACTTTGTGGGATATGGCATAAGGTTGAAACTAGCGTGTACTAGGATTTATGACTCATAACATGTTTACGATAAGAAGTGATTCATTGTTTCCCGATACATTTAGATTTTTCTGGATCCAGCTAGGACTTTCCCCTGCCTATAAATACAGAGATGTTGACAAACACGAGGCAGTTTTTATCAAGCGATCGAGAGCGATACATCAAGTGACTAGTGCGAAGCGAGGTTTTATTGAGTAGTGTTCCAAGTTCAGTGATAGTACAGCAAGTGACTATTGTGTAAAGTGTATTTTAGTATGTGTTGTGTTGTGTAAATACACGGATTTAATATAAGTGGTGTTTTCTTACAATTGCGAACCCGAGTACGTAACAGTAATTTCGTACACTATATACCTATATTAATAATGCGAAAGTTTGGATGATTGAATGTATGGATGGATGTTTATTCCTCAATCACGCAAAAACGTCTGAATCGATTTGAAAAAATTTAGCACACATGTAGATGATGACCGAGAAATGTTACACTGAATCCATTTTATTCCGAAAAAATAAGTTGTTCCCGTAAGATCCCTCGAAAGTTTTATAATGCAGGGGGCTGTAGCGTGCAGGTAGTGTATGATAAATTTCAGGCAGATACGTTGTGATTTGAGTTTTACGTTGATAGGTCAATCAGTCAATCACATTTCCTTTTATTATATAACATATCAAGAGATCTAAAAAAATATGTTTGAATGAAACTGTACCACAAGTCATGAATCATCATGTCTTGTGGTACAGTCTATCAATAATATTCAAAGGTTTTTTTTTATATCATAAGATAGCAAACAAGCTGATGGGTCTCCTGGTGGAAAGAGTCAACCATCGCCTATAGACACCAACGATGATAATGATGCGTTGCTATCTTGTGGCGAGATCTAGTGCCACATGCATAAGTTTACCGGCTACCTTACCGGATACCGGCTCCAAACACGACAGTGACGAGCACTGACGTTATTACGGCAGGAATAGGTAAGGTGGTGGTACCGGACCCGGGCGAGACAGTGCAGAACTCTACCATCTAGTAGCCACAATGGCAGTGACTTGCATAGCCAATTGGTCGCCTTTTACGACTTGCCTGGCAAAACGGCAGTTGGTCTATTCTTCAAAGGAACCCGGGACCAACACGGGGTAACATAAACTTTATATAAGAGGCAGAATAAGCGCTAGTTTACAATTATGATAAAACGTATTTATATGTAGGTCTCTAAATGTTTATTTAATTCTGTATTGGTGTCAAACGAGTATATGTTTATATCTACGATGTATATTTAAAAAAATATGTAAACCTGTTGACCCTGCAAGCCATCCCTGAAACTTCCTACTAAGTTGAGAGATTTTAAGCTCAAATCAAGCAAAAATATACCTCAGCATAAATTGTGAAGATATTAAGTTCATTGAAAGCGACACATTCATCAGTTGTAACTTTTGAATACGGTGATCGATATTTTAAACGACATTCAACGAAGTTTTTTAAAGTCTAAAAACGATACTTAAGACAGGTACAGAATCGATAAGTAAAAAACTTTAAAGTAATATTTTTAGAAAAACACTCCAATGCGGTTAACCAAGTTTCGATCGGACAAGCCATTCAAAATATGACAGTTTCATATTAAGGTTACATCATCACAAAAGAACAGCGTCTTAGGGACCTTAAAACGCCGAAATCTGATGAAAGCTCGATTTTCGAAAATTGAGGTCAAAACAACCACTTGTCGATTTTTGAAAATTAGCAAGTTTCTTATAGTAGGGGAGCCCAAGAGGGGATTTTGATATTTACTCGAGCGCGTCAGATTAACATAGGAGGGGGTACCTTGCATACTGTTAAGGCTCTTTACCAAATATAAGCCCTTTCTATACAGAAGGGTAACTTTGGCAGAAAAAAAAATAAAATTAAGATAACTTCGGCTTGTGGAAATTGTCAGATTATACTTTTTTCGTAATTCTTACATTATTTCCTCCAATTTAAAAAAAATAATTAGATGCGCTCGAGAATGTCAAGACAATATTTTCTTTGCAACTTTGTGATCCTCCCACTCCCTTACGCTACACTTGAATCGTCAGATTTTCTAAATTTTAGCTAGCAATTAACCCACCATACCCTAATCTAACGCGCTTCAGTGCTTCCATGTTACTGTCTTTTTTTTATAGCAGATGGGGCAAACGAGCAGGTGGTGCACTTGATGGTAAATGATCACCGCCGCCCATGGACAACTGCAATACCGGGAGTCGGTCATGCAGCTGCGTTGCCGGCCTTTTAAGAATGAATAAGCTCGTTTCTTGAAGGTCCCTAAGTTGTATCGTTTTTTTAAAACATTTTTTTTATCTGTAGATTTTTTCCCCACCATTGAAATGAAAAACATTGCATAACCTTTTATTTTTCCTATAATTTAGTCTACAAAACCCAATAGGTTCCTACGACTACTACCCTACGACTACGACTACTACACATTTAGCAACTTGGGCTCCCCTACTATTAGCAGAATGTTAAAAATATACGATCGAGTGTGAATCATACTCTGTTGTATATGAGCAGACGCACTAATAAATACGCGCTTTAGAACATCGAGGCCGACAAATGATATTATAATAAAATATATTATTAACTAGGCTGTATAAATACAATCACTTTACCCGCTCATAATGCATTGCACTTTTAACCGACAAGGCTCGACAACGACAACTGGACGGTCGCGGTGGCGAAATATCCGTCACAGTCCAAAACAAATACTAAGGTCATATCGCATCGACTCGACTGATGACTCCAAATCGACTCTAGCCTATATATAGACTATAGAATTATAGAAATACCTTCCTTATTTTTATTCCTTAGCTACTCATTAGTCATAAATACAATAAGCCAAGATGATCACGAATATATTTTTTAAAGATGCTTCAAGTTACGGGAGCAAAGTTTATTTTTTTTTTTAAATAAAAATAAAAAAGCGGTCAAATGTGAGTTAGTCTCACACCTTAAAGGTTTCCGTGCCACCGTAGAATATTTGACACTTCATGTTTAAGAAATACTTTAGCAAAAATGGCCATCGGAATCATCTTCTCATATAGTGGTGGGACGCTGCCATCTTGGCGAAAAAACTTTTGAGGCATAGATAACCACAGAGCCAGAGCATTCTGAAAATATCAAGTGCGATGGATGGAAGAACAGCAAAAACTTTAATTACTTAATGTAAGTTGTACGATTTATGTATGTGACAAATCGTACACGGAAATTAAACAATGTCCGTTGGTAATAATTATGACCTTGACATATGTGTGTAGGCGAATATTGCCTACGGTTGATATGAACAAACATTTATTATGTAAGGTAGCATGTACTATCTTCTTACAAGGTATTAGAATATATCCCTGAAACTATTTTTAATCGAAAATTAACGGGCAGAGCGTTCACCTAAATATGGTAAGTTACGAGTACACTAACCACGACATGGACGTCTGTGTTACCAAACAGTTACGTTGCCAGCTAAGAATGATTAGACTCTGTCGTAAGTCGCATCTTTTCGGAACTACTCGTGCCGAAAATTGTAACCCAGGAGTTGGTTGGGATGAAAAGTGCCCCGAGGATCGAATAGTTCTGATTTTTCAGACATCGAGACAGTGAATTTTGATTTTTTTTGTTGATATACAATACACATTCTTTAATATACAATACACGAGTAAGTTCTTATGTTAACCTTAAAGCCCAAATAGTTAAAGAGCATTACTATTAACATATTTTGCAAACACCCTACTGTTTTTTTGTTTGACAAATTGCTCTGAGATAGCATCGTTGACGACCCTAGCATGTCGATCTGAAATCGATTAATCGAAAATCGATTACTTAGAGTAATGTAATCGATTATTTAGAGTAATGTAATCGATTTTTCAGATCGATTTTGAATGCTGAATCGATGCATGAGCCATGAGCCCCTCGAATCGGACCGATTCAATTCAAGAACTAGCAATAAAATTCCTAAATTGGCTGTGATATTTTAGTTTTTTAATATTTTGCCGTTGTCGGACGCATTGATAATTTGAACGCATAAAATAAATATTTATGAACGCATTCGAATGTCAGTATAGAAGATGGCGTTACTTACTAATAAAAATAACTTTTTTATTAGTAAGTAAGGTTAGACTACAGACAGACCGCCTGATTGGTCTCCTACAATTCCTACATTACTTGTATTAACGGTAAATTATCATCAATAATGGTCTGTGTCTATATAAGGCATGTTTGAAAAACTCGCGATTATTTGAAAATCGATCTTTTAAGGCTCGATTTAATCGAGAATCGATTCCAGTATGTTCGATTCAAATCAAATCAGATATCGATTTTTTTCCAGTGAATCGACATGCCTACCCTAGTACCGCTAGGATCGCCAACTTTGGAACACCGATTAGGAATAGCTAAAAGAAAAAAAAAGAGAAATAACTGGATGATAAAAGCGGGATTTAAAATTTAGGTACTTATTTACACTTCGAGAAAAGTGAATGATAAAAACTTAACAAAAATAGGATATTTTAACTAATTAGGATTGTAAAGAAACAATCACCTTGGGAATTATTTATGAACATACATACCTAATAAGTTTAAGTATTAATCTAAACATAATTTAAAATATTTTGTTTAATTTAACTTATACTTAAAACTTATAAAGAATACTAGTGACACGTCCGGCCTCCGGGCTATGTGCGGGTAGTAGAATATGTATTTATTTTTCTGTCATAGTATCTCATCGCCTTGTTGCGTCGAGCACGTAGATTATAATTAAATGTAACCTTCTATGGTGTGTTCATTTTCACATGCGTTAGATCTATTTTGATATTACTCCTAAGATATTCCTTCAAAATGCTATTAAAATGTGTATGAAATACTTAAGGTAACTAAGTTTATTTAATTTGATAAGGGAGAATATTGTATCCGTCTAAATAACTTTCTAATTACAACAATATAAGTGGCCATTTTTTAATTAGTTAGAAATTAGAATGAGTAATAGTAAGCTACTCTTACAAAAATAGGCATATGGTATTGCTGTCTTTTCTATAGGCATATAAAAGAGGAATAATCGCATCATCGTTTTCCCAGTTACCAAAGCTCCCAGTCGTGAGCATCAGAATGGACGGTCACTACTGATATTTTACATCGAAATTATTATAGGAAGTTGCTTCCTAGTTGCTACTAATCATTAAATAGTTGCTACCTAAGAATAAATAGAAATAAACTACTATTTAAGGTGACCGGCCATTCTGATATCAGAATGGCTGGTCACCTATCCAGTGATCGCAAACTGCGCAAAATAAATCGAGTTATTTTTAAGCAATAGTTGCTACGAACTGCTACCTTTATATGTATCGTTTTGAACCTTATAGCTTTTAAGGGTAAAAAGTTATAATCATTTGATTAAATTAAAATCTATACTCCTGAAAAATCCGATGAGCAAATCCGATATCAAACATAATATGTAATTTATATGCAGGCGCTACTTGATGGACTGCCTCGTTGGTAAAGTGGTGAATGCTCCACGTTCGTTTCAAGAGGTCCCGGGCTCAAATCCCAGGTAGGACACTACAAAAAATGTGAAAAATTAAAAAAAACTGTCAGGGCAATCACAATCAGCCAAGGGGCTGCGAATTTGATCCATATTTGTAAAATAATATTTCTGTCTTCCTTATATTATAATTATTAACGTTAATCACTTAATGTATATGTATCTAATAAATAACAGTTGAAACAAAACTATCAAGTAGCGCCTGCATATAAATCACATATTATGTTTGATATTGAATTTGCTCATCGGATTTTTCAGGAGTATAGATTTTAAATTAATCAAATGATTATAACTTTTTATCCTTAAAAGCTATAAGGTTCAAAACGATACATATGAAGATAGCAGTTCGTAGCAACTATTGCTTAAAAATAACTCGATTTATTTTGCGCAGTTTGTGATCACTGGATAGGTGACCGGCCATTCTGATATCAGAATGGCCGGTCACCTTAAATAGTAGTTTATTTCTTTCTGTTCTTAGGTAGCAACTATTTAATGATCAGTAGCAACTAGTAGCAACTAGGACGCAACTTCCTATAATAATTTCGATGTAAAATATCAGTAGTGACCGTCCATTCTGATGCTCACCTCCCAGTCGGATGTTTTACCAGTCTACACAAAACCTTAAAGAATGACATCTAACCTTCCTTATAAATCGATACGTCAGTTGGGGAAATCCGCATAAAAATCCGTTGCAGTTATTAAGTTCATTGCGAACGGACAGACGACAGACAAGCAGACGAGCCGAGAGGAAGAGATTACTTTATTTCATAATACGTAGTAATTTATTATACTTAATTAATTAATGATTAGCACACAAACAACCATGAAATTATGTTTTTAGGACACATCTGCAAAAATCAAAAACGAATTGTCCCAGAATGATGACGCTCAAAACAAAAGGCAGTGTAGCTAAAACCTATACTTTAGACCAGAGATTCTCAAACTAAATTCCGCGGAACTTGAGGGTTTCGTAGAGTAGTCATCAGGATTCCGCCAAAACTATTTAGACCCCAGATATACGCATACAACTGTCGGGTATAATTCTGAACAATAAAACAATTATTCATAAAACAGTAAAACAGTTTCATTCATCACATTAAAACTTTAAGTTTAGGGTAATGTGTTTGAAATATGTTACACATTTCTTAAACAAAATGTTCTCATATAAATTTCAGTGTTGAATTGCAATTATTCGATATGGGGTTCCATAAAATGAAAGGTATTTTGCTTGGTGTTCCATTATCTTTAAAGTTTAGGAACCTTTGCTTTAGACGACCAATTCTTATATATTATTTGTACGTCATTGGTTTCTCCAAAACGGCTCTAACGATTTTGACGAAATTTTGTATTTAGATATTTTTTACTATTAACATTGATTTAAGTCTGTGATAATCCATTTTCACATGAAACATTCGCTTTTATTCGCTAGTAATAATTATGCAATGTACACAAATGTTCAAGTTCACCAAATTAAGAATGTTTGTATTCATAAAAGGCAATCGTGACAAGGTTTTCATTAATGATCATGTACTCAAATAATTTTTCAAGTAACTAGTTCATTAGCACGATGTAACAGCAATTTAGAAATGAAGATGTGATTTATTGATTTTATACTTAACTAGCTACCTGCCCGCGGTTTCACCCGCGTAGCTTTTGTTCCCGTGGGAATATCGGAAAGGTTTATATAGTTAAACCTTCCTCAAAAATCAATCTATCTATTAAAAAAACCGCATCAAAACCCGTTGCGTAGTTTTAAAGATTTAAGCATACATGGGGGCATAGGGACAGACAGAGAAAGCGACTTTGTTTTATACTATGTAGTGATATTCAATTTTATTTGAATTACTTAAATATATTTTTAACTAACTGTGCCGCGTGGCAAATTTTCTAAAATAAAAGTAGCCTAAGTTACTCCTTAGGGGCCATCCAGAAATTACGTCACACGAATTTCATGATTTTTTGACCCCTCCCCCGTCCTTGTCCCCCCTATGAGACCCCCCTTAACTAGTGTGATGTCACATATTTTACAATTTCACATTGGAATAATGATCTCATTCGATTATTTTTTTATTTGTACAGGTAGCTTTTTAAATTTAGTGTTGTAATACTTAAAATGTGATGTCACAAAATTTGGGACCCCTCCCTATCCCTTGTCACACAATGTCACACTTCGTCGACCCCCTCCCTCCCCCTTAACGTGTATGACGTAATTTATGAATGGCCCCTTATTACATCAGCTATCTGCCAGTGAAAGTTCCGTCCAAATCGGTCCAGCCGCTTCAGAGATTACCCGGAACAAACAGACAGATAGACAAAAATTGTAAAAAATTTTTTTTTAGCATAGGTTATGTACCGTGTGCATATCCATATGCATTCAATAAAAACCGGTTATTTTAATATTACACACACTCCAATTTTATTTGTACAGATTATTGAACGATCGCCCTTAATTTATTATTAAATTTAATTAATTAAAACAAAACTGTGTAAAAAGGTTACTATAAAATATCTGAATACCTTGATGACAGGAAAGCATGGGATTAACTACTCCTCATATCGGCAATCCTTATTATTAATGTAACAATTAGATACTAATTAAATATTATGTAATATTTTATTTAAAAAATGTTATGAAAAAAAGACAAGCCCGCTGAGTTTCTTCCGCCGGATCTTCTCAGTGTGTGGCCGCGTTTCCGATCCGGTAGTAACTCAAAAAAATGTTGACGCGTCAAAATAACAAAAGTTTTATTGAAAAGTGCTTCTGATTTCTGATTTCTATTGACTTTTCATTTATGTATACTGTAATGTGAATAGTATATTATCTACTATTAATAATAATTCGAAATACTGTTGTGAAATATGATGATTGATGACTATTGATGATGAATGTGATTTTAATTAATTTATAATAATAATAAAGAAATGGCAATTATTATAATTTTAATTATATTCGTTTATAAACAGAGCCTTCTTCGGATACTTTCACAAACCCATGATCGATCGATTGTGATTTTAATATAGGGGGTGTTAGCATAACATTGTCAAATTTTTTTTCGTTGCTGTGTACTCAGTTTTATCTGAAAAGTAGCCCATAAAATATATTTTTTTGTTTTAATAAAATGTTATTACAGTTTTTTTTGTAAATGTTTTTGTAAGTCAAATTTTAAGTAATTTGACAGGTTTTCACATCTAGGTATATATTCCTACAATATGCAGATTAGTTATATCCACTTCTCTATATTTATCAATGATGGGATAGTAGTTTGATTTATTATTACTCTAAACACATCTACATACAAGACCCGGTCAGTATCACACTCAGTGGCGGATTTACACATTTGCCGCCAGTAGGTTATTATAGTATTGCCGCCCCTACCAACTTCTACAAATGTCTGGTTCTATATTATTTTTATAATCCATCTATTTTCTTAAGATTTTTCTTATATCATAGAAAAGCAAAGAAGAAGGCGACACTCCTAATGGAAAAAGACAACAATCGCCTACAGACACCAAAGTTGTTGATTGTGGTTGTTATCCGTGTGGTGGAATGGTAATACCGTATTCATATTTTTATGGATACCTCCAAGATTGTTAAGTTAAAGGAACAAAAACTATACCAAAGTATAGATTTTTTTAGAGTTCAAAAATCTTTTGTTAAGAATGACAGTAACTTAATTTTTGTAAAGCTGTATATTTTAGAAACGATCATCGATTTTGATCTCTCGAAGGGCATTCAACGCAATTTTTGTGTTCTAAAACATTTTCTTCGCTACGTAAATCTAAAGGTTGAAAAATGTCGAAATAATGTCAAAAATCGTTTTTTTTTTCAAAAAAATTTCGGCTATGACAAATCCCAAATAAATCAGCCAATTTTAATTTACGGTATTTGACGTAATTTTTTAGACAGAAAAGCTTATGAGATTTTTAAACCAATTAAAAATATTAGTAAACAAGAAAATATTAACATTTGATAAGCCTCAACTTTTGATTTTGGAAACTGCATTTGATGTCCTCCCTCTTCCTCTCTCCTCCTCCGAATTTTGCTGCCCTTGAAAATTTGCCGTCCTAGGCACTAGCCCCGAATGCCCCTAGTGCAAATCCAAGACTGCCTATGTACCTGGACATAGCATATTACACTCTAACTGCAA
This sequence comes from Apodemia mormo, assembly GCA_036924255.1. Classification (NCBI taxonomy): domain Eukaryota; kingdom Metazoa; phylum Arthropoda; class Insecta; order Lepidoptera; family Riodinidae; genus Apodemia; species Apodemia mormo. The sequence goes on along the minus strand of JAUPFN010000007.1, from coordinate 23,245,838 downwards.
AAAGGGTAACTTCTGCAATGTGCAATATGATACCGCGACTCGTGAGCATCAGCAAAAATTGAAAATGGGTGAGTTAGATCTGATATCGATATTCGTAGATCTTAGTGATTCGATTTTTTTTATTGATCACGGGTATAAGAACTTCTTAAAAATGTCTGTTGTTAATTTATACTTGCATCTATATTAATAATTTCGTCAAGGGTTACGGTAGACTCAATCGGAACCTTACCTAAATTATAAAGCGTAAAAAAAATAATTTTGAGTCGACAACATATATCCGCGAAATTCGGATTGTCGAGTATTTTGTTAAAATAGTGATTAAAAATTCTAACGGTGCTGACAGACAAATCGGCCATATTTTTTTAAATGTCACAAATATGTGGTGTAGATGGCGTGAGCATTTATTAAAGTGTAGAACGGAGCGCAGATTATATTAAAACTTATTTTCTCTTCGTTCTAAGAGTAGATATTAAAAAATAGCAACATTATAGGGCTATCTTTATTAAACCAACGTAATAGTTGAAAGAAGACGTCACTACTGTGTTGCTACTTTTTAATGTCTACTATTTGAGTTAGTACATAAGATTGCGCATTATTAGACCGCCGAGCGAAGCCGGGTTTTCATCAATTTACTTATAATATTACCATTCGTAAGTTAATCTAGAATTCTAGATCAACTTACAAGATGACATGCGAAATATTTGCATGGGTCAGGTAGTCTTTATATTTCCTTTATGACATCTAAAAATTTGCCGCTCCTCAAAATCTATCGCCCTAGGCTTCTGCCTATTCAGCCTAATGGTAAATTCGCCACTGATCACACTAGTTGTAGTTAGACTAAATTTCAAAGTACCACCCTCACAATTTAGAAAAGTTTTCAATTGTGCGATTTTTGGGGTTTTTTTGCCTCGCCTAACTACTCTGTGGAACCAATAAATATCTCAGTTATTGTAAGACGACGAGGTATACTTATGCAACGTTCAAAAGAAAAATACTCTTAAAAGGACGACAATGTAACTGCTAGATGTTCGCCGTTCTAGATATCCGTGGGCAATGGTGATTGTTTACCATCAGATATTGCCAGCCCAAAAAAAGAATAACATAATAAAAAAGCCCAAAAAAGAATAACAAAATCGTAAATACTGTTTCTACGCAACACCCATCACTTAACAATAGGCCTGTTAATAACTGGTGTTATAAATAAAAAAAATACAGATCCTTTTATAAAAGCTGTCAACTTTTGTCACTTTAATACAAACATCGAATTTCTCGAGAACGTAAGTGAACAAGTAGGAGATTGGAATCTTTTTTATTAACAAGGAGCTATTTCTGTATTACAGATATTTACCTGGATTTATCTTCCTAGTGGAGATCTCAGGATCAGTGGTCACGAGGCGTTTCCACCAGTTCATTTTGTTAACCTGTTAAATATATACAATAAGATATCAATGCAATTAAGACACAGCCGAAACTAAAAAACTAAAACCCGACTGCAAAATAAGACTAATTCTGCATCCACCATGTTAATATCAGTTTAACGACGTTTAATTAAGCGCAATTTAGTAGTAAGGGCAATGCGTCCCTTGGTCGAAAATATATACTTACACATATAAGTATCTACAGAAACACATTTAAGTTATTTTCCTATTATTCTAATTTGAATCGCCATTTGAAAAAATAATAGGCAATAACCATTTGAAAGAAATGCTTATTGCCTATTATTAGCTTTTAAAGGGTAAGGTAAGGTAGCAAGTGAAAGTTAAACGTGTCACTACCATCATAACCAGTTACTAGATAGTAAAAGTTCAACATCTAGCTCGAGTATCACTACTCGGGTAGCCTCGTCTACACCCGCCTGAATAGCGTCAGTGCTTGCTTGTCCTGTCGTGTAGCCCTTTATGCAAGATATCTAGTAAAATTTCGCCACGACAAACCAGTACACTGCATACTGCTTTACTGTTAAAAGTTAATAACATTCAGTAAGTATAAAAATGTGAATTCCGACTGTAAAAATGTACCCATTTAACTAGAATATAATAACATATAATTCTTAATGGGTATTCAATTAAGTAATCAAACGAAAATTTTGCGTAATTGCACCACGGACTATAATTTATTTACTAAAAGCATTGTCTGGGCAAAAGACGAAGGTTAGGTTACGAAAAGAAAAAAAACCTGTTTTAAGCCATCTAGTGTCGAAATTTTACCTTTGCTTCAGAAAAGATTAATTTATTTCAGAAAAGATTAATTTATTTCAGAAAAGATTAACCGTGTTGATCCGGTGCCTTATGATCTGCCTTACTGCAAAGCATGTTGTAAAAGACGCTCTCGTCTTAAGGCCAATACGCGTCACTAACATCGAGAAAACTAACTAGATGCCAGGATTTACTGCGGCTTACCTGTTCTTGCCGCAATAGCGTCGATGCTTTTCGCTGTCGTGTTTCGGTTTGGAGGGCAAAGTAGCTGGTAAACTCATGAATGCCACATTCCATTCATGCCACACGGAGAACATTGCACCATTAACATCTTTGGTGTCTATTAAAGACTCCATCAGAAAAACCATCTGCTTGTTTGCTGTACTATAAACACGGATATTATTAACATGATAACGTCCCCACGAACGTTTTCAGTATGGCCATTTCAGTGATAGCCATTATTCCGTCTTCTACTAATTCGGTCTGTTGGGGGCTAGTACGTAGGTCACACTATAAGTGTTGCGTAGGTAACTTAAAAAAACAACATGTTATAACCAAAATATTATGTTTATTGCTTTTCAAAATAATCTCCTTTACATTTTAAACATTTTTTCATGCGATCGAACCATTTTTTAAAACAGGAGGACCACAGATCTGAAGGCATGTTTTCGGAGTTGGTAAAAATAAAACCTCTCATCAAATCTTTGATTTTGGGGAAAATACAGAAATCACAGGGTACTAGTAGTATGCGCAGGATAAGTGACGAGATGTACTTTTTCGGAAGCTAAAAATGACTGTTTTGTTGGCCGTGTGTGAAGAAGCGTTATTATGGTGTATGTATAACTTGTATGGTGTATGTATAACTATGTGTATGTATAACTTTTTCTAACACCCTGGGTAAACAAATGGTAGAATACCACTCGGCATTAACACTCTTTTGATCTTCAAGTGGAATTGTACAGATGGGACCCGTAGCTGAGAAAAAAATTTTTTTACCAAAGTTTCTCGCCTGTGTCACTTTTGTTGGCCTGTTCTCATTTTCAAACACCCATTCACAAGATTGCTATTTTTTTTCGGTTTCAAAACAATAAATCCACATTTCGTCTCTTGTAACAATGTCATTAACAGCATTAGAATGTCCGTGGTCGTACTTCAGTAGTATCGGTGAGCACCATTTCACACTAAAAGTTTTGGACTTCTAGCTAATCGGAACTATTTGATTTTCGAATGTTATATTTTTAAAACGTTGCAACTTTCTTAATAATAAAAAAAAGCAATTGGCGGCAAATGATTTGTCAATTGTTTTTTTATCACACATCAAAGTTCTACGTACGCAACGAAAATGGAATTAAGTCGAAAAGATTTTAGAGCGATGATTTTTTATGATATTAAAAGTTCTCTTTCTTCGCAAGACTGTGCCGCTCGTCTTCAAAATGCTTTTGGGAGAGAAGCACCTTGTTTGAGCACCGTGAGGCGATGGTTTGCTGAATTTGAGAGAGGTCGAGTTTCTTTACATGACGAATTTCGTGAAGGGCGGCCTTCAACTGCCGTCAACGAAAATAAAGTGGCTACTGTTAAGCGGTTAATTGAAGAAAACCCCCGGATTACCTATGAGACAATTCAAGAACTATTGGGGATTGGTATGAGCCAAATTCAGAAAATTTTACACGAAGAATTGAAAGTTCGGATACTTTGTTGTCGTTGGATCCCTCATGAACTGACAGCGGAGCAGAAGCGGGCTCGCGTGGAATGGTGCTCACAGACGCTACTGAAGTATAAACACGGACATTCTAATGCTGTTTATGACATTGTCACAGGAGACGAAATGTGGATTTATTGTTTTGAACCCGCAAAAAGCAGCAATCTTGTGTTTTTTGTGTTTGAAATGTGTTGTGTTTGAAAGGTGTTTGAAAATGAGAACATGCCAACAAAAGTGAGACAGGCGAGAAACGTTGGTAAAAAAATGATCGCGTTTTTTTCTCAGCTACGGGTCCTATCTGTACAATTCCACTTGAAGATCAAAAGAGTGTTAATGCCGAGTGGTATTTGTTTACCCAAGGTGTTAGAAAAAGTTCGCGAAAGACGACCCAAAAATATTTTCCCCAAAATCAAAGATTCGATGAGAGGTTTTACTTTTACCAACTCCGAAGAGGCAGTGATAGCGTTCAATCAGCACGTAGAAAACATGCCTTCAGATCTCTTGTTTTAAAAAATGGTTCGATCGCATGAAAAAATGTTTAAAATGTAAAGAAGATTATTTTGAAAAACAATAAACATAATATTTAGGTTATAACATGTTGTTTTTTTAAGTTCCGCAAAACTTATAGTGTGACCTACGTATATGTAACTATGATGATGCGGGGCAATCAAGATCAGGAATTAAGGGCTTAGTGGGGGGCCTCTAAATCTAAGGATAACGTCTGCGTCAGGCCAATGATTACCTCAATCGTACGTGATACCATATTAGTACACTGTTTCTGATAATTCACTGTGGACAGGTAAGGCATGCTGCATATGGAGATGAAGTATGGTGGCCTATTTTCAATACAATAATTTTTACTTGGACAGCCTTTTTAATTGAGTATACGACTGCAAAATTCTAATAGAATTTGTAAATTAAGTGTAATTTTCGAAAAAGAGACTATCACTATATTATTTGACCGCCTGTTGGTCGAGTGGTTAGCGATTAGATCGATTTGTGTTATTTGTCCAGCGGATATTATTATTATTAAATGCAACGTGTATTTATTTTGTAAGGATTTCCTACAGTGCACTTGGTATTTCTAGTATAAATATAAACATATTGCCTTATTACAGATCACCTACCGTCTTCATGAGAGGGGCCTTTGCTCTAAACTGGCAATCTGAGTAACATGGAAGAGAGGGTTTTTGGTATATCACTCCATCTAAAGTCCGGACCGAGCGATAACACCTTCATTGAAACTAACGGCGACGATGTCGTATTATGTTTGTATGTGTAACTATGATAGATGTGGGACCGTCTGGACCAGGGAGTAAGGACGTAGTGGGGGCTTCTAAATCAAAGTATATCGTCAACGTCAGGAAGATTATCAACTGAATTGTACGTAATACCACATTCGAAACTATTTCAGATAATTCGCAGTCACTTCAACCAATCCATAGGGAGATAGATTATGACGGACTTTTTTCAATGCATTAGGTAATTTTTGAATGGACAGCATTTTTAGCATTTTAAAATCCTATACTCGATTAAAAATTTCATCAAAGTAGACACAGGACTTTAAAATTCTAATAAAGACCGAACTTAGAAGTGTCATTTTCAAAAGCAGATTCTAACTACATATATGCAACGTATATTTTTAATAATACTTCCAGCAGTGCAAATTGTATTTCTAGTATTAGCATAGACGTATTGCATTAATTATAGATCACCTTTTCCAAGTTTACAAGAATGTTGCGGCCATCTTGTAGTACCCACGTCGACTCTTCTACTTTAACGTCCGCATCTAGCTCACCGTCAATGATTGGTGGTTGTCCTTTAATGCCAACTTTCAGATGCCGTTTGTTTATAGTGATGGCTAGATCGCGTGGACGTAGTACTTGACGCAATGGTACACGTAACTGCAAACAAAGGATAACATTACTCACATTTCAATCAATTTAATATCATCATCAATAATAATTAATAAAAGGTCATTTCTCAAGCTAGGTGATTCAATCTTAAGTCTAAGATCTTGTAATGGTATTATGTCCAGTGACATTTAACGGGCACTGATAGACGTGTCATTAAATATTTAATAATTTAAGCGCAGTAATACTTCACCAACCTTCGTGCTTCCTGCATCCATCCGACCCTGAATCAGATGTTTACCAAATTTATATGGGCGACGAGACTTACTTACTTACTTACTTAGAGAGAAACTTAAACGAGAAGTATATCCTACTAAACAAAAAAGTAATCCAAATCCGCTACTTCATTTGTCAACGGATTTGGAGGTTTTTTGTTGTTTTATTTTTTAGGTAACAGCCATAAAACATACAACTGAATTGAATACTCCTTTTTGGCACGTGGGGTGAAAATATATTGTTAGTCTATTCTTTAAATGTTTCTCAACTCAATTTTAGTTGAAAGTTTCCCGCTCAAGTTTTTGGACTGGGGCCGATCCCTCTGAAATTAATTAAAAACAAAAGAAAATAACAGGATGAAACCCATTGAAAATGGAAGAAAACAAAATCAAAATAAGAGGAAAAATAAATTATGGGCGGTTCGAGTTCGGGAAGTGTGAGGGGGGGGGGGGGGGGGGGGGGGGGGGGGGGGCTTTGAAGGGGGGAAAACGGTTTATCACGATTGCCTGCCTGCCTGCATTGGTTCTCTAGGCTCTTTCTAAAAGGTATTTTAATAAAATTCCCTTAAAATCTTTGATACAAAATTAACTATTTTCGCACGTATTTTGCAACGATTATGTTTTATGTTTTTTTTATTTGTCAACGTAACATGGGAACTTACAATTTTCGAGTAATCAAAGTAACTAAATTATTTTAATAAGTAGCTTAAAATTTTACATTTTTATGAATAAATTATTTTCAAATCCGAGTTCTTTCATTATTTTCCATTTTCTGCAAAAATTTTCCACAGTATTGAATATTTTAGTGATACCATCAGAAAGTAGAGATTCTAAAGAAAAAAGCTAGTACCGACTTTTTAAAAACATCAGATATTTTGACGGGTAAATTTTCGATTGAAAATTAAGATGTATTTTTTAATATCAAGTCAAAATAAGGGAAAAATTAATATTTTAAATAAGAAAAATTACAGTGTTTTTGAGATACAAAAAAAGCAACTTTTTACCAAGTTTCGTGCAAAAAAATCTATTTTTGTAGGAGATAAAAATAAATAACCAAAAAGTCAGGTTTTCAAATTTTTCGCATAATTTTGAGATTATATGAAAACAGTGCAAATACAAAAGTTGTTGATCTTCTTATTGCCGACAACATTGTCACTAAACTTTTTCAAAAGGACTCCTAGTTTTGCCGAAAATCGTGATAAACCGTTTTCAGAAGCCCCGTCATAAAATAATAAAATAAATAAAAGGTCCAATTTCGACTAGAGGACGGTCACTAGCAGTATTAAATAAGATATGTTAGCTTAGTCCAATATACAAATTATCTTTGATCCTGATTGTATAAGGAAAACTGCAGTTTACTTGAGAATGGTAAACGTTCTTGATATTGAACGTTACTGGAATATAAATACCGATAATTATTTCTCAAGAATCTTAACTTTTAGATTTACAATTTTACAATAGAGGACTCATTACAAGAATTAGGTTAACCCTATACGATTAGGCGATTTACATTTGATATGAGAGTTGATAGTCAACGATATACCAATAAGTATACCCAGCCTAAACTCAGAAATACCACAGCAAGGCAATCAAGAATGGGAAATTATTTTATGTATTAATTTATTATAGCTATACAAAATAATTATAAATAGATATCAATGAAAATGTGGCATCGCTGTTCCGTACCACCGAAGAGCTTAGCGGCTTATTTACATGAATATTTGACCCCTTTTCTTTGAAAGTGATTATACTTGCATTTATTGTATCAAAAAAGGTTAAATAAAGTAAAAGAAGCACACCTGTAAGACAAGTAACGTTTAACACTCTATCCATTCACCGACAAACATCTAAATAATATGAAATGCCAATACAAAGCTGGAATATCGCTTGAAATTATTTCTGCCCCCCTAGACAAGTGGCAAACGCTCAGTAACTATTCAAATATTACGCTTTGGCGATATTTAGGCCAAATTGGTAGCCAAGTGGATCATGGCTTGTTCAACGTTCGTTCCATACGAACTTTACGAATTATATCGAATATTGTCTCTGAATTGACGGTAAACGTCACTTTGAAGTATTATTTTCACCGAGGTTATAAGTTTTATTTATATGAAAAGTGCATTAAAAGCAAAAAAGACTTGCCCCCCAAGATGTGGCATCAACGTTAGTACAATAGAAAGAGAAATTTATGGATTTGTCATAAGCTGTTGACACGAGCGTAAACGAATTTGTAATTGGTAGCCAAGTGTCATTCGTGAAACGAAACGTTATATTGCATCGATCATTTTTGTCAATTTTCGTACAAGACCGTAGCCAAGTGGCACTTTTGACAAGTAAAATAGTAGCGAATTATTCGATAATCAGCGAACGCTAGAACCCTGCAGATTACGCTTAAAATGGCGGTTGATCACTATTATTCAATCAGCTGTTCTAAAGCGTGGATAACATCTGTGAGAATTTTTGATAATTTTAAAGTAAAATTAACGCAAATTAAGAAGGCTTTTGGTGGCACATTATTAATGGTGCTTTGATATCCTTGTGGCGGGGGGGGGGGGGGGGGGTATTAATGTCACATGCATACATTTACCGGCTACCTTACCCTCCAAACCGGAACACGACAGTAACAAGCACTGTTGCTATTGCTGCAGAAATAGGTGGGTCAGTGGTATTAGACCCGGGCGAGACAATGCAGAACCCTACCACTTAGAAGCCACAATACTAGTGACTCGTTTACCCAATTGTTCGCTTCTAACGAACTGCCTAGACACATTGTAAGTAGTGATAGGTTTGCAAAATGCTGACAATGTCTTAATGATGATAAATATAATATTTCGTCTTTAAATATTTTACAGACACTATAAGTTCAAGTTATAAACACTATATTCTTGTTACAACCCTTGTATTTTGTAAATTTAATGAAACAAAGAAAGATAGTTTATTTTTCAGTGTAGCAATAGATTTCGATCAATTTTACATTTCTGTAAATATGTATGCCAAAAAATACGTAAAAAAGAAGTTTTATATGTTCAGTTTTGCATATTTTTGTTCATTTTTAATAATAAATTTATCATCAGCTTTCATAAATCTGAAACATAAGTTTTAAAATGTGACTATCGATAACATTTTGCACAATTCTACGTTCACTTGTAAGGTAAGTAAAGAGGATTTACTTAAAATATGTTAAAACAATCAAATTTGATAGCAATGAAGATAAATACATAAATCTTGGTGACAGTATTTAATTTTATAACTCTTTAAATTGGTAGTCCGTAGTACTGACAGAGTTCAATTAACATGTTAGCTATATAGAAACTTACGGCATGACAGTAATTAAGAAGAAAAGATAGTATATTTTATCTTATTCGCACTCACGCGGTACATACAATCAAAATTGAATCAGATATAGCGACTCTGTTCTTATTTTTATTATATTCAATTCAGAGACAATATTCAATATAATTCGTAAAGTTCGTATGGAACGAACGTTAAACAAGCCATAATCCACTTGGCTACCAATTTGGTCGAAATGACGCCAATGCGTTATATTAGAATGAACAGAGAGCTCGGTTGGCGGTCAGAGCGTGCGCAGGACTTAAAAAAATTTTGATGGAAAATTTCAACCCTATATAACACCCCTTTTTTGTTGCACCATTACGTGGAGGGGGTAAGGGACACCAACTTTTGTCAAGGTCACTTTGCTCTGAGTTAATTCCCCGTGGAGTTAGGGGATGAAAACCGAAATTCATTACAAAGGCGTCTGCGACTTAAAAAAAGAAAATGTATTGAAAACCCCCTAGTTAGGTTAGGACTCTTAAATTATGGCAATTTGCGTTCATTTTACTTTAAAATTATCAAAAATTCTAACAGATATTATCCACGATTTAGAACAGCTGATTAAATAATAGTGATTATCCGCCATTTTCAGCGTAATTTACAGGGTTCTAGCGTTCGCTAATCATTGGATCACCAATTTTGCTTGTCAAAAGTGCCACTTGGCTAAGGTTTTGTATGAAATTGATCAAAGATGATCGATACAATATAACGTTTCGTTTCACGAATGACACTTGGCTACCAATTACAAATTCGTTTACGCTCGTATCAACAGCTTATGTCAAATCCATACATTTTGTTTTCTATTCTCCTAGCGTTGATGCCACTTGTCTTGGGGGGCTGAAATGCCAAATAAACGGTAATAACGCAATTATGTGTTATTGCGTAGTTTGCATGTATATCTTTATGTAATTTATTATTCGAAAGTTGAACCAAAGTAGCTTTTATCATTAGCAACAAAAGCTATAAAGGTCCCCAACATTCTCTTCGGGAAGTACCTCGGGCTTTAAAATGGCATAAAATTATAACGAATTATTATCGTAAAATCTTTGTTTGTTTACCAATATTATGTGTATTATGTTGCAATAAAAATATTAATATATTTCCTGTATACTCGGAACTGATGACAAGCCTTCAGCAATTATATTTGTAATTAATATGAGTTTAGGGTTCCTTACCCAAAGGGTGACACAAGGTAAAACATATACACTTCTATTAAAAAAAGGGTGACGCAAACGGAACTGTATTAATATCCCTCCGCTGTCGTATGTCTGTCGGTCGGTTACGGGGCTTTGTCTCCTGAACGAAAATAGGGAGGCATCTGATATTTTCACAAAATTGAGTCTGTGTTCCCCTGCAAGTAAAATGTGGGGATCTTCAGGAGAAGAGTGAACGGATATATTCTAGGGAAGCGCATAGACATAGGCCACATCTTAGTTTACCATCAGGCGAGATCGTGGTCAAGCGCTTCCCTATCAACACTAAAAAAAGATACGTGTTACTGTGGCCACTAGCATAATAAACGATAAAAAAAAATTAGATAGAGAATAGATTAGATAAATTAGATAGGGGGAATCTTTTTGTGGCGGACACCTTCCTAAGATTTTCAGCTAATATAAAAAACTGTTTTGCAAAATATATCTGTATTGACGATTTTGATAAGTCAACAAATTTTAAAATTAAAATAAATGCAACTTCTATATAAACATATTCAAAAATTTAAGTCAAACTTCGTTGAACATACACTTGGTTTCCGAAAGTGTCACCTAGTACCGGACAGATTCTAACTCGGAATCCTAGCATCAATCATTTTAAAAAACTGTGGCGCAGATCACAAAAATAAGCATTTGAATATTCTGAAATGTCAGCACAGGATTCGTGAGGTCATCCATGGTAGCTGAAGCACTGTATCCAGTCTTCATACCAGGCCAAAGTGACAAAAAGTGACAGCACTACTTAGGATTTTCTTAAGCTAAGACAATGTTAGTGCAATTGGTCATAAAAATTTTACAATAAAATGAAAAATAAAGCCTAATGTGCTCGTAGTCGAAAATATGTACTGACCGTAGTTAAGCGCAGGAGCTCGCCAGTGACCCACGGAGCAAAGTGCTGTACATGGTGAAATCACCTATTTATTTTAGTGTGTACTTAAGATAAATCTGTACAAAAGAGTATGTACAAATAATTAGTTAGGTAATATCGCTCGGTGGTACAGACCCCGTGTGTGCGAGTCCGCCGCGCACTTGCCAGTTTTTATTTAACATAAGGTTGAAAATCACCCAGTCTGAGTCATGCGGATGGCGACAACTATCTATCTTTAGGGTCAAAACTGGTGTAAACACCTGCGTGCTAAATATATTACTGATACTCTCAAATGCAAATCATTATAGAAGCAAGGTACAGCCCTCAGATTTATCAAAGAAAGTTCACTACGTAGAGTGTGTCTATAAGTTTAACGAAGAAACTCCACTTCTTGTATTTACCGCGTGCAAGGAACTATCTAATCTAAGGGCTCGTTTCCTCAGAGACAAGGGAACTTTCAAAAGAACTTTCACCATCGAAGGAAATTTTCAAAAGTCCAGCAAACCTCTGGAGAGTTCACTCCGGGAATGGCTGAGCAGCCACCGGTACCTGTGCACACAATATACCGAAGTTCGGTATACCCGCATCGATAGCAAGAATTGGACATTAACCAACGTACCCGTCATAATTTTTCGATTCATTATCTTGTGGTTAAATCGATTATCTTTTTTATATCATGATATATTAAACAAGCAGATATCTCTCTTGATGGAAAGAGAAAACCATTGCCTATAGACACCGAAGATAGTGGTGTGTTGACAACAATATGGTTATACCACATGCAAAAATTAGTGGTAGTGACATTGTGCAACTGCAGCTGAATAGGCCGGAACACCCGGGGAGATACCACTCTTCCACTCAACATCGCCGTGAAGCAACAGTTTGGCTGTTGTGTTTTGTTCGGTTTGTGAGAGTCCCGGAGGCCTAATCCCCCCCGACCCCTCAGCAGCCATGAAAGCGCGATTTAAAGACATTTTACCGCAGGGGTACCACTTGCGCTAACGATGGAGAATTCCCCTCTGGGCATCCGTGCTCTGGATTTCTTAAGCAGCCAGATCACGGATGCTCAGGCTGTCCTTCGTATTATAGGAGGGGGGGGGGGGGGGATAGCGCTCATTCAAAAACTTGTCCGGGGCTATCGGGGCAAGAAGGACGTGGCATCCCCTTTCCGCGCTTACCGTGGACTTCTGCGATATCAGAGGGCTTCATTCCAACCTGAACGCCGTCCACTACCATCTCGAGACGGCGAAGCCAGCCTTGCTCTTTTTGACCGAGACAGATATCATATACCACATACATCCTAATAGACACGGTCTTGGACGCAAAATACGTAGCCGCTCATATGAGCAAATGTATGTAAAAGTCAAACGCTTGTAGATATTATATCGTAAAAAGTAGAAATATGCCATATTGTGCTACTTTATCTTGTCGAATAAAAAACCAAGGCTTAAGGATACCTATAGAGTGATTTTATAGATATAGCGACGTTGACAACCTAAGAAATTGCCTTGAAAGGCGTATCCAGTTTAATCCTTGGTCGAATCCGTAAACATAATATTTAAAACATATTGTGGCTCTACATAGAACACACGAACAGTAAAGGCGTAAATTGCGGATGTTGTCAGTCGTAGACATTTCTATTAAGAAACTGAATTAATGATTGCCCTATTTGCATCACTTTATGACAAAGGATACCTTTAACGATGCTCATTATCTGGTATTGCATTGAGACAAGGTTGGTTGTTGTCACTGTCCGAGAAAATAAGCTAGTTGCAGTACGATTTAGACAAATTTGCCGGTGGAAGACACTTGACCTTTTTAAGTTACAGGATACCAAATACGGGGAATATTTAGTATTTAGGAAATATTATTCCAGTAAATATTTTAGCTTAAGAATTAGTCAAACATGTGTACAACATAAGCCTAAGATCTTGACCTGGAAAGAGGTCGGGTACATATCATAAACAGCTGACCCGGCAAACGTTGTTGCGCCAACTTTTCCATTTTTTTCTACATTTTTTCATCTTTAAAACCTAACCTGAACCTCCATTAATATTTTAAAACCAAAATTAGCCAAATCGGTTCCACCGGTTCCGCCAATATTTTGGAAAATATGCGCCTAATCGACATCAAGAGCTTTTTGTTTTTTAATATTAACAAAGCTATTTGTTAATTTGAAAATATTTTTTTATACTTGTATCTGAAGATAGCATTCAGTTCCGCGGTCATTTGGAAGGGAAGGGTAAACTAGCCTCCAAAAAGCTTGGTGTACTCAGTAGAGCAAAGCAGTACTTCATGCCAGCCCATCGCCTCCAACTTTACAAGGCCCAAATTTGACCTCACATGGAGTACTGTTCTCACCTCTGGGCCGGAGCTCCTCAGTACCAGCTTCTTCCTCTTGATCGCATTCAACGTAGAGCGGTTCGAATCGTCGAGGACCAGGTTATTTCTAATCGGCATGACTCTTTGGCGTTACGCAGAGATGTAAGCTCGCTCTGCATCTTTTACCGTATTTATCATGGGGAGTGTTCCGACGAGTTGTTCGGACTAATGCCTGCCGCTAAATTCCACCATCGGACATCGCGTCAAAATTTAAAGTTCCATCCTCACCACCTCGATGTCTGGAAATCTACAACCGTGCGCTTTTGTCGACACTTTTTGCCTCGCATTACTCCTTTGTGGAATCTATTACCCTTTGGGGGTGTTTCCGAATGGATACGACTTAGGGACCTTCAAGAAACGAGCTTATTCATTCTTAAAAGGCCGGCAACGCAGCTGCAATACCCCCGGTATTGCGGATGTCCATGGGCGGCGGTGATCACTTACCATCAGGTGCACCATCTGCTCATTTGCCCCCTCTACTATAAAAAAAGCAATCAAACAAACGGCTTTCGTGATGGATACAGACACCATCGCCTATAACATTTACGATTTTTATAAAAGAAAGGTATGATAATTACCTTTTGATTACTTCTTGTCTCATTTCGATATTGCACGCCTCAAAGCGTATTTTCTGGTAATGTAGGCATTGGCGTGTCTAGAATTATTTTTCAGGGAGGGGTCAGCCCGGCCTTGTTCTCGAATAACAAAACAATCGGTCAAGTGCAGGTTCAACTCGAATGCCGTGGGTTCCGCATAAACTTGTATTTTTTTATTGGCAGAAAACTAAAGAAAATATTGTTTTATTATTTATGATAAATAAAATGTTCCCGACCTCTTTCCATGTCAAGATTTTAAGTTTATATTGTACACGTTTGCCTAATCCTTAAGCCAATAAAATTGCAGCTAAAACATTTGCTAGAAGCTAAATAACATTAGCTTCTATTCTCCCTGACTATAAACGGAATTTGTATAATTTATACAAATATTACAAATAAATAAAATTGGAGTGTCTGTAATATGAAAATAACCGGTTTTAACTAAATGCATGTGGATGTATACACGGTGCACATACCAGAATAACACTTTTTACGATTTTTGTCTGTCTGTCTGTCCGTCTGTCTGTCTGTTTGTTCCGGCTAATCTCTGGAACGGCTGGACCGATTTTGGCGGGACTTTCACTGGTAGATAGCTGATGTAATAAGGAGTAACTTACGCTACTTTTTAAAAAAAAAACCCCACGCGGACGAAGTCGCGGCACAGCTAGTATGAATAAAAACGAAGTATGTACCTACATAGATTTCTCGGTTGTACCTAGTTATTTGATTTTAAAGATTTTTGTATGAAGTTTTTTAGGTGTCCAGCCTAGAATTTCGAATCGGTAGCCCAACATCCTGGGGTACCATACTGGGGTGGGCACGGCCAACGTTTCTTCGTTTTAAAATACTTATACTAGAATATTTTAAAACGCAGAAACATGATAGAATAGAAGCATGGCAGAAACATGGTAGGTATGTAACTCTGAATAGTAATAGCATTTATCAACAAAACGGTTAATAGGATTTCTATAATAACAAATTAAGCAGCTTATTACGATTGTTAACAAGTCTTTTAAACTGTCAGAATTACTATACAGACGAACCAATTTTTTCCCACGTTTTCACCTCTGTCGAAATCGATGTTACCCGCTTAGGGTCAATTTGTAAAAACTAGCTAACGACGACGTAATTATATACTTTCAACACTGAATATCGTCGGTAGGTACTTAGTAAAACTCCATGTGAACGTAATTTATATTATAAGCACTTGTACTGTTTTATTTGGTTTTATTTATTAACACCAATCGGTTTCGTGTCACAATCCTGGATGATGCGTTAAAAATACGCGCGATAAATAGGTACACGTAATTATATAATTATATTTTTTATCCGTTTGTCTTTCTGGTCCATGCGGCAAATTATTTTCGCCACGCTTTTAAATACTTATAGTACCTGAATGACCAAGCTTCGGGCGGTATGTATTTTATTGAACCGCGTTTATTTTTAAAATATAGACGTTAATCACATAATCACATAATAATGAACATATCATATAGCACCACCTCCAAAATTTTGAGATATTAAGAAAATGATTATCATCTCAAAATTCTTATTACAGAATCAAATAAAATGACATATTTCCCAAAAGAAGATCGAAAAATATTGACTATATTCAATATTTTATATTAAAACTAGCTGTGCCCGCGACTTCGTTCGCGTGAAAAAAAATCTAAAATAAAAACCCGCATAGTTCCCGTTCCCGTGGGATTTCCGGGATAAGAACTACCCTATGTCCTTTCTTGGGTCTCAAACTATATTTCTACCAAATTTTGTCCAAATCGGTTCAGCGGTTTAGCCGTGAAAGCGTAACAGACAGACAGACAGACAGAGTTACTTTCGCATTTATAATATTAGTATGGATATTGAATACAAAAGCCGTCCAAAGCTGGAATTCGAATTCAGCTTCGACGCAGTAGGAGTACCTTTAACCATTAGAGTACTCAGACGTTCACGATCATGACAGCTTTGATCTACTAAGATGCACATAAAGTTTAAATTTTTGATCCAAATTTGGAATTTTGTGTAATTATAACTCTTGTAGTATATACACCAGAGCTCTAGGTACCCGGATATTTGCTCTTATTTGAAAAGATACCATAGCCAGTTCTAAAAAAATTAGTACGTTTATGAGATTAGCCGCTATCTAGCTACTAGGTGACAAACTAAGCGCGTGTCAGTTTCGTATTCTACGGCGACGTCATAATAACATGCACAGAATACGGAATGATCGCATTCAAGACAACGATCAATATGTTTCACAAGAGCCGCCATAAAGAACGCGTTCGACCACGAAGCCGAGATGACCTCGCATTCTTCGCAAGGACGAGCGATGTACATGATTTATGTACATCTTACTTCAACCGGACTTAGGGGTCAAAGGCATAATTTATTGTGAAACATATACAATACATAATATTCGTAGATAAAAAAAATATTTATATAAAAATATTTGTGTCGCTCTAAACCAGGCGTTTTCAACCTTTTGGCACAATATAAAAATGTACAGAAGACAAACTCGTGTACGTACTTCACTTTTTATACTTAAACTAAACTCGGCGGTCACGCTAGGGTTGTCATTTTGGTTTATGCACAAAAAACTGGCACTAGTATCTTACTCCAGTTAAATAAAGTTTTAAATCAAAATATGTCACTCTTCTTTAAATTGTGCATATAATGTAGGTAGTCTTAATGATATGAAAATGATATGTAAAGGTAATTTGGTTGGCAACCACAGGCAAGCGTTAAAAAAATTTTAAGCGTTTTTTGCAATTATTTAAAAACTGTAAGAGTTAGTCAAAAAAAGTTCTGAATAAACTGCGTAGAACTTATAATTTTACATCAAAAAGGACCAGACCAGACCAGAGGAGAAAAATCATTATATGACTTTTCCTCCTCTTGTCAAAATTAACCGAGTTAGAGAGGTTTTTTTAATTTAAGGTGAATGATTTTATTAATGAAAAAATTTAAATAATTATACCTATTAATTAAATAATAAAATAAGATTACATTTTAACTTTAATAATTGTAATTAGCGTTTATTCATATACATAATTAAATTAATCGGGAACTTCGGGACTAAATTAATAATGTAATATAATCTGACGTACACTTATATTCAAGTTTTATATATTCCGGAGAGAACGGTTAATCTCCGTTCCGGAGATTAGCCGGAACAAACAGACAGAAAGGTAGACAAAAATGGTAAAAAATGTTATTTTAGTATATGTACCGTGTCTCCGTGTATTTTAGTATATGCATTTAGTAAAAAGCGGTTATTTTAAAATTACAAACAGGCACTACAATTTTATTTATTTGTATAGATGACTTGAATTTTAAATGTGACTATTAATATTTTTTAAGCTTTTGTAAATATGTATAATGACATTAAATAATCAAATGTGAAATAATAATACGATATGAAGTTGATTTGTATACGATCAAATTATACATAGAATAATAACGCATAGAAACCTAGTCGACCCGCGCTATATTAAGCCATTTCAAAGAAGCCTGAAAAGGCCTCTTACGCTCGCCGGCCCCTCAGGCATGCGACACGTGCCACACAGAGTACAGCTCTCGCAATTTCAAAAAATGTGAGTTACTGTGTGGTGAAAGTATGTCACCGTGCTTCACAATAGCGTATTTAGGGCTTGAAGATCACATTTCACACATAAAAACTACTTGGCATCGGATATTTTTGTATAAATTCCAAACAAATAAATCGTAAATATCTAAGTTGAACGATATTCAAAATGTTGCCAGCCAAAGAGGAAAATATTCTACCACGTATTTGTTTTTACCTATTTTCATTATAATTAATAACGTGTGTATTACTATTTTATGTGCGATATTACATAGCTTGGACTTCGCTTTTGCATAAAAAATATTTTTTAAGTGTTGGGACTTACCATTATACTGGCACAAATACTACAAAACCGTTTGTCAAACCAATATTACAAAGCTTATATTCGTGTATAACGAGGACTTTTAGAAGGCAAAAAAAATGTTCCAACTAGCATTCTAGATGCCACAGTGATACCAGAAAAATACTGTTACTGCTAAAAAGACATTTTTTTAAATTTTTCTTATGAAATAATATGCCATGGTACAGCATTATTTCATGTTTTCCTAAGTGTCATGTAGTTTTATTGGCGATATTTTCGAGTTTTATCGACGAAATAATGTAGAATAACGTGCCCTAAAATCGGTCTGCGCCAAATGTTGGCCTCCTAATATGTTTATGCTGATAATTAAGTTTTAATTCTACATAGCTTGAAATTTATATTGCGAATGACGATATTGCTCATACAAGACTTAATTAATTTGTGCCGTATACTCCAATGCATATAGTATAGCACGTAGAAGCCAAAGAGTCGCCATAAAGAGCTGCATTGTTTCCGATTCAGCTAAAAACGTTAGAGGAGATTACGCACAGGGATTACGTTTTTCTATATTCTAAGATCTGA
This sequence comes from Apodemia mormo, assembly GCA_036924255.1. Classification (NCBI taxonomy): domain Eukaryota; kingdom Metazoa; phylum Arthropoda; class Insecta; order Lepidoptera; family Riodinidae; genus Apodemia; species Apodemia mormo. The sequence continues at coordinate 23,226,960 of JAUPFN010000007.1, read as the reverse complement.
ATCAAAACAGTTGCGCACGATAGGTGGTGCTCAAGTAGTGCACAGAGCCAATAGTAGCTTGACTCAATATTATAGTAGTCAGAAATATTATGTTTAGCTTAAAACATTTTAACTTTTTAAACTGATTTAAATAAATAATTTGATTAATAAGCATACCTATGCTATTACTTTTTACCTCAAAGTGCTTGTAAATATTGTTCCGCTTGCCCACCCACGCTGACGTTCAAGCTAGTTTAGCTTTCACTAAATATATACATATACACACATACACGCACACAGACGTACACATAAAGACACACAAGCATTCGCCAAGCAATGTACAAATTTGTAATAACATTTGACCGCCCCGTTGGTCGAGTGCTTAGCGGCCCTGACTACGCAATCGACGGGGCTCGGGTTCGATCCTCGACGGGGACAAGCATTTGCGTGATGAGCATAAATGTTTGTATTTCCGGGTTTGGGTGTTTATTAAATATATTCCAGTATTTATATATGTATTTCTATGTATTAGTATCGTTGACTAACACCCATTACACAAGCAAATAATTTGCTTACTTTGGAGTTTGATCAGTAAGTGTAATTTGTCCCGTGAATATTATATTATTATTATTGTACGATTATATTTTAGAAGATATATTTCAATAATTTTTTTTAATTTTTTTTTAAAGAATTACTTCAATAAATGTTTTTATAACTTCAATAATGTAAACTTGTATTGGCCATATTTTTATTTACGGTTGGTGCTGGTTGGTTACCACTGTTTGATTACTGATATATACAAAAAAAAAAACAGTAGCAGTCGTGGGACTGCCGATAGAAGTGAAAACGGAACTATTAAGTTGAGAGTAATTAAAACTATATGCAAAACATAGCTATAGATATACTATTATCATTAGCATGTCGGTGACGCGAACCGAGGATTTTACCCTCTACCAAAACGCTCAACGCGCCTAAAGAAGTTTTCACTTCAAAAAAATATCTTGACTCTTTAACATTTCCCTGTAATTCTACTCATTTTACCTCACCGGGATAAAAAATGTAAGTTTTAAGTTTTTTATATGTCTAATAATATTGTTGGAAAGAAAGACAATCTTTATTTTAATGAAGTGAAAATATTTTAAATTACAAATGAAAGCACAAAAACTAAAAAAAAATATAAGGTTAAATAGCTTTGGAATATCATCTTGAGAACATCTAGAATATTTCTTGACATTTAAAATATTATACGTAACCGAATAAAAGTATAAGTTTCAAGTTTATACTAAATGACTATTAATGTTATAATATGAAAGACTATTTGTAAGGTAGACCTAATTTAAATACCGTTTTGGGAAAATATTTATTTGCTTGCAACATTATTCACGCAATAATGTGTCTTTGTGTGCGTGTCAACGCAAGTAATTACACTAAGGGTGACGAAGGTTATGCACACATCGATACGGTTTTGGCTTAAAATATGAACAAAACGTTGAATGCAATTATCGCTCTAAGCGTTATTACTCTATGAAATTATAGAATTTGTCTACGAGTTGCGACATCCACAAAAGATGCACGTAAGGGAATACAAACAAATACTAACTTCCTCCATGAAACAACTGGTAGCTTAAAAAACGATAATTCACAGTTTAATTTTAGTGTTTAGGGCAAGTTAAACAGCCGTCCACTGTCCAGAACCAAACTGTGCAGTGCCGTTTGATTAATTTAGATCAAACGGCATTGCACAGTTTGGTTCTGTACGCCGCCGTAAGCAGTGTTGTAACGTAAATAAATTGTGAAATGTCCTCGAACAGGACCTCGATTTCCTTGCGCTTATTACGTTAATATCATGCTTAAAATGTAAAAAAGAAATTCTTCGTCTGACATCTTCGTCGCACACAACCTCACATTACGAAATATAGTGCAAACTGAGCCGTGTTTGATCAAACGCGTCAGAACACGGTTACACGACGCGTCAAAAATACAATAAAAATATGTAATTTCATCAAACAAGCTCCAAACCCGTAAAGGTTTGACAAACCTTACAACCTAGCTATATAAACGATCAAAATGGTTTGAGTCAAACCAAAATCTACGTGTTTGAGTCAAACCGTTTGACCGTCTCGGGGGCGCTTAATATCGTGTAATTAATTAACCGGTTCATTGCAGATGACACGGCAGCCGTGTCATGATTTTCTTTAACGTATGGCGTAAGAAACTGGAGTCGTGTCATTTTTAAATCGATTATATCTCCCTCAAATTGCATTTTAAAAGGTTCTAACCTGAACAAAACCATTATAATTTTTCACGTAAATGAAGCAGGTAGGCTTCGTTTCTGAATATTCTGTGAAAAGGAAAAAATTAGAGGTTGTCAACCTTTTTGCATTAATATTAACAATCGAAATAAAAACCAAGAACAAACTAATCGTTAATTTATTGATATTAGTATCTTCACGCCCGTATCCCCAAATACGTAGGCAGGGGTACAACCAGTACACCCACGATTGGCCTAAGTTACTTAGTCCCGCAATGTCAGTAATATTTACTTAAATTATTTTGTTTTGTAAATAATCAAAACCACAAAATCTAATTTAAACTTGAATAAGATCACATCGTGACCTTAACAGCGGCAGAGTCCTGCGGCGACTCGCTTGGTCGGTGGGTATGAGTACCACCGTCCGGTCCGTTAAAACCGTTCGAATAGTCTAGTTATTTATGAAGAAATCTAGAATTATAATCACATACAGGTCAAAAATATAACCCTTCTTTTGTTGGGATAGTCGGATGAAAAGATTTCGCATGAACAAAAGTCCGTGCAAAATATTTATATACACACAATTATGTTACTATATTCGTGCCGTCTGTGTCTGAGAAATTAAGCAAGCCTCCGTCTTTTGTTTGTTAACGCATGGGTTTTTGTGAACCTTGCAGCTGCGCTCAATAGCATTGGATTATAATGTCTTCACACGGCGCGCCGCAACGTATAAGATGTTGTTATCGATGACGATATGGTTTAAAATTTGTTAATAAACAATTGGTATAGAACAACTCTGATTGGTTTGCTTGTCAATGGTTAGCTTTAATTACTGCTCAATAGCTAAGAGTGATAAAAAATCGCGGCTGGTGACTAAAGTTCTGCATAGTCTCGCCCGGATCTGATACCACTGCCTTTTTCTTTTATTTTTCTTTTTTTTTACCACCGCCTTATGTATTCCTGCCACAATAGCGTCAGTGCTTGTCACTGTCGTGTTCCGATTTTACCCTCCAAATGTATTATGCAATTATGTACAATGTAAATATAATGTTACCGCTATAAAAATTACTTCTAAAACATCGAATACCTAGGTACGTCTTCATCGTCCGAAGTCATTTTATCGAGTAGATGTTAGATGTTCGCGTTTAAAAGCAGCAGGAGACTGAAATGTTATGCTAACATGTTTTTGTTTGTTTGTTTTGTTTTAAGGCGCGGACGTTTGAAGACACGCCTTTAGTTTAGGGTTGCCATAAATCCTCAAGGCCCTGTCGGGACATTTACAATTTGTTTTTTTTTAGTATTTATTGAGTTCGTCGGTGCGCGGCAGTTTCATATTAAATCAGGACAACAATAGCAAAGCTATCGCATTAAAAAAAGGAATCCTTAAAACAAAATAATTTAAGATTATTAAATTAATTTATTAACTATCGAGGAATACATAATAATTAAGTAACATCTTTCTTTTTTATATTTATCGGATGACAATTGGGATGATAATCTGGGATAGTAATTGTCGGTTAACTTTTACGAATTTATAAAATTCTTTACAACTCATGTAAAAATTAATTTTACATTGAAGGATAACTTTCATGGTGTCGACTTCCAAACGATTACGTTCGTCAGTCCACTGCGAGGACTTCAATGAAAATACGCGCTCTACGGCTACGTTATGTTCGGGAATACTGAAAACTCAAGTTTCTAATTTCAACCAGTCGATCGGTAAAGATCTCTTAAAGTTAGTTTTAAAGCTCACTAGATGAGGCTTTATCAATTTTTAAAAACTCTGCGCTTGACTTAGCTTGTCAGTCGCCGGGTCGTCAGGACATTACTGTAAATAATGGAGACATGTCCCAACGTAGCGGGACGAATGGCAACCCTACTTTAGTTGAACCTACATAAACATAGTGCGTAAGCCAACACGCACTTATTAAGACCTTATAAAATAACACACAACATCAGCAGTAATGTAGATTTTGTAATTCTATGATCAACCTGTTACGAATTATATCAAAATATTTGTACCTATTATGATTAATAATAAAAATTAACATTTCACTCAATTAAATTACTAAGCTGTCCGCCAGCTTTTTTTTCAGACATTTGCCATCAAGAATAATAAGTCAAGTGTACCAGTTGATTAAGTTAATGGTATATACAAAAAGCACACGTTATTAGCAATCTAATAAGATTTTTTATTGGTTTAAGAATACAGCTCTTAATATTCATTGCTCACGTTTTCAAGTTTTTGCTCGTAAGTATTTAGGTAATTAAAACAAATCTTAGTTTATCTCCTGCGAATAATGTTCTTGAGATAACAAGTGTGAAGTATTTATATATTTACTGAAAGCAAATATCGTACGTAACTCCGGACAGTTGGGTAGCTCATAAGAGACGAGAAAACACTAACATGTCTCTACTTTGGTGTTTCGGGGTGGTGAATTTCTGCGATGTCAGTCCGGGGTGTTACTGTCTATAGTTTGCTTGTCGCTTCCGTGTTCCGGCTAGGAGATCGGCTAAGATAGCCGATAAAATTGTGCATATAATTTTACATCAAGTTGTTAACAATACATTGTCCATTGAATGTTCCGATGTGATGTCCATTGTAAGTTGTATCTAAATAACAGGAGGATGCTTTAAATTATAAAAAATGTAGGTTTGACCGATTGTGATAGATATTTAAAATAAAAACCATATTAAAAGTAATTGCAATGATAAATAGTTGCATTGATTGGTTATTTTCCGTAAAATTTTAATCGTGAAACTTTTTGATTATAAAACCCTTCACTGAGTTCAATTAGGCACGCAACTCAAATACTGCATACAAGTATAAAACATAGTAATCTGACGCGGCAATTACCATGAGGAAAACATGTTTGATGTCATGGCTCCGGTCAAGCCAATGTGGGGCCAACCTTTTTTTTTTTTTAAAATAACATAGATATGGTGTAATGAGTTATGGTGGTGATGGAATACAGAGACGGCATACAAAAAGTAATTGTATTCTTAGTGAAATAATTTTGTGATAGAATATCAAAATATTAATTTTAATAATAGTAAACCTTAGTTAATCATGACAGAAAGAGTTTAGTACACAGTAATTTATTTTAACACGTGTAGCATGTAATCCACTCGGGTCATGGTAAAATATTCTTTTTCTTTAATTAGTGTATCATCCTTGATAACTTTACGATTGTTTAACGTGTTTACGCAATAGATGTACGTTTTAGAGAAATAAAATGGTTTTTAATTTTATTGTCTCAACAGGCGAGTCGGCCACCTGATGTAAAGCCGCAACCACTGTCACTGGACATTAGCAACAAAAAGAGTTAGTTGTCAATGCGATGTCGGAAGATATTGTTCACCCTGATCATAGAGACCGTGGTCCCATAAACAAACTTTTTTTGATTAATAACCAGCCGAATTTTTCTGAACAGCTTCGTTTTGACGAGACAACCATCTTTTCTATCTTCGAAAAATCTCTAATCAGGTAACTAATAAAGTAGATAAAAAAGAAAAGTTTAGAGTGTCAGACTAAGAAAAGTTTCCACTTTACGTGTAGGACAAAGTTAGCTTTGAATTAAAATGGTAATTAACAAGCTGTTGTGAGAAAATTAGTTTGTTTTTAAATTGATTAATATCAATTTAACAATCTCATAATTCCGAAACTTTAGAGTGGAGGACTCGTCAGAAAAACCATCGAATGTGTGGGACAAAAGTTTCATTGTGTTTTTCATAACATAATCAAGCGACTAAAGTCGAAAAATAATTATTGTTATTAATAAATATTTTTCCTTTACCAAATCAAAATTTTCAAAGCCCCATAACGTTATTAGTTACCCGATTCGAAATTTTTCGAAGATAGAAAAGATGGTTGTCTCGTCAAAACGAAGCTATACACAAAAATTCAGCTTATTATTAATAAAAATAAGTTTGTTTTTGGGACCATGTCTACTATAAATCCTAGTATTAATGTTCCTAGAAAAAACCGAATGAGGTAGAATGTAGCGCAGTTTGAGTGTGCGTAAAAATGTTAGTAAATTGAATATTCGCAAATAACCGAACGTCACTACAAACAAATAAATAATAGTATAAGAAATTGCTAGCTTTCCAAAATTGTTCAGGCTTATTATAGCCACTCTGTTTTCCGAAGGAGCTATTTTTATTCTTCTTTAAAGGATAACTCTTTTTTAAGTTCTAATTAAAACTTAATGTTTAATCTCTTCTTACTCCGAATGTCGTGAGTCGTGATTGTTAACTGTATTTCTATAGATATCATAGTTTAATTATATTGTGTTTTTAAAATCATACTTCTTTTTACATATTACGAAGAAAACGATGAAAATAATTTTTTTCCAATGCTTGTTACACTCGCCGCTCAGAGCTCGAAACTTCCATTAGAATGAAGTATTATTTTCCTTCTAGTATTTCTATATAGTATAACAGATGCTTTACTATTTACATTTATAAAACCATAGAGTAATAACGCTAAGTAAGTTAGAGTGATAATTGAATTCAACGCTTCGTTCATATTTTAGGCCAAAACCGTGTCAATGTCCGTGTAAGCTTCGTGTAATCACTTGCGTCGTCACGCACACAAAGACTCCAAAGACTCGAATAGTGTTGCAAGTAAATAAATATTTTCCCAAGACGGTATTTAAAATATATCTACCTGACCGGTATACAAATAATCTTTCATACTATAACATTAAAAAAGTATCTTCACGCCCATATCCCCAAAGGGGTAGGCAGAGGTACAACAAGTGCACCCACGATTAGCCGAAGATACTTGGTCCCATAAATGTGATAGGTGGCAAGCCTATCGCCAACCGGGCACTTTCCAATCCCGGGCAACTTTGAGTTTCTCAGAAAACTGAAATAACACTTTTTTTTAAAGTGCCCGACCCGGGAATCGAACCCGGGACCTCATGTGATCAACTTCAAAGCTAGACCACTAGACCACATTATTAATCATTTAGTATAAACTTGAAACTTACACTTTTTATTCGGTTAGGTAAAATATGTTAAATGCCGGGAAATATTTTAGATGTTCTCAAGATGATTCCAAAGCTATTTAACCTTATACTTTTTTAGTTTTTGTGCTTTTATTTGAGATTTAAAATATTTTTACCTCACTGAAATAAAGATTGTCTGTCTTTCCTATAGTATTATTAGTCATATAGAAAATTTAGAACTTACAATTTTCATTCTAGTGAGGTAAAATAAGTAGAATTACAGGAAAATGTTTTAGAATTTCTCAAGATTTTTTTTTAATTTCAGTAATTAAACAGCGGTAACCAACCGGCACCGAGCGTAAATAATAAATATGGTCAATACGAATTTACGTTATTTAAGTTATAAAAACAGTGATTGAAGTAATTCTTACAAAAAAAAACCTTATTTATATGTATCTACTAATATATTATCCTATATCATACAAATGTTTGAAATACATTGCTTGGCAAATACTTGTGTGTTATTATGTGTATGTCTGTGTGCGTGTATGTGTATGTATGTTTGTTCAAAGCTATTACCTTGGAACCTTTTTTATTTTAACTTTCATACAAATCTTGCCATGATTCTAAACCTTAAACTAGCTTGAAAATTAGCAAATGAGTGGACAATCAGAAACAATACTTACGTTATAGACGAACGTTTTAAGGTAAAAATTAATAAGATACTTATTAATCAAGTATTTATTTAAATCAACTTAAGAAATTAAAATGTTTTAAGCTAAACGTACTATATTGGCTACTATTGGCTCTGTGCACGACTTGAGCACCACCGCAACTGTTTTGGTTCTGATCTTAGAATAATAACGCCTAGAAACCACAAAAAACGAGTAAATAAAACTGAGCCAGAAACGGCTCAATTCGTTTTGCGAGTTGTCAATGCTTAATAAGATCAGGTTATATCGGACACAGTTCACGAAAAATAATTCGAAATGACTTATTGCATTATAAAGAAGTGTACTAACACCTTAAAAAAACAAAAAAGTGAACATTTCACAGGTAAGTACTTACAATTTATAATTTTTCTGTTATGTAAATCGACTAAAAATAGATAATTTGAAACACATAACTTATCACTACACAGTTGCTAGTTGTGGAAATAAAATTGCGCAGAATATTTTTAGTTAGACCTTAATGTTAAGAAAATTAATTATTGTATTTGCTTTAACTGTTATTTATACTAAGTCTTATGAAAATAATTTAGCTCGAGGGTACTTTTTGATAATTCAGCATTTATTTTATTTGTCTTTTTTTGCCTTTAACAACACAGTAAGTCATATTTTTTTCGAATTGCGAGACCTACACTCCGTATGACATGTATCGCGATTTTGAGTGGACGGCAAGCGCATGCGTAGCCTTTTAAGGCTACTTTGAAATGGCTTAAAACATCGCGGCCCACTCGGTTTCTACGTGTTATAATTCTACGTTCCAAAGCTATTTCACCTTGGATTTTTTCGTTTTTGTGCAAATTGTGACACGAAAATATGTATACTTAATAATCAAATTATTTATTTAAAATTTTAAAAATTAAAATTAATCCCAGTGATGTAGAAATTTATAGGGTAAAATAGCCAAATTTCGGCCGCCTAACCAAATACGTAACTTTCGGACCCTATTAGGTATATAATAGATAAACCGTTATCGGGAAGAAAATATTAATTTTCTTTTTCGTGTCAATCAATATTTAAATTTTACACTATTGATGTTTCGAATTGATTTCAACAACGAAATAAAAATATGTAAACGTGTTAAGTTTTAAATGATTGACCCTCTCTATCCTGGTTTCTTTTCTATTGTCGGTCAATATTTCCCTAATTTCAGCCCCATTTTTCTCTATTGTTAGCCAGTAAAGGATGTTTGAAATTGAAATAAGGTATTGACTTTGCATTAAAATTTACTTTAATTTTATTAAATAACTTTTGTAAACATAATATGCCCTCAATTTTTCATGGTATGTATTTAAATTATCTTTTTAATTTGATAAAAACTGCAAAGAAAAAATCTAAATGGTCACCAATTTTAATGATTGAGTCTCTTTCTTTGAGACATAAAATAAATGAAATAAATTGATATTTTAGTCTCTTTAAAACTACGCAGAAAAAAATTGATATGTAAAAATTACATTAGATCGTTACTTGCTGGTCCTCAAAATTAAGAGAAATGAGCATTAAATATTCAATATTGTGTTATTTTTTTAAATAAAACGATTTATATAAATTATTTTTTGTCTATATCAAATAATCTTCAATATAACTTTTTTAGGGTACTTATTTTTATTAAGTTGTAGTCAAAGAAAGGAAACAATTTAAAGGCACTTGATATTCAAACTTTTATTTTTCACTACTAGAATAAAACTAGAATAATTTTCTACGATTGTTAAATCAATTAAATAAAATATATCGCTAGGAACAATTATATAAAAAATATTGAGACTTTAATTTGATTGAATTCTATCATCAAATTTAAGTGTTATCATTGTATAAAACTTAATTTACATTTTCATTAAAACAGCAATAAGTTTATATATTATAATTTTCATTATAAGTATCAAATAAAAATTCTCCCTGTTTTTGTATTAAAGAATAGTTAAAGCTAATTTATTTTTTGTTCTTTTAAGTACCTATAAAGTGTCTTCGCAAAAACTTAGCTCAGAATTGTCAACCTAACTTAGATTTCTGAGATTAACAGCTGTTGTACTGAAGACACCCAATGAGAAGATAAATATCTAACCACAGACTACTAAGGAGAGAACTGATTGCTTACGTTAACCTTACCTAAATTCCAACTTTATTTAACTACTATTCCCCAAGTTAAAAAAATATTTATTAAATGCGGATAAATTAAGCAGTTGATATAGAATCTTAAAAAACACATTAAACTTTAAGATAATAATTAAAAAACGATGTAGGAAGTCTTGCCCGCGTTCTTAAAAGTTATGTGGAATATTAGCTTAATTATCAGTATAAATATATTAGGAGGTCGACATTAGGCGCAGACCGATTTTAGGGCACGTTACCCTACATGTTTTCGTGGATAAAAGTCGAAAATATTGCTAATAAAACTACTTGACACTAAGCAATACGAAATAATGCAGTACGATGGCATATTATTTAATAAGAAAATTTAAAAAAAATGACTTTGGTAGTGACAGTTTTTTTCTGCTGGTCACTGTGGCATCTAGAATGCTAGTTGGAACATTTTTTTTGTCTTCTAAAAGTCCTCATTATATACGAATAAATGCTTCATAATATTGGTCTGACAAATGGATTTGTAATATTTGTGCCAGTATAATGGGTGAGTCTCAACACTTAAAATCTTTTTTTTATGCAAAAGCAAAGTCCAGGCTATGTAATATCGCACATAAAATAGGAATACACATATTATTAATTATAATGAAAATAGGTAAAAACAAATACGTGGTAGAATATTTTTCCCTTTGGCTGGCAACATTTTGAATATCGTTCTACTTAGATATTTATGATTTATTTGTTTGGATTTTATACAAAAATATCCGATGCCAAGTAGTTTTTATCGGTGAAATGTTATCTTCAAGTCCTAAATACGCTTTTATGAAGCACGGTGACAGCATTTCACCACACAGTAACTCACATTTTTTGAAATTGCGAGAGCTGTACTCCGCGTGGCACGTGTCGCATGCCTGAGGGGCCGGCGAACGTAAGAAGCCTTTTCAGGCTTCTTTGAAATGGCTTAATATTGCGCGGGTCGACTCGGTTTCTATGCGTTATTATTCTATGTATAAAACTAAAACAAACTGTTGTTGTTTTGTCACACCAAAGTATAACTATATGTGCGTAAAGAAAACACTCACACATACTTTTTTATTTGTGGTTGTCAGACGCATGAAGCCTGCGAAGTTTATCAGTATTTAATTTAATTATATAGTTCCAATATATACCAGATTTTGATATGTTTATTGATTTCTTCATTAAAGTCAAACAAAGGATTGTTAATTTGACTCACGGGTATTGGTCCGGGCCCCTTATTGAAGAATAGATCAACTACCCTATTGCTAGGCATCTCGTAGTGGGCGAGAAATGGCTTTTTGCAGTCGTGTTTTGGTTCAGAGGGTAAGGTAGCCGGTAAACTTATGAAATAAAATGAAAATATTTATTTATGAGTGTTGCAAGTTTTTAAAATTAATCAAAAATACTAGCATATTCGACCATTATAAGGTGTGCATGTGGCGTATGTGTTTGTGGCGTTTCAGCCACGCCTTGGATAGCAACGCATTATTATCATCTTTGGTGTATCCTGTCGCGCAAGCTAATTCTTTCACTCATCCGTACACAAATAGCATCGTCAGATTACAAAGATAAATACATTTTAGAAAATACATTACGCCGACTGTAAGATGTCGTCATTATATAATATGCATGACATTTACCGTGACACTTAAAAAATTGCCGCGGCATATTGATTACTTATTATGTAAATGGGTAGTGTGTTAAGAACTAAAACCATGCTAGAACCCTGTCCGATTTCTTACACAAAAAAGAAGTATGTTTGTTAGGTTGTCTTTAATTAGGTCCCACACCCGGAAAAGGAGTCCCGCTACGTGGCTCCGTTGACATCGGGGTTTATCATTTACACTGATGCAATTGTTGCAAATTGCCGAAAGCAAGTTGTATTGTACGTTTAAATTAAAAAATGACGACGCGATTTGTATAACGACGAAACATACAAAGTATGTCTTTTCATCAGGAGAACTATTATACTTGTTTCCTATATGCTTGTTTCCTATCCTATGAAATAAAATAAATAAATAAATACATAATATAAATAAACAAAGACTTTCCATATTAAAATTGTATCCTTAGTTTTCTTTTTATTTGTTATCTAGTGTTAATAATAATTGTTTTCTGTTATTGGTAGCTATTTTATTTTACTATAAGTATATACTTTCCGTTTGAGTAGGTATAGGTTTTGTTACACTGATTTACTATTTTTGTTGTAAGTATGAAATATAATTACATGTGTTCACCTGTCATTGGCATGTTCACTAGACTTGTACCTTAAATTGTATGTAAGTATAAGCTGTTTTTATCGTGTATTTGCTGTTGATCTATTGTAAATAAATAAATACCGTAAATATTTTAAACTATTGCATAATAAATTATTCATAAATACCAAATCGTCAATAAAAGCCAAATTCCGTATGATTCATTGCTCGAGTGATTTGTCCTTGCATGTTTGCACAACACTGACGCGACGGTTAGAATTCGCAGGGGTAAAGGGTGTGTCAAGTTGACCGACATAACGTAGCTAACGTGACCTAGCTTCTGCATTTCTTCAAAAAAAATCTTTAATGACCCAATACCAGCGCAAAACTTGAGGCGACGCAAACGCAACACTTACGAGACATGTACATTGTACACATTACGTAAACACAGCTGAGATCAGAATTAAGAAACGTACTGCACGGCGTGTTTCATTTGGAGCTTTGTATACTTTACGGTAATTATTTTTAAATAGGTTCCTATATTTAGAAATATCATTTTTTAACACCATAATGGTATATTTTTAAATGAAGTGATGTCATCCTGACAATATACGGCTTAAAATTAAACGAAGATAGTTTCATCAATAACAATGATTTTTGGTTATTTGTTTTCAATCTACATTACAGAAGGTTCACAATTATTCGTTTTCATGTTTCCGTGGTCAACAAGGAACCAATAAAAAGATTGTCTGTCTGGCCACGATTAGCTCAGGGACTCTAAATGTTAGAAATGTCATCCTGGCAATATATGGTTTACAATTAAACGAAGATAGTTTCATCAATAACAATGATTTTTGGTTGTTTTCAATCTACATTACAGAAAGTTCACAATTATTCGTTTTCAGGTTTCCGTGGTCAACAAGGAACCACTAAAAGATTGTCTGTCTGGCCACGATTAGCTCAGGGACTCTAAATGTTAGAAAGGTTTAATTTGGTATAAGTACATACTTAGTAATGGCTTGAATTGTCATTGAAATAGGTCGTTCAAAAATATTACGAGCGTGTGAATCTTTTCCTCGATTTAGGGACACTTTTGCGAAAAGCTTTAAAATGTTTTAAGCTTTTTTAGGACATATTATTCTATTGTGGTCTTGCAAACAAAATGTTTATTTTTGCGTAGCTTAAAAAATCGCGACTTTAGCATACATAACAAAGTTAATGAGAAAACTATCACAACTAGGTAGGTTTTACAAAATAACGAATGACAGTAGATTGAGTTATAAAATGTATTGGGAGACGTTAACAAGAAAAATGTCGTACAAATTCCATTGAAAATTAATTATATGAAGATGCTTAGTGTGCAAAACAGGTAGTAAATATAATTTTGACGGGTTATTACAGGACCCTCCTCTCTTCATTTAAGTTCAATTATAATTATCATGGTGAAAAAAAATTCGGTGATTTTGTTTTCCTCGAACAGGGATATTTGAAGTGTAGTCTCATATGAAGGCCAAGTTTTAATAATAGAATAAAGTAACATAGGATATTAGTGCCGATTTTAAGTGTAAACTATAAATAGTATGATCGTCTCATTGGAATGGTTAATATTGGCCCAACCTTTATTTAAGTATTGTCATGTAAATATATTATTCACTCATATCCACAGTACAAACTAATATATAAGGATTACCACCCTTCTCGCCAGTTGAAAAGAAAGTAAAGAGTATGAAACCGGCGCGGCGTCATGATACTACTAATTAAAGCTTACTTTGTAGCTAATTCAATTTGTTTGATTTTACCAGAAATGTTAAAAAAATAAAAAGATAATATGCAATTAACAGATCAGCAGTTGCAATTTAAATCGGCGAGATGATACTACTACCAGCTTACTTGGGAGCGTATTCAATTTGTTTTATTTTTCCTGTAACATTAAAAAATCAAAAAACATATCAGTTTTGCAATCTTATATCGGCGTGATGAGGATATCACTACTTCTAAGTACTAACTTACTTTGGAGCTAATTCAATTTGATTTTACCTGCAATGCTAAAAAAATAAAATTATATACAATTAATAGATTATCAGTTGCAATTTGAATTGGCGCGATGATACTACTACTAGCTTACTTGGGAGCTTATTCAATTTGTTTTATTTTCCTGTAATATTAAAAAATCATAAACATATCATTATTTGCAATCTTATATGGGCGTAATAAGGATATTACAACTACTAACTTACTTTGGAGCTAATTCAATTTGTTTTATTTTTCTGTAATGTTAAAAAATCAGTCATATAAGCTAACGACAGATCAGCAATTGCAGTTTTATATCGACCTGATGATCCATATACTAGCTTACTTTGGAGCTAATTAAAATTGTTTTATTTACGTGAAAAGTTAAAAAAATCGCAAACAATATATTTTGAGATATCAGAAGTTGCAATTTAAGTTGATGATACTAAATACTGCTAATTTAATTTTAGGCAAATTGAATTTGTTTAGTTTTTCCTGCAATGTTAAGAAGATCAAAAACAGGTTAACAATTTACTGCAGGTCAGCGGTTGGAATTTTATATCGGCGAGATGCACTGGCATGATGAATGATGATACTATAACTACTAGCATATTTTGGAGATAATTCAATTTGTTTGATTTTTCCTGCAATGCTAAAAAATATATAAGTTAACAACAGCCCAGCAGGTTGCAATCTTATATATAAACCTTAGCGGTCGTTGCAACACATTCAGTTCGACTCTAGTCGCTTTGCCGCTTGGATCGGGCGCGTACAACGTTGCCGGCCACACGGAGAGGGCGAGAGAGACCGACTCGAACTTACTGAAGAACCAATATTAAATTTACTAACATGTGGACTTAGTGATTGTGCTTTGTGCCTTAATAAGTGAACAGCTATTTAAAACAAGCCTGGAACTAAATACACTAGAACAATGGATGCCAAGAGTTCGGTAAGTGATAAACGCGCTAGTATAAACAATATCTGTTCCTCAAACATTTGAGAATAATTAATATTGTATGAAAATTGATTTCGTCTATAATGCCTGCATTATAAACTGAGAATACTAACGCAATCCTTTCTCTTAGCCGCTAACAGTCTGTGTAATCAGACTCTAGATAAACACAATCTTAAAAGTGTACATATTTAGCGATTCATTAAGTGTTCAAGATTAATATAATTAGTTTAATGTGTTTATGAGAGAAAAGTGTTGAGACACGTTATCTTTTTTCTCGAAAAACCTCAGTAAAATATTTCTGACCCGGGAATCGAATGCAGGACCATACGTTACAAGTATGTTTGACAAATAAATATCCAGCCCATAACTCTCACCGCAAGTAGAGAACATGTTGTCGATATTGTTTTTAACCTCATATTTCTTAAAAATTTTGTTTAAAAAAATTAAAAAATGAATAAAATAAATAATTAACAAAGCCTATGTTTAGCCTCGGGTCTTTCTCGTTGCCGAATTTCGTGAAAATCGGTTCCGATATATTAACCCGATATTTATTCTCTTGGAGACGTTCACTTTCTTCGGTCATTTTCCAGACAGATTAAACATGGATATCTTGGAATGCAGTTATCGTTAATGTGGCAGTTGATAGATTAAGATTACTCATTAGCTGCCTAATGAGTAATCCCAGAATGGCAGTGGCAGTTGATAGATTGGGTTTTTTTTTTTTTTTTTTTATTTTAAGGGCAATGGGCCCACCTCTCGTTCCCACCACTGTAACTTCTGTAAACCAGAATCAACAGCGGCAACCTTCCTGATAACCTCTGAGTTGCGAGCTCAGGGTGCCCTGGGGGAAAAGCTAAGCTGTCTTGGAACCCGCATCGAATTTAATCAGAAGAGTATAGGAGGAGTAGGAAAATACATCCAGTTTCCCTCCCTTTACAGCAGGAGACAGCGTAAGATAAAGCAAAAACTGCTAAGAAATGAGACGTTTACAATCAGGTTAAGCCTGATTGCTATTGCACCACGGTAGTTTAGGTATTTGAGGACCTACGAAAATGGCCTACTTAATTCTGCTTCCAGTAGTATGTATGACAAAATCGCTTGAAGGCACGGAAATTCCCACGTGTTGCTACAAGGTCGGAATAGTAGATTACCCCGGATATACATCGTATACTATCAAGCATTTGGCTACGTTCATTTTGCCAGAGATTACACTCCCAAAGAATATGATGTGCAGTTTGTTCATATTTACAGTTTATGGTGGAACATTCGCAAAATGGAGAAGGAACTAATTTGAACGAGAATAATTTAGCTTTAAAATTACCATGACTAGTAAGGAACTGTGCAACACAATGATCTATTTCTATCCACGTTTTACTTAATCGTTCCCGGACGCAGGGGAAAAAGTTATATAAATGCCGTCCTTTAGGTGAGCAGCACCAACGCGACTGCCATTCATTTATTAATTCATTAGTAACATCCATCACGGGATTAAAGAGGCGACGTATTTTTGTTTGAGCTTGCGGATTAATAAATTCTGGGCTAGTAAAGTTTTTAGAATTATAGTACATTGAGGACCGACGCTGAATTTCTAAATCTAATGGAAATACACCTGATAAAACGGGTAAAGCTTCAGAACTTACAGTGCGATATGCTTTACACAGAAATATTAAAGCCAAACGCTGATTTTGAAGTAATTTACGCCGGGTCGCGCCGCTTGTAACTTTATCAGCCCATGCTGAACATGCATAAGTAATACAATGGATACATGGGATTGCTCATTACATGTAGGTGACAGTAATCACAATGTGGCAGTGGCCGTTGATAGACAGGGATTACTCTGTGTGTAGGTGACAGTAATCCCAATGTGGCAGTGGCAGTTGATAGACAGGGATTACTCTAGATGTAGGTGGCAGTAATCCCAATGTGGCAGTGGCAGTTGATAGACAGGGCTTACTCTAGGTGTAGGTGGCAGTAATCCCAATGTGGCAGTGGCAGTTGATAGACAGGGATTACCTAGGTGTAGGCGGCAGTATTCCGAATGTGGTAGTGGCAGTTGATTGAGATTACTCATTAGACAGTGTAAGGCCATGATCGAAGAGTCATAAAAACCGCGGTTTTATGGGTCGTCCGTAAAGTTCGCCGATGCATCATTGCAATACCGCGGTTTTATAAACCGACAAAACTGGCTTGCGGCTCGTCAAGTGTGCTATACTTTATCCACGAGACACGATAGAGTTACTCGCTTACGATCCGCACCAAAGAGCCGCGAGTAAAACCGTCGTTCTTCCGATATATCCACGTATGTCAATCAGGGCCTAAAGACAAACATATTATAAGAGGAAGCAGAAACAACCATGGCCCAGGTAATCCAAAAGTTTAAAAAAAAACTCAAACGCGCTCTGCGTCCGGGTTGATTACCTACGGAGTCGTTCGTCAAGCAATCGCTAGATGCATTCATTGGGCGTTATTACAAGAAGCAATTGGATCCATTGGATTAAATGATCGCAGGTTTTAAGATTTTATTACTTATCTAATCGACAGAAAAAATCATAAGCGCCGCCAGAAATACTGTCAAGGAGGTGCATCTGCATCTACACATTAGGTGTACTATTAACTTATATTAAACTAGCTGTTGCCAGCGACTTCGTCCGCGCGGAGTTCGTTTACTCCGCACTGCCCCTCCCCTGTAGGTGATAGCGTGATAATATGTAGCCTATATGTTGACCCGACCTATTAGTAATATTCATACAAAATTTGAAGTAAATCCATGCAGTACTTTTTGACTTTACCCCGGACATACATACAGACAAACAGACAAAAATTCTAAAAACTATATAACTAACACGCCCCAAGTATTCTTTTAAAAAATATTTAATGTACAGTTTTGACTTTCTTACGATTTTATTATATGTATAGATTTAGAATTCTACATTTACCTATATTAGGTGACAACAACCTAGATACCATCAGCTTATATTCAAAAAGTAACTTAATAAATATAAAAATGTATTTTTTAATGTACATTCTGTCTTGACATAGGGGTGCAGTAGCAACCTGCTGCCGCGGCTAGCGCCCTTGGAAAAAATAATTTGAGTTATTCTAGACAGTATTAATTCCAATAACAGTCCTATCCTTGTTAGATTTTACTAATAATACTATTTACTAGGTGGTAAAAAACTGCAAGGCAATTTGCAAGGGTTTGGAACCATGGCCACCTTGATTATTCCGGCCACAATAGTGTCTGCACTTGTAACTGGATTCGGAGTAAGAGAGTTGAGAACTATTAAAATTTTTAGATGCACTATTGACATTTCAAACCGAATGCCAGCTAGTGTTAGTATAAAATTAACACTTAGTGAGCTCGTTTGAATTCGATCTTTATTTTATAAAGTAAGATATTCGATAACTGTATACTAATAGTATAAAAAAACCGGCCAAGTGCGAGTCGGACTCGCGCACGAATGGTTCCGCACCATCATAGCAACAAAAAAAACGAAAAATTCACGTTTATTGAATGGGGACCCCCCCTTAATATTTTCTTTTTTTTATTTTTGTATTTGTTGCATTGATATAAAAAAAAACCCTAGATGCATAGTCCCGAACAAAACTGACACTCAAATCTGTCCCTAATTTCACGTAAGTAATTATAGATATGGCAAAAACAAATGTTTTTGCATATTCAACCTTAAGCGCAAGATTTATAGTTGTTTTTACAAAGCAATAAACAAAAAGTAATAAAATTGACAGTGTCACGACTGACGCGATTCTATTTGAAATGAGCGCACAATTTAAAATTGTGCGCTCATTTTTAGAGAATGTTTTTGAGACACTTATTGTGTATCTTGGGTTTTTTATATCAATGATTTGTTGTTATAGCGGCAACGAAAATACATAATTTGTGAAAATTTCATCTTTCTAGCTGTCATGGTTTATGAGATACAGCTTGATGACAGACAGCGAAGGCTTAGTAATAGGGTTCCGTTTTACCTTTTAGGTACATAACTCTAAAAAGAGAGGAAATAATTATTTGGGATAAGAGAATGGTGATAGTACATATTATATTAAGCATTGAGCATTGTTTATAAATATCTTCATCATTATAATGATGTTTGTTGTAATGTTTATAAATATCTTCATTATAAGGGCTTTTGGGATATAAAAGAGTGAGAAACGAGTAGGTACATCCGAATCTCCGTAGATACATTTCACTCTATTCCTTTTGTAAAATAGTCTTTCTGAACACCTATTAAGGTCGAAAAGTATGTTGTTACTTATTAAGTTATCGAAAGATAACGCTAACGCTTAAATACACGATGCAATTTGTTTATAAATAGGTTTAGGTCGTTGAAAAACATATTTACATATCAATAGTTAAACATACTAAAGGCTTAGAGTAGTAGTTTTGATTTACCAATCAAAAATCTAAGAAAAAATAGGCCATCTGCTACATTTTATATATATATATATATATATATATATATATATATATATATATATATATATATATATATATATATATATATGGGAATAAGAGAAGGGAAAAATAAAAGTAGTTAAAAAGGCGTAAAAATAAAATAAAATATAAAAATAGTTCGTAAAAGGCGTATAATTTTAGCATAGTGGCTTTTAGGTGATAGCGTTCAGCAATACCTCCGTTCCTGTAAAAATAGCGTCAATGCATAGATGTTTACTATCGTATAATTTCAATCCCATTGTTGATTTTATTAATACAAAAAATAATTGTTTAGATGTTTTTTACCTACTAAATCAACCAAACCTCCCCTCTTCCTCCATAAGCTGGACAAACGTATATAGCTCTATGGTATTCGGAGTCAAATATCTATATTTTAACAATCGTTGTTTAGGCTTTTGTTGCTCGAATGAGGTTTCAATATCTACATCAAAGTACAAACAACGACCTTTTATAATTATTTTATTATTATTAATTATTGAAATTTAGTAAACATGTTTAACATTAGCGCAGACAAAATACATTGTATTTTATATATAAACTACATTCTTCACGTGGGATCAAGAAAAACTTTTTATTAACAACACGGTTCTTGATTCCATTGATCTGATCTGGTCAAGGTTGCCATGCAATGCAACGGAGAAATATCGAGCGTTGTTGCAATATTATATTCACGGGAATCCCATATCCAGCTGTATTTAATATTTATCTCGATCTCGAATAATGGAGATGGTTAAGGTTTTATTTTTTTACAGTATACTTCGTTATTTGTTACAAATGTGTTCTAAATTCACACACACGCACACACATACGCACACGCACACATACAAACACAAGCACGAACACACGCATGTGCGTTTGTGTTAAATTCCAATTTGTTTCAAAGAAATGCATTTATTTTGAACCGCCGAAAAAACAAAGGTTATCAGTTTGACATGTATGTGTGTAATATTGTTAGAATTGGATAATACTTAAACATTAAAGTATGATGATCCATTTAGCGTCCAAGCAGGTGTAATAAATTTCCTAAGTGTAAGGTAGTACGAACAATACAAATTGTTCAGAAAAAATAAAATAGTATTTTTTAATGTTTGCTCCGGAACTAAAATAGTTTCTGAGTAGGTACTTTTGTATCTCAAACGAAAGCTAAATCTTTATACTATCTTCATATCGAAGCAAAATACACTTGCTTATATAAAAGTTCTTTTTTTGTAAAGTTTTTTTTTTCATAAAGTTAT
Organism: Apodemia mormo; assembly: GCA_036924255.1. Taxonomy (NCBI): domain Eukaryota; kingdom Metazoa; phylum Arthropoda; class Insecta; order Lepidoptera; family Riodinidae; genus Apodemia; species Apodemia mormo. The sequence goes on along the minus strand of JAUPFN010000007.1, from coordinate 23,206,087 downwards.
ATATTGTTTTTATATCTTTGTAAATATCAATAGAAAAATTGTGTAAAATATTTCCAAGATGAATCATGACCTCTTATGCTGTAAAACACATAACACGAAAAAACCTGGCAGCATCGATGTAGGTATGTTTGTACGTTTTATATGTTAATCTACGAATTTCTCGAGAACTCAAGTCACATCGAGATAATATTTTTTTATTTAAATCAGGTATATATCAGCTTTGGAAACAGTTCTAGTTTCATCAAAATCGGTTAAGTACTTTTCAATATGTGGGTATAGTTTGTTTGATATTAGAAGGCTGTTTAGTTTTTTATATTCTTTATTATTATATTAATATTATATATCACAATCTCTAAATAATAATATGAAGTATGTACTAACTGTTCCTCACAACTTCGTTCGCGTGACCCACACAGATTACTTCCATTTACTCGGCCAGGTAAAAAATTAGCCTATGTCTATATTACTTGTTTTTATTGTATTATGCTCGTTTTCCCCCTCTTCTATATATAAAAAAGCTCAGCGATCATGACGCTGTATATTGATGATTTTTTTTTTAAATCGGTCTAGTATTTTTAATTTTACCATCATAAACTTACAAACATACAATCAAATCCTACCTACCTCTTTATAACATTAGAATAAAATAAAAATTAAATACATACATATTGCTAGACAATTTTTTTAATTATCATAAGATAGTAAACAAACAGATGGGTCTCCTGATGGAAAGAGTCAATCAACCATCACCTATAGACACCAAAGGCGTTAATGGTGCGTTGCTATCTTGTGGCGAGGTCTAATACCACACGCATAAGTTTACCTTACTCTCCCAACCGGAACTCATCAGCGACTAGCACTGACGCTAATTCGGCAGGAATAAGTAAAGCGGTGGTACCAGACCCGGGCGAGACAATGCAGAACTCTACCACTTAGTAGTCACGATGGTGGTGACTCGAATAACCCATCGGTCGCCTTTTACGACCTGCCTGGCAGAACGGCAGTTGACCTATTCTTCAAAGGAGCACGGGACCAACACGGGGGAAATGTTATGGAACAAATTACACGAATTGATCTAACCCCAAAGTAAGCAAATTTTTTGCTTGTGTTACGGGTGTTAGTCAACGATACTAATACACACACACATAATAAACACCCAAACCCAGAAATACAAACATCTATGCTCATCACACAAATGTTTGTCCCTGTCGGGAATTGAACCCGAGCCCCCTCGATTCGTAATTAGTCTCACTAACCGCTCGACCAACAAGGCGGTCAAATGAGATGTAGATATGTATTGTGTATTACGATGTACGATCGATAAATTTTCGTCTAACATATCATTTCCAAATACCTACTCCAACCGCTGCTTGTTACATATGATTTACAGCTTACTATAATTACCGTGCGGAGATAGCGGCATTTTACATATTCTATAATTACCGATACTTTTATGTAACATGTTTGACGCTATTTTCAGATAAATACTTAATTTATATGACCTAGTTTAAAAGATAATAATTCTTAAGTTATTCAGAACATGATCTAGGATATCTATATGCATAGTTATTTCATAAATAGTTGGTTTTTGTAATTATCTTTATATGTGAGACTCCATTTTTGCTGCAAGAAACGGTCTTACAGCCCTGATTTACTTACACCAATATGGCTAAGAATCCAAATATTTCCAAAAAACTAGTCGGTTTAAAAACTTTGAAATGATTTTATTTCATTGTTAAGTAGTAGGTATAACTCTGTATTTCTGTATGTAATTGCAAGCTAAACTGACAAACTAAGAAATTGTTTTATAAGGCGTATCCATTTAATCCGTGGTTGTCAAACTTAAGAGATTTTATTGTTTAGTATATGGTTAAAAAACAATGGCGAGTTGTCATACAAGAAAATACCTGAAAGAAATTTGTAACGTCTTCAATAACTGAAAGGTTTTTGGATTAAAATAAGTGCTAGAATATTTCAAATTAAACGGTTTTTTTAATACAAGGGGTTTGATTTTTAAAAATGCTATAAATATTTTGAGGCGAAGTAAATTAATTTAAAAAATACAAAAAGTTAAATAGTTTTAAAGTCTCTTTTTATAAATTAAGCACAAGGAATCATTTTTTTAAATATAAACAAAAATCAGAGAATAACTCAGTCCAAAATATTGTAACAAATATTGTATCAAAGGTTTAACTGTGTATTCAGCGAAACTATAATCTCATTAATATGAGTTAGAAAGAGTAAATAACATTTTATACTGAGCGAGCGGTTTTGGTCAGGAGTCAGGACTTTCTTTAAGTGAATCTAAGGAAAAACTAATTTTTTTTCAGAGGCCTTACTAAAACATAATAAATACAAGTAAAATTTTATACAATTACAAGGTTATTTATAGTAGATTTGAATAAAGACGATCATTTTGAATACAAGGTATAAACTCACCCTTGTTCTTTCGGCTACAGGCGTTCGCTAATTATCATTATTACCTCAAATACTTCCTAGGAATTCGTTCGTATTCTTTATAAATTACAACGCACTGTTGAATGCTCTAATGCACGCATAATTTTGGGCTCAAAGTGTAAACTTGAACAAGTTATCGTTACATTATCTACTTTATTTTAATGGTAAGGCCAAACGCTATTACTTAATTATATGCCTGTCAACAAATTTTGACCTTACGGTACAGAGATAATGATAATTAAGTTATTAAATTTTTGTTTGCTTTTGTAGACGTTATAACGATGTGTATATTTTTGTTATAGTATGAAATCTAGTAGCTGTAGCCGATTGGTCGAGTGGTTAGCGAACCTAATTACGAATCGGGCTCAGGTTCGATTTCCGATAGAGACAAACATTATAAATGATGAGCATAGATATTAGTATTTCTGGGTTTGAGTGTTTATTATGCATGTGTATTTATATGTATTTCTATGTATTAGTGTCGTTGACTAACACCCATAACACAAGCAAATATCTTGCTTACTTTGGGGTTAGATTAATTTGTGTGATTTATGCAGCGATATAGACTATGATATGCACCTGTACAAATAAACACCACAAATCGCAAATAAATATCTGGAGATAAATTAATCAATCCAACCAATGTAGACTTTACGTCTGTAACGATACGAGTACTATGCCTATTCGAGTATCAAGTACACACATACACGTTTACATACAAGCCAAATTCCTTAAATGCTATGTAGATACAATTAGATGTCAAATATCATGAATAAGTAAATGACTTGCGTATATATATATATATATATATATATATATATATATATATATATATATATATATATATATATATATATATATATATATATATATATATATATATACACTTAAATATCTCTGCTAACGGCCTCTCAGTCGTTTAAACAGATGCGTACGAGACGTATGAATCAAATAAGCATACTCTGTCATATGCTCACTCACACTCACATTTTAAACGTAAGCAAACGTAAATATTTTTTAAATTAGTCATGCCAAACAAGTAGCATGAGCATTTTCTATGAATTCTGCTTATTTAAATATGATAATTTAACAATTCGTATGCAAATTCGTACAAATCGAAGAAAATTTTAATTTCTGATCTTATAAGTACATATAAAAGTTTAGGTATTATTTAACAAGCATTTTTGTCCCTTATATTTTAGATAGCAAACAAACAGATGACTCTTTGGTAGAAAGAGATAACCATCACATATACACATCTTCCCCGTGTTGGTTCCGGGCTCCTTTGAAGAATAGACCAACTGCTGTTCTGCCATGCAGGTCCTAAAAGGCGACCGATTGGCTATGCGAGTTACTATCATCGTGATTACTATACTAGGTGGTAGAGTTCTGCATTGTCTTGCCCGGGTCTGGTACCACCACCTTATATATTCCTGCCGCAATAGCGTCAGTGCTTGTCACTGTCGTGTTCCGGTTCGGAGGGAAAGGTAGCCGGTAAACTTATGCATGTGGCTATAGACCTCACCACAAGATAGCAACGCACCATTATTATCTTTGGTGTCTATAGGCGGTGGTTGACTCTTTCCATCAGGAGACCCATCTGCTTGTTTGCTAATGTGTAAACGGTTGACCTTACGGGCCATCCCTGAAACTTCCCACTAAATTAAGTGATTTTAAGCTCAAAAGAGTAAAAAATATAAGCATAGATTATTCAGTTCAAACATCTATTTTGTTAAAAATTGCAGTATATTAATTTTTGAAAAGCTGTATGTATATTTGTGGTATTCAACTCAATTTTTGAGATCTAAAATATTGTTTTAGCTAATCGATAGGTTGAAAAATTTCGATGCTATGTCGTTTTGATCGGTCCAGCCTTTCAAAAGTTATGAAATGTTTACACACGCACGCACGCACGCACGCACGCACGCACGCACGCACGCACGCACGCACACACACACACACACACACACACAGAGAGAGAGAGAGAGAGAGAGAGAGAGAGAGAGAGAGAGAGAGAGAGAGAGAGAGACACATATTGACGTCATCATGAAAATAGAAAAGATTCCTAGGACCTCAAAACGTGGACATCTGGTGAAAACACAATTTTCGAAAATCGGGGTAATATCAGTAATTTCCTTATCTAAATACGTAGTGGGAAGTTAAAAAACAGTGTGACGAGATGATATGCCACATGCATACATCTTTCTAAACCGAAAAACGAAACTAACGGAAACTACAGCAATTGCAGCAGAAAAAGGGAAGGCGGTAGTACCATACCCGGGAGAGAAATTGTAGAACTTTACGATTTATGAGTAGTGTCACATTTGAACATTGGTTTGCCTTTTCCGAACCTTGCATAACCTGTCAGAAAGGCAATTATCTATTCTTTAAAAGGGCCCTGACGTAATCCTAAGTTTACTTGCATTTATTTTTTTTATTTTATTGTTCTAACACAGCCAATGTAACTATTCTTCATTGTAAATCTGACGATTTAACAAAAATAATAATCAAATATTAATTTCAGTAACTAGTCGTCAATATAAAAAATTTTTGTGTGTGATTTGTGTAAGTTATTGACACTGTAAACTAAAGCAGACTATAGTAGGGAAGCTCAAAATGCTAAGTGACAATTTATAGACCTATTGGATTTTGAAGATTACACAAATAGATTAATGTAGTACGTGCTAGAGAAGTTAACGAAGTACAAGTCGTGTAACGTATTCCATTATGTAAACCGATTGTCGCTGCCGCGTTGAAATAATAACAAATCGTCCAACCATACTCATGATTAAGCAGAGCTGGTAGCGTAAAATAGGTAACGAAGATGTAATTAATTGTCTTGGCAAAATCTTAGCTCAGAATTATGTCATTCAAACTTAGATTTCTGAGACTAGTAGTTGTGCTAAAGGCACCCAATGACAAGATAAATTCTAAACACAGAGTACTAAGGAAAGCACTAAATGTTTTCCAACTTCATTTAGTTATAATTTCCCAAGCTTAAAAACATTTTTTAAAGCCCGATAAGTTAAGAAGTTGATGTCGAATCTTAAGTCATATATTAAATTTAAAGATAATACGAGGGTGGATTAAAAAGTAACCGATCTAACACAGATCCATTCAATTCTAAAAATCAAATCCACCCACAGAAACCTGTGCCATAATTTGTGATTTTACAAATTTTTTAACATAGCAATCGGACATACTTTCTGCAAATGGAGCAAATCGAAAAGCGTGCCGTCATTAATTACCTCCATTAGAAGGGACTATCACCGAAAGCCATCCATGATGATATGGTCAGTACATTAGGAGATTCTTCTTTGTCTTATTCATCCGTCAAAAAATGAATAGCAGAATTCAAGCGTGGCAAGTGTGAAAGATGAACCACGATCTGGAAGGCCTTCGACGTCCACTACTGACGAAAATATTAAAAAAAGTACTTAATTTAATTATGGGAGACCTCAGATTAAAAATAAGTGAGACAGTCGAGATTATAGGCATATCTTATGAACGAACTCAAAATATCATAGTCAACGAATTGGGTTTCCACAGAGTGTCTGCGAGGTGGGTTCCGCGACTACTTTCAGTTGAACAAAAAAGGACACGATTGACTATTTCACGTGACTGTTTGGAGTTATTTGAAGCCGATGCAGATGATTTTATTAATAGTTTTGTTAAACATGGGTTAAGCATGGGTTCATAACTGTACGCCAGAAACAAAACAACAATCAAAACAGTGGAGAAGACTTGGTTCACTACCCCCCAAAAGGGCTAAGGTGCTTTTGCCGGAAAAATAAGGTAATGGCTTCAGTATTCTGGGACCGAAGGGTGTGATTATTATTGATTATCTTAAAAGGGGTCAGACAATAAACTCTGATTACTACTGTGTCTTAACTACGTCGTTTACGAGAAGAAATAAAACTAAAACGTCCAAGAATAGCACCGTCAGACTTCTTTCTATTCCCTAACCTAAAAAAGCACTTAGGGGGTCAAAGATTTTCGACAAACGACGAAGTCAAAACAGCAGTAGACGCATATTTTGACTCTAAGGAAGAATCATTTCTTTTCAACGGTCTAAATGCTTTAAACGGGAAATGGCAAAAGTGCATCGAACTTGATGGTGATTATGTAGAAAAATAAAAATATAACTGATTTAGTATGCGTTTATTTTTTTGGTTAGGCCGAATACTTTTCAATCTACCCTCGCACTAAAGCCAACGATGTATGGATTAGTCTGTGTTCTTTAGAAAATCTGTCGATTTAAATGTACTATGCGTTCCAACTAAGAATAGGATCGCACTTGTCAACGTCATAAGTGTAAAATTAGTAATGTCAACAAAAAAAATGTTTGTTAAAAAAATTGGGCTTATTTTTTGAAGAACAAATAACATTCAAACAATTTTACAGTAACAATATTAGGGTTCCGTATCATACTACCTGTTTACTTATGTAAATAATATCATTATACACATAATTTCAAACACTAATTGATTTTAGATTTATGCAATATTATGTGCGACAAAAAAGATTCGGTCGTTTGTCGGCAACGATGTCGACATAGCGGTGTAAAGGATGTAAAATCCGATAGACACATTTAATTATTTTGTTTATAAAAATAAATCATATTTATATTTTTGTTTTCTTTTCAACATCTTACTTTATCACATACAATAACGCATGGGCGAATGGGAACCTGAACAGAAAATACACCAATTAGAGCGCAAAATATTATTTTTTATGAATTTCTTTGCCAGTATATTTTTGCTCACCATACTCATCACTAATGAAGTTTTTGCAAAATGCGAAACAATATGGCGTCCTGACAGTCCTAATTGCGGTTAGAACGCATAATAGAGTAAGGTAGTAGGAGGGTCATAAAATTGCAAAGAAAACGTTGCCTTGATATTGTCAAGCGCGTCTGAAGTTTCTTTTATTTTGAAGGAAATGATGTAAGCATAACGAAAATTTTCACAAGTCGAAGTTTTATGGTAAAAAAGTATCTTTACGCCCATATCGCCGAAGGATTAGGCAGAGGTACAACAAGTGCACCCACGATTAGCCGAAGATACTTGGTCCCACAAATGTGATAGGTGGCAAGCCTATTGCTAACCGGGCACTTTCCAATTCCGGGCAACATTGTGTTTTTAGGAAAACTGAAAAAACACTTTTTTTATGTGCCCGACCCGGGAATCGAACCCGGGACCTCATGTGGTCAACGCCAACGCTGGACCACTAGACCACAGAGGTAATATAATGGTTATTGATTGATTATACTCTGGTCACGTTGCTACGAAAAATTCTTTCACACAAGAGATTTCCTAGATTCGCTAAAATCATAATATGGTAATTTGCATTTGCATTTTTGATGAAACGATCAAGAATGAATGGTCGCGTTTAAATTGGAGTATTTTTATATTAACTATTCAAACAAAACTACTATACCAATATGGAGACAGGCTATTTTTGCCTTTTTCAATTAGCTTAGTAATAACGAAGGCAAACATTATAATAGAACAACACTAGAAATTCTGATTAACCTATATATGTACTACCACATTATAAATGAGTCAAATAGTGCTTAATGTTCGGTATGAGTATTTATCGACCTTTTGTACAGATGGAACAATGGTGAAACAAATATACATATTACACCGCCGGTAATTTTGCAAGGTAGGAATACTATTGTGGTAGTTAATGGTAAGGAGATGGCACCTAACATCTAAATATGATGTTGAACTTATACCACCTGGTACATGATTTTTCGAGAGACGCTACTTTGCTAGTGGCGGCGAAAAGGCCAAAAGTGTCACAAGATTATGTCTTCAAAGTGTTGTAACTTCGGGATCTTATGCCGCAATAGCGTCATTGCTTGTTACTGTCGTGTTCCAGTTTAGAGAGTAAAGTAACCGATTTTATGTATGTATCATTTACAAGCACAGACCATGAATACTACTAAACATGCCAGTGGGAAGGAAATATGTCGCCGCGCATATGAGCAAACGCTCCTATTACAGTCAAAAATTGCATACATTTTTAGGTTCATTATATTGTGAAAAAATAGAATCAAACCATGTTGTACTGTTTTATCATACCAAATGAAATGACAAGGTTTAAAAATTACCCTTGAAATGATTTTATTCATTGATAATTAGTATAACTCTGTATTGCTGTATGTAATTACAAGCTATGCTGCCAAACTAAGAAATTTTCTTGAACGGCGTACCTATTTAATCAGTGATTACAAGGCTGCCATACGGCCCATGCGGACAACAACGCACCATTAACATGGTGTCTATGGCGATGGTTATCTCTTTCTATCTGAAGAACTATCAGATTGTTTCAATCCACAATTAATATTATAAATGCAAAAGACTGTCTGTCTGTTACGCTTTCACGGATAAACTACAAAACCTATCTTACTAAAATTTGACATGAAGATAACTGAAGATCCGGAGTAAAAGGTTTTGTTCAAAAATCAGCCCCTGAGAGGGTAAAATATTGGATAAAAGTTGATTGATGACATATTAATTTAGCATTTCGTCCATATAGTATACTCTTGCGGACACCTGTTTCTAATAAAAGAATATCTGTAAGCTGAAAGACTTTTCGGGCCAGCACTGAAACTTCCTAATAAGTTGAGATATTTTAAGGTCTAAGGATTCAAAACTATACCCGAGCATGGATTTTGTAAAAATCTAAAATTAAAATGACACTATTTTATTGTTTTGAAAGCTCTATCGTTTGAAGGCCATGATCGATTTGGTTTTCCAAACGGTATTCAATTCAAATTCCATTAACTCTAAAAATATTGTCTTACATAAACGATTAGTTAAAAAATCTCTATGTCATATCGAAGTACATTTTCTCAAAATTTTTCTTCAACGGTAACTTCAGTTCGTTGATTTTATTTGCGGCATTTAATGCAGTTTTTTTAGGAAAGGCATTGATTAGATTTTGAAATCAATTTGTATATTAGTGGGAAAGTTGTAAACATACATACATTTAGACATACTGGGCGTAATCGTCAAGTCTGACCAGCTTCCTAGGACGTCGAGATCTGTTGTAATATTTACTATTTTTGAAGCTGCAATTATCGCTCAATTGCAATCCGCTACCAATGATAAAATGTAAATAAATATTATCCGGTTTGGTATAATTTCCTTTTAATAAATGTTGATTGTGTAATTTAGGGTAAAGTTAAAGTATGAATAATGACTTCCTTGTTAATCAATTTTCAGGTTCAGTTCGATACGGCCAAATCGAATGCTATGAAAATGAAAACACAAGCTGTTTAAAACGAAATCGCTAGATCGTGTATAATTTTGCTCCTGCTTAATAGGTGATAAAACAAGGCTACAGCTTGAAGTCAGAGCTTGTACCTTTCAACAGATAGAAATCGTAACAAAATCAGTTTAATTTAGTATATTGTTATTAAAGGAATATTATTCTAAGCACGAAAAACTGACTGCATAAGCACAGTCATTATGAACTTAACTTACTGAGTAATAAACCATTTATAAAAATAAAGCTTTAGGAGATTATTACTTGGATTCATTTCAATTTTTAATGGTTTTAAGCTTCGGAAAATAAGTCGGCCATTGTCTTGAATTTATACATCATAACGCCAAGAAAAACTTTGTTCCCTTTTTACGGCCATTACGCGAACGGAGGAGTATGAAAATTGGCACAGTTAAAGTTTATTTTGCGGAGGAATGCAGAAACCTAATATTTTAATTTTAATTAACAAAATAAACATTTATTATAAAATATATTTAACATTATTAATTATAAAATATGTCTAATTAACAAAAATAAACATTACATACACATCATTCATTTGACATACATGATAATATATACACACATGTAAACTACATGGTTATGGCTAAAGTCTATTTTTAAACTAAAAAGATTTTTATTGTTTTGTCTATGGTCTAATTTCGACCACTGGGCGATTGTTAGTTTTTTAATTACTCAAAAAACCGTAAATTGCCCAACACTGAATGTATGTCTATTATAGTCTTGCTATGCTAACTGGAATCTAATATTGTTACTTGAAATAGGTGTAAACATACGGATTCCTCTTAACCTTTTGGGGATAACAGTCGTAAGGGTAATTACTTTTAACAAAAATATATTGATAGATACAGGACCTAACTAGTTAATCATATTCGTTCCATTTTAATTGCATTTTGTAACTTCATTCAGCCTTCGTATAGGCATCGTTGCGGAACCGGCCAAGCAGCAGTCATTAGACCCAAGCTAAATGGCACAGGACCGACAATTAAAGCTGTTCGAAGTACGAACGGCCTTCACATTTCACAATACCCGGACTTAGCTTACACCCAGCCGTCGGTCTTTATAGGGAGGTGTATTGCACTCGTTCAAATATAATCCCAAGGCTCAATTTACAAAAATGAAGGAGAATTAAACGCTAATATACCTATCACTTTAATAAGGTTTGCGATAGACGACCAGTTTTTGTAAGTAAACGGTCATGATAATACATACATCACTTTATAATAAAAATTCTGATGTTATAATAGAATAAGGATGGCAAATATAAACTAGTCGGTTTTTCTGATTTTCACCAGTTAGTCTAAGATTCTACTATAGAACGATCTTCACCGAGTTGGTAAACAGATGAAAATTGTTTTATATCGAATTAAATATATATTCAAATAGGTTGACTAAAAAATTTCAATCCAGCATATGATTAATTAAAAAAATGTTTTTTAAACATTTCACTTATTACCAAATTGTTGTTCTTCTAATAATCAGCCAGAAACAACACTAAAGCCTCTAAAACGAGAATTTTTAAGGCTTGCAATAAAATCACTTTTAGGTTTGCAATAAATCAGGCAAAAGTGGTTGCAGACCAAAAAACTTTTACGTATGTTTTTATATCCAAAATGCAAGGAGTGACAAAATTTTAATTTAAAACTTCATTTTCCTGGAGTATCACTATTTTTGTTAGTTTTTAATTCGAGATTTTAAAACCAAGATTTCTAACAAAACATCATATTTTTCATATTTTTTTTTAAATCGCTGAACAAATTACATGAATAAATTTAACCCCACAGAAAGTAAACTATTGGCTTGTAATTGGTGTTAGTCATCGATACTAAAACATAAAAAAACACATATAAATATATACTCAATCATATACACCCAATCCCGAAATACAAACATTCAGAGCATGTTCAGATGACAAGCGCTTAACGCGTGTTTAGAACTATCTAATTTTTATTCAGGACGTACACATGCTAACGCGCGTTTTACTAAAACGCGCGTTGAACGCTGCGCTAGCGCTCGACTGTTGTCAGCGCGCGTCAACGCGCACTTTGAGACAACTGGTTTTCTATCATCTATGTTTTCGTTCAGTAGAGCGCACGCTTTCAACGCGGATAGACATATTTTAGGGTTCATCAAGTCGTCCAGAAATCCTCCGAAATGGAAACCGAATCTTTTAATACGGAAATATTTATAAGTGAAATAGAGAAACATCCTGCGATATGGGACATGACCAGGAGCGATTATTCAGACAGGAACTTAAAGAGACTTGGACTCTTGGGAAGAACTCATCTTCATATTCTGTGAAGGATTATTTTAACAATTTAGGATACAAAATTATGTACTGGCTTCCAGTTAGCCTGGTTGACAAAATTGGGTGAACCCAATATCTTCATCTTCTGTCGCGTCATTTCAGCCGTCGATATAACATCTCCGTTAAAACTGTTTCTAAGTCCATCTTCGGCAAGTATAAGAACTCTACTGAACCATGGCAGCCGCGGCAACACGCGTTCAACGCCTGTGAAGCGCGTGCCATGTGAACACTATAGAAAAATGTAGTGCGCGTTGAACGCGCGTCGAACGCTAGTCATCTGAACTACCATCATATGCTCATCACAAAAATAAATCGAACCCGAGCCCTATCCATTGCGTAGTTAGGATCACTAATTACGCGACCAAAGGAGCATTCAATAGAAATAGAAAATGACGTAATTGTATGATTTATAATCAAAGTTTTCACGAGAAATAAGTGTCAAGTGAATTCTGTATTTACAAATACTTTCGTAAGCTCAAAGTTTTAATCGGCACATACATATGTATAGAAAATTGCCTTTCACTATTCATTTGAATAATATTGAATATCTATACTTCTATTATAAAATATGTAGTGTGTCATCTGTCTGTAATATGCATTAAATTTTTTTAAATAATTTCTTGATAAACATTATTTTATTCACCGACATCAATTTTACCATTTTGAAAATATTTGTCTGTCAGTCTACCCGTTTGTCCTGTTATAATTCATAAACAACTCGATCAATATTGATGAAAATTGTTATACAGTGAGAACACGTGATTGCGCAAATTATAGACCATATATTACTTCCAACAATGGAGACGAGTTAGCTAGTACTTGTATATAATTAAATTTTCAAGCGCTGTCCCGGCCCTGTCGACGAATATACCTTTTGTCATTCTGCCAGACAATTTGTAAACGCGAATGATTACCTATACGTATCACTACCATCGTGATTATTGGGTGGTATAATTCCGCAACGTCTCGCCCGGGTATTTAGTACCACCGCCATACCTATTTCTGCCGCTATAGCGTAAATGCGTGTTGTCATGTCCCGGTTTGGAGAGTAAGGTCGCCGGTTAATTTATGCATGTGGAATTTCTATCCCACCACACGGATAGCAACACATCATAGACATCTTTGGTGTCTATAGGCTAAGGTTTCTCTTTCCATCAGGAGAGCTATCTACTTGTTTGCTATCTAATAACCAAAAAAATTTATATTACCGTCATTTCCGCAACCTTTATATTGGAGTCAGTTTTCTTGTCTACTCTCCCCTACTGCTCGTCATCTTATCTATCAATCAATTCTAATGGTGCATCCGTACTAAGATAATTATCGGAAAACATAAATGCATTATGCATAAATTAAAATTACATTAAAATGCCAAAAGTTTTTAGAATGTTAAATGTGAATAATTTTAAAATGTTTTTTATGTTCAATCTATTTTTTGATTTAAATGAAATTTGGCACAGAGATAGATGATGACCTACAATAGCACATAGGCTACTTTTTGGTAATAGGTGTAATATAATTTAATAACTAGCAAAAAGCAGAGCTTTGTAAGGGCTCGCAAAGTTATACTATCTACTAATATTGTTATAAAAGTATTTTTATGAGAATTACATCTTTTAATGTATGGACTTTATTTATAATTATCTAACCTAAAAAACTCAGCGTATTTTCACCTAAACATTACATTTGCATCAAAGGCCCGCGTCGTCAGGCTTTGGACTAGAAATATTTGGTTTTTGTTTGTTGATATTTTCAAGGAAAAATATGTAAAATATGTATTAAAAATGAAGGTTGATCTTATAAAAAACACATTTTTGACATTTTGCTGAAATAATTGTTTTTTTTTTTCTAAAATCAGGAAGTTCCTGGTTTTACGTCGATTTACGAAATCAAAATCAAAAAATGTTTTATTTAAATAAACCTTCAAAATTTTTGGACTACGAAGGCACGAAGAATTGACGGTAGACACTCAGCGAATACATTTTTCGAATTTTTCTCTCAGAGAAACCCTCGGAGTTCGATTCCAGAGTCAGGCAAATGAAAAAATGTGTTTTTTCAGTTTTCTGATAAAACAACTTTGCCCGGGATTGGAAAAGTGCCCAACTGGCGATAGGCTGGCCACCTATCACATTGTAGGACTTAAGTATGTTCAGCTAAGTTGTACTTCTGCCTATCTCTTCGGGGATACGGGCGTAAATATACTTTTTTTAGCTTGTTACCCTCGCCTTCGGGCTAAGATTGGGAATTGATCTCAATACAATATAAATCAATTAATACATCTGTACTGTTTCTCAATAAGCATATTGTGAAACTCTAACGCTCTATTTACTCTGTTCCCAGCAAACATCCCTGCTCTAGACCTAAATTCTCCTTGTGCCTCCCACAATATTACTTTGAACTTCCCTTCTCTTGCTTTCTCCTTTAAATGATTTTATCATACACCTTCGATGCCAAACTGATCAAACTGATGGCCCTATAGCTATTGCAGTTTATACTTGAACCTCGCCTTTATACGAGGGCACGATAACCGCGCGCCGCCAGTCAAATATGAAGAAACAATTCATGAAGTAGGTAGTCTCTTAATAAGTTCAAAAATTCTAATAGAAAATGTATCTTCTATCAATTTTAACTCGTTAATTTAATAAGAGATGGCGTTAGTAGTAATAAGATTCTAATACAAATTGTACCTTCTATTTTTTTATTTTCATAAAATGGTATTTTTATGGTAGATAACAAATCTAGACATGAATATAAACTACCACGTCGAAGCTCAAACCTAAAAATGCGATATTTTTTCAATAAAATGTACCACAAAAGTGCATAGAAAGTGGCCTAGTGTAGGGCTCGCTTCGCTCGCCCTGATAAAATTAGGTGATCCCAAGGGATTTGATATTTTTTTTTAATTCAGCAGGCTGCACGCTGCCGTTAGTTTTAAATAACTTTTAGAGTTAGAGCTGTGTAATACGAACTTTCAATTTAGCTGTGATAAATAATAGTACACGCACCACGGGATGAAACTGTGACATTGCACGGTAGAAGATGCGTGGAATAACACATATGCTACATTTTTTCTCGAAAAAATTAGGTGATCCCACGGGATTCGATAAAAACTTTTATAATGCAGCGGACTGCACGCTGACAACTTTTAGAGCTGTGTAATACGAACTTTCAATTTAGCTGTGATAAATAATAGTATACGCACCACGGAATGAAAGTATGACATTGCACAGATAGGTGATGGCCTGTAATAGCACATAGGCTACTTTTTGTTCCGGAAAAATTAGGTGATCCCACGAGATTCGATAAAAACATTTATAATGCAGCGGACTGCATACTGCAGTTAGTTTTAAAAACTTTTAGAGCCAATGATATTTTAGAATATCATTGGCTCTAAAAGTTATTTATATTTTAGAATATCATAGAGCTGTGTAATACGATTTTTCAATTTAGCTGTGATAAAAAATAATATATGCACCATGGGAAGAAATTATGACATTGCAGAGATAGATGATGACCTGGAAAAGCACATATGCTACTTTTTGTCCCGAAAAAATTAGGTGATCCCATGGGATTCGATAAAAACTTTAAAATGCAGCAGGCTGCACGCCGCAGTTAGTATAAATAACTTTTAGAGCTGTGTAATACGTGGTAATACGAACTTTGAATTTAGCTGTAATAAAAAAAATACGCACCACGTAATGAAAGTATGACATTGCAACCTATACCCGCGCAACGAATAGTCTCCACGCGGCTTTCAATGTCATACTTTCTTCCTAAGTGCGTAATTTACTTTTATTTTCAAAAATTACTTATATGTCGTAAGTCTCGTTCAGCGAGCAAATTTAATTTGTAAAACCTGTGTTATTTTACCTGATCGTAGTGCCAACTAAACTACCGGGTTCAATTGTGAACCTAAACCATTCTCGAAACCACTTGAACACCTGCAATTTTTTATCAAAATCGATCGAGCAGTTTAGGAAGAGTTCAGTCACACAAACACACATACGGAACAATTATCCTCACCAGCTGAACCAGCGCAGCTTCACCCGCGAGTAGTGTAAAATGTCATCGATATATAGTTTTCCATAAAAACATTCATTTCCTACTTCAGGTCCTTAGAGGTTGATTTTTTAAGTAAGCCTGTTTTAAGCCCGGGTCTTCATCTATCTCGTTACCAAATTTCATCAAAATCGGCCCAATACTTAGGAGGACTTCAGTCCCATATATACGCACAAAAGACAAATATACAATGAATATATGTATTTAATGTACGTGGACACCGCAGTTACAAGATCAATAGAGATCATGTAGTTTTGTAATTGCTGTTGCGGAATAAAAATGGTTACCAAATTCGTCGTTACTGACCTTAATCTCAATTGACAACAAACAAGTTGATATTTATGATCACTTAGCACGATAGCCAGGAAGCGTATTATTAAACAAAGATCCTATTCACCAAGGTAACACACAGACGAAAACGCAATCCGCGCTGCTATTCAAATAACACAACTGAAAACAGTTAATGTGACTTTTGCACGAACTGGTTATTCCTTATTGATAAATTACGTAACAAACAGACATCACAGCGCTTCCTAATCTAACAGGAGATTTAATACGTCAGCAAGTGATATCATCGTATAAAGGAATCCGGATAAGTAACCTATTTCATGGTCACTTTTTCTATAAAGCATCCTACTCAGCGTATCAATATTGGTCGATGAAAAACTGAGAATCAATTTAAACCCGTTTAAAGATTGCATTTAATACGTCTATATGATTTAACTGATAAATTTACTAATAGTATTAGCCCAAGTAGCAAAAGATGCTAAATGGGTAGCTACTCGAGCCTCGAAGAAACCTATTGGATTTTGCAGATTAAATTATAGGAAAAATAAAAGGTTATATTATGTTTTTCATTTCCATGGTGGGGGAAAAATCTACACATAATTTTTTCAAAAATTTGTGACATGGAAACACTAAATCGCGTCAGATTAAGGTGTGGTGGTTTAATTCCCAGCTAACATTTAGAAAATCCGACAATTTGAGTGTAGCGTAAGGGAGTGGGAGGGTCACAAAGTTGCAAATAAAACTTGTTTTGACATTCTCGAGCGCATCTGAATTTTCTTTTATTATGAAGGAAATGTCGTAAGAATAACGAAAAAAATATAATCTGACAATTTCCACAAGCCGAAGTTATCGAAATTTCGCTTTTTTTTCTAACCTAGTTATCCGTCTCTATATAAAAGGCTTATATTTGATGGAGAGCCTCAATAGTATGCGAGGTATATTAATTTGACGCGGTCCACTAAATCCCAAAATCCCCTCTTGGGCTCTACTATAATAACTACAGAAAACACACTGTTTTTTTTATATTATATTTTACTATGCGTGCCCTGAAGCGCAGTGCATTTTAAAGTTTTTGCTGAATCCTATGGAAACTTTTTTTTTCTGGGAGAAAAAGTATTCTATGTGCAATTCCAGGTCATCATATAAGCGTGTGTCAAATTTCATTCATATCGGTTTAGCCGTTTTTACGTACATCTTCTCAAATTTGCGCATTAACTTATTTACAACTCACATTCACAACTCTTGGGTAGGCAGGTATAAAGAGATAAATCGGTACTAAGTAGTAACCAAGAGTTATTACGGGAAAAAGTTGACAGCGTAACGTTTGCATATTCTAATAGGCTTCCTACCTACCTACTTTCGATTGATATGGTATTTGTCTATTAATCAAACCAGTGAAATGTTTGAAAACACAATGTTATTTAATCATATTCTAGGCTGATTGCTTTTTCTACCCATTTGCAATATATTTATTGACATATTTAATTAGATATGAAATATTTTTCATCCATTTACCAGCTAGGTGAAGGTAGCTATATAGAGCCACTAATAATCGTGTTAATTGACTCTAATCAACGTGTATACGCTTTACGGTTCATTAACGATACCGGCACTCTATCACATGCTGTAATAAATATAATTTATATAATCCTATAACGTAATATCGCCGTGTTGGTCCCGGCCTCCTTTGTAGAATAGGCCAACTGCCGTTCTGCCAGGCAGGTCGTAAAAGGCGACCGATTGGCTATCGAGTCACTACCATCGTGGCTACTAGGTGGTAGAGTTCTGCATTGTCTCGCCCGGGTCTGGTACCACCGCCTTACCTATTCCTGCCGCAATAGCGTTAGTGCTTGTCGCTGTCGTGTTCCGGTTTGGAGGGTAAGGTAGCCGGTAAACTTATGCATGTGGCATTAGACCTCGCCACAAGATAGCAACGCACCATTAACATCTTTGGTGTCTATAGGCGATGGTTGACTCTTCCCATCAGGAGACCCATCTGCTTGTTTGCTATCTTATGATATATAAAAAAAAAAACATGCCAATATCATTAATCATCGAATATGAAATTTGTTACGCTTATGTTAGAATTTAGACAAAAACTAGACATTTTTCGTTATCATTGAGTGGCTTCCAAAGCAATTTGCATTGACACGATTTCTGTTAGCTTCATAAATACAACCAATTGAGTTCAAGGACGACAATAAGCATCATGCCCGTGTTTGTGACCAGCGTGCACAATGAATTATGTTGCTGTGTCCTCATGCAATCGCATATAAAATATGATAATTGGAGACTTTAAACCACGTTGAGTCGTCATTGAATAATTGGAAAATATTCTAATAATCACTAATCATCATCTACATGGCCAAATCAACCATTTTTAGAATTCCGTACTTCAAAAGGAATAAACGGAACTCTGTAGTTTGTCCATATGTCTATCTGTCCGTCCGTCTGTCAAGATCCTTTATCTCGGGATCGCGTGGAGATATCAATTTGAATTTAAAACCATATATTGAGTCACTTGAGCTGTGAAAAAACGAACTTCTGAGTTAACGTAAATAAAAAATGCAGCCGTACCTACATAAGCAAAAAACGAATATTTTGATACTCTCGAGGAATCATTTATTACTGTAGGGTAGGTACTTTGCGTTGACCAAAAACTATAAATTTGGAAAGTAATATCGCTATACATCGGTACAAGTACAAGGAAAAATCTGATATTTAGAAATATGTAATTAAATCACAAAAAATAAAGCTTTTACGTAACGCACTTATAGACAGTGGTCCTAGGAACAACCTTTTTTTGATTAATAACAAGCTGATTTTTTATGAACAGCTCCGATTTGACGAGACGGTCATCTTCTCTATCTTCGAAAAACTTTGAATCGGGTAACTAATAAAGATTTTTTTTATCATTAGATAGCAAACAATCAGACGGGTCTCCTGATGAAGTCAACCATCGCCTATAGACACCAAAGATGTCAATGATGCGTTGCTACCTCGTAGCGAGGTCTAATGCCACATGCATAAGTTTACCGGCTACCTTACCCTCTAAACCAGAACACGACGGTGACAAGCACTGACACTATTGCGGCAGAAATACGTAAAGCGGTGGTACCACACCGGGCGACATAATAACTCTAACACCTAGTAGCCACGATAGTAGTGACTCGCATAAGATAGCAAACAAGCAGATGGGGTCAACCATCGCCTATAGACTCCAAGTCAATAGTGCGTTGCTATCTTGTGGCGAGGTCTAATGTCACATGCATAAGTTTACCGGCCACCTTTCTCTCTAAACCAGAACACGACAGTAACAAAGCATTCACACTATTGCGGCAGGAATTGGTAAAGCTGTGGTACGAGACCCGGGCGACATAATGCATAACTCTACCACGTAGTAGCCACGATGGTAGTGATCCGCACAGGATAGCAAGTGGATGGGTCTCCTGATAGAAAGAGTCAACCATCGCCTATAGACACCAAAGACGTTAATGGTGCGTTGCTATCTTGCGGCGAGGTCTAATGCCACATGCATAAGTTTAGCGGGTACATTACCCCCTAAATCGGAACACGACAGTGACAAACACTGACGCTATTGCGGCAGGAACAGGTAAGGCGTTGGTACCAGATCCGGGCGAAACAATGCAGAACTCCTACTAGTACTACTACTCAGAACCTAGTAGGCACGATGGTAGTGACTCGCATAGCCAATCGGTCGCCTTTTACGATCTGCCTGGCAGAACGGCAGTTGGCCTATTCTTTTAATAAGTCCGGGGGCCATGTGTATAACTTTTATACACAGGACAGAAGACTGGCTGAGTTCTGCTAGGTCTTAAAATAGCCTACTTCATAAGGAATACTAGGATTTATTATTTGACTATTATTTTTTAAGGATAACATAGATTTTCGATGACATATAATCGAAAAATGAAAGGCCAAACATATTTGTTAAAAAATGAATTAAAAATCTTTTCCGATCACGTACCTACCTATATTACAAGATAAAGATTTGTAATGACACAATTTTATTGGCCACCATCAAGTTTTCAATTGTCACTGGAGATTCAAATTGAAAACAAAATCCGTTATCCATTGTGCCATTTGCATTACCGAAAGTGTTCCAAGAAGAAATATGCAACACGCTTTCTCTTCTTAATGAGAGCAGTCTAGATGGTTGTTAACTGATTATTATCATGGTAAGCAGGCATTGTTTATATCTTGGCGCTTCCTTAAGTCACACTTTTGAGTTATGGCGTATATTGAAAAGGTTGAGTAAATGACAAAAATACTGCTATTATCCAACACTATGATGTTTAATGTTTTGTGCAAACAAATTTTTGTGTTTCATGTGTAATAGTAACGTATGATGATATCTTACGAAGGCAGAAAAGACATACTCCAGCCATTCAAGCTGTGCTGCCAGGGAGTAATATTAGGTTTTATGTATTGTTTGCAAATTGATAAATAGTAGTAACTTATGATGATATCTTTCGAAATATGAAGATGGAAAAGAGATCTTCCCAGGCAGGTAGCCTGTGCTACCTGGGGACGGGTCGTTCGTCATCTCACCCGCCAAAAACTCGCCCGTTCGGGCGACTCGACGAAGATGCCAACCTTTCAAATTTACCTAATATTTCTATCGTCAACTCGCCCGGCTATAAAAATATGAGGTAATTTAGTACAGTCAACTACAAAAAATCCTTTTTAAAAACGTTATTATATGGTACGTATATTTTATGGTTGGACTTTAAAATAAAACAAAGTGTTATTATATTATAATTTTAGATATATTTAACAAATCAACATCTCAAAAATATAAAAGCACTAGCTGTGCCCGCGACTTGTGGAAGGATGTTACACCAAATAATAATAAAAGTCAAAAAAAAATACATAGTTATTCTCAAAACGACTTGGCTTGTTTATTAGCTATTATATTACTACTTATAGTCATAAAAAATCTTGAAATAATTTATAATATTTAATTTACGTCTCATAGTATATTCCAATTCAGTCAATATAGGACAAAACAATCTGCTGGCCACAAAAGCCATATTTTTTAAAATGTTTAACCTTGCTCTGTTAGGACAGTACTGAAATAAAACTAGTAGTGATAAAATGTAATGGTATTTAATAAAATGGAAATTATTAACTTTACTATGCACTTTTAATTAGGCACTTATTTTCGATATTTTTTATTTCATTACAACATAATAACACTATGTAAATAAATTAAAATAACTTTCCTCCAACGTACATAAACAAAAAACACTAAAAACACCCTCATTTTAATAAAAAAAATATAATCCATATCGTAGCTTCATATGCGCGGGCACAGTAAAATACGCTTAAGGGAAGACAGACTGACGTCACGATGCGTCACGGTTTCGATTCAGATAAAGAGTTAGATAAATAAAAAAATAGCATTACCCTTTTGTGAGCATAAACCTGTTTAGCTCGGCAGGTAGAAGAGCGCTGTTCTCTTTATGGCCAAAATATTTTTTGTAGATTTATGTACAGTACCCGGCGATAAATATTGCACATCGAACTTTGGAAAGAGACAATCGGATAATTTCGGCTTCGTAAAGCGTTATCTCTGTCCCACACTACCTATGTGACGTTTAGTCACTAGTCAGTCGTTGTTCAAGTACGATAGAGTGCAGTCGCGTCCCGAAAAAAAATATATATTTAGAGTTGATAACACCCACAAATTTAAATAATTTAAAGTTGTAATATGGCATCTTTCGGAAAAAGAGGGAAACCTTTACGAGGTCAGTCACGTGAAATTATCTACAATGTTTATAAATACTTTGTAAGCGAAGCTGATAGATTTAAAAAAAAAAGTAGATGAAAATGTAAGTTGTTATTTTAAGAAGATTCAAGAGCGAGTTGCAAATGCCACTGGAATTTCAAGAAGAACTTTGAACAATATATTAAACGAAGTCAGTACTGAAACACATTGTATTGTATGTGTGTGTATATATATATACATATTTTAAGATTTAATAAAATGTTTTATTTGAAGTCGTTTTTAAAAATTAGTTTATTTTGTTTTTACCTGGCTGTACTTTGTACGAGCGTACAAGTTGACGACAGAAATATTAGGTAAATTCGAAAGGTACCAAGTCGCCCGATCGGACGAGTTTTTGTCGGGCGAGATGACGAATACCCCTGGGGACTGATATTAGGGGTAATGGTTTGTTTACAGTTTAATGTATAGCAGTAACGTATGTTGATGAGTTAGAAAAGAGATGACATTTGACAGTCAGGTAAGTTGTTCTACCTGGGGACAAATATTAGGTTTAATGTTTTATTTGCATTTTGATCTTTAATAGTAACGTATGATGACATCTTACATGAAAAAGAGATCAGAGAAGCAGTGATACCTGGGGATAGAGGTTCATCTAGTCTTTGAATTTGCGTATGATTTTTGAGAGTGTGCGTGATTTTTGAGCTTTTAGCCCCCTCCTCCCTATATAAGAGAATAGCTGCATAACCGAGTATTTCTTTGGGTAAAAACGTGTTTTCTAAGAATTAAACCTAGCTAGATTGATTTATCACCCCCGAAACCCCTTGCATACTAAATTTCGCGAAAATTGTAGAAGTTTCTAAAATTCAAATTATATATTTCTATAGGTAAATACATTAAATTAATTATTATAAATATTACCATTTAACCGCCCCGTTGGTCGAGTGGTTAGCGAACCTGACTACGCAAGCAACGGGGCTCGGGTTCGATCCCCGACGGGGACAAGCATTTGTGTGATGAGCATAAATGTTTGTATTTCCGGGTTTGGGTGTTTATTATGTATGTAAAAGTATTTATATATGTATTTCTATGTATTAGTATCGTTGACTAACACCCATAACACAAGCAAATAATTTGCTTACTTTGGGGTTAGATCAGTCAGTGTAATTTGTCCCGTGAATATTTATATTTTTATATATTTATATTTATATTCATTTGACTCACATCATGATATACACATAATATATACTAATTTGTTTATGGTAAGCATGATTTCATAGAATTGTAGCCGAATTACGACCAGAGGGCGATCACTAGTACCTACTACCTACACTAGTACCTAACCTAACAAATATTCAGGAATATAACCGTCATATAAATATCAGCTTATACAATAATTTTTCGAGTACGAATCATAATAATGACTGTTAAATGAAATATGTTCGTATAGAGGTCATGTTCACATCCTATTATTAACAGCTAAGTATTTATGATTCTTATAAATGATAGCTATGATACTCATTATTCACATATAATTATAAAAATGTCGGCTAAATAAAACCTTACTCTTTGTTCAGTCCTCCTATTGGGTTGGGGAAATTCGACCACAGACTAAACATTAAAATCTCTTTAAATTTTAACAGCAGACTTTGCTGTAAAGAAAATAGTAGACGTGTGTATGCTATGCGTTCCAATTGAGAATAGGACTGTCAGGATAACATATTGCTCGGCATTTTGCAAAAACTTCATAAGTGACAAGTAAGGTGTGCAAAAATTTTTTAACAAAGAAATACTTAAAAAATATATATTTTCATTCTAATTGGAGTATTTTTTTTAGATTCCCATCAGATCATGTTACCATGTATTAAAATATATAATATAAAAACAGCGCTGTCGGGGATTGGATGGGTGCCCGATCGGCGTTAGGCTTGCCACCTATCACATTATGTGGGGATTAAGTATCTTCGGCTAATCGTGGGTGCACTGGTTGTGCATCTGCCTACCTCTTCGGGAATGTATGGGCGTCAAGATACTTTTTAAAATATACAGTTTGTAAATAAAACGCTGTCCGATCGCCAAATACATTATTTGGTAGCTTAATACAAACATATTTGTGTCATTATTTTATGGATATTGATACATAAAATTTCAAACTATTTGCTTGATTTAAGGGAAAGTTGCTCAATTTTAGTACTAAAATGAGGCATTTTAAACTACGATATTTTTCTTATTTTATTAAAAATAATAATTTTAGTATTTTTTTTGATAATGTCATTGACCTGCCTATACCTCTTTCGGATCGGACAGGGTTTTCTTTACACCCTGTATAAAGTCCAAGCTACTTTTGAAACGCCTCATCATTGTTAAATTGGTTGCTAATGGTTACGGCTACGAATGACGGTTCGTTGATTGTAGGATTTAATATTACACACTTGTATTTAATTTTATATAAAAAGATAAATAATGGATAGCTGATATTCACTTTCAGGACTGCTTGAACCTTGCGGTTAGATTCATTTAAAAAATACTTCAATAGTTTAATCCTCTACTATTTCTTAATTCTTTACAAAAATTGTAACCTAGCAACGCACCATACCAGTAAGCGTCTACTTATTTATGTCATGCTATAAAACAAAGTTTTTCAAGTACAAGAATATTGGCGCTCGTTTTACTTACCCAGGAGCACTGCAGCAATGTATAACAAGTAAAACCGAAAAAGCTGTCCATATGTTCATATTCAGCATTACTATTGTATGTTAGGCAACAAGTATTTATTTAACAATAATTTAAGTAAAACAAAAACAAACCGTTAATTTGCGACAGCATAAGTCACGCTATTTCATGACTGCATTGCATAACATGTGTTAATACTTCAGCCAGGTTATATAAATTTATGCCAGAACAAAACCATATCACTTGCACTCATGTTTGGATTCGGGTACTCTTAATGTGTGTTGTAAGCATGATTAGGGCTGGCAACTATGTTTTACTACATTTTAGCTGGACTAATCCATACTAATATTATAAATGCGAAAGTAACTCTGTCTGTCTGTCTGTCTGTCTGTTACGCTTTCACGGCCAAACTACTGAACCGATTTGGATAAAATTTGGTACAAATATAGTTTGAGACCCAAGAAAGGACATAGGATAGTTCTTATCCCAGAAATCCCACGGGAACGGGAACTATGCGGGTTTTTATTTTAGAATTTTTTCCACGCGAACGAAGTCGCGGGCACAGCTAGTCACATATAAATGGAAAAGTACATAAAACGAGGTATTACTATGTCGATGCATAACAAAAAATTATGACCCATTATTTAATTTTTTTATTATTAAATTGCTACGCAACAGTCTCTTATAAATAAGTTGGTTCATGTAAGTTATAATCTAGCTAATGCAGCTTGCCGCTCGTCCAGCCACATTCGTCCATATGCTATGGTCATTTGAAAAACGATGACAAAAAAAGCTATATATACTAGCTGACCCGGCTAACGTTGTTCTGCCTTTTTAACTACTCTTATTATTTTTTTTCTATATTTTATCACCTTTTAAGACTTCCCTGGACTTCAAGCGAGCTACGAATCGATGGGGCCCGGGTTCGATTCCCGGCCGGGAAAAACATTTATATGATGAGCATAGATGTTCATACTACTATGTATATGTATTCTATCAGCCTTACTAATAAACAAAAGTTAACTACCCGTTTAATATGGTAATAGTTACACAGGGTATAGAGTCTGTATAAGAGTTATACACGCTTTACACAGCATCGCTACCAATAAACAACTTGTAAAGCTTGGGTAACTAATCACTCGTTAAATGCACAATAGTGCCAACATTGTATGAAATCTGTTGGGAAACCATTATGCGTGACAGTGTTGTATGGAATAAATAACACTTTAGGTCAAAAAACTCTTAATATGTCTTTATTACTTTAAAAAATACAATTTATTTCACGCAGTATTAAATTATTAATTTAATTTTTGTAATTCAAATAGTATTTTTTTTCAAATTTAGATTGCGTGAATTAACGTTTTCATAGCTACAATTTTCGGACGTACGACGAACATCCCCTCTCCCTGTGTAACTTTCTATGCACAATTCGATCCCTTATAATAGATGTATACACTCTTTGTGTCAAACAGATGTCTATTAGTAGTGTTTTTCTTATGCAATGGTTATAGTACCTGTATACACTGTGTGAAATATTTTATTAGTAAGACCGTATATGTAATAGTAACGTTGACTAACATCCATAATACAAGAAAACAATTTGCTTACTTTGGGGTTAGATCGAATTGTATAATTTAATTTGTTCAGTAAAAAATATATTTTAAATAAGATTATAGATAACTTTTCTACTAGATTAACCAAACTCTTCGATTCGATAGAATACGGGCCCTCACGGTCCGAACCGAATTAGCTAAGCACAATAGATTTTACACTTTCAATCGTCAGCACTTGGTGAAATTCCATTATTTTTAGTTGAAACTAGTTAACAACACACTTGTTCTTTTATTTACTATATTTATACACTAAATAATTTAATCTTATCGACCGGTTTCGCTTTTTAAAGCATCTTCAAGACGTAATATTCTTTACTCCCTAGCTAAGCACAAGAAGGATTGTTCCATTATGTGGTCGTCCAAAAAAAGAAATGGCATATTTGACAAAAGCTTTAGCAGCCCTACGCATGTTGGACCGTTATTGTCACGCGAGACGCACTAGTCCGTCGATTCAATTAGATTTGTCAAGATTACGTCTATTGCATAACTTGCGACTTGATGAACTAAACACGTTGCTTAACTAATCACTTGCCCATAAAAGTGACATGTAAACTGAATAAAGAAAATAAGAAAACAGGTTTTATGAACTTTATCATCCTAAATTCATATTAATTACATGATTGAACTTCTAAAATAGAAGTCAAATGCCTCTAATTATAAAAATCTACTTTGATTGGGTCTCGCACCATCCATTTTAGCCGGTCACATGAGTAAATTAGGTAATTTCGTATCCAATATCTGGCGCAATATGTGACCCAGCCGACAAGTCTGTGGATATTCTGTAAAAACCCACGTGAGCGTTACATTTTTCTTTTTAGGAGACACAAAGAGGCAAAAGTATTTTTGTAACCTTTCAATACTCATTGTAGTATAAAGACGGTTTTAAAGCGTATCTGAAGAGCGGTTACGCGAAACTAATTTTTAATAAGAGCTTTTGAATCGGAACTTTTTATAACACCAAGTGTTATACCACACAAATTTTTCAGTTTCGGATGTGTATGAAGGGATATAGATCTATGATTCTTCAACTCGGAGGGGAAATATTATAAAAGTCTTTGGCGAACCAAGTAAGCAAAAAAGTTAGCCTATGTGCTATTTTATGTCATCATCTACCTGTGCACCAAATTTCATTCAAATCTGTCCAGTAGTTTTTGCATGATTGAGTAACAAACATCCATCCAAACATCCAAACTTTTGCATCTATAATAAAATTATAATATAAATTATTCGATAAGGACTACTAATATTTCTGAAATATTTCTTTAAACTCACTTTTTAATCGTTATTTCTCACGCATATATTTTTTTCACGATCGGATGAGCATTATGGGTCGTGCACTTTTAGATTTTACAGGGTATTAATAGTTTATAAACGAAGAGCCTAATGTTTAGAGGTTCTACCTTATGGCCTATATCATAAAAAATTGCACGATTCTATTTCAAACAGTTACATTTAATAATAGGATAGTATTCATGGTATTTTATAAGAAAAACAAAACTGTGTGCAATATTAAGTTTCATAAATGGCATACGCATATTTTTTCAAGATATTTTAGTACTTTTTGACAAACTCAAAGAACATTATTTTAGATTACATACATTATGTTATGGAATGGCCTTATATAATAGCAGCCCATCCACTAACGTTCATTCCTTCAGTCTTATCCTGAGGTGCAAACCGTACAGAAACGCGACGGTATAAAATAAAACCGTTGTAGCCACTAATTAAACCGCAATCCTACATTCTTTCCCTTGAATTATCACAACACGCCAGTCCGACCGGAAAAACAATCCTTCGATTACCATCCACACGTTTAGGTAAATTCCTGTCAGTTTGCATCTTGTCAGCCATACAGAGGGATTGCGTGTCGGTGGATGGTTAAAATCCTGTAATTTTATGAAGATTGTTGTCATTTAACAGGAATGCCCGTCATTTTAAATTATCTTTAAAGATTATTTTCATTTTGCAACATATGTATCCGTAAGCAAGAGATTGCTATTGCTCTGAGTCTTATTGCGAGTGAATATATCTATTTAAACCTAAAAGGAGATATAGAATGTGGGTAAAAAGTGGTTATCAGAAAAGGAAAAATATAGTGATTTAAGAATTTTAAAAGATCTGGCATACAATGAACGCGACGATTTTAAAAACTAAGAAAGGATGTTTCTTTCCACAGATTTTATTTTTAGGGTTCCGGAGTTAACTAGGAAAGCTTACAGTTTTGCTATATCCGACGGTCCGTCTAGCGCAGAGATCCTAGATGATTCCCGTCTCTACATTACTACCGTCTTACCTGTTCCTCGTAAGAGGCGAAAGATTGACTATACGAGTCACGATAATCATGACTACTAGAGTCTACAAAACTTCAACTTTCGATATACATTAGTCACAATAATAAAGTGATAACATAAAATTAAAAAAAAAAAAATTTGTCAAGTCCATTTATCCTTCTGGGATGGAGACGAACACGAAATGATAACAAGCGTGCACTCAATCACGCCGGATAAATAAACAGACACTTGACCAGTTACCGCGTCGCGTCTTCACGACGGGAGGGAACGCGAGGTTTTAATACCGTCATTCTTTCTTGCTTTTGCAAATCCATTGACGTTCATTCCATAAGGATTGTAGATTCCGGCAGGAATGAACGTTAGTGGAAGGGCCGCTATTATATAAGGCCATTCCATAATAGGTGAAAATATTTAAACTCAGCATTCGGTACGTCTATCAAATATATCCAGCTAAAAATAGATGTCATTAAAGGATGTAAAACTTTTTGATTTGTACGAATAAAATTATACAAAAAAAATTTCATACAAATCTAAAAGTTTAAAACCCTTGAATTACGTTTGTTTTTACCTGCTGTTCAATGCTGTGTTAAAATATTTTTATATATAAATGTTAAATATATAAATGTTAAAAGTATTAAAATATTTTTATATATATTTTTATATAAAATTATAATTCTAATTTAATTATGGTATAAATGTAACATCAGGGCTTGTCACAAACCCTGGTATTGTGTTTACCGTTGAACTGATAACGAAACCAATCCAATTGTATTATTTGTAATATTTAAAAGGCAAATTATACCCAAAAAGTATAGAAAAAATAGGTAGGTCTAGGCTAGATCTGTAAAACAGTTACAAATGAGGATATTTTTATTACTTACTGTTTTGTTGCGGACATAAAACATATGTTTTAAGATGCTCTTAGTTAAACAAACCTATAAATGTACAAGAATTATATTTATACTGATGTTTCACGTGCTGGGGATCACATGCAATAAATTATAAAATTCTATAGTAAATCTAGTCTCGTTTACTGGAATTAAACGTGTCTACACCACGTGTCACGTGTCTGCATTAATTAGGACTCTAATGATATACGTACCTGAAGAGGTATGTAGTTAAAAGAACGCGCTTGATTAAACATCTATAATCTCTTTTTAATTAAATCATTAGTTCTTAACATTGTAATCCAGCACTTAACCTAGGTAATCAACGAACAAATAATAATATTATTAACGCTTTTCATCGTCGGCACTTGCTGAAACTCCATCGTTTTTTTATTGTATTGTCAAGGAAAACTTAGAGCTACGTTTGCACACAAAACTTATACCTACGTATAAAGAAAGCTAATTCCAAATTTTCACAAATTGCAAATAATTAAAAACAAAAATGCTCGCGTGGGAAAGAGACAGAAAAGTAAACGCTAGAAAACGGTAGAGTGAAACTGTACAAAAAAAATGTAACGATTCTGAAATTATTTCAAGCCAATTTGTGTACGATAATTTAGGCACTTGTACTGTTTCACAATTCACAAACTAAAGTAGTCGGTACTTGAATATACATATTGCTAAAGGCTTGTGCTAAAATAGTGTTTTATTCGTCATTTTATTTGTTAAAGTATTACCTGCCTATGACAAAAATATTATGGTAATGTTAACACGCACTTGACTTAAGAAGTAACAGCTATTTTACCGAAAAGAAATAAACTTTAAAAAAGCCTGTAACTTAACGCGATTAAAGTCGTCGATTAAAGTCAAAGACTAATCTATACATATAATAAAATCGTAGGAAAGTCAAAACTGTACATTGAATATTTTTTAAAAGAATACTTGGGGCGTGATCTACAATCGATATATAAGCCAAAAATATAGTTTTTAGAATTTTTGTCTGTTTGTATGTATGTCCGGGGTAAAAATTACTGCATGGATTTACTTTAAATTTTGCATGAATATTACTGACAGGTCGAGTCAACATATAGGCTACATATTATCACGCTATCTCCTACAGGGGAGGAGCAGTGCGGAGATAACGAAGACCGCGCGGACGAAGTCGCAGGCAACAGCTAGTCTTCAATAATGCACAAAGACGCTATCTATTCTATCAATACTTGATTGCCGCTGCCAGGCAGCTATTAGTAAAATATCTTGATGAGAAGACTACAATCTGCGTAAGAGGCATAGCAGTGCAATAATATCGTCTGCAGCATGGAACATAGAACAAGCGGAATTGGCAAGTACAAACATTTGTATCAGGACCGCGATCGCCATACTCACACATAAAATAAGCATTATTGCATATAAACTACTAATGCAAACATTGTTTCATTGGTCGTTTTCATTTTAAACAACAATAATCCGAAACACACAAACAGAACATTTAAAAATATACCAAACTGCGTTACAATAAATTTTATTTTGGTACAAAAAAAAGAGTATTTACGTCCTTTTGTAGTCTATTCAAAATAGACTCATCTATTTGTACAATAGTGAAACTTAAGATCTTAATAGTTTCGCTATTCTACAATAGATGGCAGTATTGATTTTTCCGTAGTTTTCAGTTGATCATATTTGAGTAGAGAACTTTCTAGAACGATATACGTAATGACTGTCATTACGTATATCTTTCTAGAAAAATTAGGTCAACCTAAAATGAACTTTATATGTAAGGTGTACGGCTGATTTTAGCTTGACTTTCTATTATATCATTAGAGATTATATTAAATCAGGAATTTAATTAAAATAAAATGAAAATTGTACTTTCGAATGATATGAAATATCTCCATTTTTAATCATCTGTATTCTACTATCATTTCTGCATTCAAGGATGGCACAATACGGCATAATTCAGTGTATAATAGATTTCCGCACGACGACTATCTCCTAATGATATGGTAAGTATCACTAAGGCAATTTAGAGTAAAAGCGCATAATAGTGGCGCACGCGGCACGCCCACTCTTCACTTCCCCTTGTTCTATGTTCCATGGTCTGCAGTGCTATAGCTGATTATAGATAGCGACTAACTCTTACCATTTTTTATTCTTATAATATAAAAAATAACAAAAAGATAGGACGCACTTCATTGTACTCGAGTTATCTGCGAAGTATTATCGCTTATCAGACATCATTGATTTCAATTTCAATAAGATGATATTTTAATGAACTTTTATCACGTTTTGTCGAAATTGAAATGTAAAATTACCATAACACCATGAGGTAAAATTAGGTTTTCTTTCGTGTATCACTCATGACGAAACTTATCCTAAGAAATATTCATTTATGTCAATGGTAAAAAAATTAAGGGTTTGAAGCCGAAGTTTCGACGGTGCAGATATAAGTGCCCTGCATAGGCGTATTATAACAATACGATTATCGAGAAGTTATATACCAAACAAGTTATTAATTTATCTAATAAACGATTTTTTCGACTATCAGCTCAGTTAAATTGTTTAAACAGCCATCCTGAAAACCTTATAATCTCTACCATCTAGCAAATCTATACATATAATAAAATCGTAGGAAAATCAAAACTGTACATTGAATATTTTTTTAAAAGAATACTTGGGGCGTGATCTACAATCGATATCAAAGCCAAAAACATAGTTTTTAGAATTTTTGTGTGTTTGTCTGTTTATCTGTTTGTCTGTATGTATGTCCGGGGTAAACGTAAAAAGTACTGCATGGATTTACTTCAAATTTTGCATGAATATTACTAATAGGTCGGGTCAATATATAGGTTACATATTATCACGCTATTACCTAAGGGGGAGGAGCTGTGTGGAGTAAACGAAGTCCGCGCAGACGTAGTCGTGGGCAACAGCTAGTATTATTATAAATATCATATGAGACATACTAAGTTATAGTAAACCTGTTCTCTCATAATTAAGTAGCTGCCGCATTAGTGATGATTATTCAAAAATAATGTTAGTTACATTAGGTGCTCTAGACTTAAAAAGAAAAAAGTAGCTAGGTAATATAGACCTTATACTACTTCTATGGATTTAACACTATAACCGTTTTCTGAGTAGTTATTTAAGTTTTTGTACGTAAGTCGTAATAGTTTATAATACTTAAGTTACTTCACCAATATTTAGTTGATGTCTTTTACCTTTTTCCCAGTAGGTACGATCCCATTCCCGCCTTTTATCCAGTTAACACTTTTGATATCTGAAGTCAAATGAAGCCGACAGCTGATGTGCAATGGAGCTGAGTAAATTTGATTTACCGTCACCAATCGAGTTGCGCCTAAGTTTCTCGTTTTTCTTAAAAGACATTCACTTTAATATTTTTAATTATCTATATTAATATTATAAATGCGAAAGTTTAGATGTTTAGATGTCCGTTCCGACTTTTACGGAGGAAAAATAACTTGTCCAAGACGTAAAAGTTTGCATTTTTAAAAGTTAAATTTAACAAAATGTAATATTTTTTTGCATAAATTATATATAATAAATAAATAAATATTCACGGGACAAATTACACTTACTGATCTAACCCCAAAATAATCAAATTATTTGCTTGTGTTATGGGTGTTAGTCAACGATACTAATACGTAGAAAAAATACTTATATAAATACTGGAATATATTTAATAAACAGCCAAACCCAGAAATACAAGCATTTGTGCTCATCACACAAATGCTTGTCCCCGTCGGGAATCGAACTCGAGTCCCATCGATCGCGTAGTCAGGGTCGCTAACCACTCGACCAACGGGGCGGGGCGGGCGGTGTAACGTCAAAAAATTCTGATTTAGGCGTAATGAATAGAATAGTGAAAGTTTGCCAGTGCACTCTGCCAAGGTAAAGCCAAAAGTATGAGGCCCGCATAATGAACGCACAGATAGCAATTAACCAATTCTACATTACGATCTATTAGCATTTAGCACCTAATTATGATAAACTTAACCTAACATAGCATTTTTTACAATCGGGGAGACATATTACGGGGGCCGTCCATACCTAGGGAATAGATTATATCCTTATTTCTAGGAAGCTTAAAAAAGGAAAGCATAGACTAGAGGATTCACTCGTAACATAACAAGATTACGATATCAGAGTGCTAAGTGCGA
This sequence comes from Apodemia mormo, assembly GCA_036924255.1. NCBI lineage: Eukaryota > Metazoa > Arthropoda > Insecta > Lepidoptera > Riodinidae > Apodemia > Apodemia mormo. The sequence continues at coordinate 23,172,291 of JAUPFN010000007.1, read as the reverse complement.
GTTTTCTTTTCGCATTCGATCGTGAGCGCGTTTGGAGTTACTAGGAATTTGTATGTGATTTGTACAGCGCCACCTAGTGGTAAACGTGAGAAATCAGGTTACCACTAGGTGGCGCTGTACAAATCACATACAAATTCCTAGTAAACTCGAAACGCGCTCACGATCGAATGCGAAAAGAAAAACTCACACTTAGCACTCAGTATGTCTAAAAACCTGATCTAAACTATTGTTATAACGTAAGGTATAGAAGGTCCCGATCAACAGAAAATGATAGATTGCTTACCTTCCTGCAAAGAAAATTAAAAAGGAGGAGCATCGTCTACACGGTCCACTACCACCAAGACTACTAGAAACATGGTAATGGGACATGTCATATGACAAACCTGAATGTTTTATGGTTTCCTTAGTCTTTCCTAATTCTACGTCAAACATATCAACGCTTTTATAATTCAATTTGAGGGTAAAGTACTTGTAAATCGAGTCATACCACAAGGATTGGACACATCTTTGATGTTTATATACGACGGTTATATTAGTTACTAGCTGCCCCGCGCAGCTTCGCCCGCGCTTAGAATAACATGTCGTCAAGATAGCTTTTCCTACAAATACCATCCCCTGTTTCAACCCTTTGAGGGTTGATTTTTGAATAAAATAACCTATGTTTGACCCCGGCTTTTCAACTACTTCCATGCCAAATTTCATGAAAATCGGTCCAGCGATTTAGCCGTGAAAGCGTAAACAGACTTTCGCATTTATAATATTAATATGGATTTGTTTATATTTACAACGACTCGGATTGTAATATGTTTGATGATTTGATTGATGTTTGCTCATATGCGCGGCGACACGTTTTCTTCCCAATGGCGTGTCTATTAGTATTCATGTGGTCTGTGTTGTGCCACTTACATGGGTTAATTTACTGGTTACTTTATCCTCTTAACCGAACACGACAGAAACAAGCACAGATGCTTAAGCGACAGGACAAAACCAGGCGGTAATAACAAACCCGGACATAAATAAATTTGAACTGTATTAGTTAGTAGTAGTCACTTCGTTCGCTCTTTAAAACTGCCTGTCAAGAAGGCAGTCGTTATATTATTCATAGGAACACAGGAAAAATACAACATTATTTTTCGGGATTTAATAGTGAAACAGGGACCAAATAGTAGACATTAGACAATAGGATTAAACGCAAGCCAAGTTAAAGACAAACCAAGTATATGTATATGTAGTAGATAATGCTTATGTAGTAGATAATGCTTTGGCGTAACTTTTCCTCATAAGGTAAGGTTATATAAGCAATGGCTCTTTTATAATGATGACATTCATAAAACAAAGTCATTACGTGCTGGAGTGTTCTTAAGAAACGTTTTATAGAAAAAACATTGAATTTTATCAGTATATATGTTTTAATGAAATTAGATTTTGGTATCAATCACTTCAGGGTAACATTTATCAAACCTGTCACACATACCTACGTGTATAGGAGTTATATAGGAGTATACTGTTTAGATAAAAATAATTACAATAAAATATACGCGAATACTGTCAAGCCACCGCATATTAATGATTCAAACTTAATTATTCACGTCTTATTAGAACTAGTCATCTTGACTACAAAGTTACGAAGTGGAATTCCATGCAATTCTAATTATAGAATAATTTATTGAGCTATCCCTGAATCCAGATTTTGTTTTTTTATCAGTTTTATATTTTTATTGAAAAAGCATCAGTCATCACACCAAGAGAATTCCTTTCAAAAACACCAAGAAGGACACCTTTCATATCTACCGAACTCTGAATGCGAAATAATTTATTATACACCTATTTAAAATGTTTTGAACACGCACTAATATACTATAAATATTCGTAAAATATCATCAACCCGCTTCATGTGTTAACGCAACCTCTAGGCTATAAAAACAAGCCTGATGTTCATCCTCGGACCTCACGTCATCAAAGTTATAAAATGTAAGTAATTGGATTGAGCACATTGTTGAACAAGTAAATTGTCTTAATTTGACGTTAAACAACATTTGTATGACAAAAAAGGTTATATCACGGCTTTCTTTAAAAGGTCTTGCTAAACAATTAAGCTTGTCAAAACATTAATACAAACTCGTACTTGGAAGTCATTTTGGATTTTAAAATAACCTTTTAGTTACAATCTATCGAACACGAGCTGTGACTCGAGATTGCGTTCCGTGACCCGAAATCATTACTACCTGCTGCTCAATCGGGTACAAAAGAAGCCTATAACAGTCCTGGATATTGTAGATTTCTAGTGGTAAAATAATTTTTAAGATAGGTCCAGTAGTTTTTGACTTTATTCGTTACAAACATACAAAAATACAAATGTTTTCTCTTCACAATATTAGTACAGATAACATCTTTATTATAACATTTTAATCGTACCTATTAAGTGTTATGCAATATTATAAATTGAACATGATTAATAACCTTGCAGCTCCCTAGGAGAAAATTGCTCTATCTACCAAAAACGCCTATCAATCATCTTATCAAAATAACAAAGAGGACCATGAAACCGAAAGCAAAGCCAACATTTATTGCGCCAGAGGCAGGCCGACGAAACGACCGCAAATAAAGAGAACGCAAACCTTGAAAACGATATCTGACAAAATCAATCGAACTCAGAACAAAACTTGACCTAAAATTAGTTTGATGGAACTAAGTTAACAGTTACGAAGATCAAAATTAAAAATTAACACCTGAAAACAACCATCAATTAGGATTAAAAACCATAATAATCTGACCGTTTACACAGTGATCGTTTAAGTCGTTTACATGACTTGGGCGAGGATAGTCGCGTATTAATTTCGTTTTAAAATTAAAATACAATGGCCGTGGCGCTCTTTAAAAAAAAAAGAACAAGAAGTTACCCAGCGTTGGTCCGAGCTCCTTAGAAGAATAGACCATCTACCATTCTGCCAGGCAGTTCGTAAAAGGCGAGCGATTGGCTAAACGTTTCACTACCATCATGAAGGTGTTAGAGTCTTACAACGTCTCGCCCGGTTCTGGTACCACCGCCTAACCTGCCTCAAAATCGTCAGTGCTTGTCATTATCGTGTTCCGTTTTGGAAATTAAGGTAGCCGGTAAACTTATGTGACTTTGCATTACCCATAGAATTTAAATTTTATTAATTTTGACATATATGATAAAAATCTCTAAGAAAGGCATTTGACGATCTTGTTTTTATAAAAAGGAGAGAATTATCCTATTCTGAAATTTTGTATGTTGTGATTTACTTTTAGTTTATGTGCACAATGTCTGCTGCTCCTTCTTAACAGCTTTATCAACTGGGTAGGCTGGAAGAAATCTTTGTAGTTCAGAGATAAGTCTACCTTTTGTACGCTTTTCTTTTGTGTAATTTTTATATTATTTACTGTTGTGTACAATAAAATATTAAATAAATAAATAAATAAAATCTCAATGACAAATATTTCGAAATCAAAGTTTAACTTCTATCAGGTATGTAGAGATGAACGCGAAAGATTTTTTCCTTCATGAAACTTACAAAGATATTATGTTTAGTGATCAGAATATGCAGAATATTGCGGAAGCTTGTTCATGCACTTCACGTCCAAAAAAATATATTCATAAGCGTTTTTTGTATTTAATTTGAAGCAAAACAGTAAACACGTGTTCTAACAAAAATCACACGAATCAAATAAATTAGCGACGCATACACAATAATGCTTTGATTTCCGGATAATGTTTTTTTATTCTGTTTTGACATTGAAACCTCCTACATAGACAATGTACGATGGTTTAGTTATAAAACTGCTTGGTTTATTTTATTTACGTAAAGTTAAATAAAAGTAATTCTAACATATTATTATTACAGAATCTATACATTAAGACATGAAGGAAAACTTGGTACCCGTTTTTAAGACAATTACGCGAACGGTGAAGTACAAAAGCTGGCGCAGTGAAAGTTTACATTGCGGAGGAGTGCAGAAACCTAATATTTTTAAATTAAATGCATTAGAAATACGTTAAATTAATAGAAATAAACATTACACACACTACATTCATGTTACATACATGATAATATACACACATGTACACTATTTTCTTTACGGCCAAAGTCTTTTGTTAAACTTAAAAGAGATTTTATTGTTTAATTCGTTTAGTGTTAAAATAAATTCAACTATTCTTGAATAACCTTTTTAACTTTCCCCTAAGATAATTGAAAATTTTCAAAAATCGTCCTTGGTTCTCCCCGATTTTTGATTTTTGAAATCGAGTTTTCATAAGATCTCGACGTCTCGTGGCCCTAGGAAGCGGTTCTAGATTTTAAGATGACATCAATATGTGTTCGCGTGTGTGTGTTTGTGTATGTGGTTCGAATTTTCAGAAAACTTAATTTGATGAAACCCGGTATGCCGTCAATTAGTTTCGATAATATGTCAAGTGGTTAAAAAATTACAGATTTTCAAAAATTAAAATAGTGTCGTTTCCAACATACTATAGGTGTGTGTGCTTATACCAAAAATCTGTGCTAAGGAATATTTTAACTAAATCTTTTTTTTATATCATAAGATAGCAAACAAGTAGATGGGTCTCCTGATGGAAAGAGTCAACCATCGCCTATAGACACCAAAGGCGTTAATGGTGCGTTGCTATCTTGTGACGAGGTCTAATGCCAAATGCATAAGTTTACCGGCTACCTTACCCTCCAAACCGGAACACCACAGTGACAAACACTGACGCTATGCAGCAGGAATAGGTAAGGCGGTGGTACCAGACCCGGGCAAGACAATGCAGAACTCTACCACCTAAAAGCCACGATGGTAGTGACCCGCATAGCCAATCGGTCGCCTTTTACGACCTGCCTGGCAGAACGGCAGTTGGCCTATTCTTTAAAGGAGCCCGGAACCAACACGGAGAAGATCAAGTTTAAAATTGCTCAACTCAACGGAAAGTTTCAGGGATGGGCGATGGCCTGCAGGCTCAGTTGGCTCACAGTTTTTTTTTGACCTAGTGATGTTATCTGTGATCTAGTCGTTAGTCTTTACGGTTGAGATTTGATATTGAGTTTCGGCTTCAACTCTCGGATTACTCGGATTAACGAACAGTTGCTTACTGTTTATTTTTGTTTCGTTTTCTTACTAAAAAAAATCTACGCCACCAAGTATGAGGAAGTTTACGTATCAACATGTAAGGGTATCGATCTCGTTTCTTGCAAGAACAAAGTTGTAGTAGATGAGGTTATCAAATGTGGCGATGAGTTCACATCAGGTCAGTAAACAAAATGGTTAATTACGGTGAAACGGTGAGCTATTCACGTAAGTTTGTTTTGTTTAGTTGCTTTAGTTCTCTTGCTCAGTGGTTTGAAGTTGTAGGCCACTTAAGGGAACTGCAATGAGGATACATATTTTATCAAATTTATTAATTAAACTAGCTGTGGCCAGCGACTTCGTTCACGCGGACTTCGTTTACTCCGTACAGCACCTCCCCCGTAGGTGATAGCGTGATAATATGTAGCCTATATGTTGAATTGTTGACCCGACCTGTCAGTAATATTCATGCAAAATTTGAAGTAAATCCATGCAGTACTTTTTGAGTTTACCCCGGACATACATACAGACAAACAGACAAAAATTTTAAAAACTATATTTTTGGCTTCGATATCGATTGTAGATTACGCCCCAAGTATTCTTTTAAATAAAAAATATTCAATGTACAGTTTTGACTATCCTACGATTTTATTATATGTATAGATATGTCTGTGTGGGAACTACAAATACCACAAACTTAAAGAAATTCAGAAGGTTAACCTGATTTCGATTTCACACTATTACGTAAACGTTTAAAACACTCGAAAGCATTTTCGACGGATCTTAAAACATAATTAATCTGTTTTATAATGACTGAATTGTTAAAATATGTCATTTATATCCATACTAATATATGGACAGAGATACTATAAATGCGAAAGTAACTCTGTCTATCTGTCTCTTCTTCACGCCTAAGCCACAGAACCGATTTGGATGAAATTTGGTACAAGATAGTTTGAGACCCGAGAAAGGACATAGGATAGTTTTTATCCCGGAAATCCCACTGGAAAGGGAATTATGCGGGTACAGACCCGAAACTGCCTGTCTTTTAAACCACGGTAATAAGAAGTATCGTAGGATACTTTTATTTTAGAATTTTTTCCACGCGGATGATGTCACGGGTACAGCTAGTTGAAAATATGTGTGTAACCGTATACACATATTCTTATTATTATTTGTGTAACTATATATTACTAGCAATCGCATTCGGGTCAAAATTTGACCTGGAGATTAAACAATAAAATCTCTTCAAAAGACAAATCACTTCAGTCTTACACATAATAGTATGTCAAATGAACGTAGTGTGTGTAATGTTTATTTTTATTAATTTAATGTATTACTAATGCCTATTATATAAGAAACCAAGGTTTCTGCGCTGCTTCGCAATGTTATCTTTAACTGAGCCAAATTTCATACTTCTCCGTTTGCGTAATGGTCGTGAAGGGGTACAGAGTTTTTGCTTCATGTATTATTATACATATACTAGCGATCAACGTCCGAAATTCGACCATAGACTAAATAATAAAATCTCTTGTAAGTTTAACAACAGACTTTGGCCGCAAAAAAATAGTGTACATGTATGTATATTATCATAGACGTCACATGAAAGTAGTGTGTGTAATGTTTATTTTTATTATGTATTTCTAATGCATTTAATTTAAAAATATTAGGTTTTTTCACTATTTCACAATGTAAACTTTAACTGCGCCAGCTTTTGTACTTCACCGTTCGCGTAATTGTCTTAAAAACGGGTACCAAGTTTTCCTTCACGTTTTAATATAGATTCTGTAATAAAAATACGTAAGAATTATTTTTCATTTTACTTTATGTAAATAAAATTAAACCAAGCAGTTTTATAACTTTTCTGTTGGTTTCTGCACTCCTCCGCAATGTTATCTTTAATTGTGTCAAATTTATACTTTACCGTTAGCGCAATTGTCTTAAAAATGGGTCCAAATTTTTTCCTTCACGTATTAATATATAGACATTTTGTTATTACTTATATCTTCTTTCAAGAGATACCTAAATACATTGATATAAAGAACCTAAGAGACACAATCAGTGTGTCAAAAGCGTCCTCCAAAAATGAGCGCACATTTTTAAATTGTGCACTCATTTCAAATAGAATCGCGTCGGCCGCGACACTGGCAATTTTATTAAATTATACATTGCGTTGTGAAAACAACTATAAATCTTGCGCTTAAGGTTGGAAATGCAAAAACATATATTTTTGCCATATCTATAACTATTTAAATGAAATTAGGGACACTTTTGAGTGTCAGTTTTGTTTGGGACTGTGCATCTTGGGTTTTTTATATCAATGCCTAAATAATAATAATTAAACACAAGCGATGAAATTCCACATGGTTCTGTTTTACGAGGTATAATTGCAATCTATAAAATCACCTATAAAACGGAACATCAGTTACTACCTAATAAGTAATAACCCTAATGTAGTTCAATGCCTTTTTAGAATGTTGTCTATTTGTCCAGTTGAATTATAATAATAAATAATAAATATCGAATTAGTATATATAACAGTAAACATACATTTTAACAAAATAAATGAAGAAGTCTTGTTATTTACATATTAATAGGGCGACAATTCTAACCTATTGAAATATTACCCGCCATTTGGAACGCGTCTCAGGTTCCACTTGGGGGATGAGAAGGTTTCCAGATTTTTTTTAAATATAACTAGCCAGATATGTCGAGGGATTGGTTAAAATTTGTCTATCTCTCTTTATCAGAAAAGCCATTTTTTTGTTTATTATCCGATAGCAAAAATAAATATATATAATCTTAAAGAAATCGGTTCTTTTTTATAATCGTTGAAAAATTAACGATCTTTATGTAATTTGCTAATAACGAAAACAAAATGGATATAAAAGCTACAAGACAAAATTAAATACTGAGAACAGTTAACATGCACTTTACATTAAAGCTCTAGGTTAAATAATGTGCTTTTATTTTTATAGCTGATAAGTGGAATGATCAATTTATTTCACTTATCAGCAATGAAAATGGAGGCGCATTAGTTAAAATCATACTAAGAGGCGTTTGTTATATTTCAGATCACACCGAAACAACAATGGCATATACCACGGCCATCGTTATCAAGTAATAGTGGCAGCAATAGTGACGCACGGTCTCGCGGATCTGCCTCGAGCCAAGGTTCCTCGAGTAATCACAGTACACACGTAAGATTAGGTTTTTATACATTAGCGCAGAAAAGTTTCTAACAAAATAAGCTTTAAAAACTATCCTAATTTACTTTAAACAATGAATATCGTCGGCACTTGGTAAAACTCCATTTTAACTTGGATTTATGTTGTATTAAAATCACTTGTATTGTTTTACTCGATTTCGACCGGAATCGAGTAAAACAGTACAAGTGATTTTATGACAATATAAATTCAAGTTATCCTAATTTACATTAGCTCGCAGTTTCAAATGCTATCGTGGCGAATATTTTTTTCTGTGTTAAGTTTTTAAAGTTTTCCCAAACATAATTGCTTAAACACATATATGCAGTAGTAGTAGTAGTACACGAAAGTACTACTATACAACGAGAATGTGAATATGTGTATCTGGCGATCAGTACAACAGACTAGTTGACTAAATTTGAAAAATTAATACTTTACCTTATTATGTATGTATATTGACCAAAACACTTTTTTAAATATCGTAAATTTATATTAAAAATTTCAAAATTAAAATTTACCGCGAAAACGCTCTACATGGGGCACACTAAAAGTTTTGCGCTTCTAGCTAATCTAGCTATTTGAATTTCGAATGTTATATTTTTAAAACGTTGCAACCTTCTTAGTAAAAAAACAGTAGCAGTCGTGGGACTGCCGATAGAAGTGAAAACGGAACTATTAAGTTGAGAGTAATTAAAACTATATGCAAAACATAGCTATAGATATACTATTATCATTAGCATGTCGGTGACGCGAACCGAGGATTTTATCCTCTACCAAAACGCTCAACGCGCCTAAAGAAGTTTTCACTTCAAAAAAGCAATTGTCGGGAAATGATTTGTCAATTGTTTTTTATCACACATTAAAGTTCTACGTACGCAACGAAAATGGAATTAAGTCGAAAAGATTTTAGAGCGATGATTTTTTATAATTTTAAAAGTTCTCTTTCTCCGCAAGACTGTACCGCTCGTCTTCAAAATGCTCTTGGGAGAGAAGCACCTTGTTTAAGCACCGTGAGACGATGGTTTGCTGAATTTGAGAGAGGTCGAGTTAATTTCGTGAAGGGCGGCCTTCAACTGCCATCAACGGAAATAATGTGGCTACTGTTAAGCGGTTAATTGAAGAAAACCCCCGGATTACCTATGAGACAATTCGAGGACTATTGGGGATTGGTATGAGCCAAATTCAGAAAATTTTACACGAAGAATTAAAAGTCCGGAAACTTTGTTGTCGTTGGATCCCTCATGAACAGACAGCGGAGCAGAAGCGGGCTCGCGTTGAATGGTGCTCACAGATGCTACTGAAGTACGACCACGGGCATTCTAATGCTGTTTATGACATTGTCACAGGAGACGAAACGTGGATTTATCGTTTTGAACCCAAAAAAACAGCAATCTTGTGAATGGGTGTTTGAAAATGAGAACAGGGCAACAAAAGTGAAACAGGCGAGAAACGTTGGTAAAAAAAAGATCGCGTTTTTTTCTCAGCTACGGGTCCGATCTGCACAATTCCACTTGAAGATCAAGAGTGTTAATGCCGAGTGGTATTTTACCATTTGTTTACCCAGGGTGTTAGAAAAAGTTCGCGAAAGACAACCCAAAAGCCGCATTCTCCTACACCATGATAACGCTTCTTCACACACGGCCAACAAAACAAAGTCATTTTTAGCTTCCGAAAAAGTACATCTCGTCACTCATCCTGCGCATAGCCCCGACCTAGCACCCTGTGATTTTTGTATTTACCCCAAAATCAAAGATTTGATGAGAGGTTTTACTTTTACCAACTCCAAAGACGCAGTGATAGCGTTCAATCAGCACGTAGAAAACATGCCTTCAGATCTGTGGTCCTCCTGTTTAAAAAATGGTTCGATCGCACGAAAAAATGTTTAAAATGTAAAGGAGATTATTTTGAAAAGCAATAAACATAATATTTTGGTTATAACATGTTGTTTTTTTAAGTTACGCAAAACTTATAGTGTGACCTACGTATAAGCTGCAAGTCCTAAGTCATCTTTTAAAATACGCGACAGTTCTAGGTGCTTTCTTCATCTCCCGAGATAAATTATTTTGCTTACAGACAGGATTTCTTCGAATTCTTTCCCTTACTGCTTTGATCACTTTTTCCTACGAACACTATGTGAACGGCCTGATCTTTTTCCGTCATAAACAGAAATATCATGTTCCTATCAATAGCCGGTGCTCAAACATGTGAATAATACCAAGCGTATGAAGAGTTTTAACAAGTGTATTTGGCTCTATACCTACTTTGTGTAATGCTATCACATCGATTGGTTACTCTTTATCACCCTTACTCCATTTTGATATCACAAAACATTTTACATAGTATTTGCGCGAAAATGATAAAACACAATAAATTATCATATAAAAATGACATAGTTCAAATTCAAATGTAATATTTTATTTATTTTTAATTGTAACAGTATTTATGGCCAAACTATGTATAATAAGCCTATCTAAGACAAATGACTTTCTGTGGGATTAAAAGGAACTGTGATTAGTTTATTAATATTGAACATTAGGCAAATGTCTTATCAAGCAATACAAATATCGATTTCATTCCTAAACCGAAAATATTTTTAAAAGTAATTTGATGTGCATCATACGTTTAAATTTATTAAGATGGAAGTGTTTGATACAGCCATGAAATCACCATTAAGCCTTTAACAAATTACCGCATAATACTCATCAAACCTTTTCATTTAACAGTCCGGAAAAACATGCGTTATATTTATAATGTAGCTAATAGATGTTGGGTAATTTACTAACGTAGGTATAACACACGAATAGTAATTTACGGATGTGTTATAGTCTTATAGTTATTTCAAAGCGGATGTGATCAAAGGATACGGGTATATTACGTAAGACAACTCGGATCAACAATTTTAATGGTTTCCCATAATCCTAAATCTGTATTGTCACGTACAATCTGGAAATACCATACAGGAATTGATATCTTCAAGTGTGATCAAAATTTATTTTGGCCTTTTTTATTGTATAAGCGAGTGAGCTGCCTGATGAAAGTACACCACATCCCATAAAAATTTACAAAACTAAAACTTTGTTGCCAATACAATGCCCGTTTTTTTTTTAAAAGATTTTATCGACTTTGTCGTAAGCGTTAACATCATATCGATAGATATCTTCACTACGATGTGAAGTACGATGGTGAAACGCGAACTAATTTACAGGGCTTGTTATTTTATATTGGTACCTAGTTAAGAAAATTTTTAGATGTATACTACTAATTTACAAGTGCTATTAATACATGTATAAAATGAATAGTATAATATATTAAATTATTATGTAATGATTAAAAGTTTTCTCATCACTTTATCTGCCATTTATCATTTCTGACATCCGCCACTTATATTACTAACTATAATCGTGAGAGAATTTAATAATCATGGGTACCAAATGTGTAATTTGTGCATTGGTAATTTGTGCATTCGCCCAATAAAAAAATATTTATTTAGCATTTCTTCATTGCACGTCCGCCGAGTGCCGACGAGACTTCAAAAATATTAATGTCTACTTTTTGTCTGGTTGTCTCATACAAATTGGAAAGATTTATAAATATTTATACTAAAAATACCAATATTTGACTAACTTTAATTCAATATTCTAATTAGTAAGCCTAAAGATTAATCCGACAGATATCCAATTCTTCCATAATTTAAATTTTAAAGTAAGCCACAATGCTACAAGCTTTTTTCTACAAATGATATACGAGACCATTTCACTATAAAGCGCAACATATAATTTCACGTTATATATAGAGGGTACCTTCCTCATCAAAACTAGATGTTGATGAAATGGGAAAAATCTGAAAAATAAAAATGGGAAAAATCTCGAAAAAATATTCCCTTTAAAATAAATGAAAAACTTCACTACATAGTATAAAACAAAGTCACTTTCTCTGTCTGTCCCTATGTCCTTATGTATGCTTAAATTAAATACTACGCAACGGATTTTGATGCGGTTTTTTTTAATAGATAGATTGATTCTTGAGGAAGGTTTTAGTATATAAACCTTTCCGATATTCCCGAGGAAACAAAAGCTACGCGGGTGAAACCGTGGACAGGTCGCTAGTTTTCCATATAGTAAATAACAGAATTCTGAAGAAAACAATAGAAACATTGAACCGACTAATCAGATCAACTTAAAAAGAGAACCTCCTCAATTATACGTTAAGTTTGTTGAAAATTACACATTATTCCTTCATAGATTTATAAAAGTGTTATACTAAAATTATTACATTTTATTTTTTCTTATGATTTGCAGAGTGCATCATCCGGATCGCTACTGTTAAGCGCCGCTCAATTATCACGAGTGAGAAATCCTGAGCAAGAGGAGTGCAAGGATTATGATGAATTTAAAAATAGACCAACAAATGTAGGAAGAAAATCTGCGTTACCCAGTTCAGTTGTATCAATACCCGAAGAGTCACAGGTTACGGATACATTTTGGACTGATGTAAAGAGAGGATCACTACCGGGACAAGACGCGACGTCTGTGGCCAGCTCAACCCACTTTACAGTAGTGAACGGGTTTACGAAGCAATGTTCTAGAAAAGAACCAAAGAGTTGTTGCTGCGATCACTCGCATCAGATAACTGTATTGGTCATATCGATGACAATTATTTTTTCTGCTTGTATTCTTGCTGCTATATGTTTTGTTGAGAGTAAGTACGACGTTTATTACAACCATCCATTTTAGTTTGTATAAACAAACTAGCTAACCCGCTCAGCTTTGCCTGCAAGTAGAATAACATATCGCCCATTTAGTTTTTTCTTCTCTTTCTTTCTTTGGGTTGCGAAGTAGGCAGAGCGAACCAACCGACCAAAGATGTTCTGGTTCACCATGACTTAACGGTATGCCAACTACTAAGATAGATGGTGTTTCACGTTTACAAACCACTACAAGACTCTGGGCTGCTACAGACACGCCTGACCCGGAAATTTATCCCGGAACTTATTATCATATTGTACTGCGTGTACATACAAATGTGTACTCATACATACTATATGTGTACACTGTACACATATTAATTTTTTCCAAATCCTACAAAATTATATATGTATATATGTACCGTGTGTTTTTTCAAAGACATAGGAAACGCTATATCTACGAGTATAATCGGTATTTATGTACTATACAGTTTTCATGGGGGTTAATTCGGGCGACTAAGCTGGTCACCACATACTTAAACGTATTTAAGATATTCGACAATTAAGGCTATTATCGTGCATATAAACAAATTCATCTCCTATGAAACAGTAAAGATGTTATTTACAAAATTCTTAGTTACTACTATGATATGTAACTAAACTAAATGCAAATAAGAAGAGGAAAGATGTTTTTTTTTAATTCTTCGTTATATATAATATGTAACGAAGAATTTTGGGAAAAAACAATGGTTGCTAAAAACCACCCAGGTAGCACAAAGTAGTCGCATAAAAGCCATAAGAACGTTTTTGTTACAATCTTCATCTGCAGTGGTTATTATATTATAATGGTATATGTAAACACCTATGCAGCTTCTAGCTAGCTTTCTCTGCTGCATACAAGCTGTAAAGTAGCTAATGAAGATGCTTGTCAATTGTCAAATAATTGCTTGATACGCAACTCTTATTTGACTCAAAATGGTAAAGATGTTAGTTTTTGCAACTTTATGTATTATAATGTTAAACAAAATAAATCGAAGTTATTAACTATTAAGAATTTACTGAATTGAAAATATTTGGTAACTTTAATGGTGAGTATTTTTTATTAAAATTATGAGATTTTGCAAGGCGGTTTGACGAATAACAAGCGTGATTTCATGTGCAAATTTTAGTAATAAATTTTACAAAAAAAAACTGTCAAAATAACTTGTAAAAAGTTTTATTAAATAAAGTATTTCTGATTTCTGACATGTGTTATATATTTTTAATGCGTTGTTAATAATCTGATATTATATGAAATAAGTATATTTCGCATTAAAAATATATAACACATGTGTAAAATTTATCACTAAAATGGGCACATGAAATTACGCTTGTTATTCGTCAAACCGCCTTGCAAAATCTCAAAATTTTAAGACACCTTACCACCATTAAACATACATACACATACATACATACATATCTTCACGCCAGATCCCTTACGGGTTAAGCAGAGAGAACCAAGTGCCATATATCACGATCCTTGCATTCTTGTCTCGCTTCCTCCACATTCATCACTCTCTTCATACACACACGCCGGTTGTAAAGACTCTTGACACCACCTTCGAACAGTACTCGATCAATCTGATCATGGTATGTCAGTCTTGGTCTTCCCCGGTACCTACATCCTTCCGCTTTCGCATTGTATATCTGTTTTGCTCACCTTTCATCTACCGTTCTTTCCAAATGTCCGAACCAACGGAGCATGCCCTTTCTCATCTTTACACCTACACTTTCTTTCAAACGTAACCTCTCTCTCTCACTTCCACATTACGAACACGGTCCGCGAGTGTTACACCTCACCATTAAAGTTAACAAATATTTTCAAAAAAATAACAACTCAATGCCTGCAAAAAACTCTTTTACGATTGCTATTCAACATTGACATAAGAACGTTTACATGGCTTGTTTCAAGCAATTTAAAAAAATTCTTTAGCATATGATGAAAAAAGATAATTAACCATATATTATGCCACTATTCGTCTGCATATTTTATAAATTGCGGCAACATAACCTTTTAAAAATGCTATGCTAC
Source organism: Apodemia mormo (assembly GCA_036924255.1). Lineage (NCBI taxonomy): Eukaryota > Metazoa > Arthropoda > Insecta > Lepidoptera > Riodinidae > Apodemia > Apodemia mormo. Next base: position 23,157,248 of record JAUPFN010000007.1, on the reverse strand, counting down.
GTAATAAAAACCATACACAGCGTTTGTGCTACCTGGGCGTTTTGCGAACGCGGACACTGGATGAGAAGTTATGTACGTTCCCATACCAACCTCTTATATCTTTTCTAATAATGTTGTGGTGATCTCTATTTGTCTCTCTCTACTTACTTTAGTCCATTTCTCGTGTTGCAAACAACGTTAATTCGAGCTAATCAATGGCAAGTGGCAAGAAGGGGACCACATACAAGTGTGAATTTATTCCGGTCGCTTTCTTTTTGTGCTTACTGACAATCCCTCGGTCTTCTTGGAGCTTTGTTTTTACCCCAGAAGTTAAGGTCCAGTTTCTAAATACAATGGAAACGATGAACTGGTCCCCAATGATAACAGTTTTCAGTTTACGTCCCTGTTCTGCGAGTATCATACCGTTCCTTCGATATCTTTGGGCAACTTTTTGTAGCTACCACAGATTTTCATATTCGTATAGTTTGGGTCACAAGTTCAATTAAAATTAAAGTAACAGCCCTAGCCCAGCCCTGCTACGTTATCTATTAGTACACATAAACACAACGTGAGTGGTGTTTAAATCTAACATTCTCAGTTTATTTGCTGTAACAATTCACACTTTACATGATAAACATTTAGTCAAGGCAAACATTCAAAAGATTCAAATTCAAAAGATGAGAACATTATATACAGCTTGAAAGAACGCAATAATTACGTAAAACCAAATCAAAATTAAAATACATGTCAAACTTATGTTTCTTTTTATAGGATTTACCATTGTAGGCTAGTAAGTATCCACGATAATTATAACAAACAAAAAACTATATTTATATACGAGCTGTTGGTTTGGTGTCGGTTTTCATATAATATAAGAAGTGTGAATAGAATTAAAAGTTGACAAATGCGACGATGGAGATCAATAACAACTTCTTTAGGCCGACATACAGAGTTATAAAATTAAACGTTTTTTGATGTTCAATTTACTTTGCCTACCTCGCAAGAGGGAAACCAGCATAATGGTAATAATAATTGTAGTTTAAATAGAAAAAATATCGCGGTGATTCCTTGGGTTCAACACTATTCTCGATTTCTACACTGCCGAAGTGGCATTCCCTGCTACCGCATTTCGCGCTTCTAATAAAGTAAAAGCGCAACTCAAAATCTATATAAATAAAAATAAATCCCCGCAATATCTGTACACGCTTAACATTGGAATAAGCGCACCAAGTTGAGTAATTATTATTTATTTTTGTATTTATAGCACTCACCCCGTGCTTGGGAAACTTGAAAATTTTTTAAAAACAACACAGAGCGGAGCGGAGATGGTCGCGGGCTCGAGTCTCGCGTGTCGACATTTTTCTTTGTTGTTTTTAAAGTTTTTGAGTAATTATTTTCTGTTGTTAGAACTGTTGTGTGAAAGAAATTGCTTAGAATCATACGTTTTTTTTAATCACACAATATGAAAAGTGAGTAAGATAGAAGACAGTGGGAGGGTATTAAATATATTGACAAACCGACTAACAACTACAATTTGTGACTTTTTTTTTCACTGCATAGTCATACTGTAAATGGAGTATATTGTCTCATATTTTAATTAGGTACTACACCCGTGCAAAGCTGAGGACAGCAGGTAATTTTGAGTATTTTAATTTCCATCGTAAAATGCTTAATATATACCTACAGATCTTTAGCATGCACCTTCAATATTGTCTTATGTACACTTACTCCTCTCACACCCAGTCAGAAAACGCTTTGTTTCTTTAATTTTCTCAATAATTTACTTTTTCGAGTTATGCTCATACTTTATCGGAGGTGCGATTTGTATTTAGCGGCTGTTGTTTGTTATCTACACTACCTAACATATCAACTAAAACACGTGCGCATTAAAACACTACTAACACTCGGGGCAGCTAATGAAATTTTGCTAGGTAGGTTTAATTTCTACCTGCGATTCAAGCTTTGATCTGATCTTACATTAGTTTAAGCTTATCAATTCTTGTAAAACTACAATGACCTATGTAATTTTGGCAACGCTTTGTTTAAAAAAGATTTTATGTAATCATGTAAATATAAAGTATTGTTCTAATTCGCACTGCAATAAAATTAACATTTCTCTTTAGTTGTAGATTATTTTAATTAGGTTTTTAAAAAATGTTTCTAATTAATAAAATTAGCGATCGCCTGTGACCGAAACTCGGCCATAGACTTAACAATAAATCTCTTTTAAGTTTGACAACAGACTTTAGCCATAAACGTGTGTGTAGTAAACATGGATGAATCTATTATGTGTAATGTTCATTTTTATTAATTTAATATATTTCCAATGCATATTACTTAAATATAATAAGTTTCTGCAGTCCTCCGCAATTTAAACTTTAACTGAGCCAAATTTCATACTCCACTGTTAGCGTAATTGTAAATAAAAGGGGTACAAAATTTTTACCTCACGTATACATATGTATACATAGGTTTAACATTAACTCACAAATGTAACACTTTTTAATTAATAAAAATAGCATTCTTTAAATTATAATAATATTTATTGTTTAAAACAATATACACAAGCAAATAATTTGCTTATATACGTACTTTGGTGTCAAATCAATAGCTGGCCAGCGCCGCTTCGCCCGCGAATAAATTTACATGTCCTCGATATAGTTTTTCATACAAACATTCATCCTGTTTTAGCTGCTCAGAGGATGATATTTGAAGCAAAAGTAGCCTATGTGTAACCCAGGACGTTCAACTATGTTCATGCCAATTTTTTTAATCGTTTCAGCGGTTTAGCCATAAAATCGTAACAGACAGACTTTCGCATATTATATAAATATAAAATAAATAGTAAGGATTATTAAGCTTTAACGTATCATTGCAATCCCTCGGACTTCTTGGAGCTAATTATTGTTTCATTTCGTATATCGTTAATCAGCGTGGTATTTAATTTTTTTAGATTCATCACCTTTACATTTAAAAATGATAATATTCCAATTAGAGATTATTATACCATAGCAATAAATTTTATAATTTTGGCTGTTAATACATTTAAATATATTAACGACAAAATGTCATAAATTAGTAACTATCTACATCGATTATTTAAATAACCTAATTTTTAATTCCGTAACTACGGTTTTAGATAATACGATCCTTAAGTTAGTAATGATATTACACAGTTAATATATCAAAATTTCAATGTTTCAGTGCGGATGCGGAAGGAAACCGGTATGTACAAATATTCATGAATCTAGAAGAACAGAGGAGCCATTACGTTACGAAAAATAAGGTCTTGATGAAAAAAATAGTGATAACATAAATTTATACTAAAAAGTAAGTTAATTAAAGCAGAACACTTATTTGCCTACAAGGAAACTTCAGTTGTGTTGTTTACTACAGTGTGTTTTGTTTTTGTTACCTTAGTAATAATGACTAGCTTGTAGAGGTCGGCAACGTCTCGCCTGGGTTTGATACTACCGTCCTTACTCTTGCTGCATTATCGTTAAAGCTTGTTACTTTCTTGTTCCGGTTTGAAAGAAAATATAGCAGGTAAAGGATTTTATCATCAAGATAGAAATCTGCTTGTTAACTATAATTATATATAAAAAATAACGCTATTTATTGATATCAAGTCATAAACATTTAGATCCTAGAAAATCGTCTAACAGTTTCAAATTCAAATAGGCAACAGTTTTTCTTTGATTGTTATTGCAGTGTTTCTGATAAGACAGATTGTTTTGTGAAATCTAAAATACATTATATCTTGTAAATTTCAATACAACTAAAAGAATTACTGAGGTTTGAGAGTATTAAAATAAGTATTTTTCGAGATTAATTGAGGAATAGGAAGCAACAACGTTTAATAGCAGAACGTTGTTAAGGTTACGATGGCCTTTAGAAAACAATATTTTTAAAGCTCAGAGCAATCTGTTGAGAGATCTATTTTAATTTTTATTTGCAACTGGATGATGTAATATTAAACAACGGACTCGTGTTTGTGTTATTCAAGAAAAGTATTGTGAATTTACGCAAATGTTATCTGAGTATAAAAAACACATATTTTTTCTTATTAACAAGCAGACTGCGCTGTTGATGAAACAAGTTGAGAAGAAGAGGAAGTTCTGTTAAGAAAAAAATGTCGATCATGGTTTTTAGGTAGCATTTTTTAATAAAAGTAAAATATAAGTTAGTGCAATATTTAAATTAAGTACTTAAATTATTTTAGATAAATATGAACAGAAGCATTCATAAACTAGGTATATCAATTTGTTTAAAACAATCCGACTTAAATCCAATGATGTTCAGAATCGATCGTAGAGGTAGTTCTACAGCCATCTTCTCACTACCAGACACGTCGTGAGTTACATTCTTAATAAGTCTACTAAGACTTAAAATACGTTATACATTATACATAGATATTGTGTAAAGCACATATAACAACTCCTTTTATACTTATTAAGTCACTTACTGTTTTCAAAATTTAGGTTGTTTTTTTATGATATAGTTATCATTGATTTACTTCTACAAACAATTTACTTCTACTGGGATTCTCAGTAGAGAATACCACATTTATGAGAAAGTTATGAGAAAAAAAATAGTATAGTGAATGCATATGGAACAAGAATTCATCATAATATACAAACCGATTGAAAGTAGTTTATGAACGCTGCTAGACGTGTGTATTTATTCATATTTAATAAAGTATATTCATATTTTGGTATATTTGCCATGTAATTTTTAAAACAATAGGCACATTTCTCCCTGTCATTTACATTGCTATCTTGCAGCTTAGAAAAAATTAAATGTTTTACATAAGCTGCAAGAATATACATTAGTGACAAATATTTATTCGTTCCTTAGCTGTCAACATTCTCCCTCAGTATATTTTAGTTACTACTATATCTATCGTAAATATCAAGTGTAGGCTAATCTCAGACAGCCATCAAGTCAGTAAATCACAAACGGACTATATGTAGACTAACTATTTGAACCGGCAAAAAATTATTATATATTTTATTTAATAATAACATTTTATCCTAGTAGATGTATGCAAGTTTATTGAAAATCTTTAAAAGGGCCTATACCATAATAAATATATAATATTACAAACACTTAAGTAAGTAGCAGTTAATATTATGTGCAATTCTCGATTTGTTATGGTTATCCAAAATTAATCATAAGAATACAGAAAAATAAAAAAAAATAAACTTCTTTATAAGAAAATACTAATGAAGAATTTTAAGAAATAATATTGTTTCAATCTTTACAGTTTACTTCTCCAATACCTCTCCATATTATTAGGATTTTCAAGACATTTAGCTTACTAATAATTAATAAGTTAATAAGGTATTCACATTGTACACAAAAGCAAGCGACATTGTATATTATAAGGTAATCAAAATACCCAGTTCAAAAATCGTCTTTTGTAGAACAATAAAAATGTACCAATATTAATGTAACATATACTTAAAATGTTTAATTTTATTCATTTATTGTGTGTTTTATTATATGTAACGTATTTTAAAATAAGATTAAAAATGTACTTTTATATACTATGAAAATATATAGTTTTGTAGATAATAAACTGTGATATTAAATATTGACTTTTATTGTAATACGTCTTGTTGTTTTAGCACATTTCACAAAGTTCAACTATTATAAAATAATAAAGAATAGCTATTATATAACTGCTTGTGAAACAATCCTAGAAATATACATTCATTCATTGGTTATATTATATTATTGGTTATATTATATTATATTTAAAATATGTGTATCTAGTAGTTTTGTATAGTAAATACTGTTATAACGGTTATGTTATACGGTATATGTAATAACGGTTACATATTTTATATTAAAATATCATAGGAATTTATATTATTTGTGGTCGCGCCATTGACGTGAGTTGAAATTCTTTAAATATGCAATATTTACCGAGATGGTTTTTTCCTTTATATAAAGGAAAGATTATTGAGAATGCGCTTCTTTGTTCATAATCAATCCGTATATGTATATTATATGGTTTAAGAGTTTGGAACCAAAATATTGAAGCACGAACCCAAATTTAGCATCTCCGAATCATAGTAGAAATTTATTCAAAGCAATAAATATTTTTTTTTCTATATAGCGAGATATATAATTTATGTGCTAATTGTAAGTATTCTAAGTATTCAATATACCTATTTTTTATCCTAGTTAGCTTTGCTTAGCAAACAAGGAAAAAAAAATCTTTGAGACTAGACTTATCCCCTTGTCTTTATCAACTAGCTCTAAATAGAGAACCAAAAAAAATGAAGACGAAGATAATTGAATGATACGATATTAATCCTTTTTATCATCTTGAATATTAATATCCCCGTTTTCCTTAACTAGCTTTGTTTAGCAAATTATAATAAATGATAAATATCGCATACGAATTGATCTAATCCTAAAGCAAGCAAATTATTTACTTGTTACACATAATAATACATATATCAATACTAATATATAGTTAAAAAAAACAAACAAGAAATACAAACATATATGTTCATCACACAAATGTTGGTCTCTGTCGGGAATCGAACCAGAACCCCATCGATTGCTCAGTTAGGGTATCTAACCTACTACATTGACAGTTAGTGAACCAACGGAGCGGGCAAAAAAAGAATAGCTAAAAATGAACATAAATTCATAAATGGAAGATTGCATGAGCTAGCTTTATAAACAAACTAGAAAGTAATACCAAAACTGGAGATATATTTGTAGACGCAAAGTCAACGATTTTCTATAATCTTAAGTATTCAATATCCCATTTTCTAATAGAGCAAGAACCCACATTAGCCAGATATTCGTTATTTTACAAAACTTTACAATTTCTCTATGCATTTTGTTATATTTTTATAGCATATGGCTCTCCTAATGGAAAGTTAAAGCATCGTATATACTCTCCAAAATGTTAATGGTGCATTGCTATCCATGTGGTGGGATGGTAATTCCACATACATAAGTCTACCGGCTACTTTACCCTTCAAACCGGAACGCGACAGAGACAAACACAGACGCTGTTGCGGCAGGAATATGTCAGGCGGTGGTACCTAGCTTGGGTGTCTTTGCAAAGCTTTACCACCTAGCAGGAAAGATGGGAGTGACACATATAAAAAATCGTTCCCCTTTTTACAAACTGCCTGATAGAATCACAGGTGGTCTATTCTTCTAAGGGGGCCGGGACAAACACAGGGAATCTGGATTTGAAACCGGTTTAAGAAATACCGATTAATAAAGATATTTAGCGGTTTTTATAAAAGGTTTCATTCGGAGCATATCTGAAATAGGAGCGCTTCATAAACCTTTATAAACCGGTTTAGGCCAAAACCGTGGAATCGTAGGTCACGCACAGTGCAGATAAAAATTGGGAGTGGTGAATAAAAAGAAATATTTTTAAGAAACCTCTATCAAACGGTTTATTGATTCAAACCCCTTATAATCCTGCTCCATAAGGAAACCGGTATTTTTGAGGTTAATGTAGAGCCAACCCTTTATAAAATGCTTCTTACGTAGGTTTAAAAATTAACTGGTAAAAAAGCGCTGAAGGGAACATGTTCCAACACAGGTAAGAATGATCATGGATGACGGCAGATAACAAATGTTTAAAATACTACCTAAAATTCGTTAAAATATAAAGCTCAGTTTTTATATTGCTTTGTCATTTCTAGCATTAGAAATAACGTCATCCATGGCCACTTAGTAGTTTTAACCCCTTCCCAGACACCCCTAAACATTTATATATAATCATTCTTTTGTTGTATTATAAAAAACTGAATTTTATATATACATATTACATACTTTTCGGACTATCAGAAAATGTTGCCTCCGTAGCCTTGCAGTTTTAATAGTTTTTACACTTCAATTGACATGTTGAAAGACTACCTATGCTGAGGGCGAAGCACCTATATTTACGTGGATGCGAGTAAGATACAGAACCTGCTCTGTTGTGGTCATTGTGCGAAATGCGATGTGGTGTATAGCATATTTTTTAAACTAGTATTCGCCTTAACTTTTTAGACTTTAACAAGCTACAGCATTACAACTTTCTGATCAATTAATTAATCCAAGAAGCTTTAGAGATAAGATGAAAATGCATAACATAAGATTAAATTAGCCTATATTTAAAAAAACGTGGTTGTTAATAGATGAGGAGGTCAACTTATGCTTATCTGATGGAAAGTGATCAACATCACGCATGGAGATATACAGCAGCTGAGTTATTGCCGACGTGTAATAAGTTAGATTTTTTCTTAAAGGTTTCTAGGTTTCTACTCGCTCAGTGGAATCGGAAACACAACTGCCGACTATTAGTTCCACAACACAATGCTTTGGATGATATGAGAAACTTTAAATATTAACACAATATACAATGGCAAATTCTGTGACAGAAATGAATTAAAACAATCACTCAGAGTGCTCTCTATGATAAATACCTAGAGGGCCATTTTCTGTGCAATGTCAAACCACTTAGAAAAAGTCCAATCGTCATCAATTCAAAATTCTCATCTCAATACATTATGGAGCGCAGAAATTAGAACAACATCAACGTTCATCCGACGACTAAATTTGCGTTTTGCAAAATTGTGGGTTATGGGCCGGCAAGTATTGAAATAAGAAATCAGAAGTACTTATATGCAATAAAGCTTTTTACAAGGTATTTTGATGCATCAACATTTTTTTAAACTACTACCGGATCAGAATTGCGCCCACTGGGCCATACTTGTTTGGCCATACTGAGCACACCAAGCATTTGAGGCAGTCACAGTAAATGTTTTGACTTTTGTCACTTACCTCAACTTCTTCAAGGGTTTGAGTCCATCTGTAATTTTCAAGGTCACACCCATTTCCAGAATTAGGCTTAAGTTTTCCCTTTTCTTTGGGATCATCATCTTCATCCGGCTCTTCTGGTGTTTTTTCAACATCAGCATCACTGCTGCTTGCATCACCACTTCCGTTTTCATTTTCTGTAAGCAAAATTAGACTATTATGTTACTAACTTTGAAATCAAATTTTATAAACTATCAAAGAGAGTGTTCCAAGTTTTACAACAGTGTTTTAAAATACTCTGATCTGCCTACTCCTTGATTGAATACCTATTTCAACATATATGTAAAATACTTCACAGGGTAGGTAGAGAGAATTGAGTGCCAGACTAGTCTAGCGTCCTCTAAATTTATTACTCTCTTCGTACAAACGTGCCAGTTGTGAAGACTTGTGCTGGTAAGCTAACCATTACATCAAAACCAGGCATGAATAGGTTAGGTGAGACAAGGCATGTCCCACCTAACCTAGTCATTCAAATAACCACTCAAAATAACTCTTCCACTGTCGTCAACCATATCAAGCACATCCTGAAACTTTTCCAGGTATGAGCTTACCGGTGCATCAAATGCGACCATAGTCTTGTGATTCCTAGCTTGATACGGACTGAGAGAAACCTCGAGTCAACCATACCAAAACCGTCATACCAGTCCATATGGTAACAGTAGAGTGAATGGTGCTGAGTAATGAATGTGGAAGAAGCAAGCCAAATTTGCAAGGATTGTGATATAGGGCACACGGTTCGCTCTGCCTACCATGTCAGGGATCTGGCGTGAAGATATATTTGTATGTAATAGGTAAAGAAAATGCATGGTAAGCATGGCAACTAGTGTTATGGTGCTACTACAGAATGCAATGGCCTATATCTATCAGTGTGCATTGTTTATGGAAGGAACAGAAATGACTTTGGGTGGAAAACTTCATTATGTGATTATAAATAAAAAAAATTCACTCAAAGAAATTGATTTTAGAAAAAAATAACATGTCCTTTCTAAGTCATCAAATAAAATTTAATTACAATAATCCTAGTTATATGACCATGAAAACATACAAAGAGACAGTTACTTTCTTATTTATACTTTATTGTACACAAACACAGGTAAGGAAAATTATAAAATTAAACATAATATTACAAAAGCCAAACTTATCTCAAAGTGAGATTTATTTTAGCTAACCTGCAAATGTGACCTTAACACCACGTACAAGAAAAGAAAATTTTAATAAAAGGAGGAAAAAACAAAAAAGGAAATTACAAACTCTAAACTTAAAAAAGAAAATGAAATGTTACACTTAAAATACAAATAAAACTCACAAAACCTACTAGTTCAAGCTATTTTTGTCGATATTTTCCAACGTGACAATGGTTCACTTGTTTGTATGTCAGATGGAATTGAACTCCTCTATCTAACTACATTAAAATAAAATGAATGACTCAAAAACTTTGATATAAAAAAAGAAATTGTAAAAGAGATCTGATCTGACATTGGTATGATATGAACAGCACTATTCAAGAAAGGGAGGAAGTAAATATTTGCGAACATAAATTTTGCACCTAGAATTATGAAGATTATAATATAGTAAACAAAAAATATGAGCATTCCTGAGTATTCCTAGTGAAGGCACATGGATAGCCACTTAAATTGAACACAGAAATCATGAATCTGAATCATGGTCATATTTGTGGTGACCAAATATGTAATGGATGCACAAATTTGCATCCTCTCAAGTTTGTACAAACTGATTGGTAAAAGACTGCACATACTGAAAGAAAGTTTTCAGTACTCGATTTTGATGCTGAATATGTAAAAAAATAGGTAACTACTTAAATATTTTGACCGACTTATCCAACTTATGATTATAACTAAATGATTAGTATATAGCGTAACGTGTGAATCCCGTTACCTAATAATTCGTTATAATGTTCGGACAAAATAACCTTTGCATTTAGTATAGTCAATTGAAACTGTTAAAATTTTGAGTCATCCTGAACACATTGATCCATGGCATAGATACAATTTACGTATCAACACAACACTTTGTCAATGTCATAACGTCAAATTCTGTGACTTGGCTTTTCTGTCAAATGTAATTCAGCTAAGTTTTGTCTAAAATATTTAAAACTTTTAAAAATAGATAATGGGCATAGTTACGCCTCAATTTGGTCGGAAAACTTGAAAGACGGCACCGCCAAAATGCGTGCCGTATAAGTTTTTAATAATCGCAAGAGTTTACTATTTTATCAAAAATGTGATATTTTTTCATACACGTGTTCAACACCTATCTGAAAATATACTTGGGAAAGGGAAAAGGGGACGTTAAAGATCGCCTAGAACGAGAACCCCCAATTTTTCCGAACACGATCGGAGAGATATCCACGGACACCATCTGACACATGTCCAATTTTCCGAAGGCCTGGGATCTTCCCGTCGCGCAGGAAGGTTTGCTGATTCCCGGTATGAACTCATTTTTTTATGTGTCAATTTTGGTGAAGCAGTGTATGACTATGAACTTTGAACTCTCTTACTATAATTCTAGTTCGTAACCTATTATAAATGCGTCTCTAACTTAAAGACCAATATATACCATCCATCCAAGTCCACCTCTTCCATTTCATTTTGCTTTTCAGATCCTGAACTTATTTGGTTCCCTCCCTTTGCTATCTGGCTATATGGAGGGAGTCTGTGTGACGCTCCTGGGTGTGGCGCTCGTTACACATAAATAACACCTAGAATCCACCAGGTACCAAACCATCGTACCCGTCACTCAGACCATTTTTACCTTCCTTATATAAATACATTGACTCCTCGTCCATGCAAAATAACATAACTATTATTTTTTTATATTTGTATTATGAGGATGTCGCATTTGGCTAATGTATATTTTTAATACGTTTGGCACTTTTCATAATAAATATTTATAATACAATTTGGCTTCGCTTTCGTAAAAAAATATTTGTATTACATTTGGCTTAGCAAACAGTGACATGAAATTTATTGGGGTAATACATTTGTCGCTTTGCCTAAATAATTATTTTTCAATAAAATAGGTTCATTGATTACAACAGCGAATAACCGAACATGCGACTAGCCGCTGTGGTGACCAGACATTTTGAACATTACTAATTTTACTAAGCTTTAATGTGTGATTAAACAATATTCTCATTTTACTATATTGTTATTGTTTACTTGTGACCATTATCATGGCCTTCACTATGTACAATTTCTTACCAGTCAACCAGTATACTTATTATACTAATATTTCAAAACCATTATAAAATGGAAAAGCATGCACATTGCTGAAATTAAAATTAGCATGACAGTTTATAGTACAGTAAAGTATCTATTATGCCACTACAGTGTCACTGATTTAGAAATTTACCAGTGGCTTATAGAGCCACTAGTGAATTTCTAAATCAGTGACAAGCTTCTATTTTAATTTATAGAATTATTTGAATTTCAATGGACAAAACTTACTGATTTTTTTATCTTTCTCAATAGTTTTTTGTAAATCAACTGCTTCTTGTTCAGTTAATTCAGTTACAGTTGCAGGCTCAAAATCCTTGATTAATCTTTCTTGTTCTTTCTTTTGCTGAATGTCTTTAAATCTTTTTTCTGCTTCCTCTTTCTCTTTTTTGATTTTATCTGCCTCCTCTTTAGCTTTCTTGGAATATGTATAAAAAGTGTCTTTAACAACCTAAAAATGAAAATAATTACTTACAAAATTTGCAAAGCTATTATAATATAACCTAACCTACCAAGGGCTCTAGAAATATCAACTCTCAAAGAGTTAAAAATATATGTAGTGCAAGCAAAAAACACAGGCTAGTTAATAATATCAGATATACAGTCTATTTCTTTTTCCGTGTCTTTTTAGGTAAACAAAGTCCACTTGTTGTAAAAACACCAAAGTTTCACATCAATCATATACATTGAATTAAATATGATTAGATTATCGTATTCATTCATTGTAAACGGTTTGTTTGGCACTAAAAACTGTTTCTAATATATTATTTTATCATATTTAATTTACGAAAACTTATTAGAATACAAAATTTATTTCCACAGTTGAAAAATACCATGTGAACTTGACATGTCGAATATCCGATTGTCTATGAAATTGACAGACACATGCATTAATGAACGAATTTGAATGACTAATTGAATGATTTTTATCAAAGATAAATATTCCTAAACTACGACAAATAGGTTATAATAATATATAGAAAAATATACAAACTGTCTAAATGTTAAATACTGTCTTGTAGAATTTAAAATATCCCCTTTATAAAATCATTATTTTTCAAAGATTAACACTTTTAAAGTAATAATATAGTTTTTCAATCTCTTAAACAAGGATTTAAATATATAATCCTTGTTTAAGAGATTAATAATATAGGTATTTTGTGGTAACGTTATTGCTTGTAGCATGACAAAACGTTATTTTCAAGTATAAAATTAACCAAAAATGATACAGAATTTGTTACTGTTTAATAACGTTATTCATTACACTCTGTTTATACACTACGAATTAACATTATGCTATATGGTATTTTGATGTTGCCTTCTAGAGCTAGTTAGTTGCCTTCTAGTTCTAGAGCTAGACGCACCAATCACGAAACAGCATGAAATGCGGTGGACCAATCACAAAACAGTATCGGTATCATAACATTATTTAGCGTTAACAATTTCGTTCTATTATATGAGCAGCGATACATATTAGTGTTTAAAAATAATTTTGTAACTGAGGTATCGCTATAGTAATAACGTTAAGTATCATTAAATAAGTTCTGTTATCTGATAATGTTTTAAATCCTTGCTCTTAAATCTAAATAATTTTATAATAGTAAAGTAACCTGCTGTTAATAAAATAAAATCTTATTTTTATTAAAGGCAGGTTATTTAATCATTGTATACTACAATAATTCGATGATCTTTTAACGCAAAAAAACGTAAATATTGTTTTTTGTTAATAGTTATATTTAAATTCACTTGTCCCATAATATTATAAAATTAATTAAATTATTTAGGATGTATGTATCTAATGATACTCCTCCCATCCTGCGAAGATTCCTAGTTTTTATACTTATTTTTCTAAACAATTTTAGTAATAAATGAAAACCGATTATTGATTACGTGTCTTTATTTTCTAGAAAAAAGTGATTATTGTTTTATTAAATTGTTCTTCTATTTAAATTCATCTGTCTTATAATATTAAATAAATAATTTAATTATTTAGAATTATATACAAATCCACCATTTTGCTAGCAGTAACTATGACACTTACGATAACAGTAAAAATGACGCAACATTAACGAAGTTTGCATAATTTAAAATTTTGATGACACTTTAAATTAAGGTCTAAAAAGTGAAAGTAAAATTTACTCATTCCGTTTCCTTCTTTGTTGCGAGAATGTGGTTTCTGTGTTTTCGGCTCTTTTTCGTGGTTTTTTCGTGACTTTGGACTGTTTTTAGGATGTCGATCTCATTCTCAACTGTTTTACTTGGCTTGGGTTTAGTGGATTTCGATTTCTCTTGAGTGTACTGACGTCGGCACAAAAATTTGAAATCGCAGAAAGTTCGATGCCTTTAGTGACAAGGAAAAATTCTGTGATATCTACCAGCAGAAATATTTTAGTTTTTTTACAGCATGGTAACAAGTTTAGCTTAACTAAAAGAAAGACAAACAAACGCACTTTCGCATAACATACTAACTGCAGCCCGCAGCTCTCTGCGTTATAAAAAAATTTGATGAATCACGTAGGAACTCGGTTTACCGGGATAAAAAAAGCTTAATGCTATTCCAGATCATCATCTACCTGTGTGCCGAATTTCATTTAAATCCGATCAGAAATTATTTCGTGATTGAGTAATAAACATCCATCCAAACTTTCGTATTTATAACTAGCTGCAAAGTGCAGCTGCTGCATTATAATAGTTTTTGGTGAATCCCACACAGCAACCAATTTTTCCGGATTAAAAAGTGCTACAGTACCCGGCGATAAATATTGCACATCGACCTTTGGAAAGAGACAATCGGCTAATTTCGGCTTCGTAGAGCGTTATCTCTGTCGCACAAAATACAAACAGTCCGGTACCTATTAGGAGCTGTTAAAACAAGTATGATTTGCTTCTTTTGATATTTTTATTCTTTGTATAAAATACACTAATTTTTCTATAAGTGATGGCTTTAGGTTGGGGTAAAATAAAATAAAAAAACATTTTTACATTATGTTTACGTATTTAATTATTTTGGAACATTACAGCTTTAGTGTACATAATAAACACCATTATACCTATTGCTAAAATGAGACATTGCAATAAAAATAATAATAATTCTAATTCTCAATTACTTCCATTTCACTATCTGTGCTCTCAAAGAGGTCAATATCACTGTCACTATCAGCCGTATTTATTACTAATCTATCAGTGTAATTGTCTAAACTGTGTTGAATGCTTCTATATTCATTCTCACATTTGATTGCATGATCGCAAACCTTTTTCCACTCTTCAGCGCCGATCATGTTTACTTTTTCAGTCAATAATGTTTTTACTGTAGTTAAGTTCATACCCACATTTCTAGAGGCTACATAGCCTTTCAGTTGAGACCATATATTTTCAATTGGATTAAAATCCGGATGATATGGTGGCAATCGCAACACAGTGTGCCCATGTTCGGCAAGTATTTTGTCCACAGAAAACTCTGTATACCTCTCCTTGTGCTGACATATAATAGCGTAAATCTGGGTTTTTGTTAATTTTGGATCAACCGGAATTTCATGTCTGTTTAACCAGTTGATCATTTCCCGTTTAATGGTGTTTGAGTTGGGGGGTCTCTCAACATACTTGTTGTGATAGGGTGCGTTGTCGATAACTAGAACAGAATCACTGGGTATATTTGGGATTAATTGGTTAACCAGCCATTTCTCATAGTTATCGTTATTCATTTCATTGTGATAGTCACCTGTAGTGTCCGTGGATTTATACGTTAAAAAAGCACCGGGTACAAAGCCTTTTTCATTTCCCGCATGAACTATTATCAAACGTTGACCTTTTGAAATTGGCTTTTTTACTCCTTTTTTCTTATCGTCACTCCAAGATTTCCCTTTAGTGTGGGATGCATGTATATATGACTCATCCATGTAGACGATATTTTTTCCTGTTTCGCGAAATTTGCGTATTTTATCAAGGTATTCCATTCGTTTGAGACTAACGTCGTGCTTTTCCATTAGAATTTTTCGATTATCTTCCATTTTAGTGAACTGAAATCCCATGTCATGAAGTATTTTTCTCAATGTTTTTTCAGACCCATTGTAATTAATAGCTTCAGATAACTTAGCTTTTAATGATTTTATTGTTTGCAGTTCATTAAATCGTAAGTGAAAATCATACACCATTCTTCGAACAACATCGTAATCAAAATCGTCCATATCCAAACGAAATTGCTTTTTTGGTCTCCCTTTTTTTGGAGTGCTGAACTTAATTTCAGTCGAATGTGTTTCAGTACTGACTTCGTTTAATATATTGTTCAAAGTTCTTCTTGAAATTCCAGTGGCATTTGCAACTTGCTCTTGAATCTTCTTAAAATAACAACTTACATTTTCATCTACTTTTTTTTTAAATCTATCAGCTTCGCTTACAAAGTATTTATAAACATTGTAGATAATTTCACGCGACTGACCTCGTAAAGGTTTCCCTCTTTTTCCGAAAGATGCCATATTACAACTTTAAATTATTTAAATTTGTGGGTGTTATCAACTCTAAATATATATTTTTTTCGGGACACGACTGCACTCTATCGTACTTGAACAACGACTGACTAAACGTCACATAGGTAGTGTGGGACAGAGATAACGCTTTACGAAGCCGAAATTATCCGATTGTCTCTTTCCAAAGTTCGATGTGCAATATTTATCGCCGGGTACTGTAATTCAGGTTATCATCTATATGTGTGCCAAATTTCATTCAAATCCGTTCAGTAGTTTTTGCGTGATTGAGTAACGTCCATTCAAACTTTCGCATGTGTAATATTATAAATTATAATATGGAATATGGATAACATTAATATAGGTAGATTAAAGATTATAAAAATTATAATACTTTGTAATAATATAACAAAATGGATGGACAGTCGTTACAATAAATATCATTCATTCAATTTAGTTCGTCATACTTGTTCAATAGATCTTTTGATTTTTCACAACCATATTAATTGTCTATGACTAATTTAAGTCACTGGTCCGCCATTATTGTTTACTAAAATAGACACGTAAAAAGAAATAGACTGTACATTGAACTGTCAGCCTGGATGCTAAGAAGTCACTAATAATTATTGCTTTTTGACACAAAAAGAGACAGTTACTGATATATGACTATTGCACTTTTAAAAATTTTGATAAGAAATGTAGAATACAATATATAGTAGAAATAAGAGTACAAGTAGTAAGAGTGGCGAAGTCTAATGTGTTTTGGGTTTAATAAAGATAACACTATAGTGTTATCTTTATTAAACCAACGTAATAGTTGAAAGAAGACATCACTACAGTATGATACTTTTTAATGTCTACTATTTGAGTTAGTACATAAGATTGCGTATTATGAGACTTCCGAGCGAAGCCGGGTTTTCATCTAGTACGGATATAAAATTGAGTGTTTTTTTATATCATAAGATAGCAAACAAGCAGATGGGTCTCCTGATGGAAAGAGTCAACCATCGCCTATAGACACCAAAGATTTAATGATGCGTTGCTATCTTGTGGCGAGGTCTAATGCCCCATGCATAAGTTTACCGGCTACCTTACCCTCCAAACCGGAACACGACAGCGACAAGCACTGATGCTATTGCGGCAGGAATAGGTAAGGCGGTGGTACCAGACCCGGGCAAGACAATGCAGAAATCTACCACCTAATAGCCACAAAGGTAGTGACTCGATAGCCAACCAATCGCCTTTTACGACCTGCCTGGCAGAACGGCTGTTGGCCTATTCTTCAAAGGAGGCCGGGACCAACACGGCGAAGTTTTTTATTATATAACCAACAAATTTATGTAATTTTTGACAGTAATAGTAAGAAGCGTTTGCTCATATACGCGGCGACACATCTCTTTCCCAATAGCGTGTCTATTAGTATTCATGTGGTCTGTGGACTGGGCAGGTATTATAACTTCTAATTAAGGCTGAATGCAAATATGATAATAAAAAAAATTATAACATTCCATGAGTTACAGAATTTATATTCTTACCTTTTCCCAATCTCCTTCTTTGCCACCAGTGAAAAAATCTGTTTTTCTTGCCAAGAAACTCACAATGGTACCGAGTAACTGTAATATAAATTTAAATAAATAAGAATATTTTAAATATACAATGGATGATACATATAGGGGATCAATAGGAAACTATCTCAGCTATTAATAGGATATTGCTGATCAACATCTGTCATGTGTTAATTTCCATCATTACATTCCACTTGTCAAACGAGAGCTCATTTGAAATTATCATCCTAATTAAAGGAGTGAGGGTGGACGATACTACCCCTGTACCACTTTCCCACGAAAACTTATGATTACTGAGATATACATAGTCATAATTTTGCGGTTAAGTCACATCTGGACAATCTATCAGGGAATATCTGGATTTTCTATCAGGGACTGCATTAAAAATCGAAATTTGGGGTTGAGGGAGGAGGTTTAATGTCTACTACTCTCACCAGTACCATCCCCCACCACGAAAAACGTTTATAAAAAAAGTTATAGCCCAAAAACAAACCAAACCTCAAAATTATTTACTATTTTATCTAATTAGAAATCCTAATCGCTTGTCTTATTTTAAATATTAACAAAATTATTACATTACCTACTTAGCACTTCATAATTTTTTTTTAATATAGATCATAAAAATTTTTGCTAAATTTTTTCATTTCTATTCATAGCACATTTTTTCATTTCATAATTGCAATAAAGTACTACCTATTCCTGTAACAAGTTGGGTAGGAGCTAGAAGTGTGTAACTCTGGAGGTACTGAATTGAAAGTACGGATTCCAGGGCTGGATGCTATAAGCTTATTTATTCATTCAAATCCTTATCCTCTCCGTGGAATTATTTATTATATTTTTTTTATTGATAGGGGAGCGCTTGACCATGATCTTGCCTGATGGTAAGCTAAGATGCGGCCTAAAATGGAACGCGTTTGTCTAGAAGGTACCTGTTCATTCTTCTCTTAGATTCCTAGATTGTACTGGTCAGGGATCACATACTCAGGAAGCATGTTCCAGTCCCTTGTGGTTTGAATGAAGAATGTCATGAATATACAAGGAAACATTCATTTAAAGGTACGATCATAGAATATGACGAGCTGCAATAAAAAAAAGTGAGCTAAAGGAATAAAAGAAATAAATAAGGTGAAATGTTTTCATGCCTAGAGCTGGAATAAGTGAATAAATAAAACCGAGGATTAAAGATTACCCAACAATAGTAGGAGCATTTAAGCAGAGCCCCAAAGGGCTCTGAATGCAGGCTCCTAATTCTGGGTATGGGATCTTAAGAGAACATAATTAAGCTATTTCAACTGTGGTGTTGGGTGGATTTATTTCTCTGTGGCAGGGAGCCTGGCTTCCAATCTCCCAGTATTAAGTGGCTCCACCCACCCTAGACTAGAAGTAGCTATTTACATGTTTCTACTATATATCTTTAATTTTACTATATAATATTCTTTAAAAACACCGGTACACAAAAAAAAAAGATGTCTGTGCACCGGGCGCCACCTATCTACGGGCATGTTTTTCGACCCGCTGAACACGAATTTCAAGTCACTTTAGGCCGTCCGGTCTTCAAATTCGAGTAAATTGCAAAAAACCCCAAAAAAATAGCGAAAATTCAATGTTTTGGTAAGAAAAAAATTTTTGAAATCTAATCCAAGCATATTTTTCATGTATTTTGATCTGTTAAATACTAATTTCGATCGTACTTTAATCATAAACCGTTTTAAATCTAATATCTCTAATCTAAATAAAAATTAACAATAAACTAATCTAAATAAATAACAATAAACAGAGTGTAATGAATAACGTTATTAAACAGTAACAAATTCTGTATCATTTTTGGTTAATTTTATACTTGAAAATAACGTTTTGTCATGCTACAAGCAATAACGTTACCACAAAATACCTATATTATTAATCTCTTAAACAAGGATTATATATTTAAATCCTTGTTTAAGAGATGGAAAAGAGGTAGACAAAATAGACTTATTTTTTATAATCATCTCATAAAAAATAATGCAAAATAATTTAAGAACAATATTTTAAGTGTTATTAAGTATTTGCATATATTTTGAGATTAGTTTAGGCTAGTTTTTGGACTATAGCTTTTTTATAAATATTTCCGTAGGTGGGAAGTATTACTGAGGAGAAGGGACTAGACCCTGATCCTTCCCTTCCGTCAACTCCGAATTTGTGCGGCTCGTTTCTAATATAACCCCAAATAAACTACAATGCACATCTCGGAGTGAGGGGGGGTGTCATTTAAAAGGGTCCAGCATCCACTATAAAAAGCAACCCTAAACAACCCCAAATTCGAGATGCGAATTCTAAATGCCAACTTGATATTATTCATAATACTTTTATATTCTACACTTAATTTAAAAACATACCTCTTTAACACCACCTTCATGTTGTTGTGCCATAGCTAACAACATTGAATCAAAACGTTCGGGATCTTGAGCCATTTTATCAACAATTTTAAGTTACTTAAACGTAGCAAAATGTTTATCACCCACTTGGTCAAACCAGCTGAAATAATAAAACGAAAATAAAGCAATGGTGGCTAGATTTACCAGAAAAAAGGCCCAGCTGACACCGGTAGAAATCAAATCGGTTAAATGTTATATATGCCTTGACTTTAAAACGTCTAATATAAATGAAAAAATACTTCGAAGCACTCAAACTTTTCTTAAAAAAACAATTAAAATGCTCTGGAAATATCTAGAAAACTCAACTTACACTGTTAACACTTTTGTTTTGCTTAAATCAATGTGAAAATTGAAAATGTGAAAATTTGATTGAACTCATTAATGTCAAACCTCATGTCAAACGCAAAATATGACAAATGACACTGGTGACTGGATCTGTTCAGCGAAACTTAGATATTCAGAAACCTGACTGGATAGTCAGAATTCTTCTGAGCTAAGATTTCGGCGGGGACACTTTACAAATACTTCGGAACATTCCAATGCCGCAATTTTATTTAGTATGTCTAGCACTCTGAATTAGGAAACATATGGAACTGCCATATGGCATTATTATTATTTAAATTGATTATTAATTTAAATTATTAATTATGGCATATTATTACCTTTGACAAGAGAAAGATAAGGACTTGGCCACAAAACAATATAACTAACTTGGCCTTTGAGTATATACCTCCAGAGAGAGTTTTCCTAACCCCCCGTTTACACCAAGGTATAATACATGTATTTGACAAGTTTTATGCAATGTTTTCGTTTATTGTTCACATTGGAATACATTTACAAAACTTGTATAAAACTTGTTGTATACAAAACTTGTATGAAACTTGTTGTGCACAAAACTTGTATGAAACTTGTCGTATACAAAACTTGTATAAAACACATAGACAAAACTTGTATAAAACATGTAGACAAAATTTGTATGAAACTTGTTGTAGGTAGGTAAATTATTTGTGAACTTCTAGTTGCCTGCCTCTTGTTCATGATCTCACATAATATACTTATTTTAGTTCTTTTACAATTGGAACATATCAATCGGCCATTCTGTAGTTTTATTAAGTCCTGGGTGCCCAATTAACTGCTGTTTAACACAACATTCACAATGGAAAGTGAAGATACTGAGGAATTTTTTGTTCATGGGTGCGGTGTAATCTGTATTATACAATAAAAGTACATGCATATCTTCATGCTAGATGCCTTATGGGGTAGGCAGAGAGAACCGAGTGCTATTCATCATGATCCTTGCAGGCTAGTCTCGCTTCCTCCACATTCATTACTCTCTTCATATACACACGCCGGTTGCGGAAACTCTTGACTCCTTCGGACAGTACTAGAACTGATCTTATCATAATATGTCAGTCTTGGCTCTACCCAGTACCTACATCCTTCCACATTCGCGTTGTATAGTATCTGCTTTGTTAACCTTCCGTCTACCATTATTTCTACATATCCGAACCAACGGAAAATGCCCTTTCTCATCTTTACACCGAGACTTTCTTTCAAGCCTAACTTCTCTCTCATTTTCGCTTTACGAACCCGGTCCGCGAGGGTCACGCCACATATTCTTCGCCAGCGATCTTACCCAACTCTCACACAATAATAGAGTTGGGATAAGCATATAATTATGCAGGGCTAGACGGCACCCTGACTTAAAACTGTGCTTTTAAGTAATCTCCCTAACGTTCCATTCGCTCTGTTCCCTGCACACACTCTTCTTTCAACATCACCGATGTACCTTCCACACCTGCTAAAAGCACATCCAAGATATACACAGTCATCTCCACTTGTTCCAGCACTACATCATCGACCAAAACTCTTATATCCGTTCTGGTTGCTTCTCTTTCAAATACTAGAACTTTAGTTTTCTTCGCATTCAAAAAATAAAATTCAAAATAATAAACATATTACAATAATAAAAAGATTACAAAATAATTAACATAATATTACGAAATGATACAAATTTAGGAAAAATGCAATTAGATGGGTACTAAAGGATGAAAGGAGCGGTATGTTTAGTAAAAGTATAAAACATTATCCATCAAGCATGGATAAAGTATAAAACATGTTTGCAACTAGTTGTATACAGAAATTTCAATAAAATTAACAATACTTGTATAAAACACGACAGGTCTTCGTAGATGAGAACGCTGTCAATGTATCCGACAAATCAAAAACATGTCTTAGACACAAGTGTAAACGCGAGTGTGTTTTATACTTGTATAAAGACTTGTTGGCTACACAGTGTGAACGCAAATATGTTTGAGACAGTTGCAATACATGTATAAAACAAATAATTATGTTTTGACAAGTATTCTATAAGTTGTGTATAAAACAAGTATAAAACATGTTTTTTGGTGTAAACGAGGGGTAAGTAAATGACCATAGACTAATATTGTAAGTATATATTATAATAGATGACTGAATCTAGTACTTTTCTTGAACCCTTATTACTAAAACGCCACCAACGGCAATTTACATGAAACTACCTTCTTTACCTGAAAGCTCGTTGGTGCCTACTTATCCCTCTATTTTTTTAAATTAAAATTAACAAAACATTTTAAACTATCCAAATTATGACGTTTAAAATGTTTCAATTATTTCATAATTTGAAATAAAACAACTTAGTCATCCAAAATGTTTATATTTGTTTACTACAGTTTGTTTTTAACGAATTGTATACTTTTTAACGTCGACACTATCACTTTCACTTATATTTGTAGTTCACACTTTATTATTAATACACTTAACCGGTTTCGCAATTTACAGCACCATTAGGGATGTTTTACTTGATTAACAAAACAATAACAATAATTTCAATTGACTAAATACATTGATATATAAAAACCCAAGATACACAATCAGTGTCTCAAAAACGTCCTCTAAGAATGAGTGCACAATTTAAAATTGTGCACTCACTTCAAATAGAAGCCCGTCGCTCACGTCACTGCCCGCGCGTCAAAAGTACAGAATTGTTCTCTGATAAATTGTAAAATACAACATCATGAACGTTAAAAAAATATAAGATATTGTATTTTCGGTAAGTATAAGAGTTTATCGATTTATTTTTGTCGTTTATATTACAAAATATAGGGTGTAATGTAAGATTTTCATTTTATTTGTCTTAAAAATGTACTCGACGCTCCAAATATAATACGACAAAATTTCCATGGTCACTTTTTCAGTAAAAGGACACAACCTCCTTTTAATTTAGTCGAATAATACAAATTGATCCTGTTTATTTTTTTTTTATTTTATTATTAGTGGAGTCGATTTTTTTTTTCATTAATAAGTAAATTTTTAATAAGATAATTTTTTTTCAAAGAAACAAACAACATATATTATAGTACAAAAATATTTATTTACATAAATATTCATATCTTGTTTTTTTATAATTAATACGTATTTTTTTCGTATTAATTTTTAAATAATTTATTTCTTTTTCAATTTTACAGCATGTTAAATTTTTTTAAAAATATTTTTTAGAATATTTCACATTCACATCATATGATTTTTTTGAGATCATAGATATCAACACTAAAATTTACGAAAATAAATAAAAATAGGTACCGTCATACCCAAAGCGCTGATATCATTAAGTTAGTCATTAACGAAATATATGTTTTATTAATTGATATTGACGATTTTTTGACAAAATTATTATCTAAACTGTTAGATCTTGAACTAATCTTGATTAAAAATAAAGTTTACTTGTTGATTAATACGCCAAAACACTTTTAAATTAACCTGTATCATAAAGTGCAACCAACACGTAACACACAGCACGAATCAAAATGGCGAACTATGTTCTTTTATTTTTCCCCAAAAGCGTATTTGAAAAAATAATGCCAATTGGATGTTATTCATTGACATGTATAATATTACCACTGGACAGGTTATCCCATACAAATGATGGCAGCATATTTAAGTCACTTTATGTCACCTTATTTCCTTCGCATATTAATTCAGTTTATTTTTGTAGATTTCCAGTAGATTCAACGCTTAGAAATATATGGCTTTACAATATGAAAGCAGAAGTAAAAAAGTTCACTTTGCTCTACACTCTTTGAAACATTTACAAAATTATTTGCCTTTTAAAACAAAGATATCACTAATGCAGAGCCTCATACTACCTATCATCGATTATGCGGATGCTTGTTTTATTGATGCTACTGAAGAATTGGTAAACAAATTAGAGAGGCTGCAGAATCTCTGTATTCGATTTATTTTTGGTTTACGGAAGTATGACCATGTCTCTAGCTTTAGAGCTCAACTTAAATGACTTCCTATACGGCTGCGTAGGAACACTCATACTCTTTGTCTACTTTTTAACATCCTGTTTAATCCTAATGCACCAAGCTATCTGCGTGATGGGTTTTCTTTCTTGCATTCACCTGGCTCACTTTGTAGATCAAGTGTTACTGCCATTTTAAAATGTCCCCCACACAATTCAAAATTTTTATCAAATTCTTTCCATGTTCAAGCTATCAGGTTATGGAACTCACTACCGCCCAAGATTTGTGAGTCAATCTCTTCCATTTTTCAAAAAGAGTCTAAGTCGATTGTTGTTCATTTTTAAATATGATGTGGCTAAATTTAATGTATCAAGACTGTTATATTCATATGTATCTGGTTTTATGATTATTGTACACTATTTTAACATTTCGATAATTACTGTGAACTTACTCTTATTCGGGTCAGCTGGAAGAAATCTCTTTTATTGGGGATAAGCTCGCCCATTGTACAGTTTGTTTTTAATATGTCTCTATGTATTACTTCTCTTTTAATTGTGTACAATAAAGCATTAAATAAATAAATAAATAAAAATAAATGCTAGTTCCCTTCGGGGATCAACCCGAGCCCCATCGATTGCGTAGTCAGGATCACTAACCACTCCACCAACGCGCGGGGCGGTCTAGGTGGTGGAGTTCTGCAACATCTTGCCCGAGCTGCCACAAAAGAGCTGTCTACTGATGCATGCCGCAAAAGCGTCAATGCTTTTTACTTTCGTATTTCCCCGTGTTGGTCCCGGGCTCCTTTAAAGAATAGGTCAACTGCTGTTCTGCCAAGCTGCTCGTAAAAGGCGACCGATTGGCTATACGAGTCACTAACGTCGTGGCTACTAGGTGGTAGAGTTCTGCAAGTGCATTGTCTCGTCCGGGTCTGGTAACACCGCCTTACCTATTTCTGCCGCAATAGCGTCAGTGCTTGTCACTGTCGTATTCCGGTTCGCAGGGTAAGGTAGCCGGAAACTTATGCATGTGGCATAAGACCTCGCCACAAGATAGCAACGCACCATTCACACCTTTGGTGTCTATAGGCGATGGTTTACTCGTTCCATCAGAAGACCCATCTGCTTGTTTGCTATCTTATAATATAAAAAAATACAGTTTTGGGGGTAAGGTATCCGGCGTTACCATCCTACCTTATCACATGGATAACGTCGCCCTAGAAACATATTTTGTGTCTATAGACGATGGTTGTTCTTTCCTTTAGGAGTGCAACAAAAGTTAAGAACAAGCAAATAGCTTGTTTATTTATCAGTAATTTAAATTTTGCTAGATTTTATTTTATTTTAGGTATTTAGATAGAACATTATACATATATCTACACGTTATTGCACCATTTTATTATGATTTACCAGGATGTACTTATATAAAATATGTTTCCCATGTTTTTGGAAAATTACCCCAGTAATAAATCAGCAGTACTGATTAATAGGACTAAAAATCAATTTTTTCATATTTAAATGTAATTGTAGAACAAAAGTTGCTCATGAAACGTGTTCTAGCTATTATTATAAGAATTTTCAAGATATTTGCGACAAAATTTTGTCATTACAAACCGGCATATTTTATAATTTTCATTCAGCTCGTTCTCCTATGATTGTTAAAATGACACTTATGATGACACTATTTGACGTATGGTATCACCCAAGTCTACCAAATTTAGTCATTGACCTTATATTATTCATATTTCTATGAATTTAGTAGACATTTTTTATCGCCCAATTATCAATCTGGACGTGTAGTATACCAGTGTTCTAATTTCAAATCATTTAAGAAAATTAACGTCACCTTAAACAGCTTGCGGTTTTGGCCGCAAGGTGTTTAAGGTTATTTACTAAAATACGCTGTCAATGTAGATAAGTTAAAATTTAATGTCAAATAACCCTTTGATTACAAAATCTTAAATTGATTTTAGCATTTATTTGTATCTATCTATATAATAATATAAAAAATCAATTGCTCTTCGTTAGTCTCGCTAAAATTCGAGAACAGCTGAACCGATTTGGCCAATTTTGGTTTTGAATTAATTGTTGAAGTCCAAGGAAGGTTTAAAAGGTGAGAAAATATAGAAAAAAAAATAAGAGTACCTAGTTAAAAAGGCAAAACAACGTTTGCCGAGTCAGCTAGTTTTTCTATAATTTAAGTGTGTACCATAAATCTAAAATAAAAACTAATTGTTAAAACATGTAATTGCTCAACTGCAATTAATTTATCAATTTTTATGTAGACAGTAAACAGCTGTTCTTAAGTCCACCATTGTTAGGGACGAAACGACACGGTTTTCCCTTGGTTATTTCCATAGATATATTACACGTCTAGATTGATAATTGGGCGATAAAAAGTGTCCCATTAAAAGTCTACTAAATTTGGTAGACTTGGGTGATACGTCAGATAGTGTCATTTTAACAATCATAGGAGAACGAGCTTAAGGAAAATCATAAAATATGCCGGTTTGTAATGACAAGATGTTGTCGCAATTATCTTGAAAATTCTTATAATAATAGCTAGAACACGTTTCATGGGCAATTTTTGTTCTACAATTACAATTATATGTATATGAAAAAATTGAGTTTTTAGCCCGATGAATCAGTACTGCCGTTTTATTAATGGGCTAATTTTTCAAAAAAATGGGAAACAGATTTCATATAAGTCCGTCGTGGTAAACCTTAATAAAATTGTATAATAACATGTAGATAGATATAATATGTATAATATTCTATCTAAATACATGAAATAAAAAGACTATTAAATTTAAATTATTGATAAATAAACAAGCAGATAGCACTCCTAAAGGAAAGAAACAACCATAGTCTATAGACAGAAAATATATTTCTAGTGCGACGTTATCCTTGTGATGGGCTGGGATGGTATTGCTGGATAC
Source organism: Apodemia mormo (assembly GCA_036924255.1). Lineage (NCBI taxonomy): Eukaryota > Metazoa > Arthropoda > Insecta > Lepidoptera > Riodinidae > Apodemia > Apodemia mormo. The sequence continues at coordinate 23,129,526 of JAUPFN010000007.1, read as the reverse complement.
CTTATCCTCAAAACTGCAATACGAAAGTAAAAAGCATTGACACTTTTGCGGCATGAATCAGTAGACAGCTCTTTTGTGTCAGCTCAGGTGAGACGTTGCAGAAATCTACCAACTAGTAATCTCAATGTTATTAACATGTTGAGCCCGTTGTTCGCCTTTTAAGAATTGCCTGGCAAAACTTATACTGTATATTCTTCAAAGACGGGGTGAGGGGGGACGGATTAACATACTCGTGCCTCGAAGTAGCATATATATTTCTCTAAATATATACACATATATATTTGCGGATGTCACTTCAATTTTATTTATAGTGAAATGAAGAGGTGGTAAGTATGACGAAGTGAATAATGCAATTTCAAATGTAGTGCACTGGTTTGGCACAAATGCATTTTATTAAATGACAACAAAATCAAGAGAATTAAATTCTCGTTGCCTCATTTAAGGCACGTAAATAGCAATGTAAAACTAAATAGAAATAATCTGAGTCTACTACGTACCACGTTTTTGTCTCACCTGGGTCTGGTACCACCGCCTTACCTATTTCTGCCGCAAAAGGTAGCCAGTAAACTTATGCATGTGGCATTTCAAACCTCGTCACAAGATAGCAACAACAAATTAACATCTTTGGTGTCTATAGGCGATGGGTGATTCTTTCCATCAGGTATTTTCTTGTATGACAACTCACCATTGTTCTTTGCGTGTAATTATATATATAAAATCAATTGCTGTTCGTTAGTCTCGCTAAAACTCGAGAACGGCTGAACCGATTTGGCTAATGTTGGTTTTGAATTAATTATTGAAGTCCAGGAAAGGTTTAAAAGGTGAGAAAATATAGAAAAAAATAAGAGTAGTTAAAAAGACATAACAACGTTTGCCGGGTCAGCTAGTAAATAATAAATAAATAAATATTCAGGAGAAAAATTACACTTAATGATCGAACCCTAAAGTAAGCAAGATATTTGCTTTTGTTATGGATGTTAGTCAACGATACTAATACATAGAAATACGTATATAAATACTAGAATATATTTAATAAACATCCAAACCCGGAAATACAAACATTTATGCTCATCACACAAATGCTTGTCCCTGTCGGGGATCAAACTTGAGCCCGTCGATTGTGTAGTCAGACCGCTAACCTCTCGACCACCGGGGCGGTCAAAAATGCCACAATATCAGAGAGAAATCTGTCGCTCTGCTGCAGTTACGCGTGTAATGATAATACGGTTTAACAATTTTTAACATTGATAATAATCGAGTAGTGTTTCCCATGTTACCTTGTTAGTATAAAATACGGTTTCTTATTTCTGCATCTGGCAGCCCTGGTAGGAAAGTGAAAGAAGATTGTGTCATTGGAGGTCATGCACTTTATTTTTGTTCACGTTAGATCATTTTGTTTGATATAAAAATATTATTTATTTGAATAAAATAGTAAATAATGTAACGGTTTGTGAAACACTCATGTTATTTTTGAGTTTTATATGTAAAAATAACCTAATTTTCTTACAAGTAATGTGTTATAACAGTGCTAGAATTACATAGCGAATGTAATTTTTAATCACTGATTTTTAAAACGAAAACATAGTAATGGCAGACCAGTTTTGCTTACGTTGGAATAATTTCCAAACTAACATAGTAAGTGCCTTGGATTCGTTAAAGTGTTCGGAAGATTTAGTGGATGTTACACTTACTTGTGAAGGCAGAAACATCAAGGCCCATAAAGTAATACTGTCAGCTTGCAGTCCGTACTTCAGGAATGTATTCAAGGTGAATGACTTAGGATATTATAACCTTCAAACGTATCATGACTGTAGTTAACAACTATCATTGCTATAATATATTGCACCTAGTTTATAATCCATGCTTTTCTTGCAGGAGAACCCTTGTCAGCATCCTGTTATAATTTTAAAAGATGTGCTTGCTGATGATATCCTTAGCTTGTTATCTTATATGTATCAGGGTGAAGTTTTTATAGAAGAAAGTAAACTATCATCATTTTTACACACAGCAGCATTACTTCAAGTGAAGGGCTTAACTGGTGTTACGCAAAATGTAAGTAAAAAATATCTATTTATTGTGGTTATCGTTGCTAAGATGTATTGTATCTAGTCTACTTCTGCAACAGTCTGAGATAACTTTTTATGAGATGTTTGTAAAAAGTCTATTTTGTCTTACTTAAAATCATTCAGGCTCCTTTGAAGAATAGGCCACCTGCAGATCTACCAGGCAGGTCATAAAAGGCAACCGATTGACTATATGAGTCACTACCATCGTGGCTACTAGGTGGTAGAGTTCTGCATTGTCTCACATGGGTCAGGTACCACTGTCTTATATATTCCTGCCGCAATAGTATCAGTGCTAGTCACTGTCGTGTTCTGGTTTGGAGGCTAAGGTTGTTTTCCATCCTGGCCAAATTCAAGGACGTAATTATGCTAATGATTCTTGACCCGAATCAACAATAAAATAGGTAGGTAATTTTTTTATTTATTTTTCTTATTTATGGAAATCCGTAAGTGTGAACCAACCGTATTTTATTTCCGCACGTCTTGTATTATTAAAAAATATAATATAGTGGATTAATTATAGTGTGGCAAAGGAACTACAAAATTATCAGTTCAGAGCACCACTTGTAATATGAAAATAAAGTTATATGAGTGGACCATACATATCTTGTATATAAATTAAAAGGTGTAGGAAAGAATCATTAAGATAGGGAAATATATGCTTAATTTAAATATAGTAAGGTTATACTTACAAAAGAAAGACTGATGTGCCGCAAGGTGTAAGAGCACAGCACAAGTCATTAAGACAGGAAATTTGTAATTAGGCACCTCCCACCATATTCACATCAGCTTACGGTTGCACACAGGATAGCCAAACAGCAAGTATTGAAGCCTTTAATCTCAAGGGAGGGCAAGGTATCACTTAACAGATAAGGAGAAGGAAAAAAATAGCTAGTGGGATGGGTGGCATGTGAATTTTTTTTACAACCTCAGTGACTACATAGCAACTTATATTTTTAGCATAGCAACTTTTATGATTAGTGATTGATAATACCCATTCATATTGACTTCAGGGAATACATTAATTAATACTTAAATAAGAAGAATGTAACATTTTTGGTTTGTAAACTCTTAACTAAGTCATTACAATAAAGGTGAATCTTCAAATTAATTTAAATATTTTAATAACAAATATTATCTTACGTCCTCTGGACATTAATTTGAAATTTACATGATGGCATTGATTGCACTTCTGCTGTCACAACACTTGATGCAAAGATTTGTTAAACCACCACTTATAAGTTCACAGGTATATGCAACATACCTTGGCATGCACTCTAAATACTGTCGATTGTTCGAGAAGTTTGTTTTCGTTTGGTTTAAGTATAGGTTTTGTTAGTTAGACTTTTTTAAAATGGCTTAAGAATGTTAATGGAGAAGTTGAAGAATGTACTGCCATCCCTATTGTTGGTGCCGGTGCATGTTTGTTTCGTGCTCTCTCTTATTTAATGTACGGAACACAAGATAGAGCAATGGAGGTGCGTTCAGAAATTGTCAGATATGTGGATAATGATTGGAGCAAGTTTTCAATTATGACCCATGACAGGAATGGTGATAACTACTTAACACCTGACGAATATTTTGCTTATATGATGAAAAATGCTACTTATGGTGGATTTTGTGAGTTAATAGCAGCAGGATTAATATTCCAATTTAAGTTTGAAGTTTATAGAAACGGTCTCATATATATGGACTCTGGTTCTAACGACTATCCAGTAAGGCGGTTTAGGATTTAGCCAAGATTTATCCAGTGAGCATTTTGATGCCTATCTTCCCATAGCAGCTCAGAAAATTACTCGGTGTCTTATGGAGGAAGCTGTAGAAGAACATGATTTTGGAATTGATACACCTTCGCAGATTAAAGTTGATAAGAAACAGAAGACGTGGAGAAAGTGTTCAAAAATTATTAATAAGAAATAAAATTTGACTGCGCCGTTGGTTGAGTGGTTAGCGACCCTGACTACGCAATCTACACGGCATATGTGTGATGAGCATTTAAATAAGTGTGTTTCTGGGTTTGGGTGTTTATTAAATATATTCTAGTATTTATATATGTATTTCTATGTATTAGTATTGTTGACCTAACACTCATAACATAAGCAAATAATTTGCTTCCTTTGGGGTTACATCAGTAAGTTTAATTTGTTCCATAAATATTTATTTATTTTATTTATTAACCTAAATGCACAAGTACATGACTTCATTAAGAGTTTACAAAGCAAGAATGTTACATGAGTTGTATTAACATTCTTCTCAATTATTAATTTATGTACTCCCTCTAGTCAATTTGTATTCACAGGGTTTTTTTGTGAGATATGAACAGGTATTGATTATTTTGTTAACAAACACTAATTATAAAAGTTAGGTTCCTATTACTGCTTTTTTAAGTTGCTATGTTGTCACTTGGGTTTTAAAAGAAATATACACACCAATCCATCCGACCAGCAATTACTTTTTTTTTAGTATCGATAGGGAATGCTTGAACACAATCTAGCCTGATGGTGAGCTGAGACGCGGCCTAAGATGGAATGCGATTCCTTAGAAGGTACCTGTATCCCTCTTCTGTTGAAGATCCCCAGATTTTACTTGTCAGGAAACACAGACTCAGGAAGCATGTTCCAGTCCTTTGCGGTTCGGATGAAGAATGTTGAGTCGTGATGTGGGCAATTCTGTGATCTGGCCACGACATTTTTTTTATAGAAGAGGGGGCAAACGAGCAAGAGGTGCACCTGATGGTAAGTGATCACCGCCGCCCATGGACATCTGCAATACCAGAGGTCTTGCAGTTGCGTTGCCGGCCTTTTAAGAATGAGTAAGCTCTTTTCTTGAAGGTCCCTATGTCGTATCCGTTCGGAAATACCCCTGCCGGTAATTGATTCCACAACAGAGTAGTGCGAGGCAAGAAGTGTCGGGAGAAACGCACAGTTGTGGATTTCCAGACATCGAGATGGTGAGGATGGAACTTAAAATTTTGACGCGATGGTGGAATTAGGCGGTAGGAATTATTCCAAACAACTCGTCGGAACACTCCCCATGATAAAGACGATAGAAGACGCAGAGTGAACCTACATCTCTGCGTAATGGCAAAGAGTCAAGCTGTTCCGAAATAGCCTGGTCGTCAACGATTCGAACCGCTCTACGCTGTATGCGATCAAGAGTAAGAAGCTGGTATTGGGGAGCTCCGGCCCAGAGATGAGAACAGTACTCCATGTGAGGCCGAACCTTATAAAGTTGAAGGCGATGGGCCGGCAAAAAGTACTGTCTCGCTCTGCTGAGCACACCGAGCTTTTTAGAGGCTAATTTAGCTTTGCCTTCCAAATGACCGCGAAACTGAACGTAATTCGATATGTCGACTCCCAGGATTTCGACACTAGCTGAGGCTGTCAGGAGAGTTTCCCCAAATCGAGGTGATACGACAAAAGGTGTCTTTTTTGCGGTGAACACGCAAAGCTGTGTCTTCTTGGGGTTAAAGGTGACCAGGTTTTGACGACCCCATTCAGAGACATCGGTAAGTCGATTCTCGACTTCAGACACAAGCTTGTTTCGGCACTCTTCGACGTGTTCCCGAGAAATACCGCTTCGGCCGGAGTATGTAGCATCACCAGTACTGTCATCCGCATAGCAATGTATGTTGCGAATTCGCATCATGTCATTGATATGCAGAAGAAACAGAGTCGGTGATAGCACGCAGCCTTGGGGAACACCAGCATTGACAGATTTAAGGTCGGAGCACGCACCGTCGACAACGACCTTGATGCTCCGGTCAGCCAAAAAACTGGTGATCCACTTGCATAATTTCTCGGGAAGCCCATAGGAAGGCAGCTTCGCGAGAAGCGCTTTGTGCCATACCCGATCCAAGGCCTTCGCTATGTCCAAACTAACTGCCAACGCCTCCCCCTTGGACTCAACTGCTTCCGCCCACCGATGATTTAGGTATACTAGAAGGTCAGCAGCTGAACGGCCGCGACGGAAACCGTACTGACGGTCGCTAATCAGCTGGTGCTCTTCTAAATACTTGAGGAGCTGAGAGTTGATGATCGTCTCCATAATTTTGGAGAACGAGGAGGTTATGGCTATGGGCCGATAGTTAGACGGATTAGAGCGATCTCCTTTTTTAGGGATGGGATGAACCAAAGCTGTCTTCCATGAATTCGGTACCACGCCGAGTGAGTAGGAGAGCCGGGATAGGCGTGTTAATACTGGCGCCAACTTTGGAGCACACACTTTTAGCACAATCGGAGGGATGCTGTCCGGCCCACTCGACTTGTGGATGTCCAAGGAAAGTAGTGCTTTACGCACAGATGACTGCCGAAATTGTAGTTCTGGCATGGAACTATCACACTGCGGGATGGTAGGCGGTGCGTTCCCCTGATCATCCAGAGTCGAGTTGGCCGCAAAGAAGGAGCCCAGGAGATCGGCCTTCTCCTTTGCGGTATGTAACAAAGAGTCATCGTCTCCGTGCAAAGATGGAAGAGAGGGCTGTGAGAAATTCCCTAAGACAGCCTTGGCGAGAGACCAGAACGCACGGGTCCCTGAAGGAAGGCGAACTAATTTCTCACCAATTCTGCCTATGTGTTCAGATTTTGCCTTGGCGATAGCTCTTTTGAAGTACTTTATTGGCGGAGGCGGAATTGTACTCCTTACGTAATATGCTGGTTTTTTCATCACAAGATGCGGACGCTGCAGCCCAAGCCCGGTAGCACTCCTGCTTTCGGCGTGAAGCCGTTTTACAAGAGCGACCAAACCAAGGCTGAGACTTACCACCAATTGGTACCGCAGAAAATGGAATGAAAAGTTCCATGCCCTGCAGCACCAAATCGGCAATAGAGTCAGCGACTACACTCGGATCATCCAGCGGGAAGCACAACCACCCCCATGGGTAGGATGCAAAAAAAGAACGCATCCCGTCCCAATCTGCTGACCTATAGTGCCAAACGCGACGACAGCCTGCTAAAGGAGGCCGTGATAGGCACGATCAGGCAGTGGTCTGATGAACCAAGTGGGACGTCCACAGATACCTGATAGTGGTCCGGATGAGAGGTCAGCAGAAGGTCCAACAGTGAAAGCGTATGGTCATCCACATCGGGAACTCGCGTGGGTGAATTTACCAGTTGTGTAAGACCATACGCCAAGGCAAAATCGTGAACAGACCTCCCCACATGATCGGTGGTGCGCGAACAAGCCATTCGGCGTGGTGGGCATTGCAATCGCCCAAGATCACGATCTTTGCGGAGGGGGTCTGCTCTAACACGGAATCTACAGCCGTTTGTAAATGCTCAACGAGCCGGTCAATTTCAGTATTCCCGCTATGGGACCTGTACAGGCACGCGTAGCTGCGTGGATGGTCGTCGCAAGCTACGCGTAACCAGAGGATGGGTAGGTCCTGACCTTCAAGTCTGCCGAGGCGCCGATAACAGATATCTTCTCTGACGTATACGCACACACCAGCCCGCGGTACAAAGGAATTTTCCAGTTTGTACCCCGGGTAGGAGAGGTAGGAAGTATCAGACGGAGAAGATATCTGTGTTTCGGTCAAGAAGAGCAAAGCTGGCTTTGCCGTCTTGAGATGGTAGTGGACGGCGTTCAAGTTGGAATGAAGCCCCCTAATATTACAGAAATCCACAGTAAGCGTGGTAGGGGGTGTCATGGCTTTCTTGCTTTGTCTGCCCCGGGCAGGATTGTTTGTGAGCGCAATTTTGCCCCCCCCCCTCCCCCCCCAGAATACGCAGGGCAGCCTGAGCATCGGTGATTTAGCTGAAATCCAGAGCACGGATGCCCAGATCTACAAAATTCAATAGGTCCCTATGACGCTTGGGTAACTACCCATTTAGCATCTTGGGCTCCCCTACTATTAATACTATATTGAACAGAGTAGACTGTCCTGTAGTAAAGCACTGGAATGCGTGTCAGATGCATTCCAGAGCTGTTATATTAATTAATATTAAATAGAATATGAGTTATCGTCACTAACATAGTTCTATAAGAATTTACTAACATATTATGGACAGGTTTCTGAAGTAAATAAAGTATTACCCCCGTGTTGGTCTCGGGCTCCTTTGTAGAATAGGCCAACTACCGTTCTACCAGGCAGGTCGTAAAAGGTGACCAATTGGCTATGTGAGTCACTACCATCGTGGCTACTAGGTGGTAGAGTTCTGCATTGTTTCGCCCGGGTCAGGTACCACTGCCTTACCTATTCCTGCCGCAATAGCAAATAGCGTCAGTGCTTGTCGCTGTCGTGTTCCGGTTTGGAGGGTAAGGTCGCCGCTAAACTTATGCATGTGGCATTAGACTTAGCCACAAGATAGCAACGCTCCATTAACATCTTTGGTGTCTATAGGAGATGGTTGACTCTTTCCATCAGGAGACCCATCTGCTTGTTTGCTATCTTATGATATATATAAAAAAAATTTTTTTTTCAATAAATAAAGATAATAACTAATTTTTAACTTTTCAAGAAGTTTAATGATTTTTTCAGTTTGCGGAAATTCTTGCCTATGTTAGGAGTTATTGGTCCACAACCGCCAATAAGCCATAAACAATTTTATTTTTGTTTCTTGTTAATTACCAACAATTTTATTTTGGTGTTTCGGACCTTCATTGTCAGCTATCAATATAGTACTCCTTATTATAAGAGTTACCTTTCAGTAACAATAATCACAACATTATTTCTAGTAATTTACGTTATTAAGTTAACGTTATTCCAAAAAAATGTGTGTGTTTTCAGAATGAACATATTTCATCCCCAAATATGACAAATAAACTATATACACAGTTGACAATTTCACCTAAACAAAATTTAAACACACACAAAGAGCCTAAAATACCAGCATTGAAAAAAAGGAGGAGTAGTACTTCTGATAAACCAAATGATATCCCGTTAAATGAGAGTCATAAGAAAAGCAAGGTCCTAGAATTATGTGATATTTACTGTAGAAATAATGGTTCTCAGTCAATTAAAGTTGATAATCCTGTATTTACACCTGAAAATAGCATTGACAAGAAATCTGATGGCAAACATGAAAATAATATAATGGCTACCAATGGAAAAAGTACTAATCAGGTGAGTTATTGTTATGATTTAAATATTATATATTATAATATACCTACATGATGAGACAATATTATGACAGGGACGAGTAGTAAAAATACTCTTCTCATATTTGGAATATTGAGAAATATTCAAAACATTGATATAAATATATTCAGCATATAGTGTACACAATTTACATGAATTGATCAAGTTATTTACCTATACTGTAGGTAATGGTGAAGAAAATTAATACAAGGATGTATATATAAATACTGAAATATATTTTACTAGCGGCACACTCTGGCTTCACATGGGTAATATATACAAAAAACCTTGATAAATTATACACCTAAGCCTTCCCCATGAATTCCTCTATCCATTGGTGAAAAGTGCATGAAATCCGTCCAGTGGTTTTTTAGTTTTTGCGGAACAGACAGACAGACATGGCGAGGACTTTGTTTTATAATATTATATAGTTATAGTATAGTTTAGGTATAAACACACAAACATAATTGCTCATTACAGAAATGTTTGTCAGGAAACGAACCTGAGCACCATTGATTGCTTTGTCAGGGTCTCTCAGCGCTCACGCAACAAGGCAGTGATATAGGTATATTATTCTTGGATAAGTTGCTCAAATTCAAAACAACATTTTCCACTACAATATGAGTATATTTTATAACATAAATACTATTACATACCTACTATTAAAGGTTATGTATCATTACACCTTGTTCCCTTACAGGGTAGTCAGAGTTGACTGAATTCAATGTCTATAAACTTTCTGATTAAAAATATTTTTGTATCAAACCAGTAGATTCAGGTTTTTTTTTAAATCCAAATTTTTATCTTTTTTCTAGGGATTATGGTATTCTAAATTGAAATTTTGTCATAAATTATTGTTTAAGTATATACTTATATCACAATATTTGCTAGCTGATAACACTTGTACTGTTTCACAATAAGATAATTATATTTAATTTCCGATCGGTTCGCTTACTCAGGGTATTTACAATAAATTTGATTATTATATAATAAATTTGATTATTGTAAATACCCTGAGGATGCTTGTGTAAGCGAAACCGGTCTGAAATTAAATATAATTATCTTATTGTGAAACAGTACAAGTGTGATCAGCTAGCAAATATTGTGTTAAAATGGAGTTTCACCAAGTGATGACGATAAAAAGTGTAGAATATACATACTTATATATTTAATTTATATTAAACTGTTTCTTTTAAGATACAAGAAGAAGCTCCTGTGACAGTGAAAACAGAGTGGATGGACGAAAATCATTCTCCAGTACCAACTCAAAGTATGAATTCAGAAAATGAGGATAGTTTACCAGATTACGAAAATAGCATGCTTGCTAGATCGTTACTCTCAGGTATGGATTTAAATTGACTAGCGATCGGTCTGTGGCCGAAATTCGATCATAGACTAAAATATAAAGTCACTAAAGATTCACAACAGATATTAGACGTAAATAAAATAGTATACATTTGTGTTCATTATCATGTATGTCACATGAATGTAGTGTATGAATGTTTATTTTTATTAAATTGCTAGATGTTGCCCGCAACTTCGTCTGCGCGGACTTCGCTTACTACGCACAGCTCCCCCGTAGGTGATTGCGTGATAATATGTAGCCTAACATATAGGCCTGACCTGTTAGTAATATTCATATAAAATTTGAAGTAAATCCATGTAGTACTTTTTGAGTTTACCCCGGACATACATTCAGACAAACAGACAAAAATTCTAAAAACTATATTTTTGGCTTCGATATGATTGTAGATCATGCCCCAAGTATTCTTTTAAAAAATATTCAATGTACAGTTTTGACTTTCCTACGATTTTATTATATGTATAGATTGTATTTTTAATGCACATAATTTAAGGAACTTAAGTTTCTGCAGTCTCATCTTTAAATGTGTCAAATTTCATACTCCATCATTCGCGTAATTGTTTTAAAAAAGAAGTACAAATTTTTTGCTTCACATATTACTATACGGCTACTTTTTTTATATCCTAAGATAGCAAACAAGCAGATGAACCTCCTGATGGAAAGAGTAAACCATCGCCTATAGACACCAAAGGTGTTAATGGTGCGTTGCTATCTTATTTACGTATATATTATATATTTAAATTATAGTAGTGTTGGAATAGACACAAGCTTGAGGTTTGAATGACCTCTTCAGCTTGTCATTGAAATTTTTGACATATTAGTCAAAAAATTTAATGACAAGTTTGTCTCTGTCTGTCTGGTTTTCAATATATTCAAAAAAAAAAAAATGTTTATGACTATTATGCTCCATGTGCTGATAGATTTGGTTTCTATCATATAACATAACATAGGCTATTTATTGTTGAAGGTTGTTTTATAGTGGGTTTTCTCAGCTTCTTGTCCTTGCAGTTTATTGAACTCTGGAGTTACCTAATATATTTTATAATTTTTTTTCCAGGTATAAACCCATCAAAAAGTGACATAAGTGCAAGTTTATCGGTAAAAAAAGTTCCACCACCAGCAGAAATTCATAATATTTCCAGGTCTAAAGAGAGTAACACAGATTGTGTAATAACAAATACAGTCTCTAAAAGTCCAATAAAAGCACAACTAGAGGAATCACTGGTTAAAACAGAGAAACTTTCTCCTAAGGCAGATGAGTATGAACCAGAGGTTTTACTATCAGAACATCAGGATAGTACTGAATCTGAGAGTGGATATACTCAAGAACAGTCACAAGCTCTATTACTATTAGCTGGAATGTCATCTGTGCCTGTATTAGGGAGTGGGGCTTCCACATCTCAGATGTTAGCACCACACCAACAGTCAAATCACGCTGCAATCTGTGGAGACTGCCCGCATTGTGGAATGAAGTACTCTAACCAATCTGCATTAAAATATCACGTCAGGTTAATGCACTCAGATTTAACAAATAGGTTATGTTGTTATTTATGTCCAAGGTCATTTACAATGAGAGAGACCTTCAAAGAACATATGTGGACAAGCCATGGACAGAGAAATTGATGTATACAATGACTTTATACTTGAATGGGAAAAATATTAAAAACTGTGCCTTAAATTTATTCCAGTTATGTCAACGAGTCTGCCAAGAAAATATACATAACCTTGTGCCTTAAAGTATTTTTAGAATGACTCATATACAGTTAGCAAAGCGAATTGCACTATTTGTAATTACTCAATTTTTAATTGATTGAAAAAATTGCAAGTGGGTAAATATTTATTTCTTTTCTCGGAGCAACTGTACAATCTGAACTTTTTATTAAGAGTTTTTATTAAGTACTTTTTAGGGTGAGTGTTATAATGTATTTAAAAAATGTATACACATTTATTTGATAGTAAATAATTTATATCAACTTGCAAATAGCAAGACAGATCTCTATAATATCATACATTAGTTAAACGAGGTGCAAAATTAGACTGCTACCTACAGGAATGCTTTTGGTGCTATTCCAAATGGTGTTTATGTTAAGAATTATATTTGATTTCATTGATATATTCACATGTTTGGAATTTAACAAATACAAAATAAATATGTGTTCATCAATATCTACTTAAGACTTACTCAACGAGGTATGCGAGTTGCGACTAAGAGAAAACAAGTCAGTTTGTAAGTTTGAGTTATGTCTTTATTAGCCTTCTACAAACTTGGATGTGAAATTTAAAAAAGAGGAGAAACATATTTTCTCTTCGTGTAATTTAAACACCTAATCAAAAAATTTTATACATAACTAGCTGTTGCCCACGACTTCGTCCGCCCGGACTTCGTTTACTCCGCACAGCACCTCCCCCGTAGGTGATAGCGTGATAATATGTAGCCTATATGTTGACCCGACCTATCAGTAATATTCATGCAAAATTTGAAGTAAATCCATGCAGTACTTTTTGAGTTTACCCCGGACATACATACAGACAAACAGACAAAAAGATAAACAGACAAACAGACAAAAATTCTAAAAACTATATTTTTGGCTTCGGTATCGATTGTAGGTCACGCCCCAAGTATTCTATTAAAAAAATATTCAATGTACAGTTTTGACTTTCCTATGATTTTATTATATGTATAGATTACATAACTGCTGTAAAAATATCGAGATTTTTTTTAGCTTAGGGGCTATCCATAAATTACACCACAGGTTAAAAAATCATGAAATTCGTGTGATGTAATTTATGGATGATCCCTTATTTTTAATTTGAAATGTTATTTTTCACAGAATAAATAAAAAAAATTCAAGTAAGAATTATAAATATAGTATGAAATGTATGAGTTTAATAAACACTTTGGTTTGTGCCTTTCGTTAACGGATGATTAATACAGCAGAATGTTTATTTGGTCACTTTTTACTTACTACGACAGTTAGTGATACATTTAATACGACTAGCGATCGAATTTGATAATAGACTAAACAATAAAATCTCTTCTTAGTTTGACGACAGGCTAGCCATGAACATAATAAGTGAGGGGTATAAAAGCAAAGGCGCTTCAGTCACAAAACACCTAAACTGAGTAAACCGCAAATTTCCACTGTGTCTTAATAAATTGTATTTTTTATCAGAAACGGATGTTAGTACATTCAATAGAATACATTTTTCAAATAACAATAATCAAATCAAATCAAATATACATAAATTCTTTATTATTTAAGAAATGGTGTAGGACTGAGGTGTTTTTGCATTTAAGCATTGGACTAAAGCATGTTTGCTTTTCATTGCTTTGGATCGAAGCGAATTTGCATGTCACTATTTAATTCGTCAACTGTAAATATGGCGGTAGCGTAAGGTACCGATTGCAAAATAAAACAAAGTTTAGAATATAGAATTTTATTAATTTTCTTAACAAATTAATTACAGGTAAGGTAGATTATATTGTATTATAATTATTTATGGAAAGTAAAGATAAAATAATATTCTTGCTCATTGTAAAAAAAATTAAATAAAATAATTAAATCAGGAGATCTTTTGCAGAGTAACTTAACCAAAGGAAAATAAAACCCATTACTAAAAGCAGAAAAAAAGCAATTCAGTATAGTGTCAATAAAATGTTAGTATGTTAGGAGCTTTTTGCAATAATTAATTATTAATTTAATAAAAATTGAAATAAAATTTAGAAGAAGCTTTCTATGCAAACCCTACTTTACCCTATCACAACGGCCAAAATATTAGTAAGTTGTTTGTTACCTTTCTGCCTTTTCCTTCACTCGTCGCCACTGATTTTTATTTACCAGACGTTTTCGTGTTCGTCCTGCACGTGCTGGTGTAATTTTTTCTTTCATTACAGTAATTTAATAAAAAACACAAATTAAACACGCGCTATGCGCAGTCAACTTACTATGAAAAGTAATTGATTCGCCATCTTAGAAATTTTGAAATGGCTGCTTCTGATTGGTTGATTGTGACTGAAGCGGATTTGCTCCTAACAAAATTTGGATTGAGGTGGTTTTGCATGTAATCATTACTTTCTAAGTGAATTTTATGTAAGATTGATTTGGATTTGCATGGTGACGATTATACTATATTTTTGCAATTTTTGATCGCTACAATTTGGTGTGCTCAGTGTAATAAAATCCATTTTTGGACTGAAGCGCTTTTGCTTCTATACCCCTCAAGTATACATGTGTGTATATTGTCATGTGTGTCAATTGAATGTGTGTGTAATGTTTATTTTCATTAACATAATGTGATTCTAATGCATATTATATAAAAATATTAGCTTTGCACTTGTTCACCATATAAAGTTTAACTGTGCGAAATTTCACTTTCCTTCGTTTGCGTATTTGCCCTAACAAGTGATACGAAGTTTTTGTTATGTGCTATGAATGTCGATCATTTATTTAAAAATCATTATACAATTTTCTATGACATGCACAAATTGAACAAAAATATAACATTTTTAAATTTATCACTTATTTACACCAGATTGTTTCATTTGTCATCAAAATCTGTAATTATCTTCTATATACATAAAAATCAATTGCTGTTAGTTAGTCTCGCTAAAACGCGAGAACGGCTGAACCGATTTGGCTAATTAAGGTTTAAAAGGTAAAAAAAAAATATAGAAAAAAATAAGAGTAGTTAAAAAGGCAGAACAATGTTTGTCAGGTCAGATAGTTCTTCGTATATAAAATATTTGTATGTCAATTTTGAATGTAGTGTCTTATATCCAATTAAAAATTGCATTGAATGAATAGGTCATTCACTGTCAAAGTGTTGGATATCATATCTATTATTTGTGTAAAAGTAGCAGATAAATTTTGTTATAATTTTTTTGACATTGCCTATTTGTTACTCATTTATTTTTTGTATCTATTGATTTGTTTTTCATGCTGAACTACAAAATGTTAGTGACAACTTTGTTAATAATGGAAAAGTAAATAAAAAGTTTGATTGCGCTTTAGGGAAAAGTATTTTGGTATGGACTTCTAAATAATGTTTTCTCTCTGTCGCAAAGATGCAAAGCCATCCTCGTTACTTAAGAGAAATACTGGTACAGAAACAAAAAAGAAATTTTTACTTAATGAAATTATTTTTTAATTACAAGTTGTTTGTATACTAAATTTTATAAACTTCAAATTTCAATCTCACTAAAATTACAAATGTGAAAGTTTAAAAATATATTTGGATATTTATTGCTTAATCACGTCACTACAGTTGGATAAATTAGCATGAAACTTAGTACCTAGGTACGAGCTACAGGGTTTTAATCGCCGGATAAAGTAGTTGCCAAAAAATAACATAAATATTTGACCAGCAACAAGTCGATATTGATATGACATAAGGCACTGTAATAAATATTGTTAATAAATACATTAAAACAGAGGATAGCGGGTATTCAACTAAAATCTATGGTTTTTTCACAAAAAAGAACCGTTTAATATTCCTTGTTGTTCACTGTAACTTTATATAATTCTCTGTACTCTTGCACCTTCCTCTTTATACCCTGCTTTGAAGGGTCGTAATTTCTATATATTTTCTCAGTAAATAGGCTAAAAAATCAAATAAGAATATTAGATCCAATAATTAGCGGATTCAATTTATTCAGTCTTAAGTTTTAATATATTTGTATATATTTCAACTTTCAGAGGTGAATTTGTATACAAGTAGTACTCGCATCTCTTGGTACGTATACCAAATGGTTTGGCGTAGCCAGAGTTGTAAGGGATACGCGACTAAATTTATGTAATGGCGACTGCTTGACTTTTGCGTTCGAATTTCGTGATGGGTGTAGATTGTGTAGACTTAGAGTAGATTTTTATTTTTTGATTTTGATTGAACGGTAACTGAAACTGAGAAAAATTATTGTTCCTGGGTTGGGCTAAATTTGGCACATATAACATGCTTATTCCTCATTTTAATCAAAACTAACACGTAAATGTTTTCTGTGTCAGTATTTCTCATTTTAATGAAATATTTTGATCTGTATCTCGTATTTTAGACATTCGAAGTTGCCTTAGAAATCTGAATGGGGTACGTGGAGCTGTAACTTTGTGAAATTCTGTATAAAATAAAGATTTATTATTTAATAGGTTTTTATGCGGACAAATTGATCTATAACTTTATCTGTACATGTGCGTGTTATGTTTATAAAATTTAAGTTCCTCTTCCTTGAAAATTAGGTAGATCATTGCAGTCTTGGATTAAGTATAATCATTAACACCAGTCTATCAACTCTTCGCCACTAGAAAAATCGGATTTATTGAAATTAAAAGCTAGATATGTTTTGTAGGAAGCAAATGCGTTATAATAAAACCTTTTTTTCAATGTACTAAATACCCTTTTTCTGTTATTAGTGTCGTTTTCTCTAAAAACATAGGATAACGCGAAGGATAAAATTTTTAGCAAGATTTTTATCTTGTGACGCCAAAAACGTATAACTTCTTACGTGCGTACATAAACACGTTTTTATTATGTTAAAAGATCCAAATTAATTTAAAAACGTTACTATAATTAATAATGTATGGTATTTGAATGAATATATCTTTTAATATTTCAGTATTATAAATTTTAGGACAATTTTTGGTTTACAGCCTGCAATCTTTTCATACCCTTGACATTATTTAATGAGTTTTTATATATGGTAATAATTTATTGGTTATTAGATGAAATCTGTTTTCTTTAACAACATTTTTAAAAAATATGAAATACTGCTTAAATGTATTAAATGTAAAATTTAAAAAATATAGTTTAATATTATTGCATAAAATACTGATAATTTAATTTTCAAGTATGGACAGTATTTTATTTAGCAATATTCTATGTCGCCAAATAAGTGATACGATACAAAATACAGTAGTGATATTTGATAAATTGATATTTATAAAAGTTGATTCGTTGGTAATATGTGCCAAGAAAATTATGTTGTTATACAAAGAGTTGTTTTAATTTTTAACATTATATATTTTTTCATTTTTTTAGTTACGTTTTATACGATCTTGTTAATAAACACGGATTAAATAAACCTTGTTTTAACTATTATAATACATGAGGGCCGTTAAGTTTTATGTAAACAAAGTTGTTGTAATTATTATTTTTGTCCTCTCCCTTCGTCATCAAAAATCCAGTTATATCTAATGGAACAAATGTGTGGCGGAGCAATATTATACAAACATAATATGTATAATATAGTGAGTGCAGTAATTCCCCAACTCAGACTTTTCAAATAACCGTCAATCATAAAATTCGCGTGAGCGATTATGTGTATTACTTATTTTGGATAATTAATTATTATCATCAAGATCCCGCCACCCCTAATGCCATCACAAAAAATGCAAAGATCATTTCCGCCCCCTGTTTATATCATGTAGTCTAGAGGTAAGGTGGGCCGGCCAACTATAAATATTTACTGAATATAAATATGTATTGAAAATAAAGTTTCAGAATTGCGCTGGCTTAGAATAAACTAAAATATGAAGTTAGCTGCTGTGTATAGCTTGGCAAAAAAGAATGCGTTGCGGGACGGATTGAACTAAATATATTAGTTATGGGCAATACTAAAGTTATCGAGATTCGAGTAATAAACGTCGATTATTTCTTGTTTACTTTGCAATAGTTTCACATTTTTATTATAATTCTAGTCTAGAAATTTTGGAGCCTATTCAATTAAACAAACAATCAAATCTTGTGTGTTGTAGCTAAACTACGAAGTATCAAAAACAATTATATGATACCATATAAACGATAGTGGCGGCCTCAATTATTTTTTACTCTTTTTTTGCCAGGCTGTAGACGGAGTGTGCCAATCATAAAGACATGTACTGTTTTAACTGTTTACTGGAAACAAGCGCCTTTATCACTTTCTTTCTATAAATCCTTTGCAACTGTGGCGCGACTACTGTTGAATGCTTTTTGGTGGACATTTCTATCCATAAATTTGGTCTTTACTTCTAGACTCCATGGCCATGGCTTATGCATCTAATACTTGAATAGCCGCTTACTTAAATTTGTTCAGTAGATCCTTAGGTATTTTTTCAACTTTAAAATTATTTTAGTTAATCTGTGTTTATTATTTGACCTTTAGTTTTTTCTTTTAGTATTATATCGAATGCCTATTTGTGTAATTTTATGATGTAAGTTTTGTTAATTGACGTGTGGAATGCCATTAGTGAATGTTTATATAAGAATATTTAGATATATGGAAAAGTTTACCAGTTGTGTAAGATTTATTTATAAATGCATAGATATAAATTTTATAGTGTAATTTGTTAGGGAATTATTCAGAGTTTTATGAGATTTATATTTTAAAGTACGTTACAATAAAATGCTTTGCAAAATTATTTTATTATTTGGAGTAAGTGTAAATCGGCTTTTACGCCAAATGGATTGGCAGAGAGCCTCGCCTATCGTATATCAAGGGCCAGTTAAACTTCTTTTTTCACATCCTTCAGGTGCAAGAGCATAAACTATTTAAGCGCCCCGGACAAGTCAGATTTGGCGAACTTTAGTATATGATATTTATTATTTATTATGTATACTAAAAAAATGTACATTTGGCGCCCTTTTGCGCGCACGCTCTGGCCAACCGCCCAGTTTCCCTACTTTTCCCTCTTCCCCCTCAAGCCTGCACTGTCCCTACTTGTGTATCGTTGTTACTATGTGTTATCTTTGTAGCTCTGTGGATGGGATAATATAAGAAATTCGCTTATGTTATTAAATAAATGTATTGTATATCTACAGTAAAACAATACAATTGTGATAAACATATACATATTGATACATAGTGAAAATGGAGTTTTGCCAAGTGCGGACTCTATCAAGCGTTTAAAAAACAGTTACAATATGCTTGTGGACGTCGCAGAGCTCCAGTCTTTTTCTGTGTATTTATGTGGGTCGCTAGATGGCGTAGGTTTATGAGATCTGGTAAGTGGCGCTGCGATCGGGTTCGGACAGGACAACGTTCGGTCCGTTTTTAATATTATTAATATGAAAGTTTGTATGTTTATACATTTGTTATTCAATCACGCAAAACGGAATACCGACTTGAGGAGGATGATTATATGTCATAAAATATACAGGGAGTAACTAAAACCCTGTACGAGCATATAGGTAGTTAGGCAGGCATATAGAATGTCGAGGAGATTATTAAACAAAGTTATGAAATAATTCTGTTTATAAAAATAAGAATAAGTATGTCATTTTAAAGTGCTTGTAAATATCCTTTAATTTCCTAGAAATTAAGGAAATATTTTAAACTGGACAACACCACGTTAAGCTACGAGCAATTAAACTCTGCAGAGAAGTAATATAAGGACACCACCACAATGTGATTGATATTTGTTACTCAAATTATTTGTTTTGTAGGTAAGAAACACTAAATGCTAATTCAACCTTGAATTAGATCACATCGTGTAGGTGGTAGAATCCTGCGGCGAATCGCTTGATCGGTGGGTACGAGTACCACCGTCTTGCCTGCCCCCCTAGACAAGTGGCAAACGCTCAATAACTATTCAAATATAACGCTTTAGCGATATTTAGGCCAAATTGGTAGCCAAGTAGATCATGGCTTGTTCAACGTTTGTTCCATACGAACTTTACGAAGTATATCGAATATTGTCTCTGAATTGACGGTAAACGTCAGTTTGAAGTATTATTTTCACCGAGATTATAAGTTTTATTTATATGAAAAGTGCATTAAAAGCAAAAAAGACTTACTCTCCAAGACGTGGCATCAACGCTAGTACAATAGAAAGAGAAATGTATGGATCTGTCATAAGCTGTTGACACGAGCGTAAACGGATTTGTAATTGGTAGCCAAGTGTCATTCGTGAAACGAAACGTTATATTGCATCGATCATTTTTGACAATTCTCGTACAAAACCGTAGCCAAGTGGCACTTTTGACAAGCAAAATAGTAGCGAATTATCCGATAATCAGCGAACGCTAGAACCCTGCAGATTACGCTTAAAATGGCGGTTGATCACTATTATTCAATCAGCTGTTCTAAAGCGAAGATAAAATCTGTGAGAATTTTTGATAATTTTAAAGTAAAATGAACGCAAATTAAGGGGTGGCATATTATTAATGGTGCTTTGATATCCTTGTGGCGCGGGCGGAGTATTAATACCACATGCATACATTTACCGGCTACCTTACCCTCCAAACCGGAACACGACAGTAACAAGCAATGTTGCTATTGCTGCAGGATTTATCATCAGCTTTCATAAATCTGAAACATAAGTTTTGACTATCGATAACATTTTGCACAATTCTACGTTCACTTGTAATGTAAAGAGGATTTACTTAAAATATGTTAACACAATCAAATTTGATAGCAACGAAGATAAATACATAAATCTTGGTGACGGTATTTAATTTTATAACTCTTTAAATTGGTAGTACTGACAGAGTTCAATTGATATGTTAGCTATATAGAAACTTACGGTATGACAGTAATCGAGAAGAAAAGATAGTATATTTTATCTTATTCGCACTTACGCGGTACATACAGTCAAAATTGAATCAGATATAGCGACTCTGTTCTTATTATTTATATTATTTATATATTCCATCCATGTATATTATTCATCCGAGATTGATTCACGTTGTAAAAATAACACTTCAAACTGACATCGCCGTCAATTCACAGACAATATTCGATAGACCTCAATAGAATGAACGTTAAACAAGCCATGATCCACTTGGCTACCAATTTGGTCTAAATGACGCCAAAGCGTTATATTAGAATGGACAGAGAGCTCGGTTGGCGGTCAGAGCGTGCGCAGGACTTAAAAAATTTTGATGGAAAATTTTAACCCTATATAACACCCCTTTTTATTGCACTATTGCGTGAAGGGGGTAAGGGACACCAACTTTTGTTAAGGTCACTTTACTCTGAGTTCATTCCCCGTGGAGTTAGGGGATGAAAACCGAAATCCATTACAAAGGCGTCTGCGGCTTAGAAAAAAAAAGTATTGAAATCCCCTTAGTTAGGTTAGGGCTCTTAAATTATGGCAATTTGCGTTCATTTTACTTTAAAATTATCAAAAATTCTAACAGATAATATCCACGATTTAGAACAGCTGATTGAATAATAGTGATCATACGCCATTTTTAGCGTAATTTACAGGGTTCTAGCGTTCGCTGATCATCGAATCACAATTTTGCTTGCCAAAAGTGCCACTTGGCTAAGGTTTTGTATGAAAATGATCAAAAATGATCGATGCAATATAACGTTTCGTTTCACGAAGGACACTTGGCTACCAATTACACATTCGTTTACGCTCGTATCAGCAACTTATGTCAAATCCATACATTTCCTTTTCTATTCTCATAGCGTTGATGCCACTTGTCTTGGGGGGCTGTCCAGCTGCAATAACGTAACTACAAAACGCTACGTATCGAACGGACATTACAACCAAAAAACTACATCTATTTAATGCACTTTTTTCTAACCCTTATTTTACAAAGGGCTTGCAACATCTGAATAAAAATTTACTAACCTTCTATTTCAGGAAAACACTTAGTAAACCTACTCAAAAACCACCCAAAACAACGTAATCTTCTGTTTACATCCTTGTTTGGTTTCAATTGAAGAGTCAAGTCTATACACGCGTAAAACAATAAATCTGTTTATACACGGCGTATTGTAGCCTACATAGCTAGCATTTGTAGCCTCTCTCGTTTGTGAAATTTAAAGCTTTAAATTTCACAAACGAGTCTCTTAATCGAAAACTTGTTTTCACAAATCTACAATATTTTTAAAAACCTATCTAACGATACCTACTTCACGCAATGTGGAACGTGAGAAAAAAAATTAACATCTCGACTTTACATGTAGGGGAGCTACCCTAAAAATTTTTTTTCTAGATTTTGTTACCACGTACTTGACTTGACTAATATGTATATTCGTGCCAGCTTTGCTTAATAAGGATCTCTGAGCAAGCGTGCGAACGGGCGGACGGACATAGCAAAACTAAGGATTCCTACTTTATTTCGGAACCTTAAAAATCAGTGAATAAAAACCTGTATCTATGAAGAATCTATATTAATACTCGTATTATAAATGCGAAAGTTTGGATTCATGGATGGATGTTTGTTACGCAAAAACTGTAGAACGTATTTAGATTTATTTAGATTTCGGGCATAGGTATATGATGACCTGGAATAGCACATTTGTTTTATATAATACTAATCCATTTATGTTCCATATATTATATCAGTTTATTAGTTGTAGTTTTATTTCCTATCATATCAGCCTTTTGCATATCCGTTTTAAGTGACAGACAAAGGTAGCCCAGAAAATCAGCTGTAGGTTTGATAATACTTGTCACCTTATGTGTTTGCTGAGTAGCCTACCATTTTACCATCATGCTGCTATACATAAACATTATTAAATTTTATGATCTTTTTTTCTTTACATGGAAATAAATTGTAACTATGTCTTTTAATAATGTAATATGTTTTATTTTCTTTGTTTATTGTATTTGTTGACTTTTTTTCTCTTATCTGTATGCATGTTATTGTTATTTACTGTATATGTATAGTACTGTGTGGTAAATAAAACAATTCTTATTCTTATTCTTGACTAAATATGTTCATGATAATAATATTCATGATAATATGTTTTTCTAAGCTGTACGTTTAATAACTGCTTTTGCAAGTCTCCAAATAAAAAAAATGTGTCAAAAGAACTTGAGAGAAAAGAGAAAAACGCTTCACGTTTCATTTACATGAGGCCTTAATGCCATATATCGTTTTTATCTGTGGAACACCCGTCTCTTAAAACGTAGTGATTCAGTAGTGATTATATAATATATACTCCTTGCATGAGGCTAGGAAGTTAAAAGATAGATTTCTGAGTAACATTTTAACGAAATAAATAACTGTGCTAACACTCCCAAACTCCCACCTATATTTCAGTTAAAAATCGAAAAGCCTAAAAAATGCTTAGTTTTATTAACTGAAGATTTATTTATTACAATAGATCGTAGTAAATAGTAATTTTAGAAACTAAGCCTATTTTGTTTTATACGCACACTAACATTACTATGTTGTGTACAGTTCAATGTAGGTAATCTATTAGTTACTGGTGACATTGAGCTAGAGGATCAATATTGTTGTTCGCAAAATTTGCAAAGGTCGAAACAAACTCAACACTTACCAAATCCGGAATTCTGGAATCTAATATATCAAATAATTTATTGTGTGCAAAACACTCTCCAATCCCTCCAAATAATTTAATTTTGGCTGTACGCAAGAGGCCGTTGTCAATCTGATACAGGTAATAGGTATGCATAATAATAAATAAGTGTTCACGGGACACGGGACGGGACGATAATACATTATTGATTGCATGATTGTTATAATAATAGTAATTGTCAACCTCATTTTTTGTATTACCTGTCATCTGAGAATTATATAGGTATAATTCTCAGATGAAAGGTAATAGTTCCATGATATAATTTGAAAAATGTTTAGCATCTCTAACTACGTCATCGATGTGCTTTTGGTTAGATTCCCGACAAGGTAGTCCAGTAAAAAGTTTAATGAAACCATGATATGACCAGTTTTGGCACAATGAGTAAAAATGTGTTCATTAATACTTAAATAATGATATTATGAAAGAAATTCTGATTTAAATTTAGGGGAAAGTGATGAAAAAAATAAAAAAAGGGTTGAAAAATGCCTTTTTTTAAAATAACTTAATAACGGTAGGAAATAGAAAAAAAAGTTTCAAGTAAAAGTTGTAGAAAAAAAATTCTACACAAAAAAGTTCCTCTTCATTTTTTTGTTATCTACTTTAGTTTAGCTACAAAAAATAAAAATTAAATTTGTAGTAAAATATGTAAAAATATATAAATATGGGAAAACACATGTAGTAGGTTTGTACATATTTATGTGATGCGCGCGCTGCATGGTACAGGGCCGTAATAATTCTGGTAAGTTTTTATAATTAATTACAAAGTAAATTTAATTTTTATTTTTTGTAAGTAAACTAAAGCAGATGACAAAAAAATGAAGAGGAACTTTTTTGTGTAGAATTTTTTTCTCTACAACTTTTACTTGAAACTTTTTTTTCTATTTCCTACCGTTATTAAGTTTGCACCGGTGTTTACATCATGAGATGCTGCTGCTGCAGTCCATGCTTGGTAGCACTCCTGCTTTCGACGCGAAGTCGTTTTGCAGTGGCAACCAAACCAAGGCCGTGACTTGCCATCGATAGGTACCGCAGTAAACGACACGAACAGTTCGATGCCTTGCAGCACATCTTTGGAGATGCATTCAGCAACGACATCTGGATCACCCAGTGAGATGCATACTTGCCTCCATGGATGCAAAGAAGGATCGCAATCCATTGAAATCTGCAGACCTGTAGTGCCAAACGCAGCGACAGTCTGAGAAACGAGGCCACTATAGATGCATCACCGGCACTTCACTCCGTATGAGGCAGTGGTCTGAAGAACCTAGCGTAGCAACTCTACGGAAACTTGGAAATTGTCCGGATGAGAGGTCAGCAGAAGGTCTAACAGGAAAAGTAAATGGTCATCCACATCTGGAACGCGCGTGGGCAAAGTAACCAGCTGTGTTAGACCATATTCTAAAGCAAAATCGTGAACAGATCTCCCCGCGTGACCGGTAGTACGTGAGCTAAGCCATTCGGGGTGATGGACCTTAAAGTCACCAAGGATCACGATCTCCGCGGTGTGGATCTGTTGTATCACGGAATCTTGCTACTATATGCTCTACGAGTCGGTCTACTTCGGTATTTCCACTACGGGACCTGTAAAGGCACGCATAGATGCGTGCTGCTGAGACGGCGGGGATAGATATCCTTTCTAACTAATAAACTCCTGCCCGGGGTACAAATGAATGCTCTAATTTGTAACCCGGATAGGAGAGATATGAGATATCCACCGGAGAAGATATCTGTGTCGCAGTTAAAAAGAGCAAAGCCGGCTTAGCCGTCTCAAGGTGGTGGTGGGCGGCATTTTAATTAGAATGGAGACCCCTAATATTAATAAAATTCACGCGGAGTGTAGTAGGGGGTGCTTTTAGTTTTTTGTTCCGATTGCCCCGAGCAGCTAAGTGTGTGAGCGCAATTTTGCATCTCCATCTCTATCTGGACATCCATGTTCAAGTAGATTACAAACTCCTGAACATGGATGTCCAGAGGGGCAATCTCCACCGCTTACGCTGATGGTACCCCCTGGGGTAAACAACTACCTTTCAATTACGCTTCAGTAGTATTAGGAGTAGGAGGGAAGGGCCTAATCACTAACGCAACAACAAAGCTGTGCCGGCCTATTCAGCTAAGCATGGCACTTTTGTTGACTGAATGCACCGGCGGAATAATTTCCAAAAAAAGAAAACTATCCCACCAGCGGGCGATGGGGTCCTGACGCCGGAAAAAAATATTTAAACGGTTCTCAAACATTTTTCAAATAAAAAAATAGATATTTCAAATTTCTAAAATATTCCAAAGGTTCCCAAACATTTTTTTCTCGTAGACCACTTTCAAAATTTTGGTGGTTCCGGTGGACCTCCTAAATCTTAATTTCTACCATACTCCCGAAACTTAAAAAACAACATGAAGATTAGATCTAAAATTATGGAAAATTTGCGTTGCCGCTTAGTTCCAACCTTGAATTAACAGTTTTCGAAAAAAGTAAGAATTGAATGGGTTATTAATCGATACTTATTTTTACTTCGCTTACGAATTGTGACTCCCATTTTGGTCACGCCAACGTAGACCCCCGTCGAGTCCCCCGTGGACCCCTTGGGGTCCACCTGGATTATTTTGGGAATCAGTGCAGTATATTCAATGCGACGATTTTGCAGCATAAGAACCCGTGAGGTCGTGGTAAGGACATATTCGAATATCCTAATGCCAATTTTTAAACGACGATAAAAGATCGTTTACCAATAGGGGAGTAATTTGTTTGTCAACTTAATGAATAAAGCCAGCGGTTTTTGTTTACAGCATTATTAGGTATTAGCTGTGATGAAAGCATAAACGCGAACTTGATTTTTTATTAAAATGATAAAAACAAATATATATTACGCAAATAGTAAGAAAGTTATATTAATTAATATATTCTATACTTTGCATTATCGGCTCGTTTTAGTGAAATTCCATTATTGTTAGACACAATTAATATTTATTAAGGGTCCTTAGTCGTTTCACACCGCGAGCGGTTAGGACCGCGGTGTGAATCGCCCAAGAGCTCTTTTGGCATGGTCCATTTCGCACCACAGTGATGGAGTGGATAAAAACAAATATATATTACGCAAATAGTAAGAAAATTATATTTGCGTAATATATATTATTTTTAATATATAATTTTTATAGTCCTTCTTTATTAGTAAACTATTTTGATACTTTCGATGAGTTTATCTTTACGAACCTTCCCACTTATAATCACGTCATATTAATGGGGGATTTCAATACGTGTATCCTAAAGAGGGATAGTAGAACCCATAAACTTCTATCCGTGATAGAAGGACATAACCTACACTTGTTACCCCTCAAAGCTACCCACTGTGCACCTAATTGTATACCCTCTCTTTTAGACCTTATTATTGTATCGTCTCCAGATCTTGTTGCCAATTACGGTCAGTGCGGATCAACACCCTTTTCAAATCATGATTTGATTTACCTTTCTGCCAAACTTCGACCTTCCAAGTTGAAGCCGCAAGTTCTTTTTCGCCGCAATTTTGGTGGAATGGACATCGAGTCTTTGCGGAACGACGCTTGTAATTTTGATTGGTCTTCTGTGGCTGCTGAAGCTACGGTGGATGCCAAAATAAGTCGGTTCAATAATGTTCTTATTAACCTGTATGATAAATA
This sequence comes from Apodemia mormo, assembly GCA_036924255.1. Lineage (NCBI taxonomy): Eukaryota > Metazoa > Arthropoda > Insecta > Lepidoptera > Riodinidae > Apodemia > Apodemia mormo. Next base: position 23,102,125 of record JAUPFN010000007.1, on the reverse strand, counting down.
TGCTCCCATTAGACCCGTCAAATTAAAGCACCTGCCTGCTCCCTGGCTTACAGACGACATACGGAGTATTATAAATAAAAAACACCAATTACTGGCAAAATATAAAAAAATAGATCTCCAGAGTCTCGTGAACAGTATGTAAAAATTAGAAATCGTTGTAATTTGCTATGCAGGGACGCTCAACGACGTTATATTCACAAATCTCTAGAGAATGGTGACGCCACTAAAGTTTGGAAATTTTTAAAATCTTTAGGAGTAGGTAAGCCAGCCCCAGGTACCCCTGGTTCAGGTATTGACGTAGATACTTTAAATCAGTATTTTTCCAAACCTTCTCTTGACTATGACATTAATACCAAAATACAAACATTGCAACATCTTGCTTCTCTTCCTTTAAATGACTACACTCCTTTCACTTTTAACGAGTTTACTGAGGCTGACGTTAAAAAGAACATCTTGTCCGTTTCATCGAATGCTGTTGGTTGTGATGAGGTAGGTCGTAATATGATCGTTCCCATATTTGATATTGTTTCTCCTATCCTCACTCATATTCTTAACCACTCCATCACATCAAGAGTTTTTCCTAAAATCTGGAAGGATGCTAAAATTATTCCCTTACCCAAAAAGACAAATCCAGCTTCTCTTTCTGACTATCGTCCAATTTCAATTTTACCTTTCCTGTCTAAAGTATTAGAACGCTTAGTCAAACATCAACTCTCCAATTTCTTAAACGCTAACAAGATTTTAAGTGACTTTCAATCTGGTTTCCGTGCCGGTCATAGCACCACCACTGCCTTAATAAAGATCACAGATGACGTTCGTTCTGGTATAGACAGCAAAAAACTTACAGTATTAGCGTTGTTAGATTTTAGTAATGCATTTAATACTGTTGACCATGACGTACTGTTGGCCCTCTTGAAGTCTCTCAAGGTATCCCAATCCGTTTTGGACTGGCTTAGCAGTTATCTTCGAGGGCGTCGACAGTATATTCAAACTGCAGCAAACGCATCGGCTTGGTCAGATTTAATAGTTGGCGTGCCACAGGGTGGCGTTTTATCGCCTTTATTATTCACGATTTTTATTAATTTTATTACTGCCATTCTGTCCACATCGTACCATCTTTATGTTGATGATTTGCAAATTTATTCTCAAGCAACGCTTTCAGAACTGCGAAATGCTGTCCTAGCAATTAATAGTAACCTGGCGAATATCGATGCATGGTGCAAATCATTTGGTCTGAAGCTAAATCCAATTAAAACGCAGGCTATTATAATTGGTAGTCCCGAGCTAATTAAAAAAGTTAACTGGAGTAATTTGCCCGCAGTAGAGCTTGATGGCGTCACTATTCCCTACAGCGATTTTGTCAAAAATCTTGGCATTTACATTGATAATACTTTATCGTGGACTAAGCAGATCCAGGAGCTTAGTAAAAAAGTTTTCTGTGCCTGGAGTTCATTAAAACGTCTTAGGTATTTGCTTCCCATTCCTATCAAAATTTTGCTGGCAGATTCCTTACTACTTTCTATTTTAGATTATGCTGACGGTAGTTATGTAAATCTCTCCTTAGACCAGATCAATAAACTTGAGCGACTTCAAAATCTTTGTATAAGGTTCATATTTGGTCTGCGCAAATATGACCACGTTTCCGAATTTCGTGCCAAGCTCAAGTGGTTGCCTATTCATCTTCGTCGGAATACTCATATTCCCTCACAGCTATATTCCACTCTCTATGATCTGAAATCTCCATCTTATTTGAAAGAAAGATTCATTTTCCGTGACAACCAGCACAAATATCTTAGATCGGCTGATAATCGTTTCCTGTTAGTGCCAACGCAGAACACTATTTATTACAGTCGTTCCTTTACCTCACAAGCTGTTACGCTTTGGAACTCTCTTCCAGTAGATATCAGAAAGGCGCCAAGTTTAAACTCTTTCAAAAGTATGGTCAAACGTCACTTTCTATGTACCTAGTAACTTTGTTTAATTTTTCTTATTTAGGTTTATGTATTACCACTGTTTTATTTGTTTTGTTTTGTTTTGCTTTTCTGTATAACTATAACCGGATGTTACTTTTATTATTATTATTTTTTTAAGAGCATAAAAACTATAAATTATCTTGTGGTTAGCACCACTTTTTCTAGTATATTGTTATCCTTATTATAAAGGTTGTCTGGAAGAGATCACTTTATTAGTGATAAGACCGCCTTTGTGTATCTTACTTGTATTATTTTTATGTTGTAACTTATAATGTTGTCATATATTTTGGTGCACAATAAAGAGTTATTGCATTGTATTGTATTAATTAATATATTCTATACTTTCTATTATCGGCTCGTTTAGTGAAATTCCATTATTGTTAGACACAATTAATATTTATTAAGGGTCCTTAGTCGTTTCGCACCGCGAGCGGTTCGGGCCGCGGTGTAAATCGCCCAAGAGCTCTTTTGGAATGGGCCATTTCGCACCACAGTGATAGAGTGGTGCGAATCGCCTAAGGTATTTTTTTGAAATGGGTCGATTCAGACCACGAGGCGAAACGATCATATGCTCTTTTTTTTGGTTCGATTTCTACTTAAGTATATCAATTTAAAGATCCCAAATATCCATTCACTGCACAGCGGTGTGAATCAACATAATACAATAAGAGATTGGGCGATTCGCACCGCTCCACCAGTGCGGTCCGAAATGGCCCATCTCAAAAGAGCTCTTGGGCAATTCACACCGCGCGCGGTTCGAACCGCTCGTGGTGCGAAACGACTAAGACCCTAATACACTTGTACTTTAATTTCACTTCACAACATGTATATTTTTAGTACATTACTCAACCGTTCTAATATAGTACGAGAATTAGATATACTATATTTAGATAACTGTTAATGATAGTTAAGTATTACATTCTGAAGATGCTTTAAAAAGTTAAGCCGGTTGAGTAATATACTAAAATATACATGTTCTGAAGTTAAATTAAAATACAAATGTATTATTAATTGTGTCTTACGAAGTTCATTTATTTGAATTTTATGAACAAGAACAAGTTAACAGTATTTTATATTTTTGTAATTAAACGAATATAAAGTATTTTTAAAATTTTTTTATTTATTTATAAGATTTAATAAGAATTTTTACTTTATTTACTACTAAATTACAAACCTAATTAGTAACAAAACCTTTCTTGGTTTTATGTGCATATCCGTACGTGATCCATACTAATATTTTAATGGCGAAGGTCTATCTGTTACGCTTTCGCTGCTAAATCTCTGAACCTGTTTTGATGAAATTGAGCAAGGAAATAGCTGAAAACCCGAGGTCAAATAAAGGCTATTTTTTCCCAAAAATGTATTGTCTGAAATAAGGAATGAAAATTTATACGAAAATGATATCCAGACTAATAATATTTTAAATGCGAAAATCTGTTTTTTTATATCATAAGACAGGAAACAAGCAGATGGGTCTCCTGATGGAAAGAGTCAACTATCGCCTACAGACACCAAAGGTGTTAATGATGCGTTGCTATTTTGTGGCGAGGTCTAGTGCAACATGCATAAATTTACCGGCTACCTTACCCTCCAAACCGGAACACAACAGCCACAAGCACTGACGCTATTGCGGCAGGAATAGGTAAGGCACCACTGCCTTACTCGACCCGGGCGAGACAATGCAGAACTCTATCACCTAGTAGCCACGATGTCAGTGACTCGTAAATCCACGACTTACGACCTGTCTGGCAAAATTTAAACCAGTAATTTAAACACTAGATCATTACATCAAGGTTTAATATTGACTAACGCGGAGTAGTTGTAGCTCTTTTTGCGTTTTGTAGCTCATTTGCCTCGGACATTTTTAGCGCGGATCCGACGTCCATAGTAATAATATGTCAATGATAATGATGATGATGATGATAGTACATTAAAATACAATAAAGTCGAAGGTAAAAAATGAACAGCCAAAAGTTTGTTTGATTAGTATAAAATATAAGGATAGGGTAAGGGTGCAGCTTCACCATGTAAACTTTAACTGTGCTAATTTCATATTCCTTCGTTCTTTTTAATTTTTTTATTTTATTTTATAGAAGAGGGGGCAAACGAGCAAGAGGTGCAACTGATGGTAAGTGATCACCACCGCTCGTGGACATCTGCAATACCAGAGGCCTTTTAAGAATGAGTAAGCTCTTTTTTTGAAGGTCCCTATGCCGTATCCGTTCGGAAATACCCCTGCCGGTAACTGGTTCCACAACAAAGTAGTGCGAGGTAAAAAGTGTCAGGAGAATTGCACAGTTGTGGATTTCCAGACATCGAGATGGTGAGGATGGAACTTCAAATTTTGACGCGATGTCCAATGGTGGAATTCGGCGGCAGGAATTAATCCAAACAACTGGTCGGAACACTCCCCATGATATATATGATAAAAGACGCAGAGAGAACCTACATCTCTGCGCAATGCCAAAGAGTCAAGCTGTTTCGAAATAGCCTGGTCGTCAACGATTCGAACCGCTCTACGCTGAATGCGATCAAGAGGAAGAAGCTGGTACTGGGGAGCTCCGGCTCAGAGATGCGAACAGAACTTCAAGTGAGGCCGAACCTGTGCCTTATAAAGTAGAAGGCGATGGGCCGGCAAAAAAAGTACTGTTTCGCTCTTCTGAGCACACCGAGCCTTTTATAGGCTAGTTTAGCCTTGCCTTCTAAATGACCGCGAAACTGAACCTAATTCGATATGTCAAATCCCAGGATTCCGACACTAGCTGAGGCTGTCAGGAGAGTATCCTCAAATCGAGGTGATACGACAAAGGGCGTCTTTTTAGCGGTGAACACGCAAAGCTCTGTCTTCTTGGGGTTAAAAGTGACTAGGTTTGACCTATTCCGACCCCATTCCGAGACATCGGTAAGTCGATTCTCGACTTCAGACACAAGCTTGTTTCGGCACTCTTCGACGTGTTCCCGAGAAATACCGCTTCGGCCGGAGTGTGTAGCATCACCAGTACTGTCATCTGCATAGCAATATATGTTGCTAATTCGCATCATGTCATTGATATGCAGATGGAACAGTGTCGGTGATAGCACGCAGCTTTGGGGAACACCAGCATTGACAGATTTAAATGTATATCGTAAAATAGCAAACAAGCAGGTGGGTCTCCTGATGGAAAGAGTCAAGAATCGCCTATAGACATCAAAGATGTTAATGGTTTGTTGCTATCGTGTGGTGAGATCTAATGCCAGATGCTTAAGTTTACCGGCTATTGTATCATCCATACCGGACCACGACAGTGACAAGATTGACGCTATTGAGGCAGGAATAGGTAAGGCGGTGGTACCAGACCCAGGCGAGACAATGCAGAACTTTCTAGAGCAGAACAAGGCACGATAGTAGTGACCCGCATGGCTATGCGGGTCAATACTATCGGTTGCTAATCTGTTGCCTTTTACTACCTGCTTGACAGAACGACAGTTGGCCTATTCTTCAAAGGAGCTCGGACCAACACGGGGTAAACGTTCGCATAGCTTTTGTCAAAAGGGATAGGTACAAAGTTTTGCTTCAGGTATTAATAAACAGATAATAATAATAATAATGAAGACATCCGTAATAATTTTTTTTTAGAAAAAGGGGGTAAACGGACAGGAGGCTCACCTGATGGTAAGTAATCACCGCCTCGTTGGTCGAGTGGTTAGCGACCCTGGCTACGTAATCGGCGGGGCTCGTGTTCGATCCCCGACGGAGACAAGTATTTGTGTGATGAGCATAAATGTTTGTATTTCCGGTTTTGGGTGTTTATTAAATATATTCTAGTATTTATATATGTATTTCTATGTATTTGTATCGTTGACTAACACCCATAACGCAAGCAAATCATTTGCTTACTTTGGGGTTAGATCAGTAAGTGTAATTTGTCCCGTGAATATTTATTTATTATTTATTAATCACTACCGCCCATGGACAACCACACTATCAGAAGATTTGCAGTTGCGTTTCCGGCTTTTTAAGAAAGAGTAGGTTCTTTTCTTGAAAGTCCCTAAGACGTATCCGCTTGGAAAAACCCCTGCCGGTAATTGGTTCCACAGAGAAATAGTGCGGGGCAAAAAGTGCCTCGAGAATCGCACAGTTGTGGATTTCCAGATATCGAGCTAGTGAGGAAGAAATTATGAATTTTGTTGCGATGTCCGATAGTGAAATTCTGTGGCAGGAATTAATCCAAACAGTTTCTCGGCAATAATAGACAAATTACATAAATTATCTAACCCCAGAGTAAGTAATTTATTTGTTTGTGATGTGGGTGATATTAATACATAGAAACACGCATATAAATACTGAAATATATATTTTAATAAATACCTAAACCCAGAAATACAAACACCTATGCGCATTACACAAATGTTTGTCCCTGTCGGGAATCGAGTCCAAGCCTATTGATTCGGTCAGGGTCACTAACCACTCGGCCGACGCGATGGGACGGTTAACAATTGAAACTTTTGTTCGGGAACATACATAGCTGCCAGGCAATTCATTGATTAAACATTTCACTACCATCGTGACTCCTAGGTGGTAGAGTTCTACAGTCTCGTTCAGGTTTAGTACCAACACAATAGTGTCAATGTGTATATCTCTTGTATTGTATCTTTCGGTTGGAAAACTTCTCCATTTGGCAAGTAATCCCTACCACACGAATGAACTATTCAGCAATGTTTAGCTCTTATCATCGGAGGACCTCTATCTTCTTGCTTACTATCCCATTATGTATATATATATATATATATATATATATATATATATATATATATATATATATATATATATATATATATATATATATATATATATAATATATACGGGCCACGCGCAATGTATGGTTCCGAAGTTGCCCATAAAAAAATTCGGACTAAGAAGGTTCTTATTGTTTCATATTATGAACATTACACCTATTTAACGGCAATGATGGATATATCCGCACTATGCCTATAAAATATCTATAAACTAAGTATATTTTATAAGTTGCCCGACCATTGTTCCAAAAATTGTAATGCTTTCTAAGCCGTGATAGTTTTCCCTTTAACTTCATTATATTTACTACTACCGTTAACTTTTTCCCACCCCCAAAACCAACTGTTTAGCTGGCAAAGGTGGACACACGACTCTAGCAAAAAATAGCTCTTTAATGTTTAATATTCACAACCGAGTCCCTTAAGAGAAAAATTGTTTCAACAAACCTATGGGGTAAACGAGAAAAAAATTTAACAGCCCCACTTTATGTGTATAGGAGCTATCCCAAAAAATATGTTAAAAAAAATGTAGTGTACCACTTTGTTGTCGTGGCTAATATGTATATGCATGCCAAATTACATATTTTTATTAGTACTAAGGTTCTTCCGTTCGTCCGCACTCTAGCTAGAGTGCGGACGAACGGGCGGACATAGCGAAACAATAAGGGTTCCTAGTTTACTCCGGAACCCTAAAAAAGTAAAATAAATACATTCACGATCATGTTCCCGAATATGTAAACAGAAGTGTACCTAACTAATGCGCTTACCAGCATGTCAGCTGGGGAGATGATTGGTGATTTCATATACCAACGTGATAATGACTTTTGCTTAACGGAGTGTTCATTATGTACTCCATCAAAAATGGAGGGTATAACATATAACTACTTTCTAGACAGTAAATAACATGAAAACAGTTGCGCACTGTTATGATTTGTCGAGTCATAAACACCCTCCTAGTCATTGTTGCCATAGTAGGTAGTTAACTGGGCTACATGACTTTACATTCCACTTACTCTTAGTTTGAATGTAGAGTCACGAATGGAGAAGCTCTCCATGAAATGTCAGTTATCACCATTGGCTTTATTATGGTGGTGAAATGTCAAGCTTTTATTTACTTCTTATTTTCCATTAAAAGCTCAAATTTGATTTTCGATGAAGTCAATATTTGTGGATGAGTATAAATGTTTTCAAATAAGTGTGTATTATTATATAACAGCATTTCGATGGTCCATACGTATCAAGAAACATGTCAAAAACTGAAGTTTACAGGAGAGCGTAATTAATGTTCAAATCTCACTTAAAATAATTCTATGCATAATTGTAAACATTTTTTTTCTACAATTAGTTATTAGATTTAGGGAGTCCATAATATTTATTTAATTGTTTTTAATATTTTCCCAAAAAAACTGATATGTGACTCTTTTTACATTGACGTTTATATCAGACAGGTCGGACATACCTGCTTATATGCTAATGGCTAAAAAAAAATAATACTGAAAACATAATTCGAAAAATTCATAAAATATAACTGTTGCATGAAAAACAACAACTTATTTATTTTAAATATCATACCTTAAACAACTTAGGATCACCACCCAAAAATATTAAAAATATATTAATAAAGACATGTCACTTTATATGGCGTTTTAAATTTTAAAACGCTTATTTTAAAACATAGTACAGAACGATAAGTATAGATATCCGCATCTACGACACCTATTGCTTGTAATTATTACACTTGTTCTCTTATTCGATCTGTATAAGTAGCGAAATATATAAAATGAAAAAAAATCTTATACAGCGTTAGGATTATTTAAAGCCATTTATGTAATAAAAAATATTCTTGACAAGTCCTTATATAAGTAGGGACCGTTCATTTAAATATATGTCAATAGATTCCCCGTATTGATCCGGCCTCCTTTTTGAAGAATAGATCAACTGCTTGCTGCTAGGCATCTCCTAAATGGTGAAATAAGGCGTGTCACTAACATCTTGATTACTAACTAGGTGGTAGAGTTTAGTAACGTCTCGACCAGGTTTAGCGTCGGTGCATATCGCTCTCATCGATTTGGAAGGTAATGTATCTGGAAATAATACATGTGGAATTCCAGCGCCGTCGCACGTGTAGCAATCCGCCATTAGTATCTTGGGTGAAATCAAAAGACTATCCTCGCCTCGTCGCCTGGCGTGGTAGGCGACGCGTTTTTATTTATTTAAAAAATATCTTTATCCGTCGCGACGGCTAAAGATATTTTTTTAAATTTATAAACTTAGTATGTGTCTTTCTTACTTCTTTATAATTTATAATTATATGAGTATCTAATACCTAATACAAAAGTCTTTGTTGAGGCTAGTTCAAATTTTCCACTTAGCCTAATTATAATTTTTGATTATCATATTTGAGAAAAGTAGTACGAATAATACTGAGAAGATACGTAATTGCTATCCGAATTTAAAATTTCCTCCGTGTTGGTCCGGTTCCCTTTGCAGAATGGACCATCTGCCGTTCTGCAGGCAGATTATAAAATGTGAAGGATTTTATATACATGTCACAGCTATATTAAGTTAATTATACAACAACTATATCTTTTTTTGACTCAGGCTAACTTTCCCACAAGTGAATCAATAAGTAAAACGCGAACGATTGTCTATTCATATCATTACCATCGTGACTATACTAGGTGGTAGAGTTCCGCAGCGTCTCGCCCGGATATGATACCACCGCCTTACTGATTCCTGCCGCAATAGCGTCAGTGTTCATCACTGTCATGTATGGGTTTGGTGAGTAAAGTAGCTGGTGAACTTATACAAGTGGTGTCTGTCACATTTCCGGCGTACGAAGAACAACGCACCATTAACAACTTTGATGTCTATAGGTGATGGTTGTCTCTTTCTATCAGGAGAGCCATTTGTTATTATGTACATTTGCTTGTTGCTATCTATGATATAAAAGAAATAAAACGTTAGTACCTAAACATAAATTTAAAGATACGTAATATAATTCCACACGCACCAAGTACTTAACGTACTATCAAACCGTTAAGGATGACAAGTTATGATGCTTAAAGTGAAACGCTCTTATCTACGCTATTCAATCCATAGAACGTGAACTCATGTACTAAGCTTGTGGATATGTGTAAAGGCGTTCGAGGAAGCCCTTTAGTACGGAGACAGCTCCGTTGGGACGCTATTGATCGTCATCCGCCGTCAGTGGCCGAGGCGCCCCTATTGATTCGCCGCAATCTGCATGATAACCCGCGCCTGACTTCTATACTTACTACAAAACTTGTCATTTCTATGTGTACTATAGCGTAATAAGTTGTTTATTCAAAACTATAAATAAAAACTCAATTGTAATAAGCATTTAAATAAGAATAATTGGACTAATTTATTATTTTTTATTTTAAAGAGCGGTTTAGGAAAGAAAATTGGAAAAATACACAGAAGTGTAAGAAATGTTTTGGGCAGATGTCTGTCAGATCTGTATATTATTAAATAAATAAATAAATACTCATGAGATAAATTACACTAACTGATCTAACCCCAAAGTAAGCAAATTATTTGCTTGTTTTATGGGTGTTAGTCAACGATACTAATACATAGAAATACATATATAAATACTGGAATATATTTAATAAACACCTGAACCCAGAAATACAAACATTTATGTTCATCACACGAATGCTTGTCCCTGTTGGGGATCGAACCCGAGCCGAGGGGCGATCAAATTTAGTTAATACTAGCGGTTGCCCGCGACTTCGTTCGCGCGGACTTGGTTTACTCCGCGCAGTTCCTTCCTGGTAGGTGATAGCGTGATAATATGTAGCCTATATGTTGACCCGACCTGTTAGTAACATTAATGCAAAATTTGAAGTAAATCCATGCAGTACTTTTTGAGTTTACCCCGGACATACATTGACTTTCCTACGATTTTATTATATGTATATAGATAATTAAAATCATTCATTTCATATATAATAATTATTTATTAGTACTATTTGTTACTTATAACATTAAATGTTATTTGTAATAGTATCTTCACGCCCATATCCCCGGAGGGGTATGCAGAGGTACAACAAGTGCACCCACGATTAGCCGAAGATACTTGGTCCCACAATGTGATAGGTGGCAAGCCTATCGCCAACCGGACATTTTCCAATCCCGGGCAACTTTGTGTTTCTCAAAAAACTGAAATCACACTTTTTTATGTGCCCGACCCGGGAATCGAATCCGGGACCTCATGTGGTCAACGCCAACGCTGGACCACTAGACCACAGAGGTTGTAATTTTTGACTATGATCCTTATACTTCCACCATTCTTATGACAGTTGCTGTTTAAAAGACTGTTAATCTAGGTACAGCATATGTGTAAGTTTTAATTAGTTGCAAAATAGAAGTGTTGAAGAATTCAAAACATAGAAAGGCTTTCCTTTTGTTATTTTTATGCATTTTGTTATTCTTGTTTATAGTACATATGTTGGAATTATTATGGAAATAAACTACTGAGTTTGAAATATTTAATTTTTTTAGTATATTCTGAAAGGCGGCTGGCATAATGATATTAATATTTTTATATCCTTTATCGAAGATATATTTTAATAGATCATCTGCTTTTTTGACTGCTTTTAGTTTTAGCATGCTGCTTTTAGTTGTAGGCGAGAAGATAAAGCGGCATGTGTGCTGTGTGTATAAACCGATCCTCGATGCTAAAAGTTGCATGTGTGCGGGCTCATTTACTACCACAGTGATTACGAGGCGGCAGACTTCTGCAACCTTGTGTCTGGTTACCACTTTATTTTTTTTGCAATATTATTATTCTTGTAACTCCCGTATTGCACTTTAAAGGCATAAGGTAGTCGGTAAGCTTATAATATGTAACATGACGTTCTTGCTACACGTACATAAATAACACTTTTGCTAACTGTAAGCGATTGTTGTGTATTTCCATTAGAAGAGCTATCCTGTGATATAAAAAAAATTGTAAAGTGCGTGTCAGGCCACGCGCAATGTAGGACTCCTAAGTTGCCCATCTCGATAATGCGGACTAAGAAGAGGGCTTTTTATTGTTTTATACTCTGAACACCTATTTAACGCCAATGACGGATATATCCGCAGCACAGATTCACCACCTGGCACATATCTATAATAACTTCTTCTATATCTATATCTATAATAACATTTGTCTTCTTCCCAAGGGAAGGGTGTACTGTGCTAGGGGTTTTAAAATTAAAGCCAAAGTCCCGGAAGATTCTTATTATAACTTTTATATAAAAAATTTATTACAAAAATTCTACATACCTTATCAAATGAATAACGCGACATCATAATGTGATCTAATTGTTGTACAGCGCCATCTATGAATAGCATAACGAACTATTCTGTTATCTGTGTATATTTCCTTTTAAATTCATGATATTACAGTGAACTTTTTCCCACCCCCAGACCAACCGTTCAGCTGACAGACTCTGTCCCGTATTTTTACACCAGGATATGATTTCTCTGAAAGCAACATCATTTCCAAAATGCTACTTTTAAATTTGAAATCATAAAGAAATTAGGAATATTTTTAAAAACCTGCAGAACTTTTAATGATTGACCAATTAAATATGGACTATACGTTGTAGGAAGAATTAGAAATTATTAAAAAAAGCTAGAAAAAAAGCTAACAAAAGCTAAATTGTAATATCTTTAGATGACAAAATGTGCAATTGAAAAGTGCTAATAAGAAGCACTTTTCAATGGCAAAAAATAATAGGTGCTATTGAAAAGGGGAAGAAAATAATGGAAGGATTTTGCAGGAATGAAATCCCTAACATTTTTCTAGTTATATCTTTTGTCCTTAGTATTCTAACTTCCGAGTGCTTTGTAGAAAGGATTTTGTCGCAGATAGCATTAAAATAAACCGATGTTAATAACAAATGTAATTTGGATTTGATAAAGAGCGAATTAATTACTGTTTCTAACTATGATGCAGCTATAGCTATATGCACTGAGTTTTACAAATATATAAAATCAAAGATATGTTAAAAGTACACTTTTTTTAAATATAGCTATTAACTAGCAATAAGGACAACGACAACAAAAAATTTAGCAATAATACATGATTTTTATTTGTCTCGGGGAAAAACTTGAAATCCCTTTTTTTGCTACGATGATCATTAAATTTGTCATTTACTGAAGCAAAAAGAAAAACTGGCAACTCTAATTGGTATCTTAATGCCTGAAATGAAAGTTATACTAATTAAGTATTAAATGAAATAAACGTGGCTTACATTTATTTCATTTAATACTCAGTCATAAGAAATCTTTTGCATACACATACAATCATAATATTTTTCTCAAGAAGAAAAAGAAGAAGAGAAGAAAGAAGACAGAGAAGAATGAAGAGAGAAGAACAAAGTGATGAATGTGAAAGAAGCGAGACAAGTTTGCAAGGATCGTGATATATGGCACTCGGTTCTCTCTGCCTACACTGTAAGGGATCTGGCATGAAGATATGTGTGTGTATGTGTATACGTGTAAACTAACCATTGATTGAAATAAATCAGAACTAGTCAAAAATAATTTCAATAGACGTTGAAATGCATGACAATTTTATTTGACAGGCGTTTAAATGAATCTAGTTTTATTTTAATCTACGTTTTTTTATCATACAAATTTTATTTATTATACAAATTTAAGTTATATGTAGAAAATATGACTTTAACTTAGAGTTTACTTCACGGTAATAATTTTTAAGAAGTAAATGTACGTGTATTTATTTTATTTTTAGTGGCAAATAAAAGAACTACACATACATTACCTTTTTTAAAAATATTGCATGCAACTCATACTCGTATCTGACCACGGAATTATGTGACCATACTACACTAAAGTGTATGCTAGTGTATTAGACCGGGAGATGGTGACACAAAATATTAGATGATTTGTATCACTATGGCGGTTCTTCAGGGATCTAATTACGTAATGACATAAAGAAAAATAATGGTCATAGCGCTGGTACCGACGGCCCAACCGCGTAGTCGTTATTCGAACGTGTCGGATAAATTGGATAAATTACGATGATTTGTTTCACAAAAATTCTTGTATTTTCCGATAGTCGATAAAAAAGAAGTGGGTGGTAACATGATGCCATACTTCTCCGGGGTGGCTTACAGCCCGCCATATCAACGCCAACACGTTAATTAAAAAACAATTCAACCATTTGTACCAAGCTAATTTTTGCACAGCTAATCATCGTCGAGTAGCCATTCACGAAAATTACCTTGCCATACTTTTACAACGGTTTCTCATGACCGCCATACCGCCGCAAAGGAGTAAACTTTTTCTTTTTGCAAAACGATTTGTACCATCCTAAAACTCTTTTTAACAGTTCTCTGTATGGACATAAATAGAAGTCTGATAATGCCACACGTATGGGAGGTAGTGAATGGGTAATTTTTTTTAAATTGTAAGATTTTATTCGTGTTTCGAATGATTTGTTTCAGTATGGCACTAAATTTCCGGTAACTTTGAGGTTTATCGAATATAAATACAAAATTTCAAACACCTAGGTGGCGGCAATTTTGTCTTATAACCAGGTGTTATGTTGTCTAATATTGTACAGTCCCTTCCTTCCACCTCTCAAACGAGTCTAGGTTCATGCCATACTGTAACAAATGATTTTATGTCTTGTACCTTGAAACCATGTCGAAAAATCAAGTATGTCAAGGATTTCGCCTCTTTTTTCGACTAGTAGAAGTATGGAAAATGTAATAATGGTGTCATTCCATCATATGATTTCCAAAAATCCAAGTGCCATACTGGTACAAATCGTCTAAAAATATTTTTTGATCGTGGCATAAGTCGGCCGACCCATGGTTACAATCTGGAATTTTTTTAGGTACAATTGTATCAAAACAAACAGAATACGATAATGCCACGCTGTAAAAAATATTTTACGTATGGTACAGTCATATTGTTAAAAAGTGGCGATAAAATGAACTTTTCAAGTATGGAAAGTATTTTCCCCCTGCTATAAATATGGCAAATATATTAATGGTCATATTTTATCAAATACTTTCCAAAAATCCAAATGCAATACTGGTACAAATTGTTTTGCAAAAATAAATAATTTACTTTGCAAAAAACTTCTTTTTGTTATGGCGGCCCTTTGGATCTGTCAGAATAGTATAGCACGCGCTGTAAGCCACACCGGAAAAGTATGGCATTACGCTACCGCCTACTTCTTTTTTATCGACTATCAGAAAATACAAGAATTTTTGTGGAACAAATCGTTCGACACTCGTAATTTATCTGACACGTTCGATTAACAACCACGCGATTGGGCCGCGGTACCAGCGCCATGACCATTATTTTTCTTTTTGTTATTATCTAATTAGACCCTTTAAGAACCGCCATACTGGTACAAATCATCATAATCATAATCATTTATTAAGTGCCTCAAATATTGTAACAAAGGTGTTCGTATTTTTAAATATTTGGCCTTAGTTGGCATCTAATATTTTGTGCCATCACCTCAACTATAGCGATTTTCAACGGGTGAGGTTTTAACACTTATATTTTTTAATATACTCTTTAAAACTCAAATCCATACAATATCAAAAATCATCTATGCTATCTACTGTTGTGTGCAGTTGTACACATGTTAATATTAATGTATCGTTTCGACTATCGATAGCAAAAGTTTAATTTTGAAAGTTCGACAAATAACACTGTACATGCGCAGTAGAGTTTAGCTCTATATCCATATTTATGACAGGTAGTCTTAATCTGCCATCGGGATGATGAACGTGATAGGTTGGTCGAAGTATTCCATCTACACTAATGTTATAAAAGGGAATGATTTGATTTTTGTTACAATTTAACTCGAAACCTACTAAACCAAATTTAAAAAAAATTTCACCCCTTTCTTAAAAGTTACTTTATCTAAAAAGGACATGAGCTAATTTTTTACCCGATTAAGCCAAGAGAAGTAATGATTTTTGGTGATGCGAATGAAGTTGCGAGTATCTGCTAGTACTAAATACTCCGTTTAATCTACCCCTTACAAAGGAATATTCTATTCACGTCGTTCAGTCTTGTGATACTTTATGAACTTTAATATTTTTAACTGTATATATGAGTTTAAGCACTTGTTATAACGTGCTAGGAAAAATTTAAAAAGTCAATAACGTTTATAATTCACGATTGGACTTTTTAAATATTTTTGTAATACAACAGCTAAGAGTACTAGTATCTACTAATTCTTAACATAAAAAATAATAAACATTACTTTATGCTCAAAGGGGCCTACCCCTAATAATAGGGGGCAGGAATAATATTAGCATTTCTGCCAACCGTGAAATTATCCAACGATATTTAGCAGGTATAGACTATTGAATCAGACTAAACAGCTGGAGATCTTAATGACACTGATATCAATCTTTTGAATATAGTCCCTTACTATATAGAAATTATATAATAGATGGGCATTATAGCGCTGGCACAAATGGGTCCAAGTTCTAATGTGTTCCAGCATTTAAAGTGGTACGACTTTCAGAAGAAATCGATTAACTTTAGTTCTCTATTAAAAATATGCTAACAAAGTCCATCTCATACTTGCCCAAAGCCTCCACCGTAAGCGGTGGTGTATCTATGCAAGCAAGTATTCTGGAGCAAAAATGAAAAACAAAAATATAAACTTAACTAAGTACTTTGAAAGTGCAAAACTATTTCATCATTAAGGTGCTTCTTATTGTTTTCTGTCAAGGCATAATTAAGAAAAAACAGAAGTTAAATATTTTGCATTCAACTTGAATAGCTAATATATATTTATTGTGAATTTAGCATAGAGACTGAGGGCCCTCTAAAGTTGAGGGACCCGTACCCAGTCCCGGCTAGCCCTACAACAGCCACGCCACTGACCGTATGTAACTTTTTTACGGTACTTTTTTGTTCAGAAAACTCAAAACTTCAGAATAATTTCAAAGGGAAGGAAAAGAGACCTCAAGCCTTTATGTCGTGGCTGATATCGGCAGACCGTCTACTTAATACTAGTATTCTAATCTAAATCTTATATTTCATCTATGTTTTATTGAATATAATAAATATTTTTTTGGGAACTTGAAGCAAATGGGTAACGTAACGTAAAAAATTAAAAAATACTCGTACCAACGAAACGTTGCAAATTTTGGTAAGTTAACATCTTATTCATCTGATCCAAGTTCCCAAGAAAATTATTTATCATACTAGGTACTACTTATTAATAAATGCAAAAAGTAAGTGATATCATATTTTATTGCAAAGTTGAAATCTGGGATATTGATATATAAGTAGTTTTCTAGGTTGTAAATCGACCCATATAAATTTCATCCCTTGGGAAATTCGATATAGTGGAAAACTAGGATGAAAGTTTCAATTACGAAGTTTTACTTTTTTAAATAACTTCTTACATCCAATCATATAATATGCTTTCTTTTAAGAAATAATAAAGTTATGATGCTTGTATATTTGAATGTCTCAGATGTTACTTAAAATAACTCGGCTGGCTCAATTATAGACTTGTACGATTTTTTTTTAACTTTATGCAGATTTATCGTACACTAAGTTTGTAAAAGTGGTGAACTTAATGTCTATTGGCATTCTCTACAATTAAACCTTTAGGCCAACAAAAAGAAGGGCAGAAAATATATGTAAGAACATAATATGTAGTTCTAGGTAAATTTAAAAATATACTACGTACGATTTTTTGTTTGTTTGTATGTATCGTCATATCTCAGAAAGGGATGGTCATTGGTATTTGTATTGGTGAAGGAAAAACTTTAGACCCCTTTTTAAGACAATTGCGTGAACGTTTGAGTATGAAATTTGGCACAATTAAACTTTATATTGCGGAGGACTGCAGAGGCTTAATATTAATAAATAATTGCATTAGAACAAAGTCAAAGTCAAAACATTTTTATTCAAATTATCCTTTACAGGCACTTTTGACGAGTCAACATTTTTTGAGTTACTACCGGATCGGAAACGCGGCCACACACAGAAGATCCGGCGCAAGAAACTCAGCGGGCTTGCCTTTTTTTTTGTGCATATACATTTTTTTGAAACAATGTATTTACGATTACAATTAAACACCCTACATTTATTGACATACACACATGAACATAATATACACACATGAACACTATTTTGTTTACTGCTTTTTAGTTAATGTCAGTTCTCAAACTTAAAAGAGATTTTATTGTTTAGTTTATGGTCGAATTTTGGACACAGGCGATCGCTAGTTGGTAATAAAAACAAGTGATTGCGCAAATAGGCTTCAAAAAGGAGGTTGTGAGTTTGACATGTATGTACGTAATATTGTTGGAATTAGATAATATTTCTATACCAGTATATGCTGCCATTTAATGATATTATTATGGTATGCAATGTATAAAAAATAATATATCTAATATATTCTATGTAGTTTAAAAACATATATTTACACATTTTTACATATTATTATTTTATCAGATTGAAATTTTACTAATTATTTTTATTTACATTCAAATATAAATCAATTTAATATATATATATATATATATATATATATATATTTATATATATATATATATATATATATATATATATATATATATATATATATATATATATATTCTATGTAGTTTAAAAATATATATTTACAATTTTTTACATATTATTATTATTTTATCAGATTGAAATTTTACTTTACTTACATTCAAATATACATCAAATCAATATTCAATCAAATATCAATTTATTTATTTATTTAACTTTATTGTACACCTTAAATAAATTTGTAGCGGACATAATGCCTATTGTCATTCTCCTTTGGGCAATCCAGTCAACCTTTGGGCAAACAGAAAGTATGCAAACGGTGCCTCAGAAAATATACGTCATATAAGAACATAGATCTTAATAAATTAAACATATACTACTTATACTATACAAATTATTATATATACATATTACTTATATAGATATATAAGAGAAGATATGAGAAGATCGGGTTGAAGAAACTTTACGGGATTTTTTTTCTTCTATTTTATGTATTACAATTTTACAATAATTATTTCATATTACAAAATATATGTTCATGGTATGAGGAGCAATTAATCCCAGTACTAAATATTATAAATATATTGTAGACTAGCTGTGCCCGCGACTTCGTCCGCGTGGGATTTTTTAAAAATATGAGAAGATCGGGTTGAAGAAACTTTACGGGATTTTTTTTCTTCTATTTTATGTATTACAATTTTACAATAATTATTTCATATTACAAAATATATGTTCATGGTATGAGGAGCAATTAATCCCAGTACTAAATATTATAAATATATTGTAGACTAGCTGTGCCCGCGACTTCGTCCGCGTGGGATTTTTTAAAAAAAGTAGCCTAAGTAGCCTAAGTTACTCCTTATTACATCAGCTATCTACCAGTGAAAGTCTCGTCAAAATCAGTCCAGCCATTCCACAGATTAGCCGGAACAAACAGACAAACAGACGGACAAACAGACAGACAAAAAACGTAAAAAGTGTTATTTTGGTATGTGTACCGTGTGTAAATCCATATGCATTTAGTTAAAACCGGTTATTTTAATATTACAGACACTCAAATTTTATTTATTTGTATAAAAGATGTATAGATAGTGAAAATATATTATGTGTACGATTTATAACTACAATACATAGGCATTTATAAATACAATTCATTAGAAATACGTAATATTTAACGTAAAATAATTTCATCACAAAATTTCAACTCGATCCGTGGATAGGAAGGGCTCAAAACGGTATTGCACTGAAATGAGACAGGTATCAGAACAGCTAGCCAAAGCCGCTATTCTGTAATCAATAGTTTTCAAAAAAATAGTTTCATTTTAATACGGCAAAATCGACCCACCTCTAGTTAGAGGTATATACTTCCACTCATGTACCTAAAAAAATCGGCTAAGTGCGAGTCGAACTCGCGCACGGAGGGTTCCGGCATCTATAAAAAAATGGCAAACAATCACGTTTGTTGTATGGGTCCCTCCCTAAATATTTATTTTATTTTAATTATTTATTTTTAAAGTGATTATTTAATTAAATATTCTGTGGATATTTCAAACGTCTACCAGTTGTCATTCTTAAACACTAAAAAAAAATTAAAAATGCAAAAAAAACACGTTTGTTGTATGGGGTTCACCCTTAAATATTTGTTTTATTCTGTTTTAGTTTTAGTTATTACAGCGGCAACATAAATTCATCATTTGTGAAAATTTGAACTGTCTGTCATGGTTCATAAGATACAGCCTGGTGACGGACAGATAAATAGACAGACAAACGCAGGGACAGACAGTGGTGTCTTAGTAATAGGGTCCCGTTTTAAACTTTGAACATGGAACTTTAAAAAGTATAGTAAAGCCAACGCATTCACAGTTCGGCTCTACTCGGCAATTTTCGGTTCTCGTTCGGCGGTGAGTAGCGCGC
This sequence comes from Apodemia mormo, assembly GCA_036924255.1. Taxonomy (NCBI): domain Eukaryota; kingdom Metazoa; phylum Arthropoda; class Insecta; order Lepidoptera; family Riodinidae; genus Apodemia; species Apodemia mormo. Next base: position 23,081,906 of record JAUPFN010000007.1, on the reverse strand, counting down.
CGCGTCTCGCACCTTTCGGTGAATACCTACTATAGTTGAATTATTTTAATTTTACAATTTTTCTTAAACTTTGCATCCAAATAACTTGGTATAAGAGCTAAAGTTTATCTTCCTAAGATTTTCGTGTTAATGAAGTAGGTACTTTTCGTTAGTAAGGATTAATATGCCTGCGTACTGCGTATAATAATCCTACTACTCAAAATTCATCTATTAATTTTCAACAATTTTTCGACTCAAAATTCTTTATTATGTTGTTGTTATAAGAGATAGATATATTAAAGTGTCGCGGACTTTTTTGTAGATCTACATAAAATCAATATATTTTTAGTACATTGTACTTACGTATACTTATCCATTACGCCAGCGCACGCGGATACAGCAGTTCGAGTGATTTTCTTCCGACTTAGTTTACGAATATCGATATTTTAACTAAACCAAGAATAATTGTAACGTAATGCTTGATAGCAAGGAACCTTCCTAAATCTATATATATAAAAATCAATCCCTATTTTCCTTGGTCACGACATCACGCCTGAATGGCTGGACCAATTTCGTTAATTTTTTTTGTTGTGTTTGTAATTGTAAGAAGAAGGTTCTTATAAAAGAAAATATTAAGAAAATTGCGCGGAAAATTAGAAAATTTAAGAACACTTATCCACCATATAAAGTTTAATGCCATTTTGGCTGCGTGGAAGGACAATCCCGTAGACTTATATAAATTACGTGTCACGTTGTTTGTTCGTTATGGATTCCTAATATGTAAGGCAAAACAACGTTTGCCGGGTCAGCTAGTCCTATATATAAACTACAAATAAACAAAGAACTATAAATAAACAAAGAAAATTTTTTAATCCAACTTATTGTTTCAGAAATTAGCGCGTTTAATCAACAAACAAACAAAAAAATAATATTGATAATAAGTTTTTTTTTTCGGAATGGCTCAATTACTGTTAGCTTTATGGGCTGTTACGGCTTCATTGGTCGTAGTATTAAGTCAACGTTTTAATTACATGTATAGGTGTTTCAATACGATGTGTTTTCGTGCAGAGACATCTGGTTAATGTGTACTACATTACGTTTTAAGCTACGCTTTCCGATTAATTTTATTTCCCGTGGGAATGAGATATTTTCCCGCGGTAAAAAGTAGCCTATGTCCTTTCTCAACGTCTTGTCTATGTTTATGCCAAATTTTATCAAAATCAGTCCAGTGGTTTAAGTGTGAAAGCGTAACAGACAGACAGACAGACAGAGTTACTTTCGAATTTATAATATTAATATATAATATATTAGTATGGATAGTATGGATAGTGTTGCTATTCGTGTGGCGAGGACGAGGAGTTAATGCCACTTGCTTCCGTTTACCGGTTACCTTACCCTTCAAAGCGGAACACGACAATGGCAAGCACTGATGTTATTGCGGCAGGAATAGGTAAGGTGATGTTACCAAATAACCGGGCGAGCCGTTGCGAAACTTTACCATCTAGCATAGTCAAGATGGTAGTGACACGTAAAGAATGATGAACTATCTTTGATGAACTATCTGCCAGAATGGGAATAACCATAATATATAGAAAAAAGATGAGACATGATAATGACAACCTAATAAGGAAGGTTTTTAGTTTCCTATTTCTCTTAATATTGTAAGTATTAATTTTCGGTATTGACATGCAAGCCACCTATATTAAGTAAATTGTACAATACCTATAATCTTTTTTTGATCCAAACTGACCTTCCCACAAGTGAAGCAATCAGCAATGATTTAACAAACTTTGGTCCGCATCGATTAAGTGGTATAGCAGTGCATTGAAAATGAAGAAACAAATACTGTATTATAAATATAAATATATGTATTTATAATACAGTAAGTATAAAATATAAATATATATATTTATAATACAGTAAGTATTATAAATATATATATTTATATTTATAATACAGTATTTGTTTCTTCGTTTTCAATGCACTGCTATACCACTTAATCGATGCGGACCAAAGTTTGTTAAATCATTGCTGATTGCTTCACTTGTGGGAAGGTCAGTTTGGATCAAAAAAAGATTATAGGTATTGTACAATTTACTTAATATAGGTGGCTTGCATGTCAATACCGAAAAAGTGTTTAAAAGAATATGTCTGCCGCAGAAACGCGCCTATTTTATTTTATACTAGCTGTGCCCGCGACTTCGTCAACGTAGAAAATTTCTATAAAGTAGCTTAAGTTACTCCTTATTATATCAGCTATCTGTTAGTGAAAGCTCCATCAAAAGTGGTCCAGCCGTTTCGGGGATTAGCTGGAATAAACAGACAGACGCAAAAATTCTAAAAAATATTAATATACTAGCTGTGCCCGCGACTTCGTTCGCGTGAAAAAAAATCTAAAATAAAAACCCGCATAGTTCCCGTTCCCGTGGGATTTCCGGGATAAGAACTACCCTATGTCCTTTCTTGGGTCTCAAACTATATTTTTACCAAATTTTATCCAAATCGGTTCAACGGTTTAGCCGTGAAAGCGTAACAGACAGACAGACAGACAGACAGAGTTACTTTCGCATTTATAATATTAGTATGGATCTTTAGATAGCAAACAAGTCCTGATGAAAAGAGGGACCATCGCCTATAGACATGAAAGACTTTAATGGTGCGTTGCTACCTGTGCGGCGGGATGGCAATGCCACATACATGTCTACCGGCTACCTTACCCTCCAAACCAGAACACGACAGTGACAAGCATTGATACTATTGCGGCAGGAATAAGTAAGGCAGTTGTGCTAAATACCCTGAACTCTATCACCTAGTACAACTTTGTCGTAGCCATTAATTTAAATTGTTCCGAATAATAGTTATTCGTAGCGTTCGTAGCAATAATTATCAACTGGGTTTGAACCAGTGTTCGATCTCGCCTTAAGCGTAGACGATGCTCTAAGTAATCTGATGACGAGTGTGTCGTCAATTTCTTTCAATTAACGAAAGAATCATCCCAAAAGCGACTATTTATAGGAACAGTAAATTCTCGAATTTCTTATATTTTAAAAACTACTTAACTGTTGCTTAACTTTCTCCGTTGGTTCGGATATGAAGAAAGAATGGTAGATGAAAGGTTAACAAAACTGATATAGAATGTGGAAGGATGTAGGTACCGGAGAAGACCAAGACTGACATACCATGATTAGATTGATTGAGTCCTGTCCGAACGTGGTGTCAAGAGTCTTCTCCAGCAGCGTGTGTGTATGAAGAGACTAATGAATGTGCAGGAAGCGAGACAAGCCTGCAGGAATCGTGATGTATGGCAATCGGTTCTCTTTGCCTACACCATGTGGGATCTGGCGTGAAGATATGTATATAATTAACTGTATGTTCAATTTTACTGCCAAACTAATCTGCTTTAAATTATCCGTATTAATAAACAGAAAAACAATTTATCACATACACATTGAATCTGCACACGCACTCGGTGCTTAAAGTTTCTCAAAATAACAAAAGTAACGAAGTCACAACAAAATATTTAGCCATCCTGTAGTAGTTTTCTTAATCAAAAAGATGTAAACAGTAGTAATTCTGGATAATTTCCTCCCTTCCCTCTCCACAGCATGAACATACTTAGATTTTTTACTTTAATTAATTAGCTACACAATAAAAAAAACTAAAATCGATGAGTAAGTCTCTTAAGATATTCTAAAGTAAATAAAAAGCCCTGAAATACATTTCACTAATAACCAGGTATATAGAATGTTTTTTTTAGTTGGTTAAAAATGAGTTATTGCGGCTAATATACGTAAAGTCCAGGGCGCGGAATAATTAGGTATATCATTAATGGAAGTCAATTGCAAACGCAAGGTCTGCGGCTGAAGGACGAACGGGTGGTGCGTGGTGCGCCGCATTTGTGTTGTCTATATAGGTCACTGTCGCCTACGCGTGATTCGATAAAACTTTTCACATTCAATTAATAGTTAACGATATATTTTGACCCTTAACAACAGAGGTCATCGCGATGATAAAAGTTGGACGCACAATTGAACCTTAAAACTTTTGACAATTTGAAACTAGACAAAAGTGTTAAATAGTTTTTTTAATTAAATTAACGAAATAGAAGTTTAACTTAAAAGTATTATAAAATTTAAAATGTGGTTTGCAAACTACAGGTAAACTTAAACATGTAATTATGAAGTGATAAATGATTTGTTTCAAACAAAATTATAGAGTGCGGAAAATAATTGCGTGAAAAGGTTTGCTCAAAGTCAACAGCTTAAATATTCAACGTAAGAAAATCAATAATACAATTTTAGCAATAGTAGCGAAAGTGTATACTAATTAATAGTGCAAAGTATTGATCAATTGTTTCACCATGGTTCTAAATATAAAATTTCGTGGAGGAAGACAAAGTTCGCGCGCAACACGGGCGCGGGCAGGTAGAGCGGGCGCGGGCACGCGGCGACGTATCGATTCCGCGCCGCCTCAGTCGGCGTCCGAGCGCCGCGCTGCGCCGCCAGCGGCCGGCGAGCGGCGTCGTCCCCGCACCCTCTCCACCCTCGCTCGCTGAATATCTCCTCGTTGCCGGCAAACTCGACCGATCTCTTTTCGTTAACTAACGTCGCAGCCGCGTTCATTTCCCGCCGCGAAACTGCGCTCGATCTCTACGGATTCCGCGTCAAAGTACGCTTAAATTGGCACCGCTGTAAAACTGTTTAAAGTTTTTTAGGAACCCTAAATTAAACGCGGTGTTAATTAAGCGTCGAGGAAATTTTGTAATGCACCTGTCAAAAAAATATTAAGTTGGTAGATCAGAGAAGAGTACAAGTGCGATGCAGGTACAAGTGCGTGGTTACGGACGAGCATGGCCGGACGCACTTCCAGCTGCGTAGAGGCGGACTGCAATGGATTGCTGCAACTACGGCGAGTTCCGCGGGCAAGCGCTCGCGCAGTACGGCGCGGGCGCCGGTTGGGACGGCTACGGCTACGCGCCCTTGCCCTACGCGCCCTACGGGCACGCCTACTACTCGCCGCACGCGCACGACCCTTACACACGCTATTACCGCTACGACTATCCCGTGCACCACCATCACAATTCCGACCATGCTATGCCTATGGGTTGGTACATTAATATATATACGTTGGTACCATAAATACATGTCAAATATATACATAGGTAGGAATTTGTAAAACTTATTATTTACTCTCAAATCATTTTTGTAGAATTTTGCAAACAAATATATAAACTAAAATATTGATCAATAAGATAAGTTTAAAGTTTATACGAATAAAAAAAAATCTTATGTGGGTTTTGAATATTTTTTTAAGATTGGGTCATTAAAACTTGTGATTTCATAATTTTCTTATTTATTTATTAAAATTTATTTATTTTGTTAGGTTTTTACATGGACATAAGAGAAAAAAGCCAACAAATACAAAAAAGATTATAAAACATCTTACATTTTTAAAAGTCATAGTTACAATTTATACAGCATATTTACATTCAAAAAACGACAAGCGTGTTGATATATTAAATAAATAAATAAATATTCACGGGACAAATAACACTTACTGATCTAACCCCAAAGTAAGCAAAATTATTTGCTTGTGTTATGGGTGTTAGTCAACGATACTAATATATAGAAATACATATATAATATTAGAATATATTTAATAAACACCCAAACCCGGAAATACAAACATTTATGCTCGTCACAAAAATGCTTGTCCCCGTCGGGGATCGAACCCGAGCCCCGTCGATTGCGTAGTCTGGGTCGCTAACCACTTGATCAACGGGGCGGCCAATTAGTTAATTATAATTAACTAATTATAATAACTGAGTAATTTAATTACATAAATGTAATATATATGTAGTTAAACGTAGTTACATAAAGCATATTTATAAGTACCTACATATAAAATTGCATAAATCTTTTGTACTAATATCGCATTTTTGGAATACCCTTGAGAAGTTTCATATCCATATCACAACATTACCTTGTCTGATAAGAGTCTATAGCGGTCAATTTCGCAAATATATTAGTTTCTCATTGTGATAAAAATATTAAAAAATATGAAACATTTTTTTAATATTATGAAGTATTTTAATTTAAATATAAAATAATAAAAAGTAGTCCCTGTGGTTTAGTGGTCTGGTGTCAGTGTTGACCACATGAGGTCCTGGGTTTGCTTCTCGGGTCAGGCAAATAAAAAATGTGTTTTTCAGTTTTCTGATAAAAGTAATACTGCCCCGGATGGGATAAGTGTCCAGTTGGTGATAGGCTTACCACCATTCACATTGTAGTACTATAAGTATCTTCGGTTAATCGTGGGTGAACTGGGTGGGTGTACCTCTGCCTACCTCTTCGGAGATACGAGTTTGAAGATACTTTTATAATAAAAAGTTTTATAACTATCAATTTGTTAATATGACTGAAGGGTATTTATTTACACGATAATTTAAAAACAGTAGGTTTACAACGACCGACAATCTATTTCATTATAATCTTAGTAGTATCTCCGGAAACTAGCATATTATGATCTTCAAAGTTTTTAAATGTATATCTTTAAAGCAAAAAGAAAAATGTGAATTGACCCAGAGATATTTAACGTGAAAATAATAATAAGAAAAATGCGCGTCAAGCATTTTATCTACTTTTTGAAATCCTATTAAAAATTTACTTTAACGTGTTATTGCAAATTTAATATTAAATTACTTCAGACGATTTAAAATCAACTGTGACTTAATTTTAAATCTTTTTAGATTAAATATGCAAATATTAAATCTGTAGGTAAACTACTGTGTTAAATTAAATTACATATTTTATATATAAATATTGTGCTCAATTATTATACAGCTATTATTGGGCACAATATTTTTAAACAGAGTATTTGCATAAGTTTTACGAGAGAGATATTTAATTTTTCGTTATCATCAGTTGTCTATACATAACGAATCCAGTAACTAAACAGCGTTAATAAATATGCATCACAGTGCACAAAGAAAATCAATTCTCCTTCAGCGCTAAATTCCTTGAACGTAATTCAATTACAAACATCGCTATGAGACGCGATTCTGTATTACAGTTTAGTAAGTTTAATCGGTTGCCCTATGAGCGCTTAACTTTGTTTACCAATATTAAAGAGATCGGAATTCGTACGCGTATAGCTGCGACATTCTGAACAATAAAGAATGAAGTAAGAATTAATGTTTACGTTTGGGCGGATTTCTCGGCGTCTACGTCACGTGTCCAGTCGGGGGGGTCGCGCAACAGGTTGTTCCCCGCGCCTCCCGGGATTGATTGCTTGCACGGCGCACAGCCACTCTACATATTGACCCGGTTGCTAACACCCGCGTTGTCTCTCGCGATTAACTTGCTCTTGCTTCGTGAATATGACCGCGTCACTTTTATAAGTATGCAGTATATAAACTAATGATGCTACATATGTATAAACTGGCATCATCACTCTTCTTACAAGAAGACTATACATTTTTTTTAACTGATTTAATTTACAAGTAACTGTATAATATGAGCTTCTAATTCGCTAAAGCTTCTTATTTTTTTAAGTTATTGACACTTATGTATTTGTAATTAAAAATAAATTAAATATAACCTATCATCTTACAGAAATTGATTGAGTTGAAAAAGGATTGGATTAGTACTTATTGCTAGGAAAAACTTTACGTTGATTTATTAGAAAATAATGATGAACACATAAATAATGAGTAACACTAATTATAAAAAATACTTAATTAAAGAAATGAGAGTGTAACTTTCAATGTTTTTATGTTTATCTATAGCAAAATGTTATAATTTTGAGTAACAACAATCTTACAAGTAGGTAATTACTTTATGTGTAGATCACAATAGGAATGTCATGAAAATTAAATTTCATTCATCTAGATGTCATCATACAAACACGTTTTAATTTTAACATGAGTTATTTACTTTGAGGATGGTCATGTGGTTAGGAATAGTAAACACGCAATCAATGGGTCTCGGGTTCGATTCCTGATAATGGCACCTGTCCTTGTTTTTTTTTTATTATGTTATAAGATAGCAAACAAGCAGATGGGTCTCCTGATGGAAAGAGTCAACCATCGCTTATAGACACCAAAGGTGTTAACGGTGCGTTGTTATCTTGTGGCGATCTCTAATGCCACATGCATAAGTTAACCGGCTACCTTACCCTCCAAACCGGAACACGACAGCGACAAGCACTGATGCTATTGCGGTAGGAATAGGTAAGGCGGTGGTACCAGACCCGGGCGAGACAATGCAGAACTCTACCACCTTGTCAGGAATATTTGTGTGATGAACATAGATATTTGTATTTCTGGATTTGGGTGTTTATTAAATATATCTTAGTATTTATATATGTATTTCTATGTACATGGGGCACACTAAAAGTTTTGCACTTCTAGCTTGTCGGAACTATTTGAATTTCGAATGTTATATTTTTAAAACGTTGCAACCTTCTTAGTAATAAAAACAAACAATTGGCGGAAAATGATTTGTCAGTTGTTTTTTTATCACACATCAAAGTTCTAAGTACGCAACGAAAATGGAATTAAGTCGAAAAGATTTTAAAGCGACTTTTTTATGATTTTAAAAGTTCTCTTTCTCCGCATGACTGTGCCGCTCGTCTTCAAAATGCTTTTGGGAGAGAAGCACCTTGTTTGAGCACCGTGAGGCGATGGTTTGCTGAATTTGGGAGTGGTCGAGTTTCTTTACATGATGAATTTCGTGAAGGGCGGCCTTCAACTGCCGTCAACGAAAATAATGTGGCTACTGTTAAGCGGTTAATTGAAGAAAACCCCCGAATTACCTATGAGACAATTCAAGGACTATTGGGGATTGGTATGAGCCGAATTCAGAAAATTTTACACGAAGAATTAAAAGTTCGGAAACTTTGTTGTCGTTGGATCCCTCATGAACTGACAGCGGAGTAGAAGCGGGCTCGCGTAGAATGGTGCTCACAGATGCTACTGAAGTACGACCACGGACATTCTGATGCTGTTTGTGACATTGTCACAAGAGACGAAACGTGGATTTATTGTTTTGAACCCGAAAAATAACAGCAACCTTGTGAATGGGTGTTTGAAAATGAGAACAGGCCAGCAAAAGTGAGACAGGCGAGAAACGTTGTTAAAAAAGTGATCGCGTTTTTTTTTTTCAGCTACGGGTCCCATCTGTACGATTCCACTTGAAGGTCAAAAGAGTATTAATGCCGAGTGGTATTCTATTATTAGTTTACCTAGGTTGTTAGAAAAAGTTCGCGAAAGACGACCCAAAAACCGCATTCTCCTACACCATGATAACGCTTCTTCACACACGGCCAACAAAACAGTCATTTTTAGCTTCCGAAAAAGTACATCTCGTCACTCATCCTGCGTATAGCCCTTGTGATTTTTGTATTTTCCCCAAAATCAAAGATTTGATGAGAGGTTTTACTTTTAGCAACTCCGATGAAGCAGTGATAGCGTTCAATCAGCACGTAGAAAACATGCGTTCAGATCCTGTTTTAAAAAATGGTTCGAACGCATGAAAAAATGTTTAAAATGTAAAGGAGATTATTTTGAAAAGCAATAAACATAATATTTTGGTTATAACATATTGTTTTTTTAAGTTACGCAAAACTTATAGTGTGACCTACATATTATTATCATTGACTAACACCCATATCACAAGGAAATAATTTGTTTACTTTTGATTTAGATCAATTCGCGTTATTTATCTACCGATATTATCATTACTTACTCGTCTAAAATTATGACATTATTGGCTTTTAAAGTAAAACCGCTTACTAAAAAATAAAAATGATCATTAAAACGATTTTAATTTTTTGATTAATATACCTCATATTATAATAATTTATCTACAGATAGGTTTTTTTATAGACAAAAGTCCGCTCTTATTATTGCATGCTATTTAAATGTATCTATGCGTGAACCTCCATATTATTAACTTTATATAGTTATCACAATATTAATAGGCGGGTAATGAGGGTGTAGTAAAATAATAAAACTGAGATAGCAAATATTTTACTGACCAAATAGCCCGAAGAGGTTTGCCTGTATTATAATTTTAAGCTTTTGAACGCTTCATTAAACAAAAATGAAAATATTAAGTTAGATGACTGAGGAGAACTTAAGCGCAGTTATTTATACATAAACGATGCTATTGATAAATAACTGAAATTTTTGTTGATTTAATCCAATGTTTCTGTCACTGAACAAGTTATTAAATAAGTAGTTAGATCGAATATTGTTGAAACGTGTCAATAAATTAAAAAATTTCAAAGTTGAACTGAATAATACATATTAAAAAAAGACGCAAAATAGTTTACTCTATTACATTATTGAGTAATCACCTATTACAGTTTTTTACGGAAGGCCTCATAAACAAAATTTGTTAAAATATTAACCTTTAAATAAAATTTGTTAAAATATAAACTTTTCAATAAATTTTGAAGGTTATTAATTTATTTAAGTTAAATAACATTTTGTCACAAAATAACATTATGTCTTTTGGAACAATCAAATCTTAAGATATGTTGTATTGGAATTTGATTTTATATGCTGATTGCAGTAAATATTTCTATATATTTTTTGTACCGTCTTCCGATTTCGAGGGTAAGAAAGCCGGTTGACTTATGCATGTGGCAATGCCATCCCGACATACGGATAACAACGCACTATTAACATCTTTGGTGTCTATAGGCGATGTTTTATTTTACCATCAAGAGAGCTATCGGCTTGTTTGCTATCAAATGATATTTAAAAAAAATGCTCGACTTACAAACTCCAACAGCCGAAAAGCAGTATCTTATGTACCAGATTATTGTACTTAATATACTGCGCAATCATAAATACAGTGTAAGTAATGTGACAAAAATATGGTAACGGTATTCATGCGATTAAATACTAACTGAGCAGTAAACAATTCGTATGTTAATAACAACATTTGCATAAAAGAAGCGTTGAGACAGGGAGTTAAAAACATGCAACGCTGATATTTAATAACAGTTTATATAAACATAGAAGATGAAAAACTTTTATAAAGCTAGCAGCGGGAATAATATTTTACGGTCATTTCTGTTATCAATGAAAAACGATTAGGAGCCAACTGCAATATTTCACAAGGGAAATTTTACTGTATATTGTATCCATAAATTTGTATAAAAACAGTTCTACGGGGTGTATCTTAGCTTAGTAGTCTGCTTGGGAATAAAGAGGATAGAGGGCCAACTTAAATTTCGTAAAAGTTTGTATTTCCAGAAAATATATTAAATCAATGGTGTTACGGTCTACAGCGATGCTTAAATACCACTGTATATTACTGTTATAACTTTGTAAAAGTTCATACAGTTAGTAAACGCATAACTTGTTATGTAAAATTTTAAAAAATAATTAAGTTAATGAAGATAAGAATATTACTGTTATCTATACATGTAATAAAATCGTAGGAAAGTCAATGTATGTCCGGGGTAGGTAAAAACAAAAAGTACTGCATGGATTTACTTCAAATTTTGCATGAATATTACTAACGGGCCGGGTCAACATATAGGCTACATATTATCACGCTATCACCTACGGGGCGGGGCTGTGCGGAGTAAACGAAGTCCGCGCGGACGAAGTCGCAGGCAACAGCTAGTATGTAATAATTTTAGCAAAAATATATTGTTAAAATTTTCTTTCATAACTTTATTTTGCAGATCGCGATGTGACGTTACTATTAAATAAATTAACAAATTTCGGTATGAAATTTAATAAGAGTTTTTTTAATTTTTTTATATCATAAGATAGCAAACAAGCATATGGGTCTCCTGATGGAAAGAGTCAACCATCGCCTATAGACACCAAAGATGTTAATGGTGCGTTGCTATCTTGTGGCGAGGTCTAATGCCACATGCATAAGTTTACCGGCTACCTTACCCTCCAAACCAGAACACGACAGCGACAAGCACTGACGCTATTGCGGCAGGAATAGGTAAGGCGGTGGTACCAGACCCGGGCGAGACAATGCAGAACTCTACCACCTAGTAGCCACGATGGTAGTGACTAGATAGCCAATCGGTCGCCTTTTACGACCTGCCTGGCAGAACGGCAGTTGGCCTATTCTACAAAGGAGGCCGGGACCAACACGTTTAAAAACTTATCGAAGATTTTTTTTGACATGGTAGGAAATTTTTGTTTGTTAAGTTTTTAAAGTTCAATCTAGGACGGCAATAAGTGCTAAAACACATATACATATATAACACATAGCTGAAAAGGGTTTTAAAATCTTTTATTATGTGGAAAATAAGTTAATTTTAACATTACGCAAAATTTAAAATTTAAACACAAGATAAAAATAAATATGATGGGTTTATAAATATAAAATAAATAAATACGATGATTCGTAGTTGAGAAAAACTTCTTCTTTTATCGACGAATAAGTGCAACACTCCGAAGATTAGCCCTCGGTACTGAGGCCCATGATGTGACTGGTGGCCAACCTATTAACAAATAGGTCATGCATCCATTCGCGGCCTAGTTTGCGAACAAATATTTTTCAGAAAAATTAAAAAAAAGTTATTTAAAACAATTTACCCAACCTGGGATACCAATCGACGCCCTCATGCGTCTACCGAAGCTTATCAATTTTGAGTTCCTTACTACATATACGTCATCACTGACCTCGGACTAAAGAAAGCTAAAAACTTAAGAAAGGGATTTTTTGACTCGATTGGATTCGAACTGTCGACCTTGCCTGACTTTAAGGCAAGGTCGCTGGTTATAGTTATGTTTAATGATAATAAAAATAATTTGTTGACTAGATTATGGTGTCTACGCCCTGAAGGAGACGCGCGCCCGGAGAGCTTTGGCACGCAGAGAGCAGCGTTCGCTACCGCCGTCGCAGCCGCTGCCGCTACCGCAGACGGTAATTATCACTAAAATATAAAGATTGCCTTTTGATCTACTGTAAGTTAGCTTTTTCTGCTTAGATCTTGAGGTCTCGGATTCGATGTCTGGGTCAGAAAGTAATAATGTGGTTTGTAGTGTTGTTACCATCAACATTTTTTTCATAATACTTTACCATCAACATTTTTTTCATCTCATACTTTGCATAATGGAGAAGACTTGTTACTTATGTATGTTGGATAAGTGGTTTAAAAACATTACAAATATATTTAATATTTGTACTACCATGGAATATTAAATATTTATGTGAAATCCATTTTTGATTGAAAGAATCGTTTGTGAAATGCTGAAAAATCATGCTTTAAAGTGCTAATTTTTATTAAAAAAAAATTTATCACGCCAGTTAAACGGTTTCTAATGGATATGTTAGGATATTATGACATTAATCTATATATTTATACATTAATATTTATTATGACACTTACGCGAACGGAGGAGTATGAAGTTTGGTACGGTTAGCACGGCGAAGAAATGCAGAAAACTAATATTTTTATATAATATGCATTAAAAACACATTAAATTAATACTCGTAAAAATAAATAACACACAGACTTCATTTGATACGCATAATATACTTCTCAGTACTCAGTACTCCCATCATATAAATATTATTATTTTATTTATGGCTAAAGTCTGTTGTCAAATTTAGTAGATATTTTATCGTTTAGTCTATGTTCGAGTTTCAATCACAGGGCAATCGATAGTTGTATCAATACGTGCAGCTAAGATTCCTTTGTGCTCATGGAATAGTCTGAGACTAAATTTTAGCTTTCTGTACTTCTTCTCCATATAAACATATGTTAAAGTGTTTATATGGAGAATGATAATAATAATAATTTATTTTCACCAGTAAGTCTCAATTAACACAGTAATGAATACAGTAATTACTTACTATAATAATATATATGGCTAATATAACATATTGTGTTGTGTAAGTTGTTACTTGTGCTGTAGGTTACTGCACGCTCTTCCATTATACAAATGTATACAGCCAAAGAAATTAAAAGTTGCGAAATTCAAATAACAGTAAGTATTAACCTAAGCTACAAGCTTAAAGAAGTGCAGAAAGTTAAAATTTATTTAAGAAATGAGAATTTAATTGAAATCAATTTTTGGCGGGTCAAACATTATAAAGCTACTACCGGATCGGAAACAAGGCCACATACTTAGAAGAACCGACGGAAGAAATATACATTACAAGTCATTTCCCACGTTGTACCGCGCGTGGGTCCGCCAGCAACAATGTAGTTTTCTGCTGTTTCTCGATGACAGATCGAAGCCCATGTAATTTTGTGTTGTTTACGTTAAAATGTCTCACAAATAATACTGTACTTCATGGACGGGTAGTGATATGCTACACAAAATGATTCCTATAGGAGCTATATAGTTTTATGACTCTCAAGTAGGTTCCTTTTTAAATTAAAATGTACTTGCTATTGAAGTGTCCGTTGAATTCTAATATAGGTTTATTGTAAATTAAACTAATTCAATAGATTCGGTGCAGTTTATATTCTTGTTGGGCTGTATGCCGATTTCATAACCTTCTTTATATCTTTGTAATCTACATAATATTTTTTTACATAAATTTCGGTTGAACTTTAACCACTAGTAAGTGTATATATAGAAAATTTAAAATTTAAATTAGCACAGTTGAAAACGCTTTACTGATCAAGGTGAAATAGTGAACTAATCTATTAAATTCTCTTTGAGAATTTTTAAGGAAAATTTTGTACACTTTTCATTGAAAATTGCTGAGATGAAGTTCTTAATTACGTGTCGACTCTAGGCCGGTTTTCAATACATATACTATACTATAAAATATGTATATTTGTGTGTATGAGTGTGGCATTATCTCCCAAATGGATAGATTGATTTAAGAGCGCTTTTTATAATCCTAGGTTTATAAAGGCGGGATGGAAGAGTAGACAAAATTTGTCTAGGTTTTGTTAATATCAAATGCACATAATATAGCATACCTATACCTAACATTTTAGTCGTAATAATAATATTGTTTTAACACAATAATTGTTTTGCTTAACTATAATTGTATTTCTAAGGATTTTGTAAAGTTTTAGTTACTTATGAAACTAGTTTATCAAAAAGTAACTAAATATTAAATATCTGGCACTCGCAACCTCATCTGCGTCATTCGTATATGCCTGCTTGCCTTTTCTGTTAAACACATTTTTTGTCCTTTACCGTAATATAAGAAAGTTTATTAAAGTTTGTATTTTAATTAACTTCATTTTTATTTTAACCATGAGTGGCTTTATTGTTTTGTAAATTAACAGTAACAAACCCACACACTCACAAACTTTACCTCTTTATAATATTGAAAATGAGTGTATCCAAATTTACCTCGCATCAATGCTTTTTCCTTGTGAACCTAAGTTGCAACTTCAAGTAACTTTATCAATAAAAATATAACAAACTTTTATAACAGATAAGTCATAAACAAGAGTACTCAATGAAACTCGATGAAGGTTTGTAAAGTAGTAATCTAGGTATGTAATAATAACATGTGGAAGTGGTGGTTTGAACATATCCCACGTTCGGGAGAAGTATGATTATGGCGTTAGATTATGAGACAAGTGAGCGGTACAAAGGCGCTAATGAGGGCGGAGGGGCGGGGGTAGACGGAGGTGGGCCATGAAAGCTGTCAGCGGTTGATTTTTCCGAGTGTCGTGGGCGCGCTGATCGATAAGTCACGTGGTTCGCGCCGCACTCCTCAGTCGCCGCTCGATAGTTAGCCTTTGCAAATCTCCCGCCACTACAACCTTATGACTAGCCTTAGTACCCCAGCTTGCATAGTTTTATGTTTCAGTATTAAGATAATTTTGAAATTTAATACAAGACGGTATTGTGTTATATAATTTAAAACGCATTTACTTTATTTCAATACTATATATTTTATTTCAAAATTATGTGTAAACTTATGCAAACTATTACTATAATGATAACATATTAAATCTTTAAGACTTTTCATAGATAAGGTACAAAGTATTTTGTTTATTTTAAAATAATTATAGTACTTGTAGATAATAATTACACGGAACTATTACAACTAAAGTATATAAATTAATATGTAATTAATTTTTATCATCTATTCAATCTAATTTTGTCCAATTAATGTAATACAAATGTCTATAAGCAGGTTAACTTTTATTATTTGGTGGACGTAGAGGGTGGCCTCCACCGAAAGAGTTCGTTGGTTTCATTCGATGAGTTTGGGGTTGTTTCCTAATTTGCGCTATTGTATTTGTTTCAAAAGTTTACTGAGAGTTTTTAAACAGGTACAATTTCTTAACTTGTTTGAAACAAACATCATAAGGTTTCAAATTGTTTAAGAAACAAGAAATTCATTTTGACATTTAAACATTTCTGTACCGAATATTGGGCAACCGTTTGTAAAAAATATTATGCAGGTGATGGAGATGTAAAGAAATTATAGGCAAAAGAACTGACGGATGCAGTAACTGCAACGCAGAAGTGCAGAGGGAGTGACGGACATCGATCGCAACCGCGTTCTCTCGCTCCCCACTCCACACCCACCACTAAACGCTATCTCATATACAGCGCTACGTACTTACTTCGTATGTCGTGTAAAAGTGTTATACTCGTAATATGACACATGCCTTGGTTTACATAAATATGATACAATATGGCGTCTTCAAGAGTTTATTAATTTTGTATATAACAATGCTTAAGCAAATGATTTTTCTCACATTAAATATAAATTTAAAAATCAATATTCAACATTAAAAATGCGTAAAACATTAAATATGTCAAATATTGCAAGTTGTAATTAAAATGCTGATCTATACGCATAATTTAATATTTACATAAGCGTAAAGATTCATTAAAATTTGAAAGTTTTTGAAAGTATAAATTTGAGGAGGTGAGGTTCTTGTCAGTTGAATGCTTGGTAAACAAATTAAACGAGTGTCTGCCACATTTAAATAATCAAATTGCTTCAGTTTATAGCATCTTAGGTAAGTTTTAACTTCAACCAGAACCACTAACTTTATACTGTATGTATTAAGAACGTAATATAAAAATGCAGAAAATAATATAATTTGCATAAAATTGATTACTGCGTCTATATTATTATCTATTTTTATAATAGTTGATGGCATTCTGTGTTTATTTAAAGCTCTTTTAGTATAAATATTTGAGGATAAATTTCAACTTGTTTATATTATTTAATCAAAATATAAAATTAAATACCGTCTATAGACGAGACGTAGGCAGTTTTCAAAGATATTCTATCTGGCCGCACTTGCGTCTGTCGTCACAAAGCCTCGTTCAATGACACGATAAATGCAGATGTGACCGGCTATTATCGGCTATTTTCATATACATTCCCGACTGCTTATGCCTTAGCGCGCATATAACTTCGGGACGATAGACGCAAATGCGGCTTCAGCATTAATGTGACAAGAGACCAATTATTTATCGGCAAGCTGCAACTTCGGAACTTTGTGTTCGCATGCAAATTAAGTTTTCCAGAAAAAAATTGAAATAAAAAATATTTGTATTATAACAGTAATGTAGGTACAGAGTTTGCTTATACTTTATATGTGCCATGCTGTAGTGTGTTTCGATCCTGTGAACCTCCACGTAAAACCATATCTTGTATAATTAAATTTCCAATTTTAGAATTTTATTGTTCTATAGCTTTAGCACTCAAAATTTGTTGATCATAAATATTATATAATATGGTTTATACTTTATTATTTGTGCAAGCATGTGCTCTTACTATTTCCTATTTATTATCAAGATCGGTCAAACCATTATTGAGTTTTAAATTAATTAATTAACCAGCACTGGATTCAAACACAGTATCTCATGCGTTTATATCAAAGCTGGTACTGAGAGATTTGTGAGGTGACATTTAATTTAAATGCGAGTATTTAAACTCAAATAGATTTAAATGAAATGAAAAATTAATTTTAATGTTTTTTTTTATTTATTTTTTATATCATAAGAGAGCAAACAATCAGATGGATCTCCTGATGGAAAGAGTCAACCATCGCCTATAGACACCAAAGATGTTAATGGTGCGTTGCTATCTTGTGGCGCGGTCTAATGCCACATGCATAAGTTTACCGGCTACCTTACCCTCCAAACCGGAACACGACAGTGACTAGCACTGACGCTATTGCGGCAGGAATAGGTAAGGCGATGGTACCAGACCCGGTCGAGCCGATGCAAAACTCTACCACCTCGTAGTACCACGATGGTAGTGACGTGAATAGCCACTCAGTCGCCTTTTACGACCTGCCTGGCAGAACGGCAGTTGGCCTATTCTTCAAAGGAGCTCGGGACCAACACGGGGAAAATGTAGTTTTTTTACGGGAGAATATAATTGATTGAGATTAAAGTGAAGAGAATGGAGAATACAAGGGAAGTCCGAGGTAATGTTGTGGAATGTTGTGGGAGGCACAAGGGGGTTTCAGATCTGGAAGAGAATGTATGGATCAAGTTTTCTCACTCCGCAACATCATAGAGAAGCATCTGGCTGTCAGCCAAAAGTTTCTGCGGTTTTGTGGATTTGGAGAAAGTGTTTGATAGAGTTGTGCGAAAGAAATTTTGGGACTTTTTAACCCAGTTATGGGATAGATGGGTGTCTGCTGCATGCTTTGCAATCTATGTACTCGGATTGCAAAGCATGTGTACGGGTGGACGGCAACATATCGCCCTGGTTCGATGTCAATATTGGCGTCAAACAGGGTTGTGTGTTGTCACCTCGTCTGTTTATTCTATATCTGGATAAGTGTCTCCAAAGATTAAAGTCATTGAATGTGATGACGCTGTACTTCTAGGCTCAACTCCATCTGAGTTGCAAACGCTGGTCACAGTTATAAATGAGGATTGTAAGAGTATGGGCTTACATTTGAATCCGAAGAAAACTAAAGTTTTAGTATTTGAAAGAGAAGCAACCAGAACGGATATAAGAGTTGTGGTCGATGATGTAGTGCTGGAATAAGCGGATGAGTTTGTATATCTTGGATGTGCTTTTAGCGGGGATGGAAGGTACACCGCTGATGTTGAAAGAAGAGTGTGTGCAGGGAACAGAGTGAATGGAGCGTTAGGGAGAATACTTAATAGCACAATTTTAAGTCAGGGTGCCCGTCTAGCCCTGCATAATTATGTGCTTATCCCAACGCTATTGTATGGAATGAGAGATGGGTATGTCAGAAAGGGCATGAAAATAGAATCAACGCGGTCAGGATGAGGTCGTTAAGAAAAATATGTGGTGTGACACTCGCGGACCGGGTTCGTAATGTGGAAATGAGAGAGAGGTTAGGTTTGAAAGAAAGTGTCGGTGTAAAGATGAGAAAGGGCATGCTCCGTTGGTTCGGACATGTAGAAAGAATGGTAGATGAAAGGTTAACAAATCAGATATTCGCATTGAATGTGGAAGGATTTAGGTACTGGGGAAGACCAAGACTGACATACCACGATCAGATTGATCGAGTACTGTCCGAAGGTGGTGTCAAGTCTTCGCAACCGGCGTGTGTGTATGAAGAGAGTGATGAATGTGGAGGAAGCGAGACAAGCCTGCAAGGATCGTGATGTATGGCACTCGGTTCTCTCTGCCTACCTCGTAAGCGATCTGGCGTGAAGATATGCATTATGAGATTAAAGTGCTAGGTTTATTTCATGTTGAAAATTTAACACCTGTCGGTCACATTGCGTATCATACTTGAAATAAATATAAGTGACGCGATAGAACAGTGTTGTATTATATTATAACAAGGTTTAATATATGATTCATTCTTATAACTAGTAATATTTATATAAATTAAAAATAGCTTTTATATATTTGGCGTTGATTTCTTGTTTATTATATGTATCTGTCTTGTAAGCTTTTCATTATAACAACTGCACATACACTAGAACAAGGTTTTTTATGCTAAATATCTGTTATGAGCTATTTTTGTGATGATTGTGTTGTTATCGATTTCTAGTCTGTCGTCATCAAGCAACACAACGTGCCGTCCGTGTCGTCGTTTGGTTCTCCACTCGATTCGCCGCTGTAAATCGATACCTGGCCATGCCGTTCTATTAACAATTGCAATACCAATAATTTTCTTTATACTTAGTACAAATGACAAACAATGTTTAAAAACTTATACAAATGGCAGACTTATCATAAAAAAAGCCACATTAATAATAATTATATCAAACAATCAACAATGTTAGAACATTTCTGTAATTATGTACACGAGGTGTTATTTTTATTTAATTAAGGACCAATTATATCAACAATTTATTTAATACATTAAAATGTATACTTATGGATATAAATACATAAAGAACCGTTTTGGTGTGCTTTTTTTGATAAATCGTCATAATAAAGACAAATAAAACGCATGTCATTGTAATTTTTATCAGTTTAAAAATGTATATATCGGTCACAAAGAGAATGAGTTGGGATGAGTACAAAGTTCGCCTAGAATCTAAAGAATATTGATAGATGGTTATCATTTTACGATAAATTACTAATTTCTTCTGAAATCTAAATTGTATCACGGAAACTTTTTTTAAATGCCCTGTGTTGGTCCGGACTTCCTTTGAAGAATATACCATCTGCCTTTCAGCTAGGCAGTTCGTACGAGGTAAACGATTAGCTATGCGAGTCACTACCATCGTGGCTGCTAGATTGTAGAGGTATAAGGCATTAAGAACTCGTCACAAAGACAGCAATGCATCATTAATATCTTTGGTGTCTGTAGGTGATAAGTAGTTGTCTCTTTTCATCAGGAGAGCCGTCTGCTTGTTGCTTTTTTATGACAAAGTTTCATCCCCTGTTTTAGTTACGGGTCAAATCAACCCGTAAGGGTCTACGTCGGCATAGACATTACACTCACTACATTCATATGACACACTTGATAATATACACATGTATATTTACTATCTTCGATACGGCTAAAGTCGGTTGTAAGTTTAATCACCTCTGCAGTCTATTGGCCTGGTGTCGGAGTTGACCACATGTGGTCCCGGGTTCGGTTCCTGGGTCGGGCAATTCAAAAATGTGTTTTTTTTCAGTTTTCTGATAAAAACGACGTTGCCCGGGATTAAAAAGTGCCCGGTTGGCGATAGGCTTGCCACCTATCACATTGTGGGACCAAGTATCTTCGGCTAATCGTGGGTGCACTTGTTGTACCTCTGCCTATTTTTTTTGGGGATACGGGCGTGAAGATACTTGTGCTTGTTTTTTGTTTATATATTTATGGTCAAATTTATATAGAGTATAATTAATTTTGCCAAGTTTCATACTTTTCCGTTTGTGTATTTGTCGTACAAAGGGGCACAAAGATTTTGTTTCACGTATTAATATAAAGAAAACTAACCGCGCTCATATGTCAGAACGGCAAAAATATTTTTAATAAGAAAATCTTATTACGTGCGTACATATTTGGCACCCCACACAGTTTGTCTGAAATAACTTATGTCGATAAGTGTTCGTAAATAGGGTTACTTTTAAAGGTCCGGAGAAATTTTAAAATCAGGAACTAATTATTAAATAAAAAATGCGTTTTAATTATTATTGTAAAATATTACAAGATAATAATATAAAAATATTCGTTTAAAAATATCCCAGTAAATTTATGAATTCGATGCACCGACATTTACCCATAATTACCAATTAATTACTATGTAATCTGTCAATAACTTTTAATTAGAGGGCAAATATTTTAGTTCGAATTTTGCTCAATAGAAACTATATTCATGCGTTTTGTTTTTTGTGTCGGATAAAAAATTTTTGAATTTTTTTTATTACATAAATCGAACATGTCGATTATGCAAGTATATATCTCATATATATAACTTATATATATAACTCAGTTTAGCAAAATTATATTAAATATATATATATATATATATATATATATATATATATATATATATATATATATATATATATATATATATATATATATTTAATATAATTTTGCCAAACTGAGTTTCATATTGTTGCGAAGCGCTCTTTATCTAACTTCACTATATCGATATTTAGTAGATATACTCTAACAAAATATCCACACAAAAATAACTATGTGGTTAATTGTTTCAAGGTAACATTTTTAACTCATAATCTTGTGGTTGAAAAACTGTTCCAGCAACATGATTTGTTTACGTTGATATCTATAGATGACAGCTGTCTCTTATCCTTATTTAATTTCCCGCTACGTATGTAGATAAGGAAGTTATTGATTTTATCCCGATTTTCGAAAATCGAATTTTCACCAGATGTCCACGTTTTGAGGTCCTTGGAACCTATTCCGATTATTTTCACGATGACGTCAGTATATCTGTATGTGTGTATGTATGTATGTATGTGTGTATGTGTGTGTATGTATGTGTGTGTGTTAATGTGTGTACGTAGGTCACACTATAAGTTTTGTGTAACTTAAAAAAACTACATGTTATAACCAAAATATTATGTTTATTGCTTTTCAAAATAATCACCTTTACATTTTAAACATTTTTCCACGCGATCGAATCATTTTTAAAAACAGGAGGTCCACAGCCCCCCAAGACAAGTGGCATCAACGCTAGGAGAATAGAAAAGGAACTGTATGGATTTGACATAAGTTGTTGATACGAGCGTAAACGAATGTGTAATTGGTAGCCAAGTGTCCTTCGTGAAACGAAACGTTATATTGCATCGATCATTTTTGATCATTTCCATACAAAACCTTAGCCAAGTGGCACTTTTGGCAAGCAAAATTGTGATTCGATGATCAGCGAACGCTAGAACCCTGTAAATTACGCTAAAAATGGCGGATGATCACTATTATTCAATCAGCTGTTCTAAATCGTGGATATTATCTGTTAGAATTTTTGATAATTTTAAAGTAAAATGAACGCAAATTGCCATAATTTAAGAGCCCTAACCTAAGGGGATTTCAATACATTTTTTACAATACACAATACAGGATTTCAATACATCGAAATTCAAACAGTTCCGATTAGCTATATGTGCAAAACTTTTTGTGTACCCCATGTATTTAAACATCTCATAATTTTTGCACGACCGCGGCCGGCTGGACCGATCGAAACGTGGTTGATGGCATTCGATTGGATTTCACTCAATTTAGATTTCCTAAAAATTTGAACCTCGTAGGCCGACCACAAGATTTTGAGAAATTTTGAAAAAACCTCAAAAATTTTTTTGGCAAAACAGTATTTTTTTAATTTAACTTCCAGATTTATGTACCGAATGAGTGCAAAAACTGATCATCTCTATTCCTTAAAAAAACTACGTCTAATGCGTAAATTGCATCAGAATCGGTTTATCCGCTTGGGAGTAATCGTTAACGAAAAATTTTGAAAAAAGTGTTTTTTCTATATAACTTTGAATTTTTTCAACCAACTATATTTTGGTATTCTACGATATCTTAGTACTAAAAAACTAGGTCGAATGCCGTTTCAAAAATTAAAATAGAATCTAATTTTCAAAAGTTACAGCTTTTCAAATATTAAAATTACGTTGTTTTTAGCAAACTTACTTAATATTTTTGAAATAACTTTCATGCTAATACACCGATTGACTTAATAATCTTATGAACTTTTCTCCTTTTAAAATTGCGCCAAATATCGTAAATTAGATCAAAATCGGTCAATTTGTTTGGGATTTATTTATGACGAAAATTAAAAAGTGTTGCTTGACACTGCTTCTAAATTTTTCAACCTATCGATTATTTAGCTAAAGCAATATTTTAAATCTCAAAAATTGAATTGAATGCCATTTGAAAGGTCAAAATCGATCATCGTTTCCAAAATATACAGCTTTTCAAAAATTAATATACATTTTTAACAAAATAAATGTTTCATCTGAAAAAATCCATACTTATAAATTTTACTCTTTTGAGCTTTAGCGATCTAAGTCTAAGGATCAACCACTTACAGATTTTTGTAATAAAAAACGCTAGTCGTGATTGTGTATACACAGCCTCACCTACATATTCCTGACACAATAGCGTTAATGCTTATCATTGTTGTGTTCCAGTTAGGAGGGTAAGGTAGCCGGTAGACTTTTGCATGTGGCATTGTCAACCCGCCACGTGAATAGCAACACGCCATTATTATCTTTGGTGTGTAATGGCGATGCTTTTTCTTTCCATCAGGAGACCCATCTGCTTGTTTGCTATTTTATAATATAAAAAATACGAATATACAAACAAACATACACTTACTAATTCCAACAACATTATATACATAAATTTCAAACTGATAACCTCCGTTTTTCTTTAGTTGAAAAGCTTGTGAATACCATATCTAATGTTATCCCATAATATAATGTACTCACTTCGACCAAAATAAAATAAATTTACTATAAATTTACATTTTTAAGTGTCCTTATAACTAATACGACTTATGTTCACTAAGTTAAACGTGAAATCCACAAAAAATAACCATTGCACTAGTGACGCACTAACGTAATATGACATAGCGTTCACTTCGCACTGCAGATAGACTTTTGTTAACATTATTACAAAAAATAACCTTTTGACAAAGGGATTGGTTTAATGGCTCGTGGTTACATATTATCATCCTACAGCGCCTACAGCGAAAACTTATGGTGTCGCGACGTGTGTGGCTAAAAAATTTGCTAAATCTATATATATATATATATATATATATATATATATATATATATATATATATATATATATATATATATATATATATATATATATATATATATAAATCAATTGCTATTCGTTAGTCTCGCTAAAAGTCGAGAACGGCTGGACCGATTTGGCTAATTTTGGCTTTGAATTAATTGTTGAAGTCCAGGGAAGGTTTAAAAGATGAGGAAATATAGAAAAAAATAAGAGTAGTTAAAAAGGCAGAACAACGTTTGCCGGGACAGCTAGTACTTAATAGATATAGACATTCCGCGGGTGTGTGACATTTGCAAAACCATAGCAAGAAAAAAATTAATGTCAGAAATAGAATAAACTCACTGGAGGTCCGGAAATAACAAAACCCCAGCGGCATAATTATACACCTTCGTCTTTCACACTTTACACCATGTCAATAAGGAAACCAAAAGCACACAGTATACGTATTCAACACAAGTTTCATTTCGCAATCGAAGCATCTTCAAAAAAATGAACATAGTAATGTTGAATGAAGTATCATTCAACACCAGGCGAAGTAATAAGTGTTATTTCCTTTCAGTGGCATCCCAGAGAACGCTGAACGCTGTAAAATAAATTGATATTATCTTTGAATTCGCTAAATCGTGAATCTTCGGGTTTTTATCA
Source organism: Apodemia mormo (assembly GCA_036924255.1). Classification (NCBI taxonomy): domain Eukaryota; kingdom Metazoa; phylum Arthropoda; class Insecta; order Lepidoptera; family Riodinidae; genus Apodemia; species Apodemia mormo. Next base: position 23,056,688 of record JAUPFN010000007.1, on the reverse strand, counting down.
GTTTTCTACCGTGACTAAGTTTAGCTTGTTTTTGTATTGGTACCCAGTCGTTGATCGTGTTGTGCAGATCGCGTTGTCGAAGCAGTATATGTGTTCTACGTAGTTTGCTGTAACACAACCACGAAGTATTATCGCAACGACGCATTACGAATCCTCACACGATTATGGTTTCCCGTCCAAACTTTTTTGTTATCAAAACATAAAATTTCTTTAGGCCAGTTGCCAGTCAAAGTGCTTAAATGTTCCTGTTGAATAAATACAAATATTTTATTTTTCACATTAATAATGATGTACCGAATAACATGTTTTACAATATGTTAAATACATAATTTATAAAGTATATTAAATTACAATATAAATAAAATACCAGCAAATATTTTTTATTAGGTTTTACATATTTATCAAAAGCGATAAGAAAATAACTAAATAAAACTAACGAACACTTTTACCAAGTTTATCTCCTGACTTTCATCTGCATGTCGATGATTTGCAGTTATATCGTCATTGTAGTTGTGTGGATATAACGGAAACTTTAGATTTACTGAATTAGGATCTTAGCGCAATTTATTCTTAGGCTGAAGCTTTTGGTCTTATGGTTAATCTAAGTCTAAAGCAATCATTGTGGGCAGCCGCAGATGATTAATTCAATTGATCATTCAAATTTACCACCGTTACTTTATAATGGGACTCGGATCCCTTTTTCATCTAGTGTAACAAATTTGGGTGCTATTTTTAGCTCTGATCTATCGTGCGATGACCATATCAATAGCATTAGCAAAAAAATATATTTCACTTTTCACTCCTTACAGTCATTGAAAAATTTCCTGCCCATTAAGACAAAGATTTCTCTTGTGCAAACTCTTATCTTTCCTATTCTGGATTATGCGGATTCCTGTTTCCTTGACGCTACTGAAGTGCTTTTAAATAAACTCGAGAGGCTTCAAAATTCATGTATAACATTTATTTTTGGTCTTCGTAAGTACGACCACATATCTGCTTTCAGAGCCCAGCTCAGGTGGTTGCCTATCCGTTTCCGCAGGAATACGCATATCCTTTGCCTTCAGTTTAATATATTGTTCAATCCTGCTGCTCCTAAGTACCTTTGTGAGATGTGAGCGTTTGTCGTTATTGCATTCCTCCGATTCCTCGTGTCGTTCTCATATTGGCTCTCTTCTTCGTTTTCCTGTGTCACATTCCCAAATGTAATCATGGTCCTTCACTGTCCACACAGTGAAATTGTGGAAATCTCTACCCTGAGATTCTTGACCTGTCATTGTCGTAGTTTATTTTTCTCTCCAATTTATTTTATTACTGTGTTTTCTACTTTTTACTATAGTTATCAATTTAAATTTATGCGTTTAAGCCTTTTTTATCTATGTGTAATCTTATTCTTGTAATGTATGAATAATTAGAATTTTAATGTAATTTATATATTTGTGTTTGTCTTTATGTTTGTGCACGATGCCTTTCACTTTCTTTTTTCTGTCGTTAGGGATAAGCTCACCTTTTGTGCGTTATTTTAAGTATCGTTTAACTATAAGTGTTCAATAAAGTATTAAATAAATAAATAAATGAACCCGAACTGGGTCTTGAAATAAGGGTTTGGAGACGTTCGTATATTATATCGTTAGATGATACTTTATAATTTCTACTTGAATAAAAATATCTGGTAATTTTAAACCACGGATTAAATGGATACGCCTTTCAAGACAATTTCTTAGTTTGTATAGTGTAGCTTGCATTTAGATACAGAAATACAGAGTTACAGTACTTATTGATGAAATAAAATCACTTCAAGAGTAATTTTTTTCACCTTGTTATTTCATTCATTACGATAAAACAGTACAACGTTGTTTATTTTTATTTTTTTACGATATATCTACAAATGTATTTTTGACAGTTATAGGAGCGTTATCTTCCCAATGGCGTGTCTATGAGTATTTATGTGGTTTGTGTTTTTAACAGTCTCCTTAAATCATTCATAATCATAATCATCATCAGTTTTTACTACTTGTTGACTAGACTACTAGACGGTAGCTATACCGTCTTTTGTTAAAAGAAGCTTTGCAGTTTTGTCCGATTGTTGTTTTTGAGTACGTACCTCTGTCTTTTCAAGACATGGATGTATGGATAAGTGTTAGATTTTATTTGTATTTATAAAATTAACTTTATTTTCAGCCTCCTTTGGAATGTGGCGCAAATGGCCGTGGTCCAGGGTACTGCGAGCCACAAATATGGCCACACTTTCAGGTAACATCATGAAAATATAATCCATTCTATTTGAGAACACTGAGGAAGGTCTGGATTCTGCTTACATTTTAATTCGTTTTTCTTTACGCATAGGAAAGTTAATGAGTAATTTTACCTTACGTTGAATTATTTTAATATTTAATCGTACACGAAAATATATAAAGTAAAGTAAAGCAAAGCATCATCAAGCCGGTTCCCAGTTTCCGGGTAGGCAGAGTAAACCGAACATCAATAGACTTTTCGGTTCACCACGGTTCACTAGTTCGTTAGTTGAAGATATGAATGGTGATCTCCATTTCACAAAATAATATTAAAGAGTAAGTTTAACATCAATCTGAAGTATCTTAGAGCTATCACAAAAAACTGAAAATCCATACTAATAATATAAATGCGAAAGTATGTCTATCTGAATTTTACAGCTAAACCGCTTAACCAATATCGATAAATGCCGGCTGCATGCATAAAAAAGCATGACTCCTTTTCACTTTCCGCCGCAGAGCCGAGCGTGCAAGCGAAAGCGCGAAACAAGCGATAGAGAGGCTCGATATTGTTTTTTTATGACATTATGACGTAAAATTATCGCCTGTAGACCGACTTTACAGATAACATTTTTTTTGTTTCAAAAATAAAAGGGCTGAAAAAAATAAACTCTATCGATGACATGTAAATCTACGTGAAAGCGAAGCTGCACGGTTCAACTAGTAACTTATAAATTAGAAAAAGATAGACAATGTGCTTACAATAACAGCATTAAATCATAAGTTAACTATTAAAAACTACAAATTAAAAAACACAGTAAAAATTAATTTAATTTTTTTCTTGTAACTATCCCAGATTAATATTCATCGCTTTGCTTGTTTTGACGATCATAACGTTAGAACTAACATCGTATTCAAGGGAGCCAAGGGTAACTGAATTTGCAACTGATGAAAAAACGGGGGCTATCACTTCAGTGTGTATCTTTGTAATATTGTTAAAATTGGATAGTATTTCAGTATAATAATCTATCTAGGCGTACAAGCATGCGTATTAAGTGTTTGTTTGTATGTTTTTCCACGAATTTTTGGGGAACTAAAAGCTATATCATTATAATTCTTTTTGATTTTATCGGGTATGTAACAACTTAGAGAATAGTCCAAGTTCCATGAAAAATCGGGTCGTTAGTTTTTGTGATATGGGTGCATTTGACAATTATTTGAAGTCGGTATAATTTTTTAAATTACTTTAATTTTTAAATTAGCTGACTCGGCGAATTTCGTTCCTCCTAATAGTCAATGAATGAGGTGATTTACGAATTTAAAATTAATACACAATTATTAAGTTCAATTTTTCGTTAGACAATGATATGTATTTTAATGACGTGTCGGCAAGATAATTATTTACTGACAACTTTTTTGTTGATAAATATTATATTTTATACTTATTATCCTATTTTGGATAAAAACGAATCCAAAAACACAAAAATCATAAAAATTGATCTAGTAGTTCTTAAATTATAAATGGTGTAACTGAACCGACTTTGTTTTTTTTATATATAAAAATCTCAATCTTGAATGTGTTTTTTTTTAATGAATTCTGAAATCAAACTCAACCACAGTTTAAGGTTGTGGGTTTAGGACCCGCCCTAAAAATGCTTCCTATGATATCAAACCTCGGCTTAGGACAGTATCTTGACGATAAGCGGATGAGTAAGTAGCGTCAGGATTTTGGCTCGTCATAAACTCTTGACCAGGGTCTCGAGTGTTTGTGTGCATTGAGCTGCCTCACCGCTGGCGGCGATGCTGAAATGTGTCAATTGTGATGGGATTATCAGGCTCGGTTTACGTCTATTGACAAAATTATTAATATTATAAATGCGAAAATTTGAATGTTTGGATATAATGATTGATATTTGTTGCTTAATCACGCAAAACGGTTGAACCGATTTCGATAAAATTTGGTACACACGTAGACGATGACCTGAAATAGCACATAGGATACTTTTATTCCGAACGATTAAGTTGTTCCCATGGTATTCACCAAAAACTTTCGTGATGCAGTGGCCTGCAGGTTGAAGCTATTAATTTATGACTAGCTTCTTTTAACATGTTTAAATTTAACCCGAATTAGATACCCGGTCACATACTGAGTTACTACTCATCTTGAAATCACTCAAACTTCATCACTTTTGCCATCTATATGTCATAAACATAAGTAAGAATTTTATATTCAATTTTTAGATGGCCATGCCAGGTGGTGGAAGTTGGAATGGTTCCAACGCTCTCGGTGGAACGTGGAGATCAAGAAATGTATGCAACCGAGAGCAAATTCGTTATGCTTCTGATTGTCGTATGGTAAAGGTGAGTATTTATGTGAATTAGCTGTTGGCTGGAGACCTTTTTAAATCTGAGATAAAATATTTTTAAGTGTCAAATGGTTAGCGACAAACGTAATTGATGAAGCTCAGGTTTGTTTCCATAAAGGGACAAATATTTATGTGTTGAGAATATATGTATTACATTGATATTAATATCAACTCACAGTTTTTAACCCCTCCTACTTCTATAGATATCGTCACTAAATCCAATTCCTTAAATTACTTATCATCTATTTCATTAAAAACTTTTCCACAGTTCAATTTTCAACTTGTCACAGACGAAGAAGTTATAAGGTATGTTCGCTCAATTTCCTCCACTGCTTTATGTAGTGACTTTTTATCCTCCAAAATGATTTCGCTATCTTCTATGATAATTCCAATATTAACTTCTAATTTCAATTTATCCTTATCTAGCAGTACCTTTCCTTTTGCTTGGAAAACAGCTCATGTCATCCCTCTCTCAAAAGTTTCAAATCCCTTTTCTCCATCTTGCTACCACCCTTTATCTATTCTCCTATTTCTCTCTAAAGTATTAGAACATATTTTTTCACACCCAATTGGCGGATTACTATAAAGCTAATAATTTGTTAAATCCTTTTCAATCAGAGTGACATAAGGGGTACAGTTACAGCTCTAATTAACGTATCTGAAGACATTAGTGTAGCTATCGATGATAAAAAAATGTACTGGTGCTGTGCTTCTTGATTTTGATAGTGCCTTTAACTCAGTAGATTTTGATATACTGCTAGAAGTTCTATGCTCCCGTAACCTTTCTTCCTCTGCTGTTGCCTGTTTTGATTCATACATTCGAGGGCAATCGCAGTGTGTTCGTGTCAACGACATATTTTTTGATTCACTACAGCTCACTGCGGGCGTTTCTCAAGGTGGAGTGTTATGCCCTTTACTTTTTACGAGTTTCATGATGTTGTTATCCTGGTAGAGGATGACATCTCTACCAGGATAACAAGTACATTTCATTTATATGCAGGTGATCTACAACTATATTGTCAAGCTGGTATCATGGACATAAAAGTTGCGGTCAATGCCATTAATCGAGATTTGGATACGATTCTTGCTTGGGCGACTTGAAACGGTCTTTTAGTTAACCCCTCTTAATATCAAGCGATTCTTTTTGGTAATCGATATATGCACAAATTGTTTAATAATGTTGATGTCCCTCCGATTGTTTATAATGGCATTTCATTCCTTTTCCCTCTAACGTTAAAATGTAAGGTGTTACTTTTTCTAAAGATTGGTGGTTCACATCAAAGATATTTGCGAAAAATTTTTCTTTTCATTTTTTTAAACCATTGCAACAATTGCTACCGCTAAAAACAAAGACTATGTTAATGCAAACACCGATTCTCCCAATAATTGACTACGTTGACTATTGTCTTGATGCCACTTAACGGTTAGTGGATAAACTTGAGAGGATTCAAAATTTGTGCATCCGTTACATTTTTGGTCTTCGTAAATATGATCATTTTTGGGAATATCGTGCTCAACTTAAGTGGCTACGCATACGTCTTCGCAGGAATACTCATGTTCTTTGTTTGCTTTATAACATTCTTCATAACCCTAGGTCCCTAATTTATCTTCGTGAACGTTTTCACTTTCTTTATTCCCCGGGTAGTAATAGTCGTGCTAATGTCAGTTCTCTCTTGTTTTTCCCTTCCTTCAAATCTATTTTTTTCTCTGATTCCTTTTCTGTTCATGCAGTCAGGCTGTGGAATTCACTTCCATCTAACATTCGTTCCAGTAAATCGCTTTCAATCTTTAAAACAAGATTGAATTATTATTATCTGACGTGAAAGTAGTTCAAGTCAAGAAGTTCATTTCGTAGTTTGTATGTCATTTTTAATTTCTCGTTAGTTTTTTTGTCAATAGTTTTAAGGCCATATTTTTTGTTTATGTTGTGCACAAATGTCTATAATTATTTACTGTTTTCTTCATACATTCTTTTGTCTAAATATATATAATTTTATTGTTTACTTTAACTGTTTTTGTGTATAATAAAGTGTTTGAAAAATAAATAAAAGGCACAAAATTATATCACTGCCTTTTGGAAATATGTTGGAGGCAACATTTCCCTCATTTTCTTAAATACATACATTTAAACATATTTACGTATTTTTACGTATTTTTAAACATTGTAATATATTGCCAGTTCACTCTAAATTCAAATATGATTTAGTCAAAGAGTATTATTTTTATGAATCTATCAAGGAATTAACAAAACATTCTGTATACACTCGGGCAGTAGCTCAAAACCGATTACATATACCGCGCGTTAATAGTGTTTACGGTGAGAGGACGGCTAGGTTCTTGGTACCTACGCTGATAAATAAACTACCTAAAGATCTAGTGGAATGTATTACACAGAAAAATATCAAAACCAAGTTAAAGCCGCACTTACTAACTGTGAGTTTTTGTAGTACAACTGATTCTACAATATATGTGATGAGTACGTTATATGTGTGCATATGTGTGTATGTATGTATATGTGTGTAAGTGTATATAAACGTGTGTATTTATTATCCCAACTTAGCGCCTTATTGCAAAGGAGATGTTAAAGCACAAGCGGATTATTTTATTGTTTTTTTTATTTTGTATCTATTGTGATGAATACCTATTATTAATGCCTTATGCTATACTATATGTTTTATTATAATTTTGAATCATTCATGTACGGATTACGCAAACTTACTCAGCATTAAGTTGTTGAACCTGCGTGGTTTTTAGTGCTAATATATTGAAATTGTATAAATATATATTAACCAATAAATTAATATATATATATATATATATATATATATATATATATATACATATATATATATACATATCTAAGAACACAGTCTACCTATGTATCAAGATTCTAGCAAAACATTCAGTTTGTCGTGTGATTAAGTAACGAACATTCAGATATCTTCATCAACATTCGTATTTGTATGTATATTCATATTAAAGAATATAATTCTATTCTTCTATATTTCAGAGTTCAAACACACACCCTCAAAATCTTATTTGTGGACCAGATAGAGAATCTACTAATGCTTCTTATCCTACTTACGAAGATTCACCTTACAACGGAAATAACAAAGTCAAGTGCAACAATGTATTAGAACTTCCTGTGCGGGATATGACATCTACAGATGCATCAAGATTAGGACGGGAACACCTCTTTTCTGGACAATCCAATCTTCCTACTCAACCAAAACCTCCTCCAGTCGTACCACTTCCAGCTTTTCAACAGGCTTTTGGTTCTACAGAAATAGGAAAATTTGCCGAGGCATTTAGTCGCACAGAAGTCATGCATGATAACGAAGATTCATCAGACAATTTTGTCTTTGAATCTTTTAATGATTGGGAAGGCCCCCCGGAACTGCAGTGGTCATTACAGCCTACAGCTAAAGAAATCAAATGTGAAGAAACCTTTTAGGAAAATAAATTTTTATGCTAGCGCTGTTTTGGGCGATGCTGCCTTTCTAGGTAATTAGTAAAATTTTAATTACAACACCACGTTGCCAAAATGTGTAGGATGACTTCAATGTCATAGAACTAGGATGTGATACGAAATTATTTAAGGTGTACGAAATCATCTATAATAATAATAGTGGGGTGTCTTTTAATACATAATAAACTTAACGTATAATAATAATAATATAAATTAGTCCCTTTTAACTAGTTTTAGAAAGACCTTAATGAGATAGAAAATGTTGGTGACGTTGAATATAGATATCTCGGTTGGTACTGCTATAAAAGAAAAAGGAAACAAATTAACACACGATTTAATGTGCCTTTATTCGGAGAGCCCAGATGTAGCGCGCGCGGCGTCTTTGCTCGGTTACAGTCTCATTGATTAATTAATTATCATGCATACAATAGCAATTCTAGGGACCAAAGCTTAGACAAATATTTAAAACCCTGTCGCGTACACGACCTATACGCAATAAGCTCAACGAAGGTAAATAAACAGGAATTAAATAGTAACCATAGGTAGGTAAATTTAAAAAGCCAAATTAGTACAGGATGATAGAAGAGGTTACTCGTCGAAATGAATGTCTGTAAGATCTGCGTCTTTTATTTTAACGGAAATGTAATAAAAAATAAGGTAATTCTTCTCCGGTCTACATTTGAAGATGGGTTCTAGTTAATATATTATTAATATAAAAAACTAAAGAAGAGAATGGATTTCGTTCTTTAGTAATATTAGGTCACCCACCTAGAAAGAAACTTTCTCGTCGTATGGTAAAAAACACAAAAGAATAATATACGCGTTTGCCATGGGAAGTGTGTATTATTACGCTATCTAAATTGTGTTTACAATAGAAAAGTAAGAAGAATTCTAGTGTTTAAAAGAGAAAAAGGCATTTTAGAAATCGGATAAATACAAAATTGGGAATTGTAAATTTGACAAGAGAGATATTAATTCAAATTATACGAATACGTATCGTACAAAATAGTTGGATTTTGTTAGATTGTAGCGTTAATGGTTTTCAGTATTGGTGATTTTGTATGGGTATCCCCATATGCCATGCCAGGTAACGCAGGTTATATGAATGGTGATATTTGGTGCTTGGTTCTTTCAGTCTACACCAGAAGGGATTCAGCGAGAAGATATGTTTCATTTAAATGATTTATATATGAATATTGCTTCTGATATCATGAGTTACATTCTTTACCAGCTGCTGCTAGTAACTAAATAGATCGTAATCATGAGTAGGTACATAAATATCTTGTTAAAAAAGAATTAATCATTAGATATTGTGAAAATTAGTGACAAGATTATAATATAGACGCCGCGCGACATAATAATTACACCACAATAAAATATATTGGAGGTCCCGTAAGTATTCTTAGGTAGTTAAAATTTTTAAAGAAGTTACCTATAATATAAAAGGCATTAAAATAAAATAAAAATCAGGGGTCCAAAACACGATTAATAAAAATAGAGAAATACCGTTTTATGTCAAGTGTGAGAAATCGCAGTTGTGTCTGGCCTGGTTGGTAAGCCGTCAAAACTACATCTTTAAGTTGCAAAAGATCGACTCATGTTCCAAAGTAAATAATTTCTTTTTCTTTCTTAAGTGCTTCGTAGTCGAGTGTTATATATAAATTCATATTTAATATCTACGTAAGAGTCACGTTTCATCTAAACTACACATCAAATTAGGTCACCATTCGCAATATTTAATTTGGATTAAACGAAACAATTAGAATTTTAATATTGTGTATTGATATTGATACGGCATTATTTTTTAAATTAAAAAATACTGCATCTACTGAAATCGGCTTTATGTTGGGAATAATACTAATAACTGGATATTTTAAATTATTTGGATTGAAGTCAATTAAATATTAAACAAGGTGTTTTCTTGTGTAGTAGTATTTAATTTAATTTTTTTTTGAATTTGACAAAGTATTTTTACATTTACATCAAAAATGTTTTTATGCCTATGAAGGCAATTGAAATATGGTTAAATTGTGGAAAATATCAAGTAAAAATAATAAAGTAAAGGAATTGACAAATATATATATATATATATATATATATATATATATATATATATATATATATATATATATATATATATATATATATATATATATATATATATATATATATATATATATATCAATTCTTTTACTTTTATTGATATATATTTCAGTATACAGGTGAACATATTTCGGTACGTCTAACCAAAGATAAACACAGTTAAAACACAGTACGCTTTTTCGCATAAAATAACCCGCGAGGTTATTTATCTTACTAAACGTTCTTACGTTGTGAATAGTTATGGTAAATAACCTTATGCCATATCTGTGGGTCAGACGCCATTATGCTTATACGTCATATAAATACGTCAGAGCCAGACGCCATGTGCTTATAAGTCACATAAATACCGTGCACGTTTCAGCTGACAGAGCCGGCTTGTGCAATTAATAACAGGCCATAATAGTTATTATTTACTTATGGTTATCAAGAGCGAACGCAAAGGGCGAGAAAATTGAAAAATAGATATTTATAAAATCTACCGATCTGTCACCTTGCATTTTCTCTACCGCATCCTACAAGTATACCGTAGAGTGGGATAAAGACAACTGCAGCATGGACCGAGTGTATCTGTTATAATATTAGTCGTTTCTGACGAGGGTGACGGGAAATTGTCTAACTTCAAATGTTCTTTTTATTATTATTACGCAAATTTGTAGCGAATTAATATTTTTGGAGTTTCCAGTTATAAACATTATGTTGAAATTTATTTTTAAAAGTTTAAGACGTGTTGTCAATCACATAATAAGCGTAGGTAAATAAACTTAATGCGGAGTAAAAGATATTGACCGCCTGTCGGCCGTTCTCACCTTTCAAAGTTCAAGGTTTTGTTGCGCCTGTAATATTAAATGTCGTAGCACTGGCTTTGATGCAGAGCTATAACATGTGAACGAAACATTGAATGAAATTGTCATTACACAAATATGGCGCGAGGTTTTTAACCTTACTATTCACTTTTACGTTAAAAATTGATTATATTATAAAGTTAGATGTGAACACATGACACGATATTATTTTATTCGTAAAAATCAAAGTGTTATAGTCCCTTGAATTGCATTATTTTTCGGGTGGATATGTTTGGTTACATGTACTGAACGCTGTGTTAAAATATGTTCATCTATTTTGGAAAGACCATATATATTTCAATTTAAAAAATTGTGTATATTTTGTTGACGTCATGTTGTTTAAAATACTAAAATATCATTTGGGCTTTAAATATGTACCAAATATATATATATATATATATATATATATATATATATATATATATATATATATATATATATATATACATAATATATATTTGGTACATATACACATAAGAAAAATTATTACTTTTTTAACGTTAAGGTAACCAACTTAGTTTGAACCAATTAGTCGCAGTGCTTTTCATATTTTTTTTCGGCGTGTGTGAGCATGAAGTAATGCTGTGTAATGTGCATCTTATTTGACTCTCGATTTTATTTTAATTGCAATTTGAGAATTTATTTAAAAGGATAAGATTTTTTAATGAATACTTTTAGGTTAATGATACATTTTAGACCAAAGTTTTATCATGAATTTGTATGGAAAATATCCTCTAAGAATTTCGAATAATCAATTAAATTCCTGCAGGATTTCTTTCATGTAAAATTATAATAAAATAAGATCTCATTTTTATTTAATTTATTTATATGATTGATTCATGTATGAAGTTTATTATATTCATGTTCCGACTAACCGGTAAATACGATTTCTTTTTTAATTAATTACAATTATACTTACTTTTGAAAACGGTAGTGATAGGGAACGCTTGCAAAATAAAAAATGTATTTTGATTTTGTATTAAACTTATTTGCTATTCCAGTAATAAGTCAACCAACAGCTAAATTACTTACAGGGTTTCAAAGATATGTACTAGTATACATACTTTACTCAGGGATTCGTATGTTTATATGTCCATTTTATCAACATCAATGAATTTATTTAGTATGATTATGAATTTACGTGAAAGGATGAATATTCAAGTAAAAGGAATCAACATCCTTCTCAGAGTACGAAGTTTTACATAATAGTTTATAATTCAAAAGATAAACTGCCACTAAATTTATAGTATCTTTTACTTTCTGGTCTGGCTATTCTTTAAAATAAATAACTATTTAATTTCAAATATATTCAAACTATGCATGTAATAATGTTATAAATTCTAAAGTAAATGATATTTAAAACTTCCATCGGTCTTCGTTATGAACTAAAATTTTCTAAATATTTGTGTCTCAGCCATTTTGAAAAAGCAGTAAAATAATGGAGTGCCTTATGTAATTATTATGATATGAAATTAGGAGAAATTTTTTATTCTAGTCTAATTTGAAGAGACACCATATAGTTAATAGCATAAAATAACCTCTTTTAAATAATTCTTGAGTAGATGTGATAAACTTATTTAATATTATGTAATAATACAGTATGCGTGACTATAGATAAATTATTATATTTAAAATAAAAAAGAATCATCGTGTGTTTCTCAAAACAAAAGTAGATAACATATATACATATATGAGTACACACGTATACAAAGTAATTTGTTATATTGATAGATTTATTTGTATTAAAATGTAGAGATTATCTTATAATTATTTCACTTTGTTTCGACGTTAATTTATATTTAAAAATATAAGTGTTTATTAGTTGAAAGTTGCAGAAAAATTTAACATAACATGAAAGTAGAGTGTTAGATGATAATTATATTTAAAATGACAACGTAGTTAAGTTTCATTACGAGGTTACCATATCATGTTAAATGGAATATTTTAGTTGAGTGACTAAACAAAAAAGAATAATTGTTAATTACAGAAATATGAGTTACATTAACCTTTTGTAGTGAAGCTACCGAATTATTTAGGTGCAATTTTATTGTTTACTACATTAATATATTTATTTATTACTACATTTTTTATATAGAGATAAATCCCTTCCACCAGACTCAAATAAACATAAGTTTTTAATTCCTTGTTTGAGTCTGGCTACAGACGTTATTAAATATATTCGTTTTTATTAATAAAAATGTAGTCTGTGCCACATATTGTAATGTATATACAATATACATCTCCTTAGATAGTCCTATTGTTATTAATTTAAGTATTAGTGGTTTATAATTTATACTGTAGACAACATGTACAGAGCGTAATTTTAATCCTTATTCTAAGTGTTTTATAATATAGCGCTTCCTGATTTATAATTCCATGTCTACCATCATTTTCAGTTAAAAACTTGTTATTTAAGGTTTGTTTTTCATGTAGTATGATGTAAACCATAATGGTAGCAAATGGAGCTTAATTAATTTTAATCTAATACCGTTTAACGAATTTGAAATTATTTTTTTTTGTTTTATTCTTAATTTTGTAATTACTAGATTTGGGTTGTATCCTGCATATACTTATAAAAGTTAAAATAAGCAAGTTGATGATGTTAAATTTTATTTGTGGTTCATTATGTGCTGTGATGAATACGTAGAATGGTAAATATATAAAAAAGGATACTTATTTTAATTATACAACATGGATGAATGCAACGAGATTAGTAAAATCTTATTAGTTCAATCATCTCGCTACTATTTTCAAGTCGTTGTATACGAAAAATTTCAGACGTCTGCACTGTCTTTATATAGAAATTTGCATTTTTATCCTGTAATAACATTAATACCAATTTTCCACCTTTTATGCGTCTTACGACTTATCTTACCTAGGATTCTCTATCATCATGAAAGCAAATAAAATTTATTGTATTTCATTAATTGTAGCATAACCTTTTTCCTCTGCACCAAATTTTACTTCAGAAGAAGAAAAATTAGGAAATAAATTTTCATGAACTCAACTTTTAAATACGTTTATTTTCATAATTTGTCTTAAGATTTATTCATTAAGATTATTTGGTGTCGAAATATTTTGTATTTTTAAATTAAATGTAGGTAATTGATAAGTTTGTGAAAGTTCAAAAACTTATTCATGTTTGTTATATTTCACACGAATTCATTAAGAATATTTTAGTATAATTTCATTGGCAAGACTAACTTACGAGAAATTGACAAGGTGTTGTTTAATTTATTCTTAAAACAGGTTTTATTTTTTAGAATTTATTTCACTTGTTTTTTACTTTACACTTTACACAGTTTATATACTAACTTGTCTTTAATTCATGTATCCTTTTATTTTCGCACATATTTGTTTCGATACATTTTGATCCCTAGATAATATGGAGAAATTGTTTGTTATGAGTAAAATGCTTCAATTATATTTTAACTTGCTTTTAATGATGTTTGTATATTTGTTTTTTAGCATTATCAAATATGTTTAAAAATGTATTTCTAAGGATGTGGTGTTTTTCTCAGTAATATCTACTCCGTAGAAAAATTCAGGCCATGTACGTTGCGCACAGCAACTTACAAAATATGTTTAGTTTTATCCAACTTTAGTTGGATGAAACTAAACATGCTTTCAGTGGAGTCTACTTAGCTTTGTAAATATTTATATTTTGGATTTTCCACTCATATCAAACTAGATAAAAAAATATTTCATAGAAAATCTTAAATACAAAACATTAGTATTGTTTCATGTCAGGACATCAATGTACGATTAAAATAAATACATTTCCTAATTCAGTTTTGTCTTTTTCTACCTATTCTGTTTTTAAGTGCGTTTTTTTATTTTCAATGTTATATACTACTACTAATGTTATATAATACTTATATAGTGGCTAGTAAAAATAGACATCTGCAACATCAGGAGTCATATCTGCGATATAAAGGAACCACCTTGGCGGCCTGTTAACAATAACTGTTCTTTTCTTGTATATCTGCTTCTATTTAGAGATAAATAACTTATAAGGATAGTTTAATTCAAACCCAATGATCGGCTTTAAAAAGAAAGACTCATTTTGAGCTCATTTTAAAGCGTGTTGGTATCAAACGTATGTAAAATAACGAATAATTAGGACTTTGATGAAAAGTAACATTTCAAGAAATAAAATATCGTGTATCTAAGATATCGTATTGTAGAATATCGTAGAAAAGATAAGATAGAACCAACTTTAATTGACATAGAAAAACAACTCAAATTCCAAAACGGCAAACTGAGATCGTATTATATATCATGTATCATGGAACATAGAACAAGAGAAGTGAAGAGTGGGCGTGCCGCGTGCATCACTATTATGCGCTTTTACTCTAAATTGCCTTAGTGATACTTACCATATCATTAGGAGATAGTCGTCGTGCGAAAATCTATTATACACTGAATTATGCCGTATTGTGCCCTCCTTGAATGCAGAAATGATAGTAGAATACAGATGATTAAGAATGGAGATATTTCATATCATCCGAAAGTACAATTTTCATTTTATTTTAATTAAATTCCTGATTTAATATAATCTCTAATGATATAATGGAAAGTCAAGCTAAAATCAGTCGTACACCTTACATATAAAGTTCATTTTAGGTTGACCTAATTTTTCTAGAAAGATATACGTAATGACAGTCATTACGTATATCGTTCTAGAAAGTTCGCTACTCAAATATGATCAACTGAAAACTACGGAAAAATCAATGCTGCCATCTATTGTAGAATAGCGAAACTATTACGATCTTAAGTTTCACTATTGTATAAATAGATGAGACGTAAATACTCTTTTTTTTTGTAGCAAAATAAAATTTATTGTAACGCAGTTTGGTATATTTTTAAATGTTCTATTTGTGTGTTTCGGATTATTGTTATTTAAAATGAAAACGACCAATGAAACAATGTTTGCATTAGTAGTTTATATGCAATAATGCTTATTTTATGTGTGAGTGTGGCGATCACGGTCCTGATATAAAAGTTTGTACTTGCCAATTCCCTTGTTCTATGTTCCATGCTTTTTGTCCTAAATAAAAAAAAAGCCGTACAGACGTACAGACGTACAGACGTACAGACGTACAGACGTACACACGTACAGACGTACAGACGTACAGACGTACAGACGTACAGACGTACAGACGTACAGACGTACATACACACAAACGTAAAGACACACAGACACACAGCCATACAGACATACAAACATATTCTGTACATAGACTTATGAAATTTAGTACACGTACTTGATTAAAAAGATCATCTTAATCGAATGCCAGTATTATATGTCAAATTGATAACCGTCGTTTTCGTCGGTTATTAACATCAATCAAAAATATTGTCTTAAATGCAGCGCCAACGGAATTGCGTGTTCGGTGTCCCTGAAAATGTTACAGAAGGCTTACGGTTAGTCATTACCAAAAACACATGCTTATGAGTAGTACAAAACGTTCAAAAGCGCTCGAGATGTGACGAAAAATTTCCTCGCTTTGATGGGCCATAAACGTCTTTAACTGAAGTTAACATGGCAAAAGTGATGGAAATAGTGATTAAAAATCCTCTTTCAAGTTCAAGAGAGATGGCCGCTGAATTTTCTGTCTCAAGAGTCGTTCCGTATCATTTTCAACCGGTGAAAAAACGGAAGACGTTCACAATTCACCGGGTATATCTTTTTATGTAAGACCAAGCATAACTTTTTATTCCCTGATAGTGGTCCAATTTAATTAAAACACACCGAGTCTTACGGACTCGGTGTGTTTAAAAGGGATAATTGATTATTTACCCACTGAATTTAATTTTTTTTAAATGTTTTTTTATTGGATGTAATGTACTCCAAAGATGGTTCTATATGTTTTGAAAAAAAAAAGAAACACCTACAAGGATACGAAAACAGAGGATGGTAGATTATTCACTCACTCTTTAATGTATGACCATGCATAACTTTTCGCTTGTTTAATTTTTCGTTAAAAAGATATAAACAATCCCTTGAGCATGATACATGTCGTCCGGCTAGTCGTAGAAGAATAGACCAACTGCCATTCCGCCAGGCATAAAAGTTCAATTAGCTATACGTGTCACTACAATCGTGTCTACTAAAAAACTTGCTTCAGAGTGGCGCCTTCCAACTGAATCGTAATCGAAAAGATCACGGCGAAGTCGCTCAAAAGTCAGACATATTGACTGTTTTCTTTGACTGGTCGTGTTATACATTCTGAATTCTTGCCGAAAGGTCAAACGGTAAATAAAGAATATGATTTGGACTTTATAACAACTCTATAGCGGCTGCGGCTGCACTTGCGTCTAGGAGTAGACTCTAGCGTTACAAAGCTCCGTGCAATTACACGATACATGCAGATGTGACCGTGGCTATTGTCGCAAACATACGGACTGCGTGTGCCTTATCGAGTGGTTGACGGTAAAAGGGTTTTAGCACGCTAACATATCGCGCTGCGTGGTTAGACTAGTGTTGTTCATTTTAGGTGTTGTTTTCGATCAGTTCAGACTTATGCGGGTGGTTGAGTAAAATGGAATACAACGATGAAATGGTAAGTTGAGCCTAATCCTAAAAATCCTATCCTATTGAATCCTAAAAATGTGTATCACAGAAAAAACATTTTAGTAATTAATTGTTAGCACACATGTAGATGTAAGGTAGTCGCCGTCTATAGTTACACGTTTGAAAATGATTTTAGTCAATGATTTGGAATATTGCACGATAGTTCGTGCTAAATATAGTTCCTTCCAATATGACCACAGCTTCTATTGCGATATTTTTTTTGGGTCAAATCGTACAAATCTTCGGCGCGTATTACTTCAGGATGAAAGACGCAAGTATAGTTCCATTATTACAAGCATAAGTATTTTAAATCTACTAACACACTAACAAAATGGATACTCATATCGGATAAAATAAAAATTATCATTATTATGCGACGTTTAAGAGAACAAATTTGACGAAAAGGGCCAGATTTGAAGAAAGAAAATTCTTGGATTTTGCGCGACCATGATGCGCCTTCGCACAAGGCCGTCATTGTGAACAAATTTTTGACCAAAATCTTAACAAATACTATCGAGCAAACCCCTTGTTTAGAAGATTTTGCTTCAGTTAATTACTTTCTTTTTCCTAAACTCAAATTACCAATTCGTCGCACTCCTTTTCTTTCAGTAAAATATACAAAAAAGAATTCGTGGCGAGAAATGAACTTAATTTCGGAAAAGCGTTTAAAAAAGGTTTTGATGATTGGATTATTCGTTGGAGTAAGTGTATCGTTTGTCCTAAAGTTGCGTACTTTGAAGGAAACAAAATAAATTTGGATGAATAAATAACATTTTGTGTATCACTTTCCGGTACCTCCTTGACAGCGTATTATACATATATTATTATGCTATCTAGGGTTGACAAAATATATACGTAGCTTCGAACAATTATAATTGATGAGATTGCATTTTCGGACCAAAGTCCGAAATGCAAAATTAGTCTTGAATTTTTAGAAAGAACATTTTGTGGTATCTTTTATTAAGGTTTTTTCTTTAATTTTTCAAATCTACTTTCTACTAAATTTTCAGGAAGTCTAAGTTTGGTGGAATCCATTTGTATACCGTATATTGTATTTTAATTGGTCAAGAACTCTAAGGTTATGGAAGATTTACATACATATACAGATACACTGACGTCAGCGTATAAATAGCCAGAAAAGCTTTTTTCCCAAAAACGTCGAAATCCAATGAACACTCAATTTTCAAAATCAGGTTGAAATTAATACGTGGGTCACTTGATAAGTTCGGTCGGTCACTTGATAAGTAAGAGTCGGACGTGACTTTAAAGCTTGGCCTGAGGTCTTGGGAAGACATGGTGTGGCAACGTGAATATTAATGGACGGCTCCTAATGTTCCTTTGCACCAAATTCGAATTAACCATCACCGAGACCATGTTTAGACTTCTAGCAAAATGTAAGACGATATAGATGCATCCGAGGTCGAAAACTATCTAGAAGTTCTTTGTTCAGATGTGGGATGAGGAGGAAGTTCCTGATAACTTTCGAGTCTCTCTCATTTACTCCCTTTACAAGAACGAGAACGACAGATCTAATAGCAGTTTTTATAGGGCATGTTTCAGCTGACTTTCTCAGATAACGATAAGGTCTTTGCGCGAATTTTACTTAACAGCAAGATGCCTTTGAAGATATTTTGCCTGAAACCCAATTCGGCTTATGACCGAGTCAAGGTACATGAGACGTCATTTTCTCTGTCCATCAACTCCTAGATAAAAGTTGAGAGCAGGGTCAACCTTTTTACCTTTGTTTTGTTAACTTGGAGAAAGATTTTAACTGCGTGTCTCGAAACGCCTTATGGGTCATATTGATGAAACTTGGATGCATGGACAAGTTTGTAAGAATGATCCGACTATTTCATGATTATGTGCGTTATCGTATATGTGTGCAGGCGATGGTTCTGAGTTCTTTTCTGTGAGTTGCGGTGTAAAGTAAGGTTGCGTTCTCGTTCCAACTCTATTTGCCCCGTACTTTGAAGTTGTAGTTCAGGAAACTTTGCAGACTTTGTTTACGGGAATTCGTATTCGTTTTTGTATCGATGGCGGCGGTGTGTTTAACTTAACGAGACTCAAAGCTTACACTAATGTGTTCCACGCAACTGTCACTGAGATTATGTATGCAGACGACATATGTTTTGTAGCGGAATCCCCAGAGAATTTACAGAGGCTTATGTCGAGTCTTCATGAGTCGTGTTGCAGATTTGGCCTTAAGATCAGTGTGAAAAACCGAAGTCATGGCTCTTGATACACCGAACAATGTCCCAGTCGACATTAAACTCGGTGGCGTCTCGCTTAAGCAAGTAAATAAATTCAAATATCTGGATAGTACTATAACATCCAAGTGCCTCCTGGATAACGAGAACGACAGTAGAATTAGAGTAGCTGCTGCGGCATTTGGCAGACTTCGTACCAAAGAGTTCCGCTTGTATGACATAAAGCTCTCTATGAAAGTAGCTGTGTTCATGGCGATAGTTCTGCCAAATATTCTGTCTACCTCCGAAATGTGGTCTCTATACCACAAGCACTTTCGGGCAGTGGATAGGTTTCATCTTAAATGCCTATGTGACATTATGAACATCCATTGGTCGCACTTTGTTCGTAATACGCAAGTACTACGATGAGCTAATGTCGGCGGAATCTAATGAAACGCCAGTTGCGATGGGCCGGTCATTTCTTCCGGATGTCTGATGAGCGAATGGCGAAGTGCATTTTCTATTCAGAACTGCAGAATGGTGGTCAGTTACTGCGGTTCAAAGATGTGCTTTAGCGCCATATAAAGCGATGTGACCTGGAGCCGTCGGAATGAGGGAATTGACAGCGAATCGGTCACTGTAGCGGCGTAAATAAAAGCTCGATGCTAAACGAGACGAGCCCGTGGCCGTCTAATATAATTGCATATGTCAGTCACAAGAGAGCACACCAGCTATGATTTCGATAGGCAGATCCAAGTCGCTGTGGCCGAAGTCGGCCAGTATGATTATTATTATTATTGTTGTTACACTAGGCAACTTTGTATGCACTTTTGTGGAACATTTTACTGAAAAAGTATCGCACTTTTAGGTTTGAGCTTTTACGTGATAGTTTAAATTCATGTCTAGATATGATTTACCATTAAAATACCATTTTATAAACATTAAAAAAAATAAAAGATACATATTGTTTTAAAATTTTATTACTATTAACGCCATCTATTATAAAACTAACGAGTTAAAATACTACAAAGCTACAAAAGGCGATGACCTATGATGCCCTTTTTAAAATGTACCTCACATTTTACTGAAAAAATATCGCACTTTAAGGTTTGGGCTTTGATATAGTAGTTTTAACTCACTTAATTCATTTTCATTCACTCCATTTTAATACAATATTAATCTATTAATACACTTGTATTTACTTGCTACGTATGTAGATAAGGAAATTACTGATTTTGCTCCGATTTTCAAAAATCGAGTTTTCACCAGATGTCCATGACACCAGATGTCCATGACACCATATGTCCATGACACCAGATGTCCATAGGAACCTTTTTCAACTATTTTTATGATGACGTCAGTATATTTGTATGTGTGTGTGTATTTAAACGTCTCATAACTTTTGAACGGCTGGATCTATCGAAACGCGGTTGATGCTTTTTGATTGGATTCCGCTCAACTTAGACTTACTGAAAATTTGAAACAAATGGGCCCAAGGGATTTTGAGAAATTTTGCTTTTTTTAATTTAACTTCCGATTGTACCGATTGAGTACAAAAACTAATCAGCTCTATTTCTCAAAAAATACGTCTAATGCATAAATTGCATTAAAATCGTTTTATCCGTTTGGAAGTAATCGTTGACGAAAAATGTTGAAAAGTATTTTTTCAAAATAACTTCGAAATATTTCAACCAATCACTTTTTAGTATTCTACGTTATTTTAGTACTAAAAAATTAAAATTATGTTGTTTTCAGCAAATTTACTTAATAAACAAAAAATAAAAAGAAATAAACCGCCCCGTTGGTCGAGTGTTTAGAGACCCTGACTACGCGATCAACGAGGCTCGGGTTCGATCCCCGACGGGGACAAGCATTTGTGTGATGAGCATAAATGTTTGTATTTCCGGGTTTGGGTGTTTATTATATATATTCTAGTATTTATATATGTATTTCTATGTATTAGTATCATTGACTAACACCCATAACACAAGCAAATAATTTGCTTACTTTGGGGTTAGATCAGTAAGTGTAATTTGTCCCGTGAATTATTATTATTATTATTTTTGAAATGACTTTCAGGCTAATATACCGATTGACTTCAAAATCTTATCAGCTTTTCTCTATTAAAAACTGCGTCAAGTACCTTTAATTGAATAAAAATCGGTCAATTTGTTTTTGGATCTAGATCTATTAATGATAAAATAAAAAAAAAAATAATGTTTTTTGACATTGCTTCGAAATTTTTGAACCTACTGATTATTTAGCTACAGCAATAGTTAAATTGAGTTGAATGCCATTTGAAAGATCAAAATCGATCATCGTTTCCAAAATATACAGCTTTTCAAAAATCACTATACTGCTATTTTTATCAAAATAAATTGCATGTACGATTGTTTCGTTGGTTCATTTGTGTTTTCTTACTGTTTTTTGTGACTTAGCAATTGAGACATTTCAATATTTCTCAGAACTGAAAATCTCTATGCTTACAGTTTTTACTCTTTTTAGCCTAAAATACCTTAATTTAGCGGGAAGTTTAAGGGATGGCCTGCAAGGTCAACCGTTTACAGATTTTTCACAATATGATTATTGTGAAACAGTGCAAGTGTAATAATTGATTAATATTGTATTGAGATTGTGCACTACAGCCGGGGGAGTCAGCGGCTGTATATCTGGTTCTTCTTTTTCTTCTTCGAAGCGCCACCAGCCGTAGTGCTTTTGGTGAGCCGGATGTCACCGGGAGAGAATAAATCGAGACCACAACTTTTCCGTTTACAAGGTTCTTTATTGTAACGAAACACAATTAGCAATAAAGCTAGCACCGTATCAAATTGTCCTATTCTTATGAGAGAGCCACTACTTTCCCTATCACTGCCCTACTCTAAGCCGGTACCCTTTAGGTATACTAAAACCCAGGAACTTGTCTGGGAAACTTTTTCTTCTTATTTCTTAAGACGTAACGAAACTGAACTGAAGCGGAACGGAACTGATTGTATGGCCGCGCTCTTCGATATTTATAGCCCGCGGCCAGACGAGTGGATTAAGCCGACAAAGACGGCTGGCGCCATGCGTAGGCGCCACAATGTCTGGGATTTGTTAAATCCTACTTCTCGTAATCTAATCACAATAATTTTATGTTAGACCTCTAATTAGCTAGTGTGGCCCTCTAGCGAGTGTAATGGTACTTTCTTTTTACAATTATAAGTAAAACAAAGTACATAATGCCCTAAGACCTACCGAAAAGTAATTACATAGTGTTATTTCTTATCTATATACAAAGATCTAACGTCTACAAACTTATATAATAACAAAAAAGAGTGTTATATACATTATACGTCTTACAGGACCTCGGAAACTCTTACAATTAAAGAGTTGTACGCCTTTTCAGGTCGTACTATCCTGTTATCTGTCTTTATATCCCCGAAAAGTGCGTGAACATATACCTAAGGCTTATACTTACATTGTACATACTATTTACAATCGAAAAACATTCATTTTCACAAAGAATTTTCCCGCATATAAATACCATCTCGCAAGAGTCGACTCGTAATTTCGTCGACTGCGTGGAACTCTCTTTGTTCGTAATATGCCTTTAGGCAACGATCATAACTACATAAAGCCTTATTATTTCTACACAACAAAGCTGTATGTAGGTCTTAGGGTGAATAAAAGACGATAGCAAACATTATTTATTATAGAAACTTACAAACTAAACGAAATATATAATTTATCCTGCCTTACTTAAACTATTTACATTCCATATTTACAATAAATATGTCTGTGCTGCACATTCTGCCGCCTATAACACGCAGTGTTATACTAAATATGGTGCAGCCAGACTAACTTCTTTACTGTCTTCGCATGACTCCCGCAGCCGTACGTACGTCAGCCACTCGTACCACGCCGTCTGCTCCAGGATGTACTGCCTCGATGATCCCCGTTGGCCACGTATTTCTTGGCAGCGCGCCGTCAGCGATGAGGACTACGTCGCCGACGCGCAGCTCTGCTCCTCTTCCGTGAGGCTCCCGCCGCTTTTAGAGTAGCGGAAGCGCTTCTCGTAACCAGCGTGACCAGAAGTGGTTGGCCAGCTGTTGTGAGTGCCGCCTGTGGCGGCGGCCGATGGTATCGCCTTCGGAGAACGCGCCCGGGATAGGCACGCATGATGGTCCGCCCAGCAGGAAGTGATTGGGTGTCAATGGTGCCGGGTCTTCTGGTGAAACCGACACGTGAGTGAAAGCTCGGCTGTTGAGCGTGTGCTCGACCTCTACCAGCAGTGTGTGCAGTATCTCTTCAGGTGGATGCCGCTGTTGCAACACGGCGAACAGTGCAGCCTTGACAGAGCGCACCATGTGCTCCCATGCGCCTGCCATGAATGGCGCGCTCGGCGGGATGAACTTCCACTTGATTGAATAGTTGGCTGCTGCTTTTTTAGTGGCGTCTAGTGCGGCGCGCCTCAGTTCTGCATCAGCGCCGCACAGGTTGGTGCCGTTGTCGCTCCAAACCTCGGTGGGGTACCCGCGGCGCGACATCATGCGCCGCAGTGTCATAACTGCGGAGTCCGTTGTCAGGCTGGCAGCTATCTCAAGGTGAATCGCCCGTGAAGTCAGGCAGGTGAAAAGTGCCACGTATCTCTTCTCGTGGCGCCGCCCGATGGTCACGCTGTATGGCCCGAGAAACTCCAGGCCCACGTAGGTGAAGGCTCGCTGATGGTGCGTGACCCGGGACTTCGGCAGGTCGCCTGTAGGCGGCTGTGGTGGTGTATAGGAAGCGGTAAAACCCAAAATTTCTGTAGTATTTCACTCGTAGTGGCTTCGACCCCGCTGTGGAGAAGACGCCGGTGTTCGTGTTCTATGTAGAGGCGGGTGTATGGGTGACGGCCATCTAGCACCGCCGGCTCTCGCAAACCTTCACTAACATCTTCTGCCGCTGCTATACGTGACTTTATTTTCAAAATTCCTTCTTCATCAATGATCAATGATAACTGCTTCAACCGACTATCTCTTTTTTCCCCAATCTTCATTATTAGAGGCATTCGGAGCTGTGCGGTTACGCACACTGGCGACACGTTTCTCATTTGGTCTGCAAAGCTCGATAAACTGTAGCACGCGCGCTGCCGCACGCACGAGTCGAAGCCACGACGAAAATCTTGTCACTTCCGGAAGTGTTTCTGCAGTACACACAATTTTTCTAATGTAATTTACAATATTTACACTATTTACAGTTGCCGACGGTTTTTCTTCGCCAGTTATTTCGATACTGGTAGCGACATTTTGCGGCCAATTGTCCTCTTCTGAGTATAGAAAGGCCGGACCGACGAACCGTCTATGTCGGTCTCCAAATTCTTCCGGGATTTGACAAGTAGCATCATCCGCTACATTGTCGCGAGATGGCACCGTTCACCACTCTGCGACTTTTGTAATATCTTCCATTTCTGCTACTCGATGGGCAACAAACGGCTTGAATGCTCGAAAGCCTGTGCGTAGCCACGATAGAACTGTGGGGCTGTCTGTCCAGTACAACCTGCGGCTTGGCTGATACTCATACTCCTCCATGACGTGCTGAGCTATGCGGGCACCTAGTAAATTGCTTAAATTTCTAACCTTGGTATGGAGGTAAACTTGAGCGGCCTGACTCTTCCTTTGGCTGCTACTAGGCTGACGCTGACTTCGCCATCTTTGTTGACGATGCGCCAGTAGATCGCCGCTGCATAAGCAGACTCACTGGCATCCGTTAAGATGTGCAGCTGCCGATCTCGCGCTCGCGCCAGGTTAGAATGCGCGAGGTATTTCCAGATGTTCCATTCTTTTCATATCCTGAAGCCAGCTTCTCCATGTCTTCTCCAAGTTCACAGGTAAAGGCTCGTCCCATGGTAGTCCGATTCCCCAAGTTTCTTGAAGTAGGTGTTTCGCGTGAATAGTTACAGGTGTAATTAAACCTAAAGGATCAAATATAGACATAGCTACCCGTAACGCGTGTCTCTTCGTAGGTGTTTTATTTTCGTTGTACACCGCTTTAACATTGAAACCCAGCTTATCGTTGTGAGGTTTCCATTTAAATCCCAAAACCTTTTCGCTTTCTGTTCTTAGTTCCCAATCGCCACCCAGAGATGGCACTACTAGTAGCGTTTTAGCTACGGCCGAGTTGTTAGTTTTCCATCCGCGCAGCTGGAAATGCGCCTGTTGATGAATGAGACTGCGAGACTATTATGATGGCATCTTCCTCGTTGTCGAAGCTCTGTAGGTAATCGTCCATGTAATGGTTTCTTACCACGGCTGCACCGGCGTCGGGATAGAGGTGGGCGTACTCTTCTGCGTTCTTATTTTTAACGAAAATAGCGGTGCTTGGTGATGACTCAGCTCCAAATACGACGCTTGTCATCCTATACTCACGTGGCGAATCTTTTCTATCGCTTCCTCGCCATAGGAAACGTAATGCGTCCCGGTCTTGTTGTCGTACACATATTTGCAGAAACATTTTTTTTATGTCTGCTGTCACGGCGATAGGCAGCTGTTTAAATCTCATTAGCACTCCGGGTAGATTCTGCATTAGGTCTGGACCAGCTAATAACATGTCGTTGAGACTTACTCCATGGGCCCGCGCAGCTGCGTCGTACACTATTCGCGGCTTAGGTTTTGCAGGATTCACTACTGCCAAGTGAGGCAGGTACCAGCTGGTTTGGCTAGGTAACTCGTTGGCAGGTTCGGCGTAACCACTATCAAATAAATGTTGTAATTGTTTCTCATACGCCTCATCTAGCGCGGGGTCCTTGCCCAGACGTCTCTCCGTATTATGCAATCTTTTCATAGCCAGGCCGCGGCTATCAGGACACTCGCGGCTATCTTCTTTCCAGAATAGCCCTGCCTCGTAGCGCCGTCAGGTAAGCGCTTACACGTACTTTCTAAAATCTGCAGGGCTCGCTGCTCGTTCTTGTTGATGGGCTGGCGCGGAGTGAAGCCGACACTGTCTAAATCGAAATAATTTCTTAATACCTTTTCTATATCTTCATCCTGTTCGGCATAGGCAGCTCTCTGCACTAGGTGGACCCGCTGCTTGTGGCGGTAGTCCACACCATGTAGCACCCAGCCAAGGTGCGTGAGCCATGCTACTGGTTGTCCACGTCTTCCGCTCTTCACAGCCCTCGTCACGACGTCGTATCAGCATGATTGCTGGCCTGGATGAGTCTTGGCCGATGGGCATGGTTGGCAAGGCGTCTTCTTCTTCTATGTCTTCCAGATGTCTGCAGTTGTTGACGATGGATCTACTAACAGACTGTGGCGATAGGTTAAGGTTACCTATAGTTCTTTCTGTGATCGCTGATGGTGATGAAGGCCCTTGATGGTGAACGCAATGCGGCGCGACCTCTGTGCATTGAGTCGAGCGCCGTCAACTGTCTCGATGTGGAACGGCTCCACCGGCCCGCGAGCTCCTATTCGCGCAGCCACCTTTTCTTCTACCAGCGTGACTGTGGACCAATCATCTAACAGTGCGTATGTGTTCACGTTGCTCCTGGAACCTGTCAGGACAATCGGAATAACTTTAAGGTAGGCGTGTGGCGCGCTTGACAGCGTTGACATGGCAAACACACACGTTTCCCGCGCACTTTCTTTCACTCGCGGCAACGACTTGATTTTTTCTAATTCTGCGTTCACTAGTGCGTCGGGCCGACTAAACTATATTTCCAAATGGTCAACGATCTCACTTGGGTCAGTTTCCCCGTAAAACATGAAAGCGACAGCTTCTTTGATGTTTCCACGTAAACATCTTCGAATTCTAGCCCGATTTTCCGTCTTGCTAAAATATTTCTCCGTATCACCAGATTCTTTCTTTGGTGCCGTATTTTCAATAGGCTTCGAAATCTTCGCCTTCTCTTCGACGGACTCATCATCTTCCGCCGGACGTACAGCGCGCGCTGAAATGCCCGCCGACTGCACGGGCGACGTAGCTTGTGGCGCCTGGGCCACCTCTCGTGGTGCGGGCGACTCATGGCCCGCCGAATCTTCTTGGTCCTTAAAAGTTACCGCAATTTTAGAAACAATAGGTACGAATTAAGACATATTAATGGATCTAATAGGACATTTAAGTGCGCCCATTATAGCCTCTGTGAATTTCCCCATATTCCTATAGGGTTTCTTGAGGTACCTATATGAAAATTATAACAAGGATGACGTGACGGCGTATACTCATGATAATGATCTTGTTCATGAAACTGGTTCAAACAATACTAATAGAACTGCAGTATATATTGTAGATAGTTATAACAGTCAGAGTTTTCAATATCTTCGAACTACCTGCGAAGGAAGTTCTCTAATCTTATAATAACTCATGCCACTGTTCATGAGCCTACATCATCAGCAAAAAATACGATATAAAGTAAATGAAGAAAATATAGTAAAATGATAATAAAAAAAATATCACTAAAAATGTAAGTAAAAAAAAGCAAAAAAAAAATTATTATAGGAAAAGGGAGTTTTATAAAACTATGAAAAGAAATCAATTGAAAAATAAAAAATATAGTAAATTAACAAAAAATGTAGGATTGACAAAAAATGTAGGAAAATGACAGCCTAGCACACTCCAGTCTCCGGTTTTAAACTGATGAGAGGGAGCTTAGTACACTCCAGTCTCCGGTTTTAACTGATGAGAGGGAGCTTAGTGCACTCCAGTCTCCGGTTTTTAACTGATGAGAGGGAGCTTAATACACTCCAGTATCCGGTTTTTAACTGATGAGAGGGAGCTTAGTACAATCCAGTCTCCGGTTTTTTTAATTGATGAGAAAGATTCCTAGCTTAGTAGAATGCAGTCTCCGGTTTCAAAACTGACGAGAGAGTTTAATAGTTGTAGTTGCTGAAGGGGTTGCCGGACCAGCACACTATTGTACCATTTCGCTAAAGATCACGCTAATTATAGAGTTGTAAAAAAAATAATATAAGATTACGTTTAGTTTTCTAAAAGATATGTCAGGATGAACGAGGCGTTCCTTGTCCTCAGATGTATAAAGATGCGCACACGAGGACGTGTGCATGTCAGTATGACCGTGACGGCGTTGCGTCCGCGTCATCAAATGCAAGAAAATTGTAAACAACAGGTGCACCGACTAAGCCACCGAGCGCATCGTTCGATATCCCTACTACTCAACTTGTTTTGCTACCTGTGTAAAAAGATCTGAGCGCCCGCCGTTTAGGGAGTCTTGGCTCTGGCGTGGCTCGGTACACTTGTTGTATCTTGCTAGTAGCTTATCCTTGACTCTTGGATAATTAATTTGTGCAAACAAATTAATTATTATTGTCAACTATAAATTAGTCGCAGTACAATTTATAATTGACTATCTATTGCTTAAATCATGACTTATTTGTAATAAGGAGTAATTAAGTTACTTGAAATTGTTTAACGAGAACTAGTCATTAATAATGGAAAGCTTTAATAGTGATCTTATGTTATTTTTGATACAAGTTGAACAAAATATAAAGAGCTGTTGTATTACCACATCCGCATTTTATTTATTATATCTGACCCACTTCCTACATATATATATTACAAAATCGTCAGCATACTGAGAAACTTCTACATTATGGATATGTTTGCATATATCTATAGTCGCTGCGTTAAACAAAAGAGGAGATAGAGGGTCTCCCTGAGCTAGACATCGCCCAGTACTTCTAATAACATCCGAGCTCTCACACGAAATTTTCAGCTGTCTGTTATTCAGAAAGGACCAAAGATATACACATATTTTAGACCCAATTCCCAATTGATCTAGTTTCGACAATAGCAACTTACATCGACATTTTTGTAGGCGTTTTCAATATCAACTAAGCAAGCTGTCGTTATCAAATCCTTGGCAAATCCTACTTGTATATGGGAGACCAACCGAGCAAGATTATCATAACAAGATCGAGATTTGCGAAAACCTGTTATGTTATCAAAAAAACATGAACTGTTTTTCAAAGTGCCATTCTAATCTTTTGTGCAGTATAGTATGAAATATTTTACACAAACAAGATATTAATGATATAGGCCTAAATTCTGGTTGTAAGTTAGTCTCTCTGCCAGATTTTGGAATTAACGTTACCTTTATTTGACGCCACTGTGCGGGTACACATCCTGAGTTTTATAAAGTATTATATAACTTCACGAAAAATTCTTTTGCTATCAATGGTAGATGTCTGATCATAAAAAAAGATATTTCATCAATCCCAGGAGCGGTATCTGTTTTTTTAATAGAATTTTCTACCTTCTGAATACTTATTAATGATTCTAATTCAGCGTTAGCGGAATTAAACTGTGGTTGAGGTGGACATACGTAATCTGGTGCTAATGACGTAAGTAATTCTTTTTCTTTCTCTTTATCAATATTATGCTGTTTACTTCCGCCTGAGCGATGACCCTTGACCCATCTCATTTTATGCCTCATAAAGTGGTTTCATCTATGGAAGTGCAAAAACATTTAGCCAAACGAATAACTCTTTGTGCATTTTGTATATATTCTTTTAATCTGTAAAAATTACTTGGAGATGGGTTTCGCCTAAAATTAGCCAATGCAAGACGACGTTCTGCTACCGCTTTTGACAGTTCCATATTCCAATAAGGCTTAGGTTTAAATTTATCATAAATATGTTGGGGTATTTTAGTATATGAAATTACTTTATTAGCTCCTGATTGTACAATGGATTCAAATATATTATACATTTTCTGTGGAGTAGTGGGAATTATTATATTGTCCAACGACTTTTCTATGATTGACATATAAGAACTCCAATCACACATTTTAAAATTTATTTTTTTAATAGTATTTGGGTATATATTTAAATTAACCGATAGTTTAATTATTCGATGGTCACTGCCCAGAGATTCATTACTAACTTTCCAAGAAAATAACGTAGCTAAATCTGCGGAAACGAATGATATATCCGGTGAAGATTGCTGTAAAACTCCATTTACAAGTCTTACTCTCGTTGGTTCGCCATTATTTAAACTAGTGAAACTATACTCTAGAGTGGAATCAAAAATTTGACTACCTCTAATGTCTGTTCTGTAAGTCCAATTTGTATGGTGCGCATTGAAGTCACCTAAAATTAAAGTTTTTCTGTTTGCCAAAGAATACACGTAATCCCAATCGCTTTGTGTCGTGCGAATTTGTGATGGGCAGTAGACTGAAACAATGTTCTCAATATGCTGACAGTTAAATAACTTAATATGTAAAAGTTCTATACCTAGATTTGAGCAGCGTGATAAACAAATAGTACTTTTTACCATCAAGTGAGTTAGGATAGAAACACCACCATATCCATCCTGTCTATCTGATCTATAAGTGTTGTAATTTTTTATTCTAAAAAAACTCTGTGGCTCAAACTATGTTTCACTTAACACCGCTATATGAATGTTTTCTAGAGTTAGTAACGATTCAAGCTCTACAAACTTAGGTCGTAAACTTTGACAGTTCCGTTGGAAAATATTAATATTAACGTTAATCATTATCAAAAAAATTAAGTAAGGAGTCCGCTGAGAACCACTTGACCAAATTCGGCAGTAGACATTCTTTACAGATATTTACAACTTGACGTAATTTACATTCTAAAGAGTCCTTGCCTATCACGATTTTATACATACTTATCAAATATCGGATGGAACTCGATTTCACAGTGTCGCGAGGCTTCATGGAAGTTTCGGTACTATCCTGTGAATCGTTCTCCGTGTCTTCTGTCTCCTTGGATCCGTCAAACTCTATAGACTGCTGTGCTGATATGGAAGCCGGCCATGCTGCTTCTGATGTTAGTGAACTTTTTTTACGTTTCTTCTTCAGTTTTCCGGCTTAAAACCTGTTTATATGATGTTTTCATTGCATTTTCACATATTTGTGACAAACTTAGTTCCTTCTCAGCTAATTTAGGAGTTTCCTTAGTTTCAGACACCGGTTCCCTAGACAATACCTTTAATACTTTTTTTACGGCAGGGGCGATGATCGGAGACAAAGCCCTATCAAGGATCGGTGAAGGTGGTACATAAATAGTAAGAGCTTTTCTCTAGGTACAGTTGAACTCGGACATCAGTTCTCGAATTTTTTTCTCTTTTTTAAATACTGGAAATACTTTTTGAAGGGCCATGTATTTGCCAGTACAATTCACACAAACAAAAGTTGTAACTTCGCAATTTTCATGGTTTTTGGTACACTTCGGGCATACAACTTTTTTTGAAGGACAAAGCAGATGAGTGTAACCAAACTTCGAACATTGGGTCACTGGAAACATATACGGAACCACATTGATCTTCATACCATGTAGATAAATATATACAGGAAGCGACGCCCCTTTAAATGCAAGGCGGATAGCTTCGCATTTAATCCAACCCGTATCTCCATTATGTTTACGTTTGTTTAATCTTCTTGCGGATACCAGTTCACCCTCACACGATAAATTTTTCATAATTTCATCATCGGACACATCCAAGTCCATGTCTTTGATCACGCCGTAAGAAAACCCTACTTCTGTGGTTTTTTGACACCTCCATCCCAGATCACAAAGTGCTTTGCAACTAATAAAATGATCGGCATCTGCTTCCTTCTCAAAACTTATAATTATTTTAAATTGGTTGACGTACTTTACACGGCTAACACTTGCAATGTCATTGGCTTTGAATAATCTTGCCAAGGCGAATTGTTTTGGCAGCGCGGTACTGCATGTAACAATTACCTACGTATCCTCCGCCGTGTAGCTGCTGGATCCCCAAACGATTTTATGGCCTCTAGTCACCGTATTCCACCCTTCATCAGATGACGTTCGTGTTCTTTTCCTATTGACTTCCTCCTTTTCTAAAACTTCCATTTCACTACTATTAACTTTAGCACTTACTACATCAATCTCAACTGATTTCTCTAAGTCATATAGTTCATTGTCCATTGCACTTGGCCCGCTACTCGAGCCGCTAGACCTTTCCGAGAATTTTTTTATCGCGATTAATAGTTGTTTTTGCGACACGTGTGATTCTCGCTCGAAATGGAAATAACGAATTACAGAGTTGTACGCCTTTTCAGGTCGTACTATCCTGTTATCTGTTTTTATATCCCCGAAAAGTGCGTGAACATATGCCTAAGGCTTATACTTACATTGTACATACTATTTACAATCGAAAAACATTCATTTTCACAAAGAATTTTGCACTTTTCGGGGTTTTCGTAAGTCTGAGTTCCCGCATATAAATACCATCTCGCAAGAGTCGACTCGTAATTTCATCGACTGCATGGAACTCTCTTTGTTCGTAATATGCCTTTAGGCAACGATTATAACTACATAAAGCCTTATTATTTCTACACAACAAAGCTGTATGTAGGTCTTAGGGCGAATAAAAGACGATAGCAAACATTATTTATTATAGAAACTTATAAACTAAACGAAGTATATAATTTATCCTGCCTTACTTAAACTATTTACATTCAATATTTACAATAAATTTGTCTGTGCTGCACAGAGATCAATCTCCAATTTTGCCGAGGCCTTGGTCGAGGGTAAAAAGCTAAAAAAGGTGTATTCATGCCCGTATTCCCGAAGAAGTAGGCAGAGGTACAACGTGTGCGTCCACGATTAGCCGAAGATACGTCTTAGTCCCACAATATGAATAGTGACCAGCCTATCACCAGCCGGGCACTTTTCCTAATCCCGGGCAATGTTGTTTTACGTGACGTTACATGAACGTTTAATGTTAACACGCAATCATTTGGAGCCTAAATTAGTTTTAAAGAAACTAGGGTGTTTAATCGTGCAGGATGAATCTTCACATCTAGCCATGTGCTTATGCTTTATTAAGCGCAAGTTCGGCCAAATATAGGGTATTTATTGTTCGTACCTTTAAGTAGGAGCACCCTCGTATCGAAGACTTCAATTTGATAAAATTCAACGTAGAGCGGTACGGCTCGTCAACACTCCCACACTTATAGTGGTCTTATACCACTTAGTCACCTGGGAGTCGTTAGATCTCTATGTGTGTTCTACTATCTGTATAATGGGAAGTGTTCTGATCAGTTATTTAATTTAGTGAGAGATTCTATCCACAGCATATCAGCGATTGGTCATCCACAACTGTTCGATTTGGTCGTACCTTCTTTTTATAATTAGTCAAACGTTTCCCTCATACGGTTTTTCAGAGTAGCTTTGATACTGAAGTTTTTAAAATAAGGGTCAATAAAGTTCCTAGATGCTGGCATTACATTGCTAACTAAATGAAAAATGAAAATGAAAAATATTTATTTGCAAGAATATGGGTGTCACAAGTT
The DNA here is from genome assembly GCA_036924255.1 of Apodemia mormo. Taxonomy (NCBI): domain Eukaryota; kingdom Metazoa; phylum Arthropoda; class Insecta; order Lepidoptera; family Riodinidae; genus Apodemia; species Apodemia mormo. The sequence goes on along the minus strand of JAUPFN010000007.1, from coordinate 23,022,657 downwards.
ATTAAAATAAATTAAATTACCATCATATTCTACCATAATATGGCGTGCAAACATTTTAATTTAGGTCGATTTCTTTATAATTACTACCGGATCGGAACGCGGCCACACACTGAGAAGATCCGGCGGAAGAAACTCAGCGGGCTTCTTTTTTTCTATTTCTCGTATTACAATTGTATGTATTACAATTTACTAGAATTATTTCACATCAAAAGTTGTTTTTACAATTTACAAAATATGATCTTATGCTCAATCCAAATTTTTACAATTTACAAAAAATTTACCATTTTACAAAATTTGCCGTTTAGTTTTTATTACATTTAAATTTCAAGGTGAATTGTACAAGCTTATATTTCTGTTTATTAACATTTAATCTTATCTGCTAAAAATTCTCTAATATCATAGTATGTTTTATTTAACAGTAAATCAAACAATTTTTTGCGAAATTTATTTATAGGTAATAATTTTAGACTATCAGGAATATGATTGTATATATTAATTGCCATACAATATGCATTTTTTTATAAATATTTAGTCTTTAGCTTGGCACATGTAGCTTCTCACTGTTTCTAAAATATGAGTTCCCTAATACTTGAGCATTTGTTTTAAACAAATGTTGATGTTTTTTTACAAATACGCATACCGACAGTATGTAAAGACAAGGTAAAGGTAGTATTTTAAGAGTTTTAAATAGGGGTTTACATGAATGTAGTTGATTAACATTACATATTGCACGTATACATTTCTTTTGAATTCTGAAAATCCTAATTAAATCAACTGAGTTTCCCCAAATAGAGATTCCATATTGCAATACAGATGAGACATATCCGTGATATGCCAGCAATGCAGCATTTAAGTTGGCTACTTCTCTTATTCTTCTCAAAACATAGATAAATCTGTCAATTTTTTTGCAAAGTGAATCAATGTGCGCTTTCCAATTGCAATGGTTGTCAATAAATATTCCTAGAAATTTAGTGTATTCAGTATTTTCTATATTTATATTGTTAAATAATATATTTGATTTTTGAACTTTATTGCTATAACATGTTTGAAATTCAACTATCTTTGTTTTAGTCAAGTTAATTTTTAAATTATTACTTTTTAACCATTCCGAAACTTTAAGTAAGGTTTCAGTTGTTTCTTTTACTAGATGATTTTTATTTTTACATTTAATGAGGAGTGTAGTGTCATCTGCAAATAAGAATGACTCATGTTGCATAGTCTCTGGAAGATCATTAATGTAAATTAAAAAGAGCAAGGGTCCTAAAACACTTCCCTGTGGTATTCCACAGTCACTACAACTATAATTTGAAGTATATATTTTTTTATGTGTCCCAGAAATTTTTGAAATTTCTACACACTGTTTCCTATTTTCTAAATAACTTTGTATCCACTCTAATGATTTTCCTCTTATACCATATTTTTCAAGTTTTGCCAACAGAATTCTATGAGAAACAAAGTCGAATGCCTTACTCATGTCTAAAAATACACAAAGTGGATAACTTTTTGTATTTAGGCATTCCGTTATACTCTTTACCAGTTCAAAACATGCTAAGGTTGTCGACCTACCTTTTCTAAATCCATATTGATTATTTTTTAATATATTACATTTCAGTAAGTAATTATGAAGTCTATCATACATAACTTTTTCAAAAATTTTTGAGAGAATCGGAATTAATGTAATGGGTCTATAGTTATTCATATCGCAAGGATCACCTTTTTTAAGTATTGGTCTAACTATAGACTTTTTTTAGTCGTTGTGGGAACTTCCCTTCTAAAAATGTCAAATTAATAATATGACTGAGCGGCTTTGATATTACAGCAGCAACATTTTTGAGTAGTTCTGTACTAATATTATCATAACCAGTTGCACTTGTATTTTTTAAGGAGTTTATGATCTTAAATACTTCATGCTCATCTACTGGTGTAAGAAACATAGTTTTATTGCTATTAGGTAACCCAAGTATTTTTGAAGTATTTGTGAATTTGTCATTGTTAATACTTGTTTTTGATTGGTTTATAAAAAAATCATTAAATAGGTTACAAATTGATTGGGATTTTGTGTACTCTGTATTGTTCACTCTAATTTTCTCAATTTCTTGTATATTTGTTTTATTCTGGAATGTGTTTTTAATTAAATCCCACGAAGCTTTGCATTTATTTGAAGATTTTTCAATAAATTTCAGAGATGATTGCTTTTGCGATTCTAGTATACATTTTGATAAAATTCTTTTGTAACGCAAGTAATTATTTTTATTTTCATTCTTATTAGATTTACCAAACCGATAATTTAAATATAGCTGGCGTTTGACTTTACAACATTTAAGAAGTCCTTTTGACAGCCATTTATTTTTTATTGGTTTATTTGATACCTTAGTACGAATTTTTGGAAAGCATAGCTCAAAAAACAATAAGAATATGTCGTGGAAATTATTAAATGCCTCTTCACAATTTGAACTTGCAAGAACTTCATTAAAACTTAAGGATGATAGACATTCAAAAAACTTTTTCTTATTTTCTTGACTAAAAAGTTGTTTTGTTTCAAACCAAAAAGCTCGTTTTGGTTTAAAGTTTGAGATGGACTCAATATTTACTTTTATACTCTGGGCTGTCTCATGGTCAGATAAACCGAGATAATGAGTGTAAGACTGAACATTTTCCAAATTGCTAGCAATTACATCTAAACATGCATGCTTCCTAGTGGGTTTAAGTATGTGCTGATTAATATTATTATTTGATAGAATGCCTGTTAACTGCTTTTGAGTATAATTATCCTGTAACAGATCTATATTCCAATCCCCACATAGTATAAATTTCTTCTTAGAGTTTTTCATTATATTTTCTAACAGTAATTCTAAATTATAAAGGAAAGTTTCAACATTTGAGTTGGGTGTGCGGTATATACAAATTATTACTAATTTATAATCTATAATTTCAACAGCGCAGCATTCAAAAGAGAATGGTAAGCGTATTTGTAAATCAAGAGTTTTGAACTGTAGATCATTTCTGATCAGAATACAAGGGCCACCCCGTCGTTGGTTTTCACGAGAAAAATAAGATGCCATAGAGTAACCTTCTATTCTAAAATTTTGTTCGGAACCTTGTTTAAGAAATGTTTCAGAAAGGCAGATAACATCAATTTTGCCCAATTCATCACTAAGCTCACTTAAAGCTACTTGCAAATAGTCTCTTTTACTCAGAGCACCTGCTATATTTTGGTGTAATAATTTAAACTGGTGATTATTTCCGAAAAAACTGGTCTTTGTTATCTATATTTTTCATATCACTTCTCGATTTAATATTAAAGTAATATGGTATAGTACCCTTTTTTATTATATTATTTGAAACTGAATGTTTTAGGTTGTTTTCTACTTTATTTCCTGATTTTTTACTAAAATAATAAGGTATTGTACCTTTGTTTATCTTAGGGGTAGGATATTGATCATTTTTGATACTAATTATTCTACTAGACACTAATTTTTCTAAGTTTGCTTTATATTCGTTGAATGTAAATGTCTGTTTATTTAATTGCTTATTATTATTTTCACTATCAGTTACTTTATTAATTTTTTGTTTAGAAAATGACAAAAAGTTATTTTTGTATTCCTGATAATCCATATTAATTTTTAATTTGTTATACAAACAGTCTATATAATACACAGTCTATATAATATATAAACAGTCTATATAATAATAATATACAGAGCGGCCATTAAGTGATTTTGTGAGATAGTTACTGTATTTGTAACGCTGTATTTTGTGTGATAGTTTGTTCATTATGTATACTATAAAGTTATAGTATTGTTTGAGTGATAACGTAACTTAACGCAATTTAGTGTAAAACTTTAAGCAAAGTGAGATAGTGGTGAATTTTTTTACAAAGTTAATAATTATCACAGGATTTGAATATTAGGTAAGCTTTTATTTATTATTGTAATAGTAGGAACGAATAGGAAATTTTATACAGATTACGTTGATATATAGTATGTATATAAAATATAAACGAAAATATATGTATATAAACCGATTTTTTGAAACCTAGGCATAAAAAAAGGGTGCTTCCAGACACGGAGCACTACCGCGAATTTTTTATTGGCCAGGTAATCACGTCACGGGTTAAGGATCTATTTCTAAAATGTCTACATTGGTTGACCCTGCAGGTCATCCCTAAAACTTTTCGTTATTTTAAGCTCAAACGACTAAAAACATATCTAAACTAAAGCTCTAAAGCTCATAAATCAAATGAGCTCAAGGAGTTCAAAAATCTAAATTTCGTTAATCTGACGTTACACATTTCGATTTTTGTATTTAAGATTTCAATCTTTTAAATGGCATTCAACACAATTTTTGAGCTCTAAAATGTCTTATCTACGAAATCGATTGTTTGAAGAGTGTAGAAATAATGTCAAGAAAACATTGGTTTAGATTTTTGAAAATTCTAAGTTTGGCAAAACCTCATCGAATGCCGTTAATCGCGTTTCGATCAGTGAAGCCGTTCAAAGGTTATGAGAAGTTTATGCACATACATACATAGGTACTGACGGCATCGAAAACAAAGTCGGATAAGGTTACTAGGACCTCAAAACGTAGAAATCTGACGAAAACGAAATTTCGAAAATCGGGGCAAAATAAGTAACTTCCTCCACAGCACATACCAAACACACAGTAACACCAAATGAAATAAAACTCACAGGTATATTTTATTTTTATTCATAAGCAATAAAAATTAATCTTCTTAAGTGTCACAAATTGAACTTACTATACATGAAAGTAAAGGGAATGTTTGCCATATTTTTAAAACTTATTTAACTAGGAATCATCATACATAAGTAAAACAAATAATGTTTTGAAAATATTTTGTCGAATTTCTACAGAAATATACTCAGGTTAAACTTATCGATTCAAAATACACGTAAAGGCACTTCTTAATTTAGGCAATTTGAATAAGGATAATTATTTAATCATAACATGGTTAACACAACAGAACAAAAATGTCTTAATGTAATATTAATTCAATTGAATTTTAAAGTTGTATCGTCATCATAATATAATAAAAAAGAAAAACATTTATTTATTAAATGACAATCATTCTTAAGGTTTTGAAGTAGAATTCGACAAGATATTCAAAAAATATGTAAAATAAATTTCATCCACGTAAGTAACGAGTAAAAAAACAGTAAATTATAAAAGTGAAATACTTATTTTAACATTAGTTACATTCGTATTTTACTTCAATAAGTCTTTCTAAATATTCATTCATTTTCCTACATTACTTTCAAATGTCATTGAAGTATGAAATACAATCGCAAATAATGAATTCATTTTCTTTTTTATTATTTCTTCATCTTTGTTTATCCATTTTCTTAATTATATTTTCTTAGTATAACAATATCTATAAATTGTATAAGTTTCGTAATTATTAAATTCGAATATTTTAACATATGTATATTAATAAACAGGTTTTATTTTAATAAATAACATAATGAAAACCTAAAATGAAATTAGTGAATGTTACAATATCTACAGAATATAAATACGAAGTACATGTATATATATATATATATATATATATATATATATATATATATATATATATATATATATATATATATATCTTTGTAATTAATAATAAAATTATGAAATTATAGTTCCATCCTTCGAAATGAACATAGGATCCATTTAAATTTAGTGATATTATTTAAAATTAAATGTTTAAACCGGATTAATATTGGAAATGATTTGATAATAATTGCAATTATAGTTATTTTATTTATATTTATAAAAATATTAATAACGCTGCATATACATATATTGTGAGTTTATAAATGATACGAAAATACTCATCAATAAAAGTCAAAAATATAAAGTTTAACGTTAAGATCCCGCTCAGTTCATAGGTGGTAGTTTGAAAACTAATTTTAATATTTATATATACAGGAACAAAATATAACCTCTTTATAAATTAAAAATCTCAAAACGTATGTTACTTGTTAAATAATTTGCCTATTCTATGATACTTTCGAATTTGATCACGAAGAAATTATTATCAAAACTACCTAGTTTACTTTTTCCATAAAGTGCATTTCGAACTATTAGGGTAGTTAAGTGAATTGCGTTGCCAATATGACGAAATCAAACGCAAGGAAATTACAGCTAACTACTTTCACGATATATTTACTCAGTAATATATATTTATTTAAAAGTGAATATTCAAAAAGCACAGGAATGAAGGATACCTAGTTTGGCACATATAATGTCTTAGTCTGGATTTTTAATCAACCTCCTGGTAGAAAAGAAACGCTCTTAATTATAAATATTGTATAATTAACGGTCTTATTTCTTATGTTGATTTTAAAGTAATGATTATAATGTTGAAAAATAATATCAACTAAAAAGATTTACTTATTTACTTATTATACTTTCTTCCCGATTTTTAAATATCGGGACGTGAAAACGACGGCATCACATTTTTAGCATACTACTTAAATATAGTAGAAAACTGGAAATGAAATGCTGTCCATGCGCACTAAAATACTGACTTAACTTCCGTGCATCAAAATATGTTAGCGCTTGATTTCGATGCCTTCTCGTAAAGCCAAGATATTAGAAACAAACATTTCAACTCAGTATTGCTAAATGTATTAATAAGCCGTTTTTGTATAAGATTTTAGACAGATGCACTATATGTAAATAAAATTCTACGACAAAATAGCATTCCTTTTTGAATCTGATACTGTTTTTTTAAATTTTCCGATAACTTCATATATTTGTAAACAATTAAACTTAATAGAGTAAAAAAACATGCACACAAGTCAAACAATAAACGAAACTTAAATAATTATAGCCATATTCTAGGATTTAAGTCAAATTATGACAGATATAAATAACTTTAAATCCCATTTAGATCTGTAGCAGTCTTATTTCAGGTTTAATTTAAACATCTCGATACTTGTAACGCTTAAAAATAAAATTAGACTGGTTTGATTAATAAATATAACAAAACTTTGCTACTTATTAATTGTTATGAAATACTATTCAATGTTCGTACATGTTCGTTCAGGATTTCTTATGAAGCAAACACAATTTCTTAATTATTTAAGATGGGTCAAGGATATAGCTTTCTTAGACTTCCTATTTCACGTTTAATATCCACCCATTATCCTCCTTATTAATATCAGTACTTATGAGATTGAATTCACATAAGAATTCACTGAAGATTTATTCAATTCCACTAAAAACTTACATACGTAAATGAATTATTTTGCGCTTTTACATAGTATCCTATTGTCAGGTAACAGAAATGTTTTCACGAAATTATTTCACAATTTTTATGTCTTTAATATAATATAACTATTGTAATAAAATTATTACATCATGGTAATAACAGATTCTCATAGAAAAATCAATATAATTGATTACGTACCTAATGTGTAATTATAGTTGTGCAAAGTAAATACGTTTATATTTCTAAATTCTATCATGTACACATATACGCTAGATTAATTGAACTGATTTATTACCGTGGTATATTTTGCAAATATCTATCTAGTTAATTTTATTTGTAACATAATCATAAAATAATTGTTATATTTGTTTTGGCTAGTAATAGATAGAAATTTTCTATTAATATTCTAATCCTGAGTTAACATTGTAAATATATTTAATTTATTAAAAAAAAAGATTTAAATACATTGGGACAATAAATAATGAATGTGAAAGAAAATTTTCTTTACCTGGAAACTGAAAAGTAACTAAATTACGAGAACTAATAATAAGGATGATAGCGATGGATAAAATAATTATACCTCAGTTAATTTATTACCGATTAAGATCTAAACTTGTAGAATTAAATAAAAATAATTTATTTATGTAGATACATCAAATGATAATATTTAATTTACTTTTATTTACTGGCAACAAAACAATTTTATCTATGAATATTTGTTTTAGTTCAAAAAATGCATGTACAAAATGGGTATAATGTAATAGGATCGCTAGTTTTTCTAACTATTGAGAACAATAGATTTCATATTATATTGAGGACTTGACATCAATAAATAAGCAGCTTTTACAGCATAAAATAGCAAATTGATTTTTTCATTTAACGCAGTCGTTGATGTCGAAATCCGAAATCAAAAACAACAATTTAACATGCAAAATGCTGCTCTCTTTGTTATATAAACCGTTAAGTTTCATTGATATTATATATAAATTTTACATGACTCTTCAAATATTATTATTCTACTGAATTTGTTCCAATTTTATAACATTTTTGTGTGTTTAATAAGCTGTAAAAGGTTATTTTGTAAAAAATGAGCACGTTTATAAATAATACAATAACGGGGTTTTCAAGTGTTAACTACACTTAAATACATCAGTAAAATAGTACTACGTACGCAAGTCACTTTGTCGTGTCGTTTATGATAATTGCGATTAACTGGATAAATTGTTAGGGTTTGGGCATGTCGCGTTAGGAATATGAAGCATGATGCGACATACTCGGGACGCTTAGGGTTTATATCGGAATGGTAGCCGGATGCAGGCTGCAGCTGCTTTGATATGACGATTCGTGCGGGCCGATGGTAATGGCGGTGCCAGTAATCGCAATTACAGTAGGCGGGTCGCGTGGCTGGATCGCTAGTGGCGGTGGTCGGGCGCGAGCGACTTGCGGCTGGCGGAGAGGTGCGGCGCGCGCGGCGCGGGCCGCTGCGAGCGCGGCAGCGTGGTGGCCGCCGCCGCGCCCGCACCCGCGCCCGCGCCCGCGCCCGCCGCCTCCGATACCACGTCGCGCGGTTTCCACACGGGCGACCCTACAACACACCAAACACCGAACTCTTTTACTTCACACTACTAACAATCGTCCGGTAATTTGGAATTCACCACTTTTGCACTTATCGCCAGGTTACCGCGGATTTCTCTAAAAGAGTTGAATGTTTGACGAATGTTGTTGTTGTCGCCCAGATGGCTTTAAGGTTTAAATTTTATTCCGCGACCACCGACGCTGCGCTCTGCGACTCAACTAGCTCTAACATTTTTAAAGAATTCTTAATAAAGTAAAAGCTTCTAAATCAACAGTCATATTGTAAAATAAATGTTAGTTTTAATCAAGCAAAGAGCCGTTTTAAATACGCTGCAGTGGCGGTGTTTAAAAGTTTGCCATATGTGCCGATAAGGGTAGTATTTAAGTACAAATAATTAAAAGTCGTCTTTTGTAGTTACATCAAATTAAAAATGATTTAAGTATTTATGCGAAATGATCCTGCCGTGATTATCTGTTTTAATAACTAATTATAAAAAAGTTACGTGTGTACATTGATTACATTAATATAATCGATTTCAACTTAATTCATTAAAAAGACGACGATGTAACAATAACGCTTACGCAAGGATACGCAATCAATAATATAAATTTGGAGGTTAAAACATCAACATTATCATCGAACATTCAATTACAAAGAATCCTTATAATGCCGTACTCCAATCTCTTCAGCAAATATCATCATAAAGCTATTAATGCTAGTAGGGTACACTGGTAACTTAGACAATTAGCTACAGTTATATATTTATTGCAAACACTTTGTCTACGCAGTGTTTTGATCAGTGCAACATCAAGAGGTTATCCAACAGACGCAGTGCTTTTCTACAGACTATGTGGTTCCTATTAACACATTTTAATATTTATTTAGGTTATGATGCATTTTACATACGAACAGTTAATATTTTGTGGCTTACCTATGAGTAGTATTTTTTTTAATTATATTAAATAATTAGGATATCAATTTAGTAATTTAGTTTTGTAATAACATGCATATTATTTAGGTCAATAAGTATTTGCGTGATTTAAATGCTGAATCATGAAAATACAGCATACGTTATATATCATACGTGTTAGCACTTTTGTCTACTAAGATAAATTTTAAATTTGACTTAATTAAAGCTTGTAAGTCAATTTCAGTAAATATCCGTGCACTTAAGTAATTTACTTAGAAGTTAAGTATTAAAATCTATGTGTTGAGCTGGTACGTAATAAATAATAAAAAATAAATACATAATATATCGATCAAAATATTGGTATTTTGAAATGGAAGACATAATGGTACGAATTCATTCACATTTCAATAACGATACGTTTTTATTGTAGGAGTTAATAATTAATAGCGAAAGTCAAATCAATAAGATAAAAATGTAATGAATATAATTAAGGATTACAATCAGTACAATTCCACAGCCATAAAATGTATAATTTAGCACTTGGATTCTAGAGTTAATTGTTTTGATTGAAACATTGATAATAATGAGTAACTTTATTATTTCAGGTCTTCAAAGATTCATTTTTATTTACATAATATTATTATTACCCTTAAACAGGTTTTCCATGTTGTGTAGTTCATGCTGTTATCAATGTCTTGGTTCTACTAAATGTGTTAATTTAAATTAAAGTAATCGTTCACAAAGTGAAGGGACAAATAGTAAAACTTTAGTTATTTGACTAGATATTTTCAATTTCAAGGATTACTTAATCGTAGTTAGACATAATCACATAAAATATGTAGAATCAGGACATTGTACCTAAGTTTACCTACTCAATTTGAATATTGATGTTTAAAGTTCTCGTTTACTTTACTTATTTACTTATTACATTTACTTTTATTTGGTGTTATCTATACATTATCATAGGTTTTAAATATTTTAAACAAAATATAGGAAACGTAAAGGAACTGTTCATAATTAAATCACGTTATTTAATCATTCTCTAATCAATTCCATTTTATAGTAGGACAATTTGCCTTATTAGGACATCAATGTAGTTTTTATTTGTCATGTACTTGATAAGCATGTTTATACTGTAATAAATTATATAGTAATAATTTAACTTAGCGTAACCAAATATTGTAATATTAAACATGAATTTGATTAAAATCTTTCTTGTCACTCTGCCGAGAAGAAGGGCAATGTCTGCGGTCACAAATTTCGTCTAGGGTCTCCACACTACTGCGACTAGATGATACCAAAATCGACTGCGATGTTAAGGATTTTCTTCGACCTTTGGACAATTTGCCCTTCCCCTTATGCTAAGAGATTTTCCCTTGCTTTTTCCCTGAGAGGTAACATTCAACACACGTAGGATGTTCGATAGCTTTTGTAATTGATTCTGTAGATTTGGAAACAACAATTCCCATTTTCATTGCTTTGTCTTCCACTTTAGCTAATTGAGAATAATGAGTCATTCTATCCAGAGAGTTAGTTCCGAGTCTAGCAAGTTTCTCGCCACTGGATTTTGAAGAACGCCTGCTTAAATTTGGCGATTTGCAAGGGGATCTATCAAAACTTGCTTGAGGAGTTCTCATAATCCCTTTTTTCGGAGCTGGTTTTGGCGATCGAGCCCTATCAAGGCTACTTTCTCGCGATTTAATAATGCTTCCCCGAGGAGATCTATCAAAGCTTTGTTGCGGAGAACGCGACTTATCAATAGAACCCCGCGGAGATTTAGATTGATCGAGGCTGCCTCTCGGAGATCTGTGCAATGTTTTGGGTTGTTTAATACTTGATTTACTGGGAGACTTACAAATGATCACTTTCGTTACGCGGTCTTTGTCCGGTGATATGTGATCTCCAGCCCGTATTGGCGATCTATCTCTATTGATATTACTGCCACTCCCCGAACGGATCACTTTAATCCTTTTTTCGGAAGAAGAGGTTTTCTTTTCTGGGGAAGATTTAAGCGATTGCGTGCCTTGCTTACCTAGTTCCTTGACCATCGTCGGTTGATATTGCGTAGGTTGGTGTGAAGACTGTATGAGTCGAGCTTGACTTCCGGTGCTTCCGGCGCTCAAGGTAGACGTGGTGCTGTAAACGACATATAATTAAATTGTAATAAAACATCGAATATAAAATATAAAAGTACAACAGAGAAACACGTAGCTATAACGACATATGTATGAGTAGTAACAAGCGAACCTACTAAAATTTAGAGTGAATGTATTAAGTAAGCGGTGGCGAGTTGTTCCGATTCGGTATAGTGTAGTAGGTGCGGTGGGTGTGTGTGCCCGTGGCTTCACCCATACATATGTGGTACCTGGTGGTGAGGTGGTTGGGAGTGCGTCCTAACCCGCGCTTGGGCGGCGGCTGCGGCGGCTCGTCCTCGCCCTCGGACTTTGAGCCCGCGTCCGAGCGCTCCGTGTCCGTGCTGGGTGGCGGCGCGCGCCCCGCGCCCACGCTGCTGTCTGCCAACATAATACCTTCAATTAAAAGTTTTTCTTAAAAATTGGTTAAATAACATCAATTTCAACAAATTAGGTCTTGTCAGCCTCTTAATATTAAACATTAACACCTGACACCTGTATAAATTATTTCAAAAGTCAAAAGTAGTTGAGAGTTCTTTTTTTTTATATCAATTTCGAGCAAACAGCCAGATGGCTCTCCTGACGGAAAGAGAAAGCCTATGGACACCAAAGATTAATGGTGCGTTGCTATCCGTGTGGCGGGATAGCAATGTTACATACATAAATCTACCAGCTACCTTACCCTCCAAACAAAAGTCAAAAGTAGTTGAGAGTAGTTCTTTTTTTATATCAATTACAGAGCAAACAGTCAAGATGGCTCTCCTGATGGAAAAAGAAACCCTATGGACACAAAAGATAGATGGTGCGTTGCTATCCGTGTTGTGGGATAGTAATGCTGCATGCAAAAATCTACCGGCTACCTTATCCTCCAAACCAGAACATGACAATGACAAGCATGACGTTATTGCGGCATGAATGGGTAAAGCGATGGTACCAACATACCTGGGCGAGACCTTGCGGTACCCTACCACTTAATAGTTTCGAAAGTAATGACACGTATAGCCAATAAGTCGCCTGTTCTCGAGTCGAGCATAAATATTTGTATTTCTCCGTTTGGGTGTTTGTTAAATATGTTCCAGTATGTATTAATATCGTTGACTAATACCCATAGCACAAGCAGATATTTTTTTTACTTTAGGGTTAGTTTAATTAGTGTAATTCGTCCAGTGAATAGTGAATTTCTATTTTATTTATAGTACAAAATCAGATTATGTTCTAAAATACTATACAGAGAAGAGTCTTGAAAACGCACATCAAATATTTTTATAGTTTAGTTACAATCTGCATGCATGGCTTTGTTTTTAAGCCAGAGACGACCTTACTTTCCAAGTGACAACAGTAACAAGTACTCTTATTACGACGGACATCACAGATCAAAACAAGAATGCGTCTTAAAAATATTTAAATGTAATAAAATTTTGTAAATAATAAAATAGCTTTGTAAATTATAAACATTTTGATTACACAAAAAATAAAACTTTTCTGATGTGAAATCACTCCTATACGTTAGTAATTTAGTACATAAAATAGAGGAAAGAAAGACAAGCCCGCTGAGTTTCTTCCGCCGGATCTTCTCAGTGTGTGGCTGCGTTCTGATCCGGTAGTAATTTTCAAAAATCAAAACATAGTTTTAAATGTAATTTACTTTGAACACTGAATATCGTCGGCACTTGGTAAACCTCCATGTTAACTTATATTTATATCGTATTAAAAGCACTTGTACTGTTTTACTTGACTTTTTATTTATTAAAACCAACCGGTTTCGCGTTTTAACGCATCATCAGGGCAAAAGTTATTATTGTTTAGTACAATTGACAATTTGACAATTAACAATATATACTGAAGGTAGTATGAATATTTTAAATAGAGTGGCCACACTTGAACAGTCAACGTCAATGACCATTCTTGGCGATAAAATTGCCGCTAATGTTTCTTGAATTTCAAGTAACATGGACTTCGTTGGATTGGATGTTTGGATATTTGAAGGGATGGGTGGATGTTTGTTACGCAATCATGCAAAAATTACAAAACGGATTTGAACGAAATCTGGCAGTCAGGTAGATGATAACCTGGAATAGAACGTAAGATATTTTTTATCCCAGAAAAATTAGGTGATCTCGAGGGATTCACCAAAAACTTTTATAATGCAGCGGGCTGTACGCTGCACTGCAGCTAGTACATAAATAAGCTAAGGGGCCATTAAAGTATTACGCAATTACTAATAGCATAAACATAATAAAAGCAATATCTATTGCTTAAATAAATATTAAATGTTCTTTGAATTTCTTTATAGTCTTTATTATTTTTACATATTGCTTTACAGAAAAAATCAGATTTAAGTGATAAACTTAAACTAATGTTTACGTTAAGTATATATCATACTGAGTTTACTTTTCTTAATTTTACACTTTTGCTAAAAAGGGGAAGGAGGAAGTTATTGGTTATAAAAATTTTGCTTACGCAATACTTGACTGGCTCTTAACTAGTAAACAAATAGTCTAAGTTAGCAGTAAGTAAGGAAAGTAGTAAACTTATGTATTTAGAATCACAACTGAACCCGTTAGGTGGCGCTGCGATCGTTTCGTATAGTATCCTATATAACGCTTTCATGGCTAAATCGCAAAACCAATTTTGATAGAATTTGGCAAGGAGATAGTTCAAAACCCGGGGTCAATCGTAGCCCTTTTTTAAATCAACTCCTTAGGGGCTGAAATAGGGTCTTGAAGCTTATACGTAGGTTACACTATAAGTTTTGCGTAACTTAAAAAACAACATGTTATAACCAAAATATTATGTTTATTGTTTTTCAAAATAATCTCCTTTACATTTTAAACATTTTTTCATGCGATCGAACCATTTTTAAAACAGGAGGACCACAGATCTGAAGGCATGTTTTCTACGTGCTGATTAAACGCTATCACTGCCTCTTCGGAGTTGGTAAAAGTAAAACCTCTCATCAAATCTTTGATTTTGGGGAAAATACAGAAATCACAGGGTGCTAGGTCGGGGCTATGCTCAAGATGAGTGACGAGTTAAAAATAACTTTGTTTTGTTGGCCGTGTGTGAAGAAGCGTTATCTGGTGTAGGAGATGCGACTTTTGGGTCGTTTTTCGCGAACTTTTTCTAACACCCTGGGTAAACAAATGGTAGAATACCACTCGGCATTGACATATTTTGATCTTCAAGTGGAATTGTACAGATGGGACCCGTAGCTGAGAAAAAAACGCGATCTTTTTTTTACCAACGTTTCTCGCCTGTTTCACTTTTGTTGCCCTGTTCTCATTTTCAAACACCCATTCACAAGATTGCTGTTTTTTTTGGGTTCAAAACGATAAATCCACGTTTCGTCTCCTTTGACAATGTCATAAACAGCATTAGAATGCTCGTGGTCGTACTTCAGTAGCATCTGTGAGCACCATTCCACGCGAGCCCGCTTCTGCTACGCTGTCAGTTCATGAAGGATCCAACGACAACAAAGTTTACGAACTTTCGATTCTTCGTGTAAAATTTTCTAAATTTGGCTCATACCAATCTCCAAGTCCTCGAATTTTCTCATAGGTAATCCGGGGGTTTTCTTCAATTGACCGCTTAACAGAAGCCACATTATTTTCGTTGACGGCAGTTGAAGGCCGCCCTTCACGAAATTCGTCATGTAAAGAAACTCGACCTCTCTCAAATTCAGCAAACCATCGCCTCACGGTGCTCAAATAAGGTGCTTCTCTCCCAAAAGCATTTTGAAGACGAGCGGCACAGTCTTGCGGAGAAAGAAAACTTTTAAAATCATAAAAAAATCATCGCTCTAAAATCTTTCCGACTTAATTTCATTTTCGTTGCGTACGTAGAACTTTGATGTGCGATAACAAAACAATTGACAAATCATTTCCCGCCAATTGTTTTTTTTATTACTAAGAATGTTGCAACGAATTAAAAGTATAACATTCGAAATTCAAATAGTTCCGATTAGCTAGAAGTGCAAAATTTTTAGTGTGCCCCATATATATTAAAAACTCTATCGATTATTTATGAGTAGAGTAACATGTCGCCTACATGTTACTGTACTCACGGGCGAAGCTGCGTGGGTCAGCTAGTATCTATATACAGAAAATATACAGTTTTTCAATATTTAAGGCTACTTACCGCTGGTATCGCCCAATGTTTTACTTCTATGCCTGAATGTGGGCTCATCTGAGGATATATCTTGCGGAGGTTCATCTGCGTCTTGCGAGTTGTCTCGAGATAGGCTACCAACCTATGAAGTTTTTACAAAATTATTATTATAATCAATCTAATTTTTTTATTATAAGACAGCAAACAAGCAGATGGGTTTTCTCATGGAAAGAGTCAACCACCGCTTATAGACACCATAGATATTAATGATGCGTTGCTATCTTGTGGCGATGTCTAATGCTACATGCATAAGTTTACCGGCTACCTTACCCTCTTTAATTGGAACAAGATAGTGACAAGCACAGACGCTATTGCGGCAGGAATAGGTAAGGCGGTGGTACCAGACCAGGGCGAGACAATGCAGAACTCTATCACCTAGTAGCCATGATGATAGTGGCTCGTATAGCCAATCGGTCGCCTTTTACGAATAAATACTTGTAAAAATATTCGTTTAAAAATTTCCAACTAAATTCATGAATTCGATGCACTGAGTCTTGTGAATGAACTATGTAATGCTGGCAGTGTGTCATTTAAATTTACCTGTAATTACGATAGTAACTATTATGTAATCTGTCGCTCGAAGTACATTTTTCCCGAACAATTTTAATTTGGTTGAAACTTGTTGGCACTAAAATATTTTAGTTCGAATTTTGCGGAACTGAAATTATATCTATGCGTTTTGTTGCTTGTGTGTATGTTTTTAAATTATTTGTTATTACATAAATCGAACATATTATTGATTCTCAACATCTGAAAACGCCGGCACTTTAAAAGTAACCATGCATAGGTTGGCTGTGTAGCAACTGTACATACTGAAGGGTTTAGTAGTTAATGGCCATATGCAACCAATGAAAAGAGAATATGGCTTAAAGGTATAGAAAACCTCAACGAAATTAGTGTAGTTAATATTCGGAAAGTACCTAGGTACAGAGTTGGTGACAGCGACGTCTTACGAGTGGAGTTAAATCGCTATTTGTAAACAATGAACTTGATAACCACATCGATAACTGTGCGCGGATAACCGTATTAAGGCTTCGCGCAGACAGAAAGCGTTCAGGCGTTCCGCGAACGAGTTCCGCGTTCTGCGTTACGCTGTGGTTACGACTTACGCGTTCTTTGTAGGTAGTAGACACAGTGGCAGTAAGACCGTGCCGCGGCGTTATCACGTAACTCCCAATGCGAAATTATCGTAATTGCTTAGTTATTGCAAGACATATAACAGCCTTGTATATGAGTGGCAGTCGTTGCCGCTTGATTAGTTTTGGTGCTGTGACATTACAAAATATGCATCTAGTGATCAGCAACAAATGACGATGTTTTTGATGTTTTTTTCGTTATGTTTAAAAGCCATCGCTGATCGCTGGCGGATTGCAAACGTTAGGTGATACGTCTGCCGGCCAATTGAACGCTCGCACTCTGGAGTTCTATTGACAGAAAAACAAGAACTCTTAGAACGACGTCTCGTTCGTTTTTGTAGTTATACCCTTTCTTCAGTATATGTCATGTTTTTCTTATTTTATATAATTATGCAATTCATAAAAAATATTTATTGACATTCGGAAATAAACTAGCAAAAAGCAGAGCTTTGTAAGGGCTCGCAAAGTTATACTACCTTGTAATATTCCAAGGAAAGTATTTTTATAAGAATTACATCTTTTAATGTATGGACTTTATTAATAATTATCTAACCTAAAAAAATCCAGCGTATTTTTATCCAAACATTATAATCGCATCAAAGGCGTCGTCAGGCTTTGGTCTAAGAGGGCACCAGAAAATAAAACCAAAATAAAAAACATGTTTCTGGGACTAAATTTTTTTAGTACTTACAAGCAAAATTCTTTAAAATTTTCTTGATTTACATTGATATAAAATACCCAAGATACACAGTTCCGAACAAAACTGACACTTAAAACTGTCGCTAATTCAGTTTAAAAAGTTTATAGTTATGGCACAAACGTGTTTTTGCATATTCAACCTTAAACGCAAGATTTAAAGTCATTTTTAAAAAACAATGTACAAAAAGCAATAAAATTTTTGACTTAAGTTAGCCGGTAGGACAAGGCACATGTGGAGTCGAATATAAATATTTTTATGCATTGAGGTAGTATTTTAAGGGTTTGTAAAATTTACATTAAAAAAAAATCTTGTCGAAAATCTGTTTTTGCGTAAAACATTTATACATCAATAAAACAAATAATGACCATTAAAATAATTTATTTATATTCCAAACGTTATAGGTTGGTTCTATTACACAGAACCTACACATATAGGCAAACTGTGGGTTTATAGCCATGTAGTATTTGACGCTTGATATTGATACATTTAGTTTGCATAGTCTAATAGATTTAGAATATACTGAAATAGGAAATTTACTGCAATGGTGACTATGACTACGTTATAAAGTTCATAGATTCTTACATGATAACAGACACGATTTTTTTTCAGACTTATTATGTAATGTATCGACAACATAGTAAGGAAACGCATTAATTTCCTAGAAATAAGTTTATCTTTTCGTAGAATTCTCGTTTTGAATTAGATTTCAGTTTTTATGGTTTTTTTCAGTATTATGTAAACGAACATTTGTATGGTTATAGTATCGGCAGACGTACGAGCGAATACTGCCCATAAACATTTGAAACACAATAGGTTAGTTGCTAATGCGATGTCGGCTTCTGAAAATTTTATTGACCCTCGTATAAAAAATTCCAATAAAACAATTTAGAGCTAAAAATTGTGTTCAATGTTATTCGGAAGATGAAACTCGTTGATGATTTTGAAAAAATATACATCTTTTCAAATACTGAATAACTATCATTTAAAAAAAAAACTTTAGATTTTTGAACTTTTTTAATTCTATAGTCTATGCTTAGGCATAGTTTTTTTCTTTGAGGTTAAAATACTTAAATTTAGCGGGAAGTTTCAGGTGGCCTGTAGGGTCAACCAGCTCACAGGTTTTTTAAATATAGTTACATTAGTTGGTTACATAGGTGTGTTACACACACAGAAATTCTAATAGATACGTATATTTAGTTTGGAGTATAGTTTAGTACATATAATATTATTGCCAAAGGTAATTTTAGATTAGATATTTCCTGTTAATTATAAATTTCTTTTATAATTACGTTAGTTTCTTCGATAGGTGTGTTACTAATAGGTATTTTTAGTTTGAGGTATTTTTTTATATTATAGTTTATATAATAAAATATTCTATTTATATTATAGTTATAGGAAGGTCTTACGTTTTTTACTTACATTTTAATAACAAAAATGTCGTATATAAATAATTAAGATGAATATGTAAATATTATTTTTAACGTACTAGCGGCTCACCCGGCAATGTAGAGATTTTTAATAAAATAAAGAAATGTTAAATAATTTCTAAAGTAAATATGCGCGAGCAAAGCCGCGGGTAACAGCTAGTATGCAAATAAAACAACTCGTCAACAACAACAACAAATTTTAAGTCACTGTTTATATGTAATAAACAGTGACTTAAAATTTATACGAGACTAGCTGCAGATCTCTGCATAGGATAAAAGTATTCTATGTGCTATTCCAGGTCATCTTATATCCGAGTCCAAATCCAAATTCGTACAGCCATTTTTTACGTGTTTGATTATCAAACATACAAACATACAAACTTTAACATTTATAATATGTATAGTATAAGATATCCGCAATCAAAAACAACATTTTATTAAAAATAAATTATTAAATCAAAAAATAAACATTCTTAATGCAACCTGTGCCTTCCACTTTAGAAATCGTTATCGTGTAAACAGAACAAAATTCGATGCTACCTATGATTTCCTATTGTTATATTAAAAGTTTCTCCATTTCTCCATTTCTCTTCTCCGTTTCTCCATTCTCCAAAGTTCATCGTAAGAATCACAGTTATATATTGTTATTTTATATTCGTACAAAAGAATAAAAAGAATCACCTAACTTGGTCCTCAAAATAAGTAATCAATATAATCAAACATTTTAAAATCGTCAAATTGATGTCCTCTTCATCTTCTCTTTTGGCAGTTGGTTAATAACTATTAAAGGTATTCAAAATTATTAATGAAAAAAATTAATCTTGTTAAAAAATTAACTTATTAATGAAAAAAAATCGACTCCACTAATAATAACAGGATCAATTTGTATTATTCGACTAAATTAAAAGGAGGTTGTGTCCTTTTACTGAAAAAGTGACCATTGAAATTTTGTCGTATTATATTTGGAGCGTCGAGTACATTTTTAAGACAAATAAAATGAAAATCATACATTACACCCTATATTTAGTAATATAAACGACAAAAATAAATCGATAAACTGTTATACTTACCGAAAATATAATATCTTATATTTTTTAACGTTCATGATGTTGTATTTTACAATTTAACAGAGAACAATTCTGTATTTTTGACGCGCGGGCAGTGACGTGAGCGACGGGCTTCTATTTGAAGTGAGTGCACAATTTTAAATTGTGCACTCATTCTTAGAGGATGTTTTTAGACACTGATTGTGTATCTTGAGTTTTTATACATTAATGTTGATTTATTAAAAACACGATTTTTATTATTATCAATGTTATCTACACAGAACAAATATAAATATAAATAATACTAAATTTTTACACCATATTTTCTGGTCTACCTATAATATGTGGCAACTCAAGATCCATCTCGCGCCACCACTTGGCTCATAGTCTAATATTGATAGAAATCAATTTTTATATATGGTATCTTTCTTGTAAAAAGTTTTCAGGGAAACATGGGTATTTATTTATTTCAACTAAAAATCCACAGCCGTATATAAAAATAGGTACAATATTATAATATTTACATTACATTGGCCAATTAAGGATTTTCATTTTATATCGTAATAAATAAAACTAGACATACAACAAGAAGCAATTCTATAAAAATATGTGTGTTTGTGTGTGTTGTTTGTTTGTGAGAGTATTAGAATACAATCAATACTTATGTTTAAGAATATAATATAAAAAAATAATTAAATATATAGGTACATAGATGAAATTATGTTATTTACACAGGATGGTTATGGTGCTTGACAACAAATACATTACAAATACCAAAAAATAATAAAAAAATAAATAAAAAAAATACATTATATATATATATATATATATATATATATATATATATATATATATATATATATATATATATATATATATATATATATATATACCTATATACAATAATAAATTAAAAATGAAAGTTGATCTAATAAAGAAAAACACATTTTTAACATCTCGCTAAGATAAATTTTGTTTTTTTATCTTAGCGAAATAAATTCTAAAATCGGGAAGTCCTGGTTTCACATCGAGTTTCGAAATCAAAAAATGTTTTATTTAATTAACCTTCAAAATTTTTAGGATTAATATTGGACTTACCGCAGGTACGAAGAATTAGCGGTTGAAACGGAGCGAATAAGATTTTCGAATTTTTCTCTCAGAGAAACCCTCGGAGTTCGACTCCCGAGTCAGACAAATCAAAAATGTGTTTTTTCAGTTTTGTAATAAAAACAACGTTGCCCGAGTTGGAAAAGTGCCTGATTGGTGATAGGTTGGTCACCTATCACGTTGTGGGACTAAGACGTATCTTCGGCTAATTGTGGATGCAGTGGATGCACACATTGTGCCTCTGCATACCTCTTCAGGGATACGGGCATGTATATATCTTTCTTTTAGCTTTTTATCCTCGGGCTAAGATTGAAAATTTATCTCAATACAATATTAATCAATTAATACGCTTCTACTGTTTCACAATAATCATATTGTGAAAAATCTGTAAGCGGTTGACCTTGTAGGCCAACCCTGAAACTTTCCACTTTTAAAAGAGTAAAAACTATAAACATCGATTTTTTAAGTTCTAAGAAATGTTGAAATGTCTCAACTGCTTAGTCACAAAAAAACAGCAAGAAACACTTACGAATGAACCAACGAAACAGTCATACATGCAGTCTATTTTGATAAAAATTGCAGTTACTTTTGAAAAACTGTATATTTAGGAAACGATGATCAAATTGATCAAATTACAAATGGTCAAATTCAAATGGCATTTAACTCAATTTAACTATTGCTTTAGCTAAACAATCGATAGGTTTAAAAATTTCGAAGCAATGTCAAAAAACATTTTTTTCAAAAATGTTCGTCATTGATAGATCCCAAACTAATTGACCGAATTTTATCCAATTAACGGTACTTGACGCAGTTTTTTAAAAGAGAAAAGCTGATAAGATTTTGAAGTCAATCGGTATATTAGCCTGAAAGTTGTATCAAAAATATTAAGTTTTAACAAACAACGTAATTTTAATATTTGAAAGCTGTAAATTTGAAAATAAGATTCGATTTTAAAACGGCATTCAACGTATTTTTTTTAGTACTAAAATATTGTGAAATACTAAAAAATGATTGGTTGAAATATTTTGAAGTTATGTCGAAAAAACACTTTAAAAATTTTCGTCAACGATTACTTCCAACACATAAACCGATATAATGTAATTTATGCATTAGACGTATTTTTTTTTAAGAATAGAGCTGATTAGTTTGTGTACTCAATCGGTACATTAATCTGGAACTTATATTTAAAAAAACTGTTTCGCCAATTTTTTTTGTTTTTTTTTTTAATTTTAGCAAAATCCCTTGGGCCCATTTGGTTCAAATTTTTAGGAAGTCTAAGTTGAATGGAACCCAATCGAATACCGCAACCGCATTTTGATCGGTCCAACCGTTCCTTCCTTATACGTAGCGGGAAGTTAAAAAGTACAAGTGTATTAATAGATTAATATTGTATTAAAATGGAGTGAATGAAAATGAATTAAATAAGTTAAAATCTAACACGCTAAAGCAGCATTTTAACTCGTTAGCATTCTAACTCTTTAATCTTATAATAGATGGCGTTAGTAGTAATAAAATTTTAATACAACGTGTATCTTCTATTTTTTTAAGGTTTATAAAATGGTATTTTAATGGTAGATCATGTCTAGACATGAATTTAAACTACTATGTCAAAGCTTAAACCTCAAAATGCGATACTTTTTCAGTAACAGATACCACAAAAGTGCATAGAAAGTGCCCTATAAAAAAAACGTTCTTCATCTTCAAGCAATTTAGGAAAAGGAATACTCGACTCTCCTTTTTCATCTCGTTCAATGTTAAGCGGATGAACCCAATTTTTTTTCTTATTAGACTCTGCCAAACTTCACCAAAGCAATGCTTCTTCTTCTGAAGATGAACTATCGAAATATATATTTCATGTACTGGTTTTCTTAGTAAAATGCAACGCAGAGTTCTTATACACATTCCTATGCATGTTAGAACTCAACCGGAAGAACGTTGGTTGAACACTAAACACTTTCCTCTCTGCGCGATCTCTAAGCATTTTTATAGGATAATTAGGTCAAAATTAAAGTCCATCGGTCAACATGTGTGTAACACTTCAATTTGTGAACATTTACTAAATTTTGGAACATTATTTTATTTAAAAAAAAAGAAAATGTCAAATTTTATAAGACTGGAACTTGATATCTTGTTATAGTAGTCTATGAACAGTGGTACTCGTATCAGGTAACTCCTGGCCTCGTTTTTTATTATCATAAGATAGCAAACAAGCAGATGGGTCTCTTCATGGAAAGAGTCAAGCATCGCCTATAGACACCAAAGATGTTAATGGTGCGTTGCTCTTTTGTACCGAGGTCTAATGCCACATGCATAAGTTTACCGGCTACCTTACCCTCCGAACCGGAGCACGACAACGACAAGCACTGACGATATTGCGGCAGGAGTAGGTAAGGCGGTGGTACCAGACCCGGGCGAGACAATGCAGAACTCTAACACCTAGTAATTTCAAAAATTAAATTGTCCTAATTTCAAAAATTAACTTACCTCGATATTGCCTGCCGACAAACGCTGTCCGGATGTTTTAGGTTTTTTCGTTTTCCCGAGCGTTTGAGATCCTTGCATCACATGCACCTAATAGAGTAAAAAAAACGTTTACATGACTATTTTAAGCACATACATCATACGAAAATTCTTGCGGGTTAGAGAATGACAATTATATTGTTTTTTTTTGTGCTTATAATGAAAATATTTTAAATTTTTCGCATTTATATCACTTATATTCTTGAAAAGGTAGCCAAATCGGGCACAGCATCAAACAAAATTTCCCAGAGTAACTGGAAACTTATTTCGAACGGATTGCCCGGCCCAAGATTTAAAACCAAGATATAATATATCTATACCGCTGCTGGTACCACTAGACAGTTAACTTGACCGTAGGTAATTTTGTTAGATTCCCAAAATCGGTATGTCAGACAATGAAGTGACTGTAATGAGATGTAACATTTATTATCTAATATCTTCCACTATATAATATATCCACAAGCGTTTGACATTTACAAGTATTTGGTGATATGAGCGGCTATACTTTTTCTGCCTTATATTGTGTGACTATTAGTATAAATAATAAATAAATAAATATTCACAGGACAAATTACACTTACTGATCTAACCCCAAAGTAAGCAAATTATTTGCTTGTGTTATGGGTGTTAGTCAACAATACAAATACATAGAAATACATGTATAAATACTAGAATATATTTAATAAACACCCAAACCCGGAAATACAAACATTTATGCTCATCACACAAATGCTTGTCCCCTTCGGGGATTGAACCCGAGCCCCGTTTGCGTACCCTGATTGCGTAGTCAGGGTCGCTAACCACTCGACCAACGGGGCGGTCAAAGTATTAGTGTGGTTTGTAGTCCAAGCCAATATGACCTTATTAAGACTAACGTTTGTCTCAAAATCTTTGATTATAATAAATTTTAACAAGTTGTATCTCTATATGCGCAATTTTTTTTGTCAAATTTCGTAAATCGATTTATAATTTAATAGCAACAATTTTACCATTTTGATTTCCGGCGTAGGGATGTGACGATGCCATCGTTCACTGGTGGGATAATTTTTGTGACAAAAATTATTTAACACCGGTGCAGTCAGTCAACCAAATTAGTGGTAGTGCCATACTGCATTTGCAACTGAATAGGCCGGCACGCCCGGAGAGATACCACTCTCACTTGACACCGACGTAAAGTAGCAGCTCTGCTGCTGCATTTCGTTCGGTTTGTGAGAGTCCTGGAGGCCTAATCCCCCCCCCCACACATACACAATATGAATGCGCGATTTGAAAAAAATCTAGGGTACCACTTGTGCCTGCAGTGGAGAATCTCCCCCTGGGCGTCCGTGCTCTGGATTCAAGCCAGATCAGGGATGCTCAGGCTGCCCTGCGTATTCTGAGAGGGGGAGGGGGGGGGGCAATATTGCGCTCATAGACAACCCTGTCCGAGGCAAACAGAGCAAGAAGGCCATGGCACCCCCTACCACGCTTACTGTGGATTTCTGTAACATCAGGGGGCTTCATCCCAACCTGAACGCCGTCCACTACCATCTCGAGACGGCGAAGCCAGCTTTGCTTTTCTTGACCGAGACACAGATATCTTCTCCGGCTGATGCTGCTTACTTCTCCTTCCCGGGGTACAAACTGGAACATTCCTTTGTACCGCGGGCTCGTGTGTGCGCATACGTCAGAGAAGATATCTGTTACCGGCGCCTCGGCAGGCTTGAAGGTCAGGTCCTATCCATCCTCTGGTTACGCGTAGCTTGTGACGACCATCCACACAGCTATGCGTACCTATTCAGGTCCCATAGCGGGAATACTGAAGTTGACCGGCTCATCGAGCACTTACAAATGGCTGTAGATTCCGTGTTAGAGCAGACCCCCTCCGCAGAGATCGTGATGTTGCACCACCGATCATGCGGGGAGGTCTGTTCACGATTTTGCCTTGGCGTATGGTCCAAAACAAATCGCTGACTTTGTCGCTGATGTGGTGCTGCAGGGCATAGAACTTTTCATTCCATCTTCTGCAGTACCCATCGGTGGCAAGTCTCAGCCTTAATTTGGTCGCCACTGCAAAGCGACTTTACGCCGAAAGCAGGAATGCTACCGAGCTTGAGCTGCTGCGTCGGCAACTCGTGATGTAAAAACTAGCGCATTACGAAAGGAATACAACTCTTCCTCGAGGTTCAAAAGAGCTATCGCCAAGGCAAAAGCGGAACACATTGGCAGAATTGGTGAAAAATTAGTTCGCCTTCCTTCGGGCACTCGTGCGTTCTGGTCTCTCGCCAAGGCTGTCTTAGGGAACTCCTCCCAGCCTTCATTTCCATTCTTGCACAGAGATGATGACTCTTTGGCCCATACCGCAAAGGAGAAAGCCGATCTTTTGGGCTCGTTCTTTGCGGCCAACTCGACTCTGAATAACCAAGGGAACGCACCGCCTACCATCCCGCACTGTGATAGTTCTTTGCCAGAACCACCTGTGCGTAAAGCACTTCTTTCCTTGGACATCCACAAGTCCAGCGGGCCTGATGGCATCCCTCCAATTGTGCTTGAAGTATGTGCTCCAGAGCTGGCGCCAGTATTGACGCACCTATTCCGGCTTTCCTATTCACTCGGCGTGGTACCGAATTCATAGAAAACAGCTTAAGGGCATCCCATCCCTAAAAAAGGAGATCGCTCTAATCCGTCAAATTATCGGCCAATAGCCATAACCTCCTTGTTCTCCAAAGTCATGGAGACACTTATAAACTGTCAGCTCCTGAAGTATTTAGAAGAGCACCAGCTGATTAGCGACCGTCAGTACGGTTTCCGTCGTGGTCGCTCAGCTGGTGATCTTCTAGTATACCTGACGCATTGGCAGTTAGTTTAGACATATCAAAGGCCTTCGATCGGGTATGGCATAAAGCGCTTCTCTCATCAGTGCATGCTCCGACCTCAAACCTGTCAATTCTGGTGTTTCCCAAGGCTGCGTGCTATCACCGACACTGTTTATTCTGCATATCAATGATATGTTGCGAATTAGTAACATACATTGCTATGCGGACGACAGTACTGGTGATGCTACATACTCCGGCCGTAGCGGTATTTCTCGGGAACACGTCAAAGAGAGCCGGAACAAGCTCGTGTCTGAACTCGAGAATCGACTAACCGATGTCTCAGAAAGGGGTCGTCAAAATCTTGTTACATTTAACCCCAAAAATACGCAGATTTGTGCGTTCACCGCAAAAAAACACCCTTTGTCGTATCACCTCGGTTCGAGAGCACTCGCCTGACAGCCTCAGCCAGTATTGGAATACTGGGAGTCGACATATCGAACAACGTTCAGTTTCGCTATCACTTGGAAGGAAAGGCTAAACTAGCCTCCAAAAAGCTTGGCGTACTCCGTAGAGCAAAGCAGTACTTCATGCCAGCCCATCGCCTTCAACTTTACAAGGCCCAAATTCGACCTGACACGGAGTACTGTTCTCACCTCTGGGCCGGAGCTCCTCAGTACCACCTTCTTCCTCTTGATCGGATTCAACGTAAAGCGGTTCGAATCGTCGATGATCAGGCTATTTCTAATCGGCTTGACTCTTTGGCGTTACGCAGAGATGTACGTTCGCTCTGCATCTTTTACCGCATGTATCACGGAGAGTGTTCCGAAGAGTTATTCGGACTAATTCCTGCCGCTAAATTCCATCATCGGACATCGCGTCAAAATTTAAACTTTCATCCTCACCACCTCGATGTCTGGAAATCCACAACCGTGCGCTTTTGTCGGCACTTTTTGCCTCGCTTTTCGTCGGCACTTTTTTTTTAACTCCTTTGTGGAATCAATTACCCTCGGGGGTGTTTCCGAACGGGTGCGACTTAGGGACCTTCAAGAAACGAGCTTATTCATTCTTAAAAGGCCGGCAACGCAGCTGAAAGACCCCCGGTATTGCAGTTGTCCACGGGCGGCGGTGATCACTTACCATCAGGTGCACCACCTGCTCGTTTGCCCCCTCTGCTATAAAAAAAAAAAATCGGTTGTCTGTAAAGTTGGTTTACAGACGATAGTTGAACGTGACAACGTCTTAAGCTCTCGCTTGTACTCCAAGCCTTAAACGGAACGCCTCAGAGCGAGGTAACGCCGCATGAGTCATGTTTTTTCGTGCGTGCAGCCAGCTCTATTGAATTATAAGACGTTGTCACGTCAAAAATTGTGTGTATGTATGCGCCCTTACAAAAAAGGACCGGCTTGATCCATCTTGATAAAAGTTGGTAGGTGTAATATATTTTAACTATCTATGAATTTTTACCCAATGAAGAGAGCAGAAGTTAGCAAATATATAAAAAAATCAAGTCTAAGATTGAGTTGTCTAAGTCAATCAATCAAGTCTAAGATTCAATTCTTCTATCAATACTGCGCGGCCATGCAAAGTACCTTCTAGAATAACTTTGGTTTATAGTATACCTGATGTTTGGGTCGGTCGAGTGTGGTGGGCGCGCGCGGCGGTGTGGGCGCGGGCCGCGCGCTCGGCAGCGACATGTTGCGCACCGACTCGCGGATGATCTGCCGGATTGTCTTCAGGAATGCGTTACGAAAGTCCGCGGTACTGCACATAATAATGCATTGTATTATAATTGTGCATTTCATAAATTTCTTCCTTACGGCAATAACAGTATTGTTGACGTATACATATTATATTAGGATTTAATACATGGGGCACGCTAAAAGTTTTGCACTTCTAGCTAATCGGAACGTTTTAGGAATTTAAAACGTTGCAACCTTCTTAGTAATAAAAAAAATAATGGAAATCGGGAATCGGGAAATGATTTGTCAATTGTTTTTTTATCACACATGAAAGTTCTACGTACGCAACGAAAATGGAATTAAGTCGAAAAGATTTTAGAGCGATGATTTTTTATAATTTTAAAAGTTCTCTTTCTCCGCAAGACTGTGCCGCTCGTTTTCAAAATGCTTTTGGGAGAGAAGCACCTTGTTTGAGCACCATGAGGCGATGGTTTGCTGAATTTGAGAGAGGTCGAGTTTTTTTATATGCGAATTTCGTGAAGGGCGGCCTTCAACTGCCGTTAACGAAAATAATGTGTCTACTGTTAAGCGGTTAATTGAAGAAAACCCTCGAATTACCTATGAGACGATTCGAGGACTACTGGGGATTGGTATGAGCCAAATGCAGAAAATTTTATACGAAGAATTGAAAGTTCGGAAACTTTGTTGTCGTTGGATCCCTCATGAACTGACAGCCGAGCAGAAGCGAGCTCGCGTGGCATGGTGCTCACAGATGCTACTGAAGTACGACCACGGACATTCTAATGCTATTTATGATATTGTCACAGGAGACGAAACGTGGATTTATTGTTTTGAACCCGAAAAAAAAAAACAGCAATCTTGTGAATGGGTGTTTGAAAATGAGAACAGGCCAACAAAAGTAAGACAGGCGAGAAACATTGGTAAAAAAATGATCACGTTTGTTTTCTCAGTTACGGGTCCCATCTGTACAATTCCACTTGAAGATCAAAAGAATGTTAATGCCGAGTGGTATTCTACCATTTGTTTACCCAGGGTGTTAGAAAAAGTTCACGAAAGACGACCCAAAAGCCGCATTCTCCCTACACCATGATAACGCTTCTTCACACACGGCCAACAAAAGAAAGTCATTTTTAGCTTCCGAAAAAGTACATCTCGTCACTCATCCTGCGCATAGCCCCGATCTAGCACCCTGTGATTTCTGTATTTTCCCCAAAATCAAAGATTTGATGAGAGGTTTTACTTTTACCAACTCCGAAGAGGCAGTGATAGCGTTCAATCAGCACGTAGAAAACATGCCTTCAGATATGTGGTCCTCCTATTTTAAAAAATGGTTCGATCGCAAGTAACAATGTTTAAAATGTAAAGGAGATTATTTTGACAAGCAATAAACATAATATTTTGGTTATAACATGTTGTTTTTTTAAGTTACGCAAAACTTATGGTGTGACATACGTAATCCGGAAACCAAAAGACAGTCAGCTCAGTGGGCGTTTCCTTCCGAGGTGTTGCCAACCAAAGTGCAACAAAAGCCTCATTCTTTGGAAGGACTTGTCATTACACGACAATTATTTTAGAGGATCAACAAACAGTTACTGCAGAGTAGTGCACTAACTACTATTTGCCACTTGTCTTGGAAAAAGTTTGAGAAAAAAATCCTCGCAGTTGAAATCCCTTCACCACGACGCCTCGTCGCACACCGCTGAGCAAACAATCGACTATTCGGTGAAGTCAGACGTGGAAATACTGGATGGCCTCGCAACTTGCGATTTATATTTATTCCTTAAAATAAAAGAAAAACTTCGAGGAAAACGTTTTGTATTGCGTTTCTAAAGGAACCTTAAAGATGAGTGGGCAAAGTTCTTTCTTCAGTGGTTCCTTCGGTGTAGGTGTGCAGGGATGTATTAATGTGAATAGACACTATTTTTAAAAAATAGAACAAAACAAATAATTAGCTTAGTTTTCGATTTCCTAAGAGTTTTCAGTTTGACCCACGTAGTATAGCTGGTCCGTCTACTCTCTAATTTCGTATTTCAAAAACCTAGTCAGGTGCATTGACCATTTTAAAACCTAGCAAGTTCGGAGACTTACTAGGTTTTTGAATTGGTAAAAGTGGCTTACTAGGTTTTAAAGTACTAGGTATCAATTTACTAGGTATATCAATTTACTAGGTATCAATGTTTTGATATATCTGCTTTCAAGTGATTTTAAGACACTGGGGTTTTTGTATTTAGTAGGAACTTGTTAGCTTAGACATATGGTGCAAAGAAACCATTTTTGTTTAAAATGTCCCA
The DNA here is from genome assembly GCA_036924255.1 of Apodemia mormo. Classification (NCBI taxonomy): domain Eukaryota; kingdom Metazoa; phylum Arthropoda; class Insecta; order Lepidoptera; family Riodinidae; genus Apodemia; species Apodemia mormo. Next base: position 22,991,928 of record JAUPFN010000007.1, on the reverse strand, counting down.
TACTAGGTTTTGAAATGGCACTGCCGCTGTAGGTAAGTTAAAATTTAATGTCAAATAACCTTTTGATTACAAAATATTAAATTTAGTTTAGCGTTTATTTGTATTTTTCTATAATATTAGTGTGTACCTTAAATCTAAAATAAAAACTAAGTGTTTTAACACTTATACTCAATTGCAATATAATTTATTAATTGTTATGTAGACAGTAAACAGCTGTTCTTAAGTTCGCCAATGTTAGGGACTAAATGACACGGTTTTCCCTTGATTATTTCATATCTAGTAGTAGTTTCCTTCATCTAATGTGATATACAATGCCGGTGTCCTTGAACTCAAATAATAATCTCTTAGGCGCCCCATAGACCTACAATAATATTGCGCAATATTACGTGTTGTGCAATATTACTGACCGTTTAAGGTTAATATTGAAGGTTGTACAAAGATTGAACGAAAGTTTGAGCGGATTTGATTTTTATCAAAAATATGGCACAATATTTTTCACTACAGAGTTTAGAGCGGTCGCGTTTGGTCAGTCACGTTGTTTTAATTTATTGTTGTGTCATAAATTTAAGCAAAACGGCGAGCAAAAATACCAAAAAAGATAAAGAACGGGAGTTTTTACTTGAGTGTATAGAATTGTATAGATATTTATTTAACAAAATTAACCACATGGTTGCCGCCAAAACTTCGTCGTCAGACATGTTGCTTGCACGAAAATATTGATCAGACTGGTTTGTTAATTTTATTGAGTGAATTTATTGAACGTTTGGAATCAAAGTATTCAATATTATTGCACAATAAAGTATTGTGCAATATTATTATTAGTAAGTTTATGGGGCGCCTTAGAGTCAAATTTTCAATCATCTTTACAATAATGTAAATTATGAAATATCCATTGGTTCAAATAATTTTATTAATTAATTAAAATATGTAACGTTCAAAAATGTAATAGATCCATAAAAATAAATATTACCTGTTAGATAAAACATAAACTTTCTCGGAGCGACGTTGTAATTGACTGCGCAAATGAATGAGTTCCCATAGGAAATGGCTATCCATATCTTTGGCGGACGAGGCCCGTACTTGCACCTCCGTTACGGGAATTAGCACCTGGTACCGTATTATTTCTACTTCATTTGAGTTGTTTTTTGAAGACACCCCCTGAAACAATAAAATTTATATACATATACATTAAACCTAAGAGAAAATAATAATGTAAAATAGCAAATGATAATGTATGTCGCTCGATTCTATTTTTGTATGGATGCAATTAATTCTCGGTGGATTTTCCGAACCTTTCTATTTTATACAAACCTTGCCGTCCTTATCAAGATACAACAAAAAACTCATCCACATGAGTCGAGTTATTTTCCAAGGCAGTTCTATGATCGACAATATATTATGGCGCGGCTACGTATCAGCCAACGGCGAAGTATCGCGCTAGCACGGTGTTGACACGAACTACAGCGCAACAACTACTTACGTTATAATTACGCCATAATATTACAGATCGTGAATATTATGACATTCTTAATTATTTTCTTCTCACGTTTTTAATTGATTAAGATTCATTCCTTAAATTCTTTAATAATACGCTACCGCTTACTGTATTTCATTTACCTAAATATAATGGAAGGTCATATCGTCGTATGTTATTTTTTAATATTATAGATTAAAATAAAATAGCATACGTCGATACACTAGGTCAATATCTAAATACGGCTAATACATGAAGTTACCTAGACATATATTTGGGGGTAAGTTATAGTTTACTAATATTATTATTGCGTATCGTAGTTATATTCTTGTTTCTTTATTATACATATATTATTGTAGCCGCACAAACATCATCTGTGGACCGCAGTTTGACGCCCACTGCAGTGACGCATCATGCCCCTTCGTGAATCAGTTCCGCTTAACGCCCGTGCCATAAAAAAGAAAAAAAAACGGTTCCGCGATAGTCTGAACTAGAACTAGATGCTAGCGCAATACTTCGCCGTAGGCCGATCGATATATTTAGCGCCATTAGTAATCATAAAATTTGCACTGGTTAATAATTTCAAATATAATTACAACGTTTTAAGTAATTTGTAAGATTTGCTTTTGCCAGACTTTAGAGACCATTAAAAAACGTGTTATAAAACACTTCCTAGCTGAAATGTAAGTTTTCCTTATATATTATGTATTTATTTCTCTATTTCATTTTTTTAAATACATTATTAGTATATGTTAATTTAGTTTCATAGTTTGTAACATTTGTTATTTTTTGTACACTAGGTCTACTCATTTCTTTATATTCATTATTTTATTCTCCTTTAACCGGTTGGCTGGAAGAAATCTTTTTAAGTAGAGGTAAGTTCGCCCATTGTACTTATGTAACGTTAATATTGTCTTTTTTGTATTACTTTCTGTGTACAATAAAGTATTAAATAAATAAATAATTTGAAGAACGAGAAATTAAAATATTTTTGTAAATGCATTAAAACTACAGCAACCGTCTTGCCTTTTCCCGTATCTCCGGAACCCTGCATCAGATCTTCTCTAAATTAAAATGAGACTACTCGGAAAATATAACCTCCGAAACAGAAAAGGAATTCTCAAAGTCAGATTGAGTTTTGAGGTACCAACCATAAAAAAATTACACAGCCGAATAGATAACCTTCTCCTCTTGGAAATGCCGTTGAAAATACAATATTTTTGTATTAGTGAGTTTTCAGATTTGTATGAATTATGTTATAAAGCCGTCTCTATTGGGCCAATTTGGAAAAAGTAAATCTTAATGTCAAATATATTCTCAAAATCAATATGCAGATACTAGCAGTATTTTCGTAGCTAACCATTAGTTTCTTAATTTGAGGATTACTTTTGAATGACTGTTTAATGTGTGAAACGCATGAACGTCCTAATAACTGATCAAAGCATTGTTAATTAAAAATATATTATTTCATAACAAACAAGTTCTAAATATATTAAAGATAACACTTTATTTTCGAAGAAATTAAAGAAAACTAAATCGTGTATCCGACTTACCATTAGTTTTTTCTTTTGTCTCAGTCTTTCTTTACATAGGAAGACAACGGCTGACTTAAAAACAAAACACATAGCGTGTAACTCGAGTCCTTTCTTTATTTTTCCTAAAAAGTCTGAAATATTTAACCATTCTACTCCACCGTAATATAACAAATCACCTGAAAATAAGAAAAAGTATTTTTAAATGTAGGTTCATATTTTTATTATAGTTTGATAATAATTGACTAACATTTCTATGATTGCTGGATAGTACGCCTCGCCCGCTATTTCTGCCTCAATATCGCTACTTTACGTCACTGTCGTGTCTAGAGGGGAGAAAACCGGTAAATTTATGCATGTTGTTAACCTATAAATATTGATAAATAAATAAAATAATTATAGAATATTATCTTTTTGTATAAAACATCTCTATATTTCATAACATGGCAAACTAGATGATTGGTCTCCTGTTGGAATCAACAGTTGGACAATCGTAACCTCTAATAATAATAATTCTTTAAACATGAATGTTTATAGACATTAATTCAGTATTTGTAAGCAACGATTATCTTTCTCCATTTCTCGGTATTATTATACATGCACAAGTTTATCGGCTACTTTGAACTTAAAATCGGAGCAAAATGCTGACGACCACTGAGCTTTGCAGCGGAAATAGCTCGTGAAGCGGTGATCCCAAACACAGCTGGGACGTTGTAGAGTTCTGCCACCTACATGTATTACATACGTTTGGCTAATCATCCGCCTTTTACAAACTGTCTGGCAGATGGTCCATTGTTCAATTGATTCTCAGGCTAGAATCAGAATTCAACAGTTTCTTGTCTGGCTGTATAACGCGATATCGATTGTAACACCGTATTTGCCAAATTTAAACGATAGTTATTTCTTATATGAGATAAGCGGGATAAATAGCTTAAGCGTATTAAGTTGTTCATCCGAGGCACGAGGGTGACACCATCAGATTCCAGACTGCCATTGAGTTGCTGGCAGCTACATAACAGAACAGGTCACTCACTAGACGGACCAGGTAATATCTGTTTAACGATATTAATTATTTAGCAGTATAATACAACAGAATTTTACTATGAATGATATTGTGAATAAAATGTTGTCATATTTTATTTGGTCAGATTCACAATGTCATCAAAAGTGAATTAATCAATTGGGAAGTACTTTTATTTTAATTTACTTTGTGAGAAAAAAACAAGAAATAAACCTTAAAACTAAAATAATTCATTAACTACTATTGTACACCAAAGATATTACAAAAATTTAATTAATAAGTTCATAATAAGCTCAGTTTCCAATAAAAAATAAAATAATCTCAGTTTGATTATATGTTACCCAATTAAAATGAGTTTTATCGATGTCTTTTCGATTTTCTCTTTTGAAAAACTTTTAGCTTAATATTTTAACTCGTGATAACTTACAATTTTCTCTTGGCTCCTTAAATATTAAAAGGCTGCATATCAAACTTCATTAAAATATGGTAATCACCAGATACTTACCAGGACTCAAGTCAATTGGTTGTTTACAAGATTTTTGATGTTGCCTAAATAAATGATCAAATATAGCACCATATTCTTCATGGATTCGTTGCATTTCATTAATATGTTCAGCAACTTTTTCCATTCCTTTTAAAGCTTCTGCAAGTGGAGAGTATTTGTCATATTAAAATAAGCACTCCAACAATATTATGTGCATATATCAACTATATATCAACTACGTGGTAACAGATGAAACCACTATTTTAAAACCTTACTTGTGTATTGTACACAAAGTTTTAGGGAGTTCAAAGCAGACATAACATCGCTCAGTTATGACAAGTTTAATTAGTTTAAACTTGTATTTTTTAATCAATACACGCAATATATAAATTTGAAAATACTCGCCTACTAAATGTAGATGTTCTTCAGAATTTACATCAGTCAAATTTCTCAATTGTTGTAGTAATAAAGGATACTTGAGTATACGTTGAATTGGTTTAATTAAATATGACTCTAGCGTTGAAGAATGTTGTTGCTTCGGATTGCGCGCAGTCAAAAACTCTTGCAAAGCTTGGTTGCCTTCATCTGTAGGGAAAATTTACGTTTGTAAAATAGAAATACACTAAATAGCTCGTCAGGTATTTCAGAAACTTACTTGGATGTAAAACTTTCTGTGCTTTACTGTGGCTAGCGCAAAAGGAGCTGTATAATTTGAAATGATTTACGTAATAAAGGAAAGCGTTTCCAACTGCGAAGAGAACGTTCTGAAATACATTGAAAAGTTTTAGAACTTATTAAAACGTGAAAATATATAATATTTAAGCAAACTGAATTCAATTAAGATAAAAGGTTTACTAAAATATGTTTCTTTATTCATATATTTTATAACAAAACGCAAAAAGATGAGCCTTAGCATACCTTAAATTGATTAGAAAATTCTAAGTGATTAAAATTGGGTTCAGCCTCGAGCGCTTCTTCTAAGTTTTGTAAAAATTGTCTTTGGAAAGTTACAATCTCTTGAATATTTCCAAACAGGGCGTTGATTTCGGCGTTGGATAAAAAAGTCTCTCTTTTCAGGGGCTCCAAATAGTTTTCCAACAAGTTATTTAAATGCTGCAATCATTCATAAAAATGTTAAGTTATATACATACTGTGATTTGTCCTATAACTCAAAAAGGATATTTTAATGAAAGTGGCAGTTGAACAGCCGCACAGGTGCGGTATTCATAAAGTTATAAATTTACGTCAAAGTTATGGATTTACGAAATAAATTTTCTGAGGAAGCTCCAAATTTATGATATCTCTCATAATTAGCTAGAATTGTATCTCTTAGTGGTTCATAGATTAATTAAAACCATGACTGTATGATAATGATTTAGATCTACTTAGATCGAGATACATTATTCTGTATTATATTGTCATAAAATATATCTTAAAGTGGTGTAACACACGAGATGGTAAATGTAAATAAGGCAATATTCGCGGCTTCGATATTCGAAACATTTCGCTTCAATTTGCCAATATTGCAGATAAAAACTTTTCTGTTATGTGTTGAGCCAACATAGTTGATTTAATCTATGACTTATTTATATATTTGACCGCCCCGTTGGTCGAGTGGTTAGCAGCCCTGATTACACAATCGATGGGACTCAGGGTCGATTCTCAAATGCATTTTCGTGATGAGCATAGATGTATGTATTTCTGAGTTTGGGTGTTTATTAATAAAATAACAACTTTTGAACGGCTTAACCGATCGGAACGCAGTTGATGGATGGATGCATTTAGTTGAATTTCGCTCAACATAAACTTCCTGAAAATTTGAACCAAGTCGGCCCAGGATAAATTGAAAAATATGAAAATAGCTCAAAAAATTTTTTGCGAAATAGTATTTTTTAATGTTTGTTAATATTTGATTGAATAGCAAATCTTTTTATCCATCCATTGCATCAAAATCAATTTATCTGTCCGGAAATAATCATTGACGAAAAATTTAGAAATCTATTGGACGATATTTTAGTACTAAAAAAACTACGTCGAATAATGCTGTTTTAAAAATCAAAATCGAATCTAATCTTCAAAAGTTAGAGCTTTTCCAATATTAAAATTATGTTGTTTTTGGCAAACTTACTTAATATTTTTGAAATAACTGTTAGGACATCGACGGACTTAAAAGTCTTATTAGCTTTTTCCCTAAAATGCTTGGCTAAATCAATGCTGAAAAATTTTGAAAATATGTTTTTTAACTTTGCTTCGGAGTTTTTCAACCTATCGATTATGTGCCTTAAGCAATATTTTAGATATTAAAAATTGAGTTGAATGCCACTTAAAAGATCAAAATTGATCATCGTTTCCAAAATATACAGCTTTTCAAATATCAATATACTGCCATTTTTAACAAAATAGATGTTTGAACTAAAAAAACCTATGCTTATATAGTATTTACTCCTTTGACCTTAAAATAATTTAATTTAGCGGAAAGTTTCAGGGATGGCCTGCAGAGCCAAGCATTTACAGATTTTTTTATAATTAAGCTGCTCATGACAAATAAAACAAGAATTTATATAAAATATTCTTATTGTTTGTTCTAGAGGTTCATATCCAATCATACCAAAATCGGAAATTTCTTGTCGTTGAGGTTCTTCGCTGGACTCAGCACCTGAGTTTGTTACGGATATTATGAGCGATGAATTCATTACGTTATCGATGTGACTAATACGTTCCTGGTCAGCTATAATATCTCTTTTAGTTTTCTTCACCACTGATGATCGGTCGACCGGTTGGATATTTTGAATGGCGTCTAAAGTCAACATCTTCTTGCAAAAAATGGAGGGGCGGTGTTATTCCAGACAGTATGTAATATGAAAGTTATTGTTGTATTAACCCATTAGAGGTCAAATGAAAAATACAAATATTTTTTTAAAATTTTGTTCATTTTCATAGTAAAGTAAGTACAAAGGAAAACTTAAATAAAAAAATATGAAAAATGTTGTTTTTCGCGAAAATATAGGGGTGTACTCAATCGAGTACACTGACCGCCTAAGTATGAAAATTGTCGAAACACGCTTTTTCAACACAAAGTGTTTTCAGGCACTTCTTACATTGCCAACGCACTCTTGAACTGCAAACTACACACCGCAGCTGTTTATCAATTTTTCGGGGATAATGTCCAACTCCATCTTGAGATAGCCCTTCGACAACTGATGCAGCTTGCCTTGATTTTCTTTGTTCACCCTGGCGTAAATAAAATCGTGCAATGTGTCGTCGGAATATGAGCTGATCCATAGGATTATTATTACACATTACATGTAAGCGCCAGGCATTAGAAACAGCCATATCTATCATATATGTAAATAACACCCACCACCACTTTTTCCCGTGAACCGCAATTCTTTATAATGAAATAGACTGGTCAAGTTCATCAACACCTCCCATATTTTTATTATAAGTTTGGAACAAACGTGGTATGGCTACGTCTATCTTCTCCTTTTTGATTGGACACCAGCGTTTGACAGTTCCGAGAGGTTCGATGGTATCATAGTTAGTTGCCATGGTACACACAATATTATCTTTCCATCTTGCCAGTAATATTTCACCTTTCTTGTCAAATCTGTAGTCGTAAGTGGCACGATCTAATTTTTTCATTTCCTTTGCGCTTATCACGGGGCATTTTTTCGTCCTATTTTCTCGTACCGTTCCCGTGGCACGGTAGCCTAGGCTTCTCAATTCTATCAAAAGATCGTAGCTTGTAAAAAAGTTGTCGAAGAAAACTTCATGATTAGCTGAGGTACAGTTCAGTTTCTCCAACAAAGTTTTGACTACGCGGGAACCCAAAGGATCAGAAGTTGGTGATTGCGATTTTCCACAGTAAAAATCAAATGAGTAACAATATCCGGTAGAACTAGCTGCAACCCAATTTTTGTATCCAAAACGAACTGGTTTCCCACGAATAAATTGTTTGGCGGGATGGTGACCATAATATTTCACCATTGATTTATAGTGAAACACTCCCCACTGCAAGAATTACTGCATAAGTTTATCTGCCAGTGGTCTTATTTTGAACATTTTATCATTTGATATTGCTGCTGTGTCGTTATCTACAACATGAAGGTTCCTTTTTATATCACGAAACCTATACCTTGACATGGCTTTGCTGACCAATTCTACACCTATGTCTTCATCTAACGACCACTACATTGGTTCTCGAGGTAGCTTGTGACAGCCAGATAATATCAAAATACCTAAAAACCTTTTTATATCAGTGAAATCTATTTGAAACTCGTGTCTATTGTTTTGGTGGGCGTATAGTTTGCTATTGAATATGATCATATCCATAATATCACTATCATCTTTTCAAATATCTGTACAGGGTTGAGGCCCTTTAGTTCTTGACTAATAACACTTTTTTATCAGAGACTTCTGTTGAACTCTGAAAAGTCAAAGAATATAAAGGGGTACATTTGCGCCAGATTGGGTTCGGATTCGAAGTAGATTGGCGTGTAGCATCAAGTCGTCTTTTTTTGACGCAAGTGATTCATCATCACTGTCACTGTGCATATAATCCTCGCTACCATTATCCTCTCGATTCCGAAATACCTCAATAGTACCAGGAACGTCTTGCGGTATGGAACACGCCGCCATATCCTCGTCGGCACTCTCCTCTTCATCAATCAATGCACATGTGACATGGCTATCATACCACCTGATCCAAGTGGATCAGGTGGTATGATAGCCATGTCACATTCATCTTCGCTATCTTGTAACACAGCTTCGATAGCTTCCTGAAGCCCACGGTAACTAGTTTGAGCTGTAAAACGCTGTTTCTTCATTGCAAAGTTTCTGAAAAAAAAAACCAGTTATTTTGCTTACATATGTTGTCAGTGTACTCAACTGAGTACAATTACATTTACAAGATTCTAGTTTTATTTTAGTAATATGTAATTTATTTAACAGTTTATAATATCTTTCTGTCATATCCAATGCATCGAAAAAAAATCAAAATAAAACATTTAGAAGCACTAATTACTTGAAATAATTTAAAATCATTAACTTACCTCGTTGTTGTTTCCGTAACACAACTTCGACTGTGACTTTTTGATAAAAAATGTCAAACTGCCCACTTATTATTTATGGATACACTTAAAGGGTCTTACAATGATGTGAAATAGTAAAGTACCCTACGCACACTTAACGAGTTCTGGAATTTATACCACGAAATATAGCTGTACTCAAATGAGTACGGTGACTTATAATGGGTTAGTATTTAGCAATTAGCAAATATTTAGCACATGCAGTAAAACGTCACTTAATTATATAATTTAGTAAATTGACTAAGATACCTGCATTAATTTTATAATTATTCCATGATATGGAAGATTAGATTGAAAAGTACATTTTAATTTTACATATTTATTATACTAGAAGAACATGTAGTGAAAATAAAAAAAAGTAATTTATAAAATTTTAATTTGGACCCAAATTAGTTTAACCGTACCATATTGGCAGTGATATGTAGACGCAAAATATATTGGTAGACGCAAAACGTGATGCAAATCCTCGCCTCATTATTTTGCAATTTAGACCAGCGGATTAGTAGATCTTGGCGTCTTTTGAGCCACACAAATGTAATGAGCTCCGACTTCAACATTTTAATATCAGCTGTAATTAATGTCGTTGTCATTCAGCCACAATACAATTTTACTTTTGCGGTTAGATTGTTTTGGAGGTTTATTAAATTGGTTTGAATAGTAAGGTGCTTTGTCTATTATGATTATTATCGTCAATTTTTCGTAATTCATCTCCTCACGGTATTATCTTTTTTTTATACTGTTGAAACTTTTGTAGTGCACGATTCTGCCACGTCGTCGGTCCAGCTTATGCCCAGCGTGTGGTTGGAGCTTTACCAAGTCTCCTTTAGAAATACCATTTTTTTCCAATCTTCCATTATTTTAGCTTCTCTAAAAATGCATCTCACTAAAATCAATTCTTTCCATGATTATTTATCTCCCTAGTTAATTTTTTGAAAACAAAGATGATAACGTTTAAAATTTTACGTAACGATAATTAAATTCCTCCTTCGAATAAATCAGCTTCTTTTAAAGATTTTACTAGCTTATGCAATGTTGGCAATTCCATTCTCCTATAGCTGTTATAAATATGTCTTTTGATAGTTTCCTGAGCAAAACTGTCTAAGTCTGTGATTGGATCACCTTCATCCGCTTTTTATTAGGTGTGGATAATTTGTTGGATAATGGATGATTGTTTTAAGATGTACCATATTTCTCACGTATTATAACACGAATTGGTATTGCGGTTAATATTTTGAACATCAGCAACTTGATTTCACTACTTGATTCAGTGATAGAAACACTCCGTCAATTTGTTGTTCTCTTTCAATGTATTCGACAACCACTAACACTTTTGCATGACTTTCCAAAACAGATTTTTTGGTACGCTCGAGCATGTTTAACACTTTGACTATCCCAAATCCCACAAGACACAAAATCTAATAAACAAACAAACAAACAGCAGAAGTCTACAACTGAATAACAGTACCTGCGTATCGCATACAAGGTTTTTTTCAGTTCAATCATATGTTTTGTTAAAAACGGCAGTATATTGATTTTTGAGAAGTTTTATATTTTGGAAACGATGATTGATTTTGATCTCAAAAATGCAATGGCATTTAACTTAATTTTTGAGATCTCAAATATTGCTTTAGACGAAAAATCGATAGGTTGAAAAATTTTGGAGCTTTAGCCTGAAAATTATTTGAAAAATATTAAGTTCGCTAAAAACAACGTAATTTACATATTTGAAAAGCTGTAAATAGTTTTGAAAATTAGATCTGATTTTGATTTTTGAAACGGCATTTGACGAATTTTTTTAGTATTAAAAATTGTAGAATACCAAAAAATTATTGGTTGAAAATTTCGAAGTTATTCTATTATTAAGATATAAGTCGAAAAAACGCTTTTCAAAATTTTTCGTCAACAATTACTCCCAAAGGGGTTACCGATTTTGATGCAATTTATGCATTAGACGTAGCCTTTTGAGGAATAGAGCTGATTCGTTTTTGTACTCAATCGATATATTAATCTGGAAGTAATATTAAAATAATAACGCTTCACCAAATTTGAGGTTTTTTCAAAATTTTTCGAAATCTCCTGTGCCAACTTGGTTCACATTTTCAGGAAGTCTAAGTTGATTGGAATCCAATCGAATGCCATCAACCGCATTTCAATCAGTTAAATCGTTCAAAAGTTATGAGATGTTTACATACCCACACACACACACACACACACAAACACACACACACACACACACACACATATACATACATAAATACATACACACTGACGTCATCATGAAAATAGTCGGAAAAGGTTAACTGTAACTAAGTCTAAACGTGAACGTGAATATTAGGAATAGTTTTTTTCCTTTGAGCTAAAACTACCTCAATTTAGCGGAAAATTTTAGGGATGGCCTGCAGAGTCAACTGGTTTACAAGTTTTTATTTAAGTTTTAGTTTAATTTAGTTTTAAAATTATATGGGTGTTTGTTAAATCATCTGGCAGTTATATTAACTTACATCTTAGTTATTACGGCTGCATTAGATGACCTTTCAGTTTTAATATTATAAGTAGGTCATAACCTAAAAAAGTTTCTGAACACAACTGGCACATTGAGCTTTATATTAATACCGTACTCCACGTCTCTTTCAGTTTATTGTGTAGGTACATAATGTTTTAAATATTTTGCGCAATGCAACTATTATTTTACAATTTAAATTATACGAAATTGAGTCACAATAAAAATTGATCCATATAATATAGCTGTGTCGCAAAATAATACTCTATTGCTTTGGAAGGTAATGATGTTCATATGTGACATTGTTTTGATGTTTAACAAATTCAAGCTATTATATACTAGAATTTAACTACATACATTTATATATTTATATGAGTGTTCACGTTCACAATAATGGTCTCTAGGATGAGGCTAGTAACATTTCTAATCGGCGACCGAACTTCAACGTGAAGTAGATACTTTGTACACCTTTTTAAGAGAATTACGCGAACTGGAGGGTGCGAAATTCGGTAAGACAAGCCTACATTGCGGAGGAGTGCAGAAACCTAATATTTTTAAACATTATGCATTAGAAATACATTAAAATAATAAAAATAAACATTACACACACTACTTTCATGTGACACATGATAATATACAAACATGTATACTAAAGAAAGATACGACTAAAGTCTGTTATGAAACTTAACAGAGATTATATTGTTTAGTCTTCATTTGAATTTCGACCGCAGGGCGATCACTAGTTTTTAGATGGATTGTATAAATAACCACTCTGTAAACTGTCATATAAGGGAGCTCTTTCCAACCTTTTTTTGAAAGTTGAAGGCCTATTACAGTCTAATGAGTCCAATTCAAGCCTAGTAATATGTACTGTATAGTATGTATATAAATCCTCAATTGCTTATAAAATAACACTGTTAGCATGTTCAAAAACCATGAAAAGACCCGGGTACTAGGTTCTAAATTTCATATGTAAGGAACTAGTACTTAATTTACTGAGCTCATATATTTTAAATAAAACGATTTTTACAATAGTCAAACTTATGGTCTAATAAGGATAAGAACAGGATAAGAACAGGAAACGATTCATCTGTTATATCAATGAAAAGTATTTTATATCAATTTTAATTTATATTGCAAATAGTTTGCCAAGATCAGTGATAGTATTTTACAAAAAACGCTCATATAAAGTGGAGCCCAAGTTCGAATCCAATCATTTCGGGCATTTAAAGTATTTAAATCTAAATAATCAAGTACCTACATAATATATATGTTGAATTTAAAGTTAGATTAATTGCTCGCATGCAGTTAAATGTGGTAAATTTAAGGTTTAATGGTTATGATTTACATATTATGAAGACAAATGAGGAATAAAACATCAACATAGTTTCCTCACTCGTATTGCTTATCTTATAAGTATTAAAATTTAAATATGACACCTGTTAATCTAAATTAAAAGAAATGGTAAGTTTTAAACGGTATAGCAGCTGTGAATTTTAATAAAAAAGAAAACAATGAAAAAAATATTTTTTATTTTGTATGCCGGAAGTAACCTGATTAGTAGTTACTGGTTAGGAAGTGGTATGTGACTGAAGATTGAAAAAGTATCTAGCATGTTAAGTCTAAAGATACATACCACATTTTATTCCAATCATCATTTATCATATTAGCCGGTCGTTATGATTTAAAGAAATAAAAAAAAAAAACAGACACACACACATTTGCATTAATAATGAAAGGTTAGTGTGATTTGCGAATATTTAAACTTTTTATAGAGAAATTATAAAATAACATATACCAACAACCAATATTCATGTATTTAAGTATCAAAATGTAAACGTATCTATTTGAGGATAATATTCTGGAATAATTGGAAAAGGAATCAATCACCCGTCTAAATCACAAACCCATTTCACATGACGCACGGGCTTAATCGACTAATAGGCGTAAAAATGCACAGGACCGTGCCTATTACCAGGTTAGATATATTATTATCTGATATAAGTATTATTATTGTATTAAACTTACAAAAATCGAATTGTCAAATCGAAAAAATCAAATATTAAAGATGTTTTTTTTGTATTTATTTAACATTTGCATTTATATATTTGTATGTAATATGACTAAATCAAAAAGGTTAGCATAAGGTATCCCTTTGTATGTTGTGCTTTTATAAGTACATCTATGACTAGTCATTTAATATGTACGAGTACGTAATGGTGTGTAAGCTTAGAGGTGTAAGAGCGCAAATTAGTCTGGGTACAGATTATATGCACTTGTATTTATAGTGTATTTTGAAATAAAATCACAAGTGAATGATTTATTTTATTTATACCAAACATAAATCAATAAATATAATTGAAAAAATTATATGAATTGATCCTAACCTAAAGAAAGTTAAAATATGTTTAAACACACAAATCCAGAATTACAAACATTTATCTATCACACCGTCGCGTCGCTGTGGGGAAACGAACCCGAATCCCAAATATTGTGAATTTTCCCCGTGTTGATCTCGGGTTCCTTTGAATAGACCAACCGCCGTTTTATCAGGCAGGTCGTAAAAGGCGACCGAATGGCTATGCGAGTCACTACCATCGTGGCTACTATGTGGTAGAGTTCTGCATTGTCTCGCCCGGGTCTGGTACCTAATCCTGCCGCAGGAGTATCAGTGCTTGTCACTGTCGTGTTCCGGTTTGGAGTGTAAGGTAGCCGGTAAACTTATGTAGGTATGTAGCATTAGACCTCGCCACAAGATAGATATGCACCATTAACATCTTTGGTGTCTATAGGCGATGGTTGACTCTTTCCATCAGGATACCCATCTGCTTGTTTGCTATCTGTTTAGCGACACTAGCGCTAACGACTCGATCAACGGGGCGCAACACATAGGAGTTAATTGACGTGTATGTGTGTTACCTTGACGTATAAGCGCTCGGTGTCGACGAGTTCGAGCAGCACCTTGCGCAGCTTGTCGGCGTCGGAGAGGTGCCGCGAGGGCGTGACGGCGGCGCTGGTGCTGCCCGTGGGGCTGCCGCGCCGCGTCTCCGCCGGCGACCGGCACCACCCCGTCACCACCTCCGCACTCTGTCAAACACCCAAACTGCTATTACGGCCGTCAATGTATTCTTGTTCTCAATACGCTTCACTAGAAAAAAATAAAGAAGAAAGAAAGAAAATATTTATTTGCTTGGTGTTTATAAATATTATTATATTAAGTTATATTAAATATAAATATTTAAATAATATTATTATTTATATTAAATATAAATATTTAAATATTGGGTGTTACAAGTTATTAAAAATTAAGTAACCAACATATTCTACCATACTATGGTGTGCAAATATTTAAAAATTATCATTATATAATATTACAATTAAAATTTTTTATCGATTTTTTACAAATACTGCCGAATCGAAACGCGGCCACACACTGAGAAAATCCGGCGGAAGAAACTCAGCGGGATTGTCTTTATTCCTCTATTTTATGTAATTATTACTAATGTATAAGAATAATTTCATATCATTAAAGTTATTTGTATAATTATTACAAGTTTCATTTTTGTGTAATCAAAAACTATATACAAATATAAAACAAAGTCGCTTTCCGCTGTCTGTCCATACGTATGCTAATATCTTTAAAACTACGCAACTGATTGTGCTGCGGTTGCGTGCAGTGCGCGGGTCAGCTAGTAAAATGTAAGCTATAACTATATTTTATTACCACTTTTGGGAGCAGAGTTGTAAAATTTTCTATCTAACTTAAAAGTGCGTACATGAGGAGAATGGCGTGATATTAATTTATTCATATGCTATCCTACGGCATTCCTTTAGGCCACATATATAATTTACATTAGCGACTTATAGGGTTATTGAAAACACTAAGTTTCTTTTTAATAAAAAAATAGATAGGTACTAACGGTCCCAACTGTGGTAAATATGAGATTCGAATACCTGTATTAAGAATACTCTGATTTCTGTAAAATGTAACTAGCTCGAAATGTATATGTGCCCAAATTGTAGATAAGTTGGTCCTCTGTCACATCATTTGACCCGATACCGTTGACAAATCGTGGACTTTTAAATATACTAGTTGCACCTCTACCTCTGGGATATAGGCGTGGCAGAATTTATTTAGAAACTAAATTAAATGTATTTTACAGAAACTCTGCAGCATTACTATTAGATGTTGATCGATATCTATATCTCTATAATATATATCAATCTTAATACAGAATTTTTTATTAAATTTGCAGGCATACGAGCGAGTGGGCTACCTGATGGAAAGTTGTCACCAAGGCCCATAGACATTTAAAAAACAAAGCGTTAGTTGCCAATGCGATGCTGGCTTCAAATAAACTTGTTTACCCCCGTCTTAAAAATTCCAATATCAAAACTACTCAGAAAAACCGTGTAAGATATGCTGTGCCAGAGTTTGACTGTTCGTATATAAAGGTACGGACAATTTGAACACTCAAGATTTTGTGGGCGGAATCTCTCACTACGGCGTGTTGTGCGATGGCATGAAAGGAAACAAAATAAATATTTTTTTCAGCAATAAACTTCTTTCGTTTATTCATAAATTGAAAAAAATGTGATTTTTTAGGAATTTGACTATTACTTTATCACATAATGTCAAACTAGAAAACTTTTGAATATATTTTACAAGTGACGCATGTGTTAATTGTATGACGATATGGTATTAATAATCGATGTGATTTTATTAAAAGCTCATTCATCTGACAACTAAACTACGTCAGAAGGATGGGGCTCTTAAGTTATCAAGAGCGGGACACAATGAAACAGACTACTGTTTAAAGTTCCAAGTCAAGCGGGTGAAGTGTAGATGAGTGAAAAGAAGCGTTTTTAAGTGACTTTCTACTCTAAGCACCTTAAGGAGATTCTCGATTTCGAAAGAATTAGTCCGAGAGCTAACTTTTGGTGGTCCAGCATTCGATCCATCGGCGTGTGCGTCGGTTTCTGGGCTGTAGAGTTCTTTACCTGTACAAGGAAAATAAATATTATCAACTTATATTGGACACTAGACTAGGATTATGAAAAATTTACCTAATAATTTACAAATATATATTATATATGCAATATATATATATATATATATATATATATATATATATATATATATATATATATATATATATATATATATATATATTTGCATTTGTGTGATGAGCATAAATGTTTGTATTTCCGGGTTTGGGTGTTTATTATGTATGTAAAATTATTTATATATGAATGTATATTTTCTATGTATTAGTATCGTTGACTAACACCCATAACACAAGCAAATAATTTGCTTACTTTGGGGTTAGATCAATAAGTGTAATTTGTCCCGTGAATATTTGTATATTTATTATATAAATATTCACGACATATATATATATATATATATATATATATATATATATATATATATATATATATATATATATATATATATATATATATATATATATATATATATATATATATATACAGGAAACGGATAGTCGGTAACTGTAGTTATTTTAAACACTCTCCTAAAGGAATAAATATTATACTCCTTATTTTAACTAGTGAATTTGAATCAGATTTTCTGGGTATAATAGAAACGTATAAAACGCTGTACTAAAGTAATCCAATTAGATCCTGAAGTAGTCTAGCTTAGAGTATTTAATTATAGCGAAAGAATTAAGGCTCCAGTATTTTATGTAACAATTTTTTCATTCAGATGATTTCAGTATTGTAGGTACATTAATTAATCTTTCATAATAATAACATATCAATGCATTTTTAAGTTATTTTTTATTTGAAAATAGTTTTTAATAAAATTGCTTTACGTAGAAACTTAGTCATTTTCATTTGTAACATTTTCAATATGCTTCAAAACCATTTATTTATATGTATTTTTAATATGAGGGGGCAAACGAGGAGGAGGTACACCTGATGGTAAGTGATCACCGCCGAACGTGGACACCACACCACACCACACACACTACACCGTGTTTTTACGGTAAACAATAGTTCAGCTGTTATTGCAGCAATTCGGCTTGATTTATAAGGTTATTAAAAACAAAACCCGAAATACGAAATAATTATTGTTGTTGTTTTCAAAATGTAGCAGATTTCCACTTTAACGAGAAAATTAAAACTTTCATGTCATTGCAATTCTTTGAAAAGAAGTGACACAATGAGTTTTTCGGTTGAGGTAAGTTAACATCAGGCACAGCAAATAGCCTGCAGAAAGGGTCGTGACCTTTATTTGGAGGCCGTGATGAGTGGTTTTTCATTCAAGGTATGATTTGAATATTGTGACCTGGTTCAAATATTATAGATATATTAAAAACAAGTGCATGAACTAGTTCTATCGAGATCAGTTGTTTATTAGTGGTCTTTGGTACATTTATTATTTTAATTTTGTAATAACTGACATTGGTTGATCAATGTCTGACATCAAGACATCAGATCCTTCAACAAACTAGCCATATACGCATATAGGCGCAGCCAAAATATTTTATGTTGGATTTTTAGCTGTATTGATTTAAATTAGGACTTTACGATCGTTTCTTACTTAAAAAGTTACTCCGCGTGTTGGTTTATTTTTCAAAGGAAGAATTGAGGAATAGGCCAACTGCCGTCCTGCCAAGCAGGTGGTAAAAGGCGACTGATTGGCTACGCGAGTCACTACTGTCGTAGCTACTAGTTGGTAAAGTTCTGCTATGTCTCGCCCGGGTACTGTCGTAGCTACTACTAGTACTGGTAACAATGCCTTACCGTTCCTGCCGCAATAGCGTCAGTGTTTGTAACTTTCGTGTTCCGGTTTGGAGGGTAAGATAGGTTAACTTATGCTTGTGGCATTAGATCTCGCCACAAGATAGCAACGCATAATTAACATATTTGGTATCTACAGGTGATGCTCATCTCTTTTCATCAGGAGACCCATCTGCTTGTTTGCTATCTTATGTTTATAAAATTCTTACATATAAAGATAATTGTAAACTATTTTTTCAGGCGTACACTTTTGGATTTTCTGAATCATTTATATTTAAATTTTAAAGAAGTAAAACATTTATTGTAGCAAAATGTAGATTTAATATGTAATTTTTAGGGTTCCGTACCTAAAAGGTAAAACGGAACCCTATTACTAAGCTTCCGCTGTCTGTCTGTCTAACACCAGGTTGTATCTCATAAACCGTGATAGCTAGAAAGCTGAAATTTTCACAAATTATGTATTTCCGTTGCCGCTGTAACTACCAATACTAAAAATTAATATATTCGGGGTAAAATATTAGGTCCCCATACAATAAATGTGTTTGTTTCGTATTTTTTTTGCTATGATAGTACGGACCCTTCGTGAGCGAGTCCGACTCGTACGTGGCCGATTTTTTGAACTAAAGCAAACATAGATTGATAGTTGTTGTATATTCTTAAATCGTCAATATAAATTGCGGGATAACATGCATTGTTATGTAGATATGAAACTCTTGGTGAAAGTAAATATCTATCGCCAAAGACATTAAAGATGTCAATAGTACGATATAATTCGTGTAACAGTGATGTGACGCAATACCACATGCAACAGGAACACGACAATGACAAGAAATGACAATGTAGTAGGTACCAATACCAGGCAAGACGTTTCAGAACTGTTTGTAAATCAGCAGTTTTGCCGTTAGCTTACTAACGGCAAGATTGCCTAAACAATAAAAACATTATCATTACGACCCAAACTGGTTTGATAAGAGTACTCAGTAGTAGTCAGTAATAGAGTACTCAGTGTTTTTTATTATAACGGTTATAGAGTTTAGATTCTCGTATCATGCTTAAAATGCCTTTATTTTTTGTAAACAAATTTTTTAAACTGATTATACATATAGAAATCCTTTTTTAATAATCCATTTATACAGTTTGACTGTTAAAATATTGTACATTATAAGGGATATGATAATTAACCCGTGACGTGATTACCTGGCCAATAAAAAATTCGCGGTAGTGCTCCGTGTCTGGAAGCACCCTTTTTTTATGCCTAGGTTTCAAAAAATCGGTTTATACATATATTTTCGTTTATATTTTATATACATACTATATATCAACGTAATCTGTATAAAATTTCCTATTCGTTCCTACTATTATAATAATAAATAAAAGCTAATATTCAAATCCTGTGATAATTATTAACTTTGTAAAAAATTTCACCACTATCTCACTTTGCTTAAAGTTTTACACTAAACTGCGTTAAGTTACGTTATCACTCAAACAATACTATAACTTTATAGTATACATAATGAACAAACTATCACACAAAATACAGCGTTACAAATACAGTAACTATTTCACAAAATCACTTAATGGCCGCTCCGCGCCCACGCCATTTCTACTATGACTATGCCGATCGTGTTTTGTTAATTTATTGTGGCCAATTTCTTGTTCGGTCATTGGTTATTTTGTACTCAGTCTCAAGACGACAGCCAATAGAAAATAAATACAACACAAAAATCGCGTCACATGGATGCAGAAGCGTAAAATCAACGGCCAATTGGAGCGAGTTAATTTTGTACAGACGGGTGTACAGAAATCACTTCTCGCGCGTAAAGTTTTTGTACATACGTCTGTACGAAAATCGCGATACGGGTTAATAGTCATAAGTAAAATATTGCTTAACCACATAGTGTGAACCTCAACGAACCTCAACGAAATCAGTGTAATATTTAAAAAGTATGGTCTCTACAAGATGTAATAACGAGTCTAGCCACGAGTTCGGTTCATCGCTGTTGGTAAACAATGAACTTCTATGCTCCGTGTTTTTTACATATTCGGTATTAGAATCGAATACTACATCCTCTCCTTCTCTTTCAGTATGTACAATATATTTTTATCTGTAAATCTGTATATAAACATATATACATGTTGCCGAGGGAATAATTAATTTGTTTTCTGACCAAATTTAAAGATATTTTAAAGTTTGATATCATTTAGTATAAATTTAATTACACAACTAGCTGCGCTAGTTAATTTTATAACACATTTTTAAACATACACTTGAGAGCAAATGCCATATTGCTATGAAATGAATCGGCAACAGCTCAGTAAAATATATTTCGTAAGAGTAATATAAAAGTTGTGAAAAGTGAAAAATGTTTAATTTTATAAATCAGAAAGATTAGGCGCACGAATAATTTTAGTACAATAAAATTTTAATAGAATACTTGCAGAAATTAACATTGAACATCTAATATTTAGTAAATTGTATATGTTAATTATGACAAGTCACAGAATATGCATTTCGTGAAATTAAAGGATTTATTCAATTTTATTTTAAAAAGAAACGGAGAAAAATATTTTTTTTGAACTTAACAAAATTTGAAATAAACCAAACTCCGAAGGCGTTACAATGTTTTTTTTTTATATCATAAGATAGCAAACAAGCAGATGGGTCTCCTGATGGAAAGAGTCAACCATTGCCTATAGACACCAAAGATGTTAATGGTGCGTTGCTATCTTGTGGCGAGGTCTAATGCCACATGCATAAGTCTACCGGCTACCTTACCCTCCAAACCAGAACACGACAGCGACAAGCACTGACGCTATTGCGGCAGGAATAGGTAAGGCGATGGTACCAGACCCGGGCGAGACAATGCAAAACTCTACCACCTAGTAGCCACGATGGTAGTGACTCGATAGCCAATCGGTCGCCTTTTACGACCTACCTGGCAGAGCGGCAGTTGGCCTATTCTTCAAAGGAGGCCGGGACTTATAAAGCTAGTCAAACAGATTATTACCGAGAAACAGTTTGGCCGAATAAAACACTTGAATCACTTTTACACGCATAGTATATGTATTTGGGCAGAGTAACACCCTCAACAAGCAATACATTTACAATGAATCTAAAACATCTGATTTCAGCTTATTTATACTATCTTTATCTATATTTGTTCATCGTTGTTAACAATAACATAATAATAGGTGCATAAATCACACAGGTGTGCCACACCTGGCCGGCTGTTCTCGTTGATAAGCGTAGTTGCTAACAAGATACTGTAAAAAATTGCATGCCTCAGCACTAACGCACTAAGAATAGCTCTACCGTCGAGCAATTTTCGAGTTAATATTTTTTTGTACTATACGAATATTTATAAATAATGAAATAACTAGAGAGCCTTTAGGCTCACAGATTTTAAATTTTAATTGGCTTTTAGGGCAATTATAATTTGTGATGACATTATTAATGAGAACGGAATTGTGGATTTAGGTTTGTTGAATCAATTTACCCTGACTGAACTCAGTTTTTATCATATAGGAGAGGGTTATAGTTTTATTATTAGGACAGGGTTACTGTTTGTAGGCCTGTTACATATCTAAATTTTTGTTAGCCTATAAAATACGATAACTTATAGATTAAGATTTCTTTCATTCATACGTCAAACGTAAGGTGTATTTAAATAAATAAATTTAATGAATATAATGTATATTTAATTTGTGGAGTGACCAGTATCGCAGTTTATAAGTGCTGGATGTGTGCCATGTTATTACAATGAAATGAAAATCTGTGATAGTATTGGAACGATGCCGAAAAAAAAAATGGTCTGGAAAATTAAAAGTCAGACAGCTGTAGCCCTGGTATTGCAAAGATAATTTTATTGTTTAATTAACATTGTTATCAAAATGATTAAGCTTAAGCCGACTTTTATTCAGTTAATACCTAATAAAAGCAATTTTATTTTTCTAAACTAAATGTGTCAGCTACAAATGGGAAGGAGAAACGTAAAAAGTTACAATATGAATTGTCCAGTCCTACCGATATTATAAATAATAAAGTCTGTCAGTCTATCTGTTGCGCTTTCACTGCAAAATCGCTGTACCGATTGTAATAGCATTTGGTATGGAGATAGTCAAAGATCTGGGGTCAATCATTGACTATTTTTTTTCAAAAATCTATTTCTTATGAGCTTAAATAGAGATGAAATTTTGTATAAAAACGACGCATATATCGACGCATATTAATTATTCGCGGACGAAACTGCGTGGATCAGCTAGTTTGTTATATTTTAATTTTATGCAATTTTCATACTAAGCGAAATCGATGTAAAATTTAGTTAATTCATTAAATACTTCAATGTATCAATATATTTTTATTAAGGTAGCGTTTGTCTGTTATATTTCATTCAATATGCAGTCACCTATACCCTTGTTTATGTATACGCCCTGTTCGTTATGGTTTAATTGAATTCTAACAAGATGATTCCTCGTTAGCTCAGGCTTATATAAGCACTTCCATCGTTCATAACAACCCTATATAGACTGAAAAGGTAAAAGCGATTTCTGTTGTGATGCAAATAAAAAAGAAAATATACAAAAAAATATTCTATTTAGTCGTATTACATACAATGTAACTAACAAAAAGTATCACAGAGATTGATTTTAATAATGAAAAATATTTTTTACCACTAACGAGTAATTAAACGTAGTTGAAATAAAAATGATATATACATACATAAATGCGATGCCATTATGCCATACTTATTACGAGGTAGTGCTTACCTCGTAATAAGTATGGCAATATATACGACAAATAAAGAACGGAATATCATATCTCACGTACAGGAAGACTTGTTTCCTAAGCATCCATAACTCTTCAAAAATTATAGTTTCAGAGAGTTTTGACGTCACTCTCGGACAACGCCCTATTAATTTGATCAGGATATGTGAATCTTGATTTCCCCTGGTAACTTTATACAAAACAAATATACAATGTAAATTAGGCTAATATTAGCCTAAATAACATTATTTTGATTTAACAATCTTTCGTGTGCTCATCACCCTACATAGTACAAAGCAATGAAGTATGGCACTGTTTATCAAAACTTACCTTCAGGTTCAATCTCCCTCACGTTCGTATTATGAAAGTGATTCCTGAGTACACCATAAATTTATCATAACACTCTTATTTGGATCTCGAATTCTGATTGTGCTTTGAAGTAGTTTTACCGACACAGTATTTACTAATAAATCATCTACCGCCTAGCTTACATCTAGCCTGGTTATTTTTCATTCAAATATGCGTAATGTTGTATCTCATTTTCAATTCAATTATTACACGAGTCGCGCCTGTTATGATTTATTTTATTTCTAACGCTAGAAGACTAACAATGAATTTATTCAGTCGATGGTCCGATGATTTATTACATTTCTGAACAGTACGAATAATTTAAGATGGCAGATTCGACATCATTTCTTTGAATTCTTTTACAAACACATACATAATCCAAGAGTCCATAATGAAATTAAAACAAAAACTTTAAGCTTCAAGTCTGGTTTTATAGTTTTGTATAGCAAACAAGTTGATAGATCATACAAAACATTAAAAACACGATGAAATATATGCATATGAAACGAATAATAATTTACAAATTATCCCTAACCTATCGGATTCGGCGAACTTCGTCATATCTCATAATCACCTTTCGTCGTATCGCCTCGTTTTGAAAATACTTCCCTGAAAGCCTTAGCCAGTATTGGAATACTTGGAGTCGTCATATCGAGTGACGTTCAGTTCCGTGGTCACTTGGAAGGCAAGGCTAAATTAGCCTCTAAAAAGCTAGGGTTCTTTGCAGGGCTAGGCAGTACTTCACACCGGCCCATCGTTTACTGCTTTATAAGGCGCAAATCCGGCCTCATATGGAGTACTGCTCTCATTTATGGGCGGCGGCTCCTCAGTACCAGCTCCTTCCTTTTGATCGTATTCAACGTAGGGCGGCTCGAATCGTCAATGACGAGACTATTTCAAATCGGCTTGATTCTTTGACGTTACGTAGAGATGTGGCATCACTCTGCAACTTTTATTGCTGTATCATGGGGAATGTTCCGAGGAACTGTTTGGATTAATTCCTGCCGCCGAATTTCACCATCGGACATCGCGACAAAATTCTAAGTTTCATACTCACCATCTCGATGTCTGGAAGACCACAACCGTGCGATTATCGAGGCACTTTTTGCCCCACACTACTCCTATGTGGAATGAACTATTGGCAGATTTTTTTCCGAACGTATACGACTTAGGGACCTTCAAGAAAAGAGCCTACTCATTCTTAAAAGGCCGGCAACGCAACTACAAGACCCCTGGTAGTGTAGTTGTCTATGGGCGGCGGTAATCACTTACCATCAGGTGAGCCTCCTGTCCGTTTGCTCTCTCTTCTAAAAAAAAAGAACTTACCTCTTCCAAGTGGTGGTAACACAATATAGACCTAGATAAGGCGGCGAAAATGTACCTGGTCAAGATATTCTTTCTAATAACCATGATGGGATGCTGTCATGTTTAGTTATTGATCGTTTTTAGAGCTGACTGATTTGATTTAAAAGCATATACATTTTATATTTTTTGCTTCAAATATTCAAAAGCCAAAGCTTGAAGTTGCGTAAAAATTTTGCACTTGGAAAGTATCATTAGGTGAAGTGTAAGCATGGAAAGCTTGTCAAAACAAAACTTGTTAGTAGCTAGACGTTTTAATTAGCTATGTGAATTTGGTCATTTGACAGATTTTAAGTTATTTATATAATTGACAAAGAAAAGTCAAATGAAGAAAAAGATTTCATAATTGACTAAAAAATACTATATTCTCATAAGATACCTGGCAGATTATCTATCATTCACAGGGGACCCTGACTAAAAAGTATGAATTTTTAACAAATCGTTTTAGCTCCAAAGTAATAGTGTTTATGTTGATTTTGTCTAGATCACAACGTCAAAAAGCTGCTAATTCTTGATATTTCTCCTAAAATATGAGCGATGTCTCATTGGATTTGGAATGACATTTAAAAAAATAATAATAAATACTTCTAGAATCGAGCAAAGATTTTTCTTTTCTGCCATAAAATTAACACTTTTTTTATTTATGACCAATACAACAACAAATCACAAAAATGTTGTATATATAAGATGCATATTACAATCACTATTAAATTTCAATTACAATAAATAAGTATATATTGCTGGACAAATAACACGAATTGATCTAACAAATTATTTGCTTGTGTTATGGGTGTTAGTCAACAAGGATTCTAATACATAGAAATACACATATAAATACTTTAACATACGTAATAAACACCCAGACCCAGAAATAAAAACATCTATGCACATTACACAAGTGTTTGTCACTATCAGGAATCGAACCCGAGCCCCCTCGATTCGTAGCTAGGTTTGCTACCCACTAGACCAACGGGGCAATCAAACATATTTTTAAATAATCTGCCTATTGTACAAAATTCAACAAAAATGGAAGTATTTATTCTTAAAGTAGAAACATACAACACAGAAGGCTGTATAAACAAGCTACTTTTAGTATCACCTAAAGAAACAAAAAAACAAGTGTCATCTAATTATTCTATGAACAAGTAACAAATACTTTGCTGAAAATAAATGTTGTTCATCTTTAAACTTTCAAGTGGTTAAAATCAAATAATCTTCATGATGCGAGATACAAAGACATTATATTGTAACATATACTCGTATTGCGACTTGGACGGCTTAAAATAGTATGTAATAAATAGTGAGTTCAAGAAATATTAGTTAATCTTTGAAGGATTTTCGTGAATTTTAGCATTACAAAAAGTGCCGTGGCCCGTGATATACTTTAAATTGCAGAAGAAATTAATAATGTGTAACAATACGATAAGCATCTATCAACATGCGCTGCTTTTGAGGGCAATTTAATATGGACCCAAACCATTCTTGTTTAAGTGATAAAAATAGCATTTTTTTGTCATTTATTATTGATTACATTTAACTCACATTGTCTGTGAAATCGGAAATAAGCTTTCGTTATCCATTTTAGAATCCATAGCCGTTGAATAGGGGTAGTAGTCAGTATGTAGCGGCAGTATTACTCACTCCAGGCGGGCGCGGGCACGATGAGGCCGGAGATCATGTCATCGGAGATGGCGGGCGGCTCGCTGGGCGGCGGCGGACACACCAGCGACTCAATGATGTCGTCTGTGGCCGCGCGCATGGCACCGCTCAGCTCCGGCGGCTCCGTTCGGGAAGATCTATGTATACACAACGGATTAAATGGATAAGCCTTTCAAGATAATTTCTTACTTTCTTAGTGTAGCTCAATTACACACAGAAATACAGAGTTTATACTACTTACCGATGAAATAAAATAACTTCAAAGGCAATTTTTATATACCTTGTCATCTTATTCGGTACAATAAAGCAATACAACATGGTTTATTTCTATTTTTTCACAATATAACCTATAAATGTATGAAATTTTTGACAGTGATAGGAGCGTTTGCTCATATGCGTGGTGACACATTTCTTTCCCTATGGCGTGTCTATTAGTATTTATGTGTTCTGTGGTATACACGATCATTTATCATTCATTACACTACACTAACTTTTTAAAAATGAACTGTTTCCTTTTATAAATGGATATTTATACTAATTTTCATTGTGTTTTGTTTTTGAATGTTTTGAATCGACCAACAAGTGCTAAGGATATATTTATAATTTTTATTAAATTATAAGAAAAGTTCAACATTTTACTATTGTTTGAAAGTATTGAATTGAATATTGGATATTGCGAACAATATCTTTGTATATATTGTGTAGGTAACATATAACGTATATTATGCTTCGATCAAGAAATCTTGATCGAAGATATTATGTGATAAATGATATTAATAAGACTAACTTCAGTATCGTTGTGGAATATTTTCTAGAAAATAGTCATCTCAAATATATTTAACATTATTTTAGAGTGCCTTTTAAAACTTTATCCCAGAAGAGCTGAATGGAATGGCAATGAGGTAAGTACCGTTTCTTGTCTGTTAAACTATCTAATAACATAACTTACTTGTTATGCAGATACGAACCATCGCTTACTTTCTACGCTTCTAACCCAAAGTTCCGATGTTCACGTCCAATATCTTTTAAGTTTGTAGCCGCTTGTGCATAGTTTCCATGACATACTTTTACAGACTTGAATAAGTATATTTTTACGGGTGATACTGGTAACTACTTAGCATATTAAGTAAAAATCTTTTGTTCTATCTCTATTTTAAAACAAACTCAGTAAATAAAAATGAAGATTAATAAAAATCATTAGGGTAATTCTCTTACAGGGAAAGCAAATTGAACTGAATGTAAATAATCCTACAGGTTAACCACGTCGCCGCATTTAAAAACCTGATTCACTGTCATTACTCTAACTTCTTTTCAACATCTTTTGATGTTAACAATTAGAAATTAGAATTTTTCACATTTTTTATTACCGCTATATATTTTCACTTGTGTCATTAAAGATTTACTTATTCTGTGGAGACAAGATACATGTAAAACAAGATTATTATTTTTTCATGTCTTTAGCAAATAAATATCACGAAGGCAGGTTAGGTAAATTACACAGTGATATTCCAATTAGAATATTGATTTGAATTTTCCCACAGGAAAACCCTTGGTTTAAAATTGTAAATTACCGTTTTATATACATACATACATATATATATATATATATATATATATATATATATATATATATATATATATATATATGTATATGTATAAGGCAGTCGTTATGTTCGGCGTTAGCATTTATAATTAGTTCATGTATCAATTAAGAAACGAAATTGTGTCTATAATATTGCTGTGTCTAGTTATCATACACACAATATTTTAGTCACAACAATAATAACAAATTTTATTTATAAGATTTATATCATTTATAAGATCAAATTTCATTAGTATAATCAACCACCATAAATATAAGTAATGCCAGTACTACCAAAATGTATTTTTTTAAATTCACTCAAACAATTAGATTAAAGCTCTTAAATATACTCCTTTCAAAAATTGACTTACTTTAAAACAAGTAAATAATATTTAAAAAAGCTTACGTAAAAACAAGTGTGTCGTGAAAGAAAACGTTCTGTGAGATGTAGCACATGTGTTAACTTGATAAAAAACTTGGTTATATTAATTGAGGTGACGTGAAGTGGTTATTGCGTGCTCGGTGTGGGCTGTACAGCGAGGGTGGATATAGGTCGCAGCGCTCCAATGAGCTCGCCCTGAAAGGTCAGGTGTATGAGGGCGGGAAATACTGCCGTCGGACACAGCTTGCTTCTTCCTCACAGCTGTGCTGTTCACACTTTCCTATTACTAACTCCTAGACACCTCTTTATTTTATCTCCGTTCTGTTACAAAATACGAAACCAAACGATCACACAAAATTTAATAAAACAAAGTAAATTACATACGGCAAATAATTGATTTCGGTATTAAATTATTATAATATTAAAATGCAAATTTGTACGCACCTCATCATCATGACTAGCGAGAGCTCCTCTTGTAAAACGCTTTCTAAATACATCATGTCTAAATCAGAGACGATCGCTCCATTTATCACCATTATTTCATCTCCTTTAATAATACCTAAACAAACAACAGTTTGCTATTAATATTGTTGAAGCTAGCTGTGTCTTAAAAATAAAAATACAAATGACAAAGGAAGAGGGGAAAACATCTTGGCCATTTGGAGTTGAAATACACATCCTTAAATTAACGTTCACGATAAAATTAAATACATCGTTTATTTTTTTAAATAAAGTACATATTTTATAATGTTCAACAAATGACTAAAATGCTGTGTAACTTTTTTTCTAAAAGATTAATTTTACTTCATTGTGTAATTTTGTTATTACATTTATAATGTTCACTATAGTATGTATTACTGTGTGTGTATACTTAGGACGCATAAAGCGGGGTTGAGACAGTTGTGATATATGTAGATTAGGTAAGTATTATTGTCCACAATGGACTTCTTTAGGCTGATGATGATGATAAAACTTACGATATAACAGAAAGATATATTTTTCAACCGACTTCACAAAAGGTGGAGTTTTAACTTCATTTCTCTTTAATGTTTACATACTCTTTAACGTTTGTTACCTCAGAACTCAGTCATCTATGAATCAGTTTTGAAAATTGTTTTTTTTTGTTTGGGAGGGTATACTACCCGTGTGGTTCCATTCTTATTTAGTAAAGATCTGCTGCAGGATTTCGGAAATACAGCCAATGGGAAGTCGGTTGCTGCAGGCTTATTGCTTTAAAATATTTAAGTTATCTCAGTTATTGGAAAAGCAAATTAGCTTGTGAACAAAACATCTTTTAAATACCAATTACACATTTTGCAAGTTTATTTCTAGCGAGAGCTTTTAATTACGTCGAATGATAACAAGTAAATATCTTGTTCATGTTTATCTGCAATATGATTAAATGAGAAATTATTTCTAATAAATTGCCTATAAAATGTTTGTAGCGCTACGGAAACGTGTAACACTGTACTACAATTATTTTAAGCGCAGCTACGTAGCCGTGATCAGTTCCGTAGCAACACCGTAGCAACACGTAGTCATGGAGTCTCACTACGGACTACGGACGTGATATTTTTTATTGCAATATAAAAATGAAAAAAATATTGAAACATTTTCCTTCAGCGTATATATATAATTAATATTAAGCGATTCATAACTTACGAAGCGTAAGTAATAAATTAAGATTCCGGCTTAATCAAAGTACAGTAGCGGTACGAATAGGTTCGTCAGTTTTCAAATTGATTCATTTAACAAGCTGCGAGCACATATGATCTATTGAAAATTTGTCACATATAGACTGTTGCATAGAAAATTATGCTTAACTGTTCGATAACATGATTCAGACTTGCTTGCATCAACACTATTTTCTTATTTTGTCTTGTATAATTGATTATTATCTAAAGAGATGCTAATGTATTTTTAATTAAAACCTTTTTATTGATTTGACCTGCTATTAATATTTGTGATAAAACTATTGTCACGGTTAATGTCAATGTTGTTATTTCCAGATCTTCTAGAATTATTCAATATTTTCTTGCAAAATATATTTGTCACAAATATAATATCCTTTATTTTCGTAATGTCATAATAATGCCGAGACCTTTAAGAATTGAAGAACGAGCAGCAATGATTGCCGAACATGAAGCTGGCTACATCAGTGAGATATCACGTCATCTGAATGTGACCAGGGATAGTGTGAGATCCTGGATAAGGCGACATGGTGAAGAAGGTGCACTTGTAGATCACCGTAACAATAATCCTGGCCGCCGTCCTATTCTCAATGTTGCACAAAAAGTTGACATGAGAAGGCAATATGAAAGCAAACGGCTTTACATCAACTAATCATTACGCCCAATTGTATGGTGTTAGTCAAAGAGTAGTACGAAATGCATTACACTCAATGGGATTACATTATAGGCGACACGCAAAAAAAGTTGCTCTGATGCCCGCTCATAAGCAGGCACGCATAAGGTTTGCAGAGACTTGTTTGAATTTTGATTGGAGCACCACAATATTTACAGATGAAAAAAGCTTTATGTCAAGCCAACATGGAAGGCTTCATTTGTGGAGATGTAGACCATGTAGTACCGAATTTCAATTCTGGGCGAATCTCAGCCAATATGGAGGGTGGATATCAGCGGATGGAGTAGGCAAGCTCGTTCTTCTTCCTTCAAGAGCAAAACAAATTATCTGTCTGCATTAGAAGATAGTATCCTACCAAGTGTTCGCAACGTGTATACAGCCAATGAGGTGCCTCAGATCATCTATGTTCATGACAATGCTCGCACGCACACCGTTCATATTGTAAATGAGTAGTTCATCCGGCATAGTGATATAGTGGTGGTGATTTCCTGGCCAGCAAAATCTGCAGATATAAACCCCAAAGAAAATATATGAGGTTTAATGGTTCAGCGATGGGAAAACGAATACGACACAAGAGGATCTATGCTCTTGTCTCGTAGGTTCCATGAGAAATAGATTACAATTTGTCATTGACGCTAATGGTGGCTATATCCGTTATTTATATATAGTATTTCTTTTTTTTCAGCTTTTATAGAAATTTGCTTGTTTATTTGGCTAGTTGTCAATTCAATATATGATTATTTTTTTTTTATTATCGATAGGTAAGCTCTTGACCTCGATCTCGCCTGATGGTAAGCCAAGATGAGGCCTAAGATGGAACGCGCTTCCCTAGAAGGTACTTGTTCACTCTTCTCTTGAAGATCTCCAGATTGTACTCGTCCGGGAACACAGACTCAGGAAGCATGTTCCAGTCCTTTGCGGTTCGAATGAAGAATGTTGAGTCGAACCGCTTTGTCCGGGTACGTGGAACGTCCACCATATAACGATGTCTAGATTCTGTGCACCTCGACGAACGATAGAAAAACGGGGATGGCGGAATTAAGTCGTGCAATTCCGCAGCGCACTCTCCAAAGTGTATTCGATAAAAAACCGATAAACTAGCCACTCTGCGGCGATGAGCGAGGCTCTGGAGTTTTTTGCCTACCAGATCATCGTCGTTTATGAGCCTCTTGGCACGCCTCTCGATGGCCTCAAGTGTCTCCAGCTGGTATTTAGCGGATCCATCCCAGAGGTGAGAGCAGTATTCCATGCATGAACGGACTTGTGCTTTATAAAGGTTGAGCAACTGTCCCGGACTGAAATACTGTCTCACCTTCGCCAGAATACCAAGCTTTTTTGAGGCAACTTGGGCTTTAGATTCGATGTACGAACCAAAGTTGAGAGTAGGCGTTAACGTGATACCAAGGATCTCGAGGTGGTCATTTATCGGCACGGACACACCCTGGAAAGACGGAGACAGATGGAGCGGACTCCGTTTAGCGGAGAATAGACACGCCTGGGTCTTAGTTGCATTAAACCTGACCAGATTACCATCGCCCCAATCGGAGACTGCCTGTAAGGACAGGTTCATACGATCGACCATTGCCTCTCTGAGAGATCGGATCTGTGCCGTACTGGCCCGCGCATTGAATACGTAACTCTACACAACAGTGCTATCATCTGCGTACCCATAGATACCGGGCTATATATATATATAGCAGATTGTTAATGTCTAGCAGGAATAGAGTTGCGGAGAGAAATGATCCCTGAGGGACTCCGGCATTTATAGCCATTTGGTCGGATGAGCAGCCGTCGACGACTACTCTGATCGACCGGCCACTCAGAAAATCGGAGATCCAGGCGCAGAGACCAGTAGGCAGACAATACGATGGAAGCTTACCAATAAGACTATCATGCCAGACCCTGTCAAAGGCCTTCGAGATATCAAGGGAGACAGCTAGTGCCTCACCATGCTTCTCGATGGCCGAGCTCAAAATGTAAGTGGCATACGCTAGAAGATCCCCAGTAGACCGATTTCGGCGAAACCCGTATTGGCGGTCACTCAGTAGTTCGTTCGCTTCTAGGTGTGCCATTAGCCTGCTGTTCAGTACACGCTCCATAGTTTTGCAGAGTATGGACGTGACTGAAATTGGCCTATAGTTGGAGGGGTCGCCACGACTGCCTTTTTTGGGCACAGGCTGCACGTTGGCAAGCTTTCATGATTTAGGCACTTTTCCAGTAGCCATCGAAAGGCAAAAGAGGCGTGTCAAAACAGGAGCGAGTTCAGGCGCACAGGTTTTCAGTACTATGGCTGGAATCCCATCAAGGCCACTGGCTTTGTTCACGTCCAGATTCCGCAGCGTTTTAAGAACCTCAAACTGACGGATGCGAATTTCCGGCATGTTCACCTCGCATCCAGGAAGACTGGGTGGTTTCGCGTTGGCGGGATCCAGACGTGAGTTTTCCGCGAATAGAGTAGCGAACAGGTTCGCTTTCTCTACGGCGGTGTGAGCCAGCGTCCCATCCGGTTTCAGCAGTGGAGGGAGTGAGGGGCGGCAGAAATTCGATTCAACCGACTTTGCCAGGGACCAAAAGGCTTTACTACCTGAGGGGTATGAAGCCAGTTTGTTCCCAATACGGCTGACGTGGTCAAATCGAGCTTTCAGTAGAGTCTTTTTGCAGGACTTGGCGGCCCGGTTGAAGGCTTTCTTCTTCTCCGACACGTCCTTGGCCTTGCGGTGTCGAGCATCTACCCAAGCCAGATATGCCTCTTGCTTTAGCGCCTCAGCGCGTCTACAATTGGCTCTGAACCAGGGATGAGCTTTACTGGATATGGCTACGTCGGAGAAAGGAATAAAATACTCCATTCCTTGCCGCAGCACATCTGTCACAGCATCCGCGCAGGCCGAGAAGTCTTCAGAAGAAAAGCAGACAGGCCGCCAAGGATAAGACGCAAAGAAGGAACGCATCTCGTCCCAGTCTGCTGACTTGTATCGCCACACGCGCCGAGAGCCCCTGGGACTGGGATCGGGCGGCGAGTAGACGGATACAGATTTCACCAGACAGTGATCGGAGCTGCCAAGGGGCGAGGAAATCGCCACCGAGTAACGGTCTGGATCCGTTGTCAGCAGAAGATCCAAGCAATTGGCTGTATGGCTCTCAACGTCAGGAACCCGCGTCGCTCTTTGAACCAGCTGGGTGAGATTTAATGCTACAGCGAGTTTACGCATCTCTCTCCCAGCGAGGTCAGTGCACTGGTATGGGTATAGCCACTCCTGATGGTGGGCATTGAAATCCCCCAGAAGCATTAGCTGAGCGGAAGGGTATTTATGTTGAGCAGCATCCGCCGCCTCACTTAGGTACTCTGTAAGACCGATCGTCTTCTGGTCTCCGCTGTGCGCTCGGTAGACACAGGCATAGAGAAGCTTTTCTATGCCTGTGTCCACCAGTGTCCATAGTACGGAGTAGCGGGGGTCTTCTAGATACCGGAGACGCCGAAAGCAGATGTCGTCACGGACGTACGCACACATACCTGACCGAGCTTTAAAATTATGCTCCAGGGTGTAGCCGGGATAGGTTAAGTACGCCAAATCAGACGGTCACTTTAACTGCGTCTCCGTGAGGAACAAGATACATGGTTTATAAGTCTCCAGGTGGAAATGGACTGCAGCGAGATTAGAATGTAAACCTCTGATGTTGGTGAGGTCTACTTTCATCGGAGGGAGTGCTGCCGCTGTACAATGTTATTCCTGTACCTTGTCCTTTTCATTTAATAGAGTGAGTGAAGTAGGTGTGAAGACGGCAGTGAATCGAGGCGCTATACTTTTTCCGGCGTAGGGATGTGACGACCCCATCGCCCACTGGTGGGATAATTTTTGTTCAAAAATTATCTAGCACCGGTGCAGTCAGTCAACCAAATTAGTGGTAGTGCCATACTGCATTTGCAACTGAATAGGCCGGCACGCCCGGGGAGATACCACTCTCTCACTTGAAACCGACGTAAAGTAGCAGCTCCGCTGCTGCGTTTCGTCTGGTTTGTGAGAGTCCCGGAGGCCTAACCCCCCCCCCCGCACACTATGACTGCGCTATTTAAAAAAAAACTACCCCAGGGGGGTACCACTTGCACCAGCAGTGGAGAATCCCTCCCTGAGCGTCCGTGCTTTGGATTCCAGCCAGATCATGGATGCTCAGGCTGCCCTGCGTATTCTGGGGGGGGCAAAATTGCGCTCATAGACAATTCTGTCCTGGGCAAACAGAGCAAGAAGACCATGGCACCCCCTACCACGCTTACTGTGGATTTCTGCAATATCAGGGGCCTTCATTCTAACCTGAACGCCGTCCACTACCATCTCGAGACGGCGAAGCCAGCTTTGCTCTTCTTGACCGAGACACAAATATCTTCTCCGGCTGATACTTCCTACCTCTCCTACCCGGGGTACAACCTGGAACATTCCTTTGTACCGCGGGCTGGTGTGTGCGCATACGTCAGAGAAGATATTTGTTACCGGCGCCTCGGCAGACTTCAAGGTCAGGACCTATCCATCCTCTGGTTACGCGTAGCTTGCGACGACCATCCACGCAGCTACGCGTGCCTATACAGGTCCCATAGCGGGAATACTGAAATTGACCGGCTCATTGAGCGCTTACAAACGGCTGTGGATTCCGTGTTAGAGCAGACCCCCTCCGCAGAGATCGTGATCTTGGGCGATTTTAATGCCCACCACGCCGAATGGCTTTGTTCTCGCACCACCGATCATGCGGGGAGGTCTGTTCACGATTTTGCCTTGGCGTATGGTCTAACACAATTGGTAACCTCGCCTACGCGTGTCCCCGATGTGGATGGTCATACGCCTTCACTGTTGGATCTCCTGCTGACCTCTGACCCGGATCGTTATCAGGTATCGGTGGACGCTCCACTTGGCGTGTCGGACCACTGCCTGATCCGAAGCAAAGTGCCGGTCACGCGCCCATCACGGTCTCCCTTTGCAGGCTGTCGTCGCGTTTGGCACTATAGGTCAGCAGATTGGGACGGGATGCGGTCTTTCTTTGCATCCTACCCATGGGGGCGGTTGTGCTTCTCGCTGGATGATCCGAATGCTGTCGCTGACTCTGTCGCTGATGTGGTGCTGCAGGGCATGGAACTTTTCATTCCGTTTTCTGCGGTGCCCATCGGTGGCAAGTCTCAGTTTGGTTTGGTCGCCACTGCAAAGCGGCTTTACGCCGAAAGCAGGTTTACTACCGAGCTTGGGCTGCTGCGTCGGCATCTCGTGATGTAAAAACTAGCGCATTACGAAAGGAGTACAACTCATCCTCGAGATTCTTCAAAAGAGCTATCGCCAAGGCAAAAGCGGAACACATTGGCAGAATTGGTGAGAAATTAGTTCGCCTTCCTTCTGGCACTCGCGCGTTCTGGTCTCTCGCCAAGGCTGTCTTAGGGAATTTCTCCCAGCCTTCATTTCCATCCTTGCACAGAGACGATAACTCTCTGGCCCATACCGCAAAGGAGAAAGCCGATCTTCTGGGCTCGTTCTTTGCGGCCAACTCGACTCTGGATGACCGAGGGAACACACCGCCTACCATCCCGCAGTGTGATAGTTCCATGCCTGAACCGCAGTTTCGGCAGTCAGCTGTGCGTAAAGCACTTCTTTCTTTGGACATCCACAAGTCGAGTGGGCCTGATGGCATCCCTCCTGTTGTGCTTAAAGTATGTGCTCCAGAGTTGGCGCCAGTATTGACGCACCTATTCCGGCTCTCCTATTCACTCGGCGTGGTACCGAATTCATGGAAAACAGCTTTAGTGCATCCCATTCCTAAAAAAGGAGATCGCTCTAATCCGTCAAACTATCGGCCAATAGCCATAACCTCCTTGTTCTCCAAAGTCATGGAAACACTTATAAACTGTCAGCTCCTGAAGTATTTAGAAGAGCACCAGCTGATTAGTGACCGTCAGTACGGTTTCCGTCGTGGCCGCTCAGCTGGTGATCTTCTAATATACTTGACACATCGTTGGGCGGAGACAGTTGAGTCCAAGGGGGAGGCATTGGCAGTTAGTTTAGACATAGCGAAGGCCTTCGATCGGGTATGGCATAAAGCGCTTCTCTCAAAGCTGCCTTTCTATGGGCTTCCCGAGAAACTATGCAAGTGGATCACCAGTTTTTTGGCTGATCGGAGCATTAAAGTCGTAGTCAACGGTGCATGCTCCGATCTTAAACCTGTCAATGCTGGTGTTCCCCAAGGCTGCGTGCTATCACCGACTCTGTTTCTTCTGCATATCAATGATATGTTGCGAATTAGTAACATACATTGCTATGCGGACGACAGTACTGTTGATGCTACATACTCCGGCCGTAGCGGTATTTCTCGGGAACACGTCGAAGAGGGCCGGATCAAGCTCGTGTCTGAACTCGAGAATCAACTAACTGATGTCTCAGAATGGGGTCGTCAAAACCTTATTACATTTAACCCCAAAAAGACGCAGCTCTGTGCGTTCACCGCAAAAAAAACACCCTTTGTCGTGTCACCTCGGTTCGAAAATACTCTCCTGACAGCCTCAGCCAGTATTGGAATTCTGGGAGTCGACATATCGAACAACGTTCAGTTCCGCGGTCATTTGGAAGGGAAGGCTAAACTAGCCTCCAAAAAGCTTGGTGTACTCAGTAGAGCAAAGCAGTACTTCATGCCAGCCCATCGCCTCCAACTTTACAAGGCCCAAATTCGACCTCACATGGAGTACTGTTCTCACCTCTGGCCCGGAGCTCCTCAGTACCAGCTTCTTCCTCTTGATCGCATTCAACGTAGAGCGGTTCGAATCGTCGACGACCAGACTATTTCTAATCGGCTTGACTCTTTGGCGTTACGCAGAGATATAGGCTCGCTCTGCACCTTTTACCATATTTATCATGGGGAGTGTTCCGACGAGTTGTTCGGACTAATGCCTGCCGCTAAATTCCACCATCGGACATCGCGTCAAAATTTAAAGTTCCATCCTCACCACCTCGATGTCTGGAAATCCACAACCGTGCGCTTTTGTCGACACCTTTTGCCTCGCATTACTCCTTTGTGGAATCTATTACCCTCGGGGGTGTTTCCGAATGGATACGACTTAGAGACCTTCAAGAAACGAACTTATTCATTCTTAAAAGGCCGGCAACGCAGCTGCAATACCCCCGGTATTGCGGATGTCCATGGGCGGCGGTGATCACTTACCATAAGGTGCGCCATCTGCTCGTTTGCCCCCTCTACTATAAAAAAAAATACTTCCGGACCTGAGACACACACCTCGAAGTTACACTATTGGGGACTAGTCTGGAGACTGCGGGGACGCTTGAGCCCCCCTAAGAATGTCTATAGGGCCCTCTCATCCGGTCGCCAACCGGCACTATGGCGCATTTTGGGATTTTTCGCTAGTTGGCGGGGCAACCTTTCACATGTGGCTAGCACGTTACTTGGGCCCCCTACTGACTAGCGGTCGGCCAGCTGTGCACCGTTTTTTTGAGTTAATCTTCCTTTTTAGTTTCATTTCAATTGTGCATTATACCTATTATGATAATCGATACGCCATCAAGGGCCTCGAATAATTTTCAAAGTAACATTAAAAGTTAAATCTATTCAATTGAGATAAACTTTATTTGATAGAAAACGTCACATTTATTTAATGTTAGTAGAACTGTTTTTTGTACTGGTATGTTGGCATGATTGATTCGTACACTAGTGCAAGCGAAACTAGATCTTAAGGTGACGAACCTATTTTTACCGTGACTGTTCAAGGGAACTAAGATATGTTGTTATAACAGTTGAAACAATAAATAAGTAAATCAGTGTGAGATGTGTGTGTGGAGTGTTTTTTACTAAAAAAGTCGTGTGTGAGTAAACACGTGGTTGAAATGAAACTTCTGGTTCATTTGTAAGACTTAAAGAATATTTTAATAAAGACAGAAAAAAACCTTATAAATAAATTTATAGTTTTCTCCATTTCGTTTCATAAAATATAATCTATATCTATAATCAAAAAATTTATACCGTCTCAAAAGATGTTTCACTTCAATCACTATTAATATATAAATAACTTATTTTGAAATCAAGAATGTAACAAAGCAACAAAAGAGATGTTTAGATAGTTATTTTTGTAAGATAGTGTAATATTGATTCGCACCATTTTGCATTCCCACGCTTTTGTCTTCGACGCGACTGACATAGCAACAGAGCTCATCCTGCCTTTCTGCGTTCTCAATAAGTTCCGCTTCAACACTAAAACCCCACATTTGTTCTAGGGTCGTTCTTTGTAGTTCAACTTGGTACAGTATTTTTGCACATACTTCTACGACTTCATGAGTGTGTAGCTATATGTAAAAAATAAATATATGATGTTAATTTATTAATTTTTATATATTTCAAAATTATTACAAGACTTGAATAAAACTAGATTAAAAAGACCGACTGGGGCCGATTCCCGGGTCGGGCAATTTAAAATTATATTTTTTTCAGTTTTCTGATAAAAACGATGTCGCCCAGAATTGGATAAGTGCCCAGTTGGCCATAGGATTGCCACCTATCACACTGTGGGTCTAAGTATCTTCGGCTAATCGTAGGTGCACTAGTACCTCTTCCAAACTTTTCGGGGATATGGGCGTGAAGATACTTTTTCTTAGATTAAATCTAGCGAGATATAATTAACAAAATCTTGGAATGGCTAAAACTCACTTTTAATCGACGTAGTTAGCGACTAGTTTTGGACCTATCAGCAGAGTATAATATCATATGCTTAATATTTTTACTTCAGTTTTACTTACATAATAGAAATAATAATGCGGTGAATAATGCACTGATCGTCTTTCCGTAAATGTGCCCTCATACTCCCTATTCTTAATATACATGCAAGTTATTCAGAAAATAAAAAATCACTGGATTATATTTATAAGAGGCGTTACGGTTGAATGGGATACCTAATGTCTAGAAAAGTTACCGTAGACCATAGAATGACAGTGCATGGAATTAGATGGCATTGCTATATTTGATATTCCAAAAAGTGTCAATGAGGAAAAAAATATACTCAACATGGTTTTTGAGGTAAAAGTCTTGTAAAATTCTCTTATGCAAAGTCAAACATCTTTAGACGCTGAGGTCCATCACGATTAAACAAAATTGATATGCCCATCGCCAAATTTATTAACTTTAATGAGTGTAGGTAATTTGTTACATGTGATAATTGGAACCGATATTTTTATTTGCTTTCTGACGTAAAACGGCACATGTACTTATGGTTTTCCTAAATAGAAATTCGTAATTTGATCTAAGGTTTTATGATTTATAATAGCCTAACAAGCTCCCTAGATACTAAACTAGTTAGAAGTGTCGATTCAGGTGTCAAGACTTAAGATGAGAGCAAAGTCTCAATGAGAAAACTGGCTTCAAAGAGTTACCGTCTAAAAAAGGAATAAACACGTAAAATGTACGATTGAGGAGGACATAGTCAATTTTGTGTGGATTGAATCTCGCATAATTAAAAATGTTGCATGCAGCTATCGTGTCAAGTAACTATCAGTCACACATATATTGAGAGGTTGTAATTGAAAAAAAATTAAAAAAGAACCATGCAAAAATAAAAGGTCAGATTTTTCAAATTAGTAAACAAATGTATATATTAGTAAACATTATCTTATAAACTCTGTAATTAGTGAAACATCAGATTT
The DNA here is from genome assembly GCA_036924255.1 of Apodemia mormo. Classification (NCBI taxonomy): domain Eukaryota; kingdom Metazoa; phylum Arthropoda; class Insecta; order Lepidoptera; family Riodinidae; genus Apodemia; species Apodemia mormo. The sequence goes on along the minus strand of JAUPFN010000007.1, from coordinate 22,950,932 downwards.
GAAAATAATAAGAGTAACAGTACACAATATGGAACTAGGTGGTAGAGATTTATAACGTCTCACCTGATTTTGATATCATCGCCTTATCTTTTATTGCCAGTTTTTATTTCAGTGGATAAGCATATTTTCAGTACTTAACACGATCATGATCAGGCTTAGAGAATAAAATAAACCTATGCTTGTGGCATTACGTCCCTGCTACACGGATGGTAACTCAACGAGTTAACATCTTTGGTGTCTATAGAACATGTCTGCCTCTTTCCCTCAGGGAAGCTATATCTTAGATTATATAAAAATGAATTCCTAAAGGTGTAGCTTGATTATGTAAAAATTGTAAACTCGAGAATGGTTGAGCCGTTCGGATTTTAAATATTCTTTAAAGTCCGAGGAAGATTTTTATAGAGAGAAAAAACGTAAAAATTGGAAGAAAAAAAATAAAAAAAACACCTTTATTTTTATATAGAAACAGTTCCTAATTATCAATACTAAATTAGACTATCTCAAATCTATTCTAATAGCGGTACGGTTTATGATTATCATACACTAATTTAATGTTACGATAATATTATACTTATTTCTTCGGGTCAGCTGAAAAGAATCCCTTTTATTGGAGATGAGCTCGCCATTGTATCTACTTTCTGTTTATATAAGCTTTTATTTATTTAATGTTTATTTAGTACAATAAAATGTTAAATAAATAATAAAATAATATTTGCCGGTTTAGCTAGTTGCTATAGAAACGGTATATAAAGTAAATAATAATTTCAAAACAAAATCTGATGTAAATTTACAAACAACAGGTCTAATTATATCAGCATAACGTTCTTACAAATAACGTTGACGAGCTTGTACATTTTTTCTATCAAAGAGAAAGCTCTTTCTTTCAGACACTTTTAATTGTTAAACATGTAATTACAAAGAAACTTTTTAATGTTTGTTTTGTTTTAAAAATAAATTTGAAAATCATCATAACAATTCGTATAATGTTACTCGTATAATATATTATGTAATAAAATATAGTTTAGTATATAGAAAGAAAATGCCCCTGTGGTCTAATAGTCCGGTGTCGATGTTGACCATATGAGATCCTGGGTTCGATTTCCGGGTCGGGCAATTTAAAAAATGTGTTTTTCAGTTTTCTGATAAAAACAACATTGCCCGGGACTGGATAGGTACCCGATTGGCGATAGAGTTGCCACCTATTGTGTACACTGGGTACACTGGTTGTACCGCTGCTTACTTCTTCGGGGATACGGGTTTGAAAATATAAAATGAATAAGAAGTATTAAAACGAATGTCTATATTAATTAATAATTAAATTTGTTCTATGAATGGTTAAAATCCATTATCTACCTGCATCGGTCGAGAGTATTACTAGTTTTTTTTTGTTTAAAACAATTTTTTGAGGCGTGCACTTTGGATTTTCCAAACTATTTTAACAACTATAACAATGAACATTTTTTCTCTGTATTCTAAGAGATAATATTTAGACGTGTGTATTAAATGTAATATAAAAAATATACGTACATATGTTTCAATGAGGTCACTTCTGTGCGGCACAAAGTAATTATGGTCTTCCATATCGCGTCGTTTCTTCACCCTTACGAAGTGTTCTAGAGGGTTAAGTGAGCGACGGGCGCAGGCAGCCGCAAGGAACTCTTCAACGGTCATGCCTTCCCGCACACCCACCGTGGCCGTGGTGCCTTCTGGCAGCGAAACCCTCACTGCAGCTTCGCCTTCCTCACGGGACATCTTTATGCCAATCACACAAGTAAGGAATATAGTATTGACTTATCCTTAGTATTCTTATTTGATTAAAAGCCAAACAAATTCGCACTTATATTAGTCATAGTTTTAACTATTGTATCCATATTTTATTGTAATAAAAAATATGATTCGTTTATACTAGAAATTTGCCTTCACGATTCGTTTATACTAATTCTAAGACATGACAACATTTGTTTAAAAAATATCAGGAAAAAGTCCAAGTCCAACGTGTCCAAAGGACTAGATAATTATATAATTTATGAGGAACATTGTACATTTATAGAGTGCCGGAAATGGTATCCACTTAGATCGTACACAAAAAAACTAACCCAAGAAAGTCTATAGTTCAGACACAGGATATTTTTTTCGATTCTAATATATTTACGCAACTGTTTATTCTATTTATTAATTTTAATCATTGTTGTAATTGATTCACCAATAATTTAGTACTACGCTAACACGTCAATTAAAAGATAGATTGCAATTCATCGTTTCTTTTTGATATTTATTTACAATTTAGTATTACCAGATAATGGTATAGTAAACGATAACGTGTCGTGAGCGATGTCACTTCGTAAACTTATATTGTTAAGGGTATTTCAACTTTATGTGGAATATCAAAAAATATTTGATTCGTTTTCTTATTTTTAATAAAAGCAATTATTTTAATATTACGAATAAGTGAAAGTCATAAAATTAAATCTACAGTGCCAACTGCACTACGCATATTTAATATTATAATCATTTTATTTTTTCAACTCATTATAGTAATTTAAGCCCCAACTATACTCATATATACCAAATAAATAAGTCAAATAATAAACAAATGATATCTGATGTCAATTTAATTTTTTTATCTTAGTAAATCGAAAATTTGTCACCAAATACATATGAAACAATCAAAAAGTATTAATAAATTTATAATAAGTTCAGATCATATATATCAGAAGATATTACAATATTTAACTATAACAACCCATATTATCATACAGATACGCTGGAAAAAACATTTTTTTTTCTTTTAATTAGATAGAAGATTATAATAGTAAACAGAGATATTTACTCAAATTTTATGCAAACCTAAATATGAATTAATAAAATGTACTAAAAGAGCTTTGTACACAATACTTTCAGTAGATCAATATAATATGTTGGCAAGCTGCCACCACCATATACAACGCAAGCATTTTTTGATTATCTGCATATTTTGATCTATTTACATTTTATATGGAACATAATAAACAAAGAAACATATTTTTATACATTATAATCGAAATAAAAGCAGGGTTTCCTAGATAACAGCTGAAAATAAAAGCAGGGTTTCCTAGATAACAGATGATTTTCAGATTTTAACATGAATGTTTGCTAAAATTGTTGCTTATTATCTACTACTAGCTGACCTGGGTAACGTTGTTTTGACATACAAATTACTTGTATTGAATATTTTGGTGTGGTACTTAAGAGAGGTGGGGGAGGGGTTAGTTGAGATAAAAACTATCCTATCGTTTAAGTTGGACCAAACAGTAGATATCTACAAAATTTCATTGAAATCGGTTCAGTAGTTTAGGAATCCATAGAGGACAAACAACGTGGCACGTAATTTATATATCTTAAAGATTATTGTTCTATTGTGATTGATCTTGTTCTAAATGATCTCATTTTTATCTTTACAACTAAATCAGTTCTAATGGTAAGTTTATAATTTTCAGACATATTTTGAAAAAAAAAGAAATAAAATGTTTTATAATTAAAGAACAATAATAAACGGGAATATGAAATATTCCCGTTTATTATTATTCTTTAATTATTTATATATTTACTTCAAAAATTCTGTATTATATTGCATATTTTTTTTAATATTATTACCCCAATATTTATATAATAATATCAGAATATGTAGGTAGGTATATTTTCTCTCATAAATTCTGGTTATAGTGTTTAAAATATTGTGAATTTTTATCAAATTAATGAGATTTATTTTTTTCTAAACTATCCTGACTGTTAACATATGAGTTTATGTTAACATTCAAACCCAGATCTGTTTTAAGACGGCCGTTATAATCATTAAAAGAATCGTGTTTTAGTAAATAGGGAAATAGTTTTTAAGGAAAGATATGGTCAATTGCAGTTTGAGGTTCTCATTTTAAATGTTAAAATATAATATATAGGGTTACTTTTAAATGTTCGGCCAAATTTTAAAATTAAGAACTAAATTGAAAGTGCGTTTTAATTATTATTGTAAAATTATTGCAAGATAAAATTTATACTTTCCATTGTCGGCACTTGGTGAAACTGCATCATACTGATTTTTTCAAACACTTGTACTATTTCACAACTAACATTTAATTATTGTTAATTCTTCGGTTGGCTTCACATTTCACAATAATTAAATGTTAGTTGTAAAATATTTGTGAAAAAGTACAAGTGTTTGAAAAAAATCAGTTATTGCAAGATAATATAAAAATATTCGTTTAAAAGTATCCCACTAAATTCGAGAATTGGATTCACATAGTCGTGTGAATCGACTGCCAGGCGGTGTGTAGCGGTGCGGCACTACATATACGTAATTTAAATTATATCCATGCGTTGTGTTTTCTGTCGAATAAAAATAAAGTTTTTTAATTTTTTTTTTTTTTTTATTACGTAAATCGAATCTCGATTCTGAACATCCTCTAAAAAATTGGCCGGACCTTTAAAAGTAACCCTGTATACAAGCGGAATGAACAAAAAAACTAGTTCACAGATTTTTAATGCGCCAGCTTTGGGACTTTTAGTAGATTTGGTTTCTTTTTTGGATTTGGTAAATATGTAAGGAGTATGTAAAATTTCAAATCTATTTATTTCATATCAAAATACATAAAGATAAGGATTATAAAATATTTGACGGATACCACATAAAGTTATCTGAACATCAATTATATTATTTTGTATTTAGTAAAGGCGAGCTATTTTATTAACTTCATGCCTTTATATATATTGCCTATAATATAGGCAAGAAAAGTGGAACGTCCAATGACAAGATGTTTGATACGGACGTTGTAATAAACTAATAGATGCCTTTCGTGACGACGTATATTAAGAGTCTGTATAATAAAAGGAACGCGCAACAGTGTAATTTAGAACATTAAGTTCGAAGAGAAAATTACCACAAAATGTCTAAGAGTTTCAAATGAAAATTCATACTGTTGTAGGAGAATATCTAGGTGCAGTGACGTTTTGCTGTATAAATACATGACTCATTTTACATATATACATACATTATATGACCACTTTGTTGGAGAATGGTGAGCGAGGCGCACTAGCCACAGAAAAACAGTTGGTACCATGGAAATATTGAAGTGAGTCAGGAGAGTGAAGGAAGAGGAAAAAGGAGCAGCAGGGGTAAGAGAGTAAGGCAGGAAGAAGAAGGGGGAGGATGGAGAGGGGACATAGAAAGTTGGAAGGGGGGGGGGGGGGAATAATAAACTTCGTTCTAATCGAGTGTTCCACTCACATACTTTTTTTATTTTCTACTGCTCCATTTAAAGTGGCCTATTCAATTTGATATAAGAGGTATCTCCCCTCTATGTGAATCTGCCATCGAGCAAATCCCAAAATCTTGGCTCCTCTACTATTACATCAGGATCAATCTGTTTGTTTGTATCTAATAATATTTAAAAAAAGGATTTTAAATTTATATAAAGAAAATTGGAAACCTGCTGAAAAATAGAAAAATAAACTACATAATCTGTAAAATATGTAAGTCAAACCAGATGTTAGGTGGTTTTATTAGTGTGACTACCTGTGACAAAGCTTGTCCTTGTCACCAGTGGCCACAAGTGGTCCAAAAGCTATTAAAATTATGCGAGGTAATTTATGGATAATTCCAACTATTACGTCATTACTCATTAGGTATGTTTACCCAATAGTAGTTAATATAATATACTATACAATAAAATGCGCAATCGAAATTACATGAATCACATATAATTATGTAATCACGTTTGCTCGGTTTCCATCCAAGTGTTCATTAGCAAATCTTGTTTTCAAATTAAAATTATCTGTATACAATATTTCATAATTATTAGTGACATTTATATAATATACTAACCTGCATAGACCGCCGACTCGACCCCGAATTTGATCTCGAAAGATTAGGTGCTCGACGCTTAGTAGCGCCTCGACCCGCGAGTAAATTGTTTAGCAAAGATGGCGAGCGGGCACATATAAATGCGTGGAATGATGACACCGTAAACACGCCCAATTTATTCAAAGTACTCTTAGTACCTCGGGAGACATGTGTCAGCAACGACTGAAACGGGGCTTTGAATTAATTCATTATACTAAGCGCTGATGTGCCGCCGACCCTTTATAAAACCATTTTCACTCGTACGAGCACAAATGAAGATGCTATTTTGTGAGTCAATAGACACGAGCCGTGCTCAGTAACAGATAAAATTGTAATGGTATTATTATTTTGACATTGTTAAAATTGTACGTACTGTAATATTTTTTTAAGTAAGTGAGCAAGTAATGACATTTTATTAATATTACTTTATTTTTGTGCAAACAACAATCTTATAAAAGTATTTTTTTAATATTTTTATGAAATGGATATTGGCGGCTTATTTCAAAAACCTTTTGACTTTTACACCTTCTTGCACGTGACTGTTTTACCAAGCTGTCTTATTTCTAATAATGTTGAGTTATCGCCCGCTGTCCCTTTTTATTGTATTTCATTTTACTAAGATTTTCTTTTAGAAGCTGAGTTTGGGGGTTGTAAAAACAACTTATTTTAACTTTGTTAAGTATCGTCAATGTATTATAAAAATTTAGCATCTGTTAAAAATACAATGCCTTTCTGCTAAAACTTGCATGTGTTTTATAATCAGACAGTATACGATTTAAAGGAACAAAGAGAAGAGAGAGATGTTAAAGTTCATAGCCGTTAATAAACATTTGTAACATTACATGTCATCACTAAAAAGCTGGCATCCAAATCCTCAACGAAAAGCACGCTAGGAAGGTCTCATTAATTTTTTTTATTGATTTTGCAAAAAATACAATTAGTGAGAACTTGGCTATCACTAAAATAATCGTGAAATTGTTAAAGGTGAAACTTTATACTGCATCGGGTACTACTAGTAAGGTGGCAAATAATGTTTGTGGGTACCAAATCCAGTAATTCATCCAAGCGTTTCCCGTTATACAGTTGATACTACATAAAGAGTTTATATCTCAAAAAAAGTGCCCATTAGAACTGATACTGCTTGTGTTTCAACAGCATGAACAGTTTTATGTTGAATTAATGAAACTAGTGGGTTTGTTAAACAGCTCTTAAAGAGTAGCACTTTATATGATTGGATACGGCTCCATGACAGTGCGTACAAACTAAAAATTTAAATGGTCAGGTTACGAAGTTGCCAATTTTCAGACTATAGAATCTAGTATGATTGATAAGAGATTTTGTCAGCGGCCACTTGGACATATTAAAAATTTCACTAGTGCCTGTGTTACTATCAGTACCTCTGTAGTAAGGGGTAAATATATAAGTCTCTATGGAAAGCGAGATAGTTACTACCAGAACAGCTTAGGTTCAAGTTCCCGATGAACTATTGCTTGTGGTAACTTAAATTTTCCAGTGAATATTTATTTGGAAAGCAGTAAAACACCGGACCGAGACCGGGAACTAAAAACTTCTGCCGAAACTTAGTTATATACAATTTCTAAAATCTGTTAAAGCATTAACTAGGAATATTCACAACGCGCGTGTCACTATGTGAATATTTTTATTTCAATTATGAAAGCAGTTTGTGAGGAATGATTTGGGTCGGCGTCACATATTATATTCGACGTAAACCTCGCACACCGGGTCACATGATGTGTCAATTTGTGCAGTGAAGCTAACGAATACACATCCATTTTCTGTCAACTTATAAAATTAGTTATACTAGTTGTCTGGTAAGATATTATACATGACAGGATAGTTAATTGTTATATGTGAATAATTAAAATACTTTAAAATGAGTATATTGCTAAACTTCATAGAACATCTTAACGAAATTGGTGTAGTATAAGTAAGAATTCAAAAAGTATAAGTGAGCATAAGTAAGTAAAGTCACCGCACGTTATACTAACAAGTCTAGTCGTGAGTTTGGTAAATAGCTGTTTGTAAATAATTAACTTCGACGCGCCGCCGTGCGCGAGTGTCTGTACTTAATATTTTTAATGGATATTTAGATCAAAATTTAAGTACATGTTTTTTTTGCAAATTCGGTATCAGAATCGAGTACTGAACACTCTTCTTTACTATCTACAATATTTTACCAGTCAACAAGTGTATGTTATAACATTATGTCAGACACCAAGATAAATTTTGCTTTTGTCTATAATGTTAATTATAAAGAAAAAATATGTCTAATACTTCAAATTCAAATAGCATTTATTCGACATAGCTAAGATCGGTTACACTTATCGACGTCAAAACATAGTTAATTTATAACTACACAATTAGTACACATATATACACAGAACTGCACGAGTACACTTAGGTGCTAAACTAAAATCTTTCAACCATTTTTCTGTGGTTTTTATAATAGCCCCAAATTCGTAAAATTAATACTCATCGTTTACAGTTTGCACGAGGAAAATGTAGCTTACAAATAAAAAATATCATGGCCGCAGGCAATAGTTATCAGTTCTTAATAAGTCGACCCCGTATATTTGTTTCATTTAATCTGATTCAGTAAAAATTAAAATATTTTATTTAGAATTACACAATTGTACAACCTTTTTGATAGGGAAAATTTAAAGAAAATATTGGACTAACGAGTAATTATTCCCAATTCGAAAAAACATAAAACCCTCATTCTAGCGCAGTCGGGTAAAAATTATATATAATATTCGTCTTAATTGTGCTCAACTTAAATCAATCAGGCTACAGAACGTACCAAAAAATATACAAACAAATATACAGACATATGCATACATTAAAAAACATAACATTTCTTTTAGCACAGAAGGGTAAAAAGATATCTAAGATTTTAACGAATTAAAAAAGAAAACATTAAAATATCACCTTAGGATTTGGTAATTCCCCACTTTGCAAACTGGCCATGTAACATCGTAAACGAAACTGCTCACAATGTAGCCTTTCCAGGTTTTCTTCCCATTGTAACATTTGCACAGCGAGCTGAGCTCTTGTTTCGGGATCCGATACCACTGACTGCTGTAGATCTGCCATATGCTTAAGTTTGTGGTCCTGTTTAAATTATTGAAATTTCAAATTTATATATTTAAAAAATAAATCTAAGATAAGGATCAAGGATTGACAGCAGTCAAAAGGATTATAATATTTAATACAAATTATTTTTATATAACATATAAAAATAATTTGTTCTTTATTATAGAATTAGAATTATTTATTATAGGTGATCTCTCTATCTAGCAGAATCGTGACGTAAAGCTCGCTTGGGACCACCAGAGTCCCGCAGTGCCGGAGCCGTGACAGAAACAAAAATGATTTATTGATAGTCTGATCAATAGATATAGTATTAAGTATTATCGTCATATGTCTATGGCGAAAAAATTATTTATTTATTATTTATTTATTTAATACTTTATTGTACACAGAACAATTACAGTAAAAATATATAAACATAAGTACAATGGGCGAGCTTATCTCTACTTAAAGAGATTTCTTCCAGCCAACCCGATAAAGGAGATAAAAAAGAAATCAAATAGACTTGGTGTACAAAAAAAAAATGTTCAATCAATTTTATTCGGTTGTGAATATAGTGTATGCCAAAATATAATTCTAACTGTAAATTTTCTGAGATATGATTTCGTCTTTTTAATGACTATCGATGTGAAAAGAGATATGCCAAAAGACGATTCTGGCTGTGAACTTTTTGCGCTGTGATATTGCTACTTTTTAAATATTACGGATGTTAAATAATATTTTATGCCTAGATGATTTCGACTTAAAATAATACTGGATTTGAATATGAGTGTTAGCCTAACGATTTTCTGCTAAATGTAGTTAATATGAAGTGTATAATGACATAAAAAGTTCTGCAATAAAGGGTGGACCTGATCCATCAAAATATTTTATCAGACGCAGTATGTCAATAACTTATATATATACACACACACATTACTACGTAGATGTGTGTGTGTATATATATAAGTGCCTAATATGCATCTACAGTGCACCTGTCCACAACCCTAATGTGCGTAATGTATATCTACAGTGTCTAAAGAAAACCCTGTCGGATAATTAAAGGTGTTATTTGGTACCGTAATACAGTTACATATTATGTGTAATTATATTACACTGTGTAACACATGTTACCGAAGGACAAGCGGCGCGTGTGAGGCGAGTTTAAAGTTCCTTTGTAAAAAGCCGAAACACAAATAGCGCGCCTTCGCGTGGTGTTTGTGCGAAAGCCGCCAAAGCGAAACAATGAAACAAACAGCGACAAGGTGTTATCATTTTTAAAATATTTGCTTGACTTTAGAGAAATATAAGTAAAAATACGAATATTAAAAAACTATATCTTTTTTAATTTTTTAACAGTCAGTTTTCTTTACACACTGTATATTAACTAGTGATCCTCTGTGGTCGAAATTCGACCACAGTCTAAATAATAAAATTTCTTCTAAATTTGACAACTGACTTTAACCGTAAAGAAAATAGCGTAACATACGTGTGTATATATTTTATCATGTATATCACATGAATCTAGTGTGTGTAAATATATTTTTATAAATTTAATGTATTTCTTATGCATAGTACTTAAAAAAATATTGGTTTTCTGCACTCCTCCACAATGTAAACTTTAATTGTGCTAAATTTCATACTCTACCGTTCGCGCAATTGTCTTAAAAAGGGATCCAAACTTTTTCCTTCGTTCTTCCTTAAATACAAATGAAACCAATCCTATACTAACTAAAACTAACTTGCGGTCATTAATTTTATGATAGTGGTAGTAATAATATGCACGTTATCTTGTATGTCCAATGCTTAGCGTATTCGGCATGGATGGACATCCAATAATTACGTCAATAATGGCGATTTTCCGAACCCAACTCCCCCGTAGTGAGATGTCGTAATATTTTGCTCGAACTCCTCCCCTCATTACAACATTTTTACAAATCTCACGTGAGATTTGTAAAAATGCATATTTTAACGTAAATAAGTTGTTCTGTACTTCATTACATTAGGTTTATTCAGAAAAACAATTCACTAATTTTATTTTATTTAAGCTTGGTTAAGTAGTTGTATTTAAGTTTTCTAATAGCGAAGCATAGAATGTTGCTACTAAATATATATTAAGAGTAAAAATAGTAGTTTGTTCATCAAGGCGAGAAAATGACCGATACCTTACGAGAGTGTAGTTTGAGGCCCGAAGCGCAGCTGAGGGCCTCAATACACTCAAGTTAGGTATCGCATTTTCTCCCGAGTGATACATACTGCTTTATACTACACCAATGAGGAAAATAAAAACATTTTAGTTAAAATTTATATTAAAATTATTACAATTATTGAAACTCCATAAATTCTTCATATGTTTTTGTTGTACTTATGCTTGGACTTTTCTGGCAAAAGGTTTAAAATGACCGTTTGAACAGCTTCTTTTAATTCAGGCGGCGTAAATAAATCTTCATTCTCGCTACTAGACATAGACATCAGAACACAATGTAAGAAGAAGGTACAATAAAAAAAATATTCGCGCGTACAATCTTTTTTTTTTAATATTGAGGAGGCAAATGAAATAAAGCACATACTGCCAAGTTTCCTTAGTAAATGCTAGTGGCCACTAACATTTGATGTGCTTCGAGATACAAACTTATGAATTTAAAAAAGTTAAAGGAGGGGAGAAAATTACTTTCTCCCCAAGGGGAGAAAGTAAATCCCATACATTTTTGCCGCCCGCATATTGATTCGCTTGGAATTAGGTACTTTCTTCTCGTTTTTCAAGTAAGAACTAATGTGCTTTCCGAATAGGTGTAGTATAAAAATATTTATTCATTTTTAATAAAAGAAAGACTTTTTTCCAAAGAAATGAAATAATCGTTTAATAAGTCTTTTATTAGTCCATAATTAAACTACGACAATTATATTTAATTAAATTAAATGTGCGTTATAATGAGAAAACTGGGTTAAATTAAGTAAAAAAAGTTTATTTACTAAAATATGACCATTAAGTCATATTTTAGTAGGTAAACTTTTTTTACTAAATTTAACCCAGTTTTCTTATTATATGACACATTTTCTTGCGGAAAAAAAAGTGATATTTGCCAAGACTAACCCGGGGTGTGAGATTGTGTGTGATTTGATTCGACACCTTCCCCCCTCCCTAAGAGCCGTAAGTAATCCGAATCCGGCAAACAAAACATGTTTTTCTATGTTAGAAAAATTTCAATAACATACCAGAGTCTGTTAGGGTTTAATTAATTTGTACCCCGGAGAACTCATAATAAAGCTATCATTCCCGTATATCAGAAGTAACAATCGATGGTTATTACGGTTGGAAAATACCGCTGAGCATGTAACGACTAACCCGCGAAGATAATCACGTTTATTGAAATATAACATTAAACACAATTATTCTATTTTGGTTACATTAGATCCTTCATAAACAAATAACCTTTGTATATTATATGTATCTGTATATCTAATTTAGTAAAATCATACAATGTGTTGACGTTCAAATTATATGAAAAAGGTTATGTCAAGTTTGCTTTAAAGTAAAAGTTTCCAATTTTCTAATTTTCCTCAAGTTTCTTCAAATGTTCACTTGTTTTCTATATTCAAGTTTTAGGAGCTTTAATTATTTTTTATCATGAAATATATAATAGCTTGTTTCTAATAACTTTTTAAATATTACAATTCTGAATATAACTAAAGTTGCCTGGGCTCCTTTGGAGGAAGATCAACTGATTTTCTTTCAGACAGGTCGTAAAAAGCGATTAATTGGCTATACTTGTCACTAACATCGTAACTACTAGGTGGTAGAGTTATCTGACACGTCTCGCCCGGGTATTTGGAACCACCGCCTTACCTATTCCTGCCACAATAACATCATTGTCACGTTCGGGTTTAGAGGGTAGATTTATTTATGTGGCATTATCATCGCGCCACACGGATAGCAACGTACCATTCACATCTTTGGTGTGTATTGGCGATGGTTCTCTTTCCACCAGGAGAGCAATCGACTTGTTTGCTATTTTATGATATTAAAAAGGAAATGTTATAAAATGATCATTCCATCGGTTATCGCCGTTATGCAGAGGAGGTGTGAGTTATATTACGTTGCTTGAGCCTTGAGGTAGTAAGCTTGTATATTATAAATCAGGTTCAGGATCTAGTACTAATAAATGATGATGACAATTTATAGAAAGAACTAGAAATTTATAGAACAATCTGCGATTTATAGTAGTATCAAAGGTTACTTATAGATACAAAGTATTATCGACTGGTTTAATTGTAGGATAGGCATGGTAAAGAAAACGCCAATAGACGTTCCGATTCACCACGGTTCACCGGTTTGTCGGATGATGAACAGGTGATAGTCCCTATCAGCGCATTTTACTACAAGGAGTATCGCTTGTTCCTTGCGCTAACTGGGACAGATCGCTTTATGCGCTTATCCGAGGCACGGGTATGTTATTAAAAGCCATTATCAGACTCCAAGCTGCTACTAAGATTTCGAGGATAGTCCCAAAACATCTAATAACTTCTCCAGGGACTTCATGATCTGAGACAAAAAGTCTAACTACTAGATCAAGAAGCAATCTTGTAACAAGGGTGTTGTAAGCTAATTAGATAATCTAAAAGTAGTCAGGGTTTTTTCTAAAAACCAAAATATCACGATAGGCTATTTCTACTAATGGTACACTTTTTGGCCCCTTAAGATCTGGTGAAAACTAGTTTTCGCTTGGATCTCCAAGGCCCTAGCGACTAAATGACAATCAAAGTTATAAAAGGCTTAGGTTATTATATTAAATAAAAAAAATATATATAGATCTTTGGGTTTTTTGACGTGTACAGAATTATATATGCCTAGAAATAATTAAAGGCAATTGGGCTAGGACGATTATGGCCGAACCCATTAACTATATATACAATATTAATAAATATTTATAGTTATTTATACTAGCGAACAATTACATTTTTCAAAGATTACTGGAAACACATAGCGGTTATGTTTACAGCGAATATGCAACTGCATTAGCCCCAATGATTTGCGGCACGTTGTGGTTTTGTGGACGGGATCAGAAATAGGTTTGATTTGAACGAGGAATGTTTCTAACCACACGCCACAGCCACATAGTACGAGGGAATATTATAGAGGGATTTTAGACAATGTACTATGAAACAAAGGATATCTTTGTGGAACGAAACATTTCGAGGTTTCGTTTTGTGGAAAATTGTCGGACATGGTACTGTTAAGTTTTTGTTTTATATATCTCTTATGCATAACAATTTTAGTAGCCTTTGTAAATAATTTGATAATACTTGTTATTATTATGGTTGTCTAAATTTATTATTTGTTTAAGTATGTTATTGACAAGGAACTTATATACGATAACTGGAATTACTACGAAGCAATATTTGAAAAATAAAAATGTACTTTATTTCGTTACAAATAAAGTTGACATTTGTTTTTTACATAACAGAGGGGAAAAACGTTCTGAGCAAGACAACGACATGAGTGGATGTTGTCCCTTTCTTGCAATTGCCAGTGTAAATAAAACTTTCGGATGGTAGATTTTTATATATTCGTTAATCGTTAAATCCCTTTGTTTCATACACGTCGATAGATACATTAGCATAAAATGTATTGTAATTAACATAGTGAGTTCTAAAATGTGCTTATTTTAATTATTACGTAATTACTTATGCAATGCAAAAACCATGTTTCTCAAATTAGTAGAATTACTTAGTAGTAATTTGCATATTACGCATGGCCACACTTATATATGGCGATTGGCGCTTTATTTAGTAGAAAGAGACACACTCCACTCATGTCGTGGTACTCTTCGGAACGATTTTGAAGCGCGTGTAAGCATTCCGGGTAGAATGTAACTTCCTTGGTTATTGATAATAATCAAATATTGTTTATTTTATATTTTTAATGGTAAGGGGCGGTGGTGAAACCTTTTGAAATGTGAAAAAAAAAAACTATTTTCATGTATCGTCTCTAATAAAAAAAGTACCACCACAAAAGTGAAAATATGAATTTATCATTTAAAAGTAAAATTTATAGTAACGAAAATGTGATCACAAATCAATTATTTAACCCATTGCGTATAAAACACTAAAGTAGATAAATGATTGTAAACATTTGCACTTACTGATTCAATAGCTTTCTCTAAACGATAAATTTCTTCTTGCAGCAAATGGAGAGTTCCGGTTTTGCCTCGATGCCGAGCGAAGGCTGCAGCGCATGCGCTGTGTATACTGTTTACCCAGTTTTCAAGCTCGATCTAAGAATTGTATAAATTAACAATTTAGTGTTTCGTAAAAGCTATTGAGTTCGTTTATTATTCTAACGTTTTATATATTTTATTATGTTTTAAGAACAAATTTAAGTTAGAATGACTCCTTCAAAGGGTTCAAGAAATAAATTTTAACGACACGATTAATAAAAAATACATATATAATAATTGAACAAGTGGTATCATACCACAGTATTGAAAACCTCCACTAATATTAGAATTTAAGCAACAAAACAAGCAGCAAATTGTGAGGTTACATATATTATATTCTATACTTTCCATCGTCGGCACTTGGTGAAATTCCATTGTTACTAGACACTTTTACTATTCCACTTGTACATCAATTTCACTTTACACAATTTTAATTATATTACTCGACCGGTTTCACTTTTTAAAGCATCTTCAGGATGTAATATACTTAACTATATTACATCCTGAAGATAGTTAAGTATAGTTAAGTATATTACATCCTGAAGATGCTTTAAAAAGTGAAACCGGTCGAGTAATATAATTAAAATTGTGTAAAGTGAAATTGATGTACAAGTGGAATAGTAAAAATATCTAGTTACATATATTATTCTATAACTAATCCCTTACGGGGTGAGCAGAAAGAACTGAAACTGAAATCCTTGAAATTTCCCACTAAATTAAGGTATTTTAAGCTCAAAATAGTAAAAACTAAAAGCATAGATTTTTTAAGTTCTTACATCTATTTTGTGAAAAATGACAGTATTAAGATTTTTTAAAACCTGTATATTTTGGAAAGGATGATCGATTTTAATTGTTCTTTTACTGAAAACTGAAGTCCTTGAAATTTCCCGCTAAATTAAGGTATTTTAAGCTCAAAAGAGTAAAAACTAAAAGCATAGATTTTTTAAGTTCTTACATCTATTTTGTGAAAAATGACAGTATCAAGATTTTTTAAAACCTGTATATTTTGGAAACGATGATCGATTTTAATTGTTCTTTTTTCATCTTGAAAAAAGATTCTGAACATTTGCAAACCTCCTGCTATTTGGTAACTCGGTTGAAAATGCATGGGCTTACCGATATTTACGGGTATGGTCACTTCAAATCACATTAATATTAATGCATCCAGCGTTGTCATGATTATACGTACACGAGGCTAGGTTTTGAGCTAGGATATTAAACTAGTTCTCTACTAAATTATCCTTGTTTGCTGACCTGGCTTGAAACATACTAGTTCTGTTTACATGAGGCTAGATTGATTTAAGCTATTGCAGTAACTTAGGTGACCACATGTCTAAAATTAACTGCATGCAAAAAAGCACTATTCGATTGAAACAGTTACCTCAAACACTGTGCCAATTCGCACTAGATGAACTAGAAGACGAATTACAAAAACGAGTGTGGGTGTGTAGACAAGACCCTTTAACCTTCTCTTTATAACTTGGAAGGGTGGTATTCCACAGCAATTCATGGTTATGGTACAGTTGTATAAATTTTAAATTAATCTCCGTATTTCGTTTGGGTATTTTAAGCCTCAAAATACATTACAGAAAAACAAACAAAACACGGGGTTCCTGCTTGCTAGCCAACTGAAAACTAGCTCCACTTGCCACACAAAGCTAGTACACAAGCCAGGGTAGTAAAAGCAGTGGCGAAAGGCGCTACTAGCCTTAAAAACAGAACTCCATCTTATTAAAAATTGTCCTGACTTGTAAACTAGCTTACTAGCTGAGAAATGAAGCAATTTTGTCTACACGATGCCAGAAGTACTAGCTTGCTAGCTTATTGACACTAGTTTGCTATCCTAGCTTCAAAACCTAGTCTTCTGTAGCCGAGGCACAAACTCTAATTTTCATACAAAGCTCTAGATGTCACAAATCGATTCGTATTAAATCTGTACAGTTTTAAGGTCAACCAAAATGTAATAAGAGTATCCATAAGGGAGAAAACTTATGTACTGAGAACCAAGGCGTCATATTCTTAGCAGTAGTGCTTGCAATCACTCGACCGATAAGACAGATATATCGAATGCAATATCACGACAAAAACCCAAAATGTGCGTGTATCATTAGAGTGAACAGCAAATATTTTTCGTTTATACCATATTAATAATAATTTAATTTCATAAAATTCTTTCTAGAACTTCTTAATTTCAATTCAATTTAAAAACTTTCGACTTCATTACTTCAATTTTAATTATTCCTTTATATTATATAATTTTAAGATAAGTTTCAAAAATGTACAAAGTAATACAACATGAAACAACAGTTTAAGCTTTACTGGGCAATTTCCTTTAGAGACGTACTCAGGACAATTTTTAGATCTGAAAATTTCGCATTCGACCTTTTATTTTTACTAGACGATATGCCATGTAAAGTTCTTATTAAAACTAAAAAGTAATGTTTCAAAGTTCGTAATTTATTTAAAAGTAAACCTTTTTATTATAATCTAAAGATTGAACTCATTGGAAAACCCATTGGAATTTAAATTGTTACAATAATGTAGCATTTTAATTAATGATTACAATAATAAATACACATGTCCTAATTTTATTATTAGGTTACAAATCCTGAGGATACTTTTATACACGAAACCAGTAGGCTTTAACCAATTAAAATATTGAAAGATACTAGTACAATTAGTGTATTTATAAAATAATTGTAATAATATTTTTTGAATAGGTACCTGACAAGGTGCTTGAAATAAGTACGCATCTCCAAAAGCTGTACTTAAGCAAAATATGTGGTCGCGTTTTGGATGCTCCGGTATGGGTTGCATGATCGCTCCGTCCACTATTATTAGATGTTTGGGTGCAGCTTCAACGGACCGCCCTTCTCGAGAGTCGCAAGGATAGAATAGTAGTGTTGTACCTTTCAAACACACCCAATATCCTTTCCATCCACGCTTACGGGCAAGTTCTATTTGATGCTTTTTTCTTAAGAGCCACTTCTTCACGCTTAAAAACCTGGTGACAAATAATTGTATTCGATGTAATTACATTACAAAGTATTATTAAGTTTTTTTCAAATTAACATAGTTGTAACATCCTTATGATAAAGAAATCTCAAACGTGAAAATGTACATAAGTATTTTAAATTATTACAAAACTTACTCCAATACCAGGTTGGGGACACCCTAAGGGCAATAAAAGGGCTGTACCAAGCGCGTGACCGGCATTTTGCTTGGTCCACGTGAAAGGGCAGCTGAAGCTCTAACAGTGAAGGTGTATGCTAATATATACAGTGTATTGTATGTCTATTATTATATACAATCATGTTCCTGATAGTCTTAAATCATTGCCTGTAAATAAATTTCGCAAAAAGTTATTTGATTTGCTGTTAGATAAAACTTATTATGGTATTAAAGAATTTTTAGCCGATAAAATTAAATATTAATGGGTAGGAATATAAGTTTGCTAAATTATCCTTAAAAATTTCAATGTAAGTACCTAGTAAAATTTTGTAAATAGTGAACATTTTGTAAATTATAAAAAAAATAATTACACAAAACATGAAACTTGTAATTGTAAAAACAACTTTTGTAATATGAAATCATCCTTGTACATTTATAATAAGTACATAAAATAAAGAAAAAAGACGCCGGATCTTCTCAGTATGTGGCCGCGTTAAGATCCGGTAGTAATTCTAAAAAATCGATACAATGTTTTTTTTTTTAAATCAAAATATATTTATTCAGTTAAATAAATTGTGCACTACACTGAATTGTAAAATCACTAAAAACTATCTTATAATTTAACTTAACATGTATCTGCCTGAAGTAGGTTAACCTGTGTTTCAGGCGATAGGGGCTAGTGAAATACAATAATTTTAATAATCACTAATAAAAAATGAAGTACTCATAGTTATAATGTTATTAAATTAAACTCTTAAACTATATTGTCTTAAGTAAAGTTTTAAATGTAATATAAAATAATATTTTTTTAAATATTTGCACACCATATAATGGTAGAATATGTTGGTAACTTAATTTATTTTTAACAACTTGTAACACCCATATTCTTGAAAATAAATATTTTCTTTCTTTCTTTCTTTACATCAGGAACTAGCCAAATTGTGCTAGACAATATGCTAAGGTATTGTCATAAGCAGACCCCCTCGCATGATTAGTGGTGTTGGAAAAAAGCTATTTGGCGTAGTGCCACGATCTTTGCTAAGAGTATATAACGCAACACGAAATCTTTAGTACCAAGTGTGTATGTGCTCAAGGTGTCTGTCAACTGCGATATTTCCGTTATGGGATCTGTATAGAAACGTGTAGCTACGAGGATCATCATCAAAATCTACATGCAACCAGAGGATGAATAAGTCCTGGCTTTTTAAGGCTGCGGAAGCGCCAGTAACAGATATATTTTCCGGCGTGGCATGGGGTACCTTAAAAAGGTATACCCCTGTCACTCTTGTGCCCTTTGGTGTTTTTCGCAAAGTAACGCCTGAATCAATAAAAAGAATCTTGTCATGCATGTATCTCGTATCCACAGAATAACTGACTCATTTATGAGGCAATGTATTCGCTTCAGCGATAAGCTTTTTGGTGCTAATAGAGATTTACCAGTTAACAAATTGGAAAATGTAATAAAACAAAACTGTGTAAAAGGTTATTATAAAATCAATGTTATACACTATATAATATTCGAAATATGAAAGTTTGTCTGTCTGTCTGTTTGTTTGTCTGTCGGTTTCGCTTTCACGGATAAACTGTTGAAGCGATTTTGATCAAATTTAGAAGTTAGTCGGCGAACTCAAAGTATGGAAGCATTCCTAGAGCCCGAAAATAACTTAATTAACTTAATTGTGCAGCAATAATAAAATTGTGTTCCTAAAGAAATGGCATTATCCATCTCAATGAAATAAATAATTTTTGATTTCTTACAATTTTAAGTGAAAAATGTTTATCTTTGCTAAATTAAAAACAATTGGTTCTTTGAATATATTTCCACAAGGTACATGTCAGAAAGAATAGAAGTCCCGAGCCGTAGGCTTGGAAAAGCAGGAAAAATAATGGTTTTCAAGCAAATTTACAAGAATTGGGTCAATCCTTTTTCTAGATATCAATATTTATACAAACCACCAAATGTGTTGAATTTTCAATGCCTAACATAAGGCACCAATGTATAACTTAGTGGGAACAGGCTAACTTTACTGTATTTTTTAGAATGATTCCGGATAAAAATCATAATGGAGACCGCATATTGATTAGTTCTCTAGACTAGACCCTGCAAGCGATCTCTGTAACTACCCGCTAAATTTAAGTATTTTAAGCTCTAATGAGCTAAAAGTATACCAAGGCTTAGATATTTGATTTCAAAGACTTCAAGTCTCAAAAGTTTATTAAAAATGAGAATATTTTAGTTTTTGAACAGTTGTCGCATCTGTGGTCCGATGTCGGTCAGTCCAAGTCCGGTGTGGTGTTGATTGCATGAGGTCCTGTTCCCGGGTCGAGCATTTCAAAAAATATGTTTTTTTTGAGTTTTTTTCAAATCAGATTTTAAAATCATCGATATGCTAGTCTAAAACCTATTTTAAAAATATGAAAAAGATTTGTTGCAAACGACATGAATTTAATAAATGAAAAACTGTAACTTTATAAAATTCAATTCGTATTTAGCAGTTTTTAAGAAAAAACCTAAGTCGAATTATTTTGAATTTCCAGAAAATCTAAGCTTAGCTGAATCCAAAAATGACATCAATCGTGTTTCGATCGGTCAAGTCGCTTAAAAGCTGAGATCTTTACATATCCACATACACACACTAATACACACACGCAGTTGGAAAACGTTCCTAAAACATGGATTTTCGAAAGTCAGAACAAAATCAGTATCTTCCTTAAACTACTAACGTAGCGGAAAGTTAAAAATAAGAGAGAGAATGAGAGAGGTAGCAATGACAGATTTGAAAAACAAAATTTATTCAAATCTTTCATTGCTACCTTTTACATAGCATCCTCTGACTAACTTTTCAGGCCGTCAAATTGTAGTTCTTGTTTATTTCACGCACCAATGATTTAATTATTACAATACGATATTTATTTAATCAACGACGTGCATTGATAATAACACCAATCATTATTGAGCAATGGTAATAGAAGACAAACTAGCTGTTTAAAGAAAACAAGAGTTATGAGGCCATCGCTTGTTTGAAGTTACATTTCCAGAGGCATATTGAGTTCGCTGCAGATACTTACATCGTCGTGAAGATAGTCGGAAAAGGTTCCTAGGACCTCAAAAGGTGAAGATCTGTTGAAAACTCGATTTTCGAAAATCGGGGCAAAATCAGTAACCTCCTTATCTACACACGTAGCGGGAAGTTAAAAAATATATACATAAAAGACCGGCTAAGTTTCTTCCCCCAGATCATATCTGCAGCTTAAAAAGAATTGACGCGTTACAGCAACTTGTAACAAGTTTATTTGAATTAAAAAAATCTGATTGTTGATATAATTTTTTTAATATTTTAGAATTCTACGTTCCAAAAAAAATAATTTTAATTATCGATTCGCAACGAGTACCGAACATGACTCGTGGAAATACCGTAATTCAATTAGCTTACGTTTTTCTCTGAATTGAAGTGAAATTAAATTTATGCAGGAAATGCATTGCACTTCATAATTTGAAGCTTGATTTCATTCATATTTTAATTTGGGTCGTATTTTCGAAAAGGCAATTAAGATTTGTTATATAAGTTTCATATCCAAACAATGTAATTAAATAATATGTAGGTTTAAGGTTACTAATAACGTATATCAAATGACAAATAATGTGATAATGGCTTTTACTGATATTATCAGTAACAATTTGTTCCATTTATAGTCCTCGACGCAAAAGCCCTTGCTTTTTGGGTGTTATAAGTTTAAAGTGTGTATCCTTGTATCTGTGTGTCTGTCTGTAGCATCATAGCGCTCAGGCGGATGATCCGATTTGGTTGCGTTTTTTTTATTGAAAGCCCTATTTGGCGAGATAGTTCTTAGCTATGATTTACTTAAATCTGTTAAGCTATTTCAAGATCATATGCTTTTTTCAAGTTGGTGAAAGACATTAAGCGACTTGTAAAGGCTTTATCGACTCTTTTGTATTCCGTTACTGCAATGGTATTGCAATGACATGATAACCTTTACCTGATGCTGCAAGATCCCTATTCGAAGATTATCAGCTTTTACTGAACTGGCAATATTGTATGTAAATTTTTGCTTGTATGAAGTTTTTTAAATATTGCAAACCCTTTTTCAACGACTTCCTGATATTCTTTTGTATTGAAACTTGGCAAACTTGTGTAAGTTCAGTCACAATACAATATAACGGTACCATCCAGCTGATCTCATGATGTAGCCTGGATGTAGGGACTGGAACTCTCAGATACAGAGTTTTGACGACACAACCGAGTTTTAGTTCGGTGGTTTTGTTGCTATAAGAATTAAGTTTAATTAGTACTCATGAAGTCGAGGATCTAAAAATGGAGTTAAAAGACTGCTGCCAAAACTCACATGTAGAAAGAGGTAAGATAGTAGAGTTCAGCATGTTGGTTTGTTGTTTTTTCATGACGTGTAACGTCGAAGATTTTAAGTTGAAGCCGTAAAATTGCCATTATAACTCACAAACAGAAAGCGCTGATTTAGTGGAGTTTAAAGACGTTTGTTTCGTTGCACTAAGTTCTTTTTCATGACAACAAACCTCTGAAAGTGAAGCTAAAAAATTGACATCGGTACTACCCGAAGCCAGATGCAAAATGCTAAGACAGTAAAATCCTAAATTCAAGAAGGTAAATTTTATTAAATTAACACTCATTTGTTTTGTATTTGCTAATATGTGTAATGTATGTACTTTGGTGATAGATGATTTCTAGGACCTGATGATGAAACTGAAGGTGACCATGGGAACTCCTAAACTAAACAATACAAATTCATTAAGATTGGACTTATTTGTTTTGTTTCAACAAACGCCCAAGTAATAGAAAATTTCCAGGGTCACATTATAGAACTGGAAGGATGTTAAGGTAATTTTGGAATAAAATGAAGCAACACCATCGACTTTAAGGTCGTTTGATTTGTTATTACAGGGACTTTGGAGCAGGACGGCTTCTGATAACCAGGCATCTAGATAAAGCTAGAGGAAGTTTATAAGAACTCCTATTTTTGGATTCGGTATGTTTTGGCATAATAAAAATACACTTTATGACAGGAACTCTAAGATAGCTATTGGAACTTTTAAACTAAACAAAATAAACCCATCGAATTTGGACTCATTTGTTGCTTTTACAAATATCCCGGTGTTAAATAATTTCCAGGACCTTATGACAATGAAGATCGTGGAAACTTTGGATTATAACTGAGCAACAACATCGATTTAGGGCTTGTTTGAATCGTTCTTTAAAGGACTTTGGAGTAGAATAGAGCTGGAAAATGTCCATAAGAACTCCTAAGCTAAACCAGATAAACCCATTGAGTGTAGGCTAATTCCGTTTGTTTTGTCTAACACTTACTGGATAATTTTCAACCAACTTCCCAGAATGAGGAGGTTGGAACTAGAAGGTGGCCATGAGACTCCTAAACCAAAAAAAAAAAAAATCCATCGTGTTTGATTTAATATTTGTTATATTTTTGCAAACATTCTGAATGAGAATGATTTCTAGGATTACATGGTGTAGCAGGAAAGAGGCCATGGCGCCTTGCAAGCATACAATAAAAAAATGAAGCTCATTGAATAAGGAACCATGGTAATCTTAATCTGATGCTGCACTATCCCCTTTCGAAGATCATTAGCGTTTTTTTACGTTTTGCTCTTAAAATAATGCATATGAAGCAGGATGGCGGTTTAATGATAAGAAAATATGTCAAGGGTTTAAATTTTTTTATTTAGAGATATTAACATTACTATATTGAAATCATTGAAAATAATTTAAACAAGTAAAACAGCATCAACTGGCTTCCAATCTCCTGAGTCTAGGGTTGCCAACTTTTCGTATTAGAAATAAACTCTGTTGAAGCCAAAGCAGTACTCCGAAATACTGCATCAACTGACTTCCAATCTCCCGTATATCTAGAACCCTGAGTCTAGGGTTGCCAACTTTTCGTATTAGAAATAAACTCTGTTGAAGCCAAAGCTGAAAATACAGTACTCTGAAATATTTATTTCATAAATAATGAAACAGTGTTTCGAATCTCTTTTAATGAAAAAAAGGAGTATTAAAGAGGAAAATAATAATTATAGTAATAATATCGCTGGACAAATTATACAAATCAATCAAACCCCAAAGTAAGCAAATTATTTGCTTGTGTTATGGGTGTTAACGATACTAATACATAGACAATAGACATACATATATAAATACTGTTATATACATAAAACAGTAGCAGTCGTGGGACTGCCGATAGAAATGAAAACGGAACTATTAAGTTGAGAGTAATTAAAACTATATAACTATATAAAGCGTCCAACGCGCACATAATACAGTCAGAAATAGTCGATGTATTAGTGTATACTTGTACACAGGCTACTGCGCGTGCGCTAGTCTGGCTCTCCATAGCTATAGATATACTATTATCATTAGCATGTCGGTGACGCGAACCGAGGATTTTACCCTCTACCAAAACGCTCAACGCGCCTAAAGAAGTTTTCACTTCAATAAACATCCAGACCCAGAAATACAATCATCTATGCTCATCACACAAATGTTTGTCCCTGTCGGGAATCATATAGCTGAATTAAGGACCTCCTCCCCTTTTGGAAGTCGGTTGAAAAAGAGCAGGCTCGTATTTTGTTTGGTTTTTACTAAGGAATGCATCTGAAAATTACTTGTCGATATTTCTTCTAATGTAGAAACCATATCAGGGTGGAGTTGCATAAGTTGGACCAACGCCTAAATCGAAACTTGGTAATATCTGCTAAACTTATGTTTTTCAAATAAAAACGGCAACATTTATTTACAGGAGTACTATCATAAATGTAATTCTGCTGTTTTGGATTCAAAGGAGTTACGTTGATAAGTATAAAATATAAATAAGCCCCAGTTAGGAGATCCACTATTGGCAACTTTACCCTAATGTCTCGTTTATCATGTTATTCATATTATACATTTAACATTACATACGTTTCATAATAATTATATATTATTACAAATTAACAATATTTAGCAGGGTTGACTGGGTTGATGAAATATTTTTCATACTGAAAGTGGGTGTTAAGTACTCGATTCTGACAGCGAATATATAAAAAAATATGTACTTACTTAAATTTTGACCTAATTATCCAATAAAAACATTTATTATTGACAGCCGCGCATAAATATTAAATGAAGTTCATTGTTTACAAACGGAAAACTCGCTTTTGTCCCGGCAAACGGCATACCGGCAAACTCGGGCCGCTTCGAGTAAAGTCACTTAACTGGAAGCGGCCCCCGTGTTGGCCATACTTTTTAATATTACTACACTAAATAGGTCGTTAAGGTTTACTATATATTTAAGCTATATTCTCTTTTATTATATTTTTATTAATTATATATGACCTTTAACTATTATGTCCTTCAATATGTACAGTTTTTTACCAGTCAACCTGTCCAGAGGTAGCGTCTGTATTCTGCGACCAAACAGGTAATATTTGTATTCACAGCGTTCTAGGCCCCTTTTAAAGAATAAATCAACTGCTTTACTGCTAGGCATTCCTTAAACGGCAGATAATGCTAATACTTGTCACTAATGTAGTGACTACCAATTAGGTGGTAGAGTTTTACATCGTTTCCCACCGCAATACCGTCGGTGCTTGTCGCTGTCTTTTCCGGATTAGGTATCACAAGGATAGCAACGCACCATTAACAGTTCTGTTGTCTATAGACGAAGTTTATTTCTTTCCATTGGGAGAGCGATCAGCTAGTTTGCTTATCCTATGGTATATATAAAAATTAAGTGAAAATGAAATCATCTTCACTTCGAACACGAATCTTTTATTAGTAACTTGTAACAGATTTCCGGATAGAATAATAAATCTTTATTTTACAACCTCACAAGGTGCAAGTATGTACTTTAACTTTCAAGGAGTATCTCTTTGTTAATTTTTTTAATTAAAAATCTTAAAAGCAGAGGTACAATCGATTATCTTTAGAGAAGCAGTCAATAGTAATTTAGAGTATTTATTTCAGTAACTGGTAAGCAAGTAAGTAACATAATATCAATAGTAATTTAGTGTATTTATTTGAGTAACTGGTAAGTATGTAACATCAAGCAACCGACATCCTTTTTCCTATAACTCAGAAACCCTGCATCCGATCTTCACCGAAATAAAATGGAACCGCTCGGGGAATATACCCTCTCAAAATTTTAGTCAATGTACCTATTGCGTCACCTGTTATTATCAATTAACATCCTGTCTTGACGTTTTTGATTTCGTCATTGAATAGTATGTCAAATTGCATGACAAAAATTACTAAGCAATTAATCTGATTATGGTGAAACTTATACAAATTTGATATTTAACGATTTTAATAGTAGTAAAACAAATATGACCAATGCAAACATTTGTATATACGTGTAAGAACATCTCGTGCATTTCATTAGAAGGCCTTATATAGGAAATTGTAACAAAAGATAATCTCCTCTATATTAGGTTGATTTAATAAACTTTCCCCACATGATCCAGAATATAAAATAATTTGAAATCGAAGTTATTTCATCTAAACTAATATTATAAAGATATGATTTTTTGTTTGTTTGCTTCTTACGATTTAACTCAAAAACTGACCGATTTAAAAAAAGTCTTTCACCTTTAGAAAGCTACATTATCTAAGGGTGAAATAGAATTAGAATTAGAACTATTTATTTTTCAGAATATGGTACATGTAGTTGATTTTTGGATTGCTTACTCTAGTTTCACATATTCTACCGTTCCTGGCATAGAAATGTTTTAATTATTAAGCGTGTCTTAACTTAAAAAGAAAATATATTTTTTTTCCTATAATTATATATTATATTATTATATAATTCAAATACATTATTCTTACAATACAAATTCATTATTCTTTTTATTTACAGTAATTATATAATCATAACATATTTTCCCGTTAAACCTACATTGTAATTTCTTTTCCTCATTAAAAAAATATCAATAAATAATCAAAAGTAATGTCAATATAATATCAGTACTTTACATTGGTAATTCAAAATTAATCTATATATATAAAAATCAATTGCTGTTCGTTAGTCTCACCAAAACTCGTGAACGGCTAATTTTGGTTTTGAATTAATTGTTGAAGTCCAGGGAAGGTTTAAAAGATGAGAAAATATAGAAAAAAAATAAAAGTAGTTAAAAAGGCCGAACAACGTTTGCTAAGGTCAGCTAGTATGCAATAAAAATCTTATATTATTATTTAAATATTGTATACGAAAAGATCAGTTAGCGGTTGACCCTGCAGGCCATCCCTGAAACTGAAAGAAAGGACTGAAAGAGTAAAAATTATAAGTAGGGATGTTTCAGTTCAAACATTTATTTTGTTAAAAATGGCAGTATATGGATGTTTGAAAAGATGTATATTTTGGAAACGATGATCGATTTTGACCTTTTGAATGGCATTCAATTCAATTTTTGAGATTTAAAATATCGCTTTAGCTAAATAATCGATAGACTGAAAAATTCCGAAACAGTGTCAAACAACATTTTTTTCATAAATTTTCGTCATAGATAAATCCCAAAAAAATGACCGATTTTGATCTAATTAACATTTCTCCTTTTAAAATTGCGTCAAATACCGTATTATTTGACGCAATTTTAAAAGGAGAAATGTTCATAATATTTTTAAGTCAATCGGTGTATTAGCATGAAAGTTTTTTTTTTATTGAATTTGCAGGTATACGAGCGAGTAGGACACCTGATGGAAAGCGGTCACCACTGCCCATGGACATTTACAACATAAGGGGTTAGTTGCCAATGCGATGCCGGCTTTTAAGGAATTTGTTGATCCTCCTTTTAAAAATCCTAAGATTCGTAGCTACTCGGAAAAACCGTGTGAGGTAAACTGTTCCAAAGCTTACTGTTCGTATAAAGAAGGTACGTGCAAATCGAATAGTCGTAGATGACCAATCGTCAAGATGGTGTGAGTGGAATCCCTCACTACGGCGTGTAGTGCGTTGCGGAACTAGGTAGCCGGTATTAGATTAAAAAGCTCATCAGAACACTCCCCATTATATAAGCGGTAGAAAACACATAGTGAACCCACATCTCTCCGGTGGCTAAGGGGTTCAAGACCACTAGTATGAGTGAGACTGTCCACAAGGCGCTCCAGTTTGATACTGGGGTGCACCGGCCCATAGGTGCGAACAATACTCCATGTGCGGTCGGACTTGCGCTTTGTAAAGCATTTGTATATGGGCAGGAGTGAAGTACCGTCTAGCCCGATTTAATATCACCAGTTTCTTGGAAGCTAATTTAGCTTTACCATCCAAATGATGACAAAATTGGACGTCACTTGTAATTTCAACGTCTAACACATTAATGCTATTAGAGATGGTAAGAGAAGTGTTCTGGAATATTGGAGCATAACTAAAAGGATTCCTTTTAGTGGAAAACGCACAGGCTTGTGTCTTGTGGGGGTTAAATTGGACAAGATTTTTCTTGCCCCAATCTGAGACCAGCTCCAGAGATGTCTCAATTCAGACACCAGTCTATTCCGACTCTCATTTACTTGTGCCTTCGAAATATTCGCACGGCCTGTGCATGTATATAGCATCTCCCGTACTGTCGTCTGCATAGCAATGAATGTTGTTGTTTTGTAGCATATCATTGATGTGCAGAAGAAACAGCGTAGGTGATAGTACAGAGCCTTGTGGAACGCCAGCTTTAATTGTTTCCGCTTTAGAGCATACGCTATCAACAACGAATTGGATGCTGCGGTCTTTCAAGAAGCTGGCGATCCATGTTTGCAGTTTCGAAGGCAAGCCATAAGATGGTAGTTTTGATAGAAGTGCCCTTATGTCAAACCCTATCAAACGCCTTAGCAATTTCAATGCTGACTGCAAATGCCTCTCCTTTGCACTCAATGGTTGAAGCCCAGCGATGGGTAAGGTAGATCAGAAGATCACTGGCAGAGCCTCCTCGACGGAAACCGTATTGTTTGCCGCTAACAAGTTGGTGATCTTCCAAGTACTGTAGTAAATTTTTATTGATTATGGATTCCATCACTTTAGAGAGCAAAGAGGTAATTGCTATGGGCCTATAATTAGAGGGGTCGGATTTGTCACCCTTTTTAAGAATCGGGTGAACAAGGGCAGTCTTCCATGCTGTGGGAACAATACCCTGGATGTAAGATAGACGGAAAAGGTGCGTTAACGCCGGTGTGTTTAAGCTCAGGAGCGCATGTTTGAAGTAGTATACCGTCTGGCCCGTTCGATTTGACGTCGAAGGAGAGCAGAGCTCGTCTAACAGCTTTCTGTGTAAATATAACGTCAGACATTGAATTTACTCTGGGTGGAATAATTGTTGGAAATTTTCCCCCATCATCGACAAACGAATTACGCGCAAAGAGGAAGCCTTGGAGATTCGATTTTTCTTTGGCGCTATGGGCCAGCGATTCGTCTGGCTTTCATAAAGGTGGTAGTGACGACTGACAGAAGTTACCCTGAATAGCCTTGGCAAGAGACCAGTACGCACGACTTCCAGATGGAAGGCGCACTAGTCTCTTGCCAATTCTTTCAATGTAACTTAACTTAGCTCTGGCTATTTCACGCTTAAGAGACCAAGAGGCAAAATTAAACTGCTTTTTAAGGTCATCGGATTTTGGATCTCCCTGAGCTTTAGCTCGCATCCAGGCTCGGAATGCAGTTTGCTTTATGTAGTGCACTTTTTTGCAAGACTTGTCAAACCATGTGCATGTGGCATTAGACCTCGCTACAAGATAGTAACGCACCATTAACATCTTTGGTGTCTATAGGCGATGGTTGACTCTTTCCATCGGGAGACCCAGCTGCTTGTTTGCTATCTTATGATATAAAAAAAAAACCATGGACGAGAACGACCACCGACGGGAATTATGGAGCTAGGTATGAAATAGTCCATACCCTGCTACACCACGTCGGCAATCATTTCTGCACAAGCGTGGGGATCATTTGATGACATGCAGTGCCGCCTCCAAGAGTAGGATGCAAAAAAGTCCCGCAATCCATTCCGATCTGCTAACTTATAATGCCAAACTCTTCGAGTAGCAATGGGACGCTTATTATTCTGACTCGTTGGCGCAACAGATTGTATCAGGCAATGGTCGGATGTACCCAAGGTTGCACTAACCGAGACCTGATAGCCATCAGGATGTGTTGTCAGCACAAGCTCTAATATGAAGGGAGTATGGTCAGCTATATCAGGGATACGGGTAGGTGAATGTAATCTGAGTCAAACCATATGTTAGAGCAAAGTCACGCGTAGTTCTACCAGCAAAGTCGGTGATCCAGGAACCCAACTACTCTATGTGATGTGTATTAAAGTCTCCTAAGACAACCAACTCAGCAGATGGAACCAACGCTAGTAATCGGTCAGACGTCGTTTGAACATGCTCAAAGAGCCTCTCAGTATCGGCATTACCACTGTGAGACCTGTAGAGGCAAGCGTAGATACGGATGTGGCCACCATGTACTACGCGAACCCATAAAACTGATAGGTTCTGAAGTTCGTAGGTACCAAGACGATTATAATAAATACTGTCACGTACAAATGCGCAAACGCCACCTCGAGGGAGAAAATTGTGCTCCAGGTTGTATCCTGGGTACTTCAAATAAGCGACATCTGACGGAGAGGATATTTGTGTCTCGGTTAGGAAAAGGATCGCCCGGCTTTGCAGTTTCGAGGTGGATATGAACAGCTTCAAAATTGGAATGTAAGCCAATATTGCAAAGGTCCACTTGAAATGTGGAAGGGGTTGCCGCTGTAGAGGACTTGACCATATAATTTTGCAAAATTCATTTTTTTAGAGAGTGGAGAAGTTATTTTAAAAATACTAAGTATTATATAATACTATAGTATATATATATATATATATATATATATACATATATATATATATATATATATATATATATATATATATATATATATATATATATATATATATATATATATTCAAAAATCAAAATCAAATCTAATTTTTAAAAGTTACAGCTTTTCAAATATCATGATGCCTAAAAACTTTGCTTCACAAATGATGTCCATATCCTTTCCTTCACATTTTAAGTTTATTTCTTTTGCTCATAAACTGTGACATTGCATTGCTTTAGTTTTCTCTAAGTTTTAACTGTATGAACCAGAGTATTATTAATTTCATTCTCGTATTTATTGCGATCCTGACACTTAACAAGAATAGTTATGCCGTCAGCAAAGAGGATAGTCTGATGCTTATGCTTTTCTTTGTGAAAAATCGTTTATGTAACAAAGAAATAAGAATGACCCTAGTACACTTCCTTGTAGTACAGGCTAGTTTTTTACCCCAGTGAGAAAAAGGAAGTAGCAATGATTATTATTGGTCACACGAACGAGTAACTGTTAGTTACTTATAAAATCCTAGTTGTCATTTGAATTTGAAAGGATGAAACCTCGAATATCACCTTTGAGGTCTAGTGGTCCGGTGTCATTGTTGACCACATGAGGTCCTGGGTTTGACTCCCGGGTCAGGCTATCCAAAAATGTGTTTTTTTTTTCGTTTTCTGATAAAAAGAACGTTGCCCGGGATTGGATGTGCCTGGTTGGCAATAGGCTTGCCACCTGTGATAAAATGGAACTAAGTATCTTCGCCTAATCGTTGGTGCATTTGTTGTACCTCTGCGTGCCTTTTCGGGGATATATGCGTAAAGATACTTAAAATTTCGGATAAAACGTAATAAGGCTAAATAGTACAAGGTGATATTTAGCCTTAAAAATATACAAAATTAAAAGATTTTGTGTTTTTAAAGAATAATTAAAACAATTATTTAAAGTAAAACATCAACCACTGTACGGATAGTAATGCATTAACAACTTTGGTGTCTAATTTTAATTATTCTTATATAGATTATACAAACAATCATTTCCGGCTTTTGTATTTCTAAATCTATTTAAAACTGATTTTTACAAGGACAATGTATTGTGTCGCCTGTTATCAATAACCAACATCCTGTCTTGACGCTTTTGATAGCGTCATTGAATAGGTCATGGCTAAGATTTCCCTCCGGTCATTTGGTATTCATGGAACGTAAATTGTAGCCTTAAGATGTATAAAGGATGCTGCAAGGCTTAAGAAAACTCGTCAACTTGACAATTTTTCTTCTGCCATGGTAGGAAGATTAAAATTGCACCTCATCTTTCTTATTAAAAGTCTATTAAAATTAAAATGTAATCAAGTATTTAACATTTTAAAAATATGTGACATTTTTAAATTGCTTTATAAATTTAATAAGATGTTTTGACACAAAAAACAAAAAAACTCTTACGTATTTACTTTTATTTTAGCTTAATGTATCGAAAAATATCAGAAAATTTATATAAAGTGTGTAAAAAACCTTGTCTGACCCGAAAGTTTGTCAACGAGTTTATTAAAAAATGTAATAAATAAAAATAAAATGCAATTTTACAATGCTTGTTTTTAAAATGCTTGAATTTACCTTTCACTATCGTTAAAATTTTGCAAATATTTTAGGATACACAACACTACGTCGACACAGCGGCCGCGCGCAGGCTAGATTAGATAGCCGCCCATCGTCTGTCGATATTTTTGGTCAATATTTTACGTTGTCTTAGTAATATTTGAAATATCTTTCAAGATTATTTTATATTATACTGTATAGTATTATATTCTAAAGCAACCAAAAATGCCCTTGACGATTTTATGACTCACTAGCTGCAGCGTGCAGCCCGCTGCATTGTAAGAGTTTCTGGCGAATCCCGCAGGATCACCTAATTTTTTCGGGATAAAAAGTAGCCTATATACTATTCGAGGTCGTTATCTACCCGTGTGCTAAATTTCATTCAAATCCGTTCAGTAGTTTTCGCGTGATTGAGTAACAAACATCCATCCATACATCCATCCAAACATCCAAACTTTCGCATTTATAATATTATTAATTAATTAATTAATTAATATTAATTATTAATTAATTAATTAATTAATTAATATAGATTGATATCAATGTTATCATTTTGAATGTTTTTGTCAGTCTGTCTGTGTGTTCTATTATAACAGCAACAAGAACGGCTTAATCTATCTGAATAACATTTTTCCTCCATTGTGGTCCTGGCTCTTTTGAAGAAATAGAATAGACCATTCCGTTTTGTCAGGCAGGTCATAAGAGGCGGCCGATTGACTATACATGTCAGTATCGCCGTGACTACTAGGTGGTAAATTTCTACAACGTTTCGTCGGGATATTTGGTGCTACCGCTTTGCCTATTCCTGCTGTAATAGCGTCAAGCTTGTCATTATCGTATTCTTATTGGGGGGTAAGGTAGCTGATAAATTTATGCCTACTATGCATTATCATCCGGCCACACGAATAGTAACGCACCATTAACATCTTTGGTGTCTATAGGCGATGGTTTCTCTTTCCATCAGTAGAGCCGTCTGCTTGTTTGCTATCTAATAATATAAAAAAATAGTATATAATTAATACACGTGATTGCGCAAATGACAGGGAATATGATTTTTGTCTGTTCCGTTATAGTTCAAGAATGGCTTGACCGATCTTGATGAAATTGGTATACAGTGAGAACAAATTATTCCCCAATGTTGGTCCGGGCCCTTTTGAAGAATCATTTCATCAATCATAGGCGATGATTGTCCCTTTCATATGATTGAACATATGATTGTTTGCTATCTTATGATGTGAAAAAAGATGTGATTACACAAATTATAGTCTATAATAATTTGTGTCTCTTAGTCTTCATTATTTTTATCAGCACTAAAGAACACAGGCCATTTTGGTTTTGTACATTCTTTGCGTGTCTTACGGAGTAACGAATATTAGATTAAGTAGAATAATTTTCTACTATTTTTAAATTATTTAATTAAATAAAATATATCGCTGGGGACAATTCTATTATCATATTTAAGTGTTACCTTTGTATAAAAACATTATTACATTTTTATTAAAACGGCAATAATTTCATATGTCATAATTTTCATGAAAAGTATCAAATAAAAATTCTTTCTTTTTTGTATTAAAAAATAGTTAATGTTAATTTATTTTTTGTTCGCAAAATCTTAGCTCAGAATTCTGTCAATCTAACTTAGATTTCTGAGATTGGCAGCTGTTGTACTAAAGACACCCAATGACAAGATAAATACCTAACCACAGACTACTAAGGAGAGAATAATTGTTTACGTTAACCTTACCTAAATTCCAACTTTATTTAGCTACTATTCCCCAAGTTAAAAAAATATTTATTAAATGCGGATAAGTTAAGGAGTTGATATAGAATCTGAAGGAATATCTTAAACTTTAAGATAATAACTAAAAAAACTATGTATGAAGTCTTGCCCGTGTTCTTTACGCACAGCGAATCAGATCTTAAATAAGATCAAACTTGAAGTTGCTTTCGCAGCAAAATTCTGCAGATATTTGTCCGCACATTATATTACCGTCAATTCATATCGTCAATTCCATATCGCGACTGCTTGCTATTGTTATGTGAAATCTTAAACGGTACAAAAGCCAGTTAGACTATACTAGTAACTTTGAAATTTGCATGGAATGTATAATAATGCAAAGTTTACTATCTTCTATTTAATTTCGATGTATAATGAGTCTCATCATCAGAAGTGCTGCTTGTTTGCTGTCCTATGACGTAAAATAAAGCCAATGGTTGATTTATATCACTTACCCAGCTTTTCTAACTGCTCCTGTGCAGTTGAATGAAGCCGCTGCTGCACCAGTCTGTTTGCCTTTGTATGGTGAATTCATCGCGCTTTCACCTGGTTCTTCCTCGTCAGATACAGCGGTCGTCAACGACATTCGGTCATCGTCTGATATCTAAACAACAGAAAAGTTATTTAATTTCACTGGCACGTGCAATTTCTTTTAAGTTTTTGTTTATAGATTTTTAATTTTTAAAATTATCTTTCGTAATAGATGCTAATCCCCAAAATTTACGATTTTGAAGAATGAAAAATACTGTCATTATACTTCTGTATTAAGTTGTCATATTTACTATTCACACTATAATATTATAAATGGGATAGTGTATGTGTGTGTTTGTTTGTCTTTCACGGGAAAACAGAGCGACGAATTGACATGATTTTTTAAGTGAAGATAGTTGAAGGGATGGAGATTAACATAGGCTACTTTTTTCTTTTTCTAACCCCCCACTTTCCTAAAATGGGTTTAACGCAAGCGAAGCCGTAGGCAAAAGCTAGTATGCATATAAATA
This sequence comes from Apodemia mormo, assembly GCA_036924255.1. Lineage (NCBI taxonomy): Eukaryota > Metazoa > Arthropoda > Insecta > Lepidoptera > Riodinidae > Apodemia > Apodemia mormo. The sequence continues at coordinate 22,915,334 of JAUPFN010000007.1, read as the reverse complement.
ACAACGTTATCAACTAAAAAACACGCTCTTTGTATCATAGAATAACGAACAAGCTGACTGGTGATTCTTCTGTTGGAAAGAGAAACCATCGTCTATAGGCACCAGAGATGTTAATGGTGCGTTACTATTCATATGGCGGAATGGCAGCGCCACATGCATAAGTCTACCGGCTACCCTATCCGTCAAACTGGATTACGACTACTACGAGCACCGGTGCTATTGTGGCAGTAAAAGTTAAGGCGGTCGTACCGAAACCCGGTCGACACGTTCTAGAACTCTTACCACCTAGTTATACATTTGTTGTCCTCTTCATTCAATGTAGCCCATACCAAAATATGTTAGCGCCGCAGCAGGATACAACTTGGTTCAATCTCATTTATGAATTGTTTAAGTTTAATATTAAGTATATTACAAATATGTCAAAAAAGTACCCGGGAACGATCAATACTACACAAAATATTAATATTCATCTTTATTTTATGACCTTCAAAGTAGGCATGCTCTTTCAGAAACGATACACTTACGCCAATGAATAATTCAATCATTAAAACATTTCTTAAACGCCGTTTCCAGAATGGAGTTCAGTCCTCACCGCAAACTGTTTTTTATGTCTTACCGAATGAAAGCAGGTGCTACCAAGTGGTAATTTGAGTCTAGGAAAAAGAAAGAAGTCGGCTGGAGCTATATCTGGTGAATAAGGTGGTTGCTTGATTGTATTGGTTGAGTTAATGGTTTTTGGGCAAAAATTCGTTTACAATGATGGCATTGTACAAAAAAGCATTATTAAGAATCGAAGAATTTTCCTTCTACAAATCTGGCCTTTCTCGACAAATTTGCTCTCCAAACTCGTGAACCCACGTTTGTTGTTTTGTGTGAATGTTGGGTCGGAATTGAATCGTTCTAGAATGTCCTCAGCCACTCTTACGCGGTTGAGTTTTTGGAGAAAAACCAGGTCTTTTGAGACTAGCCGAGCGGCAACAAGTTTCATCTCTAAATGGTAATTAAAAATGATACGAATCGAGACACAAATTCAACGGCTTTCTCTCTTAAACTTAAATGAGTATTTTCAGCACTTTTTCCTTCCCTTTTCCAATGTTAAATTCAGTTGAAGACATAAGGGCCTACCAGAGCGAGACAAATCTTCCATCACATCTCGACATCTTTGAGCGCTTTGTACCACTCGTAAGCACGTGTTTTTGAAAAATTCGGTTTACCTTAATCCTTCTGCAATATTTTCAGACTCCTAACACGAAATTCCATTGGCGATATAAAATTTAAGACAAACTCGTTGTTCGATGATATTGTTTCTTATGAAATTCTCAGTACAAGCTAGATATGATCTAACTAAAAACAGTACTGTATTTAATCTTACACCCTCAAAACTTCACGCTAAAATAAAAAAAATTGTGTCAATCTAACAAAAAAAATGGAAAAATCTGAAATTAATCATCCATTCTTGATACGAATACAAATATATGCAATAATACAAATGTATATTTAATTCCATTTATAGATAGCTCTATTAGTGTAATTGGGTTGTAACATTATTATCAGTCAACCGGTTGAACCTGCAGGCCATTCCTGAAACTTCCCATTTAAGCCCAAAGCAAATAAAAGTATACCTAATAAGCGTAAATAAACTTTTAGCTTCTGGATAAAGGAAGATACTGATTTCACCCCGATTTTTAAGAATCAAGTTTCACCAGAGCTCCACGTTTCGAGGTCCTAGGAAACTCTTCTATTTTAACATTGACATCAGGATGTATATATGTATGTATGTATATTTATTTATTTATTACACAGTACATGAAAAATCATTCTGGGACTCTAACCTCTATACTAGGACAATCCGTGCTATAGAAGTTAGATCCTTCCCTAAGGTTCAACAGTTATATTCTAAATAACTAATTTCTTGATAAATTTACTAATCTCACTTACATACCCGACATGGGCGTATGTGTGTTCTTTTATAACTACTAAAATACGAAAATGTATAATATTATAGTACATTGTTGCTTTTCTTGTGTAGTAAGTGTGTGCGTTTGTGTTTGTTTTAAGTGATTCATTCGTAAGGAATTCCACATATACCTAGGTTATGTAATCGAATCGATTTGTGTAGGTAACCCTCTCATAACTTTTGACGGCAAACGGCTTTAGTTATATTTAAAAATTACTACAAACCTGAAAGTGCTCGACCTGTTGGTCAATTTCGGCGTTTCCGGGACCTGCTTAAGCACGTGTAGATACAGAAATGATCATCGCTGTTTTTGTGTAGCCGAAGAATGAAAAGGCCTTCAAAGCTATTAAGGTGCCCAGAACAGATAACATCTCTAGCGTAACACATCCGTAGGCAAAATGAATACTTCAATTTGTACCCCGCGTTGGAGACATATGAAGTACCAGTCGGAAAACATATGTGTTATTCGATCAAAGCAAAACCGGCCCTCTCGCGATGGTTGTGGATAGCATTAAGATTAAAATGAAGCCCCTTAATGTTAGACAAAACCACAATAAATACGGTAGCTGGAGATTTAAATTATGTGGCCATTGGTCAGACCATGATAAATACAATTTTTGCTAAACAATGTTATTAATACAATTAGCGTTGCGAAAAACAGATCGTTTGTTTAGATAGACATATCTCCATCAACACTGTACTCTTCTATAGTCTATGAACATTTCAAGATAAGTTAAAAAATAGAATATTACATTTGATCATAATAATACATGTGCATTGTGCATAATACCTGGGGCATTTCACGCGAAGCGGACAACGAAAAGAATGTTAGGTCCCGGATTTTGTTCATACTTGGATTAATTATACTCCTAAATGTTCTAAATAAATGTACGTCCTTAATTTTTTTATTAAGCTGTGTTGCCAGTTTTTTTGAGCCGTTAAATATTGACGTAATTTTAAAAATTGATTTTTTGAAAGATATTGTTAGTATACATTTTAAAGATAAAAATTTAATTAAGGTTGTGTTATTTTAAGACTAATAAATGTTCTATCTCAAAATGATCACAAATTTGGATAAATAAAATTTTGTCGTATAGAAAACCGGAAGTAAATTTTTCAAACCTGATTTAACTTAACTTCGACATTTTTTAAATTTTTGTTTTTATCTCAAAATATAGCTTAAGGCTTACAAATTGTATGCGGAAAGTTGTAGAGTGGGATCTGCACACGTTTTGGTGAAATAAGTAGTAAAGTGTGAAGGTGTCACTCTGATTGCCGTTCGGACGATTTCGTAGAGCGGACGTTTTAGAAGCCAACAGTATAAAAATTCTATCACGTCAATGTTAATGCGTTTACAATATTCTTTTCGTATTTTGTTATATGTAATAAATACAATCAATAATTTTAAAATAAAATAAATAGCTGGGCGACCGAGTTTCTTTTGGATGATATTTTTTTATGTGAAAACGGATTATCACGGAGAAGCCACTTACCTAGATCAATTTCATTATTAAAACATTGTCTAAACACAAAATTTCGAAAATATCGTCAGGAGCAAAGGAGATACCAATTACATACAAATATACAAGAATTGATTGTTTAAAGTATAAAGTATTGGAATAGTCAAAGCGCAATCAAAACATTGTTGTTGGTCACTAGCCACAATTATACTTACGAAAGTTCATGACTTCGTGGTGTTCTTTTTAAAATGTGTTTGCGGTCAAATTTGCACTTATTTTTATAAAATACTTGTAGTTGGAGTAAGTGAGACTACATGAGTGACAAAGAAAACAACAGAAATAAACCTTAATTCTGTTTTCGATTTTCAAGTTTGTGTGTATGAATGTAATCCTTTTGCATTACATCATTATTTGATATCTTACGTGGTGTTAGTAGTTAATTTATATATACAAGCTCATTTTAAGAGATTTTCTGATGCGTAACAAAAGGTTTGATAAAGTTTGATACCGATTTATTTATACATGAACCAGATATGAACCGTAGTCTAATCGATTAAGATACTACAAAAGGAACTTAGGTTAGAACTTAACCTAACAACAACCTCAACTACTGTAATATAAACGATGCGATGAAACTGAAATCAGCTTGTCTTAAACCAGTGCCTATGTGTTAGTAGTAATCTGATGTATTGAGCATGATGTTTAAGAACAAATTGAGTGTAACTAAACCAAGAAGCTAACATTTTTGATTGAATAGTTTCATAACAAAGACTTCAGGTTGTTTTCGTTTAATTTATTATTTAATAATTGCTCCATTAATAGTAAAACGGCCAATCTATGAAATCTTCCATACGGCCAATCTACGAAGTTTGCATGACACCTCCGCACTCTATTTCTTCCATCACCAAAATGTATGCAGATCCCACTCTACAACTTTCAACATCTAATTTGTAAGCTTTAAGCTACATTTTGAAATAAAAATAAAAAAATTAAAAAATGTCGAAGTTAAGTAAAATCAGGTTTGAAAAATTTACTTCCGGTTTTCTATACGACAAAATTTTATTTATCCAAATTTGTGATCATTTTGAGATAGAACATTTATTATTCTTAAAATAACACTACCTAAAACAAATTTTCATTTTTAAAATCTATATTAACAATAGCTTTCAAAAAATCAATTTTTAAAATTTCGTCAATTTTTAAAGGCACATAAAAACTGGCAACACAGCTTAATAAAAAAATTAATGACGTACGCTTATTTAGAACATTTATGAGTATAATTAATCCAAGTATGAACAAAATCCGGGACCTGACATTTTTTTCGTTGTCCGCTTGGCGTGAAATGCCCCACGTATGTAAAATTATTTTTTGTAATTATCACTTTCTGATCTAAGGCCACAAAATTATTGTTTCTTTTGGCCTGAGCAAATTAATGTCTATGTCCATTACTGCGTAAAATACGCAGAGCAGCCTGAGCGTTCATGATAAGTTTGTTTACTGAATCCAGATCACGATTCTACGATTCTTTGGAGCTAACAAAAGTAGTACGAACTTGGAGTGAACTACGTTGAAAATACGTTTTTATTGTATTTCCAGGAGTAGGGGATTGGGGAAATAATATTACAGGAGTAGGTGATTGAATAAACAAGATGACGCTAACGTACATAAGATACTTTGTTCAATGACTTTTGACAATGTCAGGTACGCTCGCTTTTCTATAAATAAATAAATAAATAAATAAATAAATATATATATATATATATATATATATATATATATATATATATATATATATATATATATATATATATATATATATATATATATATATATATACCAGACAGCGAACCTGCAGATGGGAATGGTGCGTTGCTATCTTGTGAGGAGATCTAATGCCACATGCATAAGTTTACCGGCTATCTTACCCTCCAAACCGGAACACGACAGTGACTAGCACTGACGCTATTGCGGCAGGTATAGGCAAGGCGGTGGTAACAGACCCGGTCGAGCCGATGCAGATCACTACCACCTAGTAGTCACGATGGTATTGACGAGCATAACCAATGCATTCATAATGTCTGTCTGTCGTAATGAGGGCTGATTCCCAACTTTAGGTATTCTCAACATTGATGGTACTAAACTAGGTACGAACGGGTACTGACGTATGTAAGGACATATTGATGTTTGCCAACAGCAGAAATCATTAAACACAATTTGATTCCAATATTTCGTGATACATAACTATAATTTACCAAAAATAACTGATTGAACTACTTAAAATAAATGTCATACTTGAACTATGTTAGGCAACAGTCGCTTAGTGTATTTTTATCTATCTGCAACTAAAGGAGGTTATGTTTTGCGAGTGTATATATGATATATGTACACTCGCAAAACATAAGTATGTATATATACAAACAACCAGATGGGCTCTCCTGATGGAAAGAGATTACCATCGTCTATAGACTTCAAGTATGTTAATGGTGGGTTACTATCCCTGTGTCAGGGATTCAATGCTACATGTATATTGTAAATATTTACTGGTTTCTTTACCCAGTAAACTAGAACACGATAGTGACAAGCACTAACGCCTTTGCGGCAGGAATAGTTGAGGCGGTAGCACCTGCACGGGCGAGACAATGTCTCTACCTCTACCTAACAGTCACAATGAAAGTTACTCCCATAGACTTTGCTTCTTATCAACTACCTGGCAGAACGGCAATGGTCTATTCTTCAAAGGACGTATTAACCCGGGGTATAGTGCAGAAAGCAGACGTTTTTATTTAATATGCATTGGAAATAAAAATTATATTATATTATGCGTTCGACACGTATAAAGTCTGTTGTTAAATTTAGAAGAAATTTTAATATAATCTATCATTTGTAAATATCATTGTGTAATGACTCATTTTGATCATATATTATATTCATTCATTCTATAATGTGTTTAATACACATGTGTAATTTAACAATAATAGAATTACGAGTTCTCTAAAACGGATGAACTAGTGTTATAACCAAGTTATATTATTTTTTTCTTAAAAAGTATATTAATAGCATAAATTGTTTTCAAATTGAAACATTAGTTTTTACAGAACTAACATATACTAAAGTTTTGCCTAATATAAAACTAAGTTGCCTATCAGTTACGTTGATTTTTGCGGTAAAAGTAATTTCATAATAGAGAGAATAAAATGTTTTAATGTGACATAATTACGAAAATTTAATTTGTTTATTAACATTTATTTTTATTACTTTCTATTAAATAGATAACAAATTGTATCGAGCTGATATACTACAAGTTACTGAAGGCAGATGGGCAAGTTAATTTTTAATTTTCTTTAATTTTTTTTTCGCCGATATTGACTATTCAGTTCTTTTGAGTTTATAAATACCATGATATCTACCAATTAATAAAAATATTGTGAATTTATAATTACTAGCGATCGCCTTCTGGTCAAAATTCAACCATAGAATAAATAAGAAAATCTCTTTTAATTTGACAACAAACTATAGACGTGTAACATTGTATAAGTGTCTGTATATGAGTATGTCACATGGATATAGTGTGTGCAATGTTTATTATTGATTTAATGTATTTCTAGTGCATATTATTTTAAAAAAAATCTGCAGTTCTCCGCAGTGTAAGCTTTAACTGTGCCAAACTTCTAACTCCTCTCCTCTCTTCGTGTGATTGACATAAAAAGGGATAATATATAGATTATATTATTATTTTAACATTTATAGAGAAAGATAATTTAATAAATGCTTTATAATGCACATACTAAGGCTGATAGCTTACAAATGCATGGAGAGAATAATCTGCAATAAACTAAAGAAGTTCATGGCCAAGACTGGCACTATACCAAAGCAGCAACATGGATTTGTGGAAAGAAGATCAACAATAACAAACTTGTTAACGTGTTATGATAAATGGGCAAGTGATTTGGCAGTGGCAACCAAACAGATGATTTTTATATAGATTTTGAACGAACCTAACCTGGCATACTATTTGCATATGCATAACGACCCACATGGTAGATGACGTTGTGTTTACTTTAATGAAATTTCAAGTGAATAGCTAACACTAAATAATTAAAGTACTATAGAATAGAAGATAAAAAGCCTCATTAGTAGAAAAGGAAATTGCAGATTCTCGCAAATTTAAACAGGGTCAAAATGTTAGCCTCTTTCTTTTAATTCTGTTGTTTAAACCGCTTTTATTCAGCTATTTTAAAGCAATTATTCAGTATTTTAATGAATCGTTTGAATTAACTTTGTTATGTAAATATTTTTAAATATGCATTTTCACTTATTTTAACCTATTTTTATTTTAGAAAAATAACTAATTATTGCCTATGAACCATCGAATGAAAATTCCTTTAATATAAAAATTGAAATGGATATCATGTTATCGGTATAAAATATTAACTAGAACATGCCTGAAATAGAAACGAATCTCACAAATAAATGTGTATCAAAACATTAGGCATGGATCATTTAACAGTTAACATATTAAATTTCGTACTATTTTTTTAACAATTAACAGCTGTTATTTATATTAAGCAAACACTGTTAAAATTTTATGCATCACTAAAATTACCAATAACTTGATATAGGATAATAATGTCATTAAAAATATTTAAGAATTTTTTTTGCTCGTTACCTAGATTTATGATTATAATAACTGCTAAAAGTTATATAACTAATCCAGAAGACCTTTTTTTGTCGCTAACTCGATAACTTTGCGTTTTTGTCGCTTATAATACTTATTATATATAATAGGCTACTGATATAATATAACAGAAATAAATAACTGTTATACATTAATTAACTTTAACAACATAACCTAATTTAACAATAATTTCCATGCCTACAAAGCATTTACGGGTAGGCTACAGGTAAAATTATAAAGCAAAATAATATAATAATGGCGCATGCATATATGTATGTTTTATATGCAAAAGTGTATGTGCGTCGTGGCGTGCATGGTAGTGCTTACGTACAGTAGCGTAGCTACGTAGGACCAGGTGGTGTAGTGCACCACACCTACGAAGTTCACAGGGCTCTTTAAGCTTTAAAAAGAGAAGATCAGCCACCTCCCGTAGCTAGCAAAAAACCTCTCGAGGTCTGCAAGATACTCGTATTTTTATGATGGTAAATGAACATTACGTTGAGCGTTATTTGGGCTTTGGAAAATAAAATTCAATGCCACCCCAAAAGCATTTAACTCTTATAAAGCGATTTATAGATTTATCCTACTAGGAATAAGTTCTAGTCACTATATTCTCTTTCTATCCCCATCAATAAATTTGAGGTAAAATCGGTTATTTAAGTTGGAGATACGTAGAAATAGGAGGCGGGGTCCAATTTTTTTTCTATATTTTTATGTTACTGGCAGACGTGCCAACTGATGGTAAGTGTTCGACGTCGCCCATGAACATAAGCCAGTTTACCTGGAACTGGCCCAGGCAACTCGCTTATGTGTTGCTTATCCTGAGACATTAGGTGTTAAGTCTCGGTACCAGTAATTATACTGTCTGTCCTACCCTTCTTTCTGAAACACAGCAAAGCTGTTTCAGGGCATAAATAAACTAGATGGTGGAACCCATGCAGCCGGGAGCGCGGAACAGCGCATCCCTCCCACCGGTAAAAAGTTGCAACGGGACCCCTTGTCCACCTGTCTACGCCTTTTGCTTACGAATATTGTATGTTAAAATGCGTATGAAAACAGATATATCGATGGTCCCTACGTATAAAAGAACATGTTAAAAATGTAAAAAAAATAATATCTATATAAGACTAGCTGACCCGGCAAACGTCGTTCTGCCAACTTTGTGTCTACTTTTCCGGTTTTTTTTCGACATTTTTTTCAACTTTTAAACCTAACCGAAACCTCCATGAATATTTTTAAACCAATATTAGCCAAATCGGTCCAGGCGTTCTCGAGTTTTAGCGAGACTAACGAACAGCAATTGATTTTTATATATATAGATTTTTTCTTTTATTTTATGTATTTCGCTACTTATACAAATATAATAAGAGAACAAGTGTAATAATTACAAACAATAAGTGTTGTATATGCGGATATATATACTTATCGTTCTATATTTTGCAAGGCAGGACAAGCATTTGTGTGATGAGCATAAATGTTTGTATTTCCGGGTTTGGGTGTTTATTAAATATATTGTTGTATTTATATATGTATTTCTACTTATTAGTATCTTTGACTACCATTTACATAAACCCATAACACAAGCAAATAATGTGCTTACTTTGGGGTTACATCAGTAAGTGTAATTTGTCCCGTGAATATTTATTATTATTATTATACGGTGTTTTAAAATGTGCGTTTTAACATTTAAAACGCCGTATAAATAGACATGTCTTTATTAATTATTTTTTTTATATTTTTGGATGGTGATCTTAAGCTGTTTAAAGTATGGTATTTAAAATGAAATACGTTAATTCCTTTTCACCTTTTTTTTGTTTTCAGCGTATAAAGAGGTATTTCCGACTTGTCTGATACGAATGTCAATGAAAAGCAGTTATCAGTAATTATCGATGGTCCCTACGTGACCGTCGATATTTGCTTTTTAAGAAATAATATGCTTAGATTTATTGATCGTCAGATTAGAATATAATGATTGACCGTTTTTTATGCATACTACATACTTTTGTGATGCTAATTACGTAGGGTGTTCCGGTGCAGCCCGGCCACAGTCAATTTTGTAATTTATAGACATAAAATTTAAATGTTCTTTTAATGTTCTTGCAGTACCAATGATTAAATTAAATGTACCTCAAGTATATCTCCTTAAAAGAGCACTTTTTGGTGGCCGGGGAGTAACGTATACGCTGCAGCCCGGCCACGGTTATATTTTCCAGTAGGATGCTCATAATGTTCTTAAATATAAGCCAAATAAATGTACCATTTGCGTTCTTTGGTTTTTTGAATGTAATATACGAACAAAAACGACTATATAAACAAAAAATGATTTTAAATTAAAATATGCACTTAGCGCCTGTAGAATTAAAATAGCAAATCTGCTTATTTGTAAAAAGCTGCTATCGCAATTTTTTTAGGAGCAATTCTCTAGAAAACCAGACGTGAAGAAAAACAGTAAAACAGTTTTGATTGTAAAACGATGGTGCATTTTCCTATAATATATTTTATTATTAACAAAGAGTAATTATAAATATATTATATGTATCTAGATGTACGTAATTGCATAGAATATTAAAATAATAAAAAAATGTTAAATGTTGTAGGGAATTGGAATTGCATTATATCTACGATTTGTTTTCTACACTCACATATTTTTATTTATATTGATAATTGTGTACTATCTCTATCGGTAGGATCTTCTAGTGTATGCCACCTACATCTTGAGCGCGGTCATCGAGAATTATGGTGAAGCACTAGCTATCTTGCTTGATATCTCGAAGGCTTTTGACAGGGTCTGGCATGATTTTTCCCCGTGTTGGACCCGAGCTTTTTTGAAGAATAAACAAACTGCCGTTTTGTCAGGCAGGTCGTAAAAGGCGACCGATTGGCTACGTAAGTCACTACCTTCGTGGCTACTAGGTGGTAGAGTTCTGCATTGTCTCGCCCGGGGCTGGTACCACCGCCTTACCTATTCCTGCCGTAATAGCGTCAGTGCTTAAACCTTAAGCCGGTAAAATTATACATGTGGCATTAGACCTCACCCCAAAATAGCAACGCACCATTAACATCTTTGGTGTCTTTAAGTGATGGTTGACTTTTTCCATCAGGAGACCCATCTGCTTGTTTGCTATCTTATGATATATAAAAAAATGTGAGGGTAGAAGACAAATCATAGATATAATAATAATAAATATTCACGGGACAAATTACACTTACTGATCTAACCCCAAAGTAAGCAAACTATTTGCTTGTGTTATGGGTGTTAGTCAACGATACTAATACATAAAAATACATATATAAAAACTAGAACATATTTAATAAACACCCAAACCCGGAAATACAAACATTTATACTCATCACACAAATGCTTGTCCCCGTCGGAGATCGAACCTGAGCCCCGTCGATTGCGTAGTCAGGGTCGCTAACCACTCGACCAACGGGGCGATTAATTTTATAAATATTTTAATTAGATATAACAGAATAAGTACCCATTCACTACAAAATTATTAATGCAATTACGTACATCTAGATACATATAATATATTTATAATTATTTTGTTTATAATAATAATATATCATATAGGAAAATACACCATCGTTTTACAATCAAAACTGTTTTACTGTTTTTCTTTACGTCTGGTTTTCTAGAGAATTGCTCCTAAAAAAATTGCGATAGCAGCTTTTTACAAATAAGCAGATTTGCTATTTTAATTCTACAGGCGCTAAGTGCACATTTTAATTTGAAATCATTTTTTGTTTATATAGTCGGTTTTGTTCATATATTACATTCAAAAAACCAAAGAACGCAAATGGTACATTTATTTGGCTTATATTTAAGAACATTCTGAGCATCCTACTGGAAAATATAACCGTGGCCGGGCTGCAGCGTATACGTTACTCCCCGGCCACCAAAAAGTGCTCTTTTAAGGAGATATACTTGAGGTACATTTAATTTAATCATTGGTACTGCAAGAACATTAAAAGAACATTTAAATTTTATGTCTATAAATTACAAAATTGACTGTGGCCGGGCTGCACCGGAACACACAATTACGTACGTTGCAAAACGTAACCATATAACGTAAACAATCGTTATACCGGGCAGGAGCATATGGATCACATATGCTCCTAAATTAAAGTTTAGTCATAGGAACTTAGCGACAACTAATTTTACTAGGTATAATCAGTTATAATACTCTTTATAATAGTTAGTTTAAGTTAAGTTTGTTTATTATGTTTCGCAAATAACAGTTATTAATTTTAACATTATAATTTATTCTATGTAAGGGCACAAAAATGTCTGCATACTTAGCTTTGTCGATAAAACAGATTTTAAGGTGAAATAACTTTTGGTTAATTTAAGGTGAAAAAATTTGAAATACATATAAAAATAACATAATAAACAATTACCCACCTTTCTTAAAAACGCTTCGTTGCAAGTTTGTGCGGTTCCTTTCCAATGATAGTGACGAAATCTTACATTTCCTAAAAGTTTTGCACCGTGTAGGATTGATACCTCATAAACTATTCGTCGAATATTTAATACGTCTGTCCGTTTTTTATATTTATTTAATTTCCGTCGGCGAACTATACGCTCGTCTGGCTCAGAATATTCACCTGTACTTGTGAGACCTTCTTCAGCTGCCCATGCACTCAATACACTCTCTATAAAGCTGAATAATTGCTGAACGTTAGGCTCTAGTTTGCTAGGAATATAGAGATAAGGTGACACCGTCTTTTGTGGAATAAGTGATTTTTCTTCAGGAGTTTCATCTTCTGGAGGAGGTGCAACATCATGGAAAGGACAGTTATGGACTTTATGATGGTGATGGTGATGATGGTGGCGATGTTTTGCTTTTCGTTTTGGTTCTTGAGATACGGATGCACCGCCACCTTCCCCCTTCTCTGTAGTTTCACCACCACTTGAATGTGAATCCACGCTTCGTTCTCTGTGCGGTAATGGTCGTCCATTTGATGTCAAAGTAACTAAGGCTCCAGAAGCTAAGCAGCAATGATGTGCGATGCAGCAAAAGCGCGCATCTCCTTTACGAACACCCGTATGAGATTTATGGCAAAATGAAATATCTGGTACTCTCGCCCCGAGCGCTGTTAAGTGGGCGCGGTCAGCGCACACTTGCATAAGAAGGTTATCACCAAAATGAACAGTCTTGTGTCGTCGACGGCGTAAGTGCATAACTGTGCCACTTCCAGCGAGTGAGGGTGGTGCTGAAGCTGATATAGGCTTGGCGCGCACATCTAGCGCGCGCACGCATCGGGGCGGTGGCGCGCGGTGCGTTTCCACCATCATTGGCGAGGAGTGGCGTCAGCGGCCGGCGCGCGAGCGTCACCTCATCACGGGCACAATCAAAAACTCGCCTTTCTTCACCCGATCTCCCAGTGTTTAGGTAGTCAAGATGAAAAGTTCACATGATCATTCTCGTGAAATTTTGTTTCTCACACACATTTTTAGCATTTTTTGTGTACATAAACAAAAACGCGAATAGTCTTTTAATTGCGGAAAGCTATTGATATGATTTTTTATTTATAGTCTTTTCCTCATACCTGTATAAAAATTCACTGAGTTAACCATATAATAATTACATATATAATAAAAACATATATTTAAATTGTGTTATTACGTAATTATTATATTATTGTGCAAAAAAATTTTAGACGCGTATTGCTGTGACAACGGTTGCGCAAAAGTCCCTTACGCTGTGATCTTACTACGGGTAAGATAGAACTTTGTAATTTTAATACTATTTTGATAGCTAAGGGTTAGAGCTACCGATGGATCCAGGCGGAGGACCGACTGGGGGTAAACTCTAATGGTTTTATTTTTTTTTTATTATTTGAGCATGCGTGTAGACTACCGTTCTTGTTCTATCGCATCAACTATGACGTAGCAATACGAGATAATAAAGAGAAAAAATGAGCGCTGACCATTGAGTGATAGAAGTGAGTAGGTATAATTTAAAGATAAGTATTTTACGTTACCGCCTCGTTGGTCGAGTGGTATGCGAATTTGTCTACGCATCAATGGGGCTGAAGTTCGATTCCTGACAGGAACCAACATTTATGTGATAAGGATAGGTGTTTGTATTTCTGAGTTTGCGTATTTATTAGGTCTATTAAAGTATTTATATATGTACCTCTATTAGTATCGTTGACTGAAACCCAGGTCACAAGCAAATAACTTGCTTACTTTGAGGTTAGATAAATTCGTGTAATTTGTCCAGTGATATTTACGTTACGATTTTACATTAATGATGCCCAGATTATATTATTATTGATCAATTGAGATAATATAAATTTATCGTCGTTGATAATCACAAAAACTATTTTACCTTCTACGATCAAAGTTGTAGAAAATATAGTGCGGTTTTTTAAATAAAATCGTTATTTTCCGCATCGAATTAAAGTTTTTTCAGAAAATATGGCTAGATGCATTTGCAAGCTCCTTAAAACTGAAACAACTGTTTTCTAATTTTTTTGTGTCGCCGTAACCTTTAATAACTTTGTATAAAATTTATGGGACTCCATTGTTATATATTAGCATCAAAATTCCAATCAAAATTAAGAAAATGAAGTAAGTAATGCTAATTAGCTTAATCCCAAGTAAGCAAATTATTTACACGTAAAGCATTCATAAATGCTAATCAACGAAACTAATACATAGAAATGCATAATAGGTATATAAATACAGAAGTATATTAAATAAACATTCAAACACAGAAATACCAAAATCCTTGCTCATCGCAACATTTTTTGTTCCTGTCGGAATCTGAACTCGAGCTCCATCGATTGTGTAGTCAGGATTGCTCGCCACTCGACCGAGATGATTAATTATTTGACGCTATTATTAAAATTAGGAAACTCCATATTAATTTAGGGATAACTGAAATTATAATTTCTTTTTATAAAAGGAGGTCCTTTTATTTTGAGTTAGTCCCAACTCCCAATTTGTCTTCGATTCGTCAACAAAATTTCTTTCCATACATAAATCCCAATTCGTCACTATCGAAAAATAAAATATTTTATAATTCAAAATGATGTCCAAATTTGTCACCAGCATAAATTTAGTAGTTGTAGAGTACAGTCGAGAAAATATTAAATAAGTTTAATAAAAAATAAACATTTTTTCGGTAATTTTTAATCATTATACTTCATAAAACACACATTACGAGTTTTTATACAGCCCTTGATAATCTACCCCAAGACATACTCATTATTTGTTAACATTAATTTTTATTTACATATTTCCGTAGTTCCCGAAACATTGCATTTATCTAAACAGCTCGTATACTAAAAATGAATCAACAAGATTTGACTGAGATCCGTCCGCATCTAAAATATTTTGTATGTCTTGTAAGCTATCTATATACTTTAATGTTTTCACAGGTTCATGGAGCTGCAATATTTGGCAGCTGATTTTTTTCGAAAATAAGAATAAATCACACATCTGAAATTAATATCCACGGTACTAACTTTTAATTTTTTTATTGTTATTGCTTAAGTATGTATTCAATCGAGTTACAGTTATTGCTATCTATAATTCTAAGATAACCTACGGCTATTAATGTTTTTAACAACTGAAACGCTGAGAATCCATAAACAATCCAATGAGAGAAAAGAATCTGGCGTGATATGATATATCTGTTACATGGGTAGGTACAGTGACATTGGTCAGGTGCGTAGAAAAAATCACTTTGTACGGTAATAATCAAGGGTGGATTCAACCTTCCATTCAGGGGGTCACATGTACAAGGGCTGATCCAGTCTTCGGTTCAGGGGGGAGGGGGATACATAAATAGAGGTTCAGTAATGATAGGCTCTAATCCTTATCTAATTCTAATAAATCCATACCTTACCCAGGGGACGGGGTTCTAGGTATGGACTCCATGACCCGTTCTGGATCCGTCCTTGGTAATAACATTTATATAAATAAAAATGAATGTTTCCATACATGACAATGAAGACGTTGCATAAAAAAATATATTTTTCTTTGAGCCTGATTAACTTGTAGTAAGGTAAAGTTTAAAGTTGATTTTGATGTTTTATTATTATTTTAAATCTTAAATGTTACATAATTTATATATTATGTTATTTTGTTAAGCCATGTTTTAATTATGCTAACAGACTGTACGTCCCGGGAGAAGTAGGGCGTGATGAACCGCGACAAAGCAACATTGCATTTAATCTACCATGCCGACATCGTATGACGTACATAGATAGCATCGAATGACAAATTGCTTTCGATACCTAGTTTTAGCTTTGACAATGTGTTGTTGTGTTAAATTCTATAGAACCAATAGTATTTTTTTGTGTATAAGAACCGCCTATAGACACCTAGAGATGTTAATGGTGCGTTTCTATCCATGTGGTAAGTTGAATCGATTTTTCGGCTATCTTATCAACAACAACAGTGATAAACATTGACGCTATATCGGAAGGAATAGATAAGGCCATAGTTCCAAACCCAGGCTAGACGATGCAAGACTCTACCACCCAGTTGTTAAGATGATAGCGATATATTTGTCCAATCATTCGCCTTTTATGAAATACCTGTCGATCCTTTTTTGTAAGAGGTTCGAACGAACAAGTTACCAAACCCAAGTGAAACGATGAACATCTCTACCACCTAGTTGTCACCTCTACCACCTATAATACACCTTTATTAGCCACTTATCGTAAGGCTAATGTAGGTGGTCTTTTATTCAAAGAGATCCGAACGAACAAGTTACCAAAGCCAGACGAGACGATGCAGAATTCTACCCACCTAGTTGTCACGATGGTTAAAATATTTTTCTCTAAGAGTTAACCTTTATTAACTACCAAACGGAAGGCAGGTACTTTTTTCTTCAAGGACCTCTTTGTACGAAAAAGTTACTGAAACCGGGCGTGACGATGCAGAGCTCTACCTCCTACTTGTTACGATCGATTGTTGAAACATGTTTCTTTAATAGTTCGCCTATATGAACTGCCTACAGTAAGAAAGCAGCGGGTCTTTTATTCAAAGAGGCCCAAACAAACTTGTTACAAACCCCTAGCGAGACGATGCAGAACTCTACCGCCTTGCTGTCACGATGGTTGAAATATATTTATCTAATAGTTCGCCTTTTTGCACTACCGACCGAAACTCAAGTTGTATTTTTTTCGAAGGGGGATGGAACGAATAATTTAACAACCCCGGGCGCGACGTTTCAGAACTCTACCATCTAGTTGGTTGCCAAACCAATCCGTTATATTTGTAGAATAAACAACTAGCTCCATTAAATATATGTTTTAACTATTGTCCGAAGGTGGTGATTGGTGGTAGGAGCAGTTTTCGAAATCGACGTGTTACTACGAAGTGAGTAATACATGTGGAGTAAGCAAGACAAATCTGTAAGGATTATGACATAATATGGCACTCTGGTCTCTCTACCTAACCCGTATGGGATCTGGTGTGAATATATGCATATATTTTAAAATATTATTATTTTCATGTTTTAATTTAACTTAACAGATATTATTCTTTTTACTTATATCCTATAACGTCTGATCACAATGTCAAACTCTACATTTCATATACCATTACTTAGCTCAGCCAGTCTTCACTCAATTATAAAAAACTAAATAATATTTGTATATATTTGTATTTGATTCTTTTGTAATGTAAAATCATGAAACAGATTGAAACAATTCTAAATATCAGGTCACCTATATCAAATAGTGGATTTAAAAAATGAAGGTAGGCCAAAAATTACAGTGCAAATAAATAAACAAAATCAACATTAAACTACAAGCTATGTTGATACTTGCATACGACATTTTATATAAGCCTTATTTCAATTGGTGATTTTTTGTAAACATTTCAAATATAAAAGTTTACAATAAAGTTAGGTTTTGCTTGTTAGGTAAATGCATTAAAATTTTTGATCCTGTCTTAAATAATTATATTAGCAAAGACAAAGTTATATATTTTGATGGCAAAAGTATTAAATTTTCAATTATATGGCAATGGAAATGAAAGATTAATTAATATGCTAGCTGCATTCGACATTAGTGGGTATGAAATAGGCCTTGATTAGATTAGAACTATACCTATGTTATTTTAGATAAAGAGTTGTAGAGAAATCACAGGTTAATTTTTTATGAGTTTACAAACGTTATTACAACGGATTATAATATTATGAATAAATGAAAAAGCTTTATTAAAAAAAAGAATTGTAAAATAAAATAAAAAATCTGTTAAATAAAAAATGTAAGTAATTATATTTATTTTAAAATCATTTAAATATTTAAACCAAAATAATATTATAAATTATAACGTATTATTCATATAAAATCTACAAATAGAATAATTAATTTAATCAACAAGATTAGTTTGCTATTGTTTCAGTTAAAATTGTATCGACTAAGGTTGCAATTACGTGTTTCGAATGAGCGGCTAGAGTAGGTGTATTATGTGGACGTTTTCACACAAGCGTCCTGCATTGCGACAAATTTCTATTCCTTTTAAATTTTTCCTGAAGCTATAAACCTATGTTATGATAGTTTTAAAATAATATTTAAAATCTATTATACTAGTCACTATTTATTTATGATAATAATTTCTAGGGCTACTGATTATTTCTGATTCCTAATAAATAACGTTAATAACACAATTTAACGATATGTATTATTTCTAGTCAAAAGCTTGTTTAACAAAAATTAAATCAACATTTCCAAAAGAAACGATAAACCTGTTTCGATGATTATAGTCGCGAATGTAGGCGGAGTTACACATCACTTTTGCACATATAGCCCTAAGGTTTTAAAGAACGTTGACGAGAGCCATTAGATCTTTATCACGAAATAATTTAATTTATTTCAAACGTTAATAAATAAATAAGTTTGCTGAGTTACATAACCGAGCACGGGGCAGTCAAGGAACTACTCCAACGCCCTGGCGGCTCTTACTGCGACTGGATCCGGCAAGCGCGACGGAGGGTGGTTGCAATCGTCAAACTTCGTTATGGTCCGGAGTGAAACGATCTTGCGCCCTCGGCTATTTTCGGAACACGCGCGCCTGCGGGCGGAAAGCGCGGCGGCGCCCGTGTGCCCCGTAATATCAGCCTAGTACTACACGATACCGATCAAGTCTTTTACTAATTTATGTTCCGAAAACCCTTGTGATATAAGCCTCCTTTGCTTAATTAATTGAGTCTTTTTGTGATAGTAAAACTTTGATGCATTCAAAAAACATCTTTTTTAAACTATGGTGTAAATTTTAAAATTAACTTTTGTTAAAACTTAAATATTTAAAAATGGATAAATATAAATAGATAAATAATGGATACATTAAAAAAAATAGATAGCGCTATATAATTTTTTATTTCTTAAACAATTTCCTGCTATTGTAGTATCAATAAGCGAACTACCAAATATTTAAAAAATGATATTTAAATATAAGTTGCTTTAGCGGCTTAGCGTTGCTGGCTACGAAGTTGACGCATGAAGGTCCTGGGTTCAAATCTTCATTTGAGTATTTAATGCTAACTAAGTTTTAAGTTTTTCTGGAAAAATAAGCTAGTTGAGCCCAAATATCAATATACTAGCCCAAATTGTCGATAGGTTAGCCCCACCTGTCACATCATGAGACTTAACATCGTAGACTAATCGTGGATGCATTGCACCTCTGCCTATTTCATTGGGTATTTCAGCGAAATTGTATTTATTTATTTTAAACATGGCACTAGTATTCTACTCTTCACATAAAGCATCGTTAATTTTAATTATAAAACTTGTTTATTACATTTGGCAGCTTGCCTATTATAGGTCATTATCAAAAATGCTAAACAAATGTGTATATGTGCAAAGGCACACGAAATTGATATTTTGATTTTCTTTCTGGAATTGAGATTTTCTTGATAGGAATACGGTCAGAATTGAGATTTTCTTGATAGGAATACTGACCAAAATGAAGTTAATTGTTAATCAATACTTTATAAGATTTTAAAAATCTTTCTAAAATGGTTTCTAAAAGTAAATTTACTTCTGCTCTTCAACCTTTACAGAAAGAGTGCGAATAAGAGTTAGCTTACTAAGATTTCGAGTGTAGTATTCGAGATGGAATTCTTAATATATTATCTTATCGTACTAACTACGAGTATTACATAAAAATTGATTGGGGCAGATATTGCAATAGCCGGAAGCGTACTGTTTTCCAAATTCAGCAGGTATACATGGAATTCTTTTAATAAAAAGGCACGTGAGTTTAAAAATGTTATTTACAAATGTGACACGAAAGGAATAATAATAATAGACAAATTAAAAATATCGATCTAGCCCCAAGGTAAGCAACTTATTTGTTCACTTTGTGGTATATGACTTTTCTTTGGCATATATTATTTTTAATTAACAGATTTGGAAAAATATAACCCGTTTTAGAGATAAATAGGGTATTTAAACATATCCTACGATATTGAAATGATATTATTTTGTATAAATTTTACCCTCGGGGAAACTCTTAGACTAAGATCGTAAATTGCCCCTAAACCCTAAGTATCGGGTTTTTAAACTTAAGCGGCTTAGTCAGGTAGCTTGACTAAATTTATGAAATTAAGTATATAACCAAAAAGGTATCGTTCTTATTTAGAAAACAGTTCTTTTAACCTAGTGTGTGCAGCCCCAAAATAGTCAAATATAACTGCGTCCGTAATTACTGTATGACTAATAAAAATAGAGGGACTATTATTTACAATATATCACGCATCCATTTTAACCCTATAGACGTTTTAGACATCCTTACATAAAGATTAGTATATTAAGTGAGTACGACAGGTTATCCACCTGTTATAATAGCATCAACCTACCTCATTTCTTACAAAAAGTAATAATACTTACTGATATAACTAGTAACAAAATTGGCTGTGTTTGACATGAGCGATTTGTCATCCGAGAATGGTAATGCCAGTCTTTTATTCTCTAGCATTTCTCTGTTTATAAAACAAATTGATTTTACAGACTCACGGACATATTCAACTTTACAGCAACAGGTTTATCAGAACCTACTAGATACTCGACTCACAATATGACAACCAGATATAAATATATCACTGCTACCGAAAGTAAACCTGTAACTGCGTTCCGTATTAGAGCTACATGAAATTTACTTAAGCCACTGACTAGTAATATACACATTAGGGTCCTTTCTCTATGCACCTGACGTATAAAAAATACATAAATACATTATAACACTGTTAATATAGCCGAAAAATTCGAATTATACAAAAGAAAATATAAACAGTAGTTAACAGCTTTTCGCGAGAAACTTCAAGTGCATACTAAGGCAAATGGTAATTCCCAGAAGAGCTACGCGACTTTTCTTGACGTTAAAACTCAACGCTACGACAAATATTTCGACCGACGAAAATCGCCGTTCTCTACGAGCGTTACAGTAAAGCTATTCATAGCGAAATATCGTAACGAACAGTAGGATATACTGTTAGTTTTCTCGTTACAAAAGGTTATCTGGCGCTAATGAGAGCTCGCAAAAATGATACGATACTAGACATACCAACTTAATACCCGCCTTTAACAATGTTTAAAAATTGAAATATCTGGTGGGCAGTATACACTATACATTAATAATATTCCCCCTCAAACCAGCTTGTGGATCTAAATCACATCCAATTTTTGATCCATCCATCCAAGATGACTTTCCACTGATGCCGTTAAAATAAGTGAATTAGTCAAAAACTTACATAATGAAAAGGCCCCAGGGCTAGACGGCTGTGAATATTCAGTTGAGTGGATAGAAGGCTCTGTTATAGGGGTCATACCCCTGAAAAACAACGAAAAAGTGTAAGAAACTGCACTCATATTAACTATATTACTATATTCTGTGTCCTATTAACTATATTTTGTGTTCCTACCTCTACGAACGATAGCAGCAGGTGTCCTATGGACTCTATCCTCTCATACCTACTGTTCTTTCTCTACACGTGCGACGTACCGTGTGAGCCGTACAAGGTAGCGTTTTCGCAAATAAAGCGATCTCTTGGTTTAGTAAATGGCAAATCGAAATTTACCCGGAAAAAATACAACCTGTACTTTGGCATTTGCTGCTGTCACTATACGCGGGGTTATCAAGTCTCTCCCAATGTGCAATTACTGTAATTGTTTAGTTATTGCAAAACACAAATAGCCTTTGGCCTTGTATATTAGTGGCAGTCGTTGCCGTTTAATTATTTTTGGTGCTGTGATATGGCCAAAAGTGCATATCTAGTGACCAACAAGCAATTGGCGACGTTTCTTTAACAGCCATCGCTGATTGTTGGTGGATTGGAAATTTTAGATGATACGTCATCAGATTGGCTGCCAACGCAGATCCACCAATAAGTCACCTCTTGTGTGATGTGAGTGAAGCTCTCCGGGGTTCGGTCATTCAAGTTCTGTTTTATACGACTTTATACAGCGTAGGCTGGCTCTCAGTATCCAGATCGGACTAAGACCAGGTAATAAAATGTCGGTAAGATAGGCACCAAAGAACAGAGAACTGGAATTAAATTAATAATAATGTTTGATGAACAATACTCTTTTCATTTTACGTTCAATAGTCTTTAAATATAACATACTTAATTTAAAAAAATCTAATGATACTTTTTTTCACAAATATTTTAACGTTTAATTCCCTCTTAGACTCGCCTTTGATCAAGTTTACATGAATACGAACAAAGTAGATAACTGTTCGATTTGTTCCGGGCTACTACAAAGCCAATAACCTATCTAGGTCAGTGTGGATGCAACTTCCAATGCCTTTGATTTATCGATATGCTGTTTAGTATTGATTGAATATATTGCACTCAAGATACTTAAACATTGACCAAAATACTTAATATGCGATTATTTATTATTTTCAGACAACGTTTGATACCAGAAATCTGACAAGTATGCAGATAAGTAACTCAGAAAATTGAGAAAATTGCACTTAAAGCCTGGTCCGCACCTTTTTTAAATTTATTTAACATAATTTAACTAGTACGAGTATCATTACGCCCTTCCGGGGTACGCAGAGTTAAACCGAACGGCTATAGACTTTCCGGTTCATCGCGATTCACCGGTTTGTCGGTTGGCGAGATAAGTAGTGATCCTCATCGCCGCATTTTACCAACGTATTAACGATTATCGAATATTTTAGCGATAACTGGGACCAACAACTTTATGTGCGCAACCGAATCACGCGAGTGGTAATATACTACTCCACCAAACGCCAAGCTGCTAACTGAGATTTTAGGTTTTCGAGAACTCAATAGCACCTTTGCGCGACCCGGAGATTGAATCCGGGACCTCATGATCTGAGCCTAGACGTATTTACACACACACACACACACACACACACACACACACACACACACATACACACACACACACACATATATATATATATATATATATATATATATATATATATATATATATATATATATATATATATATATATATATATATATATATATATATATATATATATATATATATATATATATATATATATATTATATATATATATAAATACGTCTAGACCACGAAACAGACTATATAATTTATCTAAAACTAATAAAATGATTGGATTAAATACGTGTATAAATTAATTAAAAAGAGTAAGTATTGAATCACTCACTATTGCCATTTGCGAAATCACATACAAATTATGGATGTTTTAATTTTAATAAAAATATAAGGAGAAGCTGATAGTTTAGAACATGAAAGTCAATTAAAACTTATTTGAAGTACACATGTAGCAAAAATAGCGTAATTTTGTCATGTGAGAGCTCATAAAACAATTTGAGTACAGTAGAAACCCGATTATCCGGACCTCAGTTATACGGATTCGCGATTATCCGAACTATCAACCATGAAAAAATTATATTTTGTACGTTAACGCTATGGCTCATGAAACCTCTTTGTAAGCTCATCTCATACAGTCCTAGAAAGCAGCTTCCAAATGGTATCAAAATATGAGTGTAACACCATGAGTCTTTATATTTCACTTAACTAAGAAAGGTTTATAATTACGAGTATCAATGTTGTAAATCGTTTTTTCCCTAAAGCTCCAAAAGAATTGTTTTATACCTAATTAAACATTTAATTTTAGAACATCAAACAAGCAATTTCCCCGTGTTGGTCCCGGGCTTCTCTGAAGAATAGGCCAATTGCCGTTCTGCCAGGCAGGTCGTAAAAGGCGACCGATTGGTTATGCGACCATCACTGCCATCGTGGCTACTAGGTGGTAGAGTTCTGCATTGTCTCGCCCGGCTATGGTACCACCGCTTTACCTATTCCTGCTGCAATAGCGTCAGTGCTTGTCACTGTCTTGTTCCGGTTTAGAAGGTAAGGTAGCTGGTAAACTTATGAATGTGGCATTAGATCTGACCACAAGATCGCAACGCACCATTAACATCTTTGGTTTCTGGTGGTGTAGTGAGCACATGCTTAAGTTTACTGGCTACCTTATGCAAATCGGAATATGACAGTGACAAGTAAGTAAATAATGACGTTAGTCATTGCAATTTGCGACAGAAATAGGTAAGACAGTGGTACCAAACCCGGGCGAGACTTTTCAATTCGCAATTCTACCACTTAGTAGTCCTAGTAGTCGGCTGGTAGTGAAACGTTCGACTAATTATTACCTTTTATGAATTGCCTGGCAGAATAGAAGATTTTTCAAAGGGGCCTAGGGATCTGTTGGTCAAAATGTTTTCCTGAAAGTAGAGTGTATTCTTTGTGAACTTATTAGTCATTTCGTAATTGTGTTAATAATATTTAGGATGCACGTTCCCAAAAACGCCGTACCTGTTAATTAAAACCGCAAATAATAACATCACATAACGATAATGATGTGATAATGTGTACGTGGAGGAGGAGACTAAAATCTTTCTAGAGTTAAGAATAAATATGCATATTTTATATTCAGTTTATATATTCAGTTATCCGGGTTTTCGATTACCTGGATATATTATAACATTAATTAGTCCGGTTAATCGAGTTTCTACATATACTCGTATATATATATGACTTTCCGGTTTAACATTATTCACCAATTCGTCGATTGACGAGATGAGTGGTGATCTCCATCACCGCACTTTACCGACCTGATAACGATTATCGACTATTTCTAGCGATAACCGGGACCGACGGTTTTACGTGATCATCCAAGGTACGGGAGTCTTAACACACCACCCTTACCCTCGCTTTTATTTTATTACTTATTAATCCCTCACAGCTAATAAAAATAAATGAATTTAATTTTGTACTTCGTAACATAATCAAATTAAGGAAGGAAAAAGTGTTTCCAGCCGCACAGCGTCTAGAGAATTTCTCACGCGGAAAATTTCATTTACGTCTGTTTACAAGATGCGGAAGTACCAAGTTATAAAATGGGTTTTTATATTTAAGAGGATGCGAGGTGAATGCACCTCCGATTGTATTTATTCAGTGTGAGATTAGTAGGACATGCTATAAGGTATTATTGATTGATGGCAATTTTCCCTTTCATGTTGTTCGTTTATATTGATCTCGATAACATAAAGCGGCAGTCGTCAATCATATTTTGCTGTGTAATAATTTGTTGCCCTTGTGAAAGAATCACTGCTATACGCTATCACAAATTCTGCATTCGTCTATATCAGGAAACCAACTACTTGATATAGAGAAGTAGAAAATCAAATTCTTAAAGACTTCTTCAGAGAGCTTATGATCAATTATTTTTGATGCAGTTGATTTATAACTTTAAATTGCATTTAATGTACTGATGCACAAGGGAAATTGTTAATTTCTTGGTGATTATTTAGGCTTTACCTTAAAGTTTAGATTGTAGCTGTTACTTCTTTGCTCATTTGCTAAAAGGGAATGGTTTCATTTATAGCTATTGATTTTTATCTTCTAGAATATGTTCTCCCACACACGTCATGATAATCTCTTTGCACTTGTTATCTGACACCCTAAAATAATGTAGGCGTTCATTTGGTAGGACGTAATTAAATGTTTAGTTATAATCACCTGATTTATTGCGAAGATATAATATTAATTAATACTAGCTGAACCGCGCAGCTTCGTACTAGTGGGTCATTATGAATTTATTATTCTTTAAAACCCTATTTTAGCCCTTCTGGGGTCATTTTTTTAACTACCCGCTACGCTATTTAGATAATAAAGTTACTGATTTTGCCCCGATTTTCGATAATCGAGTTTTCACTGGATCTCTATGTCTTGAGGTCCTAGAAAACTTCGCCGATTATTTTCACTATGAAGTCAAAATGTCTGTATGTAATATGTATGTGTGAGTATGTAAACCTTTATTGCATTGTATTATATGCCAAATTCTTAATTTATTTTTTAGTTTGGTTCTTATAAAAGTGTGTGTGTTTTTTTTAAGTTTTTTAAACTAATATTTATTGTAGATTGAGTGAGACTTTGAACATTTTCCTGTTATCGGCATAAAGTAAGATTTTAGGAAAGAAAGTGAAACTGTAATTTATAAAAAATATGAAAAAGAGAGGCCGAAACAGATAATCTTGGGGAACACCTGAAGGAATGGACATAGCAGTAGATGAAAAACCATTGAACACAACACTTTGGCTTCTATTAGCAATAAAGAAACTGAACCATTTGGACAGGTTACCCCTTATTTTAGCAGCTTGAAGTTTTCGTAAGAGTATGAGGTAATCAATTCTATCAAAAGCTACTACACACTATTACTACTGCACTTATACTTAAATTTAACTTCTAAACATATATTTTTAAAATAATACTCGACCGGTTTGTTTTTAAAGCATTTTCAGGATGTAAAAAGTTAAATATCCTGAAGATACTAACTTATCTGAGAAGATACCTAATAACAATAGAATTTCACCAAGTGCTGACGATAAAAAAAGCTTTGGTGAAGTATATAATGTCTACCTGGGATGGCTCAGACACGCATTTGGATAGGATATCACTACATAAAATAAGATTAGTAGTGGTGGATTTGCTTTTAAAAAAGCTGAGTTGTTCACACATAAATGACTGTTTAAGAACTAAATTAAGTTGATTAAGTTGAACTAAATTAAGTTGATCCAAAACTTTGTCAAGATACACAGTTTAGGGACTTCATCTTTTTAAAATAACTTTGATACTAGTAAACCGCAACAAATGTACTAGATTTTTGTGTATAATATGTAAAAAATCTAATTAGCTATTATCCTTAAAAAGCTGCATCAAATACTGTTAATTAGATCAAAATCGGGCAATTTATTAAGGATTTATCAATGAAAAAAATATTTAAAAAAAATTTATATTACTTTGACATTTGTCAATCTATCGATTATGTAATGAAAACAAAATTATAGATCTCAAAAATCGTGTGGAATGCCATTTGAAAGATCAAAATTGATCATCGTTTCTAAAGTACAGTTTTTCAAAAATAAATATACTGTGATTTGTAATAAACAAAAAAAATAAACTTAAACAAATCTATGCTTAACGTTTTTACCCTTTGAGCTTAAATACCTCACTTTACCGGCAAGCTTCAGGGATGGCCTACAGATTATTTAAATAAAGTAGCCCATGTTTGACTCCAGATCTACATCCATCTCCTCGCTAAATTTCACCAAAATCGGTACAGCGTGTGTAAGTATAACAGACATTCAGACAAATTTTTTCAATTATAATTAGTATGTATTATATTGAAGATCTTCCCTACTATTTTCTCTCACTCATTTTATCTCACAAAATTTTAAACTTTTCCTTACCAATTTTTGAACATTTTCTTTCATACAAACTTTAACCTGAAAATCTATATCTATACGTATAATAAAATCGTAGGAAAGTCAAAACTGTACATTGAATATTTTTTTAAAAGAATACTTGGGGCGTGATCTGCAATCGATATCGAAGCCAAAAATATAGTTTCTAGAATTTTTGTCTGTTTGTCTGTTTATCTGTTTGTCTGTATGTATGTCCGGGGTAAACTCAAAAAATACATAAGCATAGATTTACTTCAAATGTATGAATATTACTAATAGGTCGGGTCAACATATAGGCTACATATTATCACACTATCACCTACGGGGGAGGGGCAGTGCGGAGTAAACGAACTCCGCGCGTACGAAGTCGCTGGCAACAGCTAGTAACGAATACAATTAAAAAAGAATTATCCAATTTGGTGAATTTATTCATAAAGTAAGCGCGTGCGAACATTTTGGCGAATAACTTTCAGGCTAATACAGCGACTGACTTAAAAATCTTATCAGCTTTTCTCCTTTAAAAATTGCGTTAAATACCGTTAATTAGATCAAAATTGGTCAATTCGTTTGGGATTTGGATCAATGACGAAAATTTTTGAAAAAAAATGTTTTTTGACATTGCTTAGAAATTTTCCAACTTGTCGATTATTTAGCTAAAGCAATATTTTAGAGATCAAAAATTGAGTTGAATGCCATTTGAAAGATCAAAATCATCGTTCCTAAAATATACAGCTTTTCAAAAATCAATATAGTGCCCTTTTTAACAAAATAGAACTGAAAAAGTCTATGCTTATACTTTTTACTCCTTTAAGATTAAAATACCTTAATTCAGCGGGAAGCTGCCTGTAGGGTCAACCGTTTACAGTTTTTTTTTCTTCAGTTTTCTGATAAAAACATCGTTGCCCGGGATTGGATAAGTGCCCGGTTGGCGATAAGCTTACCACTTAGCACATTGTCGGACTATCCCCGGCTATTCATGGGTGCACTGATTGTACCTCTACCTACCTGTTCTGGGATATGGGTGTGAAGACACTTTCTTACAACAAAAAAGGTCCGGTTTACCAGTTTGTTCCTTGCCTTGTTAAAAATCTAAAGATTTGTTTTGCATTTTTAAGAATAAGTGAGAGCTCGTATATATATATATATATATATATATATATATATATATATATATATATATATATATATATATATATATATATATATATATATATATATATATATATATATATATATATATTTATTATTATTATTTTTTTTTTTTTTATATCTTAAGA
Organism: Apodemia mormo; assembly: GCA_036924255.1. Classification (NCBI taxonomy): domain Eukaryota; kingdom Metazoa; phylum Arthropoda; class Insecta; order Lepidoptera; family Riodinidae; genus Apodemia; species Apodemia mormo. The sequence goes on along the minus strand of JAUPFN010000007.1, from coordinate 22,886,220 downwards.
ATCGCCTCTGTGGTCTAGCGGTCCAGCGTTGGCGTTGACCACATGAGGTCCCGGGTTCGATTCTCGGGTCGGGCACAAAAAAAGTGTTTTTTTTTTTTTTCAGTTTTCTGAGAAACACAAAGTTGCCCGGGATTGGAAAGTGCCCGGTTGGCGATAGGCTTGCCACCTATCACATTTGTGGGACCAAGTATCTTCGGCTAATCGTGGGTGCACTTGTTGTACCTCTGCAGATAGCAAACAAGCAGATGGGTCTCCTGATGGAAAGAGTCAACCATCGCCTATAGACACCAAATGTGTTATTGGTGCGTTGCTATCTTGTGGCGAGGTCTAATGCCACATGCATAAGTTTACCGGTGGTCTAGTTGATCGAGTGTTTAGCAACCTTGACTGCGCGGGCAAAGATAATGGGGCTCGGGTAATAATAATGACGGAGTTTCACCAAGTGCCGACGATGTAGATTATATATTATATTTTAGTATGTATATACGTACTTCTATGTATTGATATCGTTGACTAACACCCATACATATCACAAACAAATAATTTACATCCTTTCGGGGTTAGACCAATCAGTGTAATTTGTCCATTGATATTATACCCGGTATCGCACGAATGTTGTAGCTCTTTAAAAAAATACAAAAATCTACTGTTTACAATACGATTACATTAAATAAATAAAATTACAATTAAATAATAAGATCGTTCTTTATTGTAATATATTGGCGATACTTCTCCAATAGCGTGTATCTTACTGACTCAGAAACTTTTTAAGAATTTTTAAGAATATCCCGCATGATTTTTAAATATTTTCTTTCATACTAATCTTGTCTTGACAATAGCAAATACACCAAAAATCGAATTTAGTGTTTTTATTCCAAAGTTATGCGCGTACAAACATTTCCGGGATTCATTTTTATTTATATAGATAATAATAATATAACCAGACGTCGGAATGGCGGCTCATTTAAATTTGAGTGTTCTCAATATACGGGTTTGTACCTTTATACTGAATTTATTACTATTAAGTATATTTCTTATACACTACTTTGTACAGTTTAGATCTATTTGAATATCTAACACCTTCAATGTGATTGATACGTTATCATGGTCTTACTAGGTCGCTCATGTTTCTGCCTAAAATCTGTGGACCACATGTGTTGCAAGAAAACACATCGTTCAACATATATTTTAATTACAGTAGATCTCAATAGACCCCATGAAAATACTGTAATGTCCAAAGTCAAATATTATTACATGTTTTATATTGTCTTACACATATTGCTCCCCTTATTTCAAAGTTGTAACGTCACGAGGTGTAACTGGACATAGTCAAATGGAAAAGTATATTTAAAAAATACTATACATGATAAAATTACTTAAATAATTCGTGTAAATAACACGTCTCTCTAGCTCTAGCTATGACGCACGACACGCCAAACGAAATGGAGACAGAAGGCGGACCCCCTGCTACGCCTGCGCTCCTCACCAAACCGCAGCCATAACCTGTTCTTGTACTATTATGATTTTGCCTATTCAATTCACTTACCCTTAATGTAATTATATACTCACATACGTTATATATTTTGAATAACCATTTTAGTTAACAAAATTTTATTTTTCCCAAATATACATTACGTATATTATGTATGTAAATAAATGACAAATCAAACTTTAAAATATTAAATATTACATAGCATCTGTAGGTGCTTATTTCAAATAATCATTTCAAAGTAAAAATATACAAAAACACAAAACTTAGCGCTCAAGTTTATTCCAAGGGGAAGAATTTTCTTTATCAATGAAAAGGTGCCCTAGAGACCTCAATACATGAATAAAGCCAGCACTTGACCGGCGTTTTTTGTATTCTTTTTTACTGTATTCTTAGAGAGCCTTGTTATGGTTGATGTTAAAACAGATTTAGATATTAAACATTTTTCCTAAAAGTGGTAAGAAGAATTAGCGCAACACACAGGTAATTTATTAATTTATTATAAAGTGATAAATCGATATTTTCTTGATTTTCTCAGGTTGTCCTAAAATAAATTGGTAAAAGAAAAATATTTTATGATTCAAGCACTAAGATACGAGTAAATAAAGTGCGCAATAATGTAATAATATGAGTAAATAACAATAATAATATTTTTTATATCTTAAGATATAAAAAACTTTATTTAATTTAAAGTTTTAATTATTTCGTTTCATTGTCGAGTACCTACCTATACCTACTTATTTTACAACAGCTCCAAAAATTTTAAAGAAGTAGGCATTAGCAATCAAGAATTTATACGTGTAACACTTGTAATGAAATATAATATTAAAGTTTATAAATTTGTACAAAAATATCCAGCAGTAGTTTAGTTTCTTAAATTTTGTAAAAAAAAAAAAGGCCGCGCATCTTTTACGTGAATACGTCTCTACGTCACGCGTAACATCTTGCGATGGTAACTTTTCCATTCGTCCTTCCAATCACAATGTTCCTCGTCATTCTAGTCTACGGATCTAGATGGTCTAGACCACGTCCATTATGTGGATAGCAAAGTAGAGCTTAGGGGGGCGCTATTATCAGATTGTGACCGATACCAAAGAAGTAGGTGAAATAATCAAAAACCTGCGCAATAAAAAGTCTCGGGTTATGATAAAATCACAAATAAGGTAGTTAAATACCTCGCTTCCTCCCTTATATATATACTAGTGTGCTTCTTGAATACACTCCTAGCTGGTTGTGCGTTTTCGGATGACTGTACAGAAGCCACCATCATAAGAATACATAAGCCGGGAAAACCCCGATATAATGTCAGTAGTTACCGTCTCACTAGCCTAATCAATACGTTAGGCAAAATCTACGAAAAAATCACACTATCTCGCTTTAAGGCATTTCTTCGCCAGAAAGGTCTCATAATAAATAAGATCTTGCACTCTTTCAGTGCACCGACTCATATAGAACATTTTAAACTCTTTAAATGATGCCCCGGGGCTGCAAATTTCCACCGGTGCTCTATTTTTTGACGTCATGAAGGCATTCGATAAGATCTGGTACAATGGCCTAATATACAAGCTATGCCGAATGCTATACCGGGAGTGCCCGACAGACTCGTAGTCATCATACTAGAGTAACCAACCAACCGCCGATTTCAATTCCGTGTAGTGGGTTCATTCTCCACTCATAGGTCGATTCACAGCAGGTGTCCCGCACTCGTGTCACTTAGACACAAGGTGACACTTTACAAGATTTGCGTAAGGCCTATTCTATCATACGCCTGCGTAGCGTTTGCCCATCTCTCCTACATAAATTTGCATCCGTTGCAAGTGTACAAAACAAATATTGGCGTTATTGTCATGGGTGCATTGTGGTATACCGTGGTATACACTGATCTTGATAAAGATCTCGAATTGCCGAGCTTAACTAGGCATTTCAAGATATTTCCAAAGGATATTTTAATCGCACCAACTCACACCCTAACTACTGCGACAGACTACATCCCAGATCCTAATCCTGATACCAAATTACGTAGGCCCCACCACGTTCTCACCGGTTCCAACGACCTGATAACTGTGATCAACGAAACGTAACAAAACACTACACACAGGGACAATGTCGCTAACCCACTTATCACAGATTCACGACGCCACCCCTAAGCTGAGAATCGGTCTCACAGGAGACACCCTTAGGGTGGAGGGTGTGTGACCCTATATTTTTAAGCTCTGGCGGAGCACTCTGCTCGCCCCCACGACCGATGAAGCCGTAAAGGCTCTTAAAGCCGGCAGGCAAGTTCAGGTGCCATTGTTGATCGGTTCGGACACCTCATCTTTTTGCGTTCTTGCCACTTCTTCACTTTTTCATATGGGGATTCATGGATATCACTAGATTGCTACTTGAAACCTCTTTCAGACGTTATACATTCCTTGAATTTAACACTTGGCTTCTAAAAGATTTTTTGGCTGATTACAATTTTGCACTGAATTTTTCACTTAAGTGCCATAAGTATATATTTATTATTAGCGTTGAAAACAATAAATCTTTACAAGAGCTTTCGAATATAACTTAATCGAATTTTATAGTTGCTCTGAGTCAAAAGATATTCCATATTATGCAAAATATGTAACGTAGTAAAATTTACTAAAAAATGGCGGCACTTATTACTCCACTCCCCGCGAAGCATCGTAATCAGCGTTCAGCTTATCAAATTCTTTGATTCTTTAGCTATTTTGATGTTAGTGATAGTTATGTAGCTATAACACTAAACTGTATCCCCCAATTTTAAATAGATTCAGAACGTTACTTTTCGGAAATCCATATTTTAAAGGAGAAATTATGGTATTTAATTTGCAAATTTCCGCGAAATGTTATATGGAACTGCCGTGATGCAATAGAAATGCAGAAAAGATTTTGTAAGGAATAAGGGCAAACTTATCAAGTCTAAAATTATTGAGGACCACAGCGGCACAATAACCCACCTACTTCCACGACACTTTCTTCCACGTCAGAAACAAAGGCAGTAACACACAAGTTATGTACTCTATGAAGGGTGAAGCATCAATGCTTCACCCTTCACCGAAGGAAAGCTTTTTGAGCTCAAACAGTTCAAAAATCTACTATTTGTCAAAGATTAAAGGACAGTACTCGTACGAGTATCTTAAATTTTTGAAAAACAGTTAATTTTAGACAAGGTTATCGATTTTAATTATTCGAACAACATTCAACGCAGTTTTTGAACTCTAAAACAATGTTTAAGCTACAAAATCGATTGGTTAATTTTTTTTTTTTTGAAATAATGTTAAAAACCAACTTTTTAAAAAAAAAAAGTCAATATTAAGTCTCGAACTGACAAAATTATTTTGATCCGAATCACGGCATTTGGCATCACGGGATTTGAAATCAGTCAAAATATTTTAAGTTTTTTGAAAACATACTTAGTTGTAATATTGGAAGACATTTTACTTTTGAAAATTTGATTCGATATTGATTTTTTAAACGGCATCTGATGCAGTTTTTTTTATGTGTTGAAATAGCGTAGAGGATCAAAAATCGCTTAATCAAAAAATATCGAAGGTACATAATATGTCGAAAAACACTTTGTCTTAAAATTTTTGTAAAATAAAATTGGACGCAGTTTTTTAAAATTGGTACATAAATTTAGAAATTATTTCAAAATAATTTTTAAAGTTTTTCTAAATTTATCAAAATCTTCTGTATCGAATTAATTCAAAATTTCAGGAATTCTAAGTTAGGCAGAATTCAAACTAATACACATATACATACATACAATTATATTGGCGTCATGAGGTCTGGTGAACACTCGTTTTTAAAAAACTCATTTTATCCCGATTTTTGAAAACCAACTTATTTTGGGGAGAAGTTAAAACCAAAGAACAAAACAAGAAAAGAAATGATGAGAATGTTAACAATATTTGTTATCTTACGACTTAAACATTCAGGTGTGAACTTATCTTTTTAGTATAAAACTACTACTCTCAAAAAGAAAAAGTTCATTTAACATAAAAAGTCTTATATTTTCAACCCAACGTAGCAACACATCTTGATTATTATAGCTATGAAAGGTAAACGTTTCATATATCTACGAAAGCTTTTACCAGACTCTGCCTAAACATTTTATACTGAAATATTTTATATGTATGTCACTAGTCCTTGGTACGCCTATAGAGTATTTTTGACAGTCCATTAACCATAAAAACTAAATATATAATAGAAGTGATTATATTAGATGAATATAGACTGCGTTCTGCATTCAAAATTGAATTTACAGAACATGTGGCAACATAGAAAACTTTACAGGACGTAACTATACATAAATCTAATGAATCAAATTCTCGTGGCGCGATGTTTGTTACCAACTCCTTTAAAAAGGCTCGACCGATTCTTATGAAATTTTGTGTGCGCATCTAGTAGGTCTGAGAATCGCTTAACATTTATTTTTCATACCCCTAAATGTTAAGAGTGGTCCACCCCTAAATTTATTTTTCATTTTTTGAACAACATTTTCTATTTTTATTTTTTTATGATTCAGCATTGAAAAAAAACACATAACCCTAAATTTTCAACCTTTTACCAACAACCCCTATTTTTAATTTAGTAATTTATATGTTATGACAACGTTTGCCGAATCAGCTACTATTAATATGAAGAAATCACTGAATGATTTTTTTTAAAGATTCAGTACAATATATATGGTACCAGTAATATAAAATCTAAAATAATATTAAATCATTCTCGAGTTTCAATCACTTACACCTGTTTCTTTTTATGGAATAGGGAGTACATGCAAACAAGTAGAAGGTGTATCATATACGGAAGTTTACGACGTCAAAGGTCTCGTAGATGCCTTGCTTAAATATTTTTATTATGAATTGGTCAGTCCGTAGAAACCTTGTGCGAGATAGAATTTCAAATTGCTTTGAGAATCATTCCTCAAAGTGACATTGCGGGTGGTACTTCAAACCTCAAAAGATTGAGATGTTGTAGAAGATGCAGATAGAACTAAGACGATAACTCCAAATAATTTTGGTAAATTTGGAGAATCACAAAAAAAAAGTAAAAAATCAGAAAAACTTGTGAGGCATATCGGGGCTAACACGGCTTCCAGAGAGAGCAGACCATATGTGCCCTTTTCTTTTAGATTTGTTTAATCTTCTTACCTCTCTTTAGTTATTTAGAGTTTTTTTAAATAATAATGGACGAAAAGAACGATTTTTCCATATCTTCGAAAATCAATAAGTATTATGATCAAACCAATTATGATTAAATGAGAACAGCAAAACAAAACAAAAGTAATTTTAGAATTATGTTATGCAGCATTTCGTGATTATGGTTTTAAATAATTTGATAATAATGAGTTAGTTCTTATTACGTAAAGGTTACTTACTTATTAAAATAGTTAATTCACTTCTAAAGCCTAAAAGCCTAAACTGCATAAAAATGTACTCGGAAATCTAAGTATTTTTTTCTCTTTCCTTTTCGTTTTTTTTTTTAAATGAAAAATGGCTTTTATTCATAATAAAACTTATTCACGTTATAACTCTAACCAGCCCAGCGGTCACGTATTTGCGTTATTGTCTGCGCTCGCATGCAGCATATACAAAAAAGTTCAACAAAGGCGTCCATTTTAACTAAACAATTACTTCAGTAAAATTATCATTTAATTAGAATCAAACACAGAAAAAGCATCTGAATACAAAGTCACGCTTAATTCAGTTTTAAATACGCAAAGTAAATTTTCTAGTCATCCTGCATTGTAACATCATGGAAACAGCACCACCGACATCGCCTCCTATTTTATTATTAAAGAGAGGGCAAACGGAGAGAAGGCGCACCAGATGGAAAGTAATCACCGCCACCCAAGGAAAACCATATTACCATAAGTCTCGCAATTGCGTGCCGGCCTTTTAAGAATGAATACGTTGTTTACATAAAAGGCCCTAAGTCGTATCCGTTCGGAAAACCCGTACTGACAATTGGTTCCACAGAGGAGTAGTACTGAATAAAAAGTTTCTCTAATAATGTTGCAGATTTCCAGACATCGAGATGGTGAGGAAGACGGTAGATTGCGCATAGATCGAAGTGACATGTGATGGTGAACGAGGAGGATTATTTTGTGCAATTTATTTTATAAAACTTGGAATTTGTATAGAAATAAATATAAGGATATAATTGAGGAACTAATATTAGTGAACTTGAATGGTCGTTTCTTTGTATTTTCAGAGAAACAAATTGTGGTTTACTTTTCAAAATCCTTAATAATAATATATCTTATAACACGACAATTTCGTTAACTAGAGAAGATGGACCGGCTGCAATTTGAATTTGCGATGAAAGTCTAAAATAATAGCAAATCTAATATATAAGCCATAACCTCAATATTTAAAGAAGAAGTAAAATGATATGTTTTACTCGATGAATTGAAGCCTCACCGGCTTCATCATACATATATTGTCAAAATAAACACTTTCTCAAAAACAAAAAATAGCATAAAGAGAAGAAGGCATCATAGTAGAAAAACATGGATAAAATTGAATGAAGATCAAAATATAACGACGAAGGTAATATACAATTTCTAGATCAATATTTAGAAGAAATAAGCACAATACAACCAAAAGACAAAAATTACAATTTGCATCATATCTTGGAAAAATTAATAGAATGTACAACGAAGAAAGAAAATCAACATAACCTAAAAATATTTCTGAAAAAATTATTATTGAAAAATTTACAAGCAAGAATCCTAATCCAATGTAATGGATAGAGACTTTTGAAAAAGAATGTGAGCGCTTTAATATTATATCAAAAGACGAAACCAAAATAGATAAATCGAGATTATTTTAGAAAAATCTTGTTTGGAATGTATAGCTCGATGATTATAAAACTAACAAGAAATTCTGGATGGAATGAATGGCAAATTTGTAGAAACTGAAACACCTAGGATGGAACATGGTCACAATTGCTCTCACCCTCAGGTATAAAGAAGGACTGTTAACTGATTATGCTATAAAAAAGAACGGCTTATACTAGAGATAAACAAATCGGTAGACTCCAAAGCAATGATAAATATAATTGAGGTTTAAGAAATATACCTTTGCTCCAAACTCAGTAAAGTACCTCAGCTATGTAATTCAGAGTAATTCGGTAAGACCACTGAAAGACAATTGATCTCAATAAGACATTTCCCAACTCCCAAGACGCAAAAGAATATAAGACAATTTTTGGGAAAAATTAACTTCTATGAATACATGCCAAAAAGCGCAATTATTTTGAACCCATTACATAATTTATTAAGAAAAATCAAAAAGTTTCTGTGGTCAGAGAAGTGTGAAAGAATCATTTTTTCAAACAAAAAGTTATTTATGTTGTCAACCTGTGTTGGAAATATTTGACTAAGGTTTACTAACAAAAATATTTACAGATGCATTTTTAGAGGGTATCGGGGCGATATTAAAGTAGACAAAAGACAAACTGGTGGCATAATTCTCAAAAAACTGAATGAATCACAAAAACGGAAAAAAGGCTATATATTTGGAATAACTTGCAATGAAAGAAGCTGTTAAATATTGGTAACACTGGCTCATTGGAAAACAATTCACTATTTACTCAAATCACAAACTTCTAGAGAACATGAATATTAAATGCAGGACAGATGAAAAATTGAGTGACCTCACATATTACCTATCTCAATATGACTTTACAGTAAAATATATAGCTGGAAAAGAAAATGTAGAAGCAGACTATTTGAGCCGAAACCCAGTATTAGAAACAGAAGATAACAAAGAGGAACTACTGAAAGTAGTTAATTTAAAACAAATAAAAAGATATAATTGAAGACCAAGTAAAACATGAAACAATAAAAGGGGAAAGGAACAAAATGTAATACACAAAAATAAAATATTTTATAAAGAAATATATAGAGAGTATCCCTTTAGAATAATTTTGCGAAAAACTTATAAAAAAGGTGCATAATTAGACAATTGCAGAAAGAAGGTCAATATACACAGCTAAAATCCTAACAAAAAATATCATAAATATTTGTAAAACTTATGAAATATGCATAAAAAATAAATAAAAATATAAAGCAAACTTTGGATTAATGTCACAACTGGGACCAACTACAAAACCTTTTGAGATAATGTCAACAGATACTATCGGTGGCTTACCTACATCTTTTAGTAGACCACTACACAAGATATTATTACGACTTCAAAAACACAGAATGCAAGTGACTTTAAAAAACTAACAATGAAAGTCCTAGAGACAGATGAGATTGGAATAATTCTGAAAGATAAATATCCGGGCATCAATTCAAGAGAATTTAAGCAATTTTTGCCTGCGAATAATAACATTAAGTTATTTTTTATAGCTGTGAATATATCATTCTCAAACTTTAGTAAATAAAATAAGATGTAAAATAAAATATAAAAATAAGAACATGGACAACAGTAGTAAGAGAATGTATACAGAAAAATAACGAAACCGAACACTCCATTACAGGTTTTGCACCAAAATATTTACTAGATGGTACAATGTCAGTATTCTATCAAAGGAAATTAAAACAATAGAAAAGGAAGACAAGTGGATTGCTGATAGAATATTAGCATTCGAGAATACAATAAAATACCACAAGTACAACAAGAAAATATTTGACAGAAGTAGAAAATGCAAAAGTTAGAGATAGGAGACAGTGTATGTAGAAAATGGAAATTGACTGAATTGAAAAAAAAATAGAGGAATTAAAACTAGGCCCTTTCAAGATAGTAGAAAAAAAATATCAGATTCCATTTATAGGACTGACACCGGCAACAGAAAAATAGAATCAACTTTATTCTACATAACAAAATTACAACCTGCCACAACAGAAGCTGAAGACAAGGAAACAGAAGAAAAGGAATATGAAAATAACTTATAGGTGCATGTGGTATATTATTTGGAATTTACTTTCTTAAGGAGGAGATGTAATGAATGAAATTTTATTAATTCAAATTTGCCGTGTTTCATGCGTGTCTAAGTTGTCTGTGGAAGTCGGTAGAGGGCGCATCGTCGAAGTGATATGTGATTCAATGCCGGACGAGATTCAGATTATTTTGTGCAATTTATTGTTGTAACATTTGTGATTTGTATAGAGATAAATTAACGAAGAGGAATAAGATTCGTGTTGAAGACTTACACAAATGCCACATCAAATCTTCAATCTATTTATATTTTACTTAACTGTTAATAATTAACAGACTATGAAAAGAAATGTAATTGGAGAACTTTGAATAAAGCTTTGAAGAAAGAAATATATGAACATTGTAAATTCATTTTAGGGGGCACAATTTATTTCATCGTCCCGTAATGTTATCGGCTGGTTGGCGGCCATGTCTGAATCCGCAATTGATTGCGTTCGGGTTCGATTACGACATGGACAAGGAAGAATATAGATGTATTTATTTCTGGGTCTCAAAATTTACAGGTATTAATTCAATTTGGTCTCTTAAGCTTTTTTTTATTTGTAGTGTAGGTTTGATCCCTGTTTGTGCAAATATGTTATTGTGGTTTTATTGAAAACCAATATCTCAATGACAATTTAAAAGCTTATAATTGGGGGAAACACCCCCGTACCTCGGATCAGCATCTAAAGCTGTAAGTCCCGATTGCTGTGAGAAACATGCGGTAGTAATAACTTATAGCTATGTTCTCTTGTATCATTTATTCAAAACATATATTTCGATTGTCAGGGACAAATATAACAGGAATAAATATAAAGACACAAATAAAGTAAAAATTAAAATAATATTTTCATCTTGAAGCAATAAAAAATGCAGAACCATGAGTAGTCATTCACTTTTACGTTCACTAAAAATTAAAAAACGAAAGGAGACCAAACAAAAAAATTAACTGAACTTAATAGACCTCTAGACCTAATCGCCTCTGTGGTCTAGTGGTCCGGTATCGGAGTTGACCACATGAGGTCCCGGTATCGATTCCTGGGTCGGGCAATTCAAAAATGTGTTTTTCAGTTTTCTGATAAAAACAACGTTGCCCGGGATTGGAAAGTGCCCGGTTGGCGATAGGCTAGCCACCTATCACATTGTGGGACCAAGTATCTTCGGCTAGTCGTGGGTGCACGTGTAGTACCTCTGCCCACCTCTTCGGGGATACGGGCGTGAAGATACTTACTAATAGACCTAATAGAGACCTATCCATTAAGGTCATTATAATTTCGGAAATTGTTAGATGAGGTTCTCACTTGTAATTTTTTTATTTAAAAAACTTTAAAAAAAATAAGGAGATCTAACAAAAAGGGGACCTAAAAAAATTTATGGAACTTAACGGACCTAACGAAGATTTATAGATTTAGGTTATGATCATTTTGCACTTTTAGATCAGGTGATAACTTGTACTTTTTATGAAAAATTTAAAAAAATATATTAAAAAAGCAAAGGGGAATTAAAAAGAATGAGAGGTTTCTTAGAGATACCCGATTGGAACGGAGTTTCTTTCGCTATATTATTTGGGACTATGACTGACTTAGAGAAGGTGTCAAGTTCAACTGGGTAGATAGTTCATTTGTATAAAAACGTCGATACCTAATCAGGGAATAAGACCCTGTCCACTGTTGTGTACCTACTGATAATTTTCTTAAATCTTATTTTTATTTATATTCATAAAAAGTAATTTTGTGTCAACAAAAAATTGTACATTTTTCGGTCTAGCCCCTTAGCTCGCAACCATAAAATGCGATCGATGAGGAACTCCACTCGAATAGAAGAACTTGGTGGACCTAACAGAGACCTATCGATTAAGATCATTTTGCAAACTTAATTTTGTATTTATATGGTCATGGTCATATCGGTATAATACGGCGATCACTACCCGACTCGTTTACCAACAAACTAGTAAAGCGGAACATCTATTGACGTTCTGAATTGACCGAGTTCTGAAGTAACAAAATTAAAAAAATACAGCTAAATAAATACCCTCTTCCTTTTGGGACGTCAGTTGAAAAATATGACATCAAAATTTACTATATTAATTCTCTCCAGATAATTAAACATAATCAGTTAAAAAGTTTACATTTGATAACCTGTGTTCCGGGCTCCTTTTGAAGAATAGACCATCTGCCGGTCTGGCATGCAGCTCATAATAGGCGAACGATTGGCTATGCTAGACCCTACCATCATGACACATTGTCTCGCCTGGGTATATTGTACCACCACTTTACCTATTACTGACGCGATAGCGTCAATATTGTTACTGTCGCGTTCCAGTTTGGAGGGTAAGGTAACAAGTATACTTAAATGTGGCATTACTAACCTGCCGTAGCGATAGCAACGCACCATTAACATCTTTGGTGTCTATAGTTGATGGTTGCTCTATCAGGAGAGCCATCTACTTGTTTGCTGTCTAATGATATAAAAAAAACCATGTAGGCCAGCAGGCAGGATTAGAGTTCTGCATGGTCTCGCCTGGGTCTGGTACCACAGCCTTATCTATTTCTGCCGCAATAGCGTCAGTGCTTATCGCTGTCGTGTTCCGTTTTAGAGGGTAAAGTAGCCGTCAAACTTATGCATGTGGCGTTAAAACCTCACCACAAGGATAACAACGCACCATTAACATTTTGGTGTCTATAGGCGATGCTCTCTCTTTCATCAGAGCTATTTGATTTTTGCTTTGCCATGCTCTCTCTTTCATCAGAGCTATTTGATTTTTGCCATAATATTATATAAAACAAAACAATATAAAACAAAAAAAAGCTAGATTTAACGACACGTAATTAAGTAACGCGACTTATGAAATTCGCACTCAGTTTAATAAATCGAGGAATGGGACGGTTGAGGCAGTAAAAGAAGCGGGATCAATAGCAACTCGACCCTGACACAATTTACAATGTCCGTAAGGCAGACAGGGTTGCGGCCGCTTTCAAGAATAAACACAGTACCCACGTCACTCAAATTGAGAACTCGTATAGGTATAATGAATGCAGATAAATCATTCATATGAGGCGCGAAAAAATGTATTTGATGCTGAATAAATACTATGATTTTAAAAAAATTTTTTGCAAGCTTCAAATAGAAAAAAAATGATAACCACATTAAGGCGTACTGTTTGCATCAGGTCATAGTAGATAATATTATTTTTGTTATTATTTATATTTGTTTGAAATGCGTCTGTATTTCCAATAAATACATTACAAAGATTTTTCTCAAGGATTTATCAAATCTACGTAATGAATAATGCGTAGGCAAATAAGCGTGAAAATTATAGTTGAAGGAGCGTATCATAAAGCTACAATGATGTAAAAAAATAGAGATGGGTTGTCCGCATTCAAAAATGGCATCATTAAAGCCGCTCAGGCGCATAATATTAAAAGCGCAAAATGATAACTCCTTGTGAAATGGTAAAAGAGCAAAATGTTAACGGAGCAAATTGTTAATAGCGCAAAATGATAAAAGAGCTAAAAGGGCAGAATGGTAAATATTTTATTTATACTGTGTATTAGCTGCCAGCACTAATTTGGTTGATTATTTCAATAATGAAAATACATATTTTTCCAAAAATTTATCATGTTTTATTAATATTATTACTGTTAGGATGTCACTATTTAACAAAATTACGTTAATATAGTGCTAGCAGCTAATACACAATACAACTAAAATATTTATCACTCTACGCTTTTACCATTTTGCTCTTTTATCATTTGACGCTATTAACAACTTGCTTCGTTAACATTTTGCTCTTTTACCATTTTATGAGGAGTTATCATTATGCGCCTGAACGCATTAAAGCAAGGCATTGCCTGACTTTTATTTAGTCTTACACGTCACATGTCATTATATTAGTAGCTGTATTAACATTTACATTCGCGCTGTTTTAAATCACAGTAATGTTGACGTATGACCTGTCTATTAGTAAAAGGTCATCGCAAAGTCAAAAATATTTTTTTGTTGAATAAAAATTCCTTACCTAGTTTATAAAATATCACTACAAAAGTAAATTAAAATAATATCTTTACTTTATATTACAAAAACATTGCATGTGTATAAGTGTGATAATATTTATCAGCTTTAAAGTAGAATATGTATTTGGTATGATAGCGACAACAATTTTAATTTTCCGACGTCTTGAGTGTTAACAATTCGGAGCGGTATCTCATTTTCATTCATATTATGATAAAAAATACAGTTAGCACGTTTAAAAACGAAAAACACTTAAAAGAAATCCACGCCAAATATTTTAATACAAGTTTTTTATATTATAGGATGTGAAATAAGCAGATGGTTTTTCTGACGGAAATAGATAACGGTCGCTTTTACGAGGAGTTATCATTATGCACCTGAACGCATTAAAGCAAGGCATTGCCTAAGACCGCCCCTTTGGTCGAGTGGTTAGAGACCCTGACTACGCAATCAACGGGGCTCGGGTTCGATCCCCGACGGGGACAAGCATTTGTGTGACGAGCATAAATGTTTGTATTTCCGGGTTTGGGTGTTTATTATGTATGTAAAAGTATTTATATATGTATTTCTATGTGTTAGTATCGCTGACTGACACCCATAACACAAGCAAATAATTTGCTTACTTTGGGGTTAGAACAGTAAGTGTAATTTGTCCCATGAATATTTATTTATTATTTATTATTATTTATTATTATTGCCTGACTTTTATTTAGTCTTACACGTCACATGTCATAATATTAGTAGCTGTATTAACATTTACATTCACGCTGTTTTAAAGCACAGTAATTAGTACGGGAGCTAGCAACTACGCATCCAGCGCGCGAGCCAGTACGGCACAGATCCGGTCTCCTAAAGACGAGATGGTCGATCGTATGAACCTATCCCTACAGACAGTTTCCGATTGGGGCGATGCCAATCTGGTCAAGTTCAATACGTTTAAGACCCAGGCGTGTCTATTCTCCGCTGAATGGAGTCCATTACACCTGTCTCCATCTTTTCAAGATATGTCCGTGCTGATAACTGACCACCTCGAGCTCCTTGGTATCACCTTAACGCCTATTCTCAACTTTGGTTCGATCATTGAATCGAATGTCCACGTTGCCCCAAAAACGCTTGGTGTTTTGGCAAAGTTGAGACAGTTTCAGCCCGGGACGGTTGCTCAATCTTTATCAAGCACAAGTTCGTTCGTGCATGGAATAATGCTCTCATCTCTGTAATGGATTCGCCAAATACCAGCTAGAGACTCTTGCGGCGATAGAGAGGCTTGCCAAGAGGCTCATAAATGCCGCAGAGTGGCTAGTCTATAGGTTTTTCATAGGATACACTTTGGAGAGTGCGCTACAGCATTGCACGAATTAATTCCGCCATCCCCGTTTTTCTATTGATTGTCAAGGCGCACAGATACTAGGTATCGCCATATGGTGGATATTCCACGTACCCGATGGTAGAACAAATCGGTTCGACTTGACATTTATGGTCCAAACCGCAAAGGACTAGAATATGCCTCCTGTGTTGTTCGGCGAGTACAACCTAGAAATCTTCAAGAGAAGAGTGAACAGATACTTCCTAGGGAAGCGCATTCTATCTTAGGCCGCATCTTAGCTTACCATCAGACGAGATCGTGGTCAAGCCCCTTCCCTATCGATACTAAACAAAAAATGTGTAAACGGTTGACCATGCGGGCCATCTCTGAAACTTCAGGGAGTAAACTCAAAAGAGTAAAAACTATATACATAGATTTTTACAGTTCAAACATCTATTTTGTTAAAAATGGCAGTATATTGATTTTTGAAAAGCTGTATATTTTAAAAAGAGTGATCGATTTTGATCTTTCGAATGGCATTCAACTTAATTACATTTTACATCAAACATCTAAAACATTGCTTCAGCTAAATCACTACATAGTATAAAACAAAGTCGCTTTCTCTGTCTGTCCCTATGTCCCTATGTATGCTTAAATCTTTAAAACTACGCAAATACACATTTTTTCAAAAAAATTCGTCATTAATAAATCCCACACAAATTGACTGATACAATTTACGATATATGACGCAGTTTTTAACGAAGAAAAGCTGGTAAGATTTTCAAGTCAATCGGTGTATTAGCCTGAAACACAACGTAATTTAAATATTTGAAAAGTTTTAACTTTTGAAAATAAGATTCAATTTTGATTTTTGAAACGGCATTTGACGTAACTTTTTTAGTACTAAAATATTGTAGAATACCAAAAAATGATTGGTTGAAAATTTCAAAGTTATGTCGAAAAAGCACTTTTTTCAAAAATTTTCGTCGAGCAATTTATGTATTAAACGTAGTTTTTTTGAGGAATAGAGCTGATTAGTTTTGTACTCAATTGGTTCATTAATCTGGAAGTTATATTAAAAAGAATACTGTTTCGCCAAACGTTTTTTTGAGGTTTTTGTAAAATTTCTCAAAATCTCCTGGGCCGACTTGGTTTAAATTTTCAGGAAGTCTAAGTTGAGTGGAATCCATTCGAATGCCTTTTACCGCGTTTCGATCGGTCCAGCCGTTCAAAAGTTATGAGATGTTTACATACACACATACACACACACATACATACATACAGACATACTGACGTCATCGTAAAATTAGTACCTAAAAACTAGGACCTCAAAACGTGGAGATCTGGTGAAAAGTCGATTTTCGAAAATCGAGGCAAAATTAATAACTTCCTTATCTTTTATTATTCCTACAGTACCCGGCGATAAATATTGCACATCGACCTTTGGAAAGAGACAATCGGCTAATTTCGGCTTCGTAGAGCGTTATCTCTGTCGCACAAAATACAAACAGTCCGGTACCTATTAGGAGCTGTTAAAACAAGTATGATTTGCTTCTTTTGATATTTTTATTCTTTGTATAAAATACACTAATTTTTCTATAAGTGATGGCTTTAGGTTGGGGTAAAATAAAATAAAAAAACATTTTTACATTATGTTTACGTATTTAGTTATTTTGGAACATTACAGCTTTAGTGTACATAATAAACACCATTATACCTATTGCTAAAATGAGACATTGCAATAAAAATAATAATAATTCTAATTCTCAATTACTTCCATTTCACTATCTGTGCTCTCAAAGAGGTCAATATCACTGTCACTATCAGCCGTATTTATTACTAATCTATCAGTGTAATTGTCTAAACTGTGTTGAATGCTTCTATATTCATTCTCACATTTGATTGCATGATCGCAAACCTTTTTCCACTCTTCAGCGCCGATCATGTTTACTTTTTCAGTCAATAATGTTTTTACTGTAGTTAAGTTCATACCCACATTTCTAGAGGCTACATAGCCTTTCAGTTGAGACCATATATTTTCAATTGGATTAAAATCCGGATGATATGGTGGCAATCGCAACACAGTGTGCCCATGTTCGGCAAGTATTTTGTCCACAGAAAACTCTGTATACCTCTCCTTGTGCTGACATATAATAGCGTAAATCTGGGTTTTTGTTAATTTTGGATCAACTGGAATTTCATGTCTGTTTAACCAGTTGATCATTTCCCGTTTAATGGTGTTTGAGTTGGGGGGTCTCTCAACATACTTGTTGTGATAGGGTGCGTTGTCGATAACTAGAACAGAATCACTGGGTATATTTGGGATTAATTGGTTAACCAGCCATTTCTCATAGTTATCGTTATTCATTTCATTGTGATAGTCACCTGTAGTGTCCGTGGATTTATACGTTAAAAAAGCACCGGGTACAAAGCCTTTTTCATTTCCCGCATGAACTATTATCAAACGTTGACCTTTTGAAATTGGCTTTTTTACTCCTTTTTTCTTATCGTCACTCCAAGATTTCCCTTTAGTGTGGGATGCATGTATATATGACTCATCCATGTAGACGATATTTTTTCCTGTTTCGCGAAATTTGCGTATTTTATCAAGGTATTCCATTCGTTTGAGACTAACGTCGTGCTTTTCCATTAGAATTTTTCGATTATCTTCCATTTTAGTGAACTGAAATCCCATGTCATGAAGTATTTTTCTCAACGTTTTTTCAGACCCATTGTAATTAATAGCTTCAGATAACTTAGCTTTTAATGATTTTATTGTTGGCAGTTCATTAAATCGTAAGTGAAAATCATACACCATTCTTCGAACAACATCGTAATCAAAATCGTCCATATCCAAACGAAATTGCTTTTTTGGTCTCCCTTTTTTTGGAGTGCTGAACTTAATTTCAGTCGAATGTGTTTCAGTACTGACTTCGTTTAATATATTGTTCAAAGTTCTTCTTGAAATTCCAGTGGCATTTGCAACTCGCTCTTGAATCTTCTTAAAATAACAACTTACATTTTCATCTACTTTTTTTTTAAATCTATCAGCTTCGCTTACAAAGTATTTATAAGCATTGTAGATAATTTCACGTGACTGACCTCGTAAAGGTTTCCCTCTTTTTCCGAAAGATGCCATATTACAACTTTAAATTATTTAAATTTGTGGGTGTTATCAACTCTAAATATATATTTTTTTTCGGGACGCGACTGCACTCTATCGTACTTGAACAACGACTGACTAAACGTCACATAGGTAGTGTGGGACAGAGATAACGCTTTACGAAGCCGAAATTATCCGATTGTCTCTTTCGATGTGCAATATTTATCGCCGGGTACTGTACATACGTAGCGGGAAGTTAAAAAATCCTTGAAATGATTTTATTTTATTGGCAAGTTGTATAACTCTATATTTCTGTATGTAATTGCAAGCAACGCTTTCAAACTGAGGAGTTGTCTTGAAAGGTATATCCATTTAATCTGTGGTTCAACTGAACTTTTACAGACACTTTTGACGAGTGACATATTAAGAATTATTACCGGATCGGAACACAGTCACAAAAGACACACAAAATATGTTCAAACTCAAAATCGTCTGTGTCCTTTAGGTGTAGAAGCATACTGCCGGTGGTGCTCTCGCTTTTTTACGATATTATGAGTGTGAAGTAGGTAGTTTTTTTTTATATGGAACATTCAAGGTGTTAAAATCTAGAATTAAATACAGTTAAATTTTAAAAGTGAAAACCTAGCTTTGCCTATATACTAAGCCAGACTTAGCGCGTTATGAGGTTGAATAAATGTGGATTTAAATTGAATTTTATTTATTTGTATGTAAGATGGTAGAATTTCAAGCATGTTTTGTTAAAAAGCCCTATCTGGCCCGAAAGGGGCATACAAGTATATCGACGACATTATCAAAAAACATAGTAAAATAATTCTATTAATACGAACAAAAATATCGTGGTATTTCATAATCCTCGTATTTAATCTTCAATTTCTTGCGAACAAAATGTACAACATATATATGTTTTCTGTGTGTACAACATACTATCGGGTAAGTGCCAAGCAGGAGCGGCTCCGTAATCGTGACATTCACGCAATTATTATTTGTTCTGTGGTGGCTTTGGCAAAATTATGGTGCTAGTGACAGTAGAAACCCCATATAATCATCATGTTTATTTATGTTAATTTAGCTTATTTCTAATGCATATTATTTAGAAATATTAGTTTCTACAGTCCCCTGCAATGTTTACTTTAACTGTGCTAAATTTCAGACTCCACTATTCGCTTAATTGTAGGAAAAGGGAGTACAAAATTTTTACATCACGTATTAGTAGGGATTTTTTAAATAGTGTAGGTAAGTACAAAGAAAGGATTTACGAAAATTAGTTCCCTAAAGATGTGAATTAGGTTTGAATAAATTGTGTAAAACAAACTCGTATTTAATCTATGTTAATGTTACAAATTCGAAAGTTTGGATGTTTGAATGGATGGATGTTTGTTACTCATCAGGCAAAAACTACAGAAAGGATTTGAATGAATTTTTGCACACAGGTAGACGATAATAAGTTACTTTTTGTCCCGGAATAATTAGGCGATCCCGCGCGATTCACTCAAAACTTTTATAATGCAGGAGTCTGCACGCTGCAGCTAGTAATAAATATATAACAGCAATTACGAAGCATGCAAAAAAGCACTATTCATCCACCTTTGAGTTATGCTAAGAGAAACAATTGAAATTAAGCCCTTATTGGGTGTAAATATACTATAGCAAATGCTGTTAGACTTTAGTAAAAGCGTCACCAAATGTGTAGTATTTCATTAGTACTACAAAATAAATGAATAATCTTGTTAAATTTACTGTTACTTGTTAGTATTAAATACCTGACAGTATAGCTTAATAACACACTGTTGAGTACGAAATGTACATGAGGCGTAGGGTGGGTAAGTAATACTTGCAAGCAGACAATGTCTAGGGAATCTAATGAATAAATATATTTCAGTTTATGGAACAATAGGTTTCCTGCGTATGTCTTCTTTATTGTCATACTTTATTTTCCATTTTCTCAATTTTCTTCACTATGGTGGGATTCCTAAAGTAGGTAAAAGAGTTATTTCATTTTATTGTTAGTCAATTTGTTTATGGGTTTACTGTCTAAATCTATTGCATCAATGCATGATTACTGTTAAATGTGCGACTAAAGTGAAATAAGTTGGGAATACATACATTGTTACTGCTGCTGAGCAAACAAGTAAACAAAGGTATTTATTAATAATTTTTCAAACTTTTAAAGACATGACTTTTATATATATATTTTTTTTATAGAAGAGGGGGCAAACGAGCAAGAGGTGCACCTGATGGTAAGTGATCACCGCCGCCCATGACCATCTGCAATACCAGAGGTCTTGCAGTTGCGTTGCCGGCCTTTTAAGAATGAGTAAGCTCTTTTTTTGAAGGTCCCTATGTCGTATCCGTTCGGAAATACCCCTGCCGGTAATTGATTCCACAACAGAGTAGTGCGAGGCAAAAAGGGTCGGGAAAAACGCACAGTTGTGGATTTCCAGACATCGAGATGGTGAGGATGGAACTTTAAATTTTGACGCGATGTCCGATGGTGGAATTCGGCGGCAGGAATTATTCCAAACAACTCGTCGAAACACTCCCCATGATAAAGACGATAGAAGACGCAGAGTGAACCTACATCTCTGCGTAATGCCAAAGAGTCGAGCTGTTCCGAAATAGCCTGGTCGTCAACGATTCGAACCGCTCTACGCTGTATGCGATCAAGAGGAAGAAGCTGGTATTGGGGAGCTCCGACCCAGAGATGAGAACAGTACTTCATGTGAGGCCGAATCTGTGCCTTATAAAGTTGAAGGCGATGTTCCGGCCGGCAAAAAGTACTGTCTCGCTCTGCTGAGCACACCGAACTTTTTAGAGGCTAGTTTAGCCTTGTCTTCCAAATGACCGCGAAACTGAACGTAATTTGATATGTCGTCTCCCAGGATTCCGACACTAGCTGAGGCTGTCAGGAGAGTATCCCCAAATCGAGGTGATACGACAAAGGGTGTCTTTTTTGCGGTGAACACGCAAAGCTGTGTCTTCTTGGGGTTAAAAGTGACCAGGTTTTGACGACCCCATTCAGAGACATCGGTAAGTCGATTCTCGACTTCAGACACAAGCTTGTTTCGGCACTCTTCGACGTGTTCCCGACAAAAACCGCTTCGGCCGGAGTATGTAGTATCACCAGTACTGTCATCCGCATAGCAATGTATGTTGCGAATTCGCATCATGTCATTGATATGCAGAAGAAACAGAGTCGGTGATAGCACACAGCCTTGGGGAACATCAGCATTGACAGATTTAAGGTCGGAGCACGCACCGTCGACAACTACCTTGATGCTCCGGTCAGCCAAAAAACTGGTGATCCACATGCATAATTTCTCGGGAAGCCCATAGGAAGGCAGCTTCGCGGGAAGCGCTTTGTGCCATACCCGATCAAAGGCCTTCGCTATGTCCAAACTAACTGCCAACGCCTCCCCCTTGGACTCAACTGCTCCCGCCCACCGATGAGAGGTATACTAGAAGGTCACCAGCTGATCGGCCGCGACGGAAACCGTACTGACGGTCGCTAATCAGCTGGTGTACTTCTAAATACTTGAGGAGCTGAGAGTTGATGATCGTCTCCATAATTTTGGAGAACAAGGAGGTTATGGCTATGAGCCGATAGTTAGACGGATTAGAGCGATCTCCTTTTTTAGGGATGGGATGAACCAAAGCTGTCTTCCATGAATTCGATACCACGCCGAGTGAGTAGGAGAGCCGGAATAGGCGTGTTAATACTGGCGCCAACTCTGGAGCACACACTTCTAGCACGATTGGAGGGATGTTATCCGGCCCACTCGACTTGTGGATGTCCAAGGAAAGTAGTGCTTTACGTACAGATGACTGCTGAAATTGTAGTTCTGGCATGGAACTATCACACTGCGGGATGGTAGGCGGTGCGTTCCCTTGGTCATCCAGAGTCGAGTTGACCGCAAAGAAGGAGCCCAGGAGATCGGCCTTCTTCTTTGCGGTATGGGCCAAAGAGTCATCGTCTCCGTGCAAAGATGGAAGAGAGGGCTGTGAGAAATTCCCTAAGACAGCCTTGGCGAGAGACCAGAACGCACGGGTCCCTGAAGGAAGGCGAACTAATTTCTCGCCAATTCTGCCAATGTGTTCAGATTTTGCCTTGGCGATAGCTCTTTTGAAGTACCTTATTGGCGGAGGCGGAATTGTACTCCTTACGTAATATGCTGGTTTTTTCATCACAAGATGCGGACGCAGCAGCCCAAGCCCGGTAGCACTCCTGCTTTCGGCGTGAAGCCATTTTATAGGAGCGACCAAACC
Organism: Apodemia mormo; assembly: GCA_036924255.1. NCBI lineage: Eukaryota > Metazoa > Arthropoda > Insecta > Lepidoptera > Riodinidae > Apodemia > Apodemia mormo. The sequence goes on along the minus strand of JAUPFN010000007.1, from coordinate 22,863,088 downwards.
AAGGCTGAGACTTACCACCAATTGGTCCCGCAGAAAATGGAATGAAAAGTTCCATGCCCTGCAGCACCACATCGGCAATAGAGTCAGCGACTACACTCGGATCATCCAGCGGGAAGAACAACCGCCCCCATGGGTAGGACGCAAAAAAAGACCGCATCCCGTCCCAATCTGCTGACCTATAGTGCCAAACGCGACGACAGCCTGCTAAAGGAGGCCTTGATCGGTGCGAAACCGGCACTTTACTCCGGATCAGGCAGTGGTCTGACGAACCAAGTGGGACGTCTACAGATACCTGATAATGGTCCGGATGAGAGGTCAGCAGAAGGTCCAACAGTGAAGACGTAAGGTCGTGTGTAAGACCATACGCCAAGGCAAAATCGTGAACAGACCTCCCCGCATGATCGGTGGTGCGCGAACAAAGCCATTCGGCGTGGTGGGCATTAAAATCGCCCAAGATTACGATCTCTGCGGAGGGGGTCTGCTCTAAGACGGAATCTACAGCCGTTTGTAAATGCTCAACGAGCCGGTCAACTTCAGTATTCCCGCTATGGGACCCGTGTAGGCACGCGTAGCTGCGTGGATGGTCGTCGCAAACTACGCGTAACCAAAGGATGGATAGGTCCTGACCTTCAAGTCTGCTGAGGCGCCAGTAACAGATATCATCTCTGACGTATGCGCACACACCAGCCCGCGGTACAAAGGAATGTTCCATTTTGTACCCCGGGTAGGAGAGGTAAGAAGTATCAGCCGGAGAAGATATCTGTGTCTCGGTCAAGAAGAGCAAAGCTGGCTTCGCCGTCTCGAGATGGTAGTGGACGGCGTTCAAGTTGGACTGAAGCCCCCTAATATTGCAGAAATCCACAGTAAGCGTGGTAGGGTGTGTCATGGCTCTCTTCCTTTGTCTGCCCCGGACAGGATTGTTTGTGAGCGCAATTTTGCCCCCCCCCCCCCCAGAATACGCAGGGCAGCCTGAGCATCCGTGATCTGGCTGAAATCCAGAGCACGGATGCCCAGAGGGGGATTCTCCACTGCTGGTGCAAGTGGTACCCCCCTGGGGTAGATTCTGTTTTAATTGCGCATTCATAGTGTACGTGGGGGGAGGGGTAGGCCTCCGAGACTCTCACAAACCGAACGAAACGCAGGAGCAGGGCTGCTACTTTACGTCAGTGTCAAGTGAGAGAGTGGTATCTCCCCGGGCGTGCCGGCCTATTCAGTTGCAAATGCATGCATGCACTAATTTGGTTGACTGACTGCACCGGTGTTAAATAATTTTTGTACAAAAATTATCCCACCAGTGGGCGATGGGGTCGTCACATCCCGGAAAAATGTTTCTGTATATTTCGTAAAACTATTCAAAAATGTAGTTTTAAATATTTATAGTGAATTTTAAGCTATTACAATTAATAAGAAGTTATTACAATCAAAAAATGATTAGATATGTGAACCTAATGGGAATGTCATTCAGGGTTGTATGGCAAATATCAAAAATCTAAAATAAAAACACTGTAATTACCGGTTGTCCTTGCAGGCCATCCCTGAAACTTCCGGCAAAATTGAGGTATTTTAAGCTCAAAGAAGCAAAACTATAATTAAACATAGCTTTTTGTGCTCAGTTCAAAAATCTTAAGTTTGTTAAAAATGACTGTATTTTAATTTTTAAACAGTTGTATATTTTCAAAACGATGTTCAATTTTTATCTTTCTAATGGCATGCAACGCAATTTTTGAGCTCTAAAGTGTTAGCTACAACATCGATTGGTTAAAAATTTCGAAGTAATATCAAAAAATTCCTTTTTTTTTCATTATTAAATTGTTTAATCCAATTTACGATATCGAATCAATGTAAATTTTATTTTCGGTATTCGATGTAGTTTTTTTAAGTAGAAGAGCTGATTTGATTTAAAATTATTCAGTATATTAGTCTAAAAGTTATTTAATAATATGATGTAAGTATATTAAAAATCTGTAACTTTTGAAACCGTGACTCGATTTTGAATTATTCAAACTTAAAATAAAAAATGATTTGCATTAATTTATAGTAGGTAAAGTTAAAAGGTATTATTTTATTAATTCGTGTAGAAGTATAATTTGTAAATTCTTGTCCCTAATTTTTTTTACTTCCCACTACGCATGTAGGTAAGGAAGTTACTGATTTTACCCCGATTTTCGAAAATCGAGTTTTCACCAGATGCCCACCTTTTGAGGTCCTAGGAAACTTTTCCGACTATTTTCATGATGACGTCAGTATGTATGTATGTATGTATGTATGTATGTATGTATGTATGTATGTGTGTGTGTGTATGTGTGTATGTAAACATCTCATAAGTTTTGAACGACTGGACCGATCGAAACACGGTTGGATTGGATTCCTCTCAACTCAGACTTCCTAAATTTTTTTTTTAAATTCGAACCGATTCGGTCTAGGAGATTTTGAGGAATTTTGAAAAAACACCAAAAAAAATTCGGCGAAACAGTATTGTTTTAACTTATCTTCCAGATTTATGTACCGATTGAGTACAAAAACTAATCAGCTCTATTCCTCAAAAAATTACATGTAGTACATAAATTGCATCAAAATCGGTGTATCCGTTCGGGAATAATCATTGACGAAAAATTTTGAAAAAAGTGTTTTTCGGCAAAGCTTCGAAATTTTTCAACCAATCCTTTTTTGGTATTCTACGATATTTTGGTACTAAAAAAACTACATCAAATGCCGTTTCAAAATCGAATGTAGTTGTTTTTAGCAAACTTACATATTTTATTTTTAAATAACTTTCAAGTTAATTCATCAATTGACTTAAAAATCTTATCAGCATTTCTCCTTTATAAACTGCGTCAAATACCGTTAATCCAATCAAAACGGTCAATTTATTTGGAATTTGTCAATGAAGAAAATTAAAAATAATTTTTTTTTGACATTGCATCGAAATTTTTCAACCTGTCGATTATTAAGCTAAATTAATATTTTAGATCTCAGAAATTGAGTTGAATGCCATCAAAGTTTTCAAAATATACAGCTTTTTAACAAAATAGATGTATGAACTGAAAAATCTGTGCTTAATTTTTTTACGTTTTGAGCTTAAAATACTTTGATTTGGTGGGAAGTTTCAGGGATGGCCCGTAGGGTCAAGCGTTTACGCATTTTTCGTTAAGTATTGGCTCTCTGAGCTCAAAAAAATGTTTAAAACGACACAATCTTAATTTTTGAAACATAAAACTTTTTAAAATGACGATCATTTTAGTCATTCAAATGGCATTTGCAGCATTCAATTCAATTTTCAAAAAGAAGTAAAATCAATCGGTGCATTAATGTTATAATTCTTCCGAATCGATTTAAATTTTCAAGAAATTTGAGTATGATAGAACCTAATCGATTGCCGTCAATCACGTTGTGACAAGTCAAGCTGCTTATATGCGATTAACATACACACATACACACACACACACACACACACACACACACACACACACACACACTTACACTCACATACACCCAAACTCACACACAAAAACTCTCTCTCACACACACACACACATAAATACATACTACCGTCATAATAAGTAAAAATAGCTTCTTTTGACCTAAAAATAATGAAAACTTGATTTTCAGAAGTTAGAGTGAATTGAGAAATAAAATAATACGTTTTAACTTTACCTACTATAAATTAATGCAAACCATTTTTAACTTCCCGCTACGTAGTACGTAGTGTACGTAGATAGGAAATTACTGAATTTGTCATGATTTTCGAAAATCGCGTTTTCACCGGATCTTCACGTTTTAAGGTCCTAGGAATCTCTTCCGACTATTTTCGCGATGACGTCAGTATGTCTGTATGTATGTATGTATGTGTGTGTGTATGTGTGTATGTAAACATCGCATAACTTTTAAACTGCTGGACCGATCGAAACGCGGTTGGTGGCATTCGATTGGATTCTACTCAACTTAGACTTCATGAAAATTTGAACCAAGTCGGCCGAGAAGATTTTGAGAAATTCTAAAAAAGCCCCTAAAAAAATTTGGCGAAACAGTATTTTTTTAACATAATTTTCAGATTAATCTACCGATTGAGTACAAAAACTAGTCAGCTCTATTCCTCAAAAAAACTACATCTAATGCATAAAGTGCATCAGCATCGGTTTATCCGTTTGGGAGAAATCGTTGACGAAAAAATTTAAAAAGGTGTTTTTTCGACATAACTTCGAAATTTTTCAACCAATCATTTTTTGGTATTCTACGATATTTTAGTACTAAAAAATTACGTCAGATGGCATTTCAAGAATTAAAATCGAGTTTAATTTTCAAAAGTTACAGCTTTTCAAATATTAAAGTTACGTCATTTTTAGCAAATTTACTTTATATCCTAGTAATATTATAAATGCGAAAGTTTGTGAGTATGTATGTATGGATGTTTGTTACTCTTTGACGCAAACTAAAAACTACGATTAATTTTTGGTATGTATATAGCTGAAGACCCAGAATAACACATAGGCTATTTTTATCCCGGAAAAGTAAGGTGGTCTCGCGGGATTCACTAAAAAATTTTATAATGCAGCGGGCTGCACGCTGCAGCTTGTTTTTAAAATAATATTCAGGCTAATACACCTATGGACTTAAAAATCTTATCAGCTATTCTCCTTTAAAAACTACGACAAATATCGTTAATTGGATCAAAATCAGTCTATTTGTTTAGGATTAATTAATAATGAAAATATTTGAAAAAAAAATGTTTTTTTGACGAATGCTACGAAATTTTTCAACCTATCGATTATTTAGCTAAAGCAATATTTTAGATCACAAAAATTGAGTTGAATGTCTTTCGAAAGATCAAATTCAATCAGCTTTTCCAAAATATACAACTTTTCAAAAATCAATATACTGCCATTTTAAGAGAATAGATGTTTAAACTGAAAAAATCTATGTTTTTAGTTTTTAATCTTTTGAGCTTAAAATACCTTAATTTAGCGGGAAGTTTCAAGGATGGCCTGTAGGTTCAACCACTTACACATTTCTTTTTGAGCTTAAATAATTCAAAATCGAATCACGGTTTCAAAAGTTACAGGTTTTTAATATACTTACATCCTCAATTTTGCAGGAAGTTTCGGGGATGGCCTGCAGGGTCAACCGGTAATTACAGTGTTTTTGAATTTGAAATTTGAATATACGACTTAATTTTACTTTTTTAACTTGATTTTCAAAAGTTGGAGTGAATATATATATATATATATATATATATATATATATATATATATATATATATATATATATATATATATATATATATATATATATATATATATATATATATATATATATATATATATATATATATATATATATAGTAATTTATACAATAATGGTATCATTATTGTATAAATTTTATCTATCACAGAACTAATTTAAAAGCTGTACTTTATTGTTACTCATTTAAAGATGCTAGTCAACTAGTGTGATGTATTAGTTTACCGATATTCTTTATCTATTCAGAAGAATCATCTATGACTTGACCTTTTTGAAATAACTTTAGGTTTAATTCAATTATAAGTATAGCTTAAATATTTTTATAGAGATTTTTGAATACTTAAAATAAAACATATTTTTGTGTTTCATGCAAATATTAATATAATATTCAGATAATGACGGTATTTTTGCTTGTTCTGCCAGTTTCGCTCTTAAGACAGGTGACATATGAACGTAAAAAAAGCACACATTAAAAATCAGTACAAGTGTTTAGTTTCTTAATACAGGCAATGCTTATATTAAACATAAAATGTAAAAAGAATGTGATAGAAAATTAGTGAATATTATATTTTTTGTAAATATTTATCAATATTTTGTGATATGTTATGTATAATATTACCTTTGTAAAAACAGCATTCTTTGATTTGATGGCCCCCATGCAGTTATTATATGAACATCATAGCACCATTAAACAATTTAAGCGAATATGTTTGTATATAGATAAATGTCAACATTTTTATTTAACAACATTATATTAACAGTAGAAGTTATTTGTTAGGTATTAAATGATACTATATTTTCAGTTTCTAACCTAATAATCATCTAAATTTATACTATTTAAACAGCAGTTTCGGAAAACAGAGTTTTCAACACTTATTGAACACTTAGACAAGAATATCACAGGTTAATAAAGCAATACACAAAGCAGGAACTCTACTTTAAGATATCAAGGTAATATTATTTTTGAATTGTCAATATATTTGTAATAAAAACACAACACTTAGTTACTAATAAAGCCTAGAATTGACAATACGCAAAGTTACTAGGATATGTATGTAAAACACATTAAAATATAAACAGTCTACTGCTTATCTTTGTAATAACAACCACATTTAAAATGTATTTAACGAAATTTAATGTAACTGGTTTAATACAATCTTCTTTGTCCGTGTACTTGACAGTAAAAGCTTTGTATTTACACAAACAAAACGTCTTAGTTTCCGATTTAAAGTTCTCCTTCGCGACATTCGACAAAACTATAGTAGGAGTTTTATATATTTTGCACTTCACCATGAGATTTTGTTATATTTATTATTTTACTTTTAACCTCAAAATATTATTTTCAATGTTACAATCAAGATACGATTGGCTATGTTTACAGCGCAAGTTTAAGCGCAGATTTCTGCGCAAACTCCACCAGGTACTGTCGAATATAAGCGATGACTTAAACATTAGGCTTTAAATATATTTAGTAATATAAAAATAAAAATAAATGTAATCAAATAATCTACTACATAACCACGTACTCAAAGTGAAATGTTGCCATTACACAGAGTAGTTCAAACAAAATGCTTTACGTCAAAATAACACGGGACCATTATTGATTTATTTCTTAGCCATTGTTTACTCTAGATGTGTGAGATGTGAATTTTTACAAAAATATGTATCTATTATTGGCCTTTAGAGACAAAAATATCTCCAAAGCTTAGAAAATAATTGTCATTGGTCCACTCTATTATTCGGCAGCCAGGGACATGACAGTGACAACTATAATGTGACCATTATCATACGGACGGAAAAAATAAAAACGTACCAACGTATGTTTTTTTTATATAGTTGATTACTTTTGAATATAATCATTAGTTCATATACAAATGGTACTCAGAGGAATAATATCGGTGTGATGACATTACAAAATTATAATAATAATAAAAAAAATATTTGTTTGAAATAAAAAGGCATTGATATAAAATACCCAAGATACACAGTTCCGAACAAAACTGACACTCAAAACTGTCGCTAATTCAGTCTAAAAAGTTTATATTTATGGCATAAACGTGTTTTTGCATATTCAACCTTAAACGCAAGATTTAAAGTCATTTTTAAAAAACAATGTACAAAAAGCAATAAAATTTTTGACTTAAGTTAGCCGGTAGGACAAGGCACATGTGGAGTCGAATATAAATATTTTTATGCATTGAGGTAGTATTTTAAGGGTTTGTAAAATTTACATAAAAAATCTTGTCGAAAATCTGTTTTTGCGTAGAACATTTATATATCAATAAAACAAATAATGACCATTAAAATAATTTATTTATATTTCAAACGTTATAAGTTATTGGTTCTATTACACAGAACCTACACATATAGGCATACTGTGGATTTATAGCCATGTAGTATTTGACGCTTGATATTGATACATTTTGTTTGCATAGTCTAATAGATTTAAAATATTATACTGAAATAGGAAATTTACTGCAATGGTGACTATGACTACGTTATAAAGTTTATAGATTCTTACATGATAACAGACACGATTTTTTTTTCAGACTTATTATGTAATGTATCGACAACGTAATAAGGAAACGCATTAATTTCCTAGAAATAAGTCATTTTTAAAAAACAATGTACAAAAAGCAATAAAATTTTACATTGTAAACCCGCCACACGGATAGCAACGCACTGTTAACATTTTTGATGTCTATAGGCGATGGTTTCTCTTTCCATCAGGAGAGCCATCCTGATGCAAAGAGAAACCATCGCCTATAGACATCAAAAATGTTAACGGTGCGTTGACACAAATAGGTAAGGCAGTGGTAACAAATACCCGGGCGAGACAACGCAGAAATCTACCACTTGTTTGTTATTGTCTTGTTCCGGTTTGGAGGGTAAGGTGGCCGACCACCGAACACATCCACATGAATGTCAACGCACCGTTAACATTTTTGATGTCTAGAGTATAGACGATGGTTTCTCATACCATCAGGAGAGCTCAGCTTGTTTGCTATCTTATGATATAAAAAGCAAATAATCATTTTAAACACTAATCATCTAGACTAACAACAACTTGTTTTTTCGTTTCACATCTGTAAATTATTTTATATAGAAAGTGACTGATAAAAACTAAATACTAAAAGAGGGTATTCAGTACTCGATTTTAATACGGAATATGTAAAAAAATTAGGTACTTAAACGTTGAGCTAATTATCCAATGACATGTTTATACTTATACGGACGCCCGCGCATAGATACAAAACATGTTTATTCAAATTCTCCTTTATAGGCACTATCGAAGTTCATTATTTACAAACAGTGATTTTTACCAACTCGTGACTAGACTCATTTGTCAGTAGTCACCGCGCGGACGATAACAACGCTATCACACGCACGGTGACCGTATTTTCTTAATATTACTTTACAAATTTGGTTGTGGCTGGCAACATAAGAGTTAAGCAATATTTTTATAACGTCATTTTCCTCGCCGAGTAAATTTTCCTTAAAGTAGTCATAAGAAAACTGGTATTTTTCATTTTGTGTTTCTTTTATCTTGCGGGGCTGCCGTCATATAAAGAAAGCAATATTTTATTTATTTACTTATTTTAATTTACTTTCTTTCGTACCAAATCAGGGCGGTCGCAAACTAACATCATAATTTCAGACCAGGGTGGGTTTGCGACCACCTATTTTAGTGAGTGAATAAAAAAAAGATCTATCAAGAAAATATTTGGTCGTAAACTGATGAGATGCATCTTTATGCTTCTACAACATCAGATTCTAAATTATACAATCATAAAAAAGCAAAATATTATGTAGCTCGCCTCGAGCCCGTCGACACTAGCTCAGTGGAAGAGCGTCCCGGCTTTAGGGAGATGGTCGCAGGTTCAAATCCTGCGTGTCGATATTTTTCTTTGTTGTTTTTAAGATTTTTCTATATTTTGAATGTTGGTGATAGTTATGTAGCTATAACATCAAACTGTATGTCTCAATTTTGTTATCATCAGTTTTTTGAACTGTCCCCTCTATGAAGGCAAATTCAAAGACGTATTTACGTCAAAATGCTATTTATTATCTTTAATTAAAGAAACCTAGCCCCTCAAGTGATCGCATACTGGAGGCAGTCGCGTTACGGACGCAGTGACCCTACATCGATATTTTTTAATTAATAAATTTTGTGACTAAGAAAACATTTTACAGTTCAAAAAATTGATCATCGTGCTTAACAGCTTTAATTCGAAAATTAAAATAAAAGACAAACAAAAATATATGCTTAAATAATTTAGCGGAAAGTTTCAGGAATTATATTTTACAGATTTTTATATTTTGCTGCTGCTATAAGCCACGCTCTTTAATAAATTCAATAATATGCATACTAACCTTACAGAATTCTCACCTTACATAATGAAAATTAAAGTGACGTTTAATTGTCCATCTATTTGTTTATCTTTGTAAGTGTATGATTCATGGTCATGGTTAATCTGTAAAGCTGTTTGTGATGATATTTCAAATGGATAGCCTTAATTCTGGGGAAGGACATAGGTAAGCTACTTACTACCGAAGCCGCGGGCGAAAGCTAGTTAATAATTAACACATTTGTTTGAAAAAAATCATTTTTTTATTTTTGAAGTGAAAACTTCTTTAGGCGCGTTGAGCGTTTTGGTAGAGGGTAAAATCCTCGGTTCGCGTCACCGACATGCTAATGATAATAGTATATCTATAGCTATGTTTTGCATATAGTTTTAATTACTCTCAACTTAATAGTTCCGTTTTCACTTCTATCGGCAGTCTCACGACTGCTACTGTTATTTTTTTTTTATATCTTAAGATAGCAAACAAGCAGATGGGTCTCCTGATGGAAAGAGTCAACCATCGCCTATAGACACCAAAGGTGTTAATGGTGCGTTGCTATCTTGTGGCGAGGTCTAATGCCACACACATAAATTTACTGGCTGCCTTACCCTCTAAACGGGAAGACAACAGTAACAAGCACTGACGCTATTGCGGCAGGAATAGGTAAGGCGGTGGTATCAGACCCGGATGAGACAATCCGGAATTCTACCACGGTAGTAGTGACTCGCATAGCCAATCGCGCGCCTTTTACGACCTGCCTGGGAGTATGGCAGTTCGTCTGTTCTACAAAGGAGCCCGGAACCAACACGGGGTAATTACGTTAATAATTTGCATTTTAAAGAACACTCTAAGATACCTAGTAACATTTCTTATTACATAAAAACTCACGGGAGAAAAAAACATGTTTCATAAAGATACATTGTCTTATGTAGGTATAATAATAAGTATTAAAAGTTAGAATTGTTTTCTAATTTTAAATATGTAGGTTGGAATCCTTTAAAAATAATTATTTGAAAACCATGCGTACCGCTTGTAAATATTTTTAATGCGTGTCTCGTAAATCTTAAATCGCGATGTCTCATTACCAAGGATTTAAATACCGCTATTATGTGATATCGTTATTGCACACGGCAAGACATAGCGATATTTTCAAGCATAGCGCTATCCAATAATGATACAGAATTTGTTACTATTTAATAACGTTATTCATTACGTTCTGTTATATCCAAAAAATTTCGTTATGGTATATGGTATTATGATTCACTCATTTGTGCTCCCTTTGTTGTTTCTTGTATTTTACATATGGGACAAGTTAGATTTAAAATTAGAGGTTTTCATCAGAGTTTGAAAGATTTTGTTGAATGTACCAGTTTTTGGTACCATTACATTTAAAATACTGTCCAAATTACATTTATATTAAGTGTGAAGTTTCGTAATTATAAACAGGAAAGTACCTACCTTTCATAGTGAGACTAGCTGTTACCCACGGCTTCGCTCGCGCATATTTACTTTAGAACTTTTTTTTTATGTCATTAGATAGCAAACAAGCAGATGGTTCTCCTGATGGAAAGAGTCAACTATCGCCTATAGACACCAAAGGTGTTAATGGTGCGTTGCTATCTTATATCGAGGTCTAATGCCACATGCATAAGTTTACCGACTACCTTACCCTCCAAACCGGAACACGACAGTGACAAGCACTAACGCTATTCCGGCAGGAATAGGTAAGGCGGTGGTACCAGACCTGGGCGAGACAATGCAGAACTCTACCACCTAGTAGCCACGATGGTAGTGACTCGTAAATCTAATCAGTCGCCTCTTACGACCTGCCTGGAAGTTGACCTATTCTTCAAAGGAGCCCGGGACCAACGCGGGGTAGACTTATTTAACCTTTCTTACAAGACAACTTATTTAACCTTTCTTTATAAGCTACTAGCTGTGCCCGCGACTTCGTTCGCGTGGAAAAAAATCTAAAATAAAAACCCGCATAGTTCCCGTTCCCGTGGAATTTCCGGGATAAGAACTATCCTATGTCCTTTCTTGGGTCTCAAACTATATGTGCACCAAATTTTATTAAAATCGGTTCAGTGGTTTGGCCGTGAAAGCGTAACAGACAGACAGACAGACAGACAGACAGACAGACAGAGTTACTTTCGCATTTATAATATTAGTATGGACTTTATTAAAAATCTCGACATAGTCGGGTGGGCTGCTAATATTGTATAAAAAATAATATTAACATGTTCATATTAGTTATTTATTAAAATATATTTTATTATCAAAATTTAAGTAAAACACGAAAAATAAAAATATTGGTAACATACCTATCGAAAAATAAAAAATTGGTAACATACCTATCGAATATACTAAAGTAATTTATACAAATATATAAAATTGAAGTGTCTGTTTGTAACATTAAAATAACCGAGTTTAACTAAATGCATATGGATATATATATACATGGTACATATAACAAAATAACACTTTTTACGATTTTTGTCTGTCTGTCTTAAACAGACAGACAGACAGCCGGAATAAACTTCCGGCTAATCTCTGGAACGGCTGGACCGATTTTGACAGGACTTTCACTGGGAGATAGCTGATGTAATAAGGAGTAACTTAGGCAACTTTTTTTAAAAAAATCCCACGCGATTTGAAGAATAGACCAACTGCCGTTCTTCAAGACATGTCGTAAAAGGCGACCAATTGGCTATGCGAGTCACTACCATCATGGCTACTAGAGTTCTGCATTGTCTCGCCCGGGTCTGGTACCACTGCCTTGCCTATTCCTGCCGCAATAGCGTCAGTACTTGTCACTATCGTGTTCCGGTTTAGAGGGTAAGGTAGCTATTAAACTTATGCATGTGGCATTGGACCTCGCCACAAGATAGCAACGCACCATTAACACCTTTGGTGTCTATAGGCGATGGTTAACTCTTTCCATCAGGAGACCCATCTGCTTGTTTGCTGTCTTATGATATAAAAAAAAGATAAACAGATCATTGATATGAGACATTTTATACAATTACTAGCTGTTGCCCACGACTTAGTCCGTGCAGACTTCGTTTACTCAGCACAGCTCCTCCCCCGTAGGTGCTAGCGTGATAATATGTAGCCTATATGTTGACCCGAACTGTTAGTAATATTCATGCAGTTATGCAGACCTGCGCAGTACTTTTATTGTGCAATAATATTGAATATCCTTTTGGCTCCAAACGTTCAATAAATTCACTCAATAAAATTGACAAACCAGTCTGATCAATATTTTCGAGCGAGCAATATGTCTGACGACGAAATTTTGGCGAACCATGCCGGTGATTTAGTTAAATAAATCTCCATACAATTCTATACATTCAAGTAAAAACTCCCATTCTTTATCTTTTATAGCATTCTTGCTCACCATTTTGCTTAAATTTACGACACAACCATATATTAAACACCGTGACTGACCGAACGCGACCGCTCTAACATATGAATTGAAAAATATTGTGCAATGTTAAGCCTACACAGTGCAAGAAAAAAAATAATGCATAATAAAAATTAAACCTGCTCAAAAAAAAAAACCTGCTCAAACTTTCATAATATTATATTTCTCCGTGTTGGTCCTGTCCCCTTTCAAGAATAGACCAACTACCGTTCTGCCAGGTAAGTCGTAAAAGGCGACCGATTGACTGTAGGTACGTGTCACTATCATCATAACTACTTGGTGGTAGAATTCCGCAACGTCTCGGCGGTGTATTTGATACCATCGCATTAGCTATTTCTTGCCGCAATAATGTCAATTTTTTTATATCTTGATAACAAACAAGCAGATGGGTCTTCTAATGGAAAGAGTCAACCATCACCTATAGACACCAAAGATGTTAATGATGCGTTGGTATCTTGTAACAAGGTTTAAGGCCACATGCATAAGTTTACCGGCTACCTTACCATTCATACTGGAGCATGATGATGACAAGCATTGACTCTATTGCGACACAAATAGGTAAGGTGGTGGTACCAAATACGCGGGCGAGATAAAGCAGAAATCCACCACCTATTTGTCATTGTCTTGTTCCGGTTTGGAGGGTAAGGTAGCCGGTAGACTTGTGCATGTGGCATTGTAAACCCGCCACACGGATGGCAACGCACCGTTAACATTTTTGATGTCTATAGGCGATGGTTTCTCTTTCCATCAGGAGAGCCATCCTGATGCAAAGAGAAACCATCGCCTACAGACATCAAAAATGTTAACAGTGCGTTGACACAAATAGGTAAGGCAGTGGTACCAAATACCCGGGCGAGACAACGCAAAAATCTACCACTTGTTTGTTATTGTCTTGTTCCGGTTTGGAGGGTAAGGCCACACCACCAAACACATCCACACGGAGTTACTCATACCATCAGGAGAGCTATCAGCTTGTTTGATATCTTATGATATAAAAAACAAATATTCATTTTAAACACACAATCATCTAGACTTACAACTTGTTTTTTCGTTTCACATCTGTGAATTATTTTATATAGAAACTGGCTCATAAAAACTACATACTAAAAGAGGGTATTAGTACTCGATTTTAATACCGAATATGTAAAAACATTAGGTACTTAAACGTTGCGCTAATTATCCAATGACATGTTTATACTTATACGGACGCCCGCGCATAGATACAAAACATGTCTATTCAAATTCTCCTTTATCCAATCGATAAAGAAGAATTTGAATATTTACAAACATCCATCCATCCATCGAAGTTCATTATTTACAAACAGTGATTTTCCCAACTCGTGACTAGACTCATTTGTCAGTAGTCACCGCGCGGATGATAACAACGCTATCACATGCACGGTGACCGTATTTTCTTAATATTTCTTTACTTATTTGGTTGTGTTTGACAACATAAGAGTTAAGCAATATTTTGATAACGTCATTTTCCTCGCCGAGTAAATTTTCCTTAAAGTAGTCCTAAGAAAACTGGTATTTTTCATTTTGTGTTTCTTTTATCTTGCGGGGCTGCCATCATATAAAGAAAGCAATATTTTATTTATTTACTTATTTTAATTTTCTTTCTTTTTCTTTCGTACTAAATTTGGGCGGTCGCAAACTAACATCATAATTTTCAACTAGGGTGGGTTTGCGACCACCTATTTTAGTAAGTGATTTAAAAAAAATTCTATCAAGAAAACATTTGGTCGTAAACTGATGAGATGCATCTTTATGCTTCTACAACATCAGATTCTAAATTATACAATCACTAGCGGCCCGCCCCGGCTTTGCACGGGTATAATATATAGACTATGTCACTCAGGGAAAAATAATGTGTAAGCGGTTGAAAACAACATCTATTTTTTTTTAAATGGTAGTATATAAATTTTTGAAAAGCTGTATATTTTGAAAACGATAATGGCATTCAACTCAATTTTGGAGACCTTTTATTATATATATTTTAGTACTAAAAAAACTACGTCAAATACCGTTTCAAAAATCAAAATCGAATCTAATTCTCAAAACTTATAGCTTTTCAAATATTAAAATTACGTTGTTTTTAGCAAATTTACTTAATTTTTTTGAAATAACTTTCAAGTTAATTTACCGATTGTCTTAAAAATATTATCAGCTGTTTTCCTTTAAAAACTGCGCCAAATACCGTTAATTTAATCAAAATCGGTCAAATTGTTTGGGATTTATCAGTGAAGAAAATTAAAAATAAAATGTTTTTTGACATTGCATCGAAATTTTTCAACGTATCGATTATTTAGCTAAAACAATATTTTAGATCTCAAAAATTGAGTTGAATGCCATGCCATCATCGTTTTCAAATATACAGCTTTTCACAAATAAATATACTGCCATTTTTAACAAAATAGATGTTGAACTGAAAAATCTATGCTTATATTATTTACTCTTTTGAGCTTAAAATACCTTAATTTAGTGAGAAGTTTCATGGATGGCCCGTAGGGTCAACCATTTAAACTTTTTTTCCGTTTGGCCCGATGCCTCGCCTTAATAAATCGCAGGGTCGGCCAACTATATATATATATATATATATATATATATATATATATATATATATATATATATATATATGTATGTATATATATATATATATATATATATATATATATATATATATATATGTATATATATATGTATATATCGCTTTTTCAAGAGTAACCTCTAAAGAAAATATGTAATATCTAAGGGCAAGAAGGCTGTGAACGTTGTATATAAAGACATTCTGTAATATGTTAATAGTAAAAATAAAAGAAATAGGTAAAAATGTAGTACCTATATGAATTTTGATATTCCAAAAACAGCAGGAAATCTTCATGGTATAGGAAAAGGAGAATTGTTTTACTCCAAATTTAACGCGTGCGGGCCACGGTCAGTAATGAAAAAATCAAAATACTGGATCGATTTTAATCATGTTTTTTCACTAAGTGACATAGGCTATATATTTTATACCCGTGCGATGCCGGGGCGTGCCGCTAGTTACATGATAGAATGTACTTTACTTGATCATATAAAATTCCGAAAACAGGCTAAAAAATCTCTAAAACAAATTAATTTGTTAATACTATTTCTAATCATCTGCATGATTTTTATATGGTGATATTTACTTAAAAAATGTACTAATTTTTTTTATACAATAAATATAAATAAAATAAATGTACTAAATTGGTTTTCAGCTAAAGTCCTATATTTATGTATCCGAAAATTAACACGTTTCCCAGCGGTTTTAGAACACCGTAGGTTACCGGCCGACCGGCCGGTAACCCCGCAACCGCTATGCCCCTGCGTTTTAAATCTGTAATATCTTCGAAAATATTCATTTAAATTACATGCTGTAAACGGCCATATTAATCTATATTAAATCAACAATATATTTAAGGCATTTAATTGGATAACTTAACTAACTAATGGAAATTGCTTCGAAAAAAGCCATTATTTCTCGTAAAAAGTAAATGACAAAAAAAATGCTATTGTGGGTTATCCGTAAGAGTTAGACATATACCATCGCGGAGTTTTCTGTAGACTTTTTCAAGGTGTACAAATGCTTAGTACATTATTTTGATAAATCTCGTAGGGTTTAGCCTGCGTTTGCAATGTAAGCGGAAAAAATATAATTATTTACGACATGACATCAGAAAACTCAATAATCGCAGTATTTCTCTACAATATGTTGAATATTATTATACATACAAACCTTCCTCTTTAATCATTCTATCTATTAAAAAACCGCATCATAATCCGTTGCGTAGTTTTAAAGATTTAAGCTTACATAGGGACATAGGGAAATAAGGACATAGGGACAGACAGAGAAAGCGACTTTGTTTTATACTATGTAGTGATAAAAGCATCATTGAGATTATAATAAGCAAAATATTATGTATCTTTAAGTGTCAGAATGCGACCACCCGGCCACTTTCTAGCGTATCAGATATTTACGTACTTCAGTTTGCGACCACTGGATTTTAAAAAAATATAAGCTAAAAAATGATATGACTACAACTTTCGAACAAACATTGCTCTATAATTGAAGTAATAACGCTTCTTGTTTGAGTGTAACATTAGCATAAGGTATCAAAAGGTAACTTTGTTCGCCGCCCGGCGCGGCATTTTTGCAGCATTACGTGACACATAAACACACCATTGAGTCTTCACCCGAATTCAGGCACTATTTTCTAGATTTGGGTTAAGCCTGATAGATTAAAATTTATGATTTTCTTGTTACATAAGTATTCATTGTTTCCTCCTGAAAAAAAACGGGTTGTGGCTGTGTTGAGGACACAGCCGTGCATCTTTTACGTGAATACGACTACGTCACGGGTAATATCTTGCGATGGTCACATTTTTCATTCATCGTTCCAATCACAATGTTCCCCATCAAACCCGCCTACGAACCTAGACCACGTCCGTCCATCATTTGGATAGCGAAGTAGAGCGTAGGGTGGCGCTACTACCGTAAGGTGACCCGCTATTACTTACAAAAACCGAAGAATACAAAAACCTTCATAATAAAAAGGCCCCGGGGCCGGATAAAATCACAAATATGGTAGTTAAACACCTCCCTCCTCTATATACCTACTAGCGTGCATCTTTAATGAACTCCTAGCCAGTTGCGCATTTCCGGGCGAATGGAAAGAAGCTACCGTCATAGGAATACACAAACCGGGAAAACCGCGAAATAACGTCAGTAAATACTGACTTTATTTTGCGGTTTTCCCGTCCCATTGGCCTAATCAGTGCGTTAGATAAATCTGAGAAAAATTTATACTAAGGCATATACGTATAACTAATTAAATGAGTTCATCGTTACAGATGAAACACAAAAATATTTAGAAATACGAAAGTACTGATCAAAATTATAAATGTGAATTTCATATGTAACGATGAACTCATTTAACTAGTTATACGTATGTATACCTAGCGATCAGTACAATCGACGTAATCGATCATATAGCAAAGAAGAATTTCGCCGCCTCGAGCCTGTCAACACTAGCTCAGTGGAAAAGCATCCCGGCTTTAGGGAGATGGTCGCAGGTTCAAATCCCGCGTGTCGATATCTTTCTTTGTTGTTTTTAAGGTTTTATCAGTTTCCCAAGCATGGGTGAGTGCTATAACACAAAAATATTTAGAAATACGAAAGTACTGATCAAAATTATAAATGTGTATTTCATCTGTAACGATGTTATATTTATGTATACCTAGTTATAAGTATGTATACCTAGCGATCAGTATAATCGACGTAATCGATCATATATCAAAGAAGAATTTCGCCGCCTCGAGCCTGTCGACACTAGCTCAATGGAAGAGCATCCCGGCTTTAGGGAGATATTCGCAGGTTCAAATCCTGCGTGTCGATATTTTTCTTTGTTGTTTTTAAGGTTTTTCTATATTTTGGATGTTGGTGATAGTTATGTAGCTATAACACCAAACTGTATCCCCCAATTTTGTTATCATCAGTTTTTTGAACTGTCCTCTCTATGAAGGCAAAATCAAAGACGTATTTAGGTCAAAATGCTATTATCTTTAATCAAAGAAACCTAACCCCTCAAGTGGTCGCATACTGGAGGAGGTCGCGTTACCGACGCAGTGACCCTACATCGATATTTTTTAATTAATAAATTTTGTGACTAAAAAAACATTTTATAGTTCAAAAAATGGATCATCGTGCTTAACAGCTTTAATTCAAAAATTAAAATAAAACACAATAAAAACCTATGCTTAAATAATTTAGCGGAAAGTTTCAGGAATTATATTTTACAGATTTTTATATTTTGCTGCTGCTATAAGCCACGCTCTTCAATAAATTCAATAATATGCATACTAACCTTACATAATTCTCACCTTACATAATGAAAATTAAAGTGACGTCTAATTGTCCGTCTATTTGTTTATCTTTGTAAATGTATGATTCATGGTCATGGTTAATCTGCAAAGCTGTTTGTGATGATATTTCAAATGGATAGCCTTAATTCTGGGGAAGGACATAGGTAAACCACTTACTACTAATACTACGCGGGCGAAGCCGCGGGCGAAAGCTAGTTAATAATTAACACATTTGTTTGAAAAAAATCAATTTTTTATTTTTTTTATATCTTAAGATAGCAAACAAGGAGATGAGTCTCCTGATGAAAAGAGTCAACATCGCCTATATACACCAAAGATGATAACGGTGCGTGCGTAATCTTGTGGCGAGGTCTAATGCCACACACATAAGTTTACCGGCTGCCTTACCCTCTAAACGGGAAGACAACAGTGACAAGCACTGACGCTATTGCGGCAGGAATAGGTAAGGCGGTGGTATCAGACCCGGGCGAGACAATCCGGAATTCTACCACGGTAGTAGTGACTCGCATAGCCAATCGCTCGCCTTTTACGACCTGCCTAGGAGTACGGCAGTTCGTCTATTCTACAAAGGAGCCCGGAACCAACACGGGGTAATTACGTTATTCATTTGCATTTTAAAGAAAACTCTAAGATACCTAGTAACATTTCTTATTATATAAAAACTCATGGGAGATAAAAACATGTTTCATAAAGATGCATTGTCTTATGTAGGTATAATAATATGTATTAAAAGTTAAATTGTTTTCTAATTTTAAATATGTTGGTTGGAATCCTTTAAAAATAATCATTTGAAAACCATGCGTACCGCTTGTAAATATTTTTAATGCGTGTCTCGTAAATCGTAAATCGCGATGTCTCATTACATCAAACTTGTAAATTTGCGTAGGTACCTTGTTGCCAACTCGCAGTCATGGTAGTTGGCGAATCATCGACCAATCACGAAACAGCATGAAACGCGGCAACGTCGCATAAATATCAATATTTATAACGTTATTTATCGCTCATAATTTCGTTCTGTTATTTTGGTAGCGATAACATAGTGTTCTAAAATAATTTTGTTACTGAGGTATCGCTACAATAATAACGTTATGTATCGAAAAATTTGTTCTGTTATTTGATAACGTTTTAAATCCCTGCTCATTACATCAAACTTGTAAATTTGCGTAGGTACCTTGTTGCCAACTCGCAGTCATGGTAGTTGGTAAACCATCGACCAATCACGAAACAGCATGAAACGCGGCAACGTCGCATAATAATATCAATATTTATAACGTTATTTACCGCTCATAATTTCGTTTTGTTATTTTGGTAGCGATACACATAGTGTTCTAAAATAATTTTGTTATTGACGCTACAATAATAACGTTATGTATCGAAAAATTTGTTCTGTTATTTAATAACGTTTTAAATCCCTGATTATAGTTTACGTCGTAAACCGTAGACTTTACGAAATCAGATATGGTTCAAATATTGTTACATACAACGTGCTATTTAATGTTAGGTGCGATACCACAACACTAACATTAAGCGTGGCTAAAAATTAAACCTACCCTCTATCTACAACAATGATTAATTATAAAGAAATTAATTTGCAACGTATAGTACTCAGTGTTGGATAGATTTACATCGATAATTATTATTGGACGTATCTACTTTATTGTTCACAAAACAAGTGGAGATATTCACAAATGTGTCTTCACTTTTTGCCACAGTAGCACTATCACGATTTTTTTTAAATTACAAGCGTGTTTCACGCGCAAGACTTAGTTTCGTTGGACATCACTTCTTAAATATCACATTAAAATCACCACCATTTTAACGACTGCAGAAGATTATTTCAAATTACTCTAGATTTAGTACATGCGTAATTTGACAATGTTTGTGGGTACGTGGTATTTGTTTATTTACTCGTAATAAGATCGATGCAAGGATTTAAAACGTTATAATTTTGATATATTTGCGTCGGTGTGATTGGTTATGGTATATTATATTATGACGTTCATTTCTAGCGCTAATTGGCGAACCAATCACGAAACAGCATGAAACGCAGGGAACCAATCACGAAACAGCAAAAATATCGAAATTATAACGTTATAAATCCTTGGATCGATGCTTCATCTGTAACGGTCGATAGACTAATGGAGACTTGGATGCCATTAAAAATTTGGCGACTATTTGACGAATTTTGAAAGGGAAATCCCGCACGTACTTGGCTGCAACTTTTCCATAGCCAGGTGTAAATGTTTAGTGAAAAAAGAAAATTTTTACGTTCATGATGTATATTATTTTTTTACTATATCAAATTAAAACTAATTTTAGTTTGAACATGAAAATATACGTCTGTCTAAGTAAAAGTTGCTGCGAATTGCTTGCTATGAAAAATTTGCATAAAGTGAAAAAACGTCTCTTTCAAAGTATACACAGTAAATCAGAGGAAATTTTATGCTAAATAATATTTTTAGCATACTGTTAATCGTCTAACAGTTAGGCTGATAAAGATGAATATGTATATAACATAATGTAGTTAACATGAATCATTTTTAAAACCGGATCTTTCTCGGTCATAAATCTAACTATCCTACTAAAAAGTCTTGTAAAATAGTAAAAAATATAATCTGCACACCCGACAGCATTTTGAAATCAACAGATACTTTTAAATACAAAGAATAAATGGAAAAATTAATACGCAAATTCCTTAATTATATGGGTATTATAAATTACATAACCTAACGTACCAATCCGTCCGGTGATTTCTTATTCCACAGTCTCTGCTTATTATTTGGCTGCTGTGGTAAATATTATTTTTAAGGACCTAACAAATTTCAACCCACAATAGGAACTTCATTTAAAATAGCCTGGATTTGATAGAAAAATTAAAAAATAGAAATGCGTGAAAAGACTATTCTAATGTCCTTTGATGTAAAAAAAAAACCTTTTCCCGAGTATATCTAAGAGAGTAAAGAGGCATGAATAACATCAAAGAGTAATCGAAGGTTGAACCTTAGAAAATTCTTGATATGAATCATATGATTGATGTATGCCTCAATCAGAACTACTTATTGTTTAACAACAATGTCTACAAACAGTCTGATGATTTAGTAACGGGGAATCTGCTTTCACGATTAAGTATGTGCTGGGGCATATATGATCAATATACGCTGGGTGCGTAAGGCATAGTGGGAGACACAAAAGTGATGTCAGCGCCCGTTGCGGACAATATAGAACTACGGGTGGCTCTTTATTATCTATGACCATAAAAATAACACGTGTGTCAGTTTAATTAAATAAATAAAATAAAATGAGTCATCAAAGTTGTTGTGTAGTCGATTGCAAAAATACTAGTAGAAATAGTAATTGTAAATTTTATGAGTTTCCGGTTGCCAAATGGAAATTAAATCAGCGGAAAAAATGGATAACTGTTGTTAAAAGGCAAAAGTAAGTATTACTATAACCTACAACCGTATTCTATAGAATAATGTCATATACATGTGTATATCGTGTAAGAAAACGGAGTAATAATTTAATTATTTTTTTTTGTAAAGTATTGATGGATCGTTATGGTTTCCAAAACCTATGGATGTTATATGCAATTAATACTTCATTGGCGGTGAAAAATCAGATGTTGAATCAAGTCCTACAATTATTTTTCCATCAGTTTATAGAAGACGTAAAGTCAACGAATCCGCAGTTTTGAATAGGTGCGTAATAAAATTTAGTTTTAGAGTTTTTATTCAATATTAATTTTACAATAAACATTTTGACAGATTTTAACACTGCTTAACCTAATTCACTTATTGAGACTTGTTTCAGTTGTTGTAATTATTTTACTTTCCGCCGTGTTGGTCCCGGCCTCCTTTGTAGAATAGGCCAACTGCCGTTCTGCCAGGCAGGTCGTAAAAGGCGACCGATTGGCTATCGAGTCACTACCATTGTGGCTACTAGGTGGTAGAGTTCTGCATTGTCTCGCCCAGGTCTGGTACCACCGCCTTACCTATTCCTGCCGCAATAGCATCAGTGCTTGTCGCTGTCGTGTTCCGGTTTGGAGGGTAAGGTAGCCGGTAAACTTATGCATGTGGCATTAGATCTCGCCACAAGATAGCATCGCACCATTAACATCTTTGGTGTCTATAGGCGATGGTTGACTTTCCATCAGGAGACCCATCTGCTTGTTTGCTATCTTATGATATAAAAAAAAAAACTTACTGTTTTTAGCTGACCCACGGAAATATAATTATAATAAGGAAATATAGTTTATATAGTCTTAAAATGTAACGGTTGCCCCCCCCCCTGGCCTAGAACCTGGGTACGCCCATGTCCACATATAATGTGACCGTTTTAGATGTATGTGAGTAAAACATACAAAATTTTCAGATTTATATTACTAGCGTTATATATAAAACCGAAGTTTTTACTTTACTTAATTTACATAAAAAAATATTTTTAAAATATATTTATTAACATACATCATCCACACTCAAATCAAATCTTTTCAAAGAGACCAGTCTTTTCTGGCAGTATTTTTACCTAAGTATTAATGCGAGCTTACGAGCTTAAATGGCTAAGCTTCAATTTGCTTTAAAACTCAGGTTTATAACATTTCCAAAAATACAATTATATAACGAACAATTTTTCTTACTCTCTACTTCTACACTCAGAATATCTATTCTGAGTGGTATCACCAAAATAACGAACATTATTTACGATCACGATTTTATCACTATTTTTCCCTATTGAAAATCACTTTATTTGGATCTGTTTTTTTATAATAAATAATTTAAAGAAAAAAAACGAAGCAGTGCACTCTTGGATTTTCCAAACTTTATTTAGCTTGCAATAAACTTAGTATATTTTAATAGAGAGAGCTTCAGTATTTCATCTCATTACTTTTTTTTACATTTTTGAAAACTTGTAGACGCTTTCCCCGCCATTGAAACAGAAAACATTATATAATCTTTTATTTTTGTATCATCTAATCTACAAAATGTTATAGGTCTCTACGACTCTCCCTATCGTAATGTAAAGGCGAACTGAATTTCCAATTTTCAAGCATTAAACTTGTGTCCTTGCTTCCAGCTCGCTTAGGGTTCTATAACTCACCAGGATGCCACGGCGAAGTCACTGGTCACCTAAACAGCTTATATTGAAACATTTAGCGGCTAACTTACTAAGCGACGCGGACGTAGCCAATTCATAAGATTTAACATAAATTGTTTCGATACGCGTTCTGCGACGTTGCCATGGCGTCCCAGTAAGTTAGGACCCTCAGGATAAACAATATATGATAATATGTCACGGGCGAAAGAAGAGTGATTTGGCCAATAAGAGGAACTGATGTTTCGTTTAGGAAAAACAGCGTGTGATATATATGGGGCACGAGTGATTCAACTAATAGGAAGAACTAATAACTCGCATATTCTAATACGAATAATATGATTATCTATTTAAAGTCATATAAGACTAAAAATTCCGAAATAAGTGTTTTTTATCATTGCTTAGAGATTTTTGAGGTTCAAAAACATAACGTTAAATGCCGTTTGAAAGATTAAAATCAATTACAAAAGTTACAGTTTTTAAAAATAAAAAATATGTAAACGGTTAAATCTGCGGGCCATCCCTGAAACTTCTCAATAAATTAAGGTATTATAAGCTCAAAAGAGTAAAAAATATAAGCATAGATTTTTCAGTTCAAACATCTATTTTGTTAAAGATGGCAGTATATTAATTTTTTAAAAGCTGTATATTTTGAAAACGATGATGGCATTTAACTCAATTTTTGAGATCTAAAATATAGCTTTAGCTTAATAATCGATAGATTGAAAATAATTGATAGATGCAATGTCAAAAAACATTTTATTTTTCTTCATTGATAAATCCCTAATAAATTGACCGATTTTGATTAAATTAACGCTATTTGACGCAGTTTTTTTAAGGAGAAAAGCTGATGAGATTTTTATGTCAATCGGTGAATTAACTTATTTAAAAAAAATAAGTAAGTTTGCTAAAAACAACGTAATTTTAATATTTGAAAAGATATAAGTTGTGGGAATTAGACTCGATTTTGATTTTTAAAACGGCATTTGACGTAGTTTTTTAGTACTAAAATATCGTAGAATACCAAAAAAATGATTAGTTAAAAAAATTCGAAGCTATGTCGAAAAAACACTTTTTTCAAAATTTTATCTTCAACGATTACTCCCAAACGGATAAACTGATTTTGATGCAATTTATATATTAGACGTAGTTTTTTGAGGAATAGAGCTGATTAGTTTTTGTACATAAATCTGGAACTTATATAAAAAAAAATATTTCGACAAAATTTTTTTAGGTGATTTTCCAAAATTTCTCAAAATCTCCTGGACCCAAGCGGTTCAAATTTTTAGGAAGTCCAAGTTGAGCGGAATCCAATCAAATGTCACCAATCGCGTTTCGATCGGTCTAGCCGTTCAAAAGTTATGAGATGTTTACACACACACACACACACGCACACATACACACACACACACACACACACACACACACACATATACATACATACAGACATACTGACGTCATTGTGTAAATAGTCGGTAAGGTTCCTAGGACCTCAAAATGTGGACATCTGGTGAAAACTCGATTTTCGAAAATCGGGGTAAAATCAGTAACTTCAAAAAAAAAAGTGTCGTTTTCAACATACTATTGATTTTAAAACTCTGAGCTTAAGAATCTACTGACTTTTTTATCATTAGATAATAAATGGCTGTCCTGATGGAAAAAGAATACCACATTAAATAATGAAGTACTTATATTTTATGTTAAATCATAAGATATTAGCAAATAAGCAGTTTGCTATTCTGATGAAGAGAAACAAGCATCGCATTTAGACACCAAATATATCAATGGTGCGTTGCTATCCGTATAGCTGGATGGCAATGGCATACGCATAAGTTTACCGGCTAACTTATCCTCCAAACCGGAGTATGACAATGACCAGCATTGACGCTATTGTGACAGGAATAGCTAAGGCTTTGGCACCAACATCCGGACGAGACGTTCTAGAATTCTACGTCCTAGTAGTCACGATGGTAGTGACAGGTTTAGCCAATCGTTCACCATTTACGAGCTGCCTAGCAGAATGGCAGATGGTCTATCCTTCAAAGGAGGCCCAGACCAACACAGGTTAAAAATACTGTTTTAATCTTAATTTACTTCAAGTTAGCGGTAAGTTTCAAGAATTGAATGGTTTGCAGATTTTTTAAATTGGCATACTTAGCAATACAATACAAATAAGCGGTCATGTTTTCGATTTACAAGAATCTTTCTCAAATAATTATAAAGTTCTGCTAGTATTCTTGGAAGCAATGTTTATTTGCACTCGTTGTTTACTTGTAATGATGGATCGTCGAAAAATAGAAATGCGGCTCCGTCTTTGGCTTCAATAAAGAAAATTAGCTGTTGCTCGCGGCTTCAAACGCAAAAAATAAAAATGAATGATTAGTTTCTAAGAAATAGCTCCATTCCTTAGAAACTAATCATTCATTTTTTTTTAAATTTTTATTTTGATTGAAATTTTAATTCCACAGTCTTCATTCGCAACCGCAAGGGAATGTCGCACGATAATTCAATATCAATATTAAATTTATTAACACAGCAACTCCTTACCTCACTCGATGTTAAGTAGCAGATTCTTGAGTCCGTACTATCTATCGATGCTTGTTGTACAATGCCGTACCGGGTAGACTCTCGATCGCTGGCATATTCGGACCGCACACTGTCTTGTCGGTCGAATACTCCTCTGTGACCAAATGAGTATATTATAACTTCATACATTATCTAAGCACTAATCATAATAATAGAGATTTTGAAATAAGCGGGCACGAGGTAAGTCTGCACAGTGAAAGCGGTGTACTAAAACACGTCTTTCACTGTCTGTACTTAACCCGATTTGGCAATAAGATAATTATGTTTAAATACTATTTCTTTTCAGCTGTACAATAAATTGGTATAAATAAATTACGAAAACGGGAATTTTGATTAGAACTAGAAGCTGGAAAATATTTTTAACTTAAAAATATTTTCTGTTACATTTCAAAAAAATGTTTTTTGCAATATTGATATTTGATAAGTAGTAGCGTGGCGTACCTATGTCTGCTGGGCTATTCTGTAAGGACAATTTTCGATAATTCGAAAGCTGAATCCGCGGTGAGATGTCAATTCGCATTCTGTTAAAATGAAAAGCGGCGGCAGCGCGGCACTGACGAGCGTGGTAGCGAGATGTACTAGTGCATGTGATAATTTCACATTAAATGTTTGTATATGGCATTCTGTAAGTGAGATTCGAGCTTCGATTGTCGAATTGAATGTCGAGTTAGGCTTTTGAGCTATTGGCTAGGTGAGCGCGAAGATGAA
Organism: Apodemia mormo; assembly: GCA_036924255.1. Taxonomy (NCBI): domain Eukaryota; kingdom Metazoa; phylum Arthropoda; class Insecta; order Lepidoptera; family Riodinidae; genus Apodemia; species Apodemia mormo. The sequence goes on along the minus strand of JAUPFN010000007.1, from coordinate 22,835,784 downwards.
TAAAACGTGGCAGCAGCGCCGCACTGTCGAGCGCGGAAGTGAGGTGTACTAGTGCGTGTGACAATTTGACACTAAATACTTATATTTGGTATTCTGTAAGTGGAATTCGAGCTTCGATATTCGAATTGGGTGTCAAAAATGGATCTGAAATCTCGAATTCACCTGTCAGATTAAAAGTTACTACAGAGTAATCGAGATCGAAGTGAACTAAAATGCAATGGCAAGATTATTTGTTTAAAATCAAATAATCTAAGAAGCACATGCAGCTGAGTTGTACGCTAGTAGAAATCAAGCAATTAGCATTTGAAAAATGAAGATATTTACATTGGATAATTAATTAATTTATAATTATAATTATCTCAGGACAATTTTACACGAATTGATCTAACCCCAAAGTAAGCAAATTATTTGCTTGTGATATGGGTGTTAGTCAACGATATTAATACATAGAAATACAAATTATATAAATACTCATATATATAATAAACACCCAAACCCAGAAATACAAACTGCCCCTGTCGGGAATCGAACCCGAGCCCTATTGATTGCGTAGTTAGGGTCGCTAACCACTCGACCAATGGGGCGGGGAGGATTTTTTTTATATTATAAGATAGCAAACATGCAAGAGACCCCTCCTGACGGAAAGAGTCAACCATCGCCTAAATACCAAAGGTGTTAATGGTGCGTTGCTATCTTGTGGCGAGGTCTTATGCCACATGCATAAGTTTACCGGGTACCTTACCCTCCAAACCAGAACACGACAGTGACAAGCACTGACCCTATTGCGGCAGAAATAGATAAGGCGATGGTACCAGACCCGGACGAGACAATGCAGAACTCTTCCACCTAGTAGTTACGATGTTAGTGACTCATATAGCCAATCGGTCGCCTTTTACGACCTGCCTGGCAGAACGGCAGTTGGCCTATTCTTCAAAGGAACCCGGGACCAACACGGGGAAAAAGGAAGGATAAAGATTATGTTCTAAACTGCAGACTACCGGATGACCAGATAAATAAAGTTTTAGAAGGCATAAAACACAAATATTTTCCCCAGTGTTTATCCGAGCTCCTTTGAAGAATAGACCAACTGACGTTTTGCCAGGCAGGTCATAAGAGGCGACCGATTGGCTATACGTGTCACAACCGTCGTGATTACTGAGGGGCAGAGTTCTGCATTTTCTCGCCCGGGTCTGGTACCACCGCCTCACCTATTTCTGCCGAAATATTGTCAGTGCTTTTCACAGTCGTGTTCTGATTTGGAGGGTAAGGTAGCTGGAAAACTCATACATGGGCACAAGATAGCAATGAACCATTAACATCTTTTGGTGTCTATAGGCGATGGTAGACTCTTTCCCTCAGGAATCCTATCTGGGATCTGCTAATTTACAATTGGCTCAATGGCGTTTCGATGGATTCATGTTAAGCCAGCGCCATACATAGTTTCAAATATTTGATCACTTGTTTGATGGTTATGTGTGGCATGGGACTTTGCAAATGTGCTCGAAATTTGAACAACCAAAGCCCCGTGCCACACATAGCAATCAAACCAGTGTTCAAATTTTAGAAGCTATGTCTGGTCTGTGTCTGAGGAATAGTTTGTTTATATTATAAGATAGCAATGGGTCTCCTGATGGAAAGAGTCAACCATCGCCCATAGACACCAAAGGTGTCAATGGTGCGTTTCTATCTTGTGGCGAGGTCTAAAGCCACATACATAAGTTTACCGGCTACCTTACCCTCCAAATCGGAACACGACAGTGAAAAGCATTAACGCTATTGCGGCAGGAATAGATAAGGCGGTGGTAACAGACCCGGGCGAGACAATGCAGAACTTTACCACCTAATAGTCACGATGGTAGCCAATCGGTCGCCTTTTACGACCTGTCTGGCAGAACAGCAGTTGGTCTATTCTTCAAAGGAGCTCGGGTTCAACATGGGGAATAGTTTCACACATTTCGTATTCTGTTAATTAAGACAAATAGTGTTTCATTGACACACCATCTAATTATGATTCAACCCCCATTGGAAAATTCGGAAAGAAGTCATAAAAATAAATAATTAACAAGTTCTTTTATTTTAAACTAAGAAAACACTTCTACTTAAAAATGTATACCTAATATTTTTCATCAAAACAATATTTAATAAATTTCAATTTTTTTGTAGCTTGTAAGCAAGGCTTAACTCAGTTAGTAGTATATTCATGTATCTATGAAAGGATTTTTTTATTTGTTTACACAATTAATTTATTCTTTATTACTCTAGATTTGGACTTAATCATTTCATTAAAAAAATTAAAGTCAACTTATTCGGGATAATTTTTTCATACGTTTCTGATATAGCTTTACATTTCCTTTTACTCCCTTTATAGAATGTGTTACAGCTATTTTGTAAAATATTGGCGATTGTGCCATACGATATTTCCCGATATTTTGAAATTTCTTCGTCTGTTTCTGGACGCATATTTAAGTTTAACTAAGTTCATGTGAAATCGTTTTAGTTTTTAGTAGGTTTAGCCATTCGGGGATCTTCACGTCCATTCTTGTTTGCTTTTCTTATTGAAGACCATGATAGATAGATAATTTTATATTCAAATTCTAGTAATCTTTCGTCGGTGCAGTTTCATTCTCTAGGCAATCCTCACGTATGAGTAGGTCTATTTTGTAGAAATACATTATATGATGTAACATAAAACAGTCTCGGAAATATACGCAATATATATAATATTTCGCCGTAATATATTTCTTTACATAAAATATTATGATATTGCTAGACGAAATGTCAAATGTCAATTTTATTTAAGTGTGCTTAAACAGGCAAAGGCTCAATGTCATACAGACACGGCGAGTTGATATACTAACAATTTATTATATTAAATATGTTTTTACTAAAAATTAGATTAAAAATTGGAACAGAAACAATATACCAAAAAGTTTCTTACTATTTAATCATTATTTTTGTTAAATAATTGAATAAAACTCAAACCGATAAAAAAAACGACAAAGGTTTTTACGTCAACCCATCCCTGCCTAAGCGAGGCTCGATTCAAAGCTCACTTCACTTCGATGGTGCATATTTTGTTTAGAGAATATCAATTCAAGAACAATCGAGCTCTCGATAAATTCGTTGTCGAAGTGTATTACTATGTCGATGGATGGAACCTACCGGAGTGAGATTCAATTTTGAATTTGTTTCTTACAAAGAATAGATCTGAAAATTCAGGTTCACCCGGTTCACCTGCCAGATTGAAAGTTACTAGAGAGCAATCGAGACTGAGGTTAAATAAATATTTTTTCGGGTACTATGGCTAGATTATTTGTTTTAAATGAAATAATCCAAGAAGCTAATGCAGTTAATTTGTACATTAGTAGAAATCAAGCCGGTAGAATTAAAAAAATGAACATATTTACATTGGACAAATATTATGTTCTACACTGAATACTATCAAATGAGCTAACAACTGTTAGAACAAGTTGTTAGTAGATATAAAACATAAGATTCCCTCGTGTTGATCCGAGCTCCTTTGAAGAATAGACAGACTGCCGTTTTTCCAGGCAGGTTGTGAGAGGCGACCGATTGGCTATACATGTTACACCATCGAGACAAGTAGTCTCGTAGTGGTAGATTTTCTCGCCCGGGCCCTGTACCACCGCCTTACCTATTGTTGCTGAAATAGCATTACTGCTTGTCACAGTCGTGTTCCGGTTTGGAGAGTATGGTACCCGATAAACTTATACATGTGGCACAAGATAGCAACGAACCATTAACGTCTTTGGTGTCTACAGGCGATGGTAAACTCTTGCCCTCAGGAAACCTATCTGGGGCCCAAGTCTGCTAATTTTCAATTGGCTCAATGGCGTCTCCATTGATACGTATTAGAATAGTTTGACACATTTCGTATTCTTTTAATTATTTAAGACCAATAGTGTTTCATTAACACGCCATCTAATTATGATTCCCATTTGAAATGGGGTATCCCATTTGAAAATTCGGAATTCATAAAAACAAATAAATAAAAAGCTTTTTATTTTAAACTAAGAAAACACTTCCACTTAAAAATACAATATTTTCACAAAAAAAAGATTTAATAAATTTTAAATTATTTATGTATGCATGTAAGTCATCATAAAGCAAGGCTTTATTAGTCGATTCCTGTATATATGAAAGAAACATTTTTATTTGTTTACATTATTAATTCATTCTTCATTACTCTAGATTTGGACTTCATTATTTCATAAAAAAAACACAATTAACTTATTCGGGGTAATTTTTCATGCGTTATGAAATAACGCGAACGTTACATTTTCTTTGCTGCCTTTACAACTATTTTTAAAGCTATTTTTGATAGTGCACAACTATATAATTATAACAAATTTAGACTGAAACTTGTTCGTGCTGGCGGAAGTCTCTTTTTGGCGATTGTGCCATAGGTTCGTACCTATAAATAAATATCGTTATTTCTAGATATTTTGAAATTTTTTCATCTGCTTTTGGAGTAACTTCGGAAGGTTTTTCTACTCTTGCTGATTTCAAATTGAAGGCAGCCCTTACGCATCTGTGATAGGCTGGGACTCATATGTGAAAAACATATTTTTAAATTTATATAAGTTTGTGTTAAACCGGTATAGTTTTTGGTAGGTACCTATCGCTATCCGAAGATCGTTATGTCCATTCTTGTTTGCTTTTTTGTGAAAGACCATGATAGATAGATAATTTTATATTCGAATTCTAGTAATCTTTTTTCGGTGCAGTTTCATTCTCTAGACTATCATCGCGTATCAGTAGGTCTATTATGTAGAAACACATTATAATATGATAACATAAAACAGTCTTGGAAATATACGCAATATATTACATTATTTCGCCGTAATATATTTCTTTACATAAATTAAACTCAGCCTATATTAATACGCAGTAATGTATTTCTTTATATAAAATTATATTAAATATTAATGTAATTTTGCTAGAACAAGTGTCAAATCTCAATTTTATTTATGTGTACTTAAATAGGCAAAGGCTTAATGCCATGTTGATATACTAAAAATTTATTATAATAAATACGTTTTTGCTAAAAATTATGTTAAAAATTGTAATAGAAACAATCAATCAAAAAGTTGATTACAATATGGTAATTATTATTGTTAAATAATTGATGAAAACACAAACCGATGAAAAACCGATAAAGGTTCTTACGTTAACTAATCCCTGCCTAAGTGAGGCTCGATTCGAAGCTTCTTTCACTTCGATTGTACGTTTTACTGTTTGGAAAATACCAATTCAAGATGAATCGAGCTCACGATGAATTCGCTTTCGAAGTGATAGAATTCACCTGAGTGAGTTTCGATCTTCGAATTTGTTTCTTACAGAATAGCACAGCTGATACCTTGATGATTAATCCATTTAACAAAAAATGTGTCACAGATAGGAATTACACAAACGCTTTTACTGGTTGTGCTGAAAGTTTCATGAATATAACGCTTTTACTCATAGGATACTTTCTGTGTAAGAATTATTTAATTGAATGTATCAACGCAATAAATACTGTAAACCTATATAAGCGTTATTTTAAAAAGATCATTGACGTATTAAAAAAGGCCTTTAAAATTTTATATTAGCTGTGATTTTTCAATATTAAAAGAAGACAAAGTGGTGCATGATTCTGCGTGTTTACTTAGATATCAATGTTAAGGAGATATTATTGGTTACATTAGGAAGGTAAAGAATGTTCGAAGTTTTTGGAATGTCATACAATACAAGCGATCGACTTGTGGTCGAAATTCGAGAATAGATTAAACAATAAAATCTCATTAAAAAAATTTGGCAACAGACTTCAGTTGTAAAGAAAATAGTATAAATATAAATATTCATGGGTAAATTACACTTACTAATATAACCCCAAAGTAAGCAAATTATTTACTTGTGTTATGGCTGATAGCCGACGATACTAATACATAGAAATACGTATATAAATACTTTCACATACATAATAAACACCCAAACCCTGAAATACAAACATTTATGGTCATCACTCAAATGCTTGTACCCGTCGGGGATCGAACCCGAGCCCCGTTGATTGCGTAGTCAGAGTCGCTAACCACTCGGCCAACGGGGCGGTCGATATTTTATATAGGTAGATATTTTATTCTGAAAGTATAATCAGGTATATCACATAATAGAGTGTGTGTAATGTTTATTTTCGTTAATTTAATTTATTTCTAATGCACACAATATAAAAAGTTTAGGTTTGTGCAGTCATCCGCAATGTTAACTGTGCCAAAATTCATACTCCACCGTTCGTGTAAATATCTCGAAAAGGGGTATTAAGTTTTTCCTCCAGGCATTAGTAAATAGATTTTTTTTAATGTTAGTCCTTTTATTTGAAAATATTTTATTTTTAAATTGTCAGCTAAGACTAAAGTTGTCCGACCGGATGGACGTTTGTAACTAAATTACGCAAAAAACTACTAATTGATTCGGATGAAATTTGGTACACAGGTAGATGATTACCTTGAATAGCACACAGAATAGTTCTTATTTCTGAAAAATGAGTTGTTCTTGCGAGATTAACTAAATACTTTCATAATGCAGCGGGTTGCTCGGTGCAGCTGGTAACCTATAATAATCTTTTCTATTTGGTTTAGTATTTTAGGTAATACATAACACAATATATATATATATATATATATATATATATATATATATATATATATATATATATATATATATATATATATATATATATATATATATATATGTATATATTTCTATTAATCTGTTATAAGAATTTTAGTAATTCTTCATTCTCTTCATATAAATATATTTAATACACATTTTTATAAATTAATTACGAACATATCTTCATTATATTCCCATTTTTTGAAAGGAAACTGAAAATAATACAACTCTACTGGGAGTTAAGCTGCATTGATTTAATACAAAAGCACTCGTGCCGAGTATGCTTGAAATATGAATTCAACAATGCTTTAGTCTGTATTCATGCCGATAGAAAATGTAATCTTGGCAATAGTTGACGTACAATGTCGTATGTTTAAAATTTAAAGCAAACTAGTGACTCTTGTTTATAAGAAAAGTAATAACAGTAGAAATGTTTAACCTTTTTATGCCTTTTTAATCTCTTAAATTATAATATGACGTAGTGCGATTTTATAACAATTAGGATAATAGAAGGTAGAAACAATTGCTACTATAGGAAATACGAATCCGTTCTTCATGAAACATTGAAAATTATTGTTCTATTAGCAAAATTATAAATGACATTAAAAATACTATGGATAACTTACGAGTAATAAAAAACAAGACATTTCATGGACAAGTTTTTCTTTATATTAATGTTTAACGCTTTTCGAAATTCCCGAAAAAGTAAAAAGTGTAAGTTGTTTTTATTTTTTTCTTACATTTCATATTTCTGGACAAAATAAGACCCTCGTTTAAGCTATCTTAGGATCGAAATACAGATACTGTGAATGATGATCGGTATTGTTTATATCAAGTTTCCCGCGGGCATAAGTCATTTCAACGGAATAAACTAACGGGGTCAAGAGGGTGGCGCAAATATTATGCAACTCTGCGTTTGCCTTAATTCCACGTTGACATAGTTTATACAAACTATAACAAAAATTATATTTGTGGTATAAAAGATATTAGTGAGTATCAACACGCCCGGTTCCCTTGTGGGGTAAGCCAAGTAAACTGAACGCCTATAGTCTCTTCGGATCACCACGATTTACCGGTTTGTCGGTTGGTGAGATAAATGGTGATCACCATAGCCGCATTTTACCGATTTGACCGTTGTCTATTTATAACGATTATCGACAATTTCAGGTGATAACCGGGACGGTCGGCTTTACATGCTCATCCGATACGGGAGTGGTGACACACCACCAACCAGACTCCGAGCTCCTACTGATATTTCGGATTTTCATAAAACACCTCGAAAAGCTTAATAAGAGAGAGATAGAGATAAATAAAAGTCTTATATATCCTTTAAAATTACTTTTCATGCTTTAAAATGTATGGTATAATATTTGGATTAAATTACTATTCCCGTACTAGGAAAAACTTAACTTACCATTATTATTAAGCGAAGACAAAATTTGGCCATTAAGATAACTTAGCTGAGTTAAATTTGTGTTTTTTTTTTTTTGTTTTAAGACGTGGATTGTCTTTTTAGGTTTTCTATAATCTATATATTAATACGTAATGCAAAAACTTTGTACCCCTTTTTTAATTACGCAAAATGGTGGAGTATGAAATTTGGCACGGTTCAAGTTTGCAATATGGCAGACTGCAGAAACCTAATATTTTAAAATAATATGCATTTGAAATACATCAGAATAATATATAGATATTTTACTGTGAAAGAATAATAAAATTTTAAAGTTAGTCATGTAATTTGGTAGTTCATCATTGCAAACGAATATTTTTATTACAAAAGCATCGAAAACGTGTTTTTTCTTTTACCATAACCCTGAATTGCTCTTATCATAGATTATGTCTTGAAATTTTAGATTAAATTTCGTTTGACAATGTTTGTAGCAAATACACAATCTCAAATTTACTACTAGTCTATTTACTACTACTAAGTCTCTACTTAGAGCGAAGACCGCAATTAGAGCGCAATTTAATAAAGAAAGCTATCGATCGTGCTGATCATGTTATCCTCATCAGAAAGTTACAACAAGCTTGTATGAGCTTCGTATATGTGGTAATCTGCTCAGACGGGTAGTTTCATATTTACGTAATTGAAGTCAGGCTGTAGTAATTGGTGGTTTTAGATCAAATTACGTTAAAATATTATCCTCTGGAGTACCACAAGGCTCTTTTTTGAATCCTTTGTTGTATGCAATCCTATCTTTATGATAAAAATAAATATATTTATAATGTTATTAATTTTAATGTATGCAGACGATACTAAAATATACGTGTCCGTTAAAAGAAACTAGGCTTCAGGATTTAAATCGCCTGGCTATCTATTACAGCAATAATCGCATTGACATCAATGTTGCTAAATTTCAGTATATTGCATATACTCGTAAAAACATCGCATCTGTTCTAAATATAAACAACAAAACAGAGTATACAATATTTTTAATTACTTCTGGATTATCCGTATATAATAAGCAAAAATTACATTTTTTTTACGTTAAATTACGTTATTAAAAAGAAAGAAGCACGTCAAAACCTTGCCACTACTGAACAGCTACATAATAATTTATATAACAGGCTTAGTCAAGATTATAACAAGATATTTTTATGTGATATTTTTTGTTCTTACAGTTGTGGGAAATTAATTATTATTGGATGAAAATACTTTCTTAGATCAAGATAAATTTCTTACTTTTCAAAACTTACCGTTGTTCAAAGCTGTCAGCTCGGTTGCTTCTATATCCGGAATCATTGAGACTGCCTTCATGACGAAGACTTGGCAATGAGTCCCAAGGTGACCGCCGAGGACCTGGTTGTGGGGCACCCCGCCATCCGTCGGAATGACGGTACCATGCTGATCGTGCTGACTCGCCGATACAAGAGGCACATCGAGAAGCACTCACAAAACTGTAGAAAGAATTTATTTTATTTAAAACTTACTATATTTAGCGAAGAGAGAAGCGGGTCATATGCTTGTCATAAAGATTTCTATTATTCTGCCCATTAATGAGATAAAATGAAATGGCATATACATTAATGATAGTACTTCATCAAATATATACAATATCCCTTCATAATTCATGTGACCTACGTTGTAGTAAGCTATCGCTAGGAATGCAGCTGTATTTATTTCATAATTTTTTAAGACAGTAAGTCTATAACAACCGACTTTCCGTTTCATGTATCACTTCATTCCTGTATGAGAAGTATACCCTTCTAAACAAATAAAAATTAAAGTCGGTTCGTAAATGACTGAGTTATGTGGTAACAAAAAAAATATACGGTCGAATTTATAACCTTCTCTTTTTAAGAAGTCAGTTGAAAACCTTTCAATATTGATATGATAGGTGGGTGGTAAGAAAAAGTTCAACATATCAAAAGAGTTCAACTTAAATGAAAACAAAAGTTGTTAAATGATGTTACTGATAACACTGACTGTCTAGATAAACCAGATAAATGCGAATTGAATTGGCATACCGAGAATTCCATAGCTACACATAAATTCATGATTCTACGTCAACAGGACCCTAGTACCCTATAGGTTTTGATTTCTTAGTGAAATCGCAAAATATGCGAAATAAATGGTCATATCTTTTGATTGCGTTGACCTACGAGTTTCATTTTTTCACAGCTGAGAGGAAACATAAATTTAAGTTTTTCATATAAATTTCAACTTGATATCTAACGCGTTCTTAAAAAAGGTCTTGACAGACAGACGGACGTATTGGTCGACAACGAAGTGATCCTATAAGTGTTCCGTTTTTTCCTTATGATAAACGGAATCCTAAAAAGTTAACATTAAAAGACTTCTTACTCTTGTAATCTAGCAGTAACAAAAGCATGGGTTAAGCTTTTTTTTTATAGAAGAGGGAGCAAACGAGCATGAGGTGCACCTGATGGTAAGTGGTTTTTGACGCAATGTCCGATGATGGAATTCGGCGACAGGAATTACTCCAAATACTTTGACGGAACATTCCCCATGATAAATACGATAGAAGACGCACAGTGAACCAACATTTCTGCGCAATGCTTAAGATTCAAGCCATTTCGAAATAGACCAGTCGTCAACGATTCTAGCCGCTCTACGCTGAATGCTGATCGCATTCATTAAGGAAGAAGTTAGTATGAGGAGCTCCGGCATAGAGATGAGAACAGCTGCTGCTCCATTTGATGCTGAATTCATGCGTTATAAAGTTGAAGGCGATGGGCCTTAGATATTGTGGAAGGGCAAAACTTGATCGGTTTAAAAAATTCAAAGTTGTGTCGAAAAAACCCTTATTTCAAAAATTTTCGACAACGATAACTCCTGAATGAATAAACCTACTTTGATGCAATTTATGCATTGAGTGCAGGAAGAATAGAGCTTATTAGATTTTGTACTCAATTGGTACATTAATCTAGAAGTTATATTAAAAATACTGTTTCGCCAAAAATTTTTTCGAGTTTTTTTCAAAATTTCGCAAAATCTTCAGGACCGAATTGGTTTAGATTTTTAGTAAAACTAAGTTGAGCGGGATCCAATTGAATGCCATTAAACGCGTTTCGATCGGTCAAGCCGTTCAAAAGTTATGAGATGTACACACACACACACACACACACACACACACACACACACACACACACACACACACATACACACACACACACACACACATACACACACGTACATACATACAGACATACTGACGTCTTCGTGAAAATAGTCGGTACAGGTTCCTGGGAACGTGGAGATCTGATGAAAACTCGCTTTTCAAAAATCTGGGCAGAATCAGTAACTTCCTTATCAACATACGTAGCGGGATGTTAAAAAAAATTAACTTCACAAGCTATAAATATGTACAAACTATAAATTAGTAATAGTCTCGACTTATGTTATACAACTTGCCATATAAACGAGTATTTAACATTAATGGGTAATAAAGCTTACATAAGATGTGTAATAAAACGTAACATTTAACTACACGATCGTAACTGTAATCACTAGGTAATGTTTGTTTGTCAATTTATAAGCTTATTTAGATAATTTTATATTACTAGCTGTTTATTTGCACATAGTTATTCATCTGACACAGCATCATTTACAGGCCGGATATATATCTATAGGCCGGACGACACGCGTCGATAATATACTTGACAGATAGACTTATAGTAGCAGACAGACGCGGGCATGTCTGTCTAGTGGATTCCCCGCTATAGCAGACAAACAGAAGGACTTTCGCATTTATAATATTAGTATGGATGGATTCCTAACACAGCACTATTTATTGGTGTTAGTATTTAGATTAAGAAATGTTTTTGCTCTATATTTTAGTACTAGCTGACACGCGCAGCTTCGCTCGCGAGTATGTTAATAAGTCGTCGATGTGGTTTTTATACATACTTTTATCCCTTATTTCAGCCCCTTAAGGGTTGATTGTTGAAACAAAATTTAGCCTACATTTGACTACAGATATTTAATTATCTCCATGCTTTTCATCAGGATAAATTGTGAAAGAGTAGCAGACAGACAGGCAGAGTTTCACATTTATAATATTAGTATGGATCTATTTTCCTGACACAGCACCATTTATTGGTGTTAGTATTTTAGATTAAGAAATGTTTTTGTTCTATATTTTAGTACTAGCTGAAACGCGCAGCTTCGCAGCCCGCGAGTAGGTTGACAAGTTACCGATATAGTTTATACAAACTTTCATCCCTTATTTTAGCCCCTTAAAGGTTGATTTTAAAACAAATTTAGCCTTTCTTTGACTTCGAATCTTTATCTACCTTAATACCAAATTAAAATTAATCAATAAATAAATAAATAGATATAAATAAATATTCACGGGACAAAAGACACTTACTGATCTAACCCCAAAGAAAGCAAATTATTTTGTATTATGGGTTATTTGTATTATGGGTGTTAGTCAACAATACTAATACATAGAAATACATATATAAATACTGCAGTATATTTAATAAACACCCAAACCCGGAAATACAAACATTTATGCTCATCAGACAAATGCTTGTTCCTGTCGGGGATCGAATCCGAGCCCCGTCGATTGAGTAGTCAGGTTCGCTAAACACTCGACCAACGGGGCGGATAAGCGTCAAACAATAAAATTTGTTTAGCGGTTTTGCTAGCCAGGCAGACAAATTTTCGCATTTATAATATTATTATGGTAGTATGGGCAAAGTGTATACAGTATGGATTATAACCCTTTTTATAGATAACATTATATTTTACCCATATCAGGGGTTAAGTAATTTAGGTTACGGCTTGAATGTGCGTCATTTTCATAAAAACATGTTAAGCCGTTCGCGTTGGAGCATGATCGAGTATAAAAAATATGTAAACGGTTGACCTTGCAGGTCATTCCTGAAACTTTCCGCTGAATTAAGATATTTTAAGCTCAAAACTGTAAGAATTATAAGCATAGATGTTTTTCAGTTCAAACATTTATTTTGTTAAAAATTGCTATATTGAGATTTTTGAAAAGCTGTAAATGATCGATTTTGATGTTTTAAGTGGCATTCAACTCAATTTTTGAGATCTAGAATATTACTTTAACTAAATAATCGATAGGTTGAAAATTTTCGAAGCAATGTCAAAAAAACATTTTTTTCAAAAATTTTCGTCATTGATTAATTTCAAACAAATTGACTGATTTTGATCCAGACATTTGATTCGTATTTGACGAAGTATTTAAAGGAGAAAAGCTGATAAGATTTTAAAGTCAATCAATGTATTAGCCCGAAAGTTATTTCAAAAGTATTAAGTAGGTATGCTAAAAACAACGTAATTTTAATATTTGAAAAGCTGTAACTTTTGAAAATAAAATTCGATTTTTATTCTTGAAACGGCATCTGACGTAGTTTTTTATTACTAAAACATTGTAGAATACCAAAAAATGATTTGTTGAAAAATTTTGAAGTTATGTCGAAAACACTTTTTTCGAAATTTTTGGTCAACGATTACTCCCTAATGAATAAACCGATTTTGATGCAATTTATGTATTAGACGTAGTTTTTGGAGGAATAGGGCTGTATAGTATAGTTTTTGTATTCAATCGATACATAAATCTGGAAGTTATATTAAAAAAATACTGTTTCGTCAAAATTGTTTTGTGTTTTTTCAAAATTTCTGAAAATGTCCTGGACCGAATCAGTTCAAATTTTCAGGAAGTCTAAGTTAACCGGAATCCAATCGAATGCCATCAACCGCGTTTCGATCGGTCCAGCCGTTCAAAAGTTACGAGATGTTTACATATACACATATACACACACACACACATACATACATACAGACATACTGACGTCATCGTCAAAATAGTCGGAAAAGGTTTCTAGGACCTTAAAACGTGGAGGTCTGGTGAAAACTAGATTTTCGAAAATCGGGGCAAAATCAGTAACTTCCTTATCTACATACGTAGCGGAAAGTTAAAAATCTGTAAGCTGATTGACCTTGTGAGCCATCCCTGAAACTTCCCACTAAATTTTAAGCTCAAAGAAGCAAAAAATGTACCTAAGAATAGTAGCTCAAAGAGTTCAAAAACCTAAAAATCAGGATTTCATGGCCAATTTCGCTTCCAAGATTGGAAAGATTAAAAAACCTGATTTCAGCGCAGTCAAAATGAAAAAAATTGGGCCGATTGACTCTGCAGATCATCTTTTTTTTATTATAAGATAGCAAACAAGCAGATGAGTCTCCTGATGGAAAGAGTCAACCATCGCCTATAGACACCAAAGGTGTTAATGGTGCGTTGCTATCTTGTGGCGAGGTCTAATGCCACATGCATTAGTCTACCGGCTACCTTACCCTCCAAACCGGAACACGACAGCGACAAGCACTGACGTTATTGCGGCAGGGATAGGTAAGGTGGTAGTACCAGACCCGGGCGAGACAATGCAGAACTCTACCACCTAGTGGCCACGACGTTAGTGACTTGCATAGCTAATCAGTCGCCTTTCACGACATGCCTGGCAGAGTGGCAGTTGGTCTATTCTTCAAAGGAGACCGGAACCAACACGGGGAAAGTTTAGTAGCCAAGTACGGTCTTCTTTTTTTGTTAACATGAAAACAAACAAACATAAGTAATATATAAAGAAACAAATACGTCATGAATGATTTTATACAACGTCTGTTACAATAATATTCAAATTCCATAGTACTAGCGAAATTTTCCTAGCTGCTTATCTAATTCTAAGCACACATTTTTCTCTATATTTTGCAAGCTTGAAGTAAAAGCTTAGAAGTAAAATCCAACGTATATATGTCACGTTTAACTCGAAGTGCCTCTAAGTATTTGTAACTCCTGGGAATAGCTGAAATAGTTCTTTTGTAAATTGTAATATAGTACCTATTCTATATACGAAAGAATTACGTTTGGTATTTGTTATTATCTGTTGTACGTATATAACTTCTTATTTAAAATTCTCTTATTCAGTTGCCCGTGACTTCATCCGCGTGAAATTTAGTTATGTCTTAATATCATTACGATAACTTTATTCCTGAGATAACCAATTCAAGATCTATATACGCATATATATATATATATATATATATATATATATATATATATATATATATATATATATATATATATATATATATATATATATATATATATATATATATCTATATTCCCCGTGTTGGTTCCGGGCTCCTTTGAAGAATAGACCAACTGCCGTTCTGCCAGGTAGGTCGTAAAAGGCGACCGATTGGCTATGCGAGTCACTACCATCGTGGCTACTAGGTGGTAGAGTTCTGCATTGTCTCGCCCGGGTCAGGTACCACCGCCTAACCTATTCCTGCCGCAATAGCGTCAGTGCTTGTCGCTGTCGTGTTCCGGTTTGGAGGGTAAGGTAGCCGGTAAACTTATGCATGTGGCATTAGACCTGGCCACAAGATAGCAACGCACCATTAACACCTTTGGTGTCTATAGGCGATGGTTGACTCTTTCCATCAGGAGACCCATCTGCTTGTTTGCTATCTTTAATATAAAAAAAAAAACGCATGACTGACAAAATAACGTCCATGTATTTGTTTTGTATTAGGTTATCAAGAATATATTTTAAAGTATTTGAAATTACCATTGATATAAAAAATCCAAATCAGTCACAGTCCCGAACAAAACACTAAAAACTGTCCTTAATTTCACACAAGTAGTTATAGATATGGCTAAAATATATGTTTTTGCACATCTAACTTTAAGCGCAAGACTTATAGTTTTTTTATAAAGCAATGTACGAAAAATTATAAAATTGAATGTATCGCAAACGACGCGATTCAATTTGAAATAAGCACACAAATTAAAATATTGCGCTCATTTTTGGAGGACGTTTTAGATACACTGAATGTGTTTCTTGTGTTTTTTATATAAATGGAAATTACGATAGAAATTACGGTACCTATTGGAACTACTTTTTCAACGAGTAGGTAATATAGCAATGCCAGGATAGCCGCCAATTACTACGTGACCGAGTATTGTACATTTTTTAAAATTTATATACTAGATGTTTCGCGTCATCCAGATTCCGACAAAAACTGTAGATAAAATGTAGTCTAAATCATCCAGGAATAATGTAGTTTTCTGTTAGTGAAAGAATTTTCAAAATCGGTTCAGTAGTTACAGACATCATTTCCAACAAACAAAACAACGGGATGGAAATCTACCTTATGTACTATTTCACGTCATCATCTATATATATATATATATATATATATGTGTGCCAAATTTTATCCAAATCGGTTTAGCTGTTTCTGCGTGAAAGAGTAACAAACGTCCATCCATCCACCCAAACATACGTTAGCAGTTGTAATATTAGTAGGATATTAGTAGGACTAGCTAAGCCGATTCGCCCGCGAGACTTTATTATATTTGAGAAAAAAACGATTGAAAATCAATGTAATTTATAATGAAAAATTTGAAAAATATAATATTTTTTGTCAAAATGATGATAATATTTAACCTAAAACCTACCCTTTATCATCAAAATCATAATGTAAACCAAAATTCTTTACTGAGCTTTACACGCTGAATGGTACAAATTTCGTGACAAAATATTCAGCTGTTTTTGCGTGATGCATGTTAAAAAGTTCTATAAAACATTTGATCCTGCAAGCCATCCCCCTGAAACTTCTCGCTAATTTAAGCTCAAAGGAACAAAAACTATACTTAAGTAAGTATAGATTTTTTTAGAGTTCAAAAATCCTAATTTTGTCATGAATTACAGTAATTTCATTTTTGAAAAGCTTCATATTGGGGAAACGATGATCGATTTGGATTTTTCGAATAGCATTTGTTAAAAATGTTCGTTGTTGATAAATCCAAAATCCCAAATAAATTGAACGATTTTATACATTGTCAGAGAGAACAGTTTATCGGATTTTAATGTCAATCGGCATATTGGCGTGAAAGTTATTTTAAAAATATTAAGTAAGTTCGTTGTAAATAAAAATATTAATATTTAAAAAAACGTAACTTTTGAGCACTTGATTCAATTTTGATTTTTGAAAATTGTTTGTTGAATATTTTGACGTATTTTCTAAGTACTAAAACATTATTAAAGGTTGAAAAATGATCAGTTAAATAATTGGAAAAAACGTTTTTCGCAAAATTTTTCGTCAACGATAACTGCCGAACGAATGAACCTATTTTAAGGTAATTTATGCATTGGACGGAGTTTTTTGAGGAATAGAGCTGATAAGATTTTGTACTCAACAGGGACATTAATCTGGAAGTCATAATAAAAAAAATACTATTTCTCCTAAATTTTTTTGAGGCTTTTTTCAAAATTTCTCAAAAAAATTATTGTTCTTTTAAAGTACGATGATTTAAGAATATATCCGGATAAGGTTTTTAGTTATGTGAGGATGTATGTGAGGTCCTTCATGAATTACTGACTTTGAATGAAAATGATTTGTTGAAACAAGACACAATAGTAAAAAAATCAGTCAGTGCTGAAGAAAAGATATTATCTTATAATACAAGCAGGTTTATTGATGGAAAGTGTCAACCATCGCCTAAAGACACCAAAGATGTTAATGGTGTGTTGCTATCTTGAGGCGAGGTCTAATACTACATACATAAGTTTACCGGCTAACTTACACTCCAAAACGGAACACGACAGTGACAAGCACTGGCGCTATTGTGGCAGGAATAGGTAAGGCGGTGGTACTAGACCCGGGCGAGACAATGCAGAACTCTACCACCTATAGACACCAAAGATGTTAATGGTGGGTTGCTATCTTGTGGCGAGGTCTAATCCCACATACATAAGTTTACCGGCTACCTTGCCCTCCAAATCGGAATACGACAGTGACAAGCACTGGTGCTATTGAGGCAGGAATATGTAAGGCGGTGGTACTAGACCCGAGAGAGACAACGCAGAAGTCTACCACCTAGTAGCCACGATGGTAGTGACGATTTTGCGACCTGCCTGGCAGAACAATAGTTGGCCTATTCTTCAAAAGAGACGGGGACCAACACGGGGAAAAACTCTCACATTTACGAGTAACTTGCATTTAGAGTAAAGGAACTATATTAACGTCAAACTGACTTCCGCAAGGGGATATTTGCTCAAAATTTTCGTCACATGCTTAGACATTTTCAAACCGTTATTAAATTAAAAAATCATTAATTTTAGTCAATCTCTATTTTCATACTACACATATTACGGAATACGAAAATATCCCCTTATAGTACTTAGATGCGTAAAATATAGATCCCTGTGTTGGTTCCGGGCTTCCCCATGTTGGTTCCGGGCTCCTTTGAAGAATAGACCAACTGCCGTTCTGCCAGGCAGGTCGTAAAAGGCGACCGATTATCTATGCGAGTCAATGTCATCGTGGCTACTAGGTGGTAGAGTTCTGCATTGTCTCGCCCGGGTCAGGTACCACCGCCTTACCTATTCCTGCCACAATAGCGTCAGCGCTTGTCGCTGTCGTGTTCCGGTTTGGAGGGTAAGGTAGCCGGTAAACTTATACATGTGGCATTAGACCTCGCCACAAGATAGCAACCCACCATTAACATCTTTGGTGTCTATAGGTGGTAGAGTTCTGCATTGTCTCACCTGAGTCTAGTACCACCGCCTTACCTATTCCTGCCACAATAGCGCCAGTGCTTGTCACTATCAATTAAAAAAAATAGCAGCAACGTTTAAATTGTTTAACGTTTTATATTTTTTATGCAACATAAAGTTCCGGTGTGTGTCGAAAGGTCTTAACTGGGTACTTTACCCTGGTGTTCTAAAATGAATCTCTTATTAACGTTCTATCTTCTTTATTAGTCTCGCTAATACTCGAGAACGGCTGAACCAGTTTGGCTAATTTTGGTTTTGAATAATAATTGTTGAAGTCCAGGGAAAGTTTAAAAGGTGACAAAATATAGAAAAAAAAGAGTAGTTAAAAGGCAGAACAACCTTTACTGGGTCAGCTAGTTGAAAATAGTTATTGTAATCAAGTAGCAAAAATCTATTAATATATTGTTATTCTTTTATCTCCCCTGTTGGTCCCGGGCTCCTTTGAAGAATAGGCCCACTGCCGTTCTGCCAGGTCGGTCGTAAAAGGCGTCCGATTGGGTATACAATTCAGTAACATCGTGGCTACTAGGTGGTAGAGTTCTGCATTGTCTCGCCCGGATCTAGTACCACCGCCTTACCTATTCCTGCCGCAATAGCATCAGCGCTTGTCATTGTCGTGTTCCGATTTGGAGGGTAAGGTAGCCGGTAAAGTTATGCACGTGGCATAAGATCTCGCCACAAGATAGCAACGCACCATTAACACCTTTGGTGTCTATAGGCGATGGTTGACTCTTTCCATCAGGAGACCTATCTGCTTGTTTGTTATCTTAACATGTTTTACATGAGATGTTTTATAAACATCCGATGAAAAGCCAGATTTTAACCAGAATTCAAAGAACATTTTTGTACTTTACATATATAAAAGAAAGACATGTAAAGCTATGCATTGAAATAGCGCATTATCTCTAGTATCTCTCGTAAGCCATTAGTTATCTCCAGCTTGTAACGTAGCGCTGTATAAAACGACTCGTACGTAAAGTGAATTTCACATGTAGTTTACAAAAGCTGTTTGTGAAAACTCATATCAACGTATGTAGAATACTAAGTAGTTTCACTTAATGTAAAGTATTAAAACAAGAACAAAACGATATTATGTTAGTATATGAGTGAATAAAATATTACTTTGGAATAGATCTACAGTAGTCATACATCTTGAGCCTAAAGTTGGATTGTTATGGATTTCTAGAAATATTTAATACACAAACGCAGAAGTCTAAAATATGTATACCTACATACAATCAAAAGCTTACGAATATATTATCATTCTTTAGAATAACTTGTACCATAAATCGTACAGCATTAAATTGTGTTATATGAACATCAACATAACAGGCCATTGACTGAGTATCAAGGAAAGGTACATAAAATTAGCAATAATAAAATAGATAAGATTGGCAATAACATACACATACTAATACACACATAGCATTGTTTCTTTTGCAAAGTACGCGTAGGTATACAATCTAAATCCTGTGTAACATTATTCACTCGATTTGATATCTAAGTTATCTATTTAGTTATATAACAACTACACTATTAAAATTCAACTTATCAAAGCAAAGTATAGCAATATTTCAATTCATTTTATCTAATAAGTTATAAGTAATAAACAAAATAAAAACTGTAAATTAAAGAAATAATTTAACGGGAAAACTTAAGATTATATAATAGCAATTAAATAGGTAATGTATTTCTTTCTTATATTTTCAGAAGTAGATATATATGGCTTTGTCTATTAAATAAATATATATTTTTTCTTTAATGATTAGTGTTATTTTAGGTCTGCTGTTTGTAATAGTTTTGGCAGTAATTATATTATAATACATATATATTATTATTATTATTCATATAATTTTCAATAACAAATATATATTTTCTTGTTTTTCTGAGTTTTATATCTAATAATTTTATAAACTATCCTTTAAAGAAACCTGCATTGGCCACACAATTTACCAACCTAGATTATGGGGTTAGTTAACCAAATTTCGGAGGCTCTATACAAACAAGTAATTTAGAGCTTAAATGATTGAATATCTAATCACGTCTTGTTAATTAATGTAAAAGAATATAAATTTGACCAAATAAACAAATTATTTCCTCTATCAGTTTTAAGTTTTCGAAAATTTTAGGCTTTTAGTGAAAAATTAGTGAACCGTCTCGGGTTTCCTCTAAGAGCGTTATTATTTTAGCCACTCCAATCTTTCCAGATGTAACATACATGTACAGCATGTATTTTAACTGGTGGTTAATTAGAAAAAAAAAGTTACTGAAAACTCGTTCAGCAGCTCCCAGCTTATGAACTAAACTGATAAAAACTAAAGTGAAGAATAATATTTAGTGTGATCAAATCATGATGTTTTTGGTTTGAGTCCTTTTTACAGAATACACTGATTTCCTGCTAGATAGTTCATAAAATGTGACTGATCGGTCAAACGTGTTATTTCTATCATGGCTAGTAGTGGTAGGCTTTTTCAAAATTTCATTCAAACAGCATTACTGTTTTTTGTATAATGTCGGTGCTCGTTACTGTTGAATTCCTTCTAAGAGAGCAAGGTGCCTGCTTCTGCCTGCTCTACCAGTTTGTAAACCTATCTAGCATTCTGTCCCAACCATACGATTGTTGACGCACCATCAATGCTTTATGTATAAATTGGTGTATATACTCTTAGTGGTTAACCCTGTGTGGCAGCCTTTTTAGTCAGTTGGTGCTGACATTACTATTATAATGTTTTTAAATTCTGAAAAACTTCAGCATTTTCAAAATATTCCTGTTACATTATTAAATAATCTTGATTTATTTCTTATTTTGATCAGTACTTGTGTATCCTAGGCTATCACCCCGTACCCACTTGATGTTGAGTTTTAGGACTTTATCTCTTTATAATATTAGTATGGAATATTTATAATATTAGTATATTCTTTAATTATATTATAAAGAAGTTAGTAAGTTTGTGAGTGTTAAAATAACTTTAAAATAAGCTGTTGCAGCAACACGAGAGTCAAGAGAGAAAATCTGATATATATATATATATATATATATATATATATATATATATATATATATATATATATATATATATATATATATATATATATATATATATATATATATATATCAGATTTTGTTACATCATTAGATATCGAACAAGCACGAGGCTCTCTCTCAAAAAAGATGTTAATGTTGCGTTGTTATTCAAGTGGCGAGGTGGCAGTATCTATCAAAACCATAAGTTTAATGGATATCTTACCCTGCAAACCAAAACAATGACAAGTTTTAGGACAATAGGTAAAGCGGTGGTACCAAATACCCGGGCAAGATGTTGCGGAACTAAACTACTACTACTAGGTGAGTAGTCACGAGGAGTGACACGTATAGCCAATCTTTCACCTTCTACGAACTGCTTGGCAGAATGGCAGTTAATCTGTTCATTAAGGTAGCCGGGACCACTACGAGGTGTAAATAATATCTTTTTATATATATTTTTTTAATTTATCCTAAATAGCGTTACATCGATTTATTACAACTTTTAAGTAGCCACTTTTAGTGTTCTGTAAAATTTTAATTCAATTTAACGCCAAAAAGTAGATAAAATTATTTAATTAGAATAATGTCAAAAAAATCTGTAAGCCGGTTGACCCTGCAGGCCATCTGAACATCCCCGCTAAATTGACGTATTTTAAGCTCAAAGAAAAAACTACACGCAAGTATATAGTTTTCGGGGTTCGAAGAGTTCAAAATCTAAAGTTTTTTAAAAATTATATTGACTAACTAAAAATGATATTTATTATATTGACTAACTAAAAATGACATTTAATGTTAAAAAAAAATATTTTTTGAAAATGATGACCGCCTTTGAACTTTCATCGAATATCATTCAACGCAATTTTTGAGCTCTAAATTATTTTATTAGCTATAAAATCGATAGGTTAAATATCACGAAGAACTAAAAAATACTTTTTTCAAAAATTTTAGTCATTGATAAAGTCCTAACGAATCGACCAATTTTAATCTGATTTACGGTATATGATACAGTTTTAAAATAATCGGTAAATTAGCCTGAAAGTTATTTTAAAAATACGAAGTAAGTTTCTTGTAAAAGCTGTAATTTTTGAAAATTTGAATTGAATTAAATTTTTTAAACGGCATTTGAAGTATTTTTTTAGCACTAAAATATCATAGAAGATCAATAAATATTCCTTGAAAATTTTCAAAGTTTTGTCAAAAAGACACTTTTTTCAAATTTTTTTTGTCAATGATAACTCCCAAACGAATAAACCGGTTTTGATATACATTACGCATTGGACGCAGTCTTTTGACGAATGGAGCTGATTAGATTTTGTACTCAATCGGTACATAAATCTGGAAGTTATATTTAAAAAAAAACTGTTTCCCTGTATAATACTGTTAAAAAAGATAAAATACAAATATGAGACGAGAAGCTTGCGGATGAATTGAGATACGGTTTTTGCAATGCTTTTTGCTAACATATTGTGTTTTGTGTATATGCGTACGTTTCAATAAATGAAAAAAAAAAAACATCCTCAATTAATAATACACGTAACTACTCTGGCAACAGACTATACAGAATAAATGAAGACTATTTGCGATAGGATCTCTTGCCACGAGATGAATAAACTGATTCTTATCATCTACATAATCTGACCATAAATACTATTACAATTAAAAATAAATAAAATATTACAATTTGGAATCTGTCACTATGATATGATTGTTCATTGTGGTTTCCCATTTTCGCGCCATTACATTGTATAATACTTTCCCCAATGAGTTAACAGAGTACAACGTGGGCATTATCCGACTTCAGTAATGGTTTAGTGGGGTATTAGCAATGAAGGAGTGACTGGGCCATGTTTTTGTGAAAAAGCTATCAAAACATCGGCACACGTTTATCAAGATACCGTTCTTTTGAAGCTAGTTAAGTCCCTTAACAACACCTACTTCAATTTCATGTTCAAATAACGGTATAATTTATGATCACTTATAGAGAATATGGCTTGCTCTAAATGCCATGATAATTGGAAGTCCTTAAAACAATCCATACGCTTGGCATTGAAGAATTTTACCACGGAAAGAATGCGCGCTTCTATTGATAACTGGACTGGACAACGTTTAAGGATTGTATCGCACCCAATGGAGACCACTTGGAATAAGCCCCTGCCAGTTCACTGGACTGCAATTCTGGCCCGAATGAGTACCGCAGTGCGGATTAGGGCATCCCCTGGAGGCGACGCGTACCGATCC
Organism: Apodemia mormo; assembly: GCA_036924255.1. Classification (NCBI taxonomy): domain Eukaryota; kingdom Metazoa; phylum Arthropoda; class Insecta; order Lepidoptera; family Riodinidae; genus Apodemia; species Apodemia mormo. The sequence goes on along the minus strand of JAUPFN010000007.1, from coordinate 22,811,792 downwards.
GCCCCCGTCGGTACGAAAAGCGGCGGATGCGGCAATGGGGGCCTCCACCCATCACGCCAGGCCCGAATAGGCGAGTCGAGGGGAGAAGAGTGCCAAATAGGCACGTGGAATGTAAGACATGGGTTGGAAGATAAGATGCATGAATTGATAGATGTAATGATTGAGAGACGTAATGATTGAGAGACGCCTGAATGTTTTATGTGTAACAGAGACTAAGCGTAAAGGTAGTGAAACCACTGATCTCCCCGGTGGCATGATGGCTCTGTAGTCTGGTGTGCCCCAGAGCGATCATGCTGGCGCCGGAGTAGGTATTCATCTATCCTCACGCTTAGTCTCTGGTCTGAAAGATTATGGGATGGCTGGCTCGAGACTTCTCTGGGTCCGGATCAAACTGGGAATCACGAGAGTCTTTTTGGTCGCATTATTATACACCGGTAAGCTCTTTGTCACCCAGTCACCTGGAAAAGTTTTGGGATTCTGTAAGGGATGTTCTTGGTATTGTTGATGACAATGAAAGAGTCATTTTGTGTGGTGATTTGAATGAATGGATTGGGACTAAGCGGCCTGGTTTCGATGCTGTACTTGGTCCGTATGGTGACAGTAGAGTGAATGACGCCGGTAAGTACGTTGTGGATTTATGCGTGGAAAGGAATCTTCTTGTGGTGTTGTCAGCTCGTCTTGTTATTCTATATCTGGATAAGTGTCTCCAAAGATTGAGGTCATTGAATGTGGGAATGCACATGAGTGATCTAGTGGTGAACTGCCTGCTTTATGCAGATGACGCTGTACTTCTAGGCTCAACTCCATCTGAGCTGCAAACACTGGTCATAGTTATGAATGAGGATCGTAAGACTATGGGCTTACAGTTGAATGCGAAGAAAACTAAAGTTTTAGCATTTGATAGAGAAGTAACCAGAACAGATGTAAGAGTTGTGGTCTATAATGTAGTGCTGGAACAAGTGGATGAGTTTGTATATCTTGGATATGCTTTTAGAAGGGATGGAAGGTACACCGCTGATGCTGAAAGAAGAGTGTGTACAGGGAACAGAGTGAATGGAGCGTTAGGGAGATTGCTTAATAGCACAATTTTAAGTCAGGGTGTCCGTCAAGCCCTGCATAATTATGTGCTTATCCCAACGCTATTGCATGGAAGTGAGAGTTGGGTATGTCAGAAAGGACATGAAAGTAGAATCAACGCGGTTGAGATGAGGTCGCTAAGAAAAATATGTGGTGTAACACTCGCGGACCGGATTCGCAATGTGGAAGTGAGAGAGAGATTACGTTTGAAAGAAAGTGTCGGTATAAAAATGAGAAAGTACATACTCCGTTGGTTCGGACATGTGGAAAGAATGACAGATACAAAGAACAAAACAGATATACAATGAGAATGTGGAAGGATGTAGGTACCGGGGAAGAGCAAGACTGACATACCATGATCAGATTGATCGAGTACTGTCCGAAGGTGGTATCAAGAGTCTTCGCAACCGGCGTGTGTGTATGAAGAGAGTGATGAACGTGGAGGAAGCGACACAAGCCTGCAAGGATCGTGATGTATGGCACTCGGTTCTCTCGGCTTACCACGTTAGGGAACTGGCGTGAAGATATGTTGTTGTTGTTGTATTAAACTAACATACTGTAATAGTAGATAATAAAAGTTACGTACAATAGAATTTTTTTTTTTCTTCTTTATTTCAATATTTATGGCAAGACAATAAAAGTAAACGAATGTAGATAAATGACTGTTTACCCAAAAATTATAAATGAATTCCTAAAATTTGACCTATATTACCGAAAATGTCTACGAAAGTCTGACCTTATTAGGGCTTTAAATAAAATAAAGGCTACTAAAGAAAACATTATTTTTCAAGAATTTATTAATTCTTTTTCAAATTAAATTAATACAACACGTTATTTAAAATAAACTTAAAACTTAATACTCGTAAGATAGTCCTTTGCGTAATTTTAAAATCTTAATAAGGGAGCCAATCTTCCAAAACTTAAACACTCAGTCCTATTTGTGTAATTATAATTATCTTAAAATCTCAATGAAAAATCAGTTATCAAAAAATATGAAAACACATTTTAAATATACAGGTGGTACATTTTTCAAATTAAATTAATACGACACGTTATTTAAAATAAACTTAAAACTTAATACCCGTAAGATAGTCCTTTGCGTAATTTTAAAATCTTAATAAGGGAGCCAATCTTCCAAAAACTTAAACACTATTTGTGTAATTATATTTATATTAAAATCTCAACGAAGAATCAGTTATCAAAAAATATGGAAACACATTTTAAATATGCAGATGGTACATTTTAAAGCAAACGTAGTGAAATAGTTGGTTGTAATAGCGCGAAAATTTTCTTATTAAAATTTGGTGATTGTTTACTGATTTTGGGCATTGAATACATTTTGAAGCGCAGGCATGACATAAATAACTAAAAAATTGTAATTTAAGGTGCCTACAATTTTTTTGGTACTGATTTATTTTTTGTGCTTATTATACATTTTTTGGGTGAGGCATTTTATGATTACAAATTTTTTTTGGTGGTCATTATATTTCATTCTATTTTTTTCTATATCAAATAGCAAACAAGGAAATGTATCTCCTGGTGGAAAAAGTCAACCAATGCCTACAGACACCAAAGATAATGATGCGTTGCTACCTAGTGGTGAGGTTTAATGCCACAAAGGCAGTGGTACCAGACCTGGGCGAGACAATGCAGAACTCTACCACTCAGTAGCTACGATGGTAGTGATTCGCATAGCCAATCCCAATCGGTCACCTTTTACAACCTGCTTGGCAGAACGTCAGTTGGTTTATTCTTATTCTTCAGGCCGGACACGTGGGCAATTTTGGAAAAGAAGATATTTGTTTTATGATACAAAAAGGCAAATACATTAAAAGGTGTAAGGATTGGTCTTACCTTGACTGATGGTCGCTTAGATATCCTTGATCTCGATCTCTTATACGGTCTCTGTCAAAAACAATTTAATTAATTTGTCGATTTTAGTTCTCTCAATAAAATATATGTAATAAGTTTCACAATATATTTTAAAACACGAAATTCTTATAATATTTATACTCGTAAGCTTTATGAAACTGAAATGGCGATATTATAAAGTTGTACAATAGTTATGTAAGAACAAAGGAAGGAGAACTCCACCTTAAGGTGTGTTAGCTGCGAGATCATGTCAGTCAGAAAGAAATTCACTACATCACAAGACATCTAGGGGGAGAAATTAATAGAATACATCACTCTAAGCGTTACATCAATGCCCACTGAATTTAGACCATTGATATTAAGCAGTATCATCGAAGCAGGACATATTTTATCAAATTTTGAACAAAGAGAAATTTTGTCCAGAACTGTGACCAGTTATTAGGATACCCAGGCTTACAATAACGGAGTTTTAAAATTTGTGGGAAGAAAATTGTTTAGAAAAATTAACAACGCTTACTAAAACTGAAAATGTAGTATGGATATGGGTTGATATTTAGAAGAAAATAAGAAACTATAATTATAATACCTGATTTCCAACATTTTTATAGGTAATTTGAAAATAAGACCAATTCGTGTAAGTTCAGAGATATTTATTTTGGAAATACCTCATTTGTTTTTAACTAGCTTTTGTCGGTAGCTCGTGCAATTTATTAAATTAATTTAACTCCTAAATTCCTGTATAAATATAGAAATCGGATAATTTTGTAAAAAATTACTAGACCTACTGTTCTGCGTTTACTTAATTATCGGCATAAATCCATACTTCATTTAACTTGATTACAAATTTCGCATACAATTCAGCAGCATTTAATCAGCTTAGGTGCTGAATTTTCAAACTGACACAAATTGATGATGATCTTTCAGGTGAGCATTGGTTCGTTCGATAGTCCGATGGTACTAAATACCTGGGTGCAAGGCGTCACTAATAATGCTGCTGCCACTAATAATAAGGCCAGTCATGGGGACATGCAGCACTGCATTTTCGTATAGTCCTACCCCTTCTCTATATCGAGGAACAAACGAATTTTAGTAGTTTTATCGTACTAGAAATCAATTTTTTTTTAATTTTTTTTATAATCCACCAGGTTTTTCACATTGCAGCATAGCCATTTCGTATTCTTCAATTAACGACGAATCAATGTGTATACCATCTGGTAGTTTTATGGGACTAGGTTTAATGTCGTGGGTTCCCGTACTATACTGGTGAATTGATGAGTAGTTTTTTCTACATACTGATTCTTTTTTTCTATATATGAATGCCGTTTCACGTTAAAACTTTTTAAGCAAATCAAACATGAAAGAATAAATATATTTTGTGTATTTAAACTTTAGCGACATTGAGAAATGTAAAAAAATAAAAGATTTCTTATCAAAAGAGATAATTATATACCCACCTTGAATTGTGATCACTGAGGTATCCTCTTTCTCGCTCCCGATCTCTTTCACGTTCCCTCATCAGTTCATTTCGATCGCTAAAACAATACACAATGTGAATATTTCAGGAAACAAAAAGAATTTATGCTAGCTATAATGTCCAGTAAGATTGTTCTTTTTATTAAAAATAATTTCTTTCGGAATTTCAATCTAAGATGAGTAGAGTGATTATTATTTTTACGATGACAAGAATATTGATGCGTATTATCGTTGTTATAAAATATTTTGTCTACATTTACCGTTAAAAACGTTTAATAATGTTGTTATCGCCTTTTTATAATTGGCTCTGTGTTGGTTGGTGTGATATTATATTATAATGGTCCAACTTATTCCTGCCGTCATAAAGTTATTGCTTGTTATTTGCGTTTTTGTTTTAATGGTAGCTGTGAAACTTGCGTACTTACATACCTTGCCATGCGACTAGTAACACACTAGTTATATATTTTTTGTCAATAGATTTTGATATTTTTATTTAACATTTGCATGTTGTAAAGCTATGCAGAAGAGAAATATACAAATCTACAGTCAATGCAGGAAAAGTGAAAGCTTGTAGAATCACGGGAAATCAAGAAAAGTAAAAAATGTAGCATAAAGATATTGAAAAAAAATATATAAAAAAATATAATAGCTATTAGCTAGACTTAGATATGGTTATAATTTTTATATTCATAGTTAAAATCTAACAAACCGTTCTTCAACGGTAGAGGCGTATGATGGATAAGTATCTAGTAAATGAACAGCCTCGGAGCGAAATTATTTAATGAACCAGAAATTTAACGAGTAGCAATAAGCGGCGAGAAATCTAAAAGTTTATGCTTTTAATATCTTGCTTAGATATTATTTTCAAGATAATAATAGAAGCTATTTCAAATGGTCTTGGAAATTCTGTTCCTTTATTCGACTTAATGCCACCTAAAGGCTTTTAAACCAATTTTGGTTTAGTTGTATTAAATTAAGCTTAACAACTCTGAAAACTTAGGTATTTTTAAGAGCATATAATAAATTGATTAAAATTTAAGTGGTGACACTAATTAATTTAAATTTGTAGAGGGTCAGTGTGTGTATATTTGAATGTTTTATGTATAATACTAATAATAAGTAAATACTCATTAGTATTTGTGCAAAATGAACCTATAACAATCCTGCTACTTTATTAATAACGTAAGGAAACAAATAAATAAATGGTTCTCTTGATGATAATAGATAATTTTAGCTTATAAATATCAAAGATTTCAACGCTATTCTATTATTATACGAGCTGACCCGGCAAACGTTGTTCTGTCTATTTAACTACTCTTATTTTTTTTCTATATTTTCTCACCTTTCAAACCTTCATTTACCTTGTGTACCTTGTGTACACCCACAGAAAACGACCTAGAGAAATAGGGCTCAATATGTGCAGGATGTACTGGTCTATTGTTCAAAGGGGGCATGGACCAAAATCTAAGCAAGATGTTGTAAAAATCTATCCAACCACGTAGACATGAATAATCACTCAATCAATGTAACTGCGTATGAACAATCTCTTGCCTTTTACAAATTATCTGGCTAAAGGGCAGATGTTATATTTTTCTATACGGGGACAATGTATGAAAGTTGTTGCAAAAAAATAAATTAATTCAATTTTCTATAACCCTATATAAAACTACAACGCAAAATTAAAATTAAATCAAACACCCCACTGAAAGTTGCAACGTTATACTGAACACAGTTTGACGTTATGAGCAAACTATGTTCGGTAAAATAAATACAAAAATGTTTTTGTACCTCGCTATTTGGCTTTGTCGCGTAGAAATAAAATCTAATCCAGAATTTTTCATCGAGATTTTTACAATGTCAATAAATTTTATTTAATTAAAACTTTTTTCCTAACGAGGAATCTAGTTCAGCGAATTCCGTATAATAAACCTTCATAAAAGTAAAATAAAATTGTTTTCTAAATAAATGAACTCTAATTACTAATTTAGTCTTGGTCTATGGGATAGCCTATTCGGATTAGATCATGAGATCCCGAGTTCGATTCCCGGGTTGGGAAAGTGTTATTGAGGTTTTCTTCGAGGTTTACTCAAAAATTCAAAACCTCAGTAGCAGCTTGGAGTATGGCTGGTGATGTGTTACCACTCCCGTGTCTCGGATGAGCACGTAAGCCGTCGGTCCCGGTGAATGATGAGTGAATCGTGGTGAACTGAAAAGTCTATAGACGTTCGGTTTACTCTGTCTACCGCGGAAGAAAAGCGGGATGATACTTTTTTAAATTTGAAAAGAACTTTAAAGGATTGGGAAATTCTTCAAAGATGAGTATAAATGTATTGTAAGTAATCACACGTGAATTATTATGCAAGTATATATCTTCAGTTTATCCCCGTTCGACCCAAAAACGAACATGCAAATCGAGTCACTAAGTGCCGAGGTATAAATGAACATCCTCACTTCAACGAGTACTTATATAGATATTGCATCTGGAAACACTTTAAATAATTGATCGGAAAACTCCTCGACGGCAAAACATAGATCAAACTAAACCATCAGTAATTTTGGTATCACAGACACTATTTACGTGCCTTACGTTCTTGCATTTTATCAAATAGGATTTAATAGCATAAACCATTAATTAATAATATTACTCCTTCTCGCATGGCTTATCATACACTTTTCTTCAAATCTGGCATAGTTTTTCCGGCATTGTTTTCGAGAATTAATTTCGCAGAATTCGCGTTCCATATTTATGAATATAGTTAAATGAAGTTACTGTTAAAGGAAATAATTCATTCAATGACCTTGAGGATTACATTTGACTTTACTAGAATAAAAGCACATGAGTAGACAAGGGGAAAAGTACTAGTATAGTAGTACTCTTTGATAAAAGTGACTATAGATTATGCAAGAACAGATATTTCTTACAATTATTTCATTTTTATCAATAAATTAAAATTTTATTTCTATCCTATCCGCTCTAGTATTTTATTCATTTTTACCTTTTTAACTTCCCGCTACGTATGTACCTCAATTTAGCGGGAAGTTTCCGGGGTGGCCTGCAGAATCAAACGTTTCACAGATTTTTTTATCATGATTCGAAGTTAAATAATTTAATCTATTTCCAGTATTTACTTGAATTTAAATTTTTGGAAAACCGCAACAATAAAGAAATAAATAAACTGCGACGTTCTAATAAAACTAACGCTATTAATAAATATTGTACTTAGAAAATATTGTCTTGATAATAAATAAGTAAATAAACAGAAGAAGCTAATAAGAAGCGGGAAAGACAGCTGTTAAAGATTATTTTAAAACAAATTTTATAAAATATATGCTACTGCTGGTCAACAATTTGAAATGGTACTTCTTTTTTGTTAGGAAACGATTTAGGGCCGAATAAATTACATTTGTTGCTGGCTTATTGATGAATTACATCACTAATAAAATACTTAACATACTTTACATACAAATGCTAACCGTGGCTAGACAAATGGTCAGATAAAAAATAGCTAGAAGTAACAAATTTTCAACAACTATGTAAATTCACATTACTGTTATTTCACAAAAGTGTCTAATATTAAATGAGATCTATATAAATGTTCACTGAATCTCGATAAGAACAATATTATTATATATAAGCACGCGTCAAATTTAACATTACAAATATATCAGGAATTGCTGAACTGTAGTGAACCGTCAGTAAACTTTGATAATATTGGAAATGTCAATAGACACTATTTCTATGATCAAAAGAAAAGTTAAGCTAAATCAATTTGATATATCCGAATAAATGTTTGATTTTTTATATATTTGACGTCATATATAGACAATATAGACAACTGTCGCCTGTAGACACCAAATATGTTAATAGTGCTAATCCGTGGTTGTCATCCATATGGCGAGATGCTAATGCAACAAGAGAAAGTTTACCGGCTACCTTACCCTCCAAACCGGAACACGACAGCGATAATAATTGAATATTTATTTATACATTTGTCATACAAAACAAGTTTAAATCTTATCTAGAAAAAAAAAGTATCTTCACGCCTGTATCTCCGAAGGGGTAGGCAGAGGTACAACAAGTGCACCCACGATTAGCCGAAGATACTTAATCCCACAAATGTGATAGGTGGCAAGCCTATCGCCAACCGGACACTTTCCAATCCCGGGCAACTTTGTGTTTATCAGAAAACTGAAAAAAACATTTTTTAAGTGCCCGACTCGGGAATCGAACCCGGGACCTCATATGGTCGACGCCAACGCTGGACCACTAGACCACAGATTACATAACTATACATTAAGATACAAGCTAGGCTTAAACTCTAAACATGTATGTACAGATAGGTTTTCATAGATAGTTACTTTATACGCTAACTATAGTCTAAAGAGAAGGCAAATTTGATTCATTCGTTCACCATATAAATATGCGTATTTCAATAAAATAGATGCTATTGCGGCAGGAATAGGTAAAACGATGGTACATGGGGCATACTAAAAGTTTTGCACTTCTAGCTAATCGGAACTATATTAATTTCGAATGTTATATTTTTAAAACGTTGCAACATTCTTAGTAATAAAAAAAAAAACAATTGGCGGGAAATTATTTGTCAATTGTTTTTTTATCACACATCAAAATTCTACGTACGCAACGAAAATGGAATTAAGTCGAAAAGATTTTAGAGCGATGATTTTTTATGATTTTAAAAGTTCTCTTTCTTCGCAAGACTGTGCCGCTTGTCTTCAAAATGCTTTTGGGAGAGAAGCACCTTGTTTGAGCACTGTGAGGCGATGGTTTGCTGAATTACGAGAGGTCGAGTTTCTTTACATGACGAATTTCGTGAAGGGCGGCCTTGAACTGCCGTCAACGAAAATAATGTGGCTACTGTTAAGCGGTTAATTGAAGAAAACCCCCGGATTACCTATGAGAGAATTCGAGGAATATTGGGGATTGGTATGAGCCAAAGTCAGAATATTTTATACGAAGAATTGGAAGTTTGGAAACTTTGTTGTCGTTGGATCCCTCGTGAACTGACAGCGGAGCAGAAGCGGGCTCGCGTGGAATGGTGCTCACAAATGCTACTGAAGTACGACCACGGACATTCTAATGCTGTTTGTGACATTGTCACAGAAGACGAAATGTGAATTTATTGTTTTGAACCCGAAAAAAAAAACAGCAATCTTGTGAATGTGTGTTTGAAAATAAGAACAAGCCAACAAAAGTGAGACAGGCGAGAAACGTTAGTAAAAAAATGATCGCGTTTTTTTTCTCAGCTACGGGTCCCATCTGTACAATTCCACTTGAAGATCAAAAGAGTGTTAATGCCGAGTGGTATTCTACTATTTGTTTACCCAGAGTGTTAGAAAAAGTTTGACCCAAAAGCCTCATTCTCCTGCACCATGATAACGTCTCTTCACACACGGCCAACAAAACAAAGCCATTTTTAGCTTCCGAAAAAGTTCACTCGTCACTCGTCCTGCGCATAGCCCCGATCTAGCACCCTGTGATTTCTGTATTTTCTCCAAAATCAAAGATTTGATGAGAGGTTTTACTTTTACCAACTCCGAAGAGGCTGTAATAGCGTTCAATCAGCACCTAGAAAACATGTCTTCCGATCTGTGGTCCACCTGTTTTAAAAAATGGTTCGATCGCATGAAAAAATGTTTAAAAATGTAAAGGAGATTATTTTGAAAAGCAATAAATATAATATTTTGGTTATAATATGTTGTTTTTTTAAGTTAAAGTATCTTCACGCCCATATCCCCAAGAGGTAGGCAGAGGTACAACAAGTGCACCCACGATTAGCCGAAGATACTTGGTCCCACAAATGTGATAGGTGGCAAGCCTATCGCCAACCGGGCACTTTGCAATCCCAGGCAACTTTGTGTTTTTCAGAAAACTGAAAAAACACTTTTTTTTAATGTGTGTGTTAGTTTTTTTAAGTTACATACGCAAAAATTATAGTGTGACCTACGTACTAGCCCCCAACAGACCGAATTAGTAGAAGACGGAATAATGGCTATCACTGATTATTTTGAAAAGCAATAAATATAATATTTTGGTTATAACATGTTTTTTTTAAGTTATGCAAAACTTATAGTGTGATCAAGACTCGGGTGAGATTTGGCAGAGCTTTACCACCTCGTAGTTACGATAGTAGTGACACACATGATAGCCAACCGTTCGCCTTCTACAAACTGCCAGGCAGAATAGCAGATGATTTATTCTTCAAAGGGGGCCCAGTCCAACACGGGGTAAAATTGATCTCAGTAAAATGTGATTTGTACAAATATACGAGTATGCACTTCCTTAGCATTTCTTCTTAACACAAAGAATTGTAGGCACATATTGTTTTATATATACTTGCAGACCCGGTCACACGCTGTATAGCGCTAATTTAAACTTTATGGCCATTAAAACAGTGTCATATGCTCATTCTGGATACTTACCCAACTCAGATACTACAGAGTATTAGACCCACTTAGGTCCCAAATCTTGAATATGGGTAACATGTAGTCTATGTCACTGAGAAATACATTGGTTTTTAACTTCCCACTATCTATGTAGGTAAGGAAGTTACTGATTTCACCATGTCCACGTTTTGAGGAACGTTTCCGACTATTTTCACGATGACGTCAGTATGTCTGTATGTATATGTGTATGTGTATGTGTGTCTATGTAAACACCTCATAACTTTTGAATGGCTTGACCGATCGAAACGCGGTTGATGGCATTCAATTGGATTTCGATTAACTTAGACTTTCTGAAAATTTGTTCTGATTCGGCCTAGGAGATTTTGAGAAATTTTGAAAAAAACCCAAAAATAATTTTGGCGTAACAGTATTTTTTTAATATAACTTCCCAATTTATTTACCGATTGAGTACAAAACTAATCAGCTTATTTCCTCAAAAAACTACGTCTAACACATACATTGCATCAAAATCGGTTTATCCGTTTGAGAGTAATCGTTGACGAAAATTTTTGAAAAGTGTTTTTTCGACGTAGCTTCGAAATTTTTCAACCAATAAATTTTCGGTATTTTACGATATTGTAGTACTTAAATAACTACGTCTAATGCCGTTTTAAAATCAAAGTCAAATCTAATTCTCAGAAGTTAGCTTTTCAAATATTAAAATTACGTTGTTTTTAGCAAACTTACTTAATTTTTTTTAATAACTTTCAAGCTAATACATCGATTGACTTAAAAATCTTACAAGCTTTTCTCCTTTAAAAATTGCATTCAAATATCGTTAATTTAATCAAAATCAGTCATTTTTGGGATTTATTAATGACGAAAATAAAGTTTTACGACATTGCGTCGAAATTGTTCAACCTAACGATTATTTAGCTAAAGCAATATTTTAGATCTCAAAAATTGAGTTTAATGTTTTCAAAATATACAGCTTTTCAAAGATTAATATACTGGAATTTTTAAAAAATAGATGTTTGAACTGAAATATCTAATATCTATGCTTATATTTTTTACTCTTTTGAGCTTTAAATACCTTAACTTAGTGGGAAGTTTCAGGGATGACCTGCAGGGCCAATCGTTCACAGATTTTTTTAATGGTAAAAAGCTGGTAAAATTTTCAAATTTGATTCAATGCCTAACTAAAAATGAAAAATAAACGACTGCATTGCAATACTAGGCAAACAATTTAGGTATAATATACACTAATTTATACATAAAGGTTTTAATGTATAGGTGTATATAATGAAGTTTTTTGTATATCATAGGGTAACAAACAAACATTGATGGTGTGTTATCATTTGTGTGACTTTAAAGTAGTGTTATATGGATAGATCTACCAATTACAAAGAAGCAACAATGGTATTTAATTAGCAAAATTTCCGCGAAATGTTAAATGGAACTGCTGTGATGCAACAAAAATAAAAGGTAGTGTAAGGAATGGGGCAAACTTATCCAAGGTCTGAAATTAGAGAGGATCACAGCGGCACAATAGTCCACCCACTTCCACTACACTTTCTTTCACGTCAGAAGCTAAGGCAGTAACACACAAAATATGTACTCAACCCACGTTTCACTTCGCAACCGAAGCATCTTCAGGAGTGTCGAATAGCACTTTACTCTATGAAGGGTGAAGCATTAATGACTCTCCCAAGTGGAATGCGACAGTGATGAGCACTCACTTTATTGCGGCAGGAAATGGTAATGCGGTGGCACCAAACTCAAGTGACATTTTGCAGAAGCGTACCACTAAGGCCATGATGGAAATAATATATTTTACCAATCGCTCACTTTCTATGAACTCCTTAGCAGAAAATCTGATGGTCTATTTTTTCAAAAGAAAGTCCTTTGGTGAAACATTAATAATAATTTAAAAATAATTTAATGCTGCACCCTTCATAGAGTGAAGGGCTATTCTATTTTTCTAAAGAAGCTTCACTTATGAAGTGAAACGTGCATTGAGTACATAATTGGTATGTTAGTGCTGACGTCGAAGAAAGTGTGGTGGACGTGGATGGATTTTTGTGGCCTAGGGTCTCCTTTAAATTTCAGACGTTGCTTAAATTTTGCCCCATTCCTTGCACTCTATTGTTTCTGTTGCATCGCAGCAGTTTCGTATAAGATTTCACGGAAGCCTTGCAAATTTCGTCTTTACCCTTGCAAGGTGTTTTTTTGCTGACATTGCACTAGTTAAACTCAACGACTTTTTTGCCCCAATTGGAGACCTTTGCTAGAAAATTCTTAATAACTGACATAAGTGCGCCTAGAATTCCGCAAAATATTTATTTAGCCCACGTAAAATGCGCCCCTCGTTCCCTCATTTACATAACAATGCGCGTTACTTTTACGCAACATGTTATTTGATATACTTATAGCAAAATTAAGTTTGACGATAAAACGTAGACGATAAAATTAATTAGCATTTTACGATAATAATTAATTATTGATTTATTAAAAATGTGTGTTGCGATAAATTTTAAAGTAAATTGAATTATTAGATTATTCAATACATAATTTAGCAACTTTAAATTTTGAGTTCGGATAGTCCTTGGCTTCTTTCGCCTTTAAAAGTTTGACGTCTCGAAAATTTTTTCACCCCCTTAAAAATATTTCACTCTAAGGCAGGGCCTCAAAGGCGTATGAACAAATCCCCCACCGCATGAGAGCATCCATATGACGAGAATCGAATCTCGAACCTCATGTGACCATCACCGACACCGGACCACTAGACCACAAAGGCGATCGATAAAATCAGTGAGTGAATAATCAATCATCCTCTATTTTCGTACCGGTTTGTGTGATTTTTTTCCAAAAATTTATATGGGACAACCCTTGGTGTGTATTCCATGCAATAAATAAATAAATAAATATTCATGGAACAAATTATACTTAGTGGTCTAAGCTTAAAGTAAGCAAATTATTTAAAAACAGGATGTATTTTCCTACTCCTCCTATATACTTCTGATTAATTTCGTTGCGGGATCCAAGACAGCTTAGCTTTTCCCCAGGGCACCCTGAGCTCGCAACTCAGAGGTTATCAGGACGGTTGCTGCTGTTGATTCTGGTTTACAGAAGTTACAGTGGTGGGAACGAGAGGTGGGCCCATTGCCCTTTAAAAAAAAGCAAATTATTTGCTTATGTTATGGGTGTTAGTCATCGATTCTAATACATAAAAATACATATATAAATACTAGAATATATTGAATAAACACCCAAACCCGAAAAACACAAACATTTATGCTCATCACACAAATGCTTGTCCCCGTCGGGGATCGAACCCGAGCCCCGTCGAATGCGTAGTCAGGGTCGCTAACCACTCGACCAACGGGCGGGCAATAAGAGAAGAATTATCGTAATCGAATCACTGTAAAGAGTTATGCGCGGTCAAAGATTAAAATCAGTGAGTGAACAATCAATCATCCTTTATTTATATTCCCTTATGGTTAGATTTTAAAAAAATGGGACCAAGCTCGGGGTACACCCATTTTAATAAAAAAAGAATTATCAAAATCGGCCTACTCTGGCAAAGCTTCATTAATAATTATAGTTTCTGTGGGTGATAGTGATATTTTTCCATCAGCTGTGCCATCTGCGTGTTGGTTATGCAATCCTATAGGATGTAATGTAAAAATTGAGCTTTTTAATCCTTTGTACGTGGATAAATAGATAGTATTTACGTTTTTTTTTTTTTTTTTTTCTTTTTGGCATGGGCGTTAAGCAACTGCCATGATCAAGTAAAACGAGGAAACATATTTTAGACAATAAACTAGGATTTGGAATTTGGATTGACAGGAAAATTTACGTATTTAGAATCCATATATGAAGATTTTCTCTTCACATCCAAAGTTGGATATCATATGTCATGAAGTATTTATATTACTTATATATTTACCAGTTACTCAATATAGATTTTTACATCGAAAGGCCGTCAGATGGATTGAAAAGGAATGCAACAGTAAAAAAGAAACATATCTAAAACTTTAAAAACCCTATCTATAATGTCATCTTCGGTTTCGTCCGATTTTTGTATGAAAAGCTGGCCTTGACAACTGAGCCCAATAGCATTATTTATATTTTTTTTTTATATCATAAGATGAAAAGAGTCATCCATCGCCTATAGACACCAAAAGTGTTAATGGTGCGTTGCAATCTTGAGGCAAGTTCTAATGCCATATGCATAACTTTACATACCTACCTTACCCTCCAAACCGAAACACGACAGTGACAAGCACTGACGTTATTGCGGCAGGAATAAGTAAGGCGGTGGTACCAGACAAGGGCGAGTCAATGCAGAACTCTACCACCTAGTAACCACGATGGTAGTGACTCGTGTAGCCAATCGGTCGCCTTTCACTACCTGCCTGGCAGAACGGCAGTTGGCCTACTCTTCAAAGGAGCCCAAGACCAACACGGGGAATTTATCAACTTAGTGCGAAAAGTTATTAACTTAATGCTCTATATGGGCTTATTATTGGTTATAATTAAATTTTTTTTGTTCTTCTATAGGAACCCAAAAATACAAGACTAGGCTAACTTTATTGAAAGCTAGCACCTTCAATGCTGAACTGAATCCAATCGTATTATTGTGTACCTATCAGTTTAGGACTCTTTATGGAGTCATAAGTTGTTAACACTAATATTTTTTGCTCCCAGAGGAACCCAAACATGCAAGACAAGGCTAACTTTTTGAAAGCTAGCACCGTCAACGCTGAACTGAATCCAATCGTATTATTGTGAAGCTATCAGTTTAGGCCTATTTATGGGCTCATAAGTTGTTAACATTAATATTTTTTGCTCCCGGAGGAACCCAAAAATACAATGCTAGCTTTTTTTTAAAGCTAGCACCGTCATATACTGAACTGAGTCCAATCGTATTATTGTTAAGCTATCAATTTAAGGCTATTATGGGGTCATTATTTGCTAACATTAATATTTTATGCTACCATAGGAATCGATAAATTTGAAATAAGGCAAACTTTTTTGGAAGATAGCATAGTCATATGCTATAACGTGACGAAAAGTAGGAATCTCACAGAAAAACCAAATGGAGTTCCGTAGAATTTGAAAAACTTTTTAACCGAGCCTAATACGGTTATTGTACTGCCGAAATAACTTTTTTTTTTATCTCATAAGATAGCAAACAAGCAGATGGGTCTCCTGATGGAAAGAGTCAACCATCGCCTATAGACACCAAAGATGTTAATGATGCGTTGCTATCTTGTGGCGAGGTCTAATGCCACATGCATAAGTTTACCGGCTATCTTACCCTTCAAACCGGAACACGACAGCGACAAGCACTGACGCTATTGCAGCAGGAATAGGTAAGGCGGTGGTACCAATCCCGGGCGAGACAATGCAGAACTCTATCACCTAGTAACCACGATGGTAGTGACTCGATAGCCAATCGGTCGTCTTTTACGACCTGCCCGGCAGAACGGTAGTTGGCCTATTCTTCAAAGAAGGCCGGGACCAACACGGCGAACTGAACAGATTCCAAACTCACGTTTGATATTACTACTAGGGAATAATAATAATTTGCTAATTAGTTGCACTTAAAAATTTCGAGTGTAGTTCTATAGAACTCCAAAAGCTTTTCAAAAGAAAACATTTCTGATTATGAATTATAAGGTTTCTACAAAAGGTCTAAATGCACTAATTGCATCAAAATCGATTAATCCGTTTGGTAGTTAGCGATAAATATTTAAAAGTATTTTTTTACATTACTTCGTCTTATTTCAAACAATCGATTTTGTAGCTAAGACAACATTTTAGAGCGCAAAAATTGCGTTAAATTCCATTCAAAAATTGAAAGTATTGAAAATATACAAATGTTCAATGATTAAAATACTGTCATTTAATTTTTAACAAACTGAAAAATCTATGCTTAGATATAGTTTTATATTAGTATTATTTTTGCTCCTTTGAACTGGCCTTTGAAAAACAAGTTTATAGATTTTTATGGATGAGACATAACTTATGCCCTTTCCTGTACCCTTGATAATGTGAATGCAAATTTTTATAATGTTCGAGGAAGTAAACTTAACTTTCGTATTTTTACTGTTAGCATAACCACTGCTATCTTTTTTGAGAACTTCCACATTATTTTCCAGATTGGTGATTCAATGATGTGCTTGCGACGAAGTAATTAAATGACTCGTAGCCTTAATAACAGGGTTGTATATAATCGTAATTGATTTATGATAGTTTTTGTTTATTATTATTAGTAATTTAGTAGTTTATTATATGTATTTAAATAAATTTTAAACTTACCTGTAGTATCCATCACGATCTGATCTTGCACTGTGTTGTCTTTCAACACCCAAACGATGTGGTAAAGGTAATGTAGATGAACGACTACCTCCTCCCGAACATTGCGATGTCGGCCCTAAGAAAATAAATTTCAAAATATTTTTTTTCAAACTCAAATTCAAATATTCTTTATTTCGTAGGTAATTTATACACTTGAAACAAGTCGTTTGTACATTATATATAATACATTATACAATACATTATATATACAAATAAGATCAGGAATAAATATTTGTTCCTTTCAATATAAATTGGCATTTTACTCCCTTGAAATATTTCATTTATTAGGCCTTAACGTGCGTTTTTCAGAGGACGCAATATTTTTTTATGCGTAGGGTTTAGTTTAAACTTGAAGTCCAGTTTGTGAGGTCGCAACCCTTGTCTCTCGGTCGCCATTTGAAAAAGGAAAAAGGAATGCAAAGGGTGTTCACACTATATCTCGTAAACTAGTAACCTTACAGAAAATTTTATGAAGATATTATTTGTAGCAAAGTAAATTGTCTACAACTTTATTCCTATTACTTTTTATCGTGAAATGAAAAATAAAAAAGTTACATGAAAAATATGTGACTGAAAATTTTTGAAAAAAAATATTCTTTTGGACGTTATAAGTTTTTTCTGTTCACTTTATAATAAAATGACATCAGAGCAACCTTATTAACGGCATTCTAATTATTTATTGAATAATTTCCATTACAAATTTGTTTTTCATTAATTTATATGAATTTTACGTCGCTCCGAACTTTTTAAATTAAAATTGAACAACCTGTGAAACTAACCTGAGAAACAGAAAGTCAAAATTATATTACTAATTTTCAAGATATCACAAGCTTTTGAAATAAATTAATAATCATAGGAATTGATCAAAATGACCATCATATTTCATTTGTCAAATAAATACTTACCACAAAGTGTTTTATACTAATATTAAAAGAGATAAAGTTTCTAAGCTTGTAATTATTTGTAAGAAGCAATTTCTAGAACTATTGAACTGATTTTGAAAATTCCGTGTCAAACAGCGGAAAACAATATTTACATAGTGTCATTTGTGTAATTTATACTCAGGTGCTTGTTGCATGTTGTTGTTTACACATAGACTAAAATTTACAAGTTAATAATTATTATTGGAATAAATATTTTCGCAATTTACGAAGTGTTACGTCGTCGTTAAAGTAACATAATTATTTCAAACGAAGTGGCTTACCAAATTTTATAAGTAGTTGTGTACAAAATTCTTGTTTACTCATTAATTTATTAGGTCTAAATAATCTTATTCCAATGTTCCACAATAATATTTATCAAAAGTCTTGTCGAGAAAAAAAAACCATCTAATAATAATTAAATTGAGTTTGTAATTTCATATTTGATTAAATTGAACTGCGTAATTTCAGTTTATTTTTCTGCATTTAAAAATAGAATGTTGAATTTGGGCTGCCAGTCTTAAGTTATCTAAAACGTATCGATTAAATACTTTTTGTATCCGCCAGTAATCTTTTTTGTTTGTGTTTTGTATAATATTATAATATGATTAACCAAAAAAAAAAAAAAAAAAAAAAATAATATGATTATAGTATTACTAGATGAAAACCCGGCTTCGCTCGGAAGTCTCATAATACGTAATCTTATATACTGAGTCAAACAAAAGTAACAACATTGGAGTGACGTCTTCTTTCAGCTATTATGTTTGTTTAATAAAGATAACACTATATTGTTGCTATTTTTTTAATTTCTACTCTTTTATGAACGGAGAGAATATAAGTTTGAGGATAATCTGCGCTCCGTTTTACGACACTTTAATAAATCACAAAATAATCACGACATCTACACTACATATATAGTAACCTTCAGAGAATGGCCGATTTGTCTGTCAGCACCGTTAGAATTTTTAATCACTATTTTAACAAAATACTCGACAATCCGAATATTGCGAATATAAGTTGTCGACTCAAAATTATTATTTTTTTATGCTTTATAATTTAGGTAAGGTTCCGATTGAGTCTACCGTAACCCTTGAGGAAATTATTGATATAGATAGATATCAAATGTCTATAGCTATGGATCATTTTAAGTCGTCGATTTTTAGAGTTCCTTACCCACAAACGGAATACAAAATTTATTTTTAATGGATTATTGCTAAAACACATACATGTTTATAGCAAGAAACACGAAAGAGTTGTCAATTTTATTTGCAACGATGAATTTATTTAACTAGTAGCACCTGGACAAACTTCGTCCAGTATTTATGAACTGAAAACTTAAGTAGCCCTGTTGAGCGATTTTGACAGAGGTAAAACTTATGGATTCACGTGATCGTCATGCAGGTAACGTAAGCCAAATTCATACAAACGCAAAACGTGGTACGTGATAAACGTTTAGCGACAGTATGAACTTATCTGTATATTGTTTTTTTTAACTGATTACTTGATATGCAATTTTAGGTAGCGTAGCACAAGATATAAGTTATATAAGTATATAAGTGGTACAAGATATATAAGTGGTAGGATGAGTCGCGGAAGGTTAAGGTGGGAAGGATAGGGAAAAAAGGGTAATGGAAAAAGGATAGACAGAGTAATTGTGGAAGGATAGTGTAAGAAAAGTAGGATGCTTAGGCTATTGGAAAGGGTAACGTAGGTAAAGTAATAGAAAGAGCAGGATGGAAAGAATAGAACAGGTAGGATAGAAGAAGATCTATTCTTCGTCTATTCTACCTGTTCTATTCTTTCTTTCTAGGAAGAGCAGAGAAGAAAAAGCTTAGGCAAAACTGTAGCAGGAAAGTAGGGTAGGATGATTAGCTACAGGGGAAGCATAGGTAAGAGTAATTGTGGAAGGATGGCATAAAAAGGTAAAATGCTAAAGGTAATAGAAAGGGTAAGATAGAGAGATTTATAGTAGGAAGACCGGGATGAAAAGGATAGATCAGGTAGGGTAGAAGAAGGATAGAGTAGGAAGGGCAGAGGAGAAAATATTGTGGCGAAACGGTAGTGGAAAAATATTGTAGGAAATGAAAATAGAAGAGCAGACTAGAATCGATAGGATATTTCTATCCTACTAGGCTAGGAAGCTTAGGGGAAAATTGAAAGTAGAATAGTGGGGTATGAATATTGATTGTGGAATGATAGCGTAGAAAGTGATGGGTGGTAAGCGTAGGATAGGAAGCGTAGGATAGGAAGCATAGGATAGCAAGCATAGGGTAAAAAGGGAATCGGTTAAAGGAGAGGTAGAAAGGATAAGATAAGGGGAGGATAGGAAAAAAGGCAGCACTTAGATGGGCGAAGCAGGGAGGTTTATTGACAAAAAATATCGTTAGAAGTGTAGTGTAGGAGAGACAGCGTAGGAAATGTAAGATGGCAAGGGTAGAGTTGAAAGCGTACAAGCTAAAGGGGAATGCAGGATGTAGGATAGGAATGTAAAGTAAGAAAGGATGGGTATGGTGGAAACGGTAGGAAGGGTAAAGGAGAAAACTTTGTGGTGGGTATGTGAGTGGAGAACTAGGGTAGTAAGGACAGTGGGAGAAGGACAATGCGGACGAACTACCTGGCCAGAATAATGTTCTTCAAGAGGGATCCAAAACAATATAGGCAAACAGTTATGTATACTTAAAACTGTACTCCAATCATCCTTGTAATTTGTAAAAGCGTTATTTTGATCTAATAATATTGTAATTGACGTAATGTTAGAATGAGTATAGTAGCTGCGAATTGAAAATAGTAATTTAATTAAACATAAAAACACTTACTTCTCCGTTGAGGATATGGGCTTCGTTGATTTGATGGCGGCATGTTGTCAGTGTATTCTAAAGAAATAAAAATGAATTTTTAAATTGATAATATATGAACGTTTTATCACCGATTATCTATAAAGGGGTACGCGTGTATACGTGTATGTATACTGTAAATGTTCAAATAATACATAAAGATATAACCAAATGGCTATTAATGAGTTTAGTTATCAAAGTTTTGTCTTACTAATGATTTACTAATGGTTTGAAGCAACTTCCCGCTACGTATAAGGAATTAACTGATTTTGCCCAAATTTTCAAAAATCGAGCTTTTACCAGATGTCCAAATTTTGCTGTCCTAGGAACCTATTCCAACTATTTTCACGATGATGTTAGTATGTCTGTAGGTATGTATGTATGTGTGTGTATGTGTGTAAACACATCTTAACATCTAAACGGCAAGAATGATCGAAAATCGATTAGTGGAATTCGATTGGATTCCGCTCAACTTAGATTTCCTGCAAATTTGAATCAATTCGGTTCTGGAGATTTTAAGAAATTTTGAAAAATCCTGAAAAGAATGTTGTTGAAACAATTATTTTTTTTAATATACTTTCCAGATTAATGTACCGATTGAGTAAAAAATCTAATTAGATATTTTCCTTAAAAAACTACGTCCAATGCTTTAATTGAATTATAATCGTTTTATCGATTCGGAAGTTAACGAAATATTTTGAAAAAAGTGTTTTTTCGACATAATTTTGAAATTTTTAACCAATAATTTCTCGACGTTCTACGACATTTTATTTGATTTATTTTTATTTTTGAACTCTGAAAAAAAATGTGTGCTTAGGTGTAGTTTTTGTTCCTTTGGGCTTAAAATAGCACAATTTAATGGGAAATTTCAGAGATGGCCTGCAGGGTCAACCGGTTTACAGATATTTTTATATCATCAGATAGCAAACGAGCAGATGACTCTCCTGATAGAAAAAGACAACCATCGCCTAAAAACAGCAAATATGTTACTGGCGCGTTGCAATCCCTGTGGCAGGCCTGTGAACCTCCAAATCAGAACACGACCGTGATAAGCATAGACGCTATTGCAGTAGGAATAGGTAAGTTTCCAGACCCGGGCGAGACAATGCAGAACTCTACTATCTAGTCACCACAATCGTAGTGTCTCGCATGTGACAGTGACTAATCTTTCCTCTCTTACGATCTGACTGGCAGAACGACAGATAGTCTATACAATACTTCAAGAGCAACCCGGATTAACATGTGGA
Source organism: Apodemia mormo (assembly GCA_036924255.1). Classification (NCBI taxonomy): domain Eukaryota; kingdom Metazoa; phylum Arthropoda; class Insecta; order Lepidoptera; family Riodinidae; genus Apodemia; species Apodemia mormo. The sequence continues at coordinate 22,789,595 of JAUPFN010000007.1, read as the reverse complement.
AATGTTAATCTTGAGACGTTGCGGAACTCTACCACCTGATATGGTACCTACGATGGTAGTGGCACGTATAGCCAATTGGTCGCCTTTTACGACCTGCCTGGCGAATGGCAGTTGGCCTATTCTTCAAAAAAGCCCAGAATAATGCGAGGGAAAATATAAAAATAAATAATCATGTTATCACTAATAATGAGCCACCTTTTTAAGTCCCTGGTTTTTATTTTTGATATATTTAAGCAGCTAAATGGCAACAGTTTCTGTCATGAAAACACTGGAATTTTTATTTAATCTGTAACCTATACCTTTGTTTAAAAAACTGTCAAAGTTTGCAAATGAAACGCCCTTGGCGTTTTTACTTCCATCAGTATAAACACAATGATGAGTTTATGACCATTTCAATTGTTCTAGAGTTCATTATGTACTTCCCCTTTGCACGACAATTTATTGTCAATAAGTATATCCATATGAAATTTACTTTCAAAGAACCCTTCGTAACAGGGTAGAATAGAGGACGTTTGAATCTGTAATTTCTCAAGAAGTTCAATAAAGTTTGGTTTGGAAAATTCAAATAAATCTTATTTATTAAGACCTTTTACTCTCCAAGAACTATTTTTCTGTTTTCTCTAGAAAGGACACTGCTTTTGGGTTCGATGGTATTTCTTACAAAATTATTAAAAACTTAAATGAAAATTGCATGTTGATATTTTTAAATTTATTGAACAATCTTTAGATAAATAATGAGATTCCTATTTCCTGGAAAACTGACTGTTTGGGGCCAATTTTAAAACCTGGAAACCTAGACTTCATAAAGATTCTTATCGTCCAATTACTATTACTTCTTGTGTGGGCAAGATTTATTAAAACAAAGTTCCATATAAAAAAACGACATTTTACCTTCAAATTAGTATTCTATTTCTATTTTCTAAATCTGTTTCTATTTTGTTTTAAATATTTATAATCAAAAAAATCTAAAAGCACTTATCTACGGAAGAAATTAATAATTATCTCTATTACTCACGGAATAAGGTAACAACTGATGAGGCAGTATGGCCTCTGGTCTTAGCCTGTCCCTTTGGAACGAAAGGAAAGAAAAGACTTGACTAGTATTTTCCGCTTTTATTTAGGTATTTTTATTAATAGGCAAAATTAAAATTAAAATAAAAAATTACTATTAATCAAAGTTAACAATAAAAATTTTTTGCTTACACGTAATTTTTCACTGCATTTATCTATTTTTGCGTTTGAAGATTATCGACACAGCGTTTAAAGAACTTTCCGGGAAACGGTAAAATTTAATCTCCGTATTAATTTATATGGCTTATGTGAACACTCACGAATACAACAAGTAATTTTTTGACGAAAATAATTTTAGTTTAAAAAAAAAGGTAACAATTGATACTACTTTTATTTATTTAAATAATATAAAATATTTAACAAACTGTTTACATCACATTAGTTCTGATTTTTCCCACCAGATGGCATCATAGTCATCTTGTTCAATCCCTATATGACGAAAAGTTAACGTATCGTGGCTATACAGCCATATGGACGCAATTTGTAACAAAATAAAACTGTTCTAAATTCAAATGAGTATGACTTTTCATTCAAAATAGCCGGTGCGTTTCATTGTTCCAAATTCAAAAAAACGGGCTTGCGCGGCGATGGATTTGATTCTTCTTTGTACGTATATTATAGCTTTGGTATGTTATAACAGAAATCAGAAGTATTGAATAAAGTTCAATAAAACTTTATACAAGTTATGTTGACGCGTCAACATTTTTTTTAAATTACTACCGGATCGGTAACGCGGCCATATTATATACGAAGTGTTCACGTATTCTTTATTCAATATTTCTGCGCTTGATTGAGAAAAATATGTTACTTAAAATAATGAATTACAAATAGAAAAATACGTAAAATAACGTGTTTATAGTGAACGGTATTTAAGTGTTGGTGTCTTGATAATTTTATATCACATATATTTATATCTGTTGATGTTTTGGTAATTTGCTTGCCCATAAATATTTACTCTTTCATAAATAAAATTCCATTTGCAAGCCTTAAATTATTTCGAATTTGGAACTCGTTTATTATGTCAAAACCTTCTTTCAATTTCCCGCCATTTCATGTATAATTTTTCGTGTTAAGATTAAGAGGCTGACAAGACCTAATTTGTTGAAATTGATGCAGTTTTTTAAGAAAAACTATTTGTTATAGCACGTCACAAAAATATATGTTAATATTCATCATAATATGTCAAAGACTGTGGCCGGACTCGATACACAAATTGAACAAAATTGGGTTGATAGAAAATAATTGCGAAGATTAGTCTTAAAATCATCATTAAAGGTCCTATATCTTTATTTTTTTACGTATGAGTCTGCAATTAAAAACATGAAGTCATCATATTAATACCTTAACCGTTACCGAATCATATTTAACAAATAATCTACCCTTTTATTAAAATTTCAATATTTACTTAATAAGACCTAGCCGCTCAGTTACACTGATAGTAGGCTCTCGTTTACTCGGATAGAAATTGACAGAGTGCGCGATTTTGGTGTTGACAGCATCTTAAGGCGAGGTATTTCGACGCGCGTCAATTCTATAGAAAATGGGTGGCGCGGTATGTGCTGAAACCGGTATGAAATGTGTTAATTTTCGGATAAATAAATATAGGACATCAGCTGAAAACTAAAATTTAGCACATTCTTTTTTGTATTTACGACTAAATATCATCATATAAAAATCACGTGGAAGATTAGAAACATTAACAAATTATTGTTTTAGAGATTTTTTTAGCCTATTTTCTGAATTTTATATGATCGAGTAAAGTTTTTTTTAATGTTATTGAGATAGTCAAACTGGCAGACGTGCCACCTGATGGTAAGTGGTCGACGTCGCCAATGAATAAAAATGGGATACCTGGGCTGGAACTAGCCCAGGTATTCCATTCGTGTGTTGCCTATTCTGAGACATAAGATGTTAAGTCTCGGTGCCAGTAATTACACTGCCTGTCTTTCCCTTCGCTCCAAAACACAGCAAAGCTGTTTCACGGGAGAAATAGGCAAGATGGTGGTACCCATGCAGCCGGAAGCGCGGGCACAGCGCATCCCTCCCACCGGTACATTCTATCATGTAATAAGTTAGCACATTCCTTAGATAATATCTCCAGGTATATTGTGTAATTTTTTTAAAAATTGTTGTTTAACAATCAATACAAAAAAACGTGATTAAACAAACGAGTTTTTTTCCCGTTTGTCGCGATGCCTCGCCTTAACTATCAAATTGGAAAATGGAATGGGATGCTAAAAAAAATAAAATTGCAGTGATTACCTTGAAGAAAGTGGGTAGAGGTATAGAGTCTTCGTGATATTAAAGATACTTAATATCACCGAAGACAGATCAGATCGAGAGAAAGACGAAGACAGAAAGCTTAGACAGATATACCACCGCGTCTTTTGTTGAAGACCACAAATTTACCTTTCTAGGCTGGACACAACCGCCATGACTATAATGTGTGAGTTTCTTCCAAAATATTAAATTAATTTTAAACAGTTACAGTCAAAATAAAAATCTTACCTAAATCTTCCATACTTTGACTTAATAAAGCTTCGAATGTATGCAAACTGTAACTCTCCGCATCCATTCCTTTAGCTAAGGTATTTCGAAGATGCATTTCGTATTCGAGAAGTAGTCGAGAAGTCGGCGATCCAGGAGCAGGAGTGGCGCTAGATTGTGACGCTTGTCGTGACAGGCAAGGCTTTTGCTGTTGACCATAATAATAAAATATTAAAATACAGTATGGCCAGTTGGTAAATGGTCATTACTTATGAATAAATAATAAAAATGCTGGACAAATTAGATGAATTGATTAACCAAAAAGTATACCAGTTATTGTGATATGATTATTCGTAAATAAACTTATTATAAATACTGACTTACTCGTATATATAATAAAGACCCAAACCGCCAAATTTAAAATTCTGCGCTTATTACACAAATGTTTGTCCTTGTAGTACATCAAAAACAAGTCTCATTGACTGCATAGTCGGGGTTGCAAACCACTCGACCTATACGGCGCTAATACAATGACAATGGTGCCATTCATGTGATGAATTACAATGCCATATTCATAAGTTTACTGGCTACTTTACCCTCTAAGCCGGAACACGAAAGTGACAAACACTGGTGCTACAGAGGCAGGAACAACACCAACGGTAAGGCGAGGGAACCAAAACCGACTTTTAGGCCCAATTTGTCACCATAATCGTAACTACCTTGTAGTTACGATTATGGTGACAAATTGGGCCTATAACTCACTTTTCACAAAATGCCTGGTTGGAAAGTAAATGATTTATTGTTCAAAAGCCTTAAACAAACATGGATAAACAATTGTATCATATTTCGTAGATTTCTTATAATCTTATTTTCCCCCGTATGTAACTACTAGGTGGTAGAGTTCCGCAACGTATCACCCGGGTATTTGGTACCACCACTATAGCGTCATTGCTTGTCGTGTTACGGTTTGGAGGGTGAGGTAGCCTGTAGGTTTATGCATGTGGCATTGCCATCCCGCCACACGATAGCAGCGCAACATTAACATCTTTGATGTTTTTAGCCTACTGTTTCTCTTTCCATCAGGAGAGTCATCTGCTTGTTTGCTATCCAATGATATAAAAAAAAAATAATTTAATGAAGTAATCAATGATTATCTTTTTCTACCAGGAGAGCCATCCGTTTATTTGCTTTTCTGTAATATAAATAATTATGTATAACTATTAATATAATTTTCACTTTTTATATTTTGCTAGGTGGGAGAGTTCTGCATTTATTCCTGCCGCAATAGCGTCAGTGCTAGTCACTGACGTGTTCCTGTTTGGAGAGTATGATAGCCGGTAAACTTATGCATGTGGCATTAGACCTCGATACAAGATAGCAACGCACCATTAACATTTTTGGTGTCTATAGGCTGACTCTTTCCATCAAGAGACCCATCTCCTTGTTTGCTCTGATGATATAAAAAAATAAAAAATATCACAAGGATATAAACATAGCGATAGCTCTCATGGTCGAAAAAAAACCCCATCGATATACCACCTATAGATAGTTACCCAAGATGAAAATAACACGAGACGTTGCGGAACTCTACCACCTAGTAGTCACGATGGTAGTAACACGCTAGTCACTGACATGTTACGGTTTGGAGGGAAAAATAGACGGTAAACTTAGGTATGTGGCACAAGACCTAAACATAAGATAGCAACGCGCCATTTTTTTGTTACGAGTATACGCGATGATTATTTTTTATCTGGGGAGCCATCTTCGTGTTTACTATCCCATAAAAGTAATTCAACAATTTCTGTTGGCTCGGTATACTTAATTCACCTGGGGCAAATCACCTGGGTGAATTTAGTACGGTAGACTCAATTAACCTGGGTGAATTAATCACAGCTCTCCATTACGTCAAACTCTCGATCGGGTAGACTTTATTCATCTGGGTGCATTAAGTACCAACAACGTTTCTAGACTTAATGCACCCAGGTGAATTAATATACTGGTTCGAGGCTTTCAATTTATGGAGAACTGTGCCTATTTAACTCAGGAGTATAAAATCTAGAAACCTAGTACTTAATGCACCTAAGTGAATTAAGTCTACCCGATCGAAGGTTTGACGTAATGGAAAGTTGTGTTTAATTTACCCAGGTGCATTTAGTCTATTAATTCACCCAGGTGATTTACCCCAGGTGAATTAAGTCTACCAACCTTATCTGTTGACAAGGTCAGTTGAAAATGAAATTAGAAACCTACCATATGATGATGTTGTCGAGGATCACGATCACGCCTTTGACAGGGTTCTTGATCTGAATTTCCGTTTGATGAAGATGGTGTCGTAGCATAACACTGATTGTCAAACATGACATTATCGGATGGTGGAGACAAGTCTCTCTCAGGACCACTTCCTAACTCCAAGTATAAACCCCGGCCCGGATACCCACTGGGTGCAGCACCAACTCCAACTCCTCTGCCGAAATTAAAATAAATTAATAACATGTTGAGCTACACTAATATTCTTAAGCTGAAGGAATGGTCCAGTGGTTAACTTTTTCGTTCAGACCATGGGATCTCTGATTCGGTACCTAGGTCGAGTAAAAGTGCCATATAGGCTATTTCAGGATTGTCCTCAAAAATTAAAATCTGAGGAGCAATTTGCGATCGGCGGGGTGATCACGTAACTCGCGAAGGGAAATTATCGTAATTGTTTAGTTATTGTAAGACACGTAACAGCCTTGTATATTAGTGGCGGTCGCTGCCACTTGGTTAGTTTTGGTGCTGTGATATTGCAAAAAGTTCATCCAGTGATCAGTAAGAATTTAACGACGTTTTCGATGAGTTATTCACTACGTTTAAAAGTCATCGCTGATCGCTGGCGCATTGCAAACGTTAAGTAATACGCCTGCCGGTGGTCTTGTCAGAACAAGGACCACGTAAAGCTGTAAGTTATGTGTTAGATTACGAATAGAAACGAGCACGTATAGCTGTAAGTTATGTGTTAGATTACGAATATAAAAATACTTTTTAAGTGAGAAAAAATACTATTCAATTGTGTTTTTTTCTACTTCATTTATTTTTACACTGTTTTTATCGAATTCTTCTCTTGCTGTATGTTGAATTGATCATAATCCTTATGTCGTGATCAAATCATAGAATTGTGTGATGTGGTTTTACCAGATCAATGATTAATCGGCGTTACACGATATGAACAGTTAATCGAGCGGCTACTTCATGATTTTTAGCGATTATATCGGAAAATTGATTTATCCTAGCGTAAGAGGCACTGACGTTCTTTTATGACCCATCGTGGTGGCGGACCATTATTCTGATAAAAAAGCTAATTGTCTATTGAAAATAAAAGCAAAGTAAATTGTCGTTGCGACACAAATCTTTATGAATTTTAGCAATTTCAATCAAAAATAGCGTCAGTGCTTTGTCACTGTCGTATTCCGGTTTAGAGGATAAGGTAGCCGGTAAACTTATGCATGTGGCATTAGACCTTGCCACAAGATAGCAACGCACCATTAACATATACTATATATAACTATATAGGCGATGCTTGACTTTTTCCATCAGGAGACCCACCTGCTTGTTTGCTATCTTATGATATAAAAGAATCGGTTCCTTCTCTATTTGTATTGTTTTAAATTTTGATATATTTAATAGAAATCCTACATTCTTAATATCTTAGAATACTCTTCATACACCTACACACAAGACACTAACTATCTACTTAATCACATTTTCCAAACTTGCATACTTCGAATTTTAAATAACGTTCGCCTTTTACGACCTGCCATTCTGGACTGACACGGTGAAAATTTCATTTGCCATTTACATACTTATCTACTACTACTTTTACTAAAAGTAAAATAAATAAAGTACGAGTACTAACCTCGTTGCTGGATATCGTTGCGAGCTCTGACGGCTGTTGTTATTGACGATGTGCGCGTAATGTCCATGATGCAAGTGCTGCTGCTGCCGGTGACCGTGGGCGCCGCATGCGGGTGGGCAGGGGCCACTGCCGCCGTAGCGCCGCCGGCCCATCTCTGGGGAGGTCACCGGGCTCTCGGTTGACGGCATTGGCTTAAGCATTCGCTTCAAGGTACTCGAGTCTGAAGTTAAGTAACAACAATAAAAGCCTATGTATATCCCCTCAATATTTTGGCTTATGTGAAGCCATTTTTCACAATATTTAAAAAGATATAAGCAATAGCCGATTTACTGATACAAAAGCCTTTCAACAAATCTCGATGTTTATCGAAGTCGATGACAGTCGAAGGTGGTTTATGCCTTCCAAAGAGGCGCTGAGACAATATGCTTACTAATGGGCACTTATCAAACTTTTAACGACGCTGAACGTATGCTTGGCTGCAGCGATCGATGAAAGTCAATTCATATTTTAATATCTTGTGTAATAATTATTAATTATTTGTTTGTTTACAAGTTAGTATCCATTTAATTGATACAAAGTTTTAGGTATATTTTAAAGTTTGAGGTACGTTTAGAAAGTTTTCCAAAAAGCGGATCAATAGTTTGGCAGGTATTAGAAAGAACAGACGAACTGAGCTTGTTTATATTTAAAGGAGCTCAGTTCATCTGTTCTTGGAAATATGAGCGTTAAAAATTACGTTGAGAATGATCTTAGGCCTTAATTTCATCCGTTTGCTAAAACTTTTGGCTTTAATTTATGCTAACACGACAATGCACGTACGCATGCAGCTTTAAGGACTAGTGAGTATTTGGCAATTTGGAAAATATCAGGATGTTGCCCTGACCTGCAAAATCACCAGATCTCAATTTCATAGAGCTTGCATAGTATATGCTACAGATACGTGTTTTATAGGAATTGGACGGAGTAACAACAAGCCATTTGAATGATTTGATAAAATTTCATTAAAACAGAGGAGGCCAAAATATAATAAATATATAATAATAAATATTCACGGGACAAATTACAATGACAGATCTAACCCCAAAGTAAGAAAATTATTTGCTTGTGTTATGGATGCTAGTCAACGATACTAATACATAGAAATACATATATAAATACTTTTACATACATAATAAACACCCAAACCCGGAAATACAAACATTTATGCTTATCACACGAATGCTTGTCCCCGTCGGGGATCGAACCCGAAGCCCGTTGCTTGCGTAGTCAGGGCCGCTAAGCACTCGACCAACGGGACGGTTATAAATATGTTTAAAAATATCCATTTTTTTTAACAATAAATAATTTTTTATGGCATTTTTTGTACATTAATCATATATTTCTTAAGTATAATTAAATTAGTGCATATTGCTTACACTTTTTTGAGGTGTGTAACTCTTTTTAGCCCGTTCGAACAATTCAGTGCTATTAGTTAATGATAGGAAATATAGGATCTTCCGTAATTTAATGAATTTAAACGAATAATATGTGTAGATTCATTATGATATTACATACTTTTTAATCATACACAACTTTGTAGTGATATATTTTTTATTTCACTAAATAAGACGCTTCCACTATAAATAAATATCTGGAAAAACACGTAGTAGCAATGAAAGTATCGGAAAATTATTTTAGTTGGTTAAGTAATTATTATAGATTATGTACATACCCATATTCATATCTTCCGTGCTCTTAGACTTTGTGCGACGCGAACCAGTTGTATTATTGTTAATGATATTGTGGTTGTGCATAGAGGCATGCCTGTCTGAGTCCCGCGACTGAAAACAAGTTAACGTTAGATACAATATTTGATGCCTCGAACACCTTCACTTCACTTTATTGCAAAGAGTTTATTTCACAGAAAAAAAAGAAGCCTCAATTTATAAAGGTAATAGCATAACAGTATAATATTTTATGGAAGGATAAATGGGAATGTTATAATTAATGCATACAGGTTAAAATGAGTTTTCGTTCCATGAGATCAGAAGTATACGAGTATAACAAGTTTACAAGTATAAGCATATCTGTAACTTAACCAGTCCCGAAAATTAAGGTGTCGGACATTATATGGCAAAAAAATTGAAAACCTCAAGAAGCTCTGTTGATCTAATCCATTGGTTGATGGATCCAGTTTGGATGGCAGGAATGGCAACTACTTATATAAGATTTGGTTTCTTCTATCTCATAAGCTCTTAATGGTATCAAAAATCACTAAAATACACGTATTTTAAATACGAAAGTTTGTATATTTGGATGTTTGTTACTCAATTACACGAAAACAGCAGGCCCAATTTTGATGAAATTTGGTACACAAGTGATGACTTGGAATAGAACGTAAGATATTTTTTGTGCAGTACGATGATTTTTATTTAATCTATATTATATTCGTACTGCCTTAATTTACTATTTTTACAGGCTATTATCATATCATTTGATTTATATAAGCGAATAAAATGTTAAATAAGTGAAGTTTATGCGAAAAATAGTACATTATTGCAAAGACCCGGAAAATAGGCAATTACAGGTGGAGTATGAATTTCAATGATACGAAACAGGCAATTGCCATTTCTGCCGAGGTATATATAGTGCTTTTCTCAAAAAAAATTCAAGGAAATAAAAAAGACTTTTTATGAAATAAATCTAATTTGCGGTTATACAGCCACATCAAGGCAACAGGAAGGCAACGTTTACCAAGAGTTCTTAATTCAAGTTACAACGCAGCACGCCTTTCCATACAATTGAATTTGAAACAAGAAACGCGCCGGTAATGTAACGTTGCTTGTTTGAGAAAAAAAATTATGTGCTCCCGATGTGCAACCGGCAGCCCGATTCTAATCAAAGGTTTTGTAAATCCTCCGGGCATTATGTTGTAGCGGCTCAAACAATCACAAACGCTACAAGAAAAAATAAAAAAAAATGGACAAAAATCAAAAACAAGTGGGAAAAATGAAATTCAAAATAAAATCCTGAATCGCGATATCACAATTATTTATCTTGTAACACTATATACAAGTTTCAACGCTTCTCAAATGGACTTCGGTCCCCAGGCAGTACAGTACACCTTGCCTGGCTGGGAAGATCTTCCTTTTCCCCTTACTTGTCCTTGTGTGACGTCATCGACCTCCACAGTAATGACGTCATACTGACAAGAAGCTGGCCCGCTGGTTCCATCACTTGACCCTTCAGCGGTACAGACCAGCGGCGCCACAATGTATTTTTCCAAGATAAAAAGTAGCCCGTGTTTTAAGCCTAGATATATGTTAGTGTATGAAAATTATATTGAAAGACATTCAGCGGTTGAGATGTGAACGAGAAAAAACATACACAAACCTAGGCATGTTTCTTTTTTGTAAAAAGAAATGTATTATAGTAATTTGATTAAATGAATTCTGGGATCTTTATCACTATCACATTAAATATCGCTTGACAAACTGTATAAATTGATCTAACATAAAAGTTGTGTGATGTTGTCAACGACAGTAACACAGAAGAAAAAATTATGTGCTCCCGATGTGCAACCGACAGCCCGATGATTAGATCAAAGGTTTTGTAAATCCTCCGGGCATTATGTATTTTTCCTAGATAAAAAGTAGCCCATGTTTTAAGCCTAGATATATGTTAGTGTATGAAAATTATATTGAAAGACATTCAGCGGTTGAGATGTGAACGAGAAAAAGCATACACAAACCTATATATAAAAAATATATAAAAAATAAATACTATTAAAAAAAAATAACTATGAGACCATAAGAACCGTAAGAGTGAGGTTTAAAACAGTACTCTTATAACTAACTATATACAATTACAATTCCAGCGTTTTTCAGATAAATTTAAGTACTCGGATAACAAACTTTAATTGATCGGGAAGATTTTCCCTCGTTCTTATTCTTAGTGCATTACTTATACTTCGCAATAATATATTTTCGACTAAACACATACTTCATGATTATTAAAATACAGAATCGCAGTTCTTACAGTGCTTTAGGGGCCAAAGCTCTTCACCAGTAATATCACATAATTATTTCACACAAATTCTTCACAAACTCACTTATAAAACATTTGCTTACTTCCAGGTTTCTCACATAAAATATCTATCAAAACCATATATGCTACATATCTGCAATTATAAAGTTCAGTAAGAATAGCGCCCCCAGTTCACCAGAACCTCTACCCGTAAGTAAAAGATGTGACCTCTTGGCTCTAACTTCTTGGTACAATCAATTCACACAGAACTTAAATATAACAGAAGTACTATAAGAAATTGCTATAGAAAGAAAGCAATGCCTATGATTTAGGTGACTCCTCCATCTTAGTTCGGGTCTTAGCCCATTTAGAAGAAAGGACTGCTTCTTCTAAGCAGTTCGTAAAAGGCGAATGATTGGCTATACGTGTCACTACCATCGTGACTGTTTGGTGGTAGAATATTGAATTATCTCGCCGGTTTGTATTATCATCACCTTTTTGTTATATTATTAGATAAAAAACAAGAACATGGCTCTCCTGATGGTAAAAGAAACCATTACCTATAAATACCAAAGTTGTAAATAGTGCGTTGCTGTCCTTGTGGCAGGATAGCAATGCCACATGCATAAGTCTACCGGCTACCTTATCCTCCAAATATGCAACGCGATTTTTTTTTCTATATTCTAAGATAACAAACAAGCAGATGGCTCTCCTGATGGAAAGAGCAACCATCGCCTATAGACACCAAAGATGTTAATGGTGTGTTGCTATCCATGTGGCGAGATGGGAATGCCACATGTCTACCGCCTACCTAACCCTGTAAGCCGAAACACAAAAATGATAAGCGTTGACGCTATTGCGGTAAGAATAGGTAAGGCGGTGGTACCAACTACCCGGGCGAGACGTTGCAGAGCCCAACCACCTAGTAGTCACGATAGTAGGGACACGTTTAACCAATCTGTCACCTCTTACGACCTGCCTGGCAGTGACAGTTGGTCTATTCTTCAAAGAATCCCTGGATTAACACGGGGTACTAAACAGCCCTTAAATAAGAAATTATACATTTTTAGTTTAAGTAAAAACAATTATTTTGTTATTACGAAGTATTTATATATGTATAATAGTGTCAACGATACTTTATCTATATGTTAATACGCGAAGGAAAAACTTTGGACCCCTTTTTAAGGCACGTGCGCAAACGTTGGAGTATCAAGGTTGGAACAGTTAAAGTTTACATCCCGGAGGACTAAGGAAACCAATATTTTTAAATAAAATGCATTAGAAATACATGAAATTAATAAAAATAAATATTACACACACAACATTCATGTGACATACGTGAAAATATACACTCATGCATACTATTTTCTTTACGACTGAAGTCAGTTGTCAAACGTAAAAGATATTTTATTGTTTAGTCTATGGTTAAATTTCTGCTACAGGCGGTCGCTAATATATTATAAAAACATACCGGTTCATTTCCATCTCCGTAATCGACGCTTTTAGGCATATGTTGTAAATGGTCCTTCGACCGTGTGGATGTAGTTGAGGATTTTGAGCAAGTTACAGTATTACTAGTTTGTACACCTTCCGATTTTAGGTCTTGGCCATGTTGCGTTGTAACAGCATTATTTGTAGGTTGCGATTCTTCGTTTGCCTGGAAATATATGGCAAGCTTATTATACCATTTCTAAGTTATTCTTATACAATTGTATTTACATAAAACAAGATTTTATATCTACAGTCAATACATAATATAATAAAACTGTAACTAATATATGTTTGTACATGAGTGATAGTTGAGAAGAAACTATTTTAGCGTTAGCTTTACTTAAGCTTTTGATTATTCAATTACACTTTTGTATTCGCAGTTACATTTTTATGATTTAAAAACGTGTGTACTTATGTACGCACGTAAGAAGTTATACTCGTACTTTCGCGTAATAAGATAAAAATCTTTCAAAAAATTTTATCCTTCCCGTTATCCTATATTTCTAGAGAAAATAACATTAATAATAGAAAAAAAAGGTATTCAATACATTGAAGGAAAGATTTCGCATTATCTAGTTAAAGAAATTTTATTTAAATATCATAAAAGAATTATTGTACATATTTAAAAAATGGACAAACTTTTTTGGACAGCTAAAATGTTGACTAGTTAATTTCATGATGTCGGTTTTTCGTGACGGTGTTCGCGCACATCGTATAAATTTACTGTCATCATTTTTCCCTAAAGTGCAAAAACTGAATCGTAAACCTTTTTGAAGTATAACTTCAAAAAGGTTTACGATTCAGCGAAATAAACTATTTATAAGCAAAGATTTTAGCTAAGCTTACTGACAGAAGATACATCTAAGAAAGTAAGATACTCGTATACACAGAAAAATGTACAAATAACAACGTTTCGGATTTAGTGGGTCTAAACTAATTTTATCCATCGTTTGACCATCTACAGCATTGTTTTTGTGTTGCATTAGGCATTTATAAAGTATCTGCCTGCCTACCTGCCTTTAGTGTCGCTTGCATTAACACAGAGAAATACAGACCTATAATAGTTGGTCGAGTGGTTAGCGACCCTGACTACGCAATCGACGGGGCTCGAGTTCGATCCCCGACGGGCACAAGCATTTATGTGATGAGTATATATTACGTTTGTATTTCCGGGTTTGGGTGTTTATTGAATATATTCTAGTATTTATATATGTATTTCTATGTATAGGTATCGTTGACTAACACCCATAACACAAGCAAATAATTTGCTTACCTGGGGGTTAGATCAGAGTGTGTAAATTGTCCTGTGAATATTTATTTATTTATTATAACGGATGAAATAAAATCACTCCAGAGGTATTTCTTAAGCCTTAGCTTTTTATTGGATACGATAAAATAGCACAATATGGCATATTTCTATTTTTTAACGATATATCTACAAGCGTTTGACATTTACATACATTTGCTCATACGAGCGGCTACGCATTTTGCCCCGCGCCCAACACCCTATCTATTCGTGTGATCTGTGGGGTCATCCACACAGACTCTCTGTGGGAACGACCTGTCTTCAGACTCAGAATTTGAAGGTGAGGTTGCTGAAAACAGAGGCTTTGATATCCTAGACACGAAAATTGTCCTGGACACGAAAAAAGTTTAAAAAAAATTTCAACCTCTATTAAACCCCCTTGGAAATAGTCCTTACTTAGTGGATGAGTACGTCATAGGAGGAACATGTTTTCGAAATTTTAAGTTTCTTGACCTAAGGGTTTGGCCCGTGCGTTTATACAACATTTTCAATCCTTATTTTACCCTCTTAGGCGTTGATTTTTGAAAAACGCTGAAATACGTAACTCATTATTGTTTCTGTACTCCATTCATATGAAATGTCATGCAAATATATCCAAGAAATAAAAACTTTAACCGTGGGGGTTGAATTTTGAAAAATCCTTCCTTAGTAGATGCCTACATCATAAAAGGAATACGTATGCTATATTTTAAGTTTTTAACCTTAATGGTTTGTCCTGTACGTTCATATAAAACTTTCGTCCCCTATTTTACCCTCTGAGGGGTTGAATTTCGGAAAATGCTGTAACCTGTAACTTACAATTTTTGTCGTACGTAATTCGTACGAAATTTCATGCAAATATGTTTAAGGAATGAAAAGTTTCATACAAATATATTTCCACTATTTCACCTCCGTGGGGGTTGAGTTTTGAAAAATCCTTCCTTAATAGATGCTTATGTCTTAAGAGGTAAACGTTTGCGAAATTTTAATTTTCTAGCCTTAAGGGTTTGGCCTTTTTATACGTTTATATAAAACTTTCATCCCCCATTGAACTTTGGAAATAGTGAAATACGTAACTCATCATTTTTGCCGTACTCAATTCATACGAAATTTTATGCAAATATGTCCAAGGAATAAAAAAAATTATACAATTTTTCATTATCTATTTTACCACATTGGGGGTTGAATTTTGAAAACCTCTTCCATGTACGTGGACATACGTCATAAAAGGAGTACGTGCGCAAAATTTCAAGTTTCTAGCCGTATTTGTTTGGTTTGTGTAGTTATATAAAATTTAACTTTTATCTCCGATCCTCTCTTAGGGATCGAATTTTGAAAATCGTTTGAACACGTAAATCTTTATTTTTTTGTATCAATTCATACAAAATTTCATGTAAATCTGTCCAAGGAATAAAAAATATCTTAAAAACTTTTATCCCCTTTTCACCATCTTCGGGATTGAATTTCGAAAAATCCTTCCTTAGTGGATGCCTACACTATAAGAAAAATACGTGTGCGAAATTTCTAGCCCTAAGGGTTTGGCCTGTGCGTTGATACGTCAGTTTTTTTGCCTTTTTTGCGAAATTTGCAAATTAACTAGTTTCTTTCTTTGCACATTCGTAAGTTTACCGGCTTACCCAACAAATTGAAACAACAGCAAGCATGACGCAATTGCGCTAAGATTAGGTCAAGCGGTGGTATCAAATCCTGGTGAGAAATTACGGAAATCTACCGCCTAGTAGTCACGATGGTAGTGACACGCTTACACAATCATTCGCCGTTTGACTGATTGGCAGAATTGTAGATGATCTATTCTTCAAAGGGGGCTCAGACCAACACAAGCCTGCTATTAACTAAAAGTAGAATAAAAAACTTAATTATAAATATCTTACATTTGTTCCATGGGTTCCTACTGATGCGGTCACAGTTTTTGGTGCGGTTGAAGTATTTGTGGTCATAGTCGACGTTTCTTGTGATTTAGGTGGTCTTGACGGTGGCTGGTTTTCAGTTTGCCGCGCAGCAGCTGTAAATAAAATATTTCGTGTCCATTAGGAGAGTCATAAAATGTTGACTATACTACCCCTTCTATAGTACAATCAGTCTTTATTATGCACTCAGAGCTGTTGCGGCAGGAATACGTAAGGCAGCGCTACGAAACAATGGTGGGGCGTTACAGGATTATAAGACAAATTTATAGAGTTTTGATAGTTCATGAAATATAACTAATATTTGAGTAAAATGATCTGTTTAAGCGTCCAAAAACGTATACTAAATTTCGTATATTATACTACTGTATATGTATGTTTATATGTTTATATTATGTTTGTAAGTTTGTATGTTTGTCCGCAAAGTTTGTTCTTGAGAAGTATAAGTCGTATAGAGATAATTATTTTGATTTCGATTAGGTATATTTCAACTTAACGAACAGTCCAAGATTCATCAAAATCGGTTCAGTAGTTTTTAGAATATGGATATAGTTGACAGACGTCTGATGTCGGTTATTCAAAAAATATTTGATTTTTTTAATGATACTGCAGTTTCAATGATATTTCGATTAACAAAACAAAGGTGTAATAGAGTTTTGTACGGCGTGTCCGGGTCGTTATATTATACTGTTTTGCCAATTTTTGTTACCAAATCATACTTACTGGTGTGTGTATAATTATATATATACTTATCGTCATGTATTAAAATGTCATAAAGTTTTTTACTTAATGGTAACATCTATGACAGTCTTCTTTATTTAACTAGTCTTGCCATAAGTATTATTACAAGGAAAAACATTCTTTCTATTGCATGAAACATATTTTATAACTACCGCAGTGTATTAAATTAATACATTAATATAAAATCATTAAAAATATATAAAGCTTATTCGAAGTGGTCTCCACTTGCTACAATACAGTCATTTAAACGTTGAAGCTAGTTATTAAAAAAAGCACGCACTTTTTCTATAAGAAAATTCTTCATTGCCAATCGTATGGATTGTTTTAGCGACCCCAAATTATCATGACCTTTAGAGCAAGCTATACTCTCTAAAACTGATTATAAGTTATAATCCAGCGGACTAAGATCAGGACTACGTGATGCAAAACTATGAACAGGATTTTTCCGAATTCTTTTCCTTACTGCTTTGATCGCCTTTTTCATACAAACACTATGTGGACCGCCAGATTTTTTTCTATGACAAACAGAGAAAGTTTCATTATACCTACCTATCAATAGCTCGGTGGCCGGTACACATACATTTGACTAATACCTAGCGTATGGAGAGTTTTAAAAATTTTCTTTGGCTCCATACCTACTTTGTGTAACGCAATCACAGCGATTCGGTTCTCTTTATCAACACTCCACTATAAAATATCACAAAATATTTTACAATGTATTGCCGCGAAAATGAGACAAAAACAAAACGAAAAATCGTTGAGACAAAAACAAAACGAACGTGATAGTTCGTTTTGTTTTTGTCTCAACGAAAAATAAAACGAACAAATGACAGATTCCATATTCAAAATGTAATTTTGTTTATTTTTAATTTTAACAGTATTTATGGCCAAACTATGTAAATCCGCGATTTCGTTTACGTGACTCATAAACATTTCTTCCTTTGTTCAGACAAGGAAATAGTAGCCTTTAACCTTCCTTATTAGTGTAGTTGTCATGTAACGGCAACCAGAACGGATATAAGAGTCGATGATGGAGTGCTGGAACAAGTGGATGAGTTTGCATATCTTTGATGTCCTTTTAGCTGGGAAGGAAAGTACAGTGTAAAAAAAGTACATTTGAAAAAAGAGTGTGTGCAAGGAGCAGAGCGAATGGAGCGTTAGCACAGATTTAAGTCAGGGTGCCCGTCTTACCCTAAATAATGATGACCTTATCCCAATGCTATTGTATGAACTTTACAGGCTAAATTATTAATTAACTGAACTAATCTGTGCGTGAATCTACAGGTGTGTTTATCTAAACTCAGAGACTTTGCTTTGGACTCTTCGGTTGGATGGCTAATACGATTTGCAGAAAACTTGGTACATAGTAAATTGGTTTTAAATCGTTTTTATATTGTCGCCTCTGTGGTCTAGTGATCCAGCGTTGGTGTTCACCACATGAGGTCCCGGGTTTGATTCCCGGGTCGGGCACATAAAAAAAGCGTTTTTTCAGTTTTCTTTTAAACACAAAATTGACCGGTATTGGAAAGTGCCCGGTTGGCGATAGGCTTGCCACCTATCACATTTGTGGGACTAAATATCTTCGGCTAATCGTGGGTGCACTTGTTGTACCTCTGCCTACCACTTCGAGGAAACGGGCGTGAAGATTTTTTTTTAAATCGTTTTTATAAATAGTTTTCCTTAAGTCATCCGTTGCATTGACCATCGACATTGCTCGCCTCTTCTCGTTGAGTGAATAAGATTGGCAGCTTGAATAAGTGATTTTATGTCGACGCCTAAATTTTTGCTCTGACGATTATGTCCTATTATAAGTTCCTAAAACGGTTACGAGCGTATAAAAAATAATATTATAAAAATATGTATAGTCTTACGTTTTGGCGGTGCTTGGTTGTTTGACTGCGCATTGGTAACATTATCATAGAGCGAGGTGGAAGAAGTGGCGGCCGCAACCTTCTCTGAGCGATTAGCTCCTCCCACGGCGCCTGCTTCCGACTCAATGGCGCGGGCGGCGGTGCGGGGCAGAGTCGATGAACCTTATATAAATTAATGTACGTATTACAAACAAAATAGATTCGTTCGTTGTTAAAATTGCTCAGTTCTTGCAAACTAATAAATATCGTATGCATTTTTCGTCTACCAGTTATGTTCCAAAATATATAACATCCTATGACTGCTTGAGTAATAGGAGATATGGCTTTGGTTGGCTTTACCTTACGAATATTTTATGAAAATTAATAAAGTAACATAACAATTACCTTGTCGTTCTTAAAAAAGTTATAAATGACAATTTAGTACAAAAAAAAATTAACTGGTTAGTAGACCATTTCTGAAACTTCCTGCTCAAGTACTATAAGTTCAAAACAGTAACAATATACATAAAATTTAATTTTTGAGCTTAGATACATTGGTTATGATGATGGATTTTGAGCTCGAAAAAGGACCTCGCCCTTACTTAAAAATCTAAACTTTTTTAAAAAATAGGATAGCAAACAAGCATAATTATGTATTTTCTGATGGAAAGAAACAACCATCGCCTATAGACAATAAAGATGTTAATATCTTTGCTATCTCCCTGATCTTGCAAACTGGAACAGGACAGTGACAAGCACAGACACAGACTTGCGGCATAAGACTTTTTCAAATTTTCTTAGACGGAAGTTAAAAGACTAATTTCTCTAGTTATATTGAACAAAATCTTTTCTAATTTTCAGCAAATTTAAGTTTGGTGAAACCAAATCAAATAACTTCAGCCACATTTCGATTCAAAAGTTATAAGAGGTCATCCACACACATCACATATTTATGTATATTGAAAGCTCGTTTTTTCTATTCCGTGATAAAAACAGTCACACTGACTTTTTTTGAGCTTTTCTTGGACTTGGAACCTTGATAAATCGATTCCTTGACCCGAAAAACCCCTAATTTGTGACTTTCTTGAAAATCGTTGGAGCCGATTCCGAGATTCCAATAATTATCTATATACAAGAATTGCTCGTTTAAAGATATTAGATAAAAAAACATGTAAACGGTCGTCCCCTGACACTTCCCGCTAAATTAAGACAATTTAAGCTCAAAAGAGCAAAAACTATAAAAATGGCAGTAGGTATATTGATTTTTGAAAAGCTGTATATTTTGGAAACTATTCCAACTCATTTTTGAGATCTTAAATATTGTTTTAGCTAAATAATCGATAGGTCAAAAAATTTCGGAGCAATGTCAAAAAACATTTTTTCAAAATATTTCGTCATTAATAATAATAATAATTTCATTATTTACAAAAAAATGGTAAAATGATAAATCGATACCGATCAAACCATTGATAAATTCCAAACTAATTGACCGATTTTGATAAAATTAGCTGCATTTGACGCAGTTTTTAAAGGAGAAAAGCTAATAAGATTTTTACGGCAATAGGTGTATTAGCGTGAAAGTTATTTAAAAAATATTCAGTAACTTTACGAAAAATTACGTAATTTTAATGTTTGAAAAGCTGTAATTTTTGAAAATGAGATTTGATTTTGATTTTTGAAATGACATCGTAATTTTTTAGTATTTAAATATCGTAGAATACCAAAAATTTCGAAGTTATGTCGAAAAAACCCTTTTTTCAAAATTTTTCGTCAATGATTACTCCTAAACGTATAAACCGATTTTGATGAAATTAATGCATTACATGTAATTTTTTGGGGAATATAGGTGATTAGTTTTTGTACTCAATCGGTACATTAATCTGGAAGTTATATTAAAAAATAGTGTTTTGCCAAAATCTTTTTTGGGGTTTTTTCAAAATTTATCACAATCTCCTGCGCCGACTTGGTTCAAATTTTCAGGAAGTACTAAGTTGAGCAGAATCCAATCAAATGCCATCAACCGCGTTTCGATTGGTCCAGCCGTTCAAAAGTTATGAGATGTTTACACACACACACACACACACACACACACACACACACACACACACACACACACATACATACATAGAGACGTACTGACGTCATCGTGAAAATAGTCGGAAACGTTTCCTAGGACCTCAAAACGTGGAGATCTGGTGAAAACTCGATTTTCGAAAATTGGGGCAAAATCAGTAACTTCCTTATCTACATATGTAGCGGGAAGTTAAAAATTAGATAACGCGTTCAGTTCAAATCATGAAGTAGACTTACGTACTTAAGTACTTGGTAAAGGTGGAGCTAGCACTCGCGTTAATCACTTAAAACAAATACCTACGTTACATCTCATTCTATGAGGTCGCGCCGTCTCTTTTTCTACAGCTGTGTAAGAAAAAGAGAGTAAAACCTCGGAAGATGGCATCAGTATTAAAAGTTGTGTTTCATGTAGGTATTAGAAGTGTTGCCTCCAGATATAGTACAGTTTCATGGTTTTAATACGCGATTCATAGCGTCAATTTATTTTAAATACATATTTATTTTATACTAGCTATGCATCCTGTTGCATTTTGTTTACTTAATTATTATTTTGCCTAAAATATTAGTCCCATTGGTAAAATTGACGAAAGGATGTCAAATAAAGCCGGATTATAATTATTATGACAATGGTATCATAAAGGATCTAGCAAATGGAATTATACAGTTTTGGAGAGCAAAGAAATATCCAATTTTTTTGATACAGTCATTATATTTAAAAAAATTGTCATAAAATTTAATTCCTTTTAACACTTGCAACATTACAAATAAATTTATGAAACTTACGATATCGCGGATCTTGAGCTCGAATTCTGGCATATTGATCTTGCGACATACAGGTGCACTGAGGTTCTCGACCGTAGGTTAAGCTTTATTAAATAGACATAATTAATTAATCAAGTCGAATACATTTAATACAAATTATATAATAACAAATGCAAATAATACAAATTATTGAAAGAAGAATGCAAGAGACGTCCGAGGGAATGTTGTGGGAGGTACAAGGGGGTTTTAGATCTGGAAGGGGATGTATGGATCAAGTTTTCTCACCCCGTAACATCGGAGAGAAGTATTTAGCTGTCGGCCGGAATATTTTCTGCGGTTTTGTGGATTTCGAGAAAACGTTTGATAGAGTTGTGCGAAAGAAACTTTGGAACATTTTACCCAGTTATGGGATAGATGGGCGTCTGCTGCGTGCTTTGCAATCTATGTGCTGGGATTGCAAAGCATGTGTGCGGGTGGAAGGTAACATATCGCTCTGATTCGATGTCAATATCGGCGTTGTGCAAGCAGGGGTGTGTTTCAGCTTGCCTGTTTATCCGATATCTGGATAAGTTTCTCCAAAGATTAAGGTCACTGAATCTGGGAACGCGCATGAGTGATATAGTGGTGAACTGCCTGCTTTATGCAGATGATGCTGTACTTCCAGGCTCAACTCCATTTTAGGTGCAAATACTGGTCATAGTTACGAATGATGATTGCAAGAGTATGGGCTTACATTTTAGTGCAAAGAATATTAAAGTTCTAGCATTTGAAAGAGAAGCAACGAGAACGAAAGAGAATTGTGGTTGATGAATGTGGTGCTGGAACAAGTGGATGAGTTTGTATATCTTGGATGCGCTTTTAGCAGGGATCAAAGGTACAACCTGATGTTGAAAGAAGAGGATGTGCAGGGAACAGAGTGAATGGAGCGTTAGGGAGATTATTTAATAGCACAATTTTAAGTCAGGGTGCCCGTCTGGCCCTGCAATTATGCAGGTTTCAGTGATACAGAAGATTGGAAGCCAGTTGTTACAGTTTACTGCGTTTAAATAATATTCATATACTTAGCATTTATTTTTATGTAACGTTACATTTTAATGAAAGGAATGCAAGGAGCGCCATTTTAACACCACAGTCAAGTTGTTGTAGTAGTAAAAGTATTATATACGGAAGTTATCATTACGGAAAATACAAATTTACCCATGCACAGGTTTTCATGTTATTGGATTATTAGTCACTCGTGCAAGCAAATATAGGGGAAACGTTACACTTAAAATTAGACACAATCAAATGAATTAAAATTAACACTTTTGATAGAATATTTGATTTACCCAACAAATTTGTAACTAGTAGGTATGTAAAAAAATGTTTAAATATAAGCACAAATTCCAAAACTGGCTACACGCACTAATTCTATTCTATATCAATCATTCTAAGATCATATGTACCTGGAGCGATTAGGACTAGCCGGTGTAGACACTGGTTTCCTTTTGGTCTTGAACTTCTGCTTGTTACCCGGAGGTTCAAGCTTCAGGCTGTAGCTCGAAGATGCCTTGCGGGAGAATTTGAATGATGGTGACTAAAATCATAAAATTTGGTTTCTTGTATGAAAAATTAATTCAAATTGTATTTGCAACCTTTTGTAATTAGCTTTTTTAATGATACAGTAGATCATATTCAACGTAGACACGTTAATTTCGAATAAAGTCAAAATAAAATATAAATTTCGAATACATAAGCGTATACATTATTATATATAGTAACATATACTTTATTATTATGAAGCCTAATTTAGACAATTTAAATATCAAATAACTAATTACAACTTTCAACAAAATAAACTTTAAATTAAAAACACCTCTATATTAAAAGTTTTATTACACTCCCTTAAAAATTTTAAATATGGATATTGATGTAATTACACCACGGATTTAAACTATATTGAAAATAAGTCTTAAAATATGACACATCAACACAGATAAATAAATTAAAGCAAAATATGTGTATATTTTTAGCAAGATTATTATGCCTTTGAATGTATCCTTTTTATGAATAAATTCTATAATATGACCAATATTACTATTTGATCCTGTTATATAATAACATAGCAATTTTTTATCTAATCATGTTTCGGTAAATCTGTCCGCGAAAATGATAAAAGGTTAATATTGTAAAATAATTAACAATTATAAATAATTAAATTAAAATAAATTTCATATAATATAGAATATAATAATATACTCTATATAATATAAAAAAATGTTTAGTTCTCATGCAAAAAATGGTGAATGACACAAATACTGCTTTTATAATAATACTAGCTGTTGCCCACGACTTCGTCCGCACGGACTTCGTTTACTCCGCATAGCACCTCCCCGTAGGTGATAGCGTGATAATATGTAGCCTATATGTTGACCCGACCTGTTAGTAATATTCGTGCATGTAAATCCATGCAGTACACAAAACAGACAAAAATTCTAAAAACTATACTTTTGGCTTCGATGTCGATTGTAGATCACGCCCCAAGTATTCTTTTAAAAAAATATTCAATGTACAGTTTTGACTTTCCTACGATTTTATTATATATATAGATGATCACTTTAAATAATGACTATTAAATTTAATGACAGATTAAAAAAATGTGTTAAAAAAACTGTGAAAAAGTTATAAAATTTCAGATTATTTAGAAGCCAAAAAGCTTTCTCCTCATACGAATCTCTAACGATAACAAATGTACTTAATTAAAAATTGTACACTATATTAATAAAAAACCAGATAAAAGCGCCCGCTAAGTTTCTTTAACCAGATTTTCGCGGCGTGAGGCCGCGATCAAATAGTAGCTTTAAAATTGTCGACCCGTTAAAAGTGCGTGAAAAAGTTAATTTTAATCAAAAAATCTCATTTGTTTTGAATTTTTAATTTTGTTAAATACGTATTAACTATAAGCGATTCAAAACCTGTTACCTTGAACTCAAAATTTTTACAAGATTTACTTATTTGATTTCAAAGTAAAAAGAAAACTTACACAACATTCTCGAAATTGCTTAGCGTCAATAGGCGAGGTGAAGTTTAGGCCCCAGGTGTCATTAGTCATTGGATCTTTCCAGTATACGAAACATTCAGATGCTTGCCCTATACGCGTCCCTGAAAAAATATCATCATGTATAATATTGCTCTTAGTAGTTCTAGAGAATATAACAATTCTTATGTTCAAATGTAGATAGTAGTGGCACAGAATACTTAGAGACTAACAGAAGTCAATGTTACATACAAGTAATATTCGAGCATAGCACACATAAACACTTCTCACGGATGCGGTGCGGAACAAACTGTCCCGAACCATCCCGAGATACGCGTCCGTGAGACCTGTCTACGTGTGCGTTGCTCGAATATCACATGTATGTAGATTGACTACTGTTAGTCTCCAGTATACTGTGGTAGTAGTGCTGCTGGATTCGAGTCATCAAAAACATCTCAGTGCAGGACGACTTTAGAAAGAAATTGAATATGTCAAAATTCTTGTATCTTCCTGTACATAAAACTCTCAATGCTACATGCCACATGCACAAGTTTGCCGGCTACCTTACCCTCCAAACCGGTACACGACAGTGACAAGCACTGACGCTATTGCGGCAGGAACGGGT
Source organism: Apodemia mormo (assembly GCA_036924255.1). Lineage (NCBI taxonomy): Eukaryota > Metazoa > Arthropoda > Insecta > Lepidoptera > Riodinidae > Apodemia > Apodemia mormo. The sequence goes on along the minus strand of JAUPFN010000007.1, from coordinate 22,764,375 downwards.
AAAGCGGTGGTACCAACCCTGGACGAGACAATGCAGAGCTTTACCACCTAGTAAAACATGCAGAACCATACCTAATCTAGGTATTAATACGTGAAGTGAAAACTTTGTACCGATTTTTACGACAATTACGTAAACGTAGAAGTATAAAATTTGGCATAGTTTAAAATTTACGTTGCGAAGAAATGCAGAAAGTTTATATATTTTATGATATACATTAGAAATATATTAAATTAATAAGAATAAACATACTACCACTTTTTTGACACACACCATAATATATAATCATATACATATACTATTTCGTTTGTGGGTTAGTTTATTCTTTGATCAAAGGGAGTCATTTAATTATTATGAAATGTCGATCAGGGGGCCATCGCTAGTATAACCTAAATCAGGCTAGGACAAAACTTCATCGTATGATTTATTAAATGTTTAGATAAATGATAAATGTTTAGAATTCCGTAACGTCTCGCCCGGGTATTTGGTACCCGATACACCGTCTTACCTATTCCTGCCGCAATGCTTGTCATTATCATGTTCCGGTTTGGAAGGTAAGGTAGCCGGTAGACATATGCACTATTAACATCATGGGTGTCTATAAGCGATGGTTTATCTTTCAATCAGGAGAGCCATCTGTTTGTTATCTATCTATTAATATAAATAAAATCTGTAAACCGTTTGACCATCAGGTCATTCCTAAAACTTCCCGCTAAATTGAGATATTCTAAATTCAAAGTAGCAAAAACAATACCTAAACATAGATTTTTATCCCGAAGAATTCAAAACTCTAAAGTTGTGTAAAAATATATTTGTTTGTTTTTGAGGTATTCAAATAAACAAAAAACTATGCCTACTATGCCATTTTGTTATAAATCTTTCAACATATTTTTTTAAAAACTGTATATTTTGGAAACGATGATCGATTTTGATCTTTTGAATGGCATTTAATGCAATGTTTGAGCTCTAAAATGTTCTCTTAGCTACAAAATCTATCGGCTGAAAAATGTCGAAGTAATATCAAAAATTTGTAAATCGATTGACTCTGCAGGCCATCCCTGAAACTTCCCGCTAAACTGAGGTATCCTAAGCTCAAAAACAAAAGCTCAAAAAAAACAATACCTAAGCATAGATTTTAATCCCGAAGAATTCAAAATTTTTAGTTGTGTAAAAACGTATCTGTTTATTTTTTTCTTATAGAAAAAGCGGGAAAACAGACAGGAGGCACACCTGATGGTAAGTGATCACCGCCGCCCATGGACAACCACACTATCAAAAGATTTTCAGTTTCGTTGTCGTCCTTTTAAGAAAGAGTAAGCTCTTTTCATGAACATTCCTAAGTCGTATCCACTTGGAAAAACCCCTGCCGGTAATTGGTTCCACAGAGAAATAGCGCGGGGAAAAAATGCCTCTAGAATCGCGCAGTTGTTGATTTCCAGACATCGAGATAGTGAGGATAAAATTTCGGATTTTGAGCGATGTCTGATGGTGAAATTCTGCAGCAGGAATTAATCCAAACAGTTCCTCGGAACACTCTCCATGATAGAACCGATAGAAGATGCAGAGCGAAGCCACATCTCTACGTAATTCCAAAGAATCAAGCCGGTCAGAAATAGTCCTGTTATTGACAATTCGAGCCGCTGTACGTTGAATTGTTTTAATTTTTGAAAAACTTTTAGATTTAAAAAATGATGATCAATTCTAAGTTTTCGAATGTCATTCAATGCAATTTTTGAGCCTTAAATGTCTTACTAGCTACAAAATCCGATAGGTTGAAAAATGAAGAAAAATTGTCAAAAAAATTTTTGTTCGAAAATTTTGGCATTGATCCGGGATTTATGCATCAATTTTGATTCAGTTTACAGTATTCGACGCAGTTTCTAAAGTAGAAGAGGTGATTAGATAAAGAAATCAATCGGTATATTAATCTGAAAGTTATTTTAAAATATAAAGTGAGTTTGCCGTAAACAACAAAATATTAATATATTTACAAACCTGTAACTTTTGAAACGGTATTTGACGTAGATTTTTAAATACTAACATATTGTAATAGGTTGAAAAAATATAGGTTAAAAAATTTTGAAGATATGTCGAAAAGCACCTTTCTCCAAATTTGTCGTCAACGAAAGCTCGCGAACAGACGAACCGATTTTGATGCAATTTGTGCATTACACGCAGTTTCTTGAGGCAAAACAATGAAAAGATTTTGCACTCGGTAACCTAATCGGTACATTAACATATGTTAATTTAAGTTATTAAGTTAAGTTAAAAACATACTAATTAGCCATAACCTTTTTTTGATTTTTTTTTTAAATTTTTCCAAAATCTCTTGGACCTAATTGGTTAAAATTGTCAGAAAGTCTAAGTTAAGCGAAATCCAATCGAATTTCATCAATTGCCTTTGAAACGGTGAAGCCGTTTAAAAATTATGCGATATTTACATACACGCACACACACAACAGAGAGAGAGAGAGAGAGAAACATAGTGACGTCATCGTAAAAATAGTCGAAAAAAGTTCCTAGGACCTCAAAACGTGGAGATCTGGTGAAAACTCGTTTTTTGAAAATCGGGGCATAATCGGTAACTGCCTTATCTACACACGTAGCGGGAAGTTAAAAAGCTAGGCAACGGCAATCTGAAAAATTCAGATAAGTTATGTTTTAGAAATATACATCAATAGTAATCAACTATCTTTTAGCAGAATGCGTGTAACATAGATATAAAAAAACTGTGAAATAAATAAATAACATGAATAAATTCTAAGAATAAATTACTTAAACAAGAAGTTAAACACTATCTTTACTGCTGACATTAAATAAATAAAGCAAATAAGCTCATTATTTTCTAAAATTAAACAAGCCATTTGTATACTCACGGCTAATTAGCGAAATATCAGAATAATATATTTATTTATAACTAGCTTTTCCCCACGACTTCGTCTGCGCGGACTTAGTTTACTCCGCACAGCACATAATATGTAGCCTATATGTTGACCCGACCTATTAGTAATATTCATGCAAAATTTGAAGTAAATCCATGCAGTACTTTTTGAGTTTACCCCGGACATACATACAGACAAACAGACATACAGACATACATACAAACAGACAAAAATTCTAAAAACTATATTTTTGGCTTCGATATCGATTGTAGATCACGCCCCAAGTATTCTTTTAAAAAAATATTCAATGTACAGTTTTGACTTTCCTACCATTTTATTATATGTATAGATATAGATAAAGATACCACGAATAGATCTTATATTTTAAATGATTAGAGATTATTATTACTATTGCTATAGAGTGCTACAAGGAATATCTCGTGGTCTAGAAGTTAGCTTATTCATCTTAGGTCACGAGGTTCCGAGTACGATTCCCTTTTCGGGCAAATGTTATTGAGGTTTTTTCGAAGTGTGTCGAGGCTCAAATCTAAGTAGCAGCTCGGAGTTTGGCAGGTGGTGACTTATCACTGCCGTTCGTCGGATAAGCACGTAAAGCCGTCGGTCTCGGCTATCGCTAGAAATAGTGATAATCGTTATCAAGTGGATGAAATGCGGCGATAGGGTTTACCATTCGTCTCGCCAATCGACAAGCCGGTGAATCCAAGCGAACCGAAAAGTCTATAAATGTTCGATTTACTCTGTCTACCCCGTAAGAGAACCGGCGTGCATGATACTTTTGCTATTTTTAACGGAATTGCACGAAAGTGCTCTAGAATCGAACAATTTTTTCGCCTCCTTTTTTAAATTATTTCTATAATAATTCTATTTCTAGTCAAAATCTACTTTGTTTCTTTTTAGTAGACAAAACCTTTTTAGCTTAGGTATATACTAACTTTATAGATAATGCAGTGAAAATTAACCAGTCAAGCAATAACACAATTTTGTAGATTATTATTTACAATAGTATTTCCTACACGATATATTGAGAAAAAAAGCATTATGTAATCTTATTTTTAATAGACTCGTATTTATCCTAGAATCATTTCATATTTCAAAAGGCTGAAATGTTATATAATATTAAATATGATTTGAAAAAAACAAAATAGCATTTTTTTCATTTTCAGCATAAATACGAGTAAAATAGACGTTAGTCCTACTAAATGCCCAATTGCAGTTTGTTCATATTTATGACATTTTTTTCATATCATTACTATTTTTATTTATTTCTTATGTAGCCACCTAGTGTGAATGCGCAAAACTTAATGTGATTCACTTAGCGCGAACATTTTTTATACGACCAAATTATTATTATGGGTCGTGCACTTTTAGATATTCCAAACTATTTTGATTATATAACCGATTCCCCAAATTACTTGAATATATAAACAAGAAATTAATATAAAAACAAAAAACCTGATTGCGATCTGTTTCGAAAAAATATAACCCTTCGTATAGCACAGTCTAGTATAAATAATATAGCTTATCATATATATGGATTTAAGCATAAGAGATGTCATTAGATTCATTTAAATTGTGAGGGGGACCACAATTAAAATGAATCTAATGACACCTCTTATGCTTAAATCCAACAAGCGGTTTAGGTTACAGAGCATACTAAAACAATGTACATACATACTCGTACATACAAATATACACTTGAAAAACATAACCCTCTTTCTAACGCAAAGGAAACATTCGGGAAATGGCATTGCTTTGTGGTATCACTTCTTATTATGTTATTTCTTAATAGCTTTTCCAATTACGTAAAAAACGACGTATTTTACGAACTTGTAATCATAAATTAAGTAATATATTGTAAATCAGCATTATAAATTAATATAATACAGCAAAAATAACTTACAAATTTCGACTAACTGCATTATATCTACCTACTTAAATTTGTGTTAAAAGCATACAGTAGCTTTAAAAGCATTCCAGGGATCATTTCATTAAAAATACATTCGGACCTTATAAACATATAGACCCGTCTCAAGTAGCTTATATACGTGAATTTCGGTCAATTATATCCATGCACCAGCTGGTGTAAATTTAAAACTAGGTTAAAGCAATGCCCGACACCGTTCCTCGCTTGTTCGTAAATAGCGATCCTAATATAAAACAAGTAGGTAATCGTCAAAAACTCTGAATCATTGATGATATTTTGTATCATTGAAATGAATTATAATATTACAATTTAACATTTTAGAATACGTGGAATGAATGAACATTTGGTAAGCTAATAGAAGCAATATTAGTCTATTCAACATGTGCCTTTCAGGTCTGAATTTTTAGCTCGCCTCAGAAAATTATGATCGAGGTGTCATTTGATTCGTCATTGCAATTAGAAACTTTTTGAAAAATTTGGAGTTTTGATTGCAAAAATTACAAAAGTTATAAACAATTTAGTAAAAAAAGGGTGGTTTTGTTTTTTGCGAATATCTCAAAAAATATTCAAAAATTTTCAAAATTTGAAAGAAGATCCATAAAGAGGAAGAAATTTCCTAAAAAAAAATTCTACCTCCCGGAACTCTAGGACCCATATTTATAATTTTTCTAGAGGGTTGAAAATGCGGCCGAAAACGGGAATTCTCGCTTGCGTAAGCTCCTCCCACTTTGGACCTTTGATGAATAAATATGATTTAAACTTATTAAATATGAAAATTAAGAAATGAAAAATTCAGGCACCTATAGAATAGATCAATGAATAATTATCCGGCGATCAAAAATTTTTATCGCGACTTTTCAATTAATTATCCATCTATTAATTAACAATTTTTTGTAACACGAACATCAACATTGTAAGTACGATAGTAGTTAAACTATTAACCTCGGATGTTTTTCCTTTTGTGGAGCTATCATACAAAGGCTATAGAAAATATTCCCGTTGGAAAAATTAAAAAGTTGTTAATTTTTACTTTACGTTACGTTACGTTACGTTGTTAAATTTAAAACAATAATTTTTACTTTGTTATTAACAATTTACTTAAGTTAAAAATTATCAACCTTGATTAAACATTGAAAAAATTTTTTTTATAATATTGCTAGTGGTCCGTTTTCTTATGATAAATAAGCTACTTAAAAATACAATATGGGATAAAAATTATTAAAAATCATTTTGAGTAGCTTCAATGTTGACGTTCGTGCTATAAAAAATTGTTAATTAATTAATGGATAATTAATTGAAAAATCGCGATAAAAATTTTTGATCGCCGGGTTATTGTTCATTGATCTATCCTATAATAGGTGTCTGAATTTTTTTCATTTCTTAATTTACATATTTAATAAGTTTAAATAATATTAATTCATTAAAGGTGTGTATAATAATGGTGTATAATAAAGGTGTGTATAATATTTATTCATTAAAAATCACCAAAGTGGGCGGAGCTTACGCAAGTGAGAATTCCCGTTTTCGGCCGTATATTCAACCCTCTAGAAAAATTATAAATATTGATCCTAGAGTTCCGGGAGGTAGGACTTTTTTTAGGATTTTTTTTTCCTTTTTATGGATCTTTTTTCAAATTTCGAAAATTTTAAATACTTTTTGAGATATTCGCAAAAAACAAAACCACCCTTTTTTTAACTAAATTGTTTATAACTTTTGTAATTTTTGCAATCAAAACTCCAAATTTTTCAAAAAGTTTCTAAATGCGATGACAAATCGAATGACACCTCGATCATAATTTTCCGAGACCGAGATAAAAATTTAGACCTAAAAGGCACATGTTGAGTAGACTATATCAGACATTTGCAAATGTTAGTATTATACTGACGTAAGATAGCCACTTCATGTCAGAATACCGGTAAACTATATTAATTATTCAGTTTGGTACAGCGCAAACAAAATTTCCTTGGCGGCTCGAACTCTATTAGTGCCGCGATAATACTGCCGACCAAACAATAACCAAAGTGATCGATATTTTTAAGTGTTTTGAATTATTAATAAACCTATACGTAATCAGCGAAACGGGTCTACAAGAAAATATTACTCGATTTTTAAATGTTTTATAACACAGATATCGTTAAGCATAACAAACGTAAGAGGAATGTTCACTATACATGTACCACATAACAAACATTGCTACTCACCAATTTACTTATAATCACTGGTCATAATCAACTTAAAGACCGTGGTCCAACGATCAAAATTTTTTTATTAATAACAACCACCCCACAGTTTCGTGTGGACGAGACAACCATCTTTTCTATCTTCGAAAAATCTCGAAACACGTCAACAAAGGTTGTTATGTGTGTGAAAGTGTAAGTGTATGTGTGTGAATTCTCCCACTACCATCGCAGCTACTTGAATAATAACATAGCAGAAAAAAGGATCTACAAATTAAAAAATATATCTTCACGGCGGTTCTTTAGCGAGTTAATCGATCAGAAAAAAAGACAAATAGTTCACTATGATTCCGATCTGATAACGACTACCACTTGTTTCTTGTTATAACTGGGATTGACAGCTTATTTATTTAGTTTATTTATTTATTATTCAAGACACATGGACAGACTTGCAAGCTGCTGCTGGGATTTCTATTTTTGGTGATAAGTCCGAGAAAACCTCAAACTTGGAGATCAAAACCGGAAACTAGTAATTGGACTAACCCTTTCAACGAGGCTACTTCTTTCTCTCGGTCATTACTTATTGAATTTAAACAGATTGTCTAATTTAAGAAAAATACAGATAAATCGATACGTTTAATTATTTATTAGGTCATAGTTTTTCAAATTGTAGGCTAAACAGTATCCTAGTGTCATTAAGAATTGGATTACAAACATTTTTTAAAAGGTGCAGTTTTCAGTTATATTAGTTTTTAATTATAAGTAAGCATAAGTAATAAAAAAATAGTAATAAACTTCCCAGTATGTTGATAAGCTGTACTTAAGTACGTAAGTCTACTTCATGGTTTGAACTGAACGAGTTATCTAATTTTTAACTTCCCGCTACGTATCCCCTCCCTCAAACTTAGTCAGCGAGTAACATTTCAAGGCTCATCGAACTATTCAATTTAATGGTAACACCAATATATAACAGTGTGAAATAATTATTCCTATAATATATCGATATACTTCTTAGTTTATATTATGGTATAGAAAAAGTAAAAAAATCAGTAAACGGTTAACCCTGCAAGCCATCTATGAAACATCTTGATAAATTAAGGTATTTTAAGCTCAAAGGAGTAAAAACTATAACCATAGATTTTTGAGGTATTCCTCGAAGCGCTCCATTTTCAAGCGCTCCTAAAGTATTCCTCGAAACGCTCCTTATAAAAAATATTATGATTTATGAATAAAGTAAGTTCTTTTAGGACTTACTACAAACTATTAGTTTTAAGACTTAACGTTGTTTTCATTGTTATTACAATGACTGTGATCCAATGTACCTAAAATATATATACTTAAATTATCAACAATAACTTTCGATAAAACGAAACAATATGTGATTTTTATAAATTTATAATATTCAGATAATAATTACTTTTTAACTATTTACACCACTTGCTTTACGCCCTTCCTTATGGGTGCGCTTCGAGGAATAATGTTAGAATTTATTTTGGTAGCACAATTAAAAGGAGCGCTTCGACAAATACTTTAGGAGCACTCCATTAAGAGCGCATGAAAATGGGAGCGCTTCGAGGAATACCTCCTAAGTGAGGTTTTTCCTAACTTATGATTTTTGTTTACTAGGATAGCAAACAAGCAGATGGCTTTCATAAAAAGAAAAAAAAGTATCTTCACGCCCATATCCCCGAAGGGGTAGGCAGAGGTACAACAAGTGCACCCACGATTAGCCGAAGATACTTGGTCCCATAAATGTGATAGGTGGCAAGCCTATCGCCAACCGGGCACTTTCCAATCCCGGGCAACTTTGAGTTTCTCATAAAACTGAAATAACACTTTTTTTTAAAGTGCCCGACCCGGGAATCGAACCCGGGACCTCATGTGGTCAACTCCAAAGCTGGACCACTAGACCACAGAGGCGATTGGCTTTCATAATTGTAAGAAACAATATTTCTGTAGATACCAACAATATTAATAGTTCGCCGTTAGCTTTTTAGATAGTATAAAATGCCATAATACGTTAATTTAATGACTACCTCCTATCCAAACCAGAATAAATTTTATGGCGATAGGGTTAAGGACTCGTACGAAGAACCCTTCTAATTATATTGAATTATGAGATTAGTGACTTATTTTTCCTTACACATATACTTGCTGCCTAACATATACCCTATTCCTCGGAAAGGAAAATTTTCCGCCACCAACACGGGAGAAAATTTCATTATATCGAAAGAAAAGTATTCTTCTTACACCTAGATCCTTTAAAACAATATTTCACATTTCTTTTAAGATCTATTTTTTTCAAGGTTTGTATAATTTTGTACTTTTATATTTCACTAAAGATTTCTTAAACTTTGAACACTGAATATCGTCGGCACTTGGTAAAACTCTATGTTAATTTGTATTGATATTATGTTATAAACACTTGTACTATTTGTACAGTACAAATGTTTTTACGTAATATCAATACAAGATAATCCCTCAAAACAAAAAACGTTATAATATCTTATTTTTACATAATATGATGTATGTAAAAATATGAAATTGTAACGTTTTGTTTTGAAGGGGTTATTTAGATTTACATCCATTCATTACACTTCTTAAGATTTCAAATTATAAAGATAAAGTTAATAGAAATAAATTTATTCGTCTGATGATTATTTTTTAATGAAAAGAGATCATTGTCGCCTTAGTGTACAAAATCTAAGTTTTAATGACATTTGAATTTTCCCACGCCGTGATTAGAGAATGCCAGCTATAAAATTTTTGGTAAACTCGCCTTGGTATATTATCACCTATTCCTGACGTTACAATGTTAGTACTCGCCACTATTATGTTCCAATTTGGAGAGTAATATTAGCAGTAAAGTTAAGCACATGGAATTAAATTTCAATTAAAAGGTTAAATATTTGTAATAACAAGTTTAACATATACTTGTACTTATTAATAAGTTTAACATATACTTGTATTTGTAATTAATTGCGCTCACAGACAACCCTGTCCGAGGCAAACAGAGCAAGAAGGCCATGGCATCCCCTACCATGCTTACTGTGGATTTCTGTAACATCAGGGGGCTTCATTCCAACCTGAACGCCGTCCACTACCATCTCGAGACGGCGAAGCCAGCTTTGCTCTTCTTGACCGAGACACAGATATCTTCAACATATATATAACATCCCTTTGTACCGCGGGCTGGTGTGTGCGCAGACGTCAGAGAAGATATCTGTTACTGACGCCTCAGCAGGCTTGAAGATTAGGACCTATCCAACCTCTGGTTACGCGTAGCTTGCGACGACCATCCACGCACCTACACGTGCCTATACAGGTCCCATAGCGGGAATACTGAAGTTGACCGGTTCGCATAACCGGCTGTAGATTCCGTGTTACAGCCGACCCCCTCTGCAGAGATCGTGATCTTGGGCGATTTTAATGCCCACCATGCCGAATGGCTAAGTTCTCGCACCACCGATCATGCGGGGAGATCTGTTCACGATCTTGCCTTGGTGTATGGTCTAAAACAATTGGTAACCTCGCCTACGCGAGTTCCCGATGTGGATGGCAATACGCCTTCACTGTTGGACCTCCTGCTAACCTCTCACCCGGATCATTATCAGGTATCGGTAGACGCTCCACTTGGCGCGTCGGACTACTGCCTGATTCGGAGCAAAGTGCCGATCACGCGCCCATCACGGCCTCTTTTTACAGGCTGTCGTCGTGTTTGGTACTATAGGTCAGCAGATTGGGACGGGATGCGGTCTTTCTTTGCATCCTACCCATGGGGGCGGTTGTGCTTCTCGCTGGATGATCCGAATGCTGTCGCTGACTCTGTTGCTGATGTGGTGCTGCAGGAACTTCTCATTTCGACTTCTGCGGTGCCCATTGGTGGTAAGTCTCAGCCTTGGTTTGGTCGCCACTGCAAAGCGGCTTTACGCCGAAAGTAGGAATGTTACCGAGCTTGGGTTGCTGCGTCGGCATCTCGTGATGTAAAAACTAGCGCATCACGAAAGGAGTACAACTCTTCCTCGAGGTTCTTCAAAAGAGCTATCGCCAAGGCAAAATCAGAACACATTGGCAGAATTGGTGAAAAATTAGTTCGCCTTCCTTCGGGAACTCGTGCGTTCTGGTCTCTCACCAAGGCTGTCTTAGGGAATTTCTCCCAGACTTCATTTCCATCCTTGTACAGAGACGATGACTCCTTGGCTCATACCGAAAAGAAGAAAGCCGATCTTCTGGGTTCGTTCTTTGCGGCCAACTCGACCCTGGATGACCAAGGGAACGCACCGCCTACCATCCCGCATTGTGATAGTTCTATGCCAGAACCATAGTTTTAGCAGTCATCTGTGCGTAAAGCACTACTTTCCTTGGACATTCACAAGTCGAGTGGACCTGATGGCAGAGTTGGCGCCACACACGCACGCACTTATTCCGGCTTTCTTATTCACTCGGCGTGGTACCGAATTCATGGAAAATAGTTTTAATGCATCCCATCCCTAAAAAAGGTGATCGCTCTAATCCATCAAACTATCGGCCAATAGCCATAACCTCCTTGTTCTCCAAAGTCATGGAGACACTTATAAACTGTTAGCTCCTGAAGTATTTAGAAGAGCACCAGCTGATTAGCGACCGTCAGTACGGTTTCCGTCGTGGTCGCTCAGCTGGTGATCTTCTAGTATACCTGACGCATCGCTGGGTGGAGGCAGTTGAGTCCAAGAGGGAGGCATTGGAAGTTAATTTAGACATAGCGAAGGCCTTCGATCGGGTATGGCATAAAGCGCTTCTCTCAAAGCTGCCTTCCTATGGGCTTTCCGAGTAATTATGCAAGTGGATCACCAGTTTTTTGGCTGATTGGAGCATCAAAGTCTTAGTCGACGGTGCATGCTCCGACCTAAAACCTGTCAATATATTGGAAATATTGGAAATATTCCAGTATTGGAATACTGGGAGACGACATATCGAACAACGTTCAATTCCGCGATCATTTGGAAGGAAAGGCTAAACTAGCCTCCAAAAAGCTTGGTGTACTTAGTAGAGCAAAGCAGTACTTCATGCCAGCCCACCGCCTTCAACTTTACAAGGCCCAAATTCGACCTCACATGGAGTAATGTTCTCACCTCTGGGCCGGAACTCCTCAGTACTAGCTTCTTCCTCTTGATCGCATTCAACGTAGAGTAGTTCGAATCATCGACGATCAGGCTATTTCTAATCGGCTTGACTCTTTGGCGTTATGCAGAGATGTAGGTTCACTCTGCATCTTTTACCGTATGTATCATAGGGAGTGTTCCGAAGAGTTATTCGGACTAATTCCTGCAGCTAAATTCCATCATCGGACATTGCGTCAAAATTTAAAGTTCCATCCTCACCACCTCGATGTCTGGAAATCCACAACCATGCGGTTTTGTCGGCACTTTTTGCCTCGCACTACTCCATTGTGGAATCAATTACCCTCGGGGGTGTTTCCGAACGGATATGACTTAGGGACCTTTAAGAAACGAGCTTATTCGTTCTTAAAAGGCCGGCAACGCAGCTGCAAGACCCCCGGTATTGCAGTTGTCCATGGGCGGCGGTGATCATTTACCATCAGGTGCACCACCTGCTCGTTTGCCCCCTCTGCTAAAAAAAAACAACTTTTTATGTAATTTTGATATTTAATGGATGTATATCCAAGTTATCTTACTCGGTCAAGAAAGTGTCAAGTGAACGATCACTTAAAATAAAGTTGAAATTTACTTACCCGGTTGTAATAGTCTCACATCAAGAATCTTATCGACTTGCGAGTTATAAGCTGTGATGTGGAATACGCATTCCGGAGAGTCTTGAATGCAGGTGATGTTCACTGGAACTAGATCTTCTGAAACTTGCTGCCATTTTACTGTTCCCGCTCCACTGGCTGATACATGGAAAACTTCCGCCCAAAGTCTGAAAAAATTGCAGTGATTAATAATACGAAATATTAATAATAAAAAAAAGAATTTTTCGTAGGTAAGTGTCCAAAACAATCAATCTTAGATTCCTGAAAAAAAGGAAAAATTAATCCCCTTTAGGATCACTCATGTGTCTGTGTAGCCTATTTGCTCCGAAATTTCTCGGCCAATTGAGTTGAAATTCTGTTCCCATTGTAAGTCGGTGACTCAAATATGTACGTGTAACATAACTGATTATTATACTCGGCTCAGTACTCGAGATAAGCATTAGGAACACTTATTGTAGAATACACACGGGCTCGCCGACTGCACTGTAATTTGAGATTTTTTTTAATGGTATTATCTAATCTAATAATTATTATTATTATTATTATTATTATAAAGGAAAGGCTTTAGTTCTCGACTGGTGTCGGTATTTGTTTTGAAAAAGATACGGGCTTTTGCCAAGTACCTATTTCACTTGTTGGGTTCCGATTGTGAAGTATCCATTTGTGAATTAAAAATGTTGTGTTAAAGAGTGTTGTGTATCGTGTATCGGTGTATGCAAGATTCGGAGATGATTTGTGTCTGTATTGGTATCCTGAGCATTTTGAGGTGCAAGTGAGGTTGAGTTTAGGAATCGGCGGACTATAGCACATGTGTCGAGAATTGTTGATTTTTGTAAGGCTATGTAGGTATTTTTATGAAGCTCAAGAATTTTTAAAGATGTACTGAGGGTTTTAGGTATCACTCCTGTAGATGAGATTATAATAGGTATAATCGTGACAGTTTCTTGGTGCCACATTTGCTTAATTTCATCTGCCAGGGAAATATACTTCTGAATCTTTTCTGTGTGTTTTTGCTTTAAATTGTGTGTGTTTGGGATGGAAATGTCAATGAGATATGTAGTTTTTGTAGGTTTCAAGGAGCATGTGATATCTGGTCTATTACTGAGAATGGTACGATCAGTGATAATGTCGCGGTTCCAATATAATTTTGCAATGTTGTTTTCTAATACATTTTTTGGTTTATATTTATAGTAAGGAGTATATGAGTCTAATAGATTAAATTTAAGTGCTAGTTGTTGATGAATGTGTTTAGCGACATTATCGTGCCGATGAATATACTCTTTATTGGCGAGAACGCTGCATCCTCCTGTAATATGGTCTATTGTTTCGGTGGTTTGATGGCATAATCTACATTTATCCGTTTCTATTGTTTGTTTTAAAATGAATTTAGAATAATTCCGGGTTTTTATTATTTGATCCTGTATTGCTAGGAGAAAACCTTCGGTCTCGCCAAATAAATTTCCTTTTGTGAGCCAGGAAGATGATGCGTTTTTATCTATGTGGTCTTGATCCAGTTGATAGGGGTATCTCCCATGTAACGCTTTCTTCTTCCAGTTTTCCAATTTTAGAGTATCACTTACTATTTTGTCTTTTGGATTGAATAGACGATTGTTAAGTTGTAGAGGTGATCCTGAGTTAGAAATATTTACTATCGCTTTATGTAAGGAGCATTGTTGAGATTTTGAGTAGAAATATTCTCTTAGGTTTTCAATTTGTGTGTAATGTAAACTACTTATATCGATAAAACCGCGGCCTCCTAATTTTCTTTTTATTGTAAATCTTTCCACTGATGAATGTATATGGTGAATATTATGTTTATAGCAAGATACCCTTGTGGCAGTGTTAAGGGCATTTAACTCAGTATCACTCCATTTAACGATTCCGAAGGAATACGTAAGTATTGGGATAGCGTAGGTGTTTATAGCTTTCGTCTTATTTCGGGCTGAAAGTTGTGTACTGAGTATTTTATTTAGTCTATGTTTATATCGATTCGTGAGTGATTTTTTAATATCTTGATGAGTTATGGTTGTGTTTTGTTGATATCCTAGATATTTATAAGTATCCTTAAATTGCATGCTCTCTATTAGTCCGCTGTTTAGCTCTAAATCGTATGGATGAGTCTGATTATGTTGGCCTTTAATTATGCTGTTAATTTTACATTTATCTGTCCCAAAAGTCATTCTGATGTCATTGCTAAATTGTTCAGTAAGTCTCAGTAATTGGTCAAGTTGATTTCTGTTAGCTGCGTAAAGTTTTATGTCGTCCATGTAAAGTAGGTGTGAAATTTTAATGTTATTGTCTATATCAATTTTATAACCATAGTCGGTTCTATTAAGAATTCTGGATAGTGGATTTAAGGCTAAGCAGAACCACAAAGGACTGAGCGAGTCACCTTGAAAGATACCACGTGCTATTTTAATGGGGCTTGTAGAGAGCATTTTGTCATAAGTTTTTAAGTTTAATGTTGTTATCCATCGTGTCATTGTATGTTGTAGGAACTTTATAATATTACTGTCAACTTTGTATATTTTAAGAACGTGTAAAAGCCATGAGTGTGGTACACTATCAAAAGCTTTTTGATAATCTATGTATGAATAGTATAGATTTCTATGTTTGTATTTTACTTGATTGTGTATTTCAGAGTCGATTATTAACAGTTCTTTGCAGCCTCTGGAGTTCCTACAGCAGCCTTTTTGTTCTTCTGGTATGATTTTATGTTGTGAGATATGTGAGTTAAGTTTATTTGCGATTATGGATGTTAAGAGTTTGTAAATAGTAGGGAGACAAGTAATTGGCCTATATTTAGATGGGTTGGTTGTGTCAAGATCTTTTGGTTGTAAGTACGTAACGCCTTGTGTTAAGAATTTTGGTATTTTTTCTGGGTTATGGATGAGGTCATTTAATGTGTTTGCAATGTATTTGTGTATTGTAGTTAGGTATTTAAGCCAGTAGTTGTGGATTTTGTCAGGTCCAGGTGCTTTCCAATTAAGTGTTTTTTTAATCGAATGAGTAACGTCTTCTTCACTGATTGTTATCTCATTCATTGGGTCAATATGTCTTGTTTCCTGATCTTCTATTTCCGCCCAAGACGTATGAGTGGCGTGCTGTATCGGTTTAGACCAGATGTTTTCCCAGTAGGTTTGTATAGCTGCAATATCTGGATTTTCCGTAATTTTAATATTTCCTTTATTAAGTTTTCGGTAGAATAATTTTTGGTTATTGTTAAACAGATTATTTTGGTATTTCCGCTCGTTACTTTTCCTATAGCGTCGTAGGCGCTTTGCGTATGCTAGTAGTTTTTGTTTTTTGACATCCAGATACTCAACTGTTTCGTCTATGTTTTTACAGCTAAAATTAAGCTGTAAATGTCAAATAACCCTTTTTTTACATAATATTAAATTGATTTGAGCATTTATTTGTATTTTTCTGTAATTAATTAATTATTATTATTATTATTATTATTATTATTATTATTATTATTATCATAATAAAATATAAAAATAGATAAATAATTATCTAACTCTAAACTAAATGAAGACTCGCAGGGGAAATACGTAACACGATAGTGATACCAGCTAAATGATACTAGTAAAAAAATCTCAAATTACAGTGCAGTCGGCGAGCCCGTGTGTGTTCTACAATAAGTGTTCCTAATGCTAATCTCTTCGTACAGAGCCATTCGTATAATTAAGATAACATCACTTCAGGTAAATTCGTTAAATCATTAATTATATAGGGGGCATGTTTGTGACAGGTGACAGATGACAGGAAAAGTTAAGTTAAAGTGGCATCATACACGGACGAGATGTTGCACCAAGTAGTCATGATGGACTTGACTGATTTGGTTATTCGCCATTGAAGAACTGCCTAGCAAAAAGCTCTTTCTATCGACTTTTTCAAAAGAGCATGGTTTTTACCTTAGAGCTCGATCATTTATGAACCGATTATTAAAATTCTTTATTTGTTTGGGAGAAAATACTTCCCGTGTGGTCTCATTTTAATTTTATGCAGATTAGATACAGGGTTCTGACATATAAAAAATGATCACATAGAAAAATCTTTGACAAGAGAAAGATAAGGTCTTGGCATTAATTTCCATAAACAATCAACATTATAAAATTACACGCATTCCAACGCTGAACATATAAAATTGGCTTTATCTCTGTCTAAGAAGTTCGAATTTTCATAATAGACAAAGCTAAAAAAAATTGCCAGTGCTCTAATTTCAAATCATTTAAGAAAATAACGTCATCTTAAACAGCTTGCGGACACTATGCAATTACTAAAATAAGCTGTCAATGTACGTAAAATGTCAAATAACCCTTTTTTTACATAATATTAAATTGATTTGAGCATTTATTTGTATTTTTCTGTAATTTTTGTATGTCCTTAAATCTAAAATAAAAACTTATTATAAAGTACATATATATAAAGTAACATGCCCAATTGCAATACCAGTTATCAACTGCTATTGTAGACAGTAAACAACTGTTCTTAAGTCCGCCATTACACGGGACGAGGAAAAGCCATGAGGCTTTTCCTCTGTTATTTCATATCTAGTAGTAGTTTCCTTCATCTAAGGGAAAAACACACTAGCAAATATAAGAGCTGCTAAAAGAACTTTGTGAAAGCTACATTGACAGAAATCAATAAAATAACTTAAATAATAATAATAAAACAAAATAACTTTGCCTAACTTATTTGCGACAAATTACTTCAAGATACAAGATTTGTAAAAATCTACTCATATAATAATTAATATAAATTATTAAATTAATATATACTAGCAAATGCCCTTTGGGGCATTTTGACTATAGACTAAACAGTAAAATCTTAAGTTTAATAATGTGTGTTTATTATCATGTATGTCACATGATGTAGTATCTAATGTTTATTTTTATTAATTATACATATTATTTAAAAATATTAGATTTGTGCAGTCCTCCGTAATGTAAACTTGAACTGTGCCAAATTTCACACTTCACCATTCACATAATTGTTGAAAAAAGTGAACAAAGTTTTTGCTTCACGTATTAATGTATATAGATAAAAAATAAATACATTCAGTTATGTGTGAAATTTACAAGTGATATTCCGTGATATTGACGTGGTACTTCATTACTCATTTATTATTTGGTGTTGTGTCGAACCAGCAATCTCTATGTAAATGCGCAGTGCGTGCATATCACGCTTTAAATTCATTAAATATTTTAGTAAGTGGAACGTATGGCACATTTATAAAAACAACATATCTGTTTGTTTCTATTGCCGGATCTCAGGTCACTGTGCTGTGTCAGGGAACTATGCGTTTTGTTAAATATCGCTAAAGTTTACATGCCGATTTTAAATTTAAATAAAATGACTTCAAATCAAAGAAAAATAATTTATGAAATTTATACCGACTTTAAATTTAATATGTCAACAATTTGACCACCCCGTCGGTCGAGCGGTTAGCGAACTTACTACGAATCGAGGGGGCTTGGGTTCGATTCCTTATATAGACAAACATTTGTGTGATGAATGTGTTTGTATTTCTGGGTTTGGGTGTTTATTATTTAACAGTATTTATATAATATGTATTTCTATGTATTAGTATTATGTATTAGTATCGCTGACCTTACGATCAACGATACTAATACATAGAAATACACAAGCAAATAATTTGCTTACATTGGGGTTGTAAAAAAAACTCGTATTGTTTACTAAATTGAAATATTATTAATAATATTTATTAGATGGTAAATTTCTTCATTGTCTCGCCCGAGTCTGCCACAATAGCGTCAGTGTTTATCACTGTCATGTTCCGTTCGGAAGGTAATGTAGTCGGTAAACTTATGCATGTGGCATTAGACCTCGCCACAAGAGTTATCTATTAAATGCTATCAATTACTAACTATTAATATCGAGTTCCGGTTTGGAGGGGAAGGTAGACGGTAAACTTATGCATATGTGGAATTAGACCTCGTCAAAAATATAGAAAGATAGGGATAGTAACGCACCATTAACATCTTTAGTCACTATAGTCGATGGTTTACTCTTTTCATCAGGAGACCTATCTGCTTGTTTGCTATGTTATAATATAAAAATAGTCTGGTCGAATTTCGACTGTAGGGTGATCGCTAGTAACAATAACTACTAATGTATAATGAATGTTCTGAAACATTATTCCATATTCTAAATAATACTAGCTTGGCGCCCAAGCTTCGCTTGGATAATATTTTTAATGTGATAGCAAGTTATCACAGATTGACACTTACCTACATAAATTTAAATAGTAAAATACCACAAAATTTCATCAAAAGCAATAGACTCGTTTCGGAGAGACCAATTACAATACAATCTATAAGAATTGCTCATTTTAAATATAGGGTTTATTAAAAACAGCCTGAAACAGAAAACCGAATTCAGGGCTATTTAAATAAATTTTATACTTTCTTTAGATATACCTTAACAGGTGTCCATCACGTCGACGAGAATTTTGCCACGGGCTGTCTTCATAGCGATATGCCTTGCGAAGTATTGGTGCGCAAGAACAAGATGATAGCTTGTTGCCCATCGTGCGTTGGCCGCACGTCGAGCACGTTAGTACGCTGCCTGTAACGCACATTTGTTAACACGTCATTTATTTACATTATTTTTCTCTCAGATCCCAGACTTTTATTTCGGCTTTTGAAAATAGACTATCTACTTAATCTTGACATTCTTATTACTCTAATAACTTCTTATCACTTTGGGTGACAAACTCAAAGTATTATTAAATATTATTTTTGCAAGGACATTGGCAGGCTTTAAATTCTAATTTAAATATGTTTTTAGTATATAAAGTTTGTAAATAACACGGCAATTCTCTATTCCAAACACATGTATATTAATTAAACCATTTGAAATTAATTAACGTAGTGTCAAAAATTCTAAGTATAGAATATTTAAGTCTTTTTATGCTACGTAATTAAAGTCATTAAAGTCATTTTCTTTTAAAATCTTAAGAAAGTTAAATAAAACTTTGCCAATGGCCTAAAAGTGTAGATTTCTTTAGACGGACGGTTTCCTTTCTGTTATTGAGCAGCATCCGTATAAGAAGAGTTAACAAATAGATGGTTCTCCTGATGGAATAAAACAACCATCGCTTACAGACACCAAAGATGTAAATGGTGCGTAGCTATCCGTATTGCAGAGTGTTAATGCATCCTTACTCTCTAAACTAAAACATGACAGTAATAGATAAGGCAGTAGTGCCAGAACCGGGCGAGACGTTAAGAACTCTAACATCTAGCAGTAAAGATAGTATAGAATCATATAGTTAATCGTTCTCATTTTACGAATTATTTGGTAGACTAGCAGATAGTCTATTTTCAAAGGGAACCCGGACCAACACGCAGAAAATATGGTCTGGAGTGATTTTATTTTCTTGCTAAGTTTTATAACTCTGTATTTCTGGGTATAACAACAAGCTACTCTGACAACCTAAGAAATTGCCTCGAAATACGTATTCAATTTAATCCATGGGTTTAATACAGACTCCTCATAACACGTGTAACGTGAAAGAAAGGATTTTCCTAAAAGAAAGGATTTTATGTGTCGCTACTTCATGACTACCAGAATATAGAAGGGCTAGACGTAACTTCTGGCCAGGGTTTAGTACCGCTTTGTCTATATCTGTGGTAGCCTAATAACGTTAAAGCTTGTCTTCGTATTGTTAAATATGTGGAGGGTAAGGTAGCCGGCGAATATATGCATGTGGTATTACCATCCCGTCACACGGATAGCAACGCTCCAGAGAATATTCAGTGTATATTTGCTAAGGTTATCTTATCAAGAGTCTTCTGCTTGTTTGGTATTCTATGATTCTATGATATTATAATAAAAATCGTTAGATTAAAATTTTTAATCTACAACTTCATATTTAACATTCGTTTTCTCTTCTACAATTTCACATTTAGAAGAGTTCTTTTTAGAAATATCATATATTGCTTTGGGATACTAATATACATAGTAATATAATGTTATGAATAGTTTATATATGGTATTTTGCACACCACTATTGATAAGATCCGAACAGAAACACAATAATACTATACTGGCTACGATTAGATTTGTGGCAATAAAACAGCTACGTAAGTAACCTTTTAAATAAATCAACACATTTTTTTTTCTTTCTTACCCGTGGTCCCGTGATGTCACCAGGTGCCATCTGAACGCGATAGAGAGTGTCCACGGTTAAGACTCTGCGAGCGTTGAGTGCCGTGTCTGTAATGATGTTTCACGCCTCCATGCTGTAATCATACTTCACCTTTAAAATGTGACGGATATATTGTAGTCATGATGTGTTCATTCTGCTTGTGCAATTATAAAAATTCCGTGCCATCTCACTCAAGTACTTTAAATTTTCCACTAACTAATATTTTTGTGGGTAAGAACCTACATTATTATTTATTTAATTAATTTTGCCATCGATAAAAATCTGAAACGCCGAAATGGTCTCATATTTTTTATAAATAACTTAATTACCACAAACTACTAACGGCAGGCTCCTATAATTATGATTCATCATTCGTAGCAGTAGCCATTAGCAACCAATTTAATAATAACGAGGTGGTCTAAAGGTTTTTTGGTAATTTGACATTTATAGAAACCACGGAGTAAAGGTATTCATGTGGTTTGTGATAGAAACAGTTTTAGCTTATGCCTCATAGAAAATATTACTACTCGTAACTAAAACGAGCCATTTTATTGGTACAGGATAACTAATCTAATACTCTATAATCTTAGCTACATGATTAATAAAAAATTTGAACGGTTACATAGTCTTATTTTGTTAATTATTTGAATTGTTAATCATTAATGTATTTGACGGAATTTAGATTCTATTTTCTAAATTTCTTTTTTTTTATGATGATTTTTATGATGAAAAAAATTATTCTTCATTAGAGTCAAAATATGCGTCAACTGCTGTTTTAACTTCGTTGTTTGTCAAAAATCTTTGACCTCCCAATTGTTTTTTTAGGTTAGGGAACAGAAAGAAGTCTGACGGTGCCAGATCAGGTAAATAAGGCAGATACGGTAATAGTTCAAAGCCACAATTGTCGACTTCAGCCATTGATTGCACAGACGTATGAATACGGGCGTTATCTTGATGAAACAGGACTTTTCTTCTGAGCATTCCTGGACGTTTTCCTTTTATTTCCTCTCGTAAACGACGTAGTAGTAATCGGAGTTTATAGTCTGATCCCTTTCATCCTCACACATCACATCACACCCTCGAGTCCAAGAATACTGAAGCCATTGCCTTATTTGCCGACAAAAGCGTCTTTGGGAGATGTCTTTTTGGGGGGTGGTGAACCAGGTTTTCTCCACTGTTTTTATTGTTGTTTCGTTTCTGGCGTACAGGAATGAACCCATGTTTTGTTTATTGTAACAAAACGATTTAAAAAATCACCTGCAACGGCTTCAAATTACGTGTTACATAAACAAAACAGTTACGTGAAATAGTCAATCGCGTCCTTTTTTATTCAACTGAAAGCATTCGCGGAACCCACTTTGCAGACCCTTTGTGAAGACCCATTTCGTTGACTATGATATTTTGAGTTCGTTCATAAGATATGCCTATAATCTCGGCTATCTCTCTAATTTTTAATCTGCGGTCTCCTGTAATTAAATGAAGTACTTTAAAAAAGTACTGATTTTCGTCAGTACTGGACGTCGAAGGCCTTCCAGATCGGGGTTCATCTTTCACACCCTCTCTGCTACGCTTGTATTCTGCTATCCATTTTTTGACGGATGAATAAGGCAGAGCAGAATTCCCTAATGTACTGATCATATCATCATGGATGGCTTTCGGTAATAGATTTCTTATGGAGGTACTTAATGACGGCACGCTGCTCGATTAGCTCCATTTGCAGAAAGTATATGCAATTGATTTGTTAAAAATTTATAAAATCACAACAAATTATTGCACACGTTTCAAACTTCACATTATTAATAACTGTGAATTGAACTAAATAATGTGGGTAGATTTGATTTTTAGAATTGAATGTATCTGTTAGGCCGAGTACTTTTAAATCCACCCTCGTATGAATAAGAAATATATTCTTATTATCTTATTCTTGTTAAAAGCACAGCCAAGGTATGTAACATTGTCCACTTGCTCCAACACTACATCATCCACCCACGAATCTTACATCTGTTCTGGTTACTTCGCTTTCAAATATCAGCGTGACCCAACTTGGTTTTGTTTGCGTTCAATTGTGAGCTCATGTTCTTACAAACGTCTTTCATAATCTTAATCAGTGTCTGGAGTTCAGATGGAAATGAACGCAATGAACGCTGTCGCAATCAGTTCAGCATCATCTGCATAAAGCAGGCAGTTTACCACAAGATCACTTATCCATAATCCCATATTCATTATTCTCATTCCATTCTAATCCACACACATAATAAACAGACGAGTTGACAATACACTACCCTGCTTAACACCAATTTTGACATCAATCAAGAGAATATGTTGCCATTACCTTGCAGCTCCAATATACTTACTGCACTGTACGCTGTATTATCCCGTAATCTGGTAAAGTGTCTCAAAGTTTCTTTCATGCATTCTACTTTAAGTAATCTTCCCATACAAGTTTCGATTAAGCTGATCATATTGACGGCTCTGTAACGGGCACAGTCTATGAGTGACCTCTTTACTTTGTACAAGGGTACGATGACTGTTCCCCGCTAGTCTTCGGGCACTCTGTTGGTTCTCAAGCAGGTATTACAGAGGACCCAAAAAGAGTCCTAGGCAGCAGAACCACCGTATTTGATTATCTCTGCTACCGTACCGTATGATACCGTATAAATTCCTACTTCTTATTTCAGACTTCTTATCGCCCACACAACCTCTTGCAAAGTAATATATTCGAATGCCTCCACTAATGCAACACTTACAATAATAACCGCTTAGCCATTTGTAACCAACATTCGAATGAAAGGATACGAATTTTTTTTACATGAATTGGTCAGGTTTATTGACAAAACTTTAGTAAAGCTCAAATAAATTATTCAGATGAAATAAAGGAATTAAAAATTGGATATAAAATTTTCTACTTATTTTGAGTCTAGACGTATTTAAAAGTCTGAGCTGTTATTACAACAATTTCTCTTAATCCTTTCAGGTAGTTGACGGATTTGTTACGATGCATTTAGAAAATAATTAGATATGGTACAATGACCATCGTACTCTATACCAGCACCATAACTTCACAGAATGAGCACGACACTGCGGCACCTCAAATTTAGGCGTCCATTAGCCACCATCGCTTACTAATGGCACGATACTGTTATGCTGTTCAATGATCATTAGTCATTAGTCATTGCACATACTTTTCGGTACAACAATTGTTAAATGAACAACATCTCATTTTACAATATACGATTATTTTATATTCATATGAGTATAATAAAATTGCAATACCAATTTAGTTTCTACATTTTCTTGGAAGTGCAAAACATGCTAATAAAAAAATCATCAATAATTTTTCGTTGTATATGTTCTAACTTAAACGTGAATAATTAAATTTTTTAAAATAATAAATTTAATATACAATAGAAAAATACTAGATCTACTAACATTCATTTGTTGATAGAATTTTTTTGTTATTTACAAAATGTTTTACCTAGTTTTTATAAATTACTTGTGCTAATTCAGACTAGTTTTTAAATTTATAACTATTGATGATTTTTTTAATTTGTAGAACAGTCGTTCAAATGAAGTATCATGGTATGTGATGGAATAAATGGGTATAATGTAATTATATAATGAAATGCGCATGCGTGAAAAATGCTGTTTTATAAATATTAAAGTTATTTAAACGCGTACCAAATTAAAAAAAATAAACAGAGTAAAAATAAATCTAGCCTTGGTTTGAAATATTATTTAGAAATCTTAATTTAATTTACGTGTACTTGAAACTTCTTTTCGATATCATGGGATAGCTAACAAGAAGATGGCTCTCCTGATGGAAAGATATTATAACCATCGTCTATAGACACCAAAGATATTAATGGCGCGTTGCTATCCATAGAGTACAATGCCAATGCATAAGTTTACCTTACCCTTTATATTGGACAACGACAGTGACAAGCACTGACGCTGCTGTCGTGATTATCGCAGAGATTTAAAAAAAATAATACGCCAGTTATTTTCACTTTAATTAGTTACGGAGTTAATTCTTTTGATTAAAATATATAAATTCTGATTATCTACCACAAATAAACGTTTTAACTAAATGTTGTCTAAGTATTGTGCCTCACGCAACGCCACATGAATTTATTAGGAAAGGCGTCTTTTTATAAAAAATATTTTTAATTATTATTAAACTATTTAAAATTTTATAATTTACCACAAGGTATTCTTAAATGTTGTATATACACTAACTGTGACTTCACAAAATGATTATTACTTATCTTCATAGAAGGAAACCTTAGAAGTGTTTGTCAACGAGGTTAGTCAATACACGTTTATTAACACTAAGCAAACTCAATATCACGTCAGCAGTCGTAACAGAGATAATAAAAAACAAATGTTTAACGTTTACATTTTCTATTAATGTTTCCTTAGTATTACTATCAAAATAATATATATTTACTGATTTATGTTCAAATATTCTTTAAAAGACTAATGCTAGTTAAATATCGACTTTAGATTACGATCGCGTCCATGCTATGTACTCGTAGATCTCGTTAACATTTGAGTATAATGATTTCTAGGCAAGCATCTAGCTACAACTATCTTAGTAGAGAGAGGAGTTTCATTTTGTAATTATATAGCTCAAATTCTATTTTATATCTGTATGTTATTTTAACTTTAGGTAAAGGTTTCTCTATTAGTTTTACACTAAATTGCTAGATAACATAGTAAATCGCTAGATTTTGTTATTTTTTGTAATACATAACTTTAACTAAGCAGAAATACTATTATAATGACTTGTATACTTATATAAAATAAAAATAAATAAGTTTATATCACACTTTATTTTTAGTATTTTAAACAGAACGTGTGTACATGCAAAGGGAACAAATCGCTTAACAGTGCATAAAGTTTATTTGTTTATCTCAATATATTAATTTTTATTATAATGTTACTGCCCTCAGTAGAATAAATAACACGAAAAACGGGGGATACAAACACTCCAGGTGCAAATTAATTGAAAGGTATTACGAACCTCGAAATTGTTCCAATTTTGCGCAGAAAATTTAGCCGCCTCCACGCTTTCTTTAGCACCCATATTTAAAGAGACTTTATATCACTCAAATGAACTATGACAATTCGGTTTCGATGCGTATGCTTTGAACGGTTCGTGACACTGTGACAATGTGCGCTATGACTGTGCTCACTGTGGCAATTCTGGTTTAACAAGATTTAAATACCTCTTCCGTTCCTTGTTCATTAAATAAAAATTCACTGCTGCAAAACTCAAAACATTCGTTGGCGTTTCGGGCTGATTTAAGACTGCCCTGCCTGCGGATGCTGAAGCGGCGTGTAAACACCGCCAGCTGGGCTCGTGTCACTCGTACCGAGTCGCCGCAGCTAGAACTGCTTGAGCCGCACGCGCGATACCGATCGACCTCTGCACCACAACACCGGCTTAACTGCTATTACTACACACGGGCTTTTAACTATAACTCAATTATGTCTTTAAATTATATGAATTGTTATTGGTAACGATACAATAATTTTTATTTTACGCTTAGGCAATACCGGTAGCTTTGTTAAACGTCAGAGAGGACTGGGTGCAAAACGAGCGTGCGTGGCGGCTCTGCCGCGCACGATCGCCGACCACTGCCGCGCACCGTCCGCCCGCCGAAAGCTGAGACGCAGCGACGCCCAAACCTAGCAGAATACATGACGGCCAGCGCCCATCCTTATGAAAAATTTACAAAATGGAAAATATTACTACAAAATATTAAATTATAACGACAAAATCCGTGTTGTAAAAAAAACGACAAAAATATTGTGTTAGGCCAACTATCATGCTTTGAACGAAAATTTTATTAATGTATAATAAGAAGATCATCAATGGGCGCCTAGAGGTGCGGGTTGAGAGGGAGATTTGCGCGCGCATTTCGCCTGAGACATTCGATTTTGGTCCATGACTGCTGGGATGCTTACTGTGGCCGAACGACGGATTTAATAGTTCATTGCAGACTATGTCACGACTCAGTATAATTAATAATTTTATAAGTTTTATAAAATATTTCTATTTCTATAGACAAATAAAATACACATGATTTATTTCTAAAATTAATTTTGCCGCCCCGTTAGTCGAGTGGTTAGCGACCCTGAGTACGCGATCGACGGGGCTCGGGTTCGATCCCCGACGGGGACAAGCATTTGTGTGAGGAGTATAAATATTTGTATTTCCGGATTTGGGTGTTTATTAAATATATTTTTGTATTTATATATGTATTTCTATGTATTAGTAATGTTGGCTAACGCCCATAACACAAGCAAATAATTTGCTTACTTTGGGGTTAGATCAGTAAGTGTAATTTGTCTCGTGAATATTTATTTATTTTCAAATAAACTTATATATGTACGTGCATGCAATACGAAGAAGAATTGTTAAATTGTTTTTAAAAATATGTAATCTTGAAAATATGGTATTTCAAAAAAGTTGTCTGTGTTTACAAAAAATATTTCAAAACAAAAAATATAGAGCTGATGTAGCCTAATTTTCGTTGTCATATTAACACTACCTTGCTAAAATATCCTGAAGGGAAAGAAAAAATTTTCAAGCTGACTCATTCAGTTTCTTTAACTTTTTCAGTCTTTTAAAGCTGCACCTTAAACTGGTTGCATTCTGACAAAAACACATTTAAATTAAATACATACGTAGCAGATACATACATAAATTTTACATTTTTATTATTTATACATTTTGCAACTCACCCAGTAGAAAAGTAGATTTGGTGTTGAGTTGAAACTGCAAATAATTGTAGAAGTTGTATTTTTAAAACGTACTTAATAATCTAACAAAATAAAACGATAGTTATAAGATGGCCTGGAAAGATTAACCTTCAAAAAATTGGTAAATTTCGTGTCAGGCCACGCGCAATATAGAGTTCCGAAATTGCCCATCACAATAAGGCAGACTAAAACGAAGGCTATTATAGTTTTGAATTTTATTTCACCCATGTTGGTCTGAGCCTCATTTGATTTGCCTTCCTACCAGACAGTAAAAAGTAAATGATTGGCAAATCACTACCATCGTGAAAACTAAGTCCACCACCTACACTTCTGTAAAGTTTCGGGTTAAGCCAGTGGCGGATTTACACATTTGCCGCTATTAGGCTATTATAATTTTACCGCCCCTACCGACCTCTACAAATGTCAGGTTCTAAATTATTTTTACGATACAACATTTTACATAAGATTTTCTTACATCATAGAAAAGCAAAGAAGCAGGCGATTCTCCTGATGGAAAAATGTTGATTGTCGTTGTTAGCCGTGTGGTGGAATTGTAATACTATATGCATAAGCTTATGGAGGTACATTAAGCTAAATGAACTATACCTAAGCATAGATTTTTTTCAGAGTTCAAAAATCTAAATTTTGGTAAGAATGACACAGTAATTTGACTTTCGAAAAGTTGTATATTTTAGAAACGATGATCGATTTTGGTCTTTCGAATGGCATCAAAGCAGTTTTTGTGCTCCAAAATATTTTCTTAGCTACATAATCTATAGGTTGTAAAATGTCGAAACAATGTCAAAAAAATTTTTTTTTTAATAAATTTCGTCATTGACAAATTACAATGAAATTGACCGATTTTAATCCAATTTACGGTGTTTGACGCAGTTTTTTCATTTTAAGATAAGCGGAATCCAATCGGATACCATCAACTGCGTTTCGATCGATCCAGTCGTTCAAAAGTTTTGAGATGTTTACATACATACATTTACACATACACAAACATACATACATAAATATATATACTGACGTCATTGTGAAAATAATCGGAAAGTTTCCTAGGGCCTCAAAACGTAGAGATCGGGGGAAAACTCGATTTTCGATAATCAGGGTAAAATCAGTAACTTCTTCTACTACTAAGGTAGCAGGATGTTGAAAAGTTTTAAACAATTACATTACAATACCCTTATCTATTTCTACTTACTATTCTACTTACTATATTTACTATCTTATTATTTATTTATTTATTTATTATTTATCTACTTTAGATTTTTAAAGTATCTTTACAACAGACTAATTCATCGATTGATTTCAAAACCTAACCAACTCCTCCTAAAAAAACTCAAATTCCGTCTACCGGATCTAAATTGATTTATCTGTTCGGAATATACAAATGCCGTTAATTTTGGAAAAAAAAAAATTCAACAAATCTTCAAGTTTTCAACTAATTTTGTAGCTGAGAAATTATATTAGAGCTCAAAAATTGGTTGAAAGCCGTTCGAAAGATCAAAATCGATCATCGTATTATTATATCGTATTATATACAGCTTTTTAAACATGAATATATACAGCTTTATTAAATGAAAGATATTTTTTACAAATTTTAGATTTTGAACTCTGAGCTCAAAAATCTCTGCTTACGTGTATTTTACGTGTATTTTCCCAATTTGGCGGGAAGTTTCAGGAATGGCCTGCAGAATCAACCAGTTTACAGATATTTTCATAGAATACGGGGTGAAATAGCTAGAAGCTCACCTTATAGCAAGTGCTTCGAATGCCCCCCAGTGTAAATTCAGGAATATCTCTGAACCTGGACATATCATATTACACTCTAAGAACAAAAAGTGTAAATTTTTTGCACTGTGCAATATGATACCGTGACTCACGAGCATTGGCAAAAATTTAAAATCGAAAATGGGAACAAATCACGAATTACGAATTAGATCTGATATTGATATAGAACATATTGATATAGACAGTCTTGTAGAAGCAGTGGACATAATTGTCTACTACAATATTGTTACAACTTCTGTATTATTGTTAATCAGAAATGTATAAAACCAGCATCAAAGGGTTATAGTTCACTATATTTGCAGTTATTGTGTCTAAAAATTTCTGAAACCTATTTCCTGCGAAATGCAAGATAGTCTAGATACATATTTTCCTCAATTATAGTTAAGTACGCACGTTTATATTATATTGCCGCATAACTTCTAAAGCACTTTTTATCATTCGACAAATGATACCTCATTCACGTCTTGTGTGACATTAGAAGTGTTTTGAGTTGTCAGCTGGTTAAACTGATAACTATCAGTCTTATTAATAAATCAGCTTAATCTTAAGATAGCGCTCATTCTATTTCGATTACTATCACGTATTGCTACGTCATAGTCGATACAAAAGAATGAACGCTAAACAAGCATGCTTAAGGCGATTACAGCTGCGAACGACCTTGAGTTTCTAACAGGAGGAGCGCAAATATTATTTAGCGCGTGGCATGGTCCAAAGTCAAAGAGTATTTACAGTGGATGCAGATACATACGTTTTAACATTTTTGTTCACCTATATGAACTTTTATCATCATGAATCGACTGAATGTTGTCAAACTCAAAACCAATAACCAGTAATCGCTCATTTATCGATTACATGTACATTCATTTTAGAAAAACGATAAATATCTAAAGAAAAAAAAATACCGAAAATCGACAAAAAATTATATAACAATTTACGCAATAATAACAGTTACATATCCTATTTCTTTGAAAGTGTTGTAATATACAATACATCCCGTGTAGCACTTTATTTTAATACATACCATCAACAATTAATATTTAACAAAACCTTTCAAAATTTGATTTTCTAAAATGTAATCTCTTGAATAATATTTTAAAACTAACTAGCTTCTTAGTTTTTGTCTCAAAATCTCGTAATATAAAAGAAGATATATAAATTGATTTAATGTTTATAGAGGAAACTACTAAATAAGTTGTTTTATTTAGACTATTTGTGTGTATAAAATATTTAATATATGTATTTAATTAATTTATTTTTTGTTGCGAAGTCCTTACTACCTTCAAATAGTACCAGTTTTTATTTTTTTTTCTTTAGAGTCTGCTTTTTATTCGCTTGCTTGAATTATCTTCGTTGTTTATATGTTTTATTTTTTTATTTTTGTACATTTATACAAAATATTGACAAAATACTTATCTATCTATAGCTATAATAAAAAATTCAAGCGTAAACGTAGGTAAGTACATGAATAGTCTCAAAATATTATTCAGCGTCTACTCGCAAACAAAACTATTTATAAAGTACTAGCTTTCAGCCCCTTTAATACCCTCTTTTACCTCTTTAAGAGATAAAACTCACAGCATCCTTACATGCACGTTTATTTAACTGAATTAAAGAACATGGCTAATAAATTTGAAGAGATTTTGATTAAACATATTTTTTTTTTTACAAACTTCACCACTTTTTTCATCGTTTGAAGAGATGACATTTGAAAACCTTAAACTCGTATTCATTTAATTGTATTAAAAATCATAAATACTAAGTTTTAAATAATTTCTACAATATTCTACAATAAATAATCTATTTTTTATACAAACATCAATGCTTTTTTTACCCTTAAATTAATGAAATTTAAAAAAATCCCCAAATGTATGATTCTTAAATTGTGTTGAAGAACGTAAGTGCCGAATTTCAAGTTATTTTGCCCATAAACGTTTGATTTTTCATATAAATTGTAACACACACTTTTACTCCTTTAATGGATGAAACTTCTAACATTACATGCATGTTTCCTCAATTTCGATTGAAGAGCATAAGTACTAAAAAATCCGAAAATTCCTACATCTTAATTGTATTAAAAATCATAAATACTAAATTAAAATAATTTAGATTTTATAGTAATGCAATAAATAAACTATTCATTTTTGATACAAACTTTAAAGCCTCTTTTTACCTCTCTATGGGCTAGAATTCAAAAAATATTAAATTTGTATTTAATTTTTTTTTCAGTTAAAGGATAATTTAATTACAGCATATCATTAATTTCAACTCAAAAATGACAGAGTTTCATACAAACTTTCACCTATTTCACCATCTTAGGGGATGAATTTAAAAAAAATCCTTTCTTATTCCCTGTCTATATCATAAGAACAACATCTGTAAAAAAACAGCCTTCTCGGTCGAAGCTCATTATCTACTATAAAAAAACATCCAAGCGTAAACGAAATGTTCAATTTCCAAACGGCACAACCTTACTATTGTGCCAAACGTTCTATCTGTACTATTACTCTTTGACTCGAATATGGAGAGCGGAGCTCGCTAACATGCGACACAGCCTCCCCGTATGAACGCTACCGGGAGACTGACTTTCGACGCGAGCGCTGTCCGCGAATTAAATAATAAGGTTTTTATTGATTTAATAGCACACTATAATGATTTTGTAAAATGTTGAACTTAAATTTTATAAAACAATAAATTGTCTGTAATAAAAAGAAAAAATCATCAAAATCGTTACAGTAGTTTGGAAGTTATAGGCAATTTTTTGCATAAAATTAAGAAAGATATTCGATTTTTTTCCGTCAAAAATAACAATAAAATTTAAAAAAACGAACTTAAAATTTAAACTTTATTATATTATACGCATAATGCATATTTTTTTTTAATTATTGGACCAACCGGTTAGCAGTAGTAGGCTTTCAAAGAGGTGTCTATTTCGTAGTTTGGCATTACCTATCGCCTTAAACAGGTTTATTAATAGCACCATAAATTACGTCACACTAAATTCAATATCAAGCTATCCAGAGAAAATAAAGTTAAAGTATT
Organism: Apodemia mormo; assembly: GCA_036924255.1. Classification (NCBI taxonomy): domain Eukaryota; kingdom Metazoa; phylum Arthropoda; class Insecta; order Lepidoptera; family Riodinidae; genus Apodemia; species Apodemia mormo. The sequence goes on along the minus strand of JAUPFN010000007.1, from coordinate 22,731,842 downwards.
AAAAATTAAATCTTGCTTAACGAATAAAAGGGCTTGATTCGTAACTTATTCGCTTCATACTTTTCTGCACTGTAGTAGGGTTGTTTTTATAAAATGTTTTACTTTAAAGGCATTTGTTTTATTGATTATATTGATAACAATTTTCATTCAGTTACTGTTTTTACATTTTAAGTAAAATGATATGTGAAGAAAATTATGTCTAAAGTTTGTTTATGGTACTATAACTTATTAAAGTTATATCATATTTATGATAAATAAAATAAATTTAAATTACGTAAAATGGAAAGAAATTTCCAAGCATTACATAAATTAAATCTATTTTATTAAAATTTTTTGAAGAATTTAAATATAAATCGAATAGTTATATATATATATATATGTATATATATATATATATATATATATATATATATATATATATATATATATATATATATATATATATATATATATATATATATATATATATATATATATATATATATGACTAGCTCTGTGTCCCTACATACACTTAAATGCCATATCTTTTCTTTATTTCTTTTTTCTTTCGTCTATGATAAAATCGTAGGAAAATCAAAACTGTACATTAATTATTTTTTTTAAAAGAATACTTCGGGCGTGATCTACAATCGATATCGAAGCCAAAAATATAGTTTTTAGAATTTTTGTCTGTTTGTCTGTATGTATGTCCGGGGTAAACTCAAAAAGCACTGCATGGATTTACTTCAAATTTTGCATGAATATTACTAACAGGTCGGGTCAAGATATAGGCTACATATTATCACGCCATCACCTACGGGGGAGGAGCTGTGCGGCGTAAATGAAGTCCGCGCTGACGAAGTCTGCTCTTATAAGAGCTGTCGAACTAATTAAACGTCCTAGAAGCTCCGAATTAAAGTACATTCTGTAAAGCAGCGAAAGTACCTAAAAATTACAGCACTTCTTCCTCCATCCCCCCCCCCCCCCCCAAAAGCATCATACACTTAGATTAACAAATATTTTGATTCTTAGCTATTCAACGATATAATTAAATGTTAGACGTTGAGGAAGTGGCTATAACACCAAACTATATCCCCCAATTTTGTTATTGTATTTTTTGAACTGTCCCTGATCTCCTCGAAAGCAAATTTAAAGACGTATTTATGCCAAAAATTGTTAAAATGTTCGCATTTTTCCAAAGTATCCGTAGTCGTACATCAGTAGGGAGTATTTAATTTTAGGGCGCAAGTTGAGATTTTTGTTTTTTATAGACTAACTTATTCATAAATTGCCAATTATTTATAAGTGGCTTGTGTCCACTAAGAATGAATCGTATATATTGTAGTTCTTAATGATTTATTATGTTGTAGAGATAACGAAAACCTAAAATCTATACATATATAAAGTATTGTTGGTTTGTGAAAAGCATTAAAATGCGCATTTTTATTAAAACCAAGTGTCCCAACCAGTTTACGATGCTTCTGAATATGCGATAAAATTAACGGTAGTGGTACATATCATTAAATTTTGAGAAAACGTTCACAGCTAAATAAGCTTTACAAGTTTACGAGTAATATCCTACCAAATTATAAATCGTAATTGGAGAAGTTTTTATAGGCAGTGACGGATGTATCCGCATCACAATACATCCGTCACAGACGTTAAGGCTGGCCGCATACACACCTTTTCCGTATTCGATTTCCGAATTCGTTTTCCGTATTCGGACATCCGAATGCATGGATTCAGTAGAAAATACATTAACTGACGCACACGTTCGCTTATTTTCCGAACGGAACGAATTCAAACTGGTGCATTCGGAGAATAAACCTAATGACGTCATGCGGAACGCAGCGCTTGTATACATTTTGTTTGTTCCGGCGCACACGTTCGGAAATTATTATGCAGTATCGCGCCCGCGCCGTGCGCTATAGACGTATTTTTATGTTTGTGACGTATAGAATCGCAACACGATAATGTGTAAGGCAGAAACATTAATATTGGCTGTTGAAAAATATCCCTGCCTGTGGTATATTCATGACAATGACTATTACAACAGAGATGTCAAAGATTCGGCCCGGGAGAATGTATTTAAAGAAGTTATAAAGGATTGGAACACGTGCTCTAAAGTGGACAAAGAAAACAAAGGTAAGACATTTTCCTTATACTTTTTATAACAACAGTGTCCACGTTTATTCTTGTAAATTATTAATTCTCTTGTTATATTGGTACGTTATTTCCCCTGCCGGTGTCATAAAGTACTCAGCAAATTTATCTCTTATATTTCTACCTTGGTTTGTAGATCTATGTTGTGGACTACGGAAAGGTATATCTTCGAAGTAATGTGTCAGAGTATCTTCAAATCGAGTATTCAATGGATTTACCCAGTACCGACATTTCTTTTTCTTCTTTATTGTTAACAGAAATGCTATTGCTAATAAATCGTCGTCCATCGTCGTGCGCTCACCACGCTATCACTTTCTGTACTGACGTGTACACATTACAAATGAAGAAAAAGGAACGTTTGCGCTAGTCTCCTGGAATCCCAAATCGAAATTCCGAATTAGGAAATCGAATACGGAAAGCGTGTGTATGCGGCCAGCCTAAATTGGTTAAAAAATCCCTCTTTGTTTATTGTGATGGACAAATACGAAACTCAACATTGCGCGTGGTCCGACACGCACGTGCTAATTTTTATTATCAATTTCTCTCTAATTTTGTATCAGAATTTTGCTACTTCAGGATATAAAAAATACTTTAAGCTATTCATATGCTAAACGAGAGATTCAAACTCAGAGCAAATATTAGTATATACGTAGTTAGAGGACGTATGTATCCTTCATGAATGAGAAACCAAGCGACAATCTACGGTTATGATATTCGAACGCAAAAACATCAAACAGTTTCTTTTCAACCAACTTCCTAAAAGGAGGGGGTTATCAATTCGGCTGAATATTTTTTTTGTTTTTTATCTCCGTACTCGGTCGTTTATGAAACGATTTTGAAAATTCTTTTTTGTTTCAGAGGGTATACATCCCGTGTGGTTCCATTTTAAATTGGTGAAGATCTAATGTAAAATCCCTGAGATACAGGAATAGGAAGTCCGTTGCTGCAACTTTACTCGTAAAATAATTATTACATCTTTTACTTGCATATATTTATGTCATCTACGCGGTCTATGGATTCAAACGCTATAAACTGGTAAGATATTCGTGTTGGTCTGGGCCCCCTTTGAAAAATAAATCGTCTGCCTTTTTACCAGGCAGTTCGTAAAAGGTGAACAAATGGCTACACATGTCACTACTCGTGATTACTAGGAGGTAGAGTTCCGCAATCTCTCACTCGGCTATACGGTGCTTCCACCTTACATTTTCCTGCCACAATAACGTTAATGTTTATTATTGTCATGTTCCGGTTTAGCAGATGAGTTAGCCGGTAAATTTATGCAAGTGGTATCAGCAACTCGCCATACGGATAGCAACGCACTATTTACATCTATGGTTTCTATAAGTGATGGTTGACTCTTTCCATCAACAGCCATCTTCTTGTTTACTATCCTATAATATAGAAAATGTGGTAGTATATTAATTTAATATTTAGACAACAAATCACTACATAATATAAAACAAAGTCGCTTTCACTGTCTCTCCCTATGTATGCTTAAATCTTTAAAATTACGCAACGGATTTTGATGCGGTTTTTTTAATAGATGGATTTATTCTTGAGGAAGGTTTTAATATATAAACCTTTCCAATATTCTTACGGGAACAAAAGCTACGCGGGTGAAACCGCGGGCAGGTCACTAGTTTAAATATAAAGCAAATATTTTCACTGCAACACATTCAAAACTCTATTTCTCATACAAGCTATGTTATCTAACGGAAGGAAGCAGCTGACACATTATTCGTATACAGCATTGTCTACTGACACTCGATGCATAAACTAGTACACCTTGAACTATTCTCGTAGAATACGAGAGGTTCACATGTAATAAAGTGATAAGAGAACAGCTAGTATCGTAATAATTTAATATCTACATAATACTGCTCCTTGGCCTCTTTATGAAATTTAACATAGAACTTTTACCTTTTCCTATATCCATACAAACAGGTTGATATAATTGTATATTTTGTATAAGACCTTTGTCTGCCTTGTGATTTTTTTTCTAATCGTCAAACAATTACAATATAACATTATAACTCTTTATTTTGCACTAAAACATATGATAACATAAATACAATTTTCGTATATTATGCTTTGAGTATATACCTCTATATCTATGATATTATGTTAGATACACAAAGGTGGTCTTATCACTAAAAAAACGATCTCTTTCAGGAAACCCTTGGTTAAAGGATATTAATAGATACAAAAGTGGTGTTAACAACGACAAAATTTATAGTTTTATACTTTCACATAATCAGAAAAGAAACAATTTTTATAAATAAAAATAACGCAAAATGCATCAAATAAATCAACTAAAAATATAAGTAACGAATAAGTCTAAAACTAAACTACTCGGAATAAAGAAAAATTTAGCCATACTTTTGAAAAACTTCAGCTCTGTGCTTTTCTAATCTCTTCTGGAAGAGAGTTACAAAGCGTAATAGCTTAAGAGGTGAAGTATCCGCTATAATAATATGTATTTTGCTTTGGCACGGACTATTATCATCATCACAGAACGATTATCAGCCAATGTCCGATATCTGAGCTGGTTGTCATAGAAAGTGAAACTTTTTTCCCCGTAAGATGTAGACTTTGGGTCGCAAAAATGTAAAGCTATAAAAGGATATGAGTATTTCTGAGTATGAGGAAATGAACAGGTAACCGTTTGAACTCAGCAGAAATGTGATCATATTTGCACAAACCAGTCTTGAAGTCACTCAAATTTATTGATCTAGTCTATGAAGATATTTACATATATAGTGATAACAGAGTGATATTATCTTAAATAAAAAGAGGTAACAAAGCCAGCATAATCTTGTCTTGGAAGTCCAAGTATAGAAAACTTTTATACTAACCTCTTGAATTTGCTTGGTCTACGATAGAGTATTATCTAATTGCTAGCAAATTGCTCTCCTGACGGAAAGAGACAACCATCGCATAAAGACAGCAAAGCATCAATGACGCGGTATTATCCTTGTGACAGGGTCTTAATGCCACATGCATAAGTTTACTGGCTACCTTACCCTACAAATGGGGACATAACAGTGATAAGCACTGAGGCTATTGCGGCAGGAATAGGTAAGGCAGTGGTACTAGACTCGGGCGAGACAATACAGAAATCTGTCACCTAGTAACCACGATGGTAGTGACTCGTATAACCAATCGTTCGCCTCTTACGAACTGCCTGGCTGAACGGCAGATGGTTATGGATGGTTAAAGAATAGTTAAAAGGAGCCCGATTTAATACAGGGTAGGTAAGGTTAGTTCTTTTTTAAAGAAAAAAGGGGCAAACGAGCAGGAGGCTCACTTGATGGTAAGTGATTACTACCGCCCATGAACAGCCACATCACCAAAGGTCTTGCAGCTGTGTTCTTTTCTTGAAGGAGCCGAGTCGTATCCGTTTGGAAACACCTCCCGCCGGTAATTGATTCCACAGAGAAGTAGTGCGTGGTAAGAAGTGCCTAGAGAAATGCATGGCTGTGTGTGTGAAATGCATTTAAAAATGGAGGTTAGAAATCTATGGTGGAGTTAAATAATGAATTTAATATAAACATAAATATGATTAGATTTGATGTTAAAGGCGCTGATAACAGCAAGAGGTACTGTACTTTTACTCGTGACCATAATCATCTTTTAATATTTAACAGAATATTTTAATAAATGCCTAATTACGGGAACCATGTGACAGGGTACAGAAGTAACTCCTATATGAAAGCGAAACTAAAGCAAAACAAAAAATACGGCCCAAAACTATTAATATATCATAAAGAGATAAGAAGACATAAGAAACGGTCTAGTATGTATCTATTTAAAAAAATAGGTTCATTAGGCAAAGTAACTGTGCAATGAAAAAAACACAGCGGTACTTTGACATAAACAATATCGCCGAGTAACTAGTAAAAACAAGAGTTAACAAGAAAGGTCATGAATCTATCATGATACCTCTGCCTTTTAACTTGTTAAAAAACTAACATGGAAAATCACCAAACCAAGACATAAGAATACTGGAAAAAGAATGCAGAAAAGCCAAAAATATTTATGAACCCAATCCAAAACTTACCAGGAATTACTCAGACTACCTAGAGGAGATCTGAGAAAATATAATAATATTAATAATAACAATATTCTTTATTATACAACATGAGGATTAAAATAGTAATACAATCTAAAGTAAACAATCTGATACAAAAGGCGGTCTTATCGCTGACAAACGATTTCTTCTAGACAACCACATTACAAGTAATTAAAAAACATGACTAGGACAAGGTACAACCTTTAAAAATATAAATTACACAACAAAGACATCACAAAGCTAAATTATCACTTAAAATAATTAGGAGAAAAAATGAACAATATTTTATACACTGCAGTGAATATTTATCTTGTTAAGCACTACATGATTTGAAATAAAAATCATGGACCATCTTTTTAAAGCTGTTTTTGCTCCTCGCTTGCCTTATATCTACCGGTAAAGAGTTCCACAGTTTAATTGCTTAAAATATGTGATTTGATAACAGGACATTGCCCAATGAATAAACATATGCCTACAGTAGGACGTACTTAAAAACTCCACACCGTGGATTGACAGAGTACGTGGAATTAAACTACTTAAAGTTTCGGTTTTTCAGGGATTTGACCACGAATTCAGAATCCTTGTACAAGCTTAGGAGAATTTCTGCTAGGAACTAGACCAAACCAAATTCACATATAGCGGTGGCGGTATAGCCCACTCTGATATATAGATATCTAGATGTTTTAATCGAGGTAGACAAACTAGAAAAACTATTTCGTCTTTGGACCGTCAGGAGAAAATAAGAAGTCCTAACCTAAGCTGGTTTATCTTTACATAAATCGCATATATTTCATCTTAATTTATTTGTATGAAAACCAAGCGTCCAAAATAAGATAAGCAAATAAATGCTTCTTCTAAGATCTCCAACCAAATTAAAAATAGTATGGCTATAGGAATTCTAGACGTAAATAAAACTGACTTATAGTCTATCGGTAAGATGATACGTTAAATCCAAAATATGGTACTGTAAGATTTTAGAGATAAACCTACTAACTGAACTTCCTATGCTATGCTTCGCAGAGGTTCAGTTATATCTCACTCGAAAATGCTTAAAATTATCAGTTTTTGTTGAAATTTAAAAAATTAAAAATGTATATAAATATACTCTACTGTTAATAGGTATGTTGAGAACAAATATCAAGTCAATCCATCACCTAGCTTTCGAAATTTGTGGATTTTGGAACAGGAACATGGAAACGTATTTTTTTTTTGAAGATATACTTCATGGGTAAATGTGTTATAGCATAAAATAGCAAACAAGCAGATGGCTTTTCAGATGGAAAGCGACAACCATCGCTTATAGACACCATAGGTGTTAATGGTCCGTTGATGACCGCGTGCCGGGGTGTTAATGCCACATGCATGAGTTTACTGACTAACGTATCCCCCAAACGCGGATCTGGTGCGAAGAAGCGTTTTATTATATACGGGAAGCAAATCATTGCGTCCCTTTTTAAGACGATTACGCGAACAGTGAGTATAAAATATGGCACAGTTAAAATTACAATTGATATTACGGCAGAATGCATAAATCTAATCTAAATAAGGAAAAAAATTTGGACCCCTTTTTAAGACAATTGCGCGAACGGTGGAGTATGAAATTAGACACATTTTATATTGCAGAGGAGTGCAGAAACCCAATATTTTTAAATAAAATGCATTACATAAAATTAATAAAAATAAACATTAAAAACACTACATTCAGTTGAAATACGTGATATTATACACACATGTGTATTAAAACATTTTCTTCACGACTAAAGACAGTTGTATCTTCACGCCCGTATCCCCGAAGGGGTAGGCAGAGATACAACAAGTGCACCCACGATTAGCCGAAGATACTTGGTCCCACAAATGTGATAGGTCAGTTATCAAACTACAAAAAGATTATATTGTTTAGTCTATCGTCGAATTTCGGCCACTGGTGATCGCTAGTATTTTTAAATATGTAAAAGAGATTTTATTGTTTAGTCCATGGTCGAATTTCGACCATAAGGCGAATACTAATTAAAACAAAAGTATGTCAAAAACGGTATCATATAATTTAGAATACAAAAGCATATACACCCATATCTAGACGTAGGCAAAGAGAACAGTGTGCCATACCTTTCAGGTTTGTCTTACTTCCTCCAAATTCATTACTCTTTTCATACTAACACCGGTTGCGAAGACTCTTGACACCACTTGCGGACAGTACCCGATCAAATTAGTCGTGTTATGTCACTCTTGATCTTCCCCACTACCTACATCCTTCCACAATCGCATTGAATAAATTTGTTTTTTAACCTTTCATCTACCATCTTTCTACATGTCTGAACCAACGGAGCATGCCCTTTTTCATTTTTACAACGACACTTTCAGACCTAGCCTCTTCCTCTTTACATGTTTGAAAAGGCAATCGATGTAGTTTTATGAGTACTAAAATATTGTAGAAGCCCAGAAATAATTGGTTGAAAAATTTTGAAGTTATGTCGAAAAACAAAATTTTCAAAATTTTTCGTTAACAATTACTCCCTAACAGATACACCGATTTTGATGCAATTTATGCATTGTCGCAGTTTTTTGAGGAAAAGAGCTAATTAGATTTTATACTCAATCGGTACATTAATTTAGAAGTTATAAAAAAACATTGTTTTTCCGGAAAACAATTTGATGTTTTTACAAATTTTCTCAAAATCTTCTGGAACAAATTTTCATAAAATCTAAGTTAAGTAGAACCCAAGCGAATGCCATTAACCGCATTTTGATCGGTCAAGCCGTTCAAAAGTTACGAGATGTGTACATACACACATATATACATATATACAGACATACTGACTTCATCGTGAAAATAGTCGGAAAAGGTTCCTAGGACGTGGAGACCTGGTGAAAACTCGATTTTCGAAAATCTGGTCAAAATCAGTAACGTCCTTATCTACATACGTAAAAAATGAGCATGCATTTAGTAAAAAGCAGTTTTTTCAATCTTACAAACATACACTCCAATTTTATTTCTTTCTACAGATAACATCAATTTCAATTTTTTAAATAATAACCATTTTCCTTAACTTATTTTGAACTATTTTTAAACTAGGCTAATCAATTTCATGTTTCCGCATTAGAAAGTTTTCAGTTTATTCCAATTGTAGCGACCTACCTTGAGTTATTCTGTGATAACATTTGTATGTAACATATGGCCAGGATCCAAGAATTTATATAAATGATGTTCATGTCCTATTTTTGTTATTACCAATTTGATAATATCAGCGTTTTACCTCAAATAAAATGCTTGTTAAATTACTTATAACTGAAACCTTATATAAGAGAAGCATACACGTGTTCATCAACTTGGTACGAGTTTTCGCACCTATATCGTGTTTTGTAAACATGACGGGCCATTGGCCATATTAAATGATCGGTTGTGATATGTCGAAAAGTTAAAGGTAAAAACAATTTTTAAAATTTTTCGTCAAAGATAACTCGCGAAAGAATTAACCGATTTTGATTCGATTTGCAGCATTCGACGCAATTTTTTTAAGGGAAAGAGCTAATTAGAATTTGGATTCTATCGATACCATAACATGGAAGTTATTTAAAAACAATCTTATTTGGGTGACAATTATTTGAGTTTTTTTTTTTGAGTTTTTGAGTTTCTGTTCAAAAATTCGCTCATAACGATGGCCTTGTGGGAAGGTGTACCGTGGTGCAAAATCCAATTTTTTATTTAAAGTCTAGCTTTTTCCGTCGAATCTGCCTTTTTAAACGCCACATGACGCTAAAATAATAATTTTTATCTACCGTTTGACCTTCCGGCAAGAATTCCGAGTGAACAACATCGCGATAGTAAAAGAAAACAATCAACATGACTTTTGATCGACATTGGCGTAGTCCTTTTGGTTTCAATTTTGGTTTCAATGAGTGTTGGTTCGGAACTAACTCTGTCTAGCATGTCCTCAGCGACTCATATACACAAGTTATAGACTAAACCACAGACCACATGAATAGTAATGGACACGCCATTGGGGAGGAAACGTGTCGCCGCGGATATAAGCAAACGCTCCTATTACTGTCAAACATTTCATACATTTGTAGGTTATTTTATATTGCGAACAAATTGAAATAAAACATGATGTACTGTTTTATCGTACCGAATGAGATGACAAGGTTTAATAAACACTGTATTTCTGAATGTAATTGCAAGCTACGCTGACGAACTAAAAGATTGTCATTTAAACTTCTTTTTTCTAAGTTTGACAACTGTAATAACAAACAGCATAGTATATATATATATATATATATATATATATATATATATATATATATATATATATATATATATATATATATATATATATATATATATATATATATATATATATATATATATATATGATGGTAAGTGATCATCGTCGCCCATGGACATCCGTAATACCAGATGTCTTGCAGTTGCCAGCCTTTTAAGAATGAGTAAGCTATTTTTTGAAGGCCCCCAAGTCGTATCCGAAACAGCCCTGCCGGTAATTGGTTCCACAATAAAGTAGTGCGAGGCAAAAAGTGCCGAGAGAAACGCACAGTTGTGAATTTTGACGCGATGTCCTATAATGGATTTCGGCAGCTGGAATTAATCCAAATAACTCGTCGGAACACTCCCCATGAAAAATACGATAGAAGACACAGAGTGAACCAACATCTCCGAGCAATGCCAAGGAGTCAAGCCGTTTCAAAATAGCCTGGTCGTCCATGATTCGAACCGCTCTACGCTGAATGCGATCAAGAGGAAGAAGCTGGTATTGAGGAGCTCCGGCCCAGATATGAGAACAATACTCCATGTGGGGCCGAATTTGAGCCTTATAAAGTTGAAGGCGATGGGCCGGCAAGAAGTACTGTCTCGCTCTGCTGAGCACACCGAGCTATTTGGAGGCTAGTTTAGCCTTACCTTCCAAATGACCGCGAAACTGGACGTAATTCGATATATCGACTCCTAGAATCCCGACAATAGCTGAGGCTGCCAGGAGAGTGTTCCTAAATCGAAGTGACACAACAAAGGGTGTCTTTTAAAAACACGCAAAACTGTGTCTTCTTGGGGTTAAAAGTGACCAGGTTTTGACGACCCCATTCCGACCCCATTTCGCATCATGTCACTGATACGCAGAAGGAACAGTGTCAGTGATAGCACGCAGCCTTGTGGAACACCAGCATGGATAGATTTAAGGTCAGAGCATGCACCGTCAACTACGACCTTGATGCTCCGATCAGCCAAAAAATTGGTGATCCACCTGCATAATTTCTCGGGAAGCCCATAGGAAGGCAGCTTCACCAAACTAACTGACAATGCCTCCCCCTTGGACTCAACTGCTTCCGCCCCCCGATGTGTTGAGTATACTAGAAGACCACCAGCTAAGCGGCCGCGACGGAAACCGTACTGGCGGTCGCTAATCATTTGGTGCTCTTCTAAATACTTGAGGAGCTGAGAGTTGATGATTGTCTCCATAATTTTGGAGAACAAGGTGGTTATGGCTATCGGCCGATAGTTAGACGGATTAGAGCGATCTCCTTTTTTAGGGATCCTCACTAGAGCTGTCTTCCATGAAATCGGTACTATGCCGAGTGAGTAAGAGAGCCGGAATAGGCGTGTTAGTACCGGCGCCAGCTCTGGAGCACACGCTTTAAGTACAATCGAAGGGATGCCATCCGGCCCACTCGACTTATGGACGTCCAAAGAAAAAAGTGCTTTACATACGGAAGGCTGCAGGAGTTTTAATTCCGTCATAGAACTATAGCACTGCGGGATGATAGGAGGTGCATTTCCTCGGTCGTCCAGAGTCGAGCTGCCCGCAAAGAACGAGCCCAGAAGATCGGCCTTCTCCTTTGCGGTATGGGCCAGAGAGTCATCATCTCCGTATAAGGATGAAAGAGAGGACTATGAGAAATTCTCCAAGACAGCCTTGGCGAGAGACCAGAACGCACAAGTTCCCAAAGGAAGGCGAACTAATTTCTCACCAATTTTGCCAATGTGTTCAGACTTTGCCTTAGCGATAGCTCTTTTGAAGAACCTTGAGGCGGAATTGTACTCCTTACGTAACGCGCTGGTTGTTTCATCACAAGATGTCGACGCAGCAGCCCAAGCCCGGTAGCATCCCTGCTTTCGGCGTAAAGCCGTTTTACAGGAGCGACCAAACCAAGGATGAGACTTACCACCAACTTGTACCGCAGAAAATGGAATGAAAAGTTCCATGTCCTGCAGCACCACATCAGTGATAGAGTCCGCGATGACATTCTGATCATCCAGCGAGAAGAACATCCTCCCCCATGGGTAGGACGCAAAAAAAGACCACATCCCGTCCCAATCTGCTGACCTATAGTGCCAAACGCGACGACAGCCTGCCTGACAGAAAGGAGGCCATGATAGGCGCGTAACCGGCACTTTACTCCGGATCAGGCAGTGGTCTGACGTACCAAGAGGGACGTCAACAGAAACCTGATAATGGTCCGGATGAGAGGTCAGCAGAAGATCCAGCAGTGAAGGCGTATGATCGTCCATATCGGGAACTCGCCTAGGCGAGATCACCAATTGTGTTAGACCATACGCCAAGGCAAAATCGTGAACAGACTTCTCTGCATAATCGGTAGTGCGTGAACACAGCCATTCGGCGTGGTGCCATTCGCCTAAGATCACGATCTCAGCGGAGGAGGTCTGTTGTAACATGGAATCTACAGAAGGTGCTCAACAAGCCTGTCGATTTCAGCATTTCCGCTATGGAACCTGTAGAAACACGCATAGACGCATAGGGGATGGTCATTGCAGTCTACATGCAACCAGAGGTTGGATAGGTTCCTATAGCCTTCAAGACTGCTGAGACGTCGAGAACAGATATCCTCTTTGACATAAGCGCAAACTCCCGCCCGGGGTATAAATGAATGCTCGAATTTGTACCCCGGGTAGGAGAGATATGAGGTATCAGCCGGAGAAGATATCTGCGTCTCAGTTAAAAAGAACAGAGCCGGCTTAGCCGTCTCAAGGTGGTAGTGGACGGCATTTAGGTTTGAGTGAAGACCCCTAATATTAGTATAATCCACGTGGAGTGTGGTAGAGGGTGCCTTTCGATGTCTGTTCGATTTGCCCCGAGCAGCGCAGTTTGAGAGCGCAATTGTAACCCCCCCCCCCCAGAGTACGCAGGGCAGCCTGGGCATCCATGATTAGGCTGATTACCAACCTCTGAACATGGATGTCCAGAGGGGGATTCTCCACCGCTTATGCTAGTGGTACCCCCCCTGGGGTAAACTTCTACCTTCAAATTGCGCTTCCATAGTGTTAGGGGAAGGGGGGAAAGGGCCTCCGGGAACCCAGCAGAGCTATTACTTTACGTTGGTTTTAAGTGAGGTAATGGTATCGCCCCGGTCGTGCCGACCCATTCAGCTAAGCATGGCACTACCACTTTTTTTGACTGACTGCACCGGTGGAATAATTTCAAAAAAGAAGATTATCCCTCCGGCGGGCGATGGGGTCGTCACGTCCCGACGCCGGAAAAATAGGTTTAGGTATTATAGTAAATTTACTGTAAACAACAAAATATTAATATTTGAAACGTCGTAACTTTTTAAAACTTGATTCGATTTTGATTTTTGATTTTTGAAACTGTATTTGATGTAATTTTTAAGTACTGAGATATAGTAGAGGGTAGAAAAATGATTGCTTAAAAAAATCTCGAAATTATGTCAAAAAAATACTTTTTTCAAAAATTTTCAGGAACGAGAACTCCCAAACGGATAAACCGATTTTGGTGCAATTTATGCATTAGACGCAGATTTTTTAGGAAAAAAGAGAAAAACTGATTAGATTTTATACTCAATCGGTACATTAATCTGGAAGTTATATAAAAAATGCTGTTTCTTAAAAAAATTTTTGAGGTTTTTCCAAATTTCTCAAAATCTCCTGAACTAAATTGGTTAAAAAATTTTCAGCAAGTCTAAGTTGAGCTGAATCCAATCGAATGCCATCAACCGAGCCTTTCAAAAGTTATGAGATATTTACATACACACATACATACACAGACATACGTACATATTGACGTCATCGCGAAAATAGTCGGAAAAGGTTTATAGGACCTCAAAACGTGGAGATCTGGCTTAAACCTCATTTTCGAAAATCGGGACAAAATCAGTAGCGGGAAGTTAAAAATTGTCAGACAGCCCAAAACGATACCGGATTAACACGGTTTACTAATTATTTTTTAAATTAAACAAATAAATAAATATTCACGAGACAAATTACACTTATTGATCTAACCCCAAAGTAAGCAAATTATTTGCTTGTGTTATGGGTGTTAGTCAACGATACTAATACATAGAAATACGTATATAAATACTTTTACATGCATAATAAACACCCAAACCCGGAAATACAAACATTTATGCTCATCACACAAATGCTTGTCCTCGTCGGGGATCGAACCCGAGCCCCGTTGATTGCGTAGTCAGGGTCGCTAGCCACTCGACCAACGGGGCGGTCAATTAATTTTATAAGATACAAAACAAGCAGTTGGTTATCCTGATGGAAAGAGACAAATATCACCTACAGACACCAAAAATGGTAATGGTGTGTTGCTAACCGTGTGACGAGGTTGGAATGCCATGTACATAAATTTATCAGCTACCTTACTATCTAAACCGGAACGTGACAGTGAGAATCACCAAATTGCGACAGAAATAGGTAAAGTGGTGATATAGAACCCGGTCGAGTCGTTGTAGAACTCTCCATATCACAGATACGACATGGAGACCTTGACGAAAAGAGCTTACTCGTTTTTAAAAGGGCGGCAACGCAACTGCAAGGCCTCTGGTATTGCAGATATCCATGGGCGGCGGTGATCACTCAACATCAGGTGCACCTCCTGCTCATTTGCCCCCTCTTCCATAAAAAAAACTTAGTTTATAGTCACCTTGTTGTAGCCAGTTGATCTATTCTTCAAAAAGTGGTCCTAATCAATAGCGTTTTCCTCGTGTTGGTCCCGGGCTCCTTTGAGAAATAGGCCAACTGCCGTTCTGCCAGGCAGGTCGTAAAAGCGACCGATTGACTATTTATACGAGTCACTACCTTCGTGGCTACTAGGTCTTATACCACCGCCTTACCTATTCCTGCCTTAATAGCGTCTAGTGCTTGTCACTGTCGTGTTTCCGTTTGATAAGGTAGCCGGTAAACTTATGCATGTGGCATTAGACCTCGCCACAAGAAAGCAACGCACCATTAACACCTTTGGTGTCTATAGGCGATGGTTGACTCTTTCCATCAGGAGACCCATCTGCTTGTTTGCTATCTTATGACATAAAAAAGAATCAATAAATATTTCATTTCATTTTGATCAATTCATTACATTAATGTACAGTACCCGGCGATAAATATTGCACATCGACCTTTGGAAAGAGACAATCGGCTAATTTCGGCTTCGTAGAGCGTTATCTCTGTCGCACAAAATACAAACAGTCCGGTACCTATTAGGAGCTGTTAAAACAAGTATGATTTGCTTCTTTTGATATTTTTATTCTTTGTATAAAATACACTAATTTTTCTATAAGTGATGGCTTTAGGTTGGGGTAAAATAAAATAAAAAAACATTTTTACATTATGTTTACGTATTTAATTATTTTGGAACATTACAGCTTTAGTGTACATAATAAACACCATTATACCTATTGCTAAAATGAGACATTGCAATAAAAATAATAATAATTCTAATTCTCAATTACTTCCATTTCACTATCTGTGCTCTCAAAGAGGTCAATATCACTGTCACTATCAACCGTATTTATTACTAATCTATCAGTGTAATTGTCTAAACTGTGTTGAATGCTTCTATATTCATTCTCACATTTGATTGCATGATCGCAAACCTTTTTCCACTCTTCAGCGCCGATCATGTTTACTTTTTCAGTCAATAATGTTTTTACTGTAGTTAAGTTCATACCCACATTTCTAGAGGCTACATAGCCTTTCAGTTGAGACCATATATTTTCAATTGGATTAAAATCCGGATGATATGGTGGCAATCGCAACACAGTGTGCCCATGTTCGGCAAGTATTTTGTCCACAGAAAACTCTGTATACCTCTCCTTGTGCTGACATATAATAGCGTAAATCTGGGTTTTTGTTAATTTTGGATCAACTGGAATTTCATGTCTGTTTAACCAGTTGATCATTTCCCGTTTAATGGTGTTTGAGTTGGGGGGTCTCTCAACATACTTGTTGTGATAGGGTGCGTTGTCGATAACTAGAACAGAATCACTGGGTATATTTGGGATTAATTGGTTAACCAGCCATTTCTCATAGTTATCGTTATTCATTTCATTGTGATAGTCACCTGTAGTGTCCGTGGATTTATACGTTAAAAAAGCACCGGGTACAAAGCCTTTTTCATTTCCCGCATGAACTATTATCAAACGTTGACCTTTTGAAATTGGCTTTTTTACTCCTTTTTTCTTATCGTCACTCCAAGATTTCCCTTTAGTGTGGGATGCATGTATATATGACTCATCCATGTAGACGATATTTTTTCCTGTTTCGCGAAATTTGCGTATTTTATCAAGGTATTCCATTCGTTTGAGACTAACGTCGTGCTTTTCCATTAGAATTTTTCGGTTATCTTCCATTTTAGTGAACTGAAATCCCATGTCATGAAGTATTTTTCTCAATGTTTTTTCAGACCCATTGTAATTAATAGCTTCAGATAACTTAGCTTTTAATGATTTTATTATTGGCAGTTCATTAAATCGTAAGTGAAAATCATACACCATTCTTCGAACAACATCGTAATCAAAATCGTCCATATCCAAACGAAATTGCTTTTTTGGTCTCCCTTTTTTTGGAGTGCTGAACTTAATTTCAGTCGAATGTGTTTCAGTACTGACTTCGTTTAATATATTGTTCAAAGTTCTTCTTGAAATTCCAGTGGCATTTGCAACTCGCTCTTGAATCTTCTTAAAATAACAACTTACATTTTCATCTACTTTTTTTTTAAATCTATCAGCTTCGCTTACAAAGTATTTATAAACATTGTAGATAATTTCACGTGACTGACCTCGTAAAGGTTTCCCTCTTTTTCCGAAAGATGCCATATTACAACTTTAAATTATTTAAATTTGTGGGTGTTATCAACTCTAAATATATATTTTTTTCGGGACGCGACTGCACTCTATCGTACTTGAACAACGACTGACTAAACGTCACATAGGTAGTGTGGGACAGAGATAACGCTTTACGAAGCCGAAATTATCCGATTGTCTCTTTCCAAAGTTCGATGTGCAATATTTATCGCCGGGTACTGTAATAAGTATTAAATTCAACTTAAAGTTTTGTAAAAAACAGTTTGACATGTACAAATCAAGTCATCTCGGGATATTCTTTCTAAAATTTAAATTCAACCCCCATTTAAATTATCGGTGACCCTGCCCATGTTTGAACTCGATATTGTATTTGCCTTAACTCCACTTTTACCAAATTTCTTTAAATTCAGATCACAGCTACCAAATTATACTTTTCCATGACTTTAATAATATCGAATTATAGATATTGAGTTGTCGAACAGTTACAAATGTACAAATACCATTCATAGCATCAGTTGCTTGATAAAAAAAATGATAATAATTCTTGAATTTTTAGAATAAAAAAATATATATTTGGACATAATTTTCCACTTGCTATTTGCCCTGTCATTTTGATTCTTATAATAAAGACGTTGAAACTTTGAAAGGCAAAAGAGTACGTTTAAGTTTTCAATAATATCACCATCAATCCACTTACTATATCGGATTAAAGATATTGAGTTGTCGAACAGTTACAAATGTACAAATACCATTCATAGCATCAGTTGCTTGATAAAAAAAATGACAATAATTCTTGAATTTTTAGAATAAAAAAATATATATTTGGACATAATTAGCCACTTGCTATTTGCCCTATCATTTTGATTCTTTATAAAGACGTTTGAACTTTGAAAGGCAAAAGAATACTTTTAAGTTTTCAATAATATCACCATCAATCCACTTACTATATTGTATTTCGTATTTCAGTTGATGGCTTTCATTTTAACGATCAATTTTATTTCGAGCTATTTGCGGGGTTATGATCGCTTATTTTATTTTATTTACTAGCTAATGCCTGCAACGTTGTATACTTGAGGCTATTCTTAAAATGTAGTTTTCTTTTATTAAATTTTCTTTCAAAATTTATATAACGAATTTCTTTTTAGCAATGTCATTATAGCTATCTCCATTTTAAATTTCATTTCAATCCATTTCTAGCTTGATCAATTTGCATTTATAGACATGTATTGCATTTATAGACCGATCCGCCAGTCAATCTTTTGTTATCTTCATTTTCTTGTAAAAAAATACTTTCTCAGTGTGATGGAAAGCTAATATATGTCTAATAAGTAACATGCCCAGTTTACCTTTATTACTCATTAAATTTAACTCAAAATATAACAATATATAATATCATCCATGCAGAGCGAAACGAAAGTTGAAGGAATGCAATGTTAAAAAAAGTATCTTAATACACGCCGACTGAAAACGGATTACAAAAACTATATATTCGATGGTTGTTCTGTTCTATGCTTATAATTATAGAAAAAGTTAAAAGAGTTTAATTTTTTACGAAATTTTACAATAATGTTCTTGCGGTCTAGGAGTGAGCCTAAACGGTTCAAATAATGCAAAAGTGTTATTGAAGTGTTTTCGAGGTTTTCTCGAAATTCGAATTCCAAAAGCAGCTTGGAGTCTGGAAATGGTACTGTTTTAGCATCCCCGTATTTCTATCCGAAATAGCATGTAAGCTATCGGTTCCAGCTATTGCTTGAAATAAGCGGTAATCGTAATCAGGTCAGTAAAATCGGCGTTTGGTCCCCAACGCCAATTTTCTTTCCCCAACACCAACCATCTTGCAAACCGACGAATTGATAAATCATGGTGAACCGGAACGTCTATAGATGTTTGGTTCACTCTGCTACTCCCTAAGGAAACAGGCGTGATGATACTTTTTATCTTATCGGTACAGATTAACCAGTAGGGGCAGAGAACACTATTATTTCAAATATGTATCGGTACTACAACAACTTGGCTTCTCATTTGCGCTTGGCATTGGCGTGAGACAGTTTAATAGAAGGTTTCTTTCTTTGTCTAATAGGATGAGCATCATATACGAGATAATTGATCTATAGACACTAAATGTGGACTTCATCTAATTTTAATCGACATTCATTACGTTTCAATTTAAACTTGTTAATTATGATGTCCTTTTTAAATTTTTAAAATACCTTTAAATTAGAGACGGCTTATTAATGTTATTATTACATCGTTAATCTTGTATACTAAATCTAAAAGAAATAATCTATTAACACCTGTAATGTATTTATGTACATCGGTACATTACAAACAAAAAATTAAAGATGTTGTCTTTGTCTATTCAACTTTTTTCCAAAATCTAGGAAGCAGCTATTTTCTTTTTTTCGTAATTTCTGAATAAAACATGTTGCCTAATACATAATCAACACGACTGTTTATAAGATATGTTTTATAGATAAGTAGTAAGTAAGAGATGTTTTATAAGATAATTCAAATTTTTTTCCAGAAACATAATGTTTGATAAAAATTATGTTTTTTTTTTTAAAAACCGTTTCTTAAAAAAATTTTCATTGCTTAATAACAGATTTGTTAATTGACAATTATTTCCAACACTTCAAGTTAATATTAAGGAATCATTTATTTAAATCATATAAAAAAAAAATGATTTGTTTTTTTACTTAATTGTGTGAAAACAATTAAGTAAAAAAACTAAAACAGGGTTTGATTTTTCGCGAATATCTCGAGATTCTCACCAAGGTCCTTGTCACCTGGTTTTTATGTTTATTTTTATTAAGTATAACTTTTAAAGTAATGGAGATACAATGAAAAAATCAAATCTAGTTTGTTCTTTTTTAATTAAACAATAAATTAAGCCCAAATTTAAAGCTCTTACTCAATTATTTATTTAGTTCATACTGTTTGTTTATAAAAATAATCTTCAAGAAAAATTTTTTTCCAACTTTTATGTCTAAATATCTTATAAACAAATATAAATATGACCATACAACTAAGGTGAGAATGATAAATAACAGAAAATTAAAAGTTTAATAAATATTTTTTTTAGAAAAAATAATATATGGTTGTTTTTGATTTTTTAAGTAGAAAAAGGAAAAAAATACAGGGACAATTCATTTGTTTTATGAATTGTCCCTGTATTTTTTTTCCTTTTTCTGATTATGAATTGTCCCTGTATTTTTTTTGGGTAACAGGGAAAAGGGGCAAAAGGAGGAAGGATGGAAAGAGGGAAGGGGAAAAGGGGGAAAGTTTTACTACAACCGCGTGTAAAGGTTACACGCACTAATTTTTTTCTCTAACACAAGTAACACTGTATAAATTTTGACTGTTCCACTTTCAACAATACGTATCTATGTAATTTACTATTTATTTATGTTTTAAGACAAAATGTGTGAAATGTTAAAAAACATAAATAAACGGTTCCCAACCCTGAAAATTGTGTAAATACCTATGCATTTGGAAACGCAATATTTTTTTTATCGACGATAATAAATCTCCTTACATCATGTGGGGCACGTTCCGATTAACCAATGGTGATTCGTTTTGCAATTTTACTAAACATTAAAGTTTATTAAATTAAATACAAATAAATTTGATAAATAATAGCTTAGGAATAATGTCAGAACCATAAAGTATATGTATAATATCAGGAATAAAATAAAAAAACAAGTAAATTTTAATTATTTGCATATTACAATTTATTTTCACATTAAAAATTACTTGTTCGGTGGAGACGAGATATTGTACGAGTATGCATGCCAAGATGGTTTTTGTTCCTTGTATTAGGCGAGCGCGTAACACAATTATTCTTCTTATATGAATAAATGTTTTTCAATAATAAAATGCTAAATTAAGAGTGTAAATTGCCCTTACCCTTTTTGGTAATCCAAATATTATATATATTTCAGTGAAATTCTTTCAGAGAAGAATCTGATATCACAAAATTCTGTAAAAGTAACTAAGTATACAAGGCGCGCTGTGTCAACATCAGTAGTAATACCCTATATATGATTTCTGTGGTAATACCGCTCAGTACCGTTGTTACCTGCAGTTACCTGCCGAATAAACAATGTTTAAGATATTTTTTTGTAAATCCGTATACTAGATCGACTTGACAAATTAATTTTAAATTTAATCCGTCAAAAACAAACAAAACTTTTTCTCTGCATAATTTAAGTACAGAGGAACTGTGCACAATAATAATTATACAAAACTAGCTGATCCGGCAAACGTTGTTTTGCCATACAAATTACTTATATTGAATATTTTGGTGGGGTACTTAAGAGGTGGGAGGTTAATTGAGATAAAAACTATCCTTTTAAGTTGCACCTTAAAGTTAGACCAAACAGTAGATATCTACAAAATTTCAATGAAATCGGCTCAGTAGTTTAAGAATCCATAGCGGACAAACGTGGCACGTAATTTACATATATAAAGAATAATATAGAATCAGCATATATAAAGAATGTTATAAGAATTATATAACTCATTTTTAGAAGCTTTTAAATAATAGTATAACTCACGGTAAATGAAACGATTTTCTTTTTCTTTTTCTTTTTTATATTATTATTATTATTATTTTCTGTACTCATGTTGTATTGCGTAATCTCATCGATAAAATTATGGTGTAAGTTGCAGCTATTTTTACGTTAAGGTATAGAAACCTGGAAACCATTATCCTGCGTTTATTCTTTGCACGATATTTGATATTTTTCCTTTCCATCCATTTTTTCTATTCGGTAACCCCTATTCCCGGTAGCTAGAGGCCATACAATATCAACATCAATGACGTAAGTGTTTTAAATTAAATGAGTTAATGCGATGGTATATAGATAATCCGATATTTAGTCGTCGAACGTACTTTATTTTTATCTACTTTTAATGTAATTTTTCATATTACCATTATTTATGCTGTGGATTACGATCACACATTGCTGGCGTATTATATGCGAGGACGTCTAATGATAGTCTTATAAACGTCTTACAACCATTCCTATTCATTCTGCAACATCTCGACCGAGACTGGTAGCAACGCTTTACTTTTTTACTTTTTCTTACCACAATAACGTATCATTGTCGACTTCCAAATTAAAAGATAAGGTGACATTTATCTCGTTTCATCAAAAAAGCCATCTACTTGTTTACTATCCTATTAGATATATCAAAAGACAAAGATTACCCATTCACAGCTCGCTGCGTCTCGGCTAGACAATTATAACCAAGGTGCTTTAAACGGATATTTATGATCTTTCGATTTTTGTGTGGTGGCAGTATAAGGATTATATCTTAATTGAATTAAATGATGTTTTATCACGAAAAATGTACCAGTTTTGCTATATCTTGTATATCACAAAATAGGAAAGAATATGTATAGACAGTCACGGTGGAGATATTTTTCCTTTACGAGCTTTTTCACGATCACGAAAATTAGCTCTGATATTTTAAATTGCTTTAATATTTCAGATCAATGAACCTTTACACAGTGGTGAATATTCGGAATATTTATTTAGAAAAAGTAAAGTTATTGATAATTTCGATATTTATTTAAGTTTATTTATTAGCTCATCGGCAGTATATTTTTCTAAGTACAATTCTGAAGCACAGAATTTGATAATGTAGTTATAGATATATGATATAATATCTTGATACCGTCTATTTCAATCTTTTGAAGTGATCCAAGTACCTCCCAGGTTTCGAGACAACAGCTCTACAGCTTTTATTATATGCCAAGCATAACGATCGATTGCGCTCTTCAATAGATTTTATCAGAGGCAGTACCTACGTTACGGCATAGTTATAAGTTCATTATAGATGAATATTTGAATGATCAGCACATGTTTTTTTTCACTTCTTAGCACAGTCTACGAGGGGTGTAGTAAGTAATGTATGTAAGCTGGGTGTGATTACAAAAAAATATATGAAAATTCTTGGGCATAATCAGCAAGTAAGCCGTTTCCATGGTCACTTTGAGTTTTTACAAACACTAATTACAATAATTGTAACAATATTATTACGGTTTCGATGTTATTTTGTTAGAAACAGTATCGTCACGTCCGGTTCCCTTGCGGGTAGGCAGAGTTAAACGAATTTGTATAGACTTTCCAGTTTGTTGGTTGATGCGATGAGTGGTGATTACTATGAATATTGATCTTCATCGCCGTGTTTTACCGAGTTGATAATGACCTTAAACGCCTTGAAACAGTGACCGCAATGGTTTGTGACAGCAGTATGGGTACAGAAACATGAAATTACGTTACGTTTGAATCCGAAGTGACACTACTTGTTATACTACTTTAAAACTTTTATATATAAACTGATAGCAATCACTGTATGATACGTAATTCCGTAGTCGTACGATAGAAATTTTTATCTACTACTTTAAGGATAAAACTCCTCAAGTAATGTCTTATAAATTGGTTAAAAAATGTCGAAGTAATGTTAGTTTTCAATTAATTTGATGCAATTAACGACATAGGATGCAATTTTTTAAAGAAAAAAAATATGAATAGAATTTGTAATTACTCGGTACATTTATTTAAAAGTCTTAATAAAAAACATTGTTTTGCCAAAATTTGTTTGAATTTTTTTTTTCAAAATTTCTCAAAATCTCCTTGGCCGAATTCAGATTTCCAGAAAGTCTAAGTTTGCCAAAACCTAATCGAATGCCATCAACCACGTTTCAGTCGCTCCAGCCGTTCAAAAGTTATGAGATGTTAATATACATACTGACGTCATCGTGAAAACAATCAAAAAAGGTTCCTAGGACCTCAACACGAACCCTATATTTTATGTGTTGTTGTCCTTAATTTAAAAAAACAAAAAATGGTTTTTCAGAATACTGACAAAGATCTGGTAAAAACCTTATTAAGGCAATTTAAAATTAAAAGAAAACGCTCACAATGTTTAGGATCCCTATGTAAATAATGAATTCCATTATAAAATATTTTCTCTTTTGTTTTCGGCAACTACTAAGACCCAAAAAAAATACATTATGAAAGTAAACAATGAAAGCCTTTGAAATCACTCCTAAGACTTCCAATCAATTCATGAAACATCGGTCTTAGTTTCCCCCGCTACATCCGACCACAATCAAATTCTATTTCTGTTTACCAACCAAAAAAGTGCCCTTTTTCAGTTGTATAACGATATTCTATTTTGACTATAACCTTCTTTTCACTGTTCTACCGTGACTAATATATTAATCCTACTTCATTCCCTATCTGACATACTCGACTCTCATTTCCATATACATATTAGCGTTAGGATTAGCGCAGAATTATGCAAGACATGTTCTCTGACTTAGGATTGTACTGATTTAAAGCAGTTTCCCTTGTGCTTCCATTTTCTTTCAATCTTTTTCCTGTGCTCTTTATTCTACATAGCCGTGCACTTTCCATTACCGCAAAGAACCAATTATTTCAATTCAACTTTTACATTCATTTTGTTTACTTTTCATTCAAAATCCAGTATTAGATTTTTTATCGCATTCAAGCACTTAATTGCATTCCTATGTTCTAAGAAACATTTTTATTACTGTGACCAGTGTGTAATAATCGTGAAATTATTTAATTATAATAAAGGAGATAAATAGCGTCGATGTAAAGTCTAACAACAATATTATCTGAACCAAAATTATTAAGTTAATTTAATGTACAGTAGCGGTACGAATAGGTTCGTCAGTTTTCAAATTGATTTATTTAACAAGCTCCAAGCATATATGATCTTTTGAATATTTGTCACATAATAGACCCAACGATATAGAAATAGTCTATTATATTTCACTAGCTGCAGAGTGCAGCCCGCTGCATTATAAAAGTTTTTAGTGAATCCCGTGGGATCACCTAACTTTTCCATTTCCACATTAGTGGTACATTAAATACAGAATATGCAACAGCTAGGTTGCCTTCATCTTCTGGTCCCTATTACCTGGTTGTCGTGTATAAACAGATAAATTGGTTTTAGTGATTTCGCTCAACTATGTACTACTTGAAATATTACAAAATTTTCTTTCAAATACAGTATAAGGTTGCTTGCGAAAATTCAATCACAAAGAACGATTGCTAAGCTTTGAAACTCAAAAATTGGAGTAAGCAAACATATTGTTTGTTAGGGAGACATTGCGCGTACTATTGGAAGCGATAGAGGAAGACGTAGCGCAACAAATGTGCTCCTCGAAGGCGTAAAACCTTTTACGTTTTACTTTGAAAAACTTATAGTTTTTATAACTTTAATTAATTGTAGTCATAAACATTTTTTTTACAGCAATTCACCGGGGTATGATTACCTAATGAAGCGAAACGCACTTATCGTGACATGCACGAGATATTGATCGGCATAGACAAAATCTCATTTCTCGTGCTTGATATAGCTCACGTTACATATCTTAAGCAGGATGCTAAATAATAATTATAAAAATACATATAAATACTGCTGCATACATAATAAACACCCAAACCCAGAAATACAAACATCTGTGCTCATCACAATCATCATCACATCGCAACACAAATGTTTGTCCCTGTCTTCGAAACCTTATCAGGAATCGAACCCGTGCCTCATCGATTCGTAGTTAGATTCATTATACATGTATGTATATTATCATGTATTTTACATGAATGCAGTGTGTGTTGTTTGTTTTTATTATTTTAATGTTTTTCTAATGCATTATATTTAAAACTATAAGGATTTTGCAGTCCTCCGCAATTTCATATTTAAATGTGCCAAATTTCATACGCTATTTGTTGTAAAACAGGGTACAAACTTTCTGCTTCAATGAAGTTTTATTAGTAAAGGTTGATTTACTTGGGATATTTTACTATAACGATATTTTCTTACAATGTATTGCCCTAATAACTTAAAAAAGTGCAAAAATAAAACAAAATTATTTATACATTGCTGAAATTAAATCGGTTTAAGTTTAATTTAAAGGTCGATCAAAATCTATTACTATGATTCTTTTTATCTATAAAATTTCACTAGCAGCCCGGAAAATGTTGGTGGTGTATGCATACTTTAAAAAGCACGGTAAAACATTCGATCTCGATCATATAACATAAAATTATGGTAAGAAAATTATCACAGGTTTCGCCAGCCAGTTCGTAAGATATCTAAGATTAACATCTTTGGTGTCTGAGGCGATGACTGTCACTTTCCATCAGGAGAGCCATCTGCTTGTTTTTATTGTCCTATGATATAAAAAAAACTTGATTGATCATGAAAAATATAAAGTTACACGTAGATCGAGTAGACAACTGCTTAAGATGATATAAGGACTTTTTATCTTGCGTTTATACCTGTTTTGTCTTTTCTTAAAAGCTGCCCGGACCAATAAGAAATACCAGTAATTCCAAATACAATTATTATTGTTACAAGAATTAACTAATTATTTATTATAAAATTTATTAGTTTTTTATCAATTCAAAGTGTGTTTTTTCGTTTTATGATTAAAAGAACGTTGCCTGGAATTGGATAAATGCCCGGTTGGCGATAGGCTTGCCACCTATGGGACTAAGCATCTTCGACTAATCGTAGGCACTACCCTTTTTGAGATACGGGCGTGAAGATACTTTATTACACCACAGAAGATACACTTTCATTCGCTTATTACAATAAACTACTACAATAATTGATTGAAATAAGTTTAATACCTAGTTGATTTTATAACGCGTGATCCAAAAAGTTCTTTTTCTCCCAAAAAGTTCTTGTTTATGCGTTTTAAATCATATTTTCGGAACAAATTATAATGTTAATAAAGATCAGACAAATATACTCGGGGTATCACTTTCCTATACACTTTACAAGTATTTCCAGTGCTATATATTATGTTAAATATATATTATCTCATGAGTACATCTTTAGGACATTTTTCGCACTTCCTAGTAGTGTAATATACTAATATAATGAGTAAAGTTCTTTTAATGTTTAATGGAGGATTATTGAATATAATAACATAAGCACTAAATAACTAATGAATCAAGTTATTTAAAATCTGATACTATTAATGAACAAAATAACCTAAAACTTAAAAAGTCTGCAGTATACTAAGACGCATTACATTATATTAGCCGCATGCACCTACTAGGACATTCATCTAAAAGGACCCTTGTAAAAATATTTTTCTCTTCAATAAAAGAGATGAATTTTAATATTTTGCGACAATAATACAGTAATTATATCATAAACGCATTTTAAATATCTGAACAGATACAACTAACATGGTTATGGATGATTATTACCCTTGTGAATTGGTAATCAGATGAGATCGTTTCATAGGTAGAAGCATAAAATGTATGATGCTCCTAAATAACTAAAAAGCGTTGTCATCAAAACTACTAATGTTAGTTTGGAGACATCTAACTTACCATAAGCACATTAATGCCAATTAATATCCAAATTTATTAATTGATTTAGAACTCTTTGACACTATATACACAGCGCATTTTTATGATAAAATTGATTAAGATATACCTGTTTATCATAACGCAAAAACAGAAGTAATGTTGAGCACCTAACCCCAGGTTCTATTACATAAACACCCAAACTTTACCAAATTTGGTTTATTTTAAATTTTAATTCTTACTTTATTGGATTACGTAAATTATAACATTTGAACATAATTTACCTCTCTGTAAGGGATTTGTTTAAGTTTACCTTGTAGCCATTATTATATGACATTACATTATTGAAATAACTTTATTACTATATTACAAATATATCTTAAGCAATTTTAATATTATCTTGTAATGTTAAATAGAATGAATATTGTCAGAGCGATGTTCAAATTTCTAAATGTATCAAAATCAATATACTAGAAATCTAAAAGGCGCTGGAAAGGAGATTTTGCAACGCTATTTAAGTTATTGAAGAATGACATCGTTGCACCCGATCATCAGGGCAATCGGATTCTAATTAAGATAAGCACACGAGCGCTTGCACAGTCCCTTTTTGCACCTGGTATAGAGCTCGATACCGAATTTAATATCCAAAATGTGAAATGTCAAATGATTTTACAAAGTTGTGCAGGGCGCGCGAGCGACGCCCGGTCATTCGTAGCGCGGCGCGACACACACTAGGGCGGGCGGACACGGCACCGTTACGTCAGCGCGGGGCGCGGCGAGTAGGATGTAGGGGTACGAGGAAGGGAGAGCCCCGCACTGCTACATCCTAGCAGCGCCCATCTTTTCTCAGTTTACAAGAAAACGAGACATCTCTCGGCAGTAACCGCATCCCAATTATTAAATGTTGCAGTTTATAAGCGAAAACTTTAACATTAATTGATGGTGGCTATGAATATAAAACGTGATTTTTGCTGAATACACGAATAAAAATCGTCCGCTTAAACAAGGTGTAAAAAGAAAAGCAAATATTTTTAAATCACATAAATATCTTCACGCCAGAACCCTTACGGGGTAAGCAGAGAGAACTGAGTGGCCTACATCACGATCCTTGCAGACTTGTCTCGCTTCCTCCACATTAATTACTCTCTTCATACAAACACGCCGATTGCGAACACTCTTGACACCGCCCTCAGGCAGTACTCGATCAATCTGATCATGGTACGTCAGTCTTGGTCTTCCCTGGTATCTACATCCTTCCACATTCGCATTCGGTAGGTTCTCAATTCGCAATGGCTCAACTGAGTTCGGTAGCATCACTTCACTGTTCCCTGTCGCAACAATGTGAATTCTCGTCACTGTCGTGTTCTAGTGTTGGAGGGTGAAGTAGATGGTAAACTTATGTAACTGGCATTACCATCACTCCACACGGATAGCAACGCAACATTAACAATTTTGAAGTAATTAAAAAAAGAAACTGTTTACACATGTATGCAAATATTTATGTAATACTGATTTTCAGTTAACAGGTGTATGTATGTTTGCTTATGTGTATTAATTTTAATTGCTTTATCGCCACCATTGTTAACGCTGATTTGCTAATGAATGTGTATTGCACTTTATGTTATTAGCAGAATTATATCCTCGTGATAAACATGTGAACATATAATATATAATTGTGACATTTGATCGAGCTTTGAACCCAACACATCTGACATCAAACTCAGAAAGATCCCCATCTCAGCTGTTTGGCTGTCTGTGGTTATTTTTGTGGGATTATGTAATTTTTCGACACATTTCAACATATATATTATTTATTATTTATATATTAACATATATATTATATATTATTATTAGGGACTTATATATGTCGCTATGGCGATTACGTCAGTCCCATCGGATTAAGCTAATCTTATGTTAAAAAGATGGTGGGAGGCATCGCTGTTCTAGGCTTCTTTTAATGAACTTATATGCATCAAGTACTGACTCCGATGTCGGTCTACTAAGAATGCTTTGTATGGGACCTTAAAAAATGTTGTCTTCTTGCAAATAATGCCTCTCGCTCTCGCTCTCTTCTTGGCACATTCCATTAAAAGGTGATGTATGTCCTCTACTTTGCGACATACATCACAATCAGGTGAATTACTCTTCTTCATCAGGTAAGAAAAACTGTTTAATGGAATGTGACCTTATCCTAAAAGCTAAGACAATTATTTGTTGCAATATATTTTTGTAAATGGGAACGCTGACATTCAAGAAACTGCTGCAACAAAGATGTTATTTAATAACATAAACCTGTATGATACTTAAGTCTGCTCATCAGAAATCGCTCTCGTTCAAATAATACTATATTTACTATAATAATATTAAAATTTCTTGTTTGCTATATTTGGCCTTCTTACGGTATATCTTATTTTCTTAAAAAATCTCATTTTCTTCTTTGACCTCGAAGCTCAAACCTTAGTTCTCGGTACAACTTAAAATTTTAGATTAAAAGTTTTAAAGCCTTTAAATTTCCCGTGACTGTTTATCGCCACATAGCTTCTGCCGGTACCTAGATTTTAAGAGCCTTGCTTACTTTCCCCGAGCTCATCAAGCACACCTTAAACGATTCAGTAACGTATACTTTGCCGCGTATCAAACCATCCGCAAATCTTTGATATCATTATACATCAATACTGCAACAATGTAAACAAAAGTATCTTCACGCCCGCATCCCCGAAGAGTTAGGTCGAGGTGCAACATGTGCACCCACGATTAGCCGAAGATACTTAGTCCCATAATGTGATAGATGACCAGTCTATCGCCTACCGGGCACTTTTCCAATTCCGGGCAACGTTATTTTCATCAAAAAACTGAAAAAACACGTTTATTGATTTGCCAGACCCGGCAATCAAACCCGGGACCTCGTGTGATCAAAGTCAATCCGGACCACTAGACCACAGAAGCGATGCAACGATGACTGCAGATATCAATTTTTTCTCAAACATAAAAAGCATTTAACACCTACCCATATACGCATAACCTATGTACTTGCAAATACACCATTTACACATCCACATCCAAACACACACATACAAATTTTCTCTGTCACACACACACACACACACACATCGCACTTGTAAAATTTTTAAATACTATTTCATTAAATTGTAAAACATATCTAACGTGAGCTGTTATCGCCTCTGTGGTCAAGTGGTCCAGTGTTGACATTGACCACATGAGGTCCCGGGTTCGATTCCTTGGTCGGGCAATTTAAAAAATGTGTTTTTCAATTTTCTGATAAAAACAATTTTGCCCGAGATTGTAAAGTGTCCGGTTGGCGATAGGCTTGTCACTTACCACATTTGTTGGACCAAGTATCTTCGGCTAATCGTGGGTGCACTTATTGCACCTCTGCCTACCCCTTCGGGGATACGAGCGTGAAGATACTTTTATCTAACGTGTAGATTCGGGCCCCTTCTGAAGAATATATCAACTGCCGTATTCTGGTCATCTCATAAAAGGCGAGAAAAGGCTGATACGTGTCACTAAAAGGTGACTGCTAACTGGGTGCAAGAGTTCAGCAACGTCACGGGTTTGGTAACGCGCGTTACCTATTTCTGATCCAATAGCGACCGTGGGTGTCGCTGTCATGTTCTGGTTTGAAGAGTAATGCTTTATTACACGGGTAGCAAGAAACCTCTGGTGTTTATAGGCGATGGCATCTTTCCAACCCATCAGCTTATTTATTATTATATGATATAAAAAATAACCAGCTAAGTGGATCTTAGGCCACGTGCAATGTAGGGTTCCATAGTTGCCCTTTGCAGTAATGTGGACTAAGAAGAGGACTATTTTATGGTTTTATATTATAAAATTTAAATCTGTCTGCTTTAATCTGTCTGTTTATTAAATGCCGTATTGGGAACAAACTGGCTTCATACCCCTCAGGTAGTAAAGCCTTTTGGTCCCTGGCAAAGTCGGTTGATCGAATTTCTGCCGCCCCTCGCTTCCTCCACTGCTGAAACCGGATGGGACGCTGGCTCACACCGCCTTAGAGAAAGCAAACTTGTTCGCTACTCTATTCGCGGAAAACTCGCGTTTGGATCCCACCAACGCGAAACGTCGTCGTCAAAGTCTACCTGGATGCGATGTGAATATGCCGGAAATTCGCATCCGTCAGACTGAGGTTCTTAAAACGCTGCGGGATCAGGACGTCAACAAAGCCAGTGGCCCTGATGGGATTCCAGCTCCTGTGTTGACACGCCTCTTTCACCTTTCGATGACGACTGGAAAAATACCGAAATCATGGAAGCTTGCCAACATGCCCAAAAAGGCAGTCGTGTCGACTCCTCCAACATTAGACCAATTTAAGTCACGTTCATACTCTGCAAAACTATGGAGCGTGTACTGAACAGCAGGTTAATGGCACACCTAGAAGCGAACGATCTACTCAGTGACCGCCAATACGGGTTTTGCCGAAATTGGTCCACTGGGGATCGTCTAGCGTATGCCACCTACATCTTGAGCTCGCCCACCGAGAATCATGGTGAGGCACTAGCTGTCTCCCTTGATATCTCGAAGATCTTTTACAGGGCCTGGCACGATAATCTTATTGGTAAGCGTCCATCGTATGGTCTGCCTACTAGTCTCTGCGCCTGGATCTCAGATTTTCTGAGTGGCCGGTCGATGCTAATCTAGTCAAGTTTAATGCAACTAAGACCCAGGCGTGTCTATTCTCTGCTAAACGGAGTCCGTTCCATCTATCTCCGTCTTTCCAGGGTGTATCCGTGCCGATAACTGACCACCTCGAGCTCCTTGGTATCACCTTAACGCCTACTCTCAACTTTGCTTCGTACATCGAATCTAAAGCCCAAGTTGCCTCAAAAAAGCTTGGTATTCTGGCGAAGGTGAGACAGTATTTCAGCCCGAAATAGTTGCTTAATCTTTATAAAGCACAAGTCCGTTCGTGCATGGAATACTGCTCACACCTCTGGGATGGATCCGCCAAATACCAGCTGGAGACACTTGAGGCGATAGAGAGGCGTGCCAAGTCAGGCTCATAAACGACAATGATCTGGTAGGCAAAAAACTCCAGAGCCTCGTTCATCGACGCAGAGTGGCTAGTTTATCGGTTTTTATCGGATACACTTTGGAGATTGCGCTGCGGAATTGCACGACTTAATTCCGCCATACCCGTTTTTCTATCGATTGTCGAGGCGCACAGATTCTAGGCATCGCCATATGGTGGATGTTCCACGTACCCGGACAAAGCGGTTCGACTCAACATTCTTCATTCGAATCGCAAAGGACTGGAACATGCTTCCTGAATCTGTGTTCCCCGATGAGTATAATCTGGGGAGCTTCAAGAGAAGGGTGAACAGGTACCTTCTAGGGAAGCGCATTCCATCTTAGGCCTCATCTTAGCTTAGTGTCAGGCGAGATCGAGGTCAAGCGCTTACCTATCGATAGTTAAAAAAAAATGCCAATGACGGATATATGAGCACCACAGATTCACCACCTAAAAAAAATTCCCCAAACACATTTTAAAAGTCGATCGACTATTACTCCTTAACTTGTAACGCATAATTTGCCGTAATAGTTTTCCTTTTAATTTCACCTCCTATGTATAATAATAATAATAATAATCTTTATTAAACAAATCCAAGTACATACATAATTATTTAAAAACAAAAACAAAAAAAAAAACAAAAATTTTAGTATCAACTTGTAAAACATTTTGATGTACCCACGATGTTTTGTAAAAATAATGTGTGGTCGGATTTCATTTTTAAGTACACTAAAACTATGAACTTATGTTAAGCTTATAAATACTCATATTATATGAATTATTTTAAGTTTAATAAATACTTTTTTTTAAAATTCTTTTAAAGATGTACTCACTACATTCTACTGTTAGTATCTAAACTAGGCCAGGCCTGTGTTTTAGACACTAACTACTTCCCGGTGCATAAGTCAATAAGAGGTACAGTACATTACAAAAAAGTTAAAAATAAATACTTTAAATTACTTACATACTTAATAATAGTTTAATTAATTATTCCTATGGCTCACTTATTGGACTATTGTAATAAATTTTTCTATTTGTTCGTAATTTTGTGATTTTAACCAAACTGTCAGTTTTTGTTTACATTTGTATTTATTTAGGGAATAAAGACTAAGAATTTTATTTAATTTATTATACACATAAGGACTTAGAAAACACTGAAATTTATTAATGAAAAATGTCCTACTGCTAATAGTTGGACACACTTTACCTTTTTTACGACTTTGGGTTTCGGTAGGTTCAAAATTTATGATACTGTGTTGAGTTAAGGCTGTGTTAAGAATAAATAGTTTTCTTACTGATAACACATCGCTCAGTTTATACAGTTGGGATGTAGGATATCTATAAGGCTTATAAAGCATTACTTTAAGCAAGGCACGTTGTGCTCTTTCAAGTTTAAGAATATGCGATTTTAGTGTTCCTCCCCAGGCTCTAATACAGTAGGATAATATAGACTGTGCCAATGCGTAATATATTGATGTAAGTAATTTTACATCTGCTATGTGGCGTAGAGTTTTAAATATATAAATTAATTTACGGGTTCGTTCTACTGTCATCTGGATGTGAGGTAACCAAGTTAAAGTTTGATCAAGAAGAACACCTAGGTATTTTAATGAGGTAACACGTATAAGGGAACTGCACTGGCAAGACGGATTTGCACTTGGATTATTAGTACAAGAATGTGCGGTAATAGTGTAGTCATCACTAGGGAGGTTAGTACTTCTAATGCCAAATGTCATATATTTAGTTTTAGAAGTATTAATTGTAAGCATATTGCACTGAAGCCATTTTATTACGATTTGTAAACCTTTTTCAGCAAAGATCCTAGTCTCCTCCCAATTTTTACCATAAAAAACTAATGCTGTGTCATCTGCAAAAGTATAAATGTTACCATTGATTAGGCTAACATTGCACAGGTCATTTATGTAAATAAGGAAGAGAATAGGACCAAGAATGCTGCCTTGCGGCACACCAAAGTTTACAGGGCAATCGTGGCTAAGTAACTCCCCTATTTTGACTCGTTGCGTTCTATGGGACATATAACTTTTAAATAGTTGAAGAGCAATTCCACGCACCCCAATACTTTCCATTTTTGCCAGGAGAAGGGGAACAGAGACCGTATCAAACGCCTTGGCTATATCAAGAAAGACGCTTAGGCATACTTTTTTGCCATCAAGGCGCTGAGCAATAAAGTTAGTGAGATCCGTTACAGCATCAGAAGTAGAGCAGCCAGTCCTAAAGCCGTACTGGTTGTGTGACAAAATATTCTCTTTATTTAAGAAACACAACAGTCTTTTGTTTATAACTTTTTCTAATACCTTTAAAAGAGCGGGCAATACTGATATAGGGCGGTAATTGTTGACACAGTCTCTTGCTCCTGTTTTATGGATAGGATGAATAATGGATATTTTAAATGGTTTTGGAAATACCCCGGTGTTAAGTGATAAATTAACAATATGGGTTAAGGGTGGGACAATAAACTCTTTACACAGTTTTAACAAATTATTAGAAATACCATCCCAGCCAACAGCACAATCGTTTTTGAGACTCATTATTATAGATTCAATTTCCATACTATTAGTTTCCAACATAACTATAGAGTTAGGGGGAGATTTTTTATTATTTACTGTGGGAAAAGTTTGTTTGACGTTGTTATTATAATTTTGTATTTTAAGGGCATATTCTTTCCCAATCTCAGAAAAAAATGTGTTAATGCGATCAATTGATATTTTTGGGGTATCACCTATTTTCAAAAGTTCCTCAGATACAATTTTTTGTTTAGTAGTGTATACAATAGATTTAATAGTTTCCCATGTTTTCTTGGGATCATTTGAATATTTTTTTATTTGATTTTGTTCGTAGTTTCTTTTTATGCGTTTTAAAAGGTCATTACAGTAATTTTTATATCTTTTATAAGTTATAGCCATTATCTCATTATTGGGTTCAGCCTTATACTTTAGATGCATCTTGTCTCGATTTCTAATGCAACGTAAAAGTCCTGGTGTTATCCATGGTTTTAAAGAACGGCATCTTCTAGAGACTTTAATTTTCAGAGTGTGTTTAGTAACACAATACGAGAGTAAGTTGACAAGACGCTCAGCGGCCCATTCCGCATCTTTAGAATTTAAGATATCCTCATAGCCAATGTCTTTTAGATCTGCGAGTATTGCTTGGTAATTTACTTTATTTATAAAATAAGAATCATTTTTATGATTTGACTGGGAAAATAAATCTAAACCTAGAATGACCGCTGAGTGATCTGTCAATGGCGCATTTAAGACAACAGTGGTGATAGAACTTTTAGTTTTAACCATAGCATGATCTAGACAGTTGGCCATTCTTGTAGGGAAAGTATGACCACTATAAAATCCATAAGATGCAAGAAACGTCAAGTAATCTTGTGAATTTATATCACAATTTTCCGGTTTTATATCAATATTAATGTCCCCTATGATAACTACATTTTTGTAAGATTTATTTTCTAATAATAATCTTTCTAACGAATCAATGAATGAGGCAATATTCCTTTGAGATGGAGATCTATATACTGCAATGACTAACGTAGACATATCTATTTTAATAGTCATACAACTAGCATCATGTATACTATATTCTTCAACGATGTAGTTTAGGCCGTTTCTAATATAAACAACTAAGCCGTCATTTTGATTGTGGTTGTTTTGTGTAAAATGCACATTGTAGTTTGGAATTGTTGGAATATTTGCAGATTTGCTATTCCACGTTTCGGTTAATATACATAATTCGAAATTAATATTCAATCTAGCCAAGAGAATTTTAAATTCGTTAATGTTTCGGTTTATGCTTCTAATATTTTGTGACACAATTTTTAAAGCATTGACACTCATGGTTGATAATTTTGTTTTGCAGGTCTCCGGATTACATTGGTAAGATTTGCCGACATTGGTGTTATCTAAGTCATGTATAATGTCCTCATTTATGGTGGAACCAAATTTTAATATTTGAGAACAATGACAAAATTAAAGACAGTTTGTTCAAAATATCTATTGACTGAGAACTTTCAGAATTAAATAAACTTAAAGTTATCTCAAATTTATAGCCTAGAGAACAGGTTACGGTTACAAAATTTATGGGAACGTGGAATAGTAAATATTTTTTGTATGATTGTTTATCTAAAAAAGATTGCTCGCAAAAATAATACAAATGAAAGTATAAAGTTAAAACAAAACTAAAACAGTAAAAAGTTGCTATATATAGTCACTTTGAGTTCCTTAGCTGCGTTATAACATTTTCATTCTTAACCTCAATGTGAGGCGAATCATCCGATTTTCGAAGAAACACCCTACCGTTAGTCGACCAGCAATATTTATAATTGGCCGTTGAGGCAAAGCCGCGGGCCAAAAACAGTAGTCTGCGTCCAAGGCTGGTAAGTCCCTCAGAAATGAAAATAGGAACAGTCTGCCCAGGTAAGCCAATATGATGTGAGTTCAATCTTTCCCCAGAGTGATGTTTGTTAAATATTTTAGCATTCTTAATAACTTCTTGTTTCTTTATAATACACGTGAAATCAGCAACTAATGTAGAATGTCCTTTTTTTCCTTTGATGCAGAAAATATCCTTAACATCATTTGGTCCAAGATCAATGTCAATAGTTTTACAAGCATTTTTAACAATATTAAGATCAGTTTTATTTTCATTATTAAAATTTCCCGGAAGATTCCTAAACTCTACGGTAGAAGCCTTTAACGCTCTTTGTAAGTCCTCAACTTTGGTTTCCAGAGCAGTAACTTGAAGAAGATGCGATTTATGTTCCTTCTCTAGGGTTTCTACCTTTAGGATCACTCCTTCGTACTGTTGTGATAAAAATTCTAATCGTTTTTCAATTTCTTCATTAGATTTCTTAATGGCGGTATTTTGTACTTTAATTTCTGCTATATCTGTCATAAGTTTATTTAGGTTAGCATTCTGGTTATTAATCATATCCTGGATATAGGACTTTATTTCTTCCTTAAAGTTTGACAGCTGTTCGTCACATAGAAATCCTTTAGACTTTTTAACCCTTTGGGTTACATAGGACTGCGCAGCTTCGTTTTCATCTAAGTTATTATCTGAATTTAATGTAGCGCGCGGTGTGGCTTTTCCAGACGAAGGGCTTCTCAGGATTCGACTCATGGCAAAATAAATAAAAGTTGTTACTTGTCCGAAGTTCTAAGTTTACGTTGTAGTACCGTGCTAACTACACTGCACTATATTGATCCCGCCCACACAATTATCACACACTTGCAACAATTCTTAAGTTTTATGTGTGCTCCTAGTACTTATAGTGAGCAAATGTCAATTAATTTAGAATTTTAATTTATTATAAGGTATGTATGTACACGTCCGTTTACTATTACTGCCAGTGGGGAATACCGTGAATTTTTTCACAAGTTCCAAATAAATCGTTTAGCTGACAGATGAGGGGGAGGGGGGAATCCCTTGACTCTAGAAAAAAATTAGCACTAAAAGCTAAATATTTTATAAAAGAATTTCTTCATGGAAACATTTTCATAAACCTGCATTACATATACATCATTTTAAAAGGCATATCCAAAGTGATAAGTATATCTTCGGAAATACCCACTATTCCGTTCACCGTTAGAAAACTATTGAAAATCTTCTCAGGCAATTTGTAAGTACAAAGAAAACTTGTAATAAACTAATTACTAATAAGTACTGGATTGACGGACTTCATCAGGCTGGAAAAACTATACATCACTGTAACGACGTCATTATGATAGCAACCAACTTTTACAGGAACCTATATAGTGATGCAAGTTTAAAAAATAAATACAATATGACTTAATAGGAGGCGTAGAGATGTTAATGATGCTACATAGATTGAGAAATTTATATAATATATCATTTATAGGTGATATATTATAAATATTATAATATATCACTTATAAATCAAAGAATAAGGACAACATTGGAATGAAACCAGCCAGAACAACAAGCGGACTTTAGAAACGGTTGCTCTACGATCAACCATATACACATTGGAACTCTAAATGGATTAATACTAAAAGGAACAATGACCACTTCACATCGCTTACACCGACAACCAAATAGCTTTTGACACTTATCGCATGAAAGTATTTGGGAAACTTTAAAAAGCTTATATTGTTGAAAGATAATATAAATAATAATAATACAATGATCAAAAGCATGTTTTTTATGTCATAAGATAGCAAACAAGCAGATGGTTCTACTGATGGTAAAAGTCAGCCATCGCCTATAGACACTAAAAATGTTATTGGTACGTTGCTATCATGTGGTGAGGTCTAATGCCACATGCATAAGTTTACCGGCTACCTTACTCTCCAAACCGGAACACGACAATAACAAGCACTGACGCTATTGCGGCAGGAATAGATAAGGCGGTGGTACCAGACCGGCGAGACAATTCAGAACTCTACCACCTATTAGCGACGAGCCCGGGACCAACGCGGGGAATTGCCAAAGTAGAGTAAAATTAATCTATTATCGACAAACTAGATTAGAGAAACTACAGTATAAGAATTGCAAACAAGTGCTTAAACCATCTCAGATTCGCCGATGATCTAGTGCATTACTCAACTTCAGTAAATGATAGAAACGTTAAAAATTGATATTGATAGTGCTGCTATCAGAAACAGGCTGGTCTGGAAATAAGCATCGCCGGGACACCAAAGACTTTATGAAAGCATTGTTATCTAGGTAGCAGCGATGTAATTCTATTTAAGCAAGTTACGCTACCTTTTTAGGCAGAATAGGCTCTTGATAAGCAAAGACAATGTAAAGGTATGAACAGCTAATGCCTTACAATAGGCCAAATTTTTCGGCTCGAACGGCTGTAATATCCATATTACAGCCGTTTGAGCCGACAAATTATGCTTACTGTAAACGATGAGGAATAACCAGAACTTAAATTTTAATTAAATTTATGTTCTGGTTCTCTCTCTCTCAAACTTTATTTCTGGGGTTCAGTAATTTATAAGGAACCCTTATAGTTAGGCCACTTACGTCTGTCCGTTCTATCCACAGTTTATCTCAGAGACTAGTATTAGAAAGCAGTTATGTGGCATGAATACGTATATTAGGCACAAACAAAAAAATTGCAAAATAAAATCACAAAAAAATATTAATTACTATGGTGCCTACAAAAGAAATAGTATTATAACTGATGGTGGAAAAAAATAGTGTTTTTTTATATATGTCATAAGATAGCAAACAAGAAGATGGGTCTCCTGATGGAAAGAATCAACAATCGCTTATAGACACCAAAGGTGTCAAAGGTGGGTTGCTATCTTGTGGCGAAGTCTAATGCTATATCATAAGTTTACCGGCTACCTTACCCTTCAAACCGGAATACGACAGTGACAAGCACTGACGCTAATACGGCAGGAATAGGTAAGGCGGTGGTACCAGACCCAGGCGAGACAATGCAGAACTCTACCACCTAGTAACCACGTAGTAACTTGTAAAGCTAATCGGTCGCCTTTTACGACGTGCCTGACAGAACGCCAGTTGGCGTATTCTTCAAAGGATCCCGGGACTAACGCGGGAGAAAATATTATCAATTCAGCACTCTAAGTGTCTACGGCTCATTTTGAAGTTCCAAAGTCAACTAGGAACCCTTATAGTTTTGCCATGTCCGTCCGTCCGTAGTGTAGTGTGTCGTTGGATAAGTCTTTAAAAATATTGTGGGCTTATGAATACAATGTTTCTCTTATGAAATTCTTTTAAATGTCCCCTCTTCCAGTCAGCTAAGTTATTGTTTTTGGATGTGTTAAAAAATTGAAGGTATTACTGAATATATATATATATATATATATATATATATATATATATATATATATATATATATATATATATATATATATATATATATATATAACGAAAGCTTTTAACGAAGGTAAAAGAAAAACTATCACAGTTAAGCAGGCTTTGTAAGTTTATGAGCAACAGTCGGTCAACTTATAAATTTTCAATTGGAGAAGTATAAATGTCCAGGGAAAAATACAGAGCATTGTTAGCTATGTAAAACAGATAGTACCTAAATAATAAATATGTATTTGTAGGAAGAGGGTCAGATATGATAAATAAAATGCGGATGTAGATAATATAACAGCTCTTTATATTTTGTTCAACTTGTATCAAAATAACATAAATCACTATTAAAGCTTTTCATTATTAATGACTAGTTATCGTTTAACAATTCCAAGTAACTTAATTAATCCTTATTACAAATAAGTCATAATTTAAGCAATAGATAGTCAATTATAAATTATACTGCGACTAATTTATAGTTGACAATAATAATTAATTTGTTGAGTCAAGGATAGCTAATAGCAAGATACAACAAGTGTACCGAGCCACGCCAGAGCCAAGATTGCCCGAACGGAGGGCGCTCAGAGCCTTTTATACAGGTAGCAAAACAATTTGAGTAGTAGGGATATCGAACGATGCGCTCGGTGGCTCAGGCGTACACCTGTTGTTTACAATATTCTTACATTTGATGACGCGGACGCCGTCACGGCCATACTGACATGCACACGTCCTCGTGTGCGCATCTGAGGACATCATCATTTACATCTGAGGACAAGGAACGCATCGTTCATCCTGACATATCTTTTAGAAAACTAAACGTAATCTTATTTTTATAACTCTATAATTAGCGTGATCTTTAGCGAAATTGTACAATAGTGTGCTGGTCCGGCAACCCCTTCAGCAACTACAACTATTAAACTCCTCTCTCTTTTTGTTTTGAGACCGGAGACTGGATTCTAACTAAGTTAGGAATCCCTCTCATCAATTAAAAAAAAACAGAGACTGGATTGTAGTAAGCTCCCTCTCATCAGTTAAAAACCGGAGACTGGAGTTTATTAAGCTCCTTCTCATCAGTTAAAAACCGGAGACTGGAGTGCACTAAGCTCCCTCTCATCAGTTAAAACTGGAGACTGGAGTGTACTAAGCTCCCTCTCATCAGTTTAAAACCGGAGACTGGAGTGTGCCGTCAGTCATCTTCCTACATTTTTTGTTAATTTTAATTATTTTTTTTCAATTGATTTCTTTTCATAGTTTTATAAAACTCCCATTTCCTTTAATTATTATTATTATTTTTTTTGCTTTTTTTTACTTACATTTTTAGTGATATTTTTTTATCATCATTTTACTACATTTTTTTTTTCGTTTACTTTATATCGTATTTTTTTGCTGATGATGCAGCCTCATGAACAGTGCCATTAGTTATTACAAGATTAGAGAATCTCCTTCGCAGGTAGTTCGAAGATATTAAATACTCTGACTGTTAATAACTATTTACAATATACACTGCATTTCTATCAATATTGTTTGGACCAGTTTTATGAACAAGATCATTATCATGAGTATACGCCGTCACGTCATCCTTGTTATAATTTTCATATAGGTACCTCAAGAAACCCTACAGGAATATGGGGAACTTCGCAGAGGCTATCATGGGCGCACTTATATGTTCTATTAGATCCATTGATATGTCTTAATTCATACCTATTGTTTTCTAAAATTGCGGTAACTTTGTAGCCCTTATATTTTGAATCAAGTTTCATTTAGTGTCGTTCTTCATTCCTAACAAAGACAAAGTCACCTACACGAAAAGGTTTAACCTTTCATTACCTCTACTCAACCATAAAAGGTCCCATTATGCTGATTTTTTGATTCTATTGGATACACTGGATGTTCAAAATTGTAGATACTTTTGCGAGTTTTTGTTAGTTGCCGAATGTCAAACCTAATGCTGCTGACCGCGTGTTGAATATTATCTAACCGCTTATGCCATGATTTGTCAGAGTTATTCTCCGCTATCATTATTCAACCCTATAAGATTCGCATCACACGTTTGGTCTGACTGTTAGATCTTTATGTGCCTGTCGCAAGAAGATGTAAATCTGTATTGTTTTTTTTTTAATATTAATTAGAGTTCAGTTGGTAATAAACTTTAAGATCGCTTATTAACAGTTTTCAAAGGGTCAACTAAATCAATTTAAGCTCGCTGGTTTTTAATTCAATTGATTGTCAACTGTTTTTAAACTACTAAGCGCTCTCTATCTTTACCTACAAGGTGAGTGTTTACCACACCCTTACTAACATATTTTGAAATTGAGCAGGATGAAGTGTTTAAGTGTTGTTAAGCATTAACCTGTAGTTGCTTAGTTCCTATTCTACCTTGCTAAAAAATTTTGCGGCCTAACGAAACATTTTTATTAAGACTCATTAGGTCAAACGTGAAATATAACCTACAAATTTACAAACCTAAACCTTGCTCAAAAATTTTGCGGCCTAACGAAACATTTTTATTAAGACTCATCAGGTCAAATGTGAAATATAACCTCCAAATTTAAATTTTGCCCTGTGGTTAAGCATTTGATCTATTGAGTGGAAACTACATCAGGACAAGCGACTACTTAGAATCTTGTTCATGAAACCGTTCTCCTACAAAGGAATCACAAGAGATTTGTTTGATATGGTATTCTGAACCAGAGTCAAATATAAAAGGTAATTAAATTTCACTTAGTGTAATACACCATGTGACGCTCTGGAACAGATGTTGACTGGTTTTCTGTTTTCGGAACTCGAAGTGGCGCATCGGACAAATGGAAGCTATGTGGCTGGGCCGGGGTCACAACATACATAGCAGACCACTGGTGGTCGGCCACTGGACACGCCACCAGAGATAGTGGTAGATGACCTGCTTTCGCTGCAAGCAAAAATTATTTGAGATAAGTTTCTGTTTATCACGACAATCGTTGTAACGATGTTCAATTCTATCACAAAAATTTCAACTTCCTCGAAATGCAGTGGTGCTCTTAAATCGGTTCATATCTACGTCTAAAAGAATATAGTTTGCCAAGACAGCAGTTTGTGAAGTAGTTTACGGCATGACTCTTAAGTGAGTGAGTAGGTACAATGATTTGATCTACCCCGTCTAATTGTTTTTTTTTTTTCTATAATAATTTTACTTAAGGCACACCATCTAGTAAGGTACACCAGCTAGTAAGTTACACGATAAAAATCCTACGAGTCAGATGAAGGGTCTTTGGAACGACAGAAGCATCTCATTAAAAACAAAGCAGAGGCTGGTTTGTACGCTGGTGTTCTCCATATTTACGTACGGCGCAGAGTCATAGACACTATAAGAGCTGCAGACAGACGTCGCATTGATGCGTTTGAAATGTGGTTCTGGAGGAAAATGTTACGTATCCCTTGGACAGCACACAGGACCAACGCCTTCATACTAAAACAACTTGGAGTAAAGACCAGACTGTCTGCTACGTGCCTTCAAAGAATTCTATAATACTTCGGCCACATCTCTAGAAAGTAAGGAGACAATCTCGAAAAGCTAATAGTGACCGGAAAAGTAGAAGACAAAAGACCACGTGGTCGTACTCCTATGCGATGGTCAGACTAGGTTTGCACCAATCTCATGTCTAAAAAGTTTTATGATGCTCTGCACACCGCTGAAGATAGAGTCCAATGGCATAATATTGTGCTATCAAGAACAATCTAATGAGGAGGTTACGACCCTCAGTAATGAAGAATACGAAGCTAGGAGGAGGACACCAGTTAGTCATATCGTCTGCTTCATCAGAATCAAAGTATATCAACTTAAGGGGAGTAGATGCATTTACAGAACGTGAATTAATATTTTCTGCTATTTTTCAAAGAATAGTTTCCATACCACAAGTGAAAAGAGACATTTACTGCTCTACATAATTAACCGAAATAGTTTGATGCTGAAGTGGGAGTGAATCCGATCCCAATTCTGATGTAGGAAGAGGGTCAGATATGATAAATAAAATGCGGATGTAGATAATATAAGAGCTCTTTATATTTTGTTCAACTTGTATCAAAATAACATAAATCACTATTAAAGCTTTTCATTATTAATGACTAGTTATCGTTTAACAATTCCAAGTAACTTAATTAATCCTTATTACAAATAAGTCATAATTTAAGCAATAGATAGTCAATTATAAATTATACTGCGACTAATTTATAGTTGACAATAATAATTAATTTGTTTGCACAAATTAATTATCCAAGAGTCAAGGATAGCTAATAGCAAGA
Source organism: Apodemia mormo (assembly GCA_036924255.1). Lineage (NCBI taxonomy): Eukaryota > Metazoa > Arthropoda > Insecta > Lepidoptera > Riodinidae > Apodemia > Apodemia mormo. The sequence goes on along the minus strand of JAUPFN010000007.1, from coordinate 22,687,027 downwards.
TACAACAAGTGTACCGAGCCACGCCAAAGCCAAGATTGTCCGAACGGAGGGCGCTCAGAGCCTTTTATACAGGTAGCAAAACAATTTGAGTAGTAGGGATATCGAACGATGCGCTCGGTGGCTCAGGCGTACACCTGTTGTTTACAATATTCTTACATTTGATGACGCGGACGCCGTCATATTTATAATATATATTTAGGTATCTATTTCACATTAATATAATTTGTTATTTGTTTTTTTTTAATGGATCTTCTGGATCTTACGAGTTCCTATTTTTTAAGCAACACGTACTCGTCTCGAGAGGTTAATATCATTTAATGTTTCACAATAGTAATATATATTTTTTTCTTTTTTTTTTAGCTAACGCTGTAAATAATTTAATAGTACCTGTCTTTATATACGCGTTAATAGATGTGTTTATATATTTTTTGTATATTGTACACTTCGACTTATATTTATAGTCAAGCATTTCACTTTATCGGCTTGGGTGTAAAAAATCTCTATTTTAGAGATTCCTTACAGCCAACTCGCCTTTTGTACCTTTTAAAAATATCGATTGCTGTAATTTTTGTTGTTGTTTCTATTGTGTACAATAATGAATTAAATAAAATAAATAAATCAATAAAGTAAATAAAAATAATAAATTCCTGAATTACCTTTTATAATCATTCCTAAATTTATATTTACGATCGAGCAAAGGGTGTCTTAGTAGCAAATTAAGCAGTAACTATCGAAATAAACAAAGTATCATCACGGAGATTCCCTTGAAGAATAGGCAGAGGAAGCTGAAAAACTATAGACTTTTAGAAGCGCTTTTCGCGAAACTGCCTTTCTATGGGCTTCCCGAGAAATTATGCTAGTGGATCACCAGTTTTTTGGCTGACCGGAGCATCAAGGTCGTTGTCGACGGTGCGTGCTCCGACCTTAAATCTGTCAATGCTGGTGTTCCCCAAGGCTGCGTGCTATCACCGACTCTGTTTCTTCTGCATATCAATGACATGATGCGAATTCGCAACATACATTGCTATGCGGATGACAGTACTGGTGATGCTACATACTCCGGCCGAAGCGATATTTCTCGGGAACATGTCGAAGAGTGCTGAAACAAGCTTGTGTCTGAAGTCGAGAATCGACTTACCGATGTCTCTGAATGGGGTCGTCAAAACCTGGTCACTTTTAACCCCAAGAAGACACAACTTTGCGTGTTCACCGCAAAAAAGTCACCCTTTGTCGTATCATCTCGATTTGGGGATACTCTCCTGACAGCCTCAGCTAGTGTCGGAATCCTGGGAGTCGACATATCGAATTACGTTCAGTTTCGCGGTCATTTGGAAGGCAAGGCTAAATTAGCCTCTAAAAAGCTCGGTGTGCTCAGCAGAGCGAGACAGTACTTTTTGCCGGCCCATCGCCTTCAACTTTATAAGGCACAGATTCGGCCTCACATGGAGGCCACTCGGCCTGTTTTCATCTCTGGGCGGGAGCTCCCTAATACCAGCTTCTTCCTCTTGATCGCATACAGCGTAGAGCGGTTCGAATCGTTGACGACCAGGCTATTTCGGAACAGCTCGACTCTTTGGCATTACGCAGAGATGTAGGTTCACTCTGCGTCTTCTATCGTCTTTATCATGGGGAGTGTTCCGACGAGTTGTTTGGAATAATTCCTGCCGTCGAATTCCACCATCGGACATCGCGTCAAAATTTAAAGTTCCATCCTCACCATCTCGATTTCTGGAAATCCACAACTGTGCGTTTCTCCCGACACTTTTTGCCTCGCACTACTCTGTTGTGGAATCAATTACCGGCAGGGGTATTTCCGAACGGATACGACATAGGGACCTTCAAGAAAAGAGCTTACTCATTCTTAAAAGACCGGCAACGCAACTGCAAGACCTCTGGTATTGCAAATGTCCATGGGCAGCGGTGATCACTTACCATCAGATGCACCTCTTGCTCGTTTGCCCCCTCTTCTATAAAAAAAAAAACGTTTAATCGATTCGTTGATTGGGGGGATGAGTAATGATTTCCATCGCCGTAGATATCTAACCGACCCAAAAACTATCACCGCTTATTTTTAGCTATAACCGATACTGACAGCTAGAATTGCTCATATGTGGCACGGAGATGTTTAACATATAGCCACCACTAGAGTCGAAGCAACTATTGGGATTTTCGAGAAAAACCTTGAAACAAACTCGTTAATATTATGTATGCCCTACCCAGTGATCAAACCCGGAACCTCATGATCTGAGGTCAATACGTCAACCCCTAGACCACAAAGCAAACATTGTGAAGATATTATATAGATCGAGAAAATGTTCATGAGTGTCGAAATAGAGTTTTTAAGTACATAGTTTGTTATCGCATAACAGCCCTTGCATAATATTTGGAGATTTTAACAAAGACTCTGTTTGACGACAATACAGCCCTAATAAATTATTGTCGTTTTCAATTTTTATTACACCCGCTTGTCTCCAGATGCCGTGGTACTCAAACGTTTTATAACTCTTTTTTCGATCACAATCTACCCATATGTATATGTGCCTGATTTTATTCGAGTCGCCGCCAAAACCATTAACGTTAAATCTTTAAAGTATAAAACACTAAAAAATCCTCTTTTTAGTTCGCATCGGGCAACTTCTGATCCCACACGTTTGGCAGATATTTTGAATTTTTTAGGATAGTGAAGAAGCAAATTGATCTGCCGGTGGACTGAGAGAAGTACCGAGTATTTACAAAAAAAAAACAAATGTGTCCTGAACGTTTAATCAATTATCTATTTTTAATCAATTGTATTTCAATTATTCTTAAGCGTATTATTTTCATAATGTCTGGTTGACCAAGCTTTGCTCGGTTTTTCACATTAGATAAACAATTGATTTTCTTAGTCTAACCTCAAAGCAAACACTCATTGACTTCGTGTTACTTAACAATGCCATCTGCTGGAATAACTTACAGTACAAAAAATAGTATTATTATTCGCCAATAGATGTCAGGAAGAGTCATATTTTTCAGTTTTAATTGGGACTTTTATTATCGATAAAACACGAATAAAATGTCATTTTCTAAAAATGAATCCTAGCTAGATCGATTTATCGCCCCCGAAACCCCCTATATACTAAATTTCATGAAAATCGTTGGAGCCGATTCCGAGATTCCAATTATATACATATATATATTTGGAATTGGAATTTGGAAATATATATATATATAATTTCTCATGAAAGAAAACTGCTAATTTTACTCCGATTTTCGTTATCCAAGTTTTTACCAGATCTTCACTTTCCTAGGATTTTTTTGACGATAAAGCCAGTATCCACACTAATATTATAAATGCGAAAGTCTGTCTGTCTGTCTGTTACGCTTTCACGGCTAAATCGCTGGACCGATTTTCATGAAATTTGTCATGGAAGTAGTTAAGAGCCAGGATCAAACATAGGCTATTTTTTTTCAAAAATCAGTCCTTAATGGGTTGAAATAGGGGATGAAATTTGTATGAAAAGCTATCTTGACGACGACTTGGCGAAGCTGCACGGGTCAGCTAGTGTCTGTATATATGTAATGGCTAGACTGATTGAAACACAGCAGCAGACCGTTTACCGTTCAGCCAGGCAGTTTGTTAGAAGCGAACGATTGACTATGCGAGTCACTAAAATCATGACTACTGATTGTAGTTCTGTACTGTCTCACCCGAGTTTGATACCACCGCCTTACCTATTCCTGTCGCAATAACGTCAGTGCTTGCCACTGTCGTGTTCTGGTTTGCAGGGTAGGCGATAAACTTCTGCATGTAGCATTCAGGTCCTCGCCACAAGGATAGCAGCGCACCATTAACATATTTTGTGTCTATAAGCGATGGTTGTCTCGTTTCATCCGGAGAGCCATTTACTTATTTGCTACCTTATGATATGAAAAAACGTTTTTTTTTAAATAACTTCTAGATAAAGGTACCGATTGATTTCAAAATTTAATTGACTCTATTCCTTAAAAAGTTGCGTTCAATGCAGTAAATTTCATCAATATCAGTTTATCCATTTAAGCTATCGTTCACAAAAAATTTTTTTTAAAATAACTAAGTATTTCTTAAATTTTTAAATTTAGCGGGAAGTTTCACCCTGCAGGTCCACTGATTTACAGATTTTTTTGTAATTTTAATGTATAAAAATGAAGGCATTTTGATACACCACTCGATAAATTTTTAAACAAAATATAAATAAATCGGTTTACTCTGCTGACCTCCGCTGAAACTTACTGTTAAGTTGATGTATTTTAAGCTCAAAGCAGTTAAAATATACCTAAGCATATATTTTTGAGATCAAGGAGTTCAAAAATTTACAGTTTGTTGAAAATGATACTACTTTACTTGTTCATCAATGGTGAATTTTAGCTATTGACTCAGGCTTATAAGGAATTGAGTGGATTAGATTTTGGAATCAATCGCTGCATTAGTCTGGAAGTTATTTTAAAAAATCATTGTGAGGTAACTTTTTGAAATTTCAAGCTAATAGTGTGCGGAATCTTTTCAAATTTTCAGAAAATCTAAGTTTGGTTGATTTTAATCGAATGCCATTTCGATTTTTTCAACAAACGCGTTTTTATCAGTCAGGCCGTTTAAAAATTTATGAGAGGCAAACACATATGCGCACATACATACGTACAGAGAGCACATATGAAATAACACACATATAGATACTGAAGTCATTGTAAAATTATCTGAAAAGATTCCTAGGACCGCAAGGTGACAAGATCTTATGCAAACTTGATTGTAAAAATGGTGGTGAAACCTCCCTTGATAAGAAATTATAAAAAAACTTACAATTATGTGCCAAAATTAAATTCAGTATTTCTATCTATTTATGTGTTTATGTATCTACTAAGGCTTGCAACACAGAGATAATTCTAACTGCATATAAAATTTATCAAAATAGTTGATCCGTTTGTTAGTTGCATGGGAACTAAAAATCATATTATCTACATATATCTATACTAATAAAAAAATGCGAAAGTTTGGATATTAGGATGGATGGATGTTCGTTACTCAATCACGCAAAAACTATTGAACGGATTTGAATGGAATTTAGCACACAGGTTACGCTGGAATAGCACATAGGTTACTTTATATTCTGGAAAAATTAGGCAATCCTGCAGGATTCAGCAAAAACTTTTATAATGCAGCGGGCTGCACGCTGCAGCTAGTATTACATACATACAAAAAGATCAAAAACAAGTCTCAACCAAATGACATTTGTCACTCCGATATACCTAAGGTAGATAGTTTAAAAGCATTAAAATAATGTATTTTACACAATCGTGAATATTTGCAAATATTATATTGACGTGTGTGTTATTTTTAAGATGGCAAGCTAGCACTTTTTTTTCAGTGCTAAGTTACAATTCACTTTTGGACAATCGCAACACCAAAAGCATTAAGTACTTTATTTTACGGGTTCATTTTCGATGTATTATTATAATCAGTACATCAAAAGTAACACACAGAATAATTTTAAATAACGAACAGGGAATTAAAAACAAAAAAATACATTTTATATTTTATTTTCTTTAAAAAATAAAAAGGAAACAAAATTTAAACTCTAAATACTACAAATACAAAACCTTTAAAAAAATCCAGTTAAACTAGTACCTAGTAGGAAAGCCAACCGTATACATACTACATTTAAAAAAGTATGTCGTTTTGTTTTATTGTTATTCTAGAGTGTTATTGAAAGTTTTAAATACATTAGAAAAATTATAACAAAACTCATTGATCTACGCGTCTTCCAGTTTATAAAACACACGCTACGCTTACTTGTTATGTAGTTTCACTTTTGGAAATTTTCGTGGGTCCTAAAATAAGTAAATATATAACTTTAACTTGCTATGGATTACACTTTGGTATTCACTTCATCTAAATCACAAACTGTGCTACTGATTTTACACAAACCATGCTGATGAAATATGTATTTATGAACCATTTTCACCTTAAGGCAAGCAGCCCGAATATATAAGTTTATAGAAAAGATGAATTAAAATTAAATCACTCAATCGTATACCTGAAACTACTTAACCTTTTTTATACGGTCGACTTTCCGACTACAGACCCAATAATTTTTAATGCTAGACTTTCTTAATTGTTTTAACTTACGTATAAACTTTTACTTAATTAAATTATGAGGTAGATGATTTCAAATAGTCTTTAAATTTTAAGCAACTACATTAACTCTATAATAAAAAAATATATTTAACCCGTATATTTAATACGTATCTAGCATTTGTTTGTTTATTGCTTATATTGTTGTTTCTTTTTTTAATTATTATGGGAATTGTAATACATATTTGTAAATATGTTAAGGTATTATGCATTGAAGCCAGATAATTGAAATTTTCTTATTTTATTAGATATGTAACAAATGTCTTAAATAACAGATTTAAACATTTTCAACACAATTAACACGATTCTAATTAGTGGTTCTATTACATTACCTACATTATTCAGAATTTCTACATTAAAAATTGTACATTAAGTCAAGCATTTATATTGATATCATTATTTTTTAGTTATACAAAGATTTGTATTATTGAAACATAACGTGTATAAAATAACGTAAAAATAATTTTATTCATATAAGAATTTAATTAAAATATTCACTTATAGATTTTGAACTACGTAATTTTATATATTTTTGTTTTAAAAATGTATCTATCTGTATTTAAATATGTTTATACTTTCAAAAGAGACATGATTGTTACTAGTAATAATAGAAAGATAATAAAAAGTATGTACCTAGTAGTTTCGAAAATGTAAATGTAATTTTGTTAGTAATATTAGCAACTAGTTACGTCCTTATCTCCATTTGAATTTTTGAAATTATTTGTATATTTGGTGATTGAAAAGTCCATAATCTAAGCTAATGGGTAAAATTAAATTTAGCTAATCTTAACATTGTTGTAAATTTTAGTAATGACCAATATAGAGTGGTAAAATAAAAGTAATTTTGAGATAATATAATCTAAACGGAATATGAGACCCTGCCCAGAAAGAGTTTACATGTTGATAATATATTATATTCTTCACAAAATTTGTGTCTGGAATTTGGAGTATATGTGAAATAAATTTAAGTAATGTGATGATGGCTTATTATGTATGCGTTACGCGTGATAGTAAGAGACAGAATGGTATTCCCTCAACATAAGCACAGCACACCTATCTATCGTGATACCTCTCGCGGCTGTAAATTGAAAAGAAAAACGCAACTATTAAGCCGACGTACCCCATTGCTGTTTTAATAAGAGTTGTGTGTTTTTATAAGTATTTAGCCAACAATAAAAACAGCGGTCGCCCTCTACTTGAAATTTGACTATAATACTTTGATTCCGTTTAACTCTCTAAATAAAATAAAATCTCTTCTACGTTTGACATCACTTTCTACTTTAACTACTAAACAAAATAGAATATATGTGTGTATAATATGTGTCAAATGAATTGTCTGGTGTAATGTTTATTTTTATTAATTCAATGTACTTCTAATGCATAATTACATAAAATTTTTAGCTTTCTACACTCCTTCGCAATGTAAATAAACCTCGACTGTGCCAAATTTCATACTCCTTCATTCATGTAATTGTCGTAAAAAGGGATAAAAAGTTTTCAGTTATCGGATTTGTATATAGAATATAGTCATGTATATATATCTAAAGCAGTCCGTAATAGAAAACATGATTGCAACGCCATCTTAAACAAAACAAACACGACACGAAAGAAAATACTTTATGTGATATTTTTTGGTAAATTCCTGTGTTTTTTTTTTCCAGAATGGTTATTTGTGATTCATTTTTATTTTAAACCCTTACTGTGTGGATAAATGTATCAAGTTATAATAAATCATTAATTACGCTGTACTCAATTTACAATAGTAAGTTAGTAGTACATGATGTATTAGGCCTTGTAGATTTTCTTAAAAATGAATTACATAGATCAACATATATAAAGTATACAGATGCCTGACTGAAAAACTTAATGTAATAACACTATGGATGCCGTCCTCCACTTATAAAATTAGTGCCCAAACGTGCTACAAATAACATCTAATCTTCACAAAATTGTTGCAAAAATGCGCATGTGGCAACATATATATATTGGTAATTATTAATACAAAACTATATTTTAAACAATATTTAACGTAATATAAGGACATGAAGCCACTAAAAATGCGCAATTGTCATACAATTCTAATACAATACCCATATAATTTTATGCGCCTTTGAAGTTAATAAAAATTATTATGCAGTAAACAATGTTAGTTCTAGTGGCCGTACCACTTTAGTTTGTTGTAAGGATATTACTAGACCTATGATTGAATGACCAATGGCAGTGAAAGATACAACACAAAAGAGGGAAATGCTGGAGCAAAGCCTAAATATCGCCTTATATTAATTGTAGTAAAATATTATTTATCTCGACACCATATACAAAATATATACACTTTCTAACGTCAGACAAACTTTGATCAGTTCAGCAGTACATTTTCTGGCTGGATAGGTCTCTAATTTTCACTTTCAAATAGTGCCATCAATTCCTTTATTTGATCTCGACATGAGATCATAAGTGAAATATATTAAAAGTAACAACGAGAGCACACTACAATGACTTAAAGTACCTGAAAATGTACAAATTCAACTTACAATTACGCGTTACACTCACACTTATATTACTCACACTCATACTGAATAATATACTGGTATAAAATTACTTTCTTAACCATTGAGTTTAAGGTAATCTTAAGATTAGCTAATTTCAGATTTTACCTCAATACATAAACCGGCCGCTGTGTATTATGTATTTATCACATTAATTATTTCTTTCTTGGCTAATTTTTGTTTCGATTTCAGTAAAGTTTTTGTAATATAATAATCTGAAACATTAAAGTTGTGAAAATTTACTATAATTTTTAAAACCTATAACTACGATCGATGGGAGTTTATTTGCCTTTTGAGCATTTAAATACAACAATAAGCTTTTCAAATTATCAAGCTGACTTAAGACTGAACATACGTAGGTACCGTAAATATCTAAATCTATGTCTTATAAACTACATACATTAATTATAACAAACTTTTGACTGTTTCTGAAGTTGAAAGATTATGAAATCATCAAAATTCATAATAATGTAATAAGTACTTTAAAAACGTGGGCAAATACATTTTATATATACATAGTACATTTATTTTGATTAAAGGTAAATCCAATGAACGTTTAGAGCTTACATAAATCAATGAATTTAATAGAACGGATCAGACTTACATATGGGCATGAATACTTGGCAAGGTTATGTTGAATACAACCAGAATTATAATTAGTTAATAAATAATAGTTTATTTTTTACAGTCAATTGTGTAGCTACAAGTAATTTTATTTTAACGGTGTCTTAGTCTCATAATGATATTACTTAAAACTTAAATATGTAGGTAATTGTTTAAGCTCAATTTTCTTGTCTTTTAAATATAACTAAAAATACGTAAGCCGTAGAACTATTTGTTACATTGTATAATATTAGATTGGCGTTGTTATCAGTAGTTTTATTGAGAGTTTCAGAAACCAATCAATATTTAAACAAATATCAAGTTAAATAAATATTGAAAATAAGTGTTGGATATATTTTAAAACATTTTATAGATAAATGCAAATACGTAGTAGGTTATATAATTAATTAATTTTATTAAAACACTAACGTAACTTATATCGATAAGCGTTTCTGTACATAACTGAAGAGTTATTGCTTTAGCATGAAATTTAAAAAAAATCAAATGATTATATTATTAATCTTCTATGCTTATGTATAGTTTTTAATATAAAAAAGTTTAAATATGGTGCCAGAAGAAGTGATTATTAAATGTAGGATCTATAGTTAATGAAAAATTATTGAATTATCGAGAATAAGTGGAATGAAATGGCATTTTAAATAAAACAGAATTTAACAGACTGTTCTTTCAAGGGTAAAAATTTACCAACAATGGCAGAGAACTCAAACTGGTACATAAATTGATCTTTAAGTACACCAAACAAACTCTGATCTCCGGTGTCAGTTATTAATAATTAACGCCAATCAATAGTTGAAAAAATTAAAATAAATTGTCGTGATCGTTGTTCATCGAGATGAAATTCGATTTACTTTGTACATTTTAACTAATCCGCGAAAAGTGTTGTAAGACGAAAGTTATATTATTTTAAGTAAACCCATAATATTACCTAAAATCTATAATATTTATGTCTACAAATCTTAATAGGTAAGTATAATGTTGGTACATAAAGTTACCTAATCAAAATAATTTTGTAGAGTAAGGTATCGAAATAAAATTCACTTCAAATAATATTTATTGCAATTAAAGCTATATAGGCGGTCTACCGAAAATCGATATCATGGATTTGGGAAATGATTTCGAGATGAAAACCGCTGGAAATTTGTGTGGGAAATATTTTATTTTTTGACAATTTTTTTCCCATATTTTTTTTTGTAATTTGATTTATTTTAATACGTTATAGTGTTTTTTCTAAAAATTAGTAAAATTTAAATACTGCGCAAAACAAACGGCTGGTGAGAGTCCGCGAACTCTTGTTACGAATGGTGCGTTGAGTCTGAGTACGCTTTACATTGCCTGGCGTGGAAATAAGAAAAATCAAAAAACGCAAATTTTGCATTTCCCAAAAAAAATTCCCTCCACAACCAAAACATTAAAATGGCATGTTTTTTATTTTTTCGGTACACCGTCCCTTATTCGCTGTATAGTGATCGAGAGTATGCAATAAGGGAAATATTTTCCAGAAGAACATTTTGAAACTATGTAGATTGTTTATAATCATGTATCTTCATGAAAATGGCATGTTTTTTATTTTTTCGGTACACCGTCCCTTATTCGCTGTATAGTGATCGAGAGTATGCAATAAGGGAAATATTTTCCAGAAGAACATTTTGAAACTATGTAGATTGTTTATAATCATGTATCTTCATGAAAGCCTCGTGTTCCTTGGTCCGGGCTCCTTTGCGGGTTTTGAAGAGTAGACCAACTGCCGTTCTGCCAGACAGGCCTCAAAAGGCGACCGATTGGCTATACATGTCACTACAATTGTGTCTACTAGGTGGTAGAGTTCTGCAACGTCTCACCCGGGTATTTGGTACCACCGACTTACCTATTGCTGCCGTAATAGCGTCAATGCTTGACATTGTCTTGTTCCGGTTTGGAAGGTAAGGTAGCCGGTAGACTTATGCATGTGGCATTGTCATCTTGCCACACGAATAGCAACGCACCATTAACATCTTTGGTGTCTATAGGCGATGGTTTTTCTTTCTATCAGGAGCGCTATCTGCCTGTTTGCTATCTTATGATGTGAAAAATGCCCAAACAATGCTAAATATCGCTACTGTTTAGATGTATGTTTACATTTTATAGTAAGTAATGCTCTTGGAAATTGCCAAATATACTTAAAATCTTGTACATACATATTCTGACATAACTCCTACCCGCATTTGAAATGGTAATGTTGCATACTATACATATTATACAATATTACAAATGTCATTAGAACAAAATGAAAGTAATGATTTAAAAATATCTCTGTTTTGAGGTACATTTCATTTTGGCACATTAATTTGCACAAACAATACATTTATTTATCCTACATACAATCTACACCTATACAATATATTAAACATACACGACGAAGTACCAATACCAGTACCAATAGATTTTATGCAGGGCCCGAAAAAAACTCTTTGTATTAGCACAGATTATATAACTGTTTAAAAAAACGTAAAATAGCACGATCTTAGAAACAGAAAAGCAGCATTAATATCGCTTTGTTTTTGCTTATCATCCAGTAAAATGTCAACTATTAAAAAGTTTTAACGTTTATAAAATGCTTTTATTCCTGCCACTATTCTTATGCTAACAAAATAATGATATGGATTGCACTTCCTTGTTGAGTTGTAGATTTGTTAAATTTTTAAGTAATATTTACGTAAAATAAATTATTATTTTACTTAAAAATATATAAATTGTTAAACAAGGAGATATTATTTTCATTCAGGACATGATTTAAAATATTTATAACCTATAATATTCTTATACTAAATAAAGATCTAATAAGTATTAAAATATCGCAACAAATTAATAATATTTAAATACACACAACTTTGGGTATAGAAAATCATAAAGAATAATATACTTATTAAACACGCGAACACATTATATATTTGTACTACGTTACATTTGAAAACTTATTTCTTACTCCTTAAAATTAAAATGTTTGTACTTTACGGTTTGTTATCATCAGTCTTGTCTTGTCTTACTAAATAGCTATTTTATCTTTGTTTTCATGAGGTAGATTCGGTTATTCAATAAAATAATAAAAAATGTTTTAGCAAATTGAAAATTAACTAGCATTATCCATTTTAAAGTGGTGGAGTTATTAAAATAATTTTTTGTGATGTTATGTATGTAACAGGTAAGATTAAATTATAAAATGCATAAATTCAATTCATAATTCATAAATTAGCCGACATTCGTCACTGGAAAAGTAACATTAATGTAAAATGACAAGTGGCTAAGGTTGTTGCGCACTTGCTTGCGGACTTCCTTGAGAACTACCAGAATTTTGTGAATGGGATTCGCTATGGGTTTTCTTCTCAATCTGCAATGAAAACAAAAAAACGTATTAGTTATACATAAGGTATTAATTATCTGAACAGGTAGTAGTTAAAAACTAATAAACTTTTTTATTGACAAGAATCTCCTGCGATTTAAAACGTGTTGGATGTATGACCACTTTTGTGTTGATGAATAAATTGCTCACAGTAAAATCTTTTTTGTAAATGTGCAATGGACACACCTCTCATTCCCACCACTTTAACTTCTGTAAACCAAAATTAACAGCGGCAACCTTCCTTATAACCATTGAGTCACGAGCTCAGGGTGTCCTGAGGAAAAGCTATGCTGTCTTGGGACCCGCAAAAAAATTAATCAGAAGTATATTGGAGGAGTAGGAAAATACATCCAGTTTCTCTCCATTATAACAGGAGACAGCGTAAAGGTAAAGGCAAAAAAAATGCTGAGAAATGAGACGTTTACATTTAGGTTAAGCATGATTACTGTACATCGCCGTAGTTCAGGTATTTAAGTACCTACCAAAATATCCTACTTAATTCTGCATCCAGTGTAGGAAGTATGACAAAATCGCTTGAAGGCACGAAAATTCCCACGTGTTCCCACAAGGTCGGAGTAAGTAGATTACACCGGATATACATCATATACTATTAATCATTTGCCTACGTTAGTTTTGCCAAAGATTTCACTCCCAAAAAATGTGAAACACCACTTCGTCGCATCTGTTTTCAGTAAAAGATATGAAGGAGAATTAGCGGCGAGAACTAAACTCAATTTCGGAAAAAGTGTTTAAAAATGAGATGATTGGATGATTCTTTAGCGTAAGTGTAGCATTTGTGAAGGAGCATACTTTGAAAGCGATTAAACAAAAAATAATAGATAATTAATAGAAATATGGGCGTGAAGATACTTAATAGATAATTAACATTTTATGTATTAAGTAATGATAGTTTCGCGATATATTCCTAACAGAGTAGTAGAGTATAACTATATACGCGGCTTGTCTTTTCTGTCTCAGTCCTAGAGTTCTTAAAGGATCTTAACAAAACTTATGGCCAATTGCACTAACATTGTCTAAGCTTAAGACAATCCTTAATAGTATGCAGTCACATTCTTTTCATTTAAGACAAGAAGTGACAGCATACTATTTAAGATTGTCCTAAGTTAAGACAATAATGTGCAATTGGCCATAGTATTTTTAATTTTTATACTATTACCGACGCTAGTTTCGAAAATGAGCCAAGTTGGTCAAGGTGATTAGAAATTACCCTATTTTGAAATTTTCAAATAGTAATGACTGCATTTTAAATTTTCTTCTAAATATCAAAAACTCATATTTTCTCTGTTTCTTTTCGCTGTAACCTTTGGATAGGACAAATTATCGAATCCATTTATTGATTAATTTAGACAAATAAGGACATCAGAATTTCTTGAAAAGTTTTTTTTCTTAAATATATCAGAAGATAGCAAACAAGCAGATGGGTCTCCTGATGGAAGAATCAACCATCGCCTATAGACACCAAAGATGTTAATGGTGCGTTGCTGTCTTGTAGCGAGGTCTAATGCCACATGCATAAGTTTACCGGCTACCTTACCTCCTCCTCCAAACCGGAACACACCAGCGACAAGCACTGACGCTATTGCGGCAGGAATAGATAAGGCGGTGGTACCAGACTCGGGCGAGATAATGCAGAATTCTACCACCTAGTAGCCACGATGGTAGTGACTAGAACGGCAGTTGGCCTATTCTTCAAAGGAGGCTGGGGCCAACACGGCGTGTTTGTCCACAAGTTTCAATTTGACTATCTACACATTTCCCTATTTCATATACGTTACTGAATTTGTAAGCCTTTTTATGAAATTTTACTCTTGCATTCATTTTGACAATTTTAAATCATTTTCTTTCCATGCAATACTGCTCAGTAATGACTTCAAAATCTTCTTCCATCTTGGATGTCAAATGATCTTGAACGCTTCACAATGCGAAAGCGTAAGGCTATTTTTTAATTCAAGTGAAATGGAACAGTAACTATACCTTAACTATACCTATACTATATACTGCACTTTGGTAACTAATGATATCACTGAAAAACACATTAATTCACTGTGGTCTCTATAGGGACCAACGCTGACTTCATCCAAAAAAGCAATATTTTCACTATTTACCAGTTTTATTACAATAGTCTATGGTAATTTATCGTTTTGGAACTAAACATTGTACAAAATAACATCAAATTGGCACTCTTTTTTCAAGTACGATCTTGGGGTAATAACATAAAATAAAATAAAAGAAATTAGTCCGCCATTTTGATTCGTGCTGTGTGTTATGTGTTGGTTGCAGTTTATGATACAGGTTAATTCAAAAGTATGTTGGCGTATTAATTAACAAGTAAACTTTTTTTCGCCGTGTTGGTCCCGGCCTCCTTTGAAGAATAGGCCAACTGTTGTTCTGCCAGGCAGGTCGTAAAAGGCGACCGATTGGCTATCGAGTCACTACCATCGTGGCTACTAGGTGGTAGAGTTCTGCATTGTCTCGCCCGGGTCTGGTACCACCGCCTTACCTATTCCTGCCGCAATAGCGTCAGTGCTTGTCGCTGTCGTGTTCCGGTTTGGAGGGTAAGGTAGCCGGTAAACTTATGCATGTGGCATTAGACCTCGCCACAAGATAGTAACGCACCATTAACATCTTTGGTGTCTATAGGCGATGGTTGACTCTTTCCATCAGGAGACCCATCTGCTTGTTTGCTATCTTATGACATAAAAAAAAAAATAAAAAAAAAACTTTATTCATAATCAAGATTAGTTCAGGATTTAACAGTTTAGGTAATAATTTTGTCAAAAAACCATAAACATCAAATAATAAAATATATTTTCCGTTAACGCCCAAATTGATGATATCAGCGCTTTGTGTATGATGGTACCTGTTTTCATTTATTTTCATAAATTTTAGTGTTGATATCTAAGGTCTCAAAAAAAATCATATGATGTGAATGTGAAATATCCTAAACAATATTTAAAAAAAATTAACGAGCTGTAAAAATGAATAAGAAATAAATTATTTAAAAATTACGAAAAAACTACGTATTAATTATGAAGAAAAAATATTAACATTTATGTACTTAAATAAATATTTTTGTACTATAGTATATGTTGTTTATTTTTTCGCATGTATATGTTTACCAATTATATATAAAAAAAATAAAAAGCATAGGTAATCAATTTACTTTTTGAATTAAAAATCCTCTACAAACAAGTAGTCATATTTTTCTCAAAGTGTCGTGTTACATCTGAATTAGTTTGTAGCTTAAACCATTTAAATTAAACAATTCTCACGACAGTGTATTACAGTGCTCAAGACCGTTTAAAAAATATATGCTTTACAGTATCTGATTTAATCCAAATAACTCGTAAATCATTTTTGTGACCACGGTCCACCGGAACGGACTCGGAACGTGTACTGTGCGCGTAACGGACCGTTACCGTGTGTTTTTAAAAAAAAATGCGAATGTGGCTGGTGGTGTAAGCGGTTATAATTTATTGTTTACATAATTATAACTATAAATAAAAAACTTAGTTACATTTTTTATAATTAGTTAATTTTTTTTTTATAATTTAGTTATTTTTTTTATAATTTAGTTAATTTTTTTAGTTTTTTTTATAATTTAGCAAATAAACTTAGTTCGTCAGCTTATGCATTTAAAAAAATGAGACAGTTAACTGATGTCGACACAGCAAGAATAGTATACTTTAGTTACTTCCACAGCATTATGTCATAATATGGAATTCTCTGGGGAAATTCTGCTGAAATAAATACTGTAATTGTATTGCAGAAAAAAGGTATGAGGGCAATTAACAATCTTAGCCCGAGGGTTTTCCTGAGAGAAAAATTCAAAGAAATCAATATTCTGTTATATCCCAATATATATTTGAGAACTTGATGTACGTTCCTAAAAATATTTGCTTGTTTAAAACAAATGGTGACGTACATTCCCTAAGTACAAGGAACAAAAACAATCTTGTTGTGCATGCATCTCAGAATAAGTAACTCTTTAATGGGGCAATGTATACGCTTTTACAATAAACTTTCCGAAACTATAAGAGATCTGCTAGTCAACAAATTAAAAAAATGTGTCAAAACAAAACTGTGTAAAAAAGGATATTTTAAACTTTCAGATTATTTTTAATACAAAAAAGTCTGGGACTCATTGCTCCTAATACCGATGTGATATTGTAAAAAACTGTGATTTTGTAAAAAAAATAGATGGTATGAAAAAAAGACAAACCAGCTGAGAGAAGAGGCGTGGTATTTTAACTTTTTACGGAAAAGTCATCGGTGAAGTAATATTACTCCCAACAGCCATGGTTTACGGTTTACTTATATCCTTTATGTTTTGCTAAATCATTTTAAATTAATAGCATTTCATAATGCATTTATGCCAGTTTCGCAAACAAATTCATGGAATACATTCCTCTACTCTTACTATCTTCAATAAAACTCCTAAGTTCTATGCAATTTATAACATATCAAAACTGGCAAAATGTACTTATTACGTTTACGACAAAGATACGCAATGCTATATATGCAACCCAGCACCTACAGCTTGTGAACATCAAGTCCTTTTACTGACTTCTTTAACTAATTACACCCTACGTTAATACTATGTTATGAAGCTGGTCCATTCTCTATAATCAACATTTTAGGAATATTGTGCCCTTAAAATTGCTCTTTTGTAATCGTTATCATTAACCTAATATTTATGCTTGCCAATTAATTCATTTTTATAAAATTTAAAATCGTCTTCTAAACGAAGATAATATTTATATCCAAACTAAAAAATCTGATCCTACTTTTGCCCATGGGTGTTTGGTATGTCATGTGGAACAACGATGGACTGCTAACTTTTTCTTAGCCATATCAGGCCAAGACATATCAGGTTTAGACATTGCAACGATCAATGTCTAAATGCCCGTCTTGTAGACGCTTTACCATCTCTGGAGTTATTTGTAATCACAGAACACACTGACACCATATTTTTAAAATGAAAAGAAAAAACTTTTATTTGGGGGGAGTTATCATTCTATAATTATTTAAATCAATTACAAACTTTTTTATTACACTTGTTGGTGGATACCTACTTAAAGACAACTGGTCCCTGATTTAATTTTTTTTTTAATTTAATTTGATTGGTTTTTGTACATATGTTTTCAATTTGTTTTAAAAAAAATTATATAGTTCTTATTTTAAATCAACATATTATTTATGTTGATTTGACAAGTTGATTGGTTTTTATCACAGACCACATGATTTCGTGGTTTTTATAATATTTATTACAAAAATTATCGACTGGGCTTTTTGAAACGAAATACTTAAAACTGTTTACAATACCTTTGTAGGGCAGTCTGCAATAAGATGGTCTTCACTTTTGCAATTATGACATCTCTTTGGTTGAGGGCCTATACTACATTTTGCCGCTATGTGATTCGCAAATTCTCCGCAGTTATAACATCTGAAATAAAAATCAGAATACTTCAAAGCATTTTAATGTTGCCACAATTAAAATAATATTTACAGCGACAAATGGCCACAAATGCAAAATAGACAAAAAAATAAAAATCCAAAATTTCGAAAATTTATTTGTAGTGACACGGAACGGAAAATTGTTTTAAGTTCAAAGTTAAATCACCGGGAGCTCTCAAGATGGTTTACAATGCAATATAAGAGAAACTAATAATAATTTTAAAATTCCATGCATTTTTTGTATTCTTTGACGATTCGTCAGAAAACCTGGTCAGAGTTTATGATTAAGGCGATTACAGCTGCGAATGACCTTGAGTTTCTAACAGGAGCAGCGCAAATACTATTTCGCGCGCTGACAGGCCCCAACGTCAAAAAGTATTTACAGTCGATGCAGATACCTACGTTTTAACATTTTTGTTCACCTATATGAACTTTTATCATCATGAATCGACTGAATGTTGTCAAACTCAAAACCAATAACCAGTAATCGCTCATTTATCGCTTACATATACATTCAATTTAGAAAAACGATAAATATCTAAAGAAAAAAATATATATCAAAAATCGACAAAAAATCATATAACAATTTACACAATAATAACAGTTACGTATCCTATTTCTTTGAAAGTTTTGTAATATACAAAACATCCCGTTTAGCACTTTATTTTAATACATACAATCAAAAATTAATATTTAACAAAACCTTTCAAAATATGATTTTGTAAAATGTAATCTCTTGAATAATACTTTAAAACAAATTAGCTTCTTAGTTTTTGTTTCAAAATCTTATAAGAAAAAAGTAGATATATAATTTGATTTAATGTTTATAGAGGAATGGTTTATTTAGACTATTTGTATGTATAATATATTTAATTTATTTATTTTTAGTTGCGAAGTCCTTACTACCTTCAAATAGTACCAGTTTTTATTTATTTTTTCTTTAGTTTTGCTTTTTATTCGCTTGCTTGAATTTTTTATGCTTGTTTTTTTTATTTTTTATTTTTGTACATTTATACAAAATATTGACAAAATATTTATCTATCTATAGCTAATAAAACATCAAGCGTTAACGTAGGTAAGTACATGAATAGTCTCAAAATATTATTCAGCGTCTACTCGCATACAAAACTATTTATAAAGTACTAGCTTTCAGCCCATTTAATACCCTCTTTTACCTCTTTAAGAGATAAAACTCACAGCATCCTTACATGCACGTTTATTTAATTGAATTAAAGAACATGACTAATAAATTTGGAGAGATTTTGATAAAAAAAAATTATTTTTTCTACAAACTTTACCACTTTTTTCATCCTTTGAAGAGATGACATTCGAAAACCTTAAACTCGTATTCATTTAATTGTATTAAAAATCATAAATACTAAATTAAAATAATTTAGATTTTAATGTAATGCAATAAATAAACAATTCATTTTTGATACAAACTTTAAAGCCCCTTTTACCTCTCTATGGGCTAGAATTCAAAAAAATATTAAATTTGTATTTATTTTTTTTCAGTTAAAGGATAATTTAATTACGGCATATCATTCATTACAACTCAAAAATGACAGAGTTTCATACAAAGTTTCACCCCCTATTTCACCATCTTAGGGGATGAATTTAAAAAAATCCTTTCTTATTCCTTGTCTATATCATAAGAACATCTGTAAGAAAACAGCCTTGTCGGTCCAAGCTCATTATCTATTATTAAAAAACATCCAAGCGTAAACGAAATGTCACATTTCCAAACGGCACAACCTTACTATTGTGCCAAACGTTCTATCTGTACTATTACTCTTTGACTCGAATATGGAGAGCGGAGCACGCTAACATGCGACACAGCCTCCCCGTATAAACGCTACCGGGAGACTGACTTTCGAGGCGAGCGCTGTCCGCGAATTAAATAATAAGGTTTTTATTGATTTAATAGCACACTATAATGATTTTGTAAAATTTTGAACTTAAATTTTATAAAGCAATAAATTGTCTGTAATAAAAAGAAAAATTCATCAAAATCGTTACAGTAGTTTGGAAGTTATAAGCAAATTTTTGCGTAAAAATAAGGAAGATACTCAATTTTTTTACGTCAAAACTAACAACAAAATTTGAAAAAACGAACTTAAAATTTAAACTTAATTATATTATACGTATAATACATTTTTTTTTAAGTATTGGACCAACCGGTTAGCAATAGTAGGCTTTCAAAGAGGAGTCTATTTCGTAGTTTGGCATTACCTATCGCCTTAAGCTCAGATTGTCAGTAGGATTTTTGACCTACCCTATATTTTACGTATAATATATAAATAACAAATATCGCTGGACAAATTAAATGATTGTACTAACTCCAAAATAAGGAAATTATTTGCTTGTGCTATGGGCGTTAGTCAACAACACTAGTATATAGAAACACATATATAAAAACTGAAATATATTTAATAGGAATATTGACATGCATGCTCAGCACACAAATCGCTAACTACTCAACTAATGGAGTGACAATGGCTAATAAATAAATGATAGGCTCACTTTAGGTTTTTTAGTGAAAAAATGGCATTGTACGATGTATTACGACCGTGTTGTAATATGTTTAACTAATAAAACACGATCGTAATAGTGACTACACCAGTCATTACTGGATGGTAAAATTCAGCGATTGGGATCTTTATCTATCCTAGCCCACCGACAACCCCGTAAATCGTGGTGCATCAAAGCATCTAATGATGTCTACGTCACTTAATCTACCCGATAAGGAAACCGGCTGACTGATATTTTTATAGTCACAGCTTTGTGATTTTGTCAGCTGATATCACTAAAAATTCCAAAATAAAAATTTGGCGTTGTGATATATTAATTTTAAGTTTGTTTCCTCACCGAATCTTTCGGAAGCGTTTTTTTGAAAGTGGCCGTCGATGAGAACCTTGGCAATCGACAGACGAGGGACCTGATACACGTGTAGCTTCTAAACCTTTTTCCGATTCTTTACATTCAAACTCGACAACTTCATCGTCTCCGAGTGACCTGAAACCTGGCATTTGGATGACACTCTGCAAAAAAAAGTGTGTATAAGTGCGAAGGTAATAATACTATTAAAGTAGTTGGAATACAGTCATCTATTATTTTATATTTACCGATGCTAGATATTTTTTTGTATCATAAAATAACAATCAAGTAAATGGTTCTCCTGATGGAAAGAGACGACTATCACATATAGACACCGAAGATGTTAATAGTGCGTTGCTATATTGGGACAGGATCTTAATGACAAATGTGTAAGTTTACGGACTACTTTATCCTCCAAACAACAACATGTCAATGACAAGCAATGGCGCTATTGCGGCTGAAATAGGTAATGCGGTGGTACCAAACAATGGCGAGATAATGCAAAATTCTACCACCTAGTAGCCACGATGGTAGTGAATTGCATATCTAGTCATTCGTTTCTTACAAACTGCCTGACAGAACGGCAGTTGGTCTATTTTTCAAAAGAGGGAGAGAGGACAAAGACGGAGTAAAACCCGAAAAAAATTTTGGCTCATTATTTTTAATGAAATTTCACAACATTCCAATCAACGATATTCGTGTTATCGTCGAACAAATGTTTATTGCCCTCTGGTCGATTTCGACCATAGACTAGACAATACATTCACTTCTATGTTTGACGACAACAGATTGTAGCCATAAATGTAATAGCATACATGTATTTATTATGATTGCCCTGTTGCCTAGTGGTTAGCCTCTTCGGTTCTGATCATGAGTTCGACAAAAGTGTTATTAAGGTTTTTTCGAGTTTTTTCTCGAAAATCCATAATTTCAGTAGTAGCTTGAAGTCTGGCAAGTGGCGTGTTGCCAATCCCGTGCCTTGGGTGAGCACGTAAGGCTTTCGGTCCACTTTATCGCTAGAAATAGTCGATAATTGTTATCAGGTCGGTTAAATGCGGCAATGGGATAACCACTCATCTTGTCAACCGAGAAACCGGTAAATAGTGGTAAACCGTAACTTCAATGTCGCCAAGTAAAGTACGAGTATACGAAAACTAGCCCCGAATTTTTAAATAAAAGTTTTCAAAGGCGTAAACTTTTATACTATGCAATATTTTTTTACGTTTTAGATGATTCATCACAAATCATTATGATGCGATGATGAAATCAAGTATTTTTCTTATACAAGTAAGTGAATTAAATAGCTATATTATGAATGTTGTAATTTATCAAACCCAATAACATAGTCTTGACCTAATATCAATTTTACCGTTGTTGCATGCGACCGAAGTATTCATTTAGTGGCGTAAATATATAGAAAAAACATCCGGACTTGATAAGCCGAACAAACAAATAAGTTTGCTATCGGGTCACACACTCGATACGCAATGTTTCGATTGAGGTACATACGCACTTAAGATAATAATAGTAAAATAGAAAACAACTAGTTTTAATACTAGTAAGATTACAATAAAATACTGTACCTATCTATACTAATATTAGGAAAAAACATTTGTACTTTTATATGTTTGCAAGTAATAAACTTTAAAACTACTGGACCGATCTTGATAATGAGTTTGTTATTAGAAAGCTGTACTATCTAGGAGAGACAGAGGCTATTTTTTCATCCGACAGAACAAAAGGAAGTAATGGGTTCGGGTCACGCGAAAGAAGTCGCGAGTAACAGCTAATGTTTAATGAAAAGATATTCCTTGGACTGTTCAGACTGGACCAACGGGTCTAGACCTACTTTGGAGAATAGACTATCAGATGTTCTGCCAAGGAGTTGGTTCGAGTCGAACGACTGGCTATGCGAGTAACAACTGTCGTGACTACTAGTTAGCAGAGTTTTTCATTATATGTACCTTTTTGTCGTACTGATTTCTCATCTAAATATTTTTCTTCTGAAGCTGTGAGCCTTTGGAATACTCTTCCCATTGACATTAGGAATAGTCCCTCCAAATTATCTTTCAAACGTTCTCTCTTTAAGCATTTGGCAGAATAATGGTGTAACGTGCTATGGCAGTATATATATATATATATATATATATATATATATATATATATATATATATATATATATACACACATTTCCCCCGTGTTGGTTCCGGACTCCTTTGAAGAATAGGCCAATCGTCGTTCTGCCACCGATTGGCTATGCGAGTCACTACCGTCGTGACTACTAGGTGTTAGAATTCTGCAATGTCTCGCCCGTAAGTCCACCGCTGTACATATTTGTGCATAAATTTTAAATAAAAAATAAATATATCGCCGAGTCCGGTGACCGCCTTAAGTATTCCTGTGTGATGGCCCTCCTGATGGAACGAGACATCCATCGCCTATAGTCACCAAAGATGTTAATGGCGCGTTGCTATCCTTATGGCGGGGTCTTGATGCCACAAGCATAAGTGTATTTTTTTCTTTTTTTTCATATCGTAAGATATCAAACAAGCAGATGGGTCTTCTGATGGAAAGAGTCAACCATCGCCTATAGAAACCAAAGATGTAAATGGTGCGTTGCTATCTTGTGGTGAGGTCACGTAAGCTAGTTTTTTATTATTCAATAGGTAATTAATAAATTAAAAACTTTTTTATCGTACCCACTATATAATGACTTCCAATCTCGATTTTACTTTGGATTTTCGATCATAAAATTCAGTCATAGTTATAACCTATCAATAAAAATCTAGGGAGCTATTCCCTTTTCTAGTGCCGTAAATAATATCAAAAGAAGAACATCGTAACTCCGATTACTTATTCTTTATTTCAAAATTACTAAGATGTAACTGAAACAAACCTGTTAGGGGGTAATCTATTCATCTCAGATCATGATGTATCTGGTTCAATCCCCGGCAAAGGTTTATCTTTTCGATGTTTTTCTTAAAAACCGTTAGTTTAATGGTGCATGTTCATGCAAAGCTGTCGGTCTTAGCTATCGCTAAATATAGGCGGTAATCGTGATCGTAGGATAACAAACCAACTCCATAAATCTCTGTCTACCTAGCAAAGGAACCGGCGTGATGATACTAACTTAACCTTAAGAATATTATCAATGAATTTAGACTTAGAAATTATAGGAAATTTTCCACGTTTTTGCTAAGAATATTTGATTTAATTTTTTTGACACTTGTCCCAACCACAAGTACCTATTATAATTAAGATCATTGTATTCAATTATTTTTAAATATGATGTAATATAATAGATAGAGTTCGTGACAAAGAATCTTTTACGAAGGTTCTCGAGGAAAACCAGCACCTACTGCAAAACTATGAAAATGAGATGGATACTAATCATCTATGGACTAATGCCAAAGATTATATATATAAAATCGGCAATCGAAAATTCACAACCTCCACCGATAATTACCAAGAGACAACACTGGATGTCTCAGGATACTTGGAATTTTCTATGAAGAAAGGAAAACCTCAAAGCACGTGATATTAATTACACAAAAGCTGAACTCTATGAATTCCTTAATAGACAGCCTGTCGCAAAGATCGAAATTCAGCTTTGAATGTTATATGCAGAGAAATTGAAAAACATTCTGATAAAGCTTAGATAAAAGATTTGCATATAAAATAAGATTAATAACACGCCTATTTAAACCAATAACCTGGGCCATAGAAAACATAAGAGGCAATATCGTACCAGGAATCAAAGAAATTGTGAAAATTTAGAAGGAATATTTCACTTCTCTATTCTCTGACATCTCACTAAATAAGCCCTTTGACAACATTTTGTTTTAACGTCAACCAGTCCCACCAAAAGATGAGGCGCGATCTGCTATCCAACTCCTTAAAAAGGGACAAATCAGTAGGAGTAGATGGAATCCCACTGAGGTTATTCAGGCCATGGAGGAAATTGGAGCTGATATATTATAATGCATACTCTATGCTGCTGTATATGGGAAACGGGCGCCTCGCCAAGTGATTGGTCAAACTCCCTATTTAGACTATTGTATATAAAAGGGTTTACGCAAAAATGCAACAATTACAGACTCCCTCATATCTCATGCAAGCAAAATTCTCCTACGTATTTTTAACATCAGGCTTCAATCATTCTTGACAACAGAAATCGCATCAGAACAAGCGGATTTTGTCAAGGGCAAAGGAACAAGAAAACAAATTCTCTTGCTGTGACAGATCGTTGAAAAAGCTCGGAAATTCAATATCCCTCTACATATGTTTTGTAGACTTCCGCAAAGCCTTCGATTCAGTTTGATGGTGTAAGCTGTGACAAGTTCTTTTGGAAATGGGTTTGATTTTATTCATGTCTGAATATCTGGTATATCTTATAAAGAGATTATATGAAGGCGGCACAGCTGCTGTTTTTGTGGACTCTGTGGGCTCAGAAAATTTCAGAAATAAGTCAGACATGGCCATATACTTTCGCCTTTACTATTTAATATTTATACAGAATACATATTGCGAATAGTTCTTGAAAATTGGGAAAATCTTACGATAAACCACGAAAAAAAAACAAAAATAATGATAATAGAAAGAGCTAAAAATAATCACCCAAGTGTAAGAATTATTGCAAATTGCAAGGCGGTGATGAGCTACGTTTACCTAGGCTTTATTACATTAAACAGTGAGGGATATGAGGAGGAGATTCGTAGACGTTGCGCAGTAACTAGGTCTGCAGTAGAAAAGCTAAGTAAAATTTGGAAAGAACTAGAATAACCAAGAGTACCAAAATCCGTCTAATGAGATGCTTAACCTTTCCTATATTCTTATATGGAGCTGAAACGTGGACGTTAGGAGTACATGACCGTAAAAAAATAGATGCCTTGGAAATGTGATGCTGTAGGCGACAGCTCCGAATCCCGGGAACTGCATATTGCACAAACATTGCCATTTTAAAATAACTTAAAATAAAGGAAAGGCAGCTATCGTCGAATGTCCAGATACGAAATAAAGTAAATTTTTTCAGTCAAGTGCGGGTACACTTACTTCTACGAATGCTCACAAAAAGCCAGGAGCAGAGAGAAATTGAGGCGCATCATGAGACTGGCTATACAAAACCCGACCGGCTCGTAACCACGACCACTCTGTCAAGAGTGACCGACTAAGAATAGAATGTATATTCAAATTACTCACGCCCTTGTGAAAAGGCCAAGTAGATTAAATAGGCAATTTCTTAATCTATTAAGATAAAGTAAAGTTTATATCTATTCAACATTTTTTCTTTCTCCAAAAGTCTACTGTTACTTCATAATAATTAACACACCTGATGGACAAAAACATCTTGACCGCCGTCGTCAGGGGTGATAAACCCCCAACCCTTCGCTACGTTAAACCACTTGCATCGCCCACGTCGGGTCACTCCTATCACACTGCTACTGCCGCTTCCCACACCTGTAATAAAAATAATAAATGATTGTAAATAAAATACATAAAAAAATAAAATAATTTACTTTGCAATTTTTACTTGACATGTTGTCAAGCAGGTAAGCATAAATTATGCAAAGATGCTTTTTGTAAAATTTCAGAAACCATTAAAACTCTCACCCTAGCTTTTTCTATTAACTAAAATAAAAATTTTACTAACACATCGTTTTTAAAACTCATAAATGGTGTTAATTAATAGTTTTATAAAAAAAACACATAGATATAATAAATTCCATCTTAACATTGTCAGACAAAATCCACACGTTCTAAGATGGTATAAGGTTAAATGTTAATTAGCGTTGGTTCTGATTGATATCAGTTTTATTTTAATCACTGTTTATTAATACAGTATACTAAGACCGTAAACATCCATTTATACTCAATATATAGCGATAATTTGAAATTTGTGTACTTTAATTAGTACAGTAACAAATAAGCAGGTGTAAAATAATATGGTAATTATATATCCTAATAAGCAGTGACACCTGCATGTAATTTACTATGTTATCCAATTAATTTCAAAAACTCATGTTGCCTCAGCCCTTTTTGAAGAAAAGACCATCTGTTTTCCTGCCAGGCAGTTTGTTGAAAATGCACGATTGGCCAAACATTTCTCCATATTATTGGGTTATTTTATGTCTTCTAGCCATCTACTTGTTTTCTATCTCATAATTTAAAAAAAAAACTTTAGCAAAGCTTGACTTTAGAAACTAACTGATCTATACCAACATATTTTCAAGTAACTATAAAAAGGAATAGGTTCTCATTTCGGTTGTATTTTTTTTGTTTGTTACTTCAGATATTTATGCATAAAGCTAACAGAATGATCGCCAACATAAAGACAGTAGACTGTCAACGAAATGTGCGGATATTACTACTTTTATTTAAGCTAAAACAGATGAAATAATTGTGACTACCGATCACCTTATAGTTGAATTTCTACTATAGACTAAACAATAAAATTTTCTTTTAAATTTGACAACAGACTTAGCCGTTAAGAAAATAGTATTTATACGTGTATATTATCATGTCATATGAACGTAGTGTGTATAATGTTCATTTTTATTAATTTAATGTATTTCTAATGCATATTATTTAAAAATATTAAGTTCCTGCTATCCTCGTCAATGTAAACTTTTACTAAGTAAAATTTTAAACTCCTTCTTTCGCGTAATTTTCACAAAAAGAGGTACAAAATGTTGACTTCACGTAATAATATGCATATAATTAGTCAAAACAGCTTTATGTCTACGATGTAAAATGTGTCAATTATATCGTTTTCAACCGACGGTCCAAAAAGGAACAGGTTCTCAATTCAGTATTTTAAGGTTCTGTACCTAAAAGATAAAACAAAACCCAATTACTAAGCCTCCGTTGTCTGTCCGTCCATCTGTCTGTCTGTCACTAGCCTGCATCTCAAACTGTGATAGCTAGAAATCTAAAATTTTCACAAATTATGTGTTGCTGTTGCCGCTATAACAACAAATACTAACAATGAAGTTTAGAAAATGCAAAAGTGCACGCCGCAAAGTTTTTTTCTTTAAATTATTTATTATTAAAAAAAAAAACAGATACGAATTAGGTAATTTTTAATAGGGATGTAATCTGAGTGGATTAGATAATATTGATAATAAAATAAAATGAATTCATAAAGGCAATCAACCTATTTCGTGTTTACAGACATAAAATAATCAATTGAAGGCCATGAAAATTTTTTTCAACGAGATTTTTTAGAGTAATTAACTCTCTTCAAAGGCTTTTACAGAATTTGAAGAAGTAAGATGTCTCTTTATAATAATATACTTTTTATGCCAAGTTAGTGTATGAATTTATACTGAGTGTGATTGAAGTTAATTGAGCCATACATTTTCTTTCAACTGACAATAATGCCCAGCCGCGCCGCAGAGTACAAAATAAAAAAAATTAAAATATTAACAGGTCCCCATAGGAAAAACGTGTTTTTTTTCGTATTTTTTGCTCAATATTAATAACGGTAACAGGTAGACGCTTATTAATATTATTAATGGATAAGACTCACCGATGGTCCTGACAAAAAGAAGATCCCAGCGGCATAATTATCCACCCACATCCACTACACTTGTAGACCCACGTCGTTACTTACACTTGCGTAGAGTGAGGTAGTGTTCGTTTCTCCTGAAGATGCTTCGGTTTTGAAGCGAAAAAGTAGGTTGAGTACATACATAAATTGTGTGCTTTTGTGCTTGGTGCCGATGTGGGACGTGGGTGTACAAGTGTGGTGGATGTGGGCGGATAATTGTGCCGCTGGGGTCTTCCTTTTGGCCGGACCATCGGTGAGTCTTATCCATTTATTAAACCGACGTCTTTCTTTTGGGTACCATCGCTTCAGATACATAGAACAGTTCGCGAATAATAGCAAATTTAATTAATTTCACATTTTTAATAATGGATTTCCACAAAGTAACGACTGAATCAATAAAATATCTGAAAATAAATACCTAATACAAAAATAAAATGAATATTTAAGTATACATACAACAAACGTGATTTTATTTTACGACATGATGGTACGGAAACTCTCGTGCGAGAGTCCGACTCGCACTTGGCCGATTTTTTTATAAATTTCCTACCTCAGAACTCGATCATTCAGTTACTGATCAGATTTATTAGTCTCGTATAAATTTAATTAATTTATAATGTAGGTTTCAAGAGATATAGGTAATTGGTAGTTGACTTACCGTCTCATTTAAGTACACACATATTAAACATGACAGTGTCGTCCCTGGGGGTAACGACTGTATATGGAATTGCAACTAGCCCATTAAGTATTAAGTAAAGGTGGAGCAAGTACTCGGATTAATCACTTGAAACATAAACCTACTTGATATCTCTGTCTATGAGGTCTCCCCATCTCCTTTTATACAGCTTTTGTATTTCAAGTTGGTATTAGAAATATTGCGTCCAGCTATAGTACAGCTTCATGAGCTAGTCTAAACCCTTGTTGAGAGCGAGCATCTGGCTGAATCAACTTTTTGTTTATAGACAATCAAAAAGGAAATACACTAAGCTTAGTTTTTGTCTCGGAAAAAGTGCCAACTCCGAAGTGTTCAATTGCCAAATAAATAAACTGAGCACTCTACTCCGTAAAAACACAACGAAACGCTGTAAAAGCCAATCAATCTTATATCAATAAAAATATCCATTCCAAATAATTGTTAATTTATTTATAGGAGGTAAGGCGATGGTACCAGACCCGGATGAGACGTAGCAGAACTCTACCAACAAGTAGTCACGATGGTAGTGGCACGGATAGCCAATCGTTTGCCTTTTACGAACTGCCTGTCAGAATTGCAGATGGTCTATTTCAGAAGCCCATACCAACATGAACAGTGGTGATGCTGTCTGATACAGGCCTGGTTGTGATACCAGATGGATTGGCTATTTTAATTTATTAATAAAATAATGTATGAACAGAATGTAATCTTGTTTGTCAACTGTTTTTAAAGTTTATTTAAAAAAAGTACTTTACGCTCGTATCTCTGAAGAGGTAGGCAGAGGTATAACAAGTGCACCTACGATTGGCCGAAGATATTTAGTCCCACAATATGATAGATGGCCAGCCTATCGCCAACCGGGCAATTTTTGTTTTCCTGGGCAACGAACGTTGTTTTTATCAGAGAAGTAATAAAACACATATTTTGAATTGCCCAACCCGGAAATCGCACCCGGGACCTAAATCCGACACCAGACCACAGATGCGATTTTTTTTCTATTTTTGAAAAAACACTGTTCGATATCGTTTAAATAACTAAAACTATATTTTAATGTATAAACTATGATTTTGTACTATATTTTTTTATACAATGTTAATCTATCAGAATCTCCGTCCGTCAGTCGAACCGCTTTAATATTCAGAATTGGGGTTTATGATTTTAAAGCGTACTATATAGAGGAAATATTTCATATTTTGTAATAGATAACACAAAAATTACCCAACCTATAATATTCTACGACCGAATCGACTAAATAAATAAGTTTTTAACGCAGTAGAACTGCAACAACTGACTTTCCACTTCCTGTATCTCAAGAACTCTGTATCAGATCTTCAACAAAATTAAAATGGGACCACACGAGAAATATACCCTCTCAAACATAAAAGTTTTTTTAATATTATAACATAGCAAACAAGCAGATGGGTCTCCTGATGGAAAGAGTCAACCATCACCTATAGACACCAAAGATGTTAATGGTGCGTTGATATCTTGTGGGGAGGTCTAATACCACATGCATAAGTTTACCGGCTACCTTACCCTCCAAACCGGAACACGACAGTGACAGGTCGAGACAATGCAGAACTCTACCACCTAGTAGTCACGATGGTAGTGACTCGCATGGCCAATCGATCGCCTTTTACGACCTGCCTGGCAGAACGGCAGTTAGTCTATTCTTCAATGGAGCCCGGAACCAACACGGGGACAAAATTGGTTCATGTATGACTGAGTTTTGAGGTAACAAACATTATAAAAAACATACAACCAAAATTGATAACCTGCTCCTTTTGGGAAGTCGGTTGCAAACTAGGCAGTCTTTTAGACACCAATAAATTTGTATTTTTATAAAGAAAGGATTTTTGCAGTAATTAATATAAATATCGGATAAACTGCTAGACTCACCATCATCAATTAAAACTTATCTTACATATTTATATTATCAATTGGATCTCATACTTTAAGTAGTATTTTTTTAATCACCGCTAACCGGATGAAATTAGTATGATGATGAAGATCAAGATATAAAATTCAACTGTTTTGATATCAAGAATGTCACAGTGATATATTAAAAGATAATTTCTTTAAATTGATTTCGAATTTCGACAAAAATATTATGTGATAAATTTTTAATATGTACATACATATCTTCACGCCAGATCCCTTACAGAGTCGGTAGGAAGAACCGAGTGCTACATATTACAACTCTTTTTATATTATAAGACTAGCTAACCTGGCAAACGTTGTTCTGCCTTTTTAACTACTCTTATTTTTTTCTATATTTTCTCACCTTTTAAACCTTTCCCGGACTTCAACAATTAATTCAAAACCAAACTTAGCCAAATCGATTCAGCTGTTCTCGAGTTTTAGCGAGACTAACGAAATATCTTATTAAAATAATTTAAAAAAGTATAAACAATTCTTTTCATTACACTTATTAATGTACTGTTTGAAAACCAACTAATTGTACAGTGACTACATTATTGCTTTCTATAACGATTATAAAACACACAAATATATTTTAATTCCATTGAACCATTTATAAATCGGTTAATGATAAATAAATGCCCATGACTATACAGAACTATGAAAGGGTATAAATATTCCCCTAATCCTGCTCCTTTGATATGTCGTGGGAACCAAATCAAAAAAAGACACTTCTTTTTAAAATTTGTGAGGTTGAAGACCTTTTTTCAATAGATAAGTGTAGTTAGAAAAACATGTCTGGCTTGTAGTGCCAAACATTACAATTAAAAATTGTGCAATTAGACGCTTCGTAGTTATAGTGTTAGATAGTTCGGCCAAAATCAAAAGCGCCTACGTCTTATTTCCGCAAATGGGGATTTTTTAATTTTAAATCTAAGCTACTATGTTTTCTAACTCCAAACATGTTTTATGTTTGAAGTTAACAAAATAGTAGCAGACCGGCGGGGTGATCTAACCTAACCTAACTCGCAATGCGAAATTATCGTGATTGTTTAGTTATTGCAAGACACATAACAGTCTTGTACATTAGTGGTAGTCGTTGCCGCTTGATTAGTTTTGATGTTGTGACATTGCAAAAAGTGCATCTAGTGCAAAATCATCAAAAACGTCGCCAATTGCCTGCTGGTAAGCAATTGGCGACGTTTTTGATGATTTTTTCATTACGTTTAAGAGTCATCGCTGATCGCTGGCGAATTGCAAACGTTAGATCATACGCCTACGGGAAAGCTTTCGATATACATAGAATTAACAAGCAGTAGCAGTTAACAACCAAATGCGGCGCTACGGAGTACAATACGTTTTTACAACTGATAAACCGGTGAATTGTAACGGACAGTTATATCTAACGGCATTGACTTCATATTGCCTACCTCAAAAAGGATATCAATGTAAATATTGATTAATTTATTGTTAGAATTGTTTTATATGCAATCGATGGATGGGTGATATTTCATTTATTTCCGTTTGTACTTGTCCAAAAACATGACTAATGATCGGAAATGAAACAACGTGCCTAGCCAATGACTCATGTAACTATGAATAAGAAAACCTGATGTACCTATTACTGGTAGTTCCTGTCACCCAAACTGTGACCAAGTTCATATTCTAACAACAGAAGCATCACAGTAACTTTAGAATGTAGTGTTCTAATTTCTCATATAACTAATAAAACTAAACTAGCGATCGCCTTGTGGTCAATATTTGACAACAAACTAAACAATAAAATCTCTTTTTAAATTTGACAATAGATATTATCCTTAAATAAAATAGCATACATGTATGTATATATATATATTATTATAAATGTCACATGAATTTAGTGTGTGTGATGTTTATTTTTATTAATTTAATGTATTTCTAAAGTATTTTTTTAAATATTAGGTTTCTGCAGTTCCCTGCAATATAAACTTTAACTGGGCCAAATTTCACATTTCACCATTTGGGTAATTCTCGCAAAAAGGGGTTCAACATTTTGGCTTCACGAAACATCATTAAAAATTCACGTATTAATGTTAATATAAAAAATAACTAGCTAAAGAGCAGTATGTATATAAATAAAATTACAACTTGCAATAAAAAATACCTGCTCTTGAAATCTAAATATGCATTTTATAGCATAATCAATATGTATATACTTCTCAGCCCGCCATTAAACAATGCTAATATTATGATTTTAAGTAACTTTGTAAAGAGACTCAGCAAAAGCTGGTGATATAAACCATAAATAATAAAAATACGTAGATGTCTATCTTTGTATGTTTCACGTTTAGATCAAATCTTATATGTTTCCCCTAACATTTAGTTTTTTTACATTATTGTCTATTTCACGTTTGTTTGTATATATTCGGAAGTGTTAATAAATAAAAATAAATTAATGTTATTAATAAATAGCCTTGTATTTCATTGCAATTACTTCAATAGAAGTAATTTACGTAAAAAACATAAGTTGTGTAAAACTGTTACTTTTAAAATAAAAAAATCTAAGAATGCAGAGGTTGTAAAACTACTTTTATAAAAGAACTATTACAAGTTGTGCAGCTTTAGTATGTAGGTATTTAGTTCAACATTTTGTGTGTATTCTGACAAATATTCATATTTTGACAGCCGATAAATAATTACATTTTTTAATACTTAGATAAAAAAATTTACACGTAAGAGACCGTGAAGAAACGCTTAGACTTGGTAGAATCAAACCATTTTAATATTTTAAATGACTTAAATACGTTTAAAAAGTATTGAAATAATTTGGTTCAAGCTAACCTTAATCTTCAAACAATTAAATCAAGCCCATATATATAATGAGTTTGAAAATATCTTGAGCTCAGTGTCAATATTGTGTAATATTTCGAAATCGTGGAATTTAATCAGGATTAATTCACTCAATGTCAATATTGTATAATATTTTGAATCGGTGGAATATAATCAGGAATCACCGTTGTTTAAATGATAGAGCGAATTTAAATAGTCTGGCGATACATGTGAGCATGTAACATTATTTTGGGCGGCAGCGGCGGTAGGTAAAAGCTGCATGCACACGTGGCGACGAAAGCGGGGACTCGAAGAATGTGCGGTATTTAGGTTGCGTTTCTGGTAGGTACCTATTCATTCATTGCCGTAACTGCACCTTGCCGGTGTGCGGCATACCTCGTCGGACCACCACACTGCTTGTTATAAAGAATCCACTTTGCGTGTATTACGAAATTACCTCATATATATTATGTTAATTATAATGATGTACTGTTTTATATTTAATATCATCTTATTTCATTTATTTAGTAAGTAGAATCGATGTTATTCTAAATTTTCTTTTACATTTGTATAAGAAAGAGGAAATAAATAAAAATATATCATATATTATTATAACTTATTAAATGTAATAAAATATAGCCGGGGTTGTAAATCAGGAATATGAGCATAATAAATGAGATAAATAATAATTAAAGAAGTTTCTTATACAACTTAATCATTTCATTAGGCAACTATTGGAAAAGTATTTCAAATCCAGTTTTTTTAGTCTTAGGTTTTAATTATGATCAGCTAGCGCAAAATGCTTTTTAGATTTAATGTTTGCATCCTTTTTACCGAACAATATTTTTTAGATTATATTAATAAATGAATATTTTCATACAGTGCATTTATTGTTAGTGACATTTTTGTTTATATTTTAGACGTTTAAGGGCCAACGCTAATTGCATATGCAGAAACATGCGTGGTTATTCCCACATTTTTGGTTACTCCTTAATAAAACTAAATATATTTTTATACTTTTCTTCCCATATAAAGGATCAAATGTTTTTAAGGAGTTTTTTCGCCGTGTTGGTCCCGGCCTCCTTTGTAGAATAGACCAACTGCCGTTCTGCCAGGCAGGTCGTAAAAGGCGACCGATTGGCTATCGAGTCACTACCATCGTGACTACTAGGTGGTAGAGTTCTGCATTGTCTCGCCCGGGTCTGGTACCACCGCCTTACCTATTCCTGCCGCAGTAACGTCAGTGCTTGTCGCTGTCGTGTTCCGGTTTGGAGGGTAAGGTAGCCGGTAAACTTATGCATGTGGCATTAGACCTCGCCACAAGATAGCAACGCACCATTAACATCTTTGGTGTCTATAGGCGATGGTTGACTCTTTCCATCAGGAGACCCATCTGCTTGTTTGCTATCTTATGATATAAAAAAAAAAAAAAACTTTTTTTTATATCATAAGATAGCAAACAAGCAGATGGATCTCCTGATGGAAAGAGTAAACCATCGCCTGTAGACATCAAAGGTGTTAATGGTGCGTTGCTATCTTATGGCGAGGTCTAATGCTACATGCATAAGTTTACCGGCTACCTTACCCTCCAAACCGGAACACGACAGCGACAAGCACTGACGCTATTGCGGCAGAAATAGGTAAGGCGGTGGAACCAGACCCAGGCGAGACAATGCAGAACTCTACCACCTAGTAGCCACGATAGTAGTGACTCGCATAGCCAATCGGTC
This sequence comes from Apodemia mormo, assembly GCA_036924255.1. Classification (NCBI taxonomy): domain Eukaryota; kingdom Metazoa; phylum Arthropoda; class Insecta; order Lepidoptera; family Riodinidae; genus Apodemia; species Apodemia mormo. The sequence continues at coordinate 22,651,280 of JAUPFN010000007.1, read as the reverse complement.
GCCTCTTACGACCTGCCTAGCAGAACGGCATTGGGTCTTTTCTTCAAAGAAACCCTAAATCAACACGGGGTAGAAGCCCGGAACCAACACACAACTCCAGCATATTTTAACGTTTCTTTGTATTAACCTAAGTTAGAAACAATCAAATCAAAAAGTGGATAAATTAGCACAATTAGGTATTTTTATTTCAGTAAAAATTGTTAATTTTTACAAAACCAAACCAAACACAAAAATAAATACGCTGTATTTCAAAATTGTATATTATATTTAGTTTCTAATAATACTTCTTATTCAAATTTGATATTGGTTTATTTTAAATCAGTATAATTTTATTTAAAAAACTCTAAGCAGATAATTGAAATCGTGAATAAAATGCACATACCAAGAGTTCACTGGTTACTATCTGTTATGAACTCAAAGGAGTTTTATTTGTATAAAACATTCCAAAAAGGGAAGCGGTCTTGCCATATAAAAGGGACATGTGGAGGCACTTCCTCTAATTATACAACGACCTCTATAGAAAACAATACAATGCTGTATATTCATAGCTCAAAGAAAAGCTAAAATAATTGAGATTTCTTTTTATTGCTAAAGTAAGATCTTTCGCTTTAACGAAATAGTTAGGATTTAATCTTGTAAATTACTTATATCATAACGACTAAATGATTTACTAAAAAAACTATTTTATTTCGCACGTTTACTCTCTAACAACATGTGACGTTAGTGGATAAAGTTTTACGTCACATTTTCTTATTTTGCTTCAATGAAATAAGGTAAAATGTGTATGTCTTAATATAATATGATTAATATTTCAGGTACTTATGTATTACAGTGTATACTCTACGTATTGTGCTTTGATTTTAATGTTTAAACTATGGTCGAACTTCGGCCACAAGCGATCACTAGTATGTTAAATAACACGACTTTTTACTGAATAATTGTATATTTTAACTCATGTTAAACTCATATGTAATAAAAATGACATAAAATAGTCATTTCATACAAAAAATTATTAAAGAAAACTTTAAGGTTAAAAACCTCCAATATGCATTACAGGAGGTTGAGCATTGATTCAGGAAGAGAACGAAAAAGTGAAGAAAATAATAATTTTCCGCACGCTAAACATGCATGGAAAAGTTATATTTTTGAAAAAATATTTTGAAATAGCCTATATAGCAAACAAGTAGATAATTCTCCTGGTGGGAAGAAATAAACATCGTCTTAAGACACTACAAATGTTGATGTTACCATCTATGTTCCGGGATGGTAATAATATTAATACGTGAAACAAAAACTTTGTACCCCTGTTGTACAAGAGTTTGACACAGTTAAAGTTTGTGTTGCGCAGGAGTGCAGAAACCTAAATTTTTTGTTATTAATATGTATTAGAAATACGTTAAAATAAATTAAAAATAAGCAGTACACACAATACATTGATGTAACAAATGATAATGTACACAAATGTATACTATTTTCTTTACAGCTAAAGTCTGTTGTCAAATTTAAAAGAGATTTTGATGTTGAGTGTAACGAGGGCGCGATAGAACACGCTCACACTTATCGCGCACAGATAACATCGGTATCTTATCGCAACATCGTTATCAGATTTTATCACGAAGCATCCATGTGAATCTCTAGTAATTAAGCTTAATGTAAACCCAGTTAAATTACAGTCGACATAATATTGGTGACCACCGACCAGTGAACGCGCAAAAAGGAAGATGAACACCCCAGCGCAAACTTCATGCAGAAGCCCTTCAGCAATAGCAAGTTTGGCAATATCCATGCAAATCGCAGCGGTATCCACGACGACAGGAATACCAGATTTTTGGAGAGATTATCCACGCCTATCGTTCGCTCAGGTAGAAGCTATCATCCTCTTTCATTAACCTCGGTATTGGCAGTCACGGATCCCACCCTGCCTCTGAAAAACCTAGGTAAACTTGCCGATAAGATTTACGACAACAACAGGCTACACGAGATCGCGACCATTTCAAAACAAAAACACAGAATGGTACTACATTCTGAAATACTGGAGCAATGTCTGAAATATCTGCGCAATTAGCAAAAATGCAAATAGAAATTAATGCGACGCAGCGAATTTTATGCTAAATGTAGGTCACTTCGCATAGAATGCTACATCAACAAGATTATTCCAATAACAAATTATGTTATTATCACAACAAATTTAAAGGTCAGGCATGGAAGTGCGTCCAACCCTGTTCCTGGAAGAAATCGGGAAACGACTATTAGCGCAGCCAAAGGCGGTAATCTGCGCTACAAATTCCAACGCCCGCCTTACCGTAACCGACTGCAAAGTGGTGTAAGGTTCCTAATCGTTACGGGGGCAAATATATCAGTTTTGAGCAAAAAGAACTATCAAAGCTGCGCGCCAAAGGGTTATAAATTGTATGCAGCCAATGGGACAAAGATTAACACATACGGGGAAAAAAACAATAACCTTAGATCTCGGCTTACGACGTACCTTCACTTGGACATTCGTAATCGCCGATGTAAAATTGTTTGTAATCGGAGCCGATTTTTTGGAAAAAAATAAATTGCAGGTGGATCTCCACAGAAGAAAATTGACTGACAAAGTCACACATAGATCAACACGAGGCACATATAGCGCAGCCGTCCATTAGCACTATAAACCTTAAAGTTAAAATTAAGGGTTTATTAGAAAAATATATCGATATTACTCGACCGTCATCCCTAAGAGATCAGCTGCCGCATAACGTTCAACATCACATCATAACTACCGGTCTGCCGGTAATAGCTAGAGCACATCCCCTACCACCGGACAAATTAAAAATCGCAAAAAAAGGAATTTCAGACCATGATGGATTTAAATATATGTCGTCCATCTTCGAGTAGTTGGGCTAACCCTCTACATATGGTCAGGAAGAAAAACGGGGAATTGAGACCTTGCGGAGACTACAGAAGGCTCAACAAGATAACCGTACCGGATAGATAGCCATTACCGCGACTTTCCGACTTCACTTATATTCTAGAAAACAAGTACGTATTTTCAAAAATTTATATAAAAAAAGGCTTTATTCTGCATTTCAACGGCAGACACAAAGAAAATAATCACCCCATTTGGGCTGTTTGATTTTCCAAGAATGCCCTTCGGACTTCGTAACGCAAGTCAAACGTTCCAGAGATTCATGGATACCATCTTCAGGGACCTAGATTTCATTTATGTCTTCGGTGACGATTGTCTTTTGCTCTCACAAACTATAGAAGTACACTACAAGCATTTAAAAATCATTTTTGAGAGATTACAAAAACATGGGCTAACGATAAATCTGGATAAATGCGAATTTGTTAAAAAGGAGTTGGATTTCCTTGGTTATCGTGTAACGAGCCAGGAAATCTCTCCCACTAACGAAAATACAGACGCTATTATTAATTTTCCAAAACCATCTACGATAAAACAATTAAGGCGTTTCTTAGGCGTGATTAATTTTTATCAATCCTGTATACCTCAATTTAATTAAATTTGATACACCTCGTCGTATCAAATTGAATTAAATAAATATTTACACTCGTCAAAGAAAAATGATAACTCACCCATAGAATGGACCAGGGAGGCAGAAGAAAATTTTGAAAAATGCAAGAAACTCCTCCAAGATGCTATAAAATAATGGAGAACAGCAACGCCAAGGAACAACTGAATATGGTCCAAAATAACAACGGAGACATATCAGGAATTTCCACCATAGTAACGGAAATGAAAAAAAAGCTTCAAGAGCATAAAGCCTGCACCTACGCAATCATGGGCATCCTGACTGCGTTGGCCATATTCCTAATAATCTGGAAGTTGTCAATAGCATTTGAAAAGAAGATAAAGAAAATAGTCAACCAGATACATCAAGTATAACACTTTTTTCGAAGAGGGGAGTGATGTAATGAGGGCGCGATAGAACACGCTCACACTTATCGCGCACAGATACCATAGGTATCTCATCGCAACATCGCTATCAGATTTTATCACGCAGCATCCACGTGAATCTCTAGTATTAAAGCTAAATGTAAACCCAGTTAAATTACAGTTCAATAAACACATTTACAAACCGATGTGTGACTGTCATTTAGTCGACGTAATATTGAGACTATGGTCAAATTTCGGCCACAAACGATCGCTAGTATCGCTAGTAAATTACACGACTTTTTACAGAATAGTTGTCCATTTTAAGCTCACACAATTTTTAACGTTAGTCAAAGAAAGAACGGTCATGTTGTAGACCTTAGGATCCTTTTAATAAATAAATTAAAAATTTACATCTTATTTAATTCTCATGAACATCCATAGTCATATTATAAATGGGAAAGTGTGTGTGTGTGTTTGTTTGTCCGTCTTTCACGGCAAAACAGAACAACGGATGACGTGATTTTTTAAGTGGAGATAGTTGAATGGATGGAGAGTGACATAGGCTACTTTTAACCTCCTCTCTTTCTTTGTCTCTTTCAACCCACCAATTTCCACCCGAGCGAAGCCACGGGCAAAAGCTATTATAAGTCTAAAATATTTCATGCTTTCAGAAGTGCATTATATATACAGGCGCATGCATGTAGTTAATAGCGTTTATTTAAAATCGTTATGTGTATCACTTTTATCATTAATTTAATTGCTGCTGAAATTACTATACAATTTACATTTTCAAGCAGTAATTAAAGCAGTTCTATTTTACATATCTCAAATATTCATCAACAAAAATTTATTTTGGATAAATGAAATGATTTGGATAAATGATATTGCTTAATGAAATATGATAAAATAAAACTACTTACTTAGAACTTATTGCTTTATTATGGATGTAAGTAATGGAGATTAATATAGGGAGAACCATATCTACAAGCAAGATTATATTTTTAAATACACTGTGACATTTACGCTGATATGAATTCTACGTAGGTCTTTCGATCATACTTTTATCGCTTATTTTACACTTCAAATAGGATCCCGATGGTCTTAAGCATTAACGTGGAACATCTTCAAAAAAAACCTAGGCCGGTATGGAAATCCTTGCAAATTAAATTATCTTACATTTGAATTCTATTCCATATGGAGAACAAACCGTTGCCACCCTGCACAGCAGTTTCAACTAGTGTAAAATCCTAAGTCAACTTGTTAACTTGTTAATACATAGGTCACTCGGTAAGTATTAAGATAAACTAATCTTTACATTATCGTTATTTATTTTACATTTGTTTTAAAGTGCTATTCGTCATTTTCGATACCATGTGCTATTCGTCTAAACTAACTTTAAAAATTCTTTCAATCTTGTTCTGATGTGACACAAATTGCTACTTCATCGGCTTTGCAGCCCTCGACAAAAAATCTCTTTTATTTTTCTTTTATTAACGGAAACAAAAAGAAATAACTGGGAGCTAAGTCAGGGCTGTCGGGTGGGTGAAGTAGGGTATCGATTCCATAATCCTCAATAAATGCATCTGTTCTGGTGAACGCATGTGAAGAGGCGTTGTCGTGATGGAGTATGATTGCCTGAAGTCCAGCCCTTCGTCTCATCTCTCGCGCTGCTAGAAAAACGTTCGGCAATGCTATTGTAGTGTATCAATTCAGCTCAACAGACATGTAATTTACCAGCATGGATGTCGATAGATGTCCTCTCCGAAAAAAAACTAGCCATCATTTTTGTGGCAACGCTTCGAGGTCTTTGAAGTTTCTTCGGTAACTTTTCTGAGAAGACCCATACTGATGATTGTCTCTTAATTTCCAGATCATACTGATAAATCCAGGTTTCGCCACCTGTGATGATTTAAAAAACAAGTCTCGATGTGCAGTTCCACACGAGCCTGTCTTTTAGTTTCGGAGAACAGATCTTTCACACTCTAAGATGTTGTAAATTGCTATTAGCGCTCTTCGAACAAACACTAAAATATTCTTGATCTTGATATGTATTAAGTCTTGCTTCTTCTTGCAGCAACATTTCAGTAGTCCACACGTTTTCTGCAGTTACCTCCGTTTGCAGGCGACCGCTTTTGTGGTCATCTAAGAGGTTAGTTTTACCATATTAAATTAACCCAACCATCTAAAAACTGTAATCCTTGTTAACTTAGTTGATCAGTTAAACTAAATATAAAATCATAAAATATATATTGCGTGCAAATTTTCGCAGTTAAGCACTCTTGTTTGTGTCAAAGAAAAAAAAACGCGGGAACAGCTGTAGTAAAATGATTGCAACATTGTTATTTTTTTAATTGGGCTGATTGATTACTTGTGTTCTAATTTTGAACAAATTTGCTTTTTATAATCATAGCTGACCGGCAAACGTTGTTTCGTTGTTTCGGCAATACAAATTACTTATATCGATTATTTTGGTGGGGTACTTGAGAGAGGGGGAGGGTATTTGAGATGAAAACTATTCTATCTTTTAAATTTAACCAAACAGTAGATATCTACAACATTTCATTTAGATCGGTTTAGGTTTCGGAGTCCATCGCGGACAAACAACTTGACATGTAATTTATATATATTATATATTAAGAAAACACGGATACCACAGAATATATCCCGTGCTGGTACGTTTCACTATTACATTTCAAACATCTCAAAACTTATCGAGTCACTTCTATAGTAACATCGGGAAAATTGAAAGCTTAGTTATTATCCCGTTTCATAAAAAAATGCTGAACTATTATTTTTTTTTATTATTTGGACTTATAAGTATACGAAATTTCTGATATTTCTGTACATTTCTCAAACTTCAGACAAGTTTTTTTTTTTAATAAACCAACATCACCCTAGATTCACATGTTTTTTTCTTGAATTAGTTAGTGCCCTAAATTTGTATCCAAAAAAGCGTTTTATGAGACTATTTCTCCTGCTGCCATTCGTGAAATATGACGTTTAGAGTTTTAACAACTCTATAGTAGGGTAGCCCACGGTGCTAAATGGGATTTACTCGAGTGTCGTTGGGATCTATTGAATTGATAAAAAAGTAATAATACTATTTATCTTTGATACTTTTTGGTGTAGGCGCTTAGTGAAATTCCATTTGTTATTATGTTTAAACTAGCTGTTACTCGCGGCTTTGCTCGCACTTATTTATTTTAGAATTTATTTAACTTTTCTTTATAATCTACTTAATAAGCCTCTGTGGTCTAGTGGTCCAGCGTTGGCGTTGACCACATGAGGTCCCGGGTTCGATTCCCGGGTCGGGCACATAAGAAAAGTGTTTTTTCAGTTTTCTGAGAAACACAAAGTTGCCCGGGATTGGAAAGTGCCCGGTTGGCGATAGGCTTGCCACCTATCACATTTGTGGGACCAAGTATCTTCGGCTAATCGTGGGTGCACTTGTTGTACCTCTGCCTACCCCTTCGGGGATATGGGCGTGAAGATACTTTATTAAAAATCTCTTCATACTCGGGCGGGCCGTTAGTATTGTATAAAAAAATAATATTTACATAATCATCTTAGTTATTTATATACGATATTTTTAATATCTAAATTTAAGTAGAAAATGTAAGACTAAAAAAAAACCTATTAGTTAAGGTCCAAAAAATGGCGGTGTAAAATCAGCTAAATCGAAAAAAAAACAACGAAATTTGTTGCTTTTTTGTTGCTAATAAACTGCTAAAAATATTTTTTTGCTCAGATCGAAATATCAGCAATAACGCCAACTTCGCATTAAGATAGCGTGGAAATCACAGGATATGGATTAATCGATCAAGAAAGTAGGGTTAAATTTGTTGCTGCTTTGTTGCTAAAAGATGCTAAGGAAACAAAATTTTTAAAAATAAAAATTGATTTTATTTTAGTTATGCCATGTTAAATAATATTCACGCCAGCTTAACTCTCACGTTATCCGTGAAAAAGCTGAATAAAAAGTTGTTGCTGTTTCAACTACATATTGACTGAGTACAGAGAATCAGCAACAAAATAAAAACTGGAAATCAAAAGAAGTCGGAGAGCACACTTGACTTTTCCTTGAACACCTATGGTGAAAATTTGTTGCTGTTCTTACTGCAGCTTGTCTGAGTACAAAAAGTTAGCAACAAAATAAAAACCGGGAGTCGATAGAAGCTGAAAATCGGCCACCAAAATACCGGCCACGCCAGTTTAACTCTTGATTTTCTTGACTTGACATAGCTATCGAACAAACTACGTAATTATAAAAGAAACTTGTAATTAACAGATAATACCTAACCTAAAACTACCTATGAGAATAATATTGTATACACCTATATTATATTATGTACAACTGTACCACCCAAATATCCTAAATACCTATCTATTAGGATTGCTATGTTTGTATCTAACCAACTAACGCAACTGTATTAAAAAATAAGCCAGTTGACATCGCAGGTCATCCCGGAAACTTCCCGCTATATTGAGGTATTTTAAGTTGAAAGAAAAAAATATGCCTTAGCATAGAGATTTGAATTCCAAAAATTTTAAAAATCTAAAGCTTTTTTAAAAACGATAGTTATTCAGTGTTTGAAAAGATGTATATTTTTTCAAAATGATGACTGACTTTGATCTTTGGAGTAACGTTCAACACAATGTTTGAGCTCTAAATTATTTTATTAGGTAAAATATGTCGAAAGAAAGAAAGAAAGAAAAAAGAACTTTTTTCAAACACTTTGGTTATTGATAAATCCTAAAAGAATAAATAAATTTTAATCCAATTAACAGTATTTGACTGACTTTTGAGCTGATCAGATTTTAAAGTAAATCGGTATCAGCCTGAAAGTTATTTTAAAAATACGAAGTAAGTTTCCTGTAAACAACGTAATTTCAATATTTGAAAAGCTGTTACTTTTGAAAATTTGAATTAATTTTAACTTTCGATACAGCATTTGATGTAGTCTTTTTAAGTACTAACGTAGAAGATAAAAAAATTATTGTTTGAAACATTTCGAAGTTTTGTCGAAAAAACACTTTTTTCAAAATGTTTCGTCAACGATATCTCCTGAACAGATAAGCGTTTTTTATTCAATTTATGCACTTGACAGTTTTTTAGGGAAAGGAGCTGGTTAGATTTTGTAGTTAATCGGTGCATAAATCTGGAAACTATATTAAAAAATACTGTTTCGTTAAACATTTTTTGAGTCTTTTGCAAAATTTCTCAAAAAGTTAGGGTTCGAATCGGTTCAAATTTTCAGGAAGTCTACCTTGAGCAGAATCCAATCGAATGCCATGAATTGCGTTTCGATCGATCAAGACGTTTAAAAATTATGAGATTTTTATATACACACATACAAACACATGCAGACATACTGCGGTCATCGTGAAAATAGTCCGAAAAGGTTCCTATAAGCTCAAACGTGACGATCCGGTGAAAACTCGATTTTCGAAAATCGGGGCAAAATCAGTAATTTCCTTATCTGCATACGTAGCGGGAATTTGAAAATCTGTAAATCGGCTAACTCTGCAGGCTATGAAACTGAAACCCTAAATTGAGGTATTTTAAGCTCAAATGAACAAAATTATGCTTAAGCAAAGAATTTTTTCAGAGTACAAAATTTTAATTTTGTTATAAATGAGAGTAGTTTCATTTTGAAAAAAAACACATTTTCTTCAAAAAACTTTTGTTATTATTGAGTCCCAACTAAATTGACCGATTTTAATCAAATTATGGTTTTTGACACAGTTATAGAGAAAAGCTGATTAGATTTTTAAATCCAGCGGTAGGAATATTAGCCTGAAATTTATTTTAAAAATATTAAGTAATTTTACTGGAAACAAAAAATATTAATTTTTGAAAAGCTGTAATATTTTGAAAAATTGATTCAATTTGGATTTTAGAAACTGCACTTTACGTAGTTTTTAAGTACTACAATAACTTATATGAAAAAATTGTTGGTTGAAAAATTTCGAAGTCGAAAAAACACCTTTTTTTAAATTTTTCGTCAATTCATATGAAGTTTCATGCTAATATTGGGTCCAAGAAATAAAACTTTCATACAATTTTTTTTCCTTTATTTCACCCCCTTGGATGCTGAATTTTGAAAAATCATTTCTTAGTGAATGCTTACGTCGTAAGATCGTCGACATCGTAAGTGTGCAAAATTTCAAGTTTCTCGTCCTAAGGCTTTAGCCTGTACGTTTATATAAAACTATGTTACCCTCTAAGGGGCTTAATTTCGAAAAAACGCTGAAATAAATAACTCATTGTTTTTGCTATACTCAATTTCATGCAAATATAACCAAGGAATAAAAAAATCATTAAATTTTTTACCCTATTTTATCACCATCGGGGTTGAATTTTGAAAAATCCTTCCTTAGTGAATACCTATGTCGCGACACCTGCTTACGTCATAATGACGTCGTATTATGACTGGTCACCAAACCGCGGCCGGCAGGTTAAATTTGTGCGGCCTGCTGACGATAACTGTACGGCACACGACAAAGCAAACAAGAATATTGAATCATTCCTTAAAATCTTTTCTCCTCAAATTCTTAATTCATTATCATTCGTTCCTTAAATTCTTTAATTTTATGCTACTGTATTCTGTATTTCATTCGCCCAAAGATTACGAACTTATGTTACAGCTTCATAAACATGTAGGTCATATCGTCGTATGTTATTTTTTCTACCATGGAACAAAATAATATAGCATATTACGTCGATACACTAGGTCAATATCAAAATACGGCTTATACATGAAATTACCTAAACGCATGTGCATGGATAAATTCTAATTTGTTATTATTATTATTGTTTATCCTAATTATATTATAGTTTCTTTGTCGTGAGTCGCACAAATATCACGTGCGGACCGCAGTTTGATGCCCAATGCAGTGACGCGTCCCCTAGCCCCTTCGCGAAGCAGTTCGTGACATCGCGATAACACGAACCTTCACCGTAGCCCGATATATGTAGCTGCGATATAAGATTTGGAGTGTTAGTTTGTATAAAACGTTCATTCCTTATTTTATCCTCTAAGAGATTGAATTTTTGACAACGTGGAAATACTTAACTTATTATTTTTGCCGTAGTCAGTTCATACGATATTTTATGCATACCAATATTCACCAAGGAATATAAAGTTTCATAGAAATTTCATCCCGTATTACACTCGCTTGAGTGTTGAATTTTGAATAGTCCTTCCTAGTGGATTTGTACATCATAGGAGTTATATGTGCGTGAAATTTTAAGATTTTCGACCTAAGGGTTTGGTCTGTGCGTTTATATAAAATTTTCATTCACTATTTTACACTCTTAGGCATTAAATTTTGAAAAAAAAACTGAATAAAGGAACTCATTATTCTTGCTGTAATCAATTCATGTAAAATTTTATACAAATATGTCCAAGAAATAAAAAGTTTCATACAAAATTTTTTTCCTCTATGTCATCACCGTGGAGGTTGAATTTTGAAAAATCATTCCTTAGTGGATGCTTACGTTATAACACGGATAGTTGTGTGAAGTTTCAAGTTTGTAGCCCTAATGGTTTGGCCTGTACATTTATATAAAACTTTCATGCCCTATTTTACCCTCTAACGGGCGGAATTTTGAGAAACGCTGAAATACGTAACTCATTAATAATAATAATAATTTGACGATTTTGAGGGTTGAATTTTTAATTATCCTTCCTTAATGGATGCCTACGTCATAAGAGGAATACATATGCGAAAGTCTAACACTAATGGTGTGGCAATGGTTTGTGCGGTTATATAAAATTTTCATCCCATATTAAGAGGGTAATTCTCAAGGATCGAATTTTGAAAAACGCTTAAACAAGTAATCCGTTATTTTTTTTTTACTCAATTCATACGAAATTTCACGATTTAAATAATTAAATTAAATAAAAATATTTTGTGAAACAGTACAAGTGCATTTTGACATAATAATACTACTCCTGTTTGTCAGTACAGAAATTTTGTTCAACATTGTTTTCACGAGTTGATCCCGATTCATCATGTTCCCAATTCGTCATTATTCATAAATTATTTTATATATAAAAATGATCTCCAAATTCATTATAAGATGACGATTGGTTGTTGTGAAGTACAGTTAGCTACAAATATTAGAAAAAATAATAAAAAATGGAAATAGCTCCATTCAAAGAGATCCATTTGTTAAAATAAATTGGTGCTACTTACAAACCTATTAGAGCATGCCTGTAGATTAGCCCTTATTTTAACGTATCGGCTATGACGTAGCAATACGTGATAATGAACGTTTGTTTAATAATAATATCGTTTATGTTGTGTTATTTTATTATACTATCTAAGACATATATTTTAGATATTTCACTTTATAGCTGTAATCGTAGTATGTATTTTCATAAACTGGGTCCAGAAGCAGAAGTTTTCGAGTCGTGAATTAGTTTGTTTACTTAGCGTGGTGCGCGTGAGTCGACGTCCCACGTCCCGCGCGTCCCCTTTTACGCCCTACTTCCCGCTATGAAACACCTTGGAATTTCGAACTTTATACCATTAGTTACTGCATACCTAATGAATGCTTGGTTAATTTTTGTTACTCGTCTAAAATTTCGTTTACAAAATATTTGTATACAAATATAATAAAATCAAATGATTCAACTGGTGACAAATGAAAATTTCAAAGCGTTTTTCGAAATTTTTTATGAAACATTTAGGGCCGCTTGCACCAAACTATGTAAATACTTTTTAAAATATTTTTTAGCATGGTTATATACATTTAAATAGTACCGTATAAAAACACTTGGAATAGAAACATCATCCGATTAAGTTTAATAGATATGGTTGAATTCATTACAGCATGCAACTTACATGTTTTCTGTACCTATGTCTTTATTATTAATTTTGTTCAACATGGATAATAATTATGTATTATTTGTATTAGAGTTAGTATGTTATATATAATGCAAATATTTAGATACATTTATTTACTCTATTTATCAAAAAAGGCATAAAAATAGTGATCAAACAGGGCAAGTTCGCCTGTTCGCATCCATCGTCCAGTTCACGTCCATTTGAAGGAACTCCTTTTAAAATACTTGAAAATAAGTATATTAACATACTAATAAAATCGAAAGTAATTTCTGCCAGTACCTCAATGTATAAGGGGCACATACACACAAAAAAAAGAAAAAAATCAAAATCTCAGTAGCAGCCCGAAGTCTGGTGGACGGTGTGTTACCACACCCGTGCCTCGGATGAGCACGTAAAGTCGCCGGTCCCACTTATTACTAGAAATAGTCGATAATCGGTATCAGGTCAATAAAATGTGGCAAAGGGGATCACCACTTGCCTTGCCAACGGACAAACCGGTCAATCGTTATGATCTGGAAAGTCTGACGACGTCCGGTTTATTCTAACTAACCTGCAAGAGAACGGGCATAATGAAACTTATGTTATTTATGTTTTATCTTGTTTGCAAAAAAATCAAAATGTACATTGATTAAGACTATTTCAATAAAATTCTATTTTATTTAATTTTTTAAAAAATGATCAAATATTGTTTCATATTTTAGATGAACTCTTCAGAGACTACAAAAAAATAGAAAAATATATTAGCAGACATACACGGAAGAATATTTAAAGAAAAATGTTGTGATATTATTTTTAAGTTCTATCAATTTTGAGAAGAATAGATTTTTTGTTTTTTATCAATAAAAATAATTTTTATTTTCAAATATCTATATTGTTAAATAAACAAATAGTTAAAATCCAATCTTTCTTTACAATTATTTATAAAAATTTTGCCTATATTCCTTTTCTAAGTTGGTGGATGCGAAATAGTCTATGGGTGGATGCAATTAGGATTTTATGGACGCATACCGGGTAAATGGCCTAATTCTGATATTTGTCAATTAAAAAAAAATACTAAATGTTTTGACCAAAACTTACACTTAAATTAAAAAAAGACTATATGATTAATACATTTTTTTTATTCAAAATTAGTGCTATAATATTTTTTATTTTCTCCTTCAAATTTCCGTATAGACCGAGTAGGCCCAAGCCTAGGGCGGCAAAATTTAGGGGGCGGAAAAATTTGGAATTTTTTTGTAGTAGTCGCGTACTTTTGAAACCCTAGCGCCTACGTGTAACAACTCAAAAATATGTCCATATTGATCCCGCAAAAAAATTTACGTGTATGATGGTTACGATTATTAGAAATTTTGCCTATCCAACTGTATCATTACTTACTAGATTGCTCTAAGTTCAAGAGTATCATTTTCAATTTTCTTTACTAAAAACTACAGATATTAGTACAGGGTTATCTAGTTACGGCGAATAGGGAGGCGGCAATCTATCGTACGCATAGGGAAGCCAACGTATCAAATCCGTCCTTGCCTGTACTGTAGGTAGCACACTGCCAACATATCAAACTCAATTTCACCTGCTCTTAGTGCACTTAGCAGAATTACTCACAATTCTCAACTGTATACGTAATTTCATACCACTAAAAGTTTTAATGAAATCATACTTTGTCGTCTGGATAGATTTGAATGAAATTTGGTACACAGACAAACTAAGTCAAGATTTTACGCATAGGCTACATTTTGTCCCGGAAGCATGAATTGTTACCGTGGGATTTCCAAAAAAAATTATTTACACTGCAGGCTGCGTATCTAGTACATAGTGTATAATTGATGTATCTACGCTATGCTCTTAAGGTTTTCAATACATTAGGTAGGTGAATCACCGATGGAACTCTAGATACTTCTCTGTTGGCCGCCGCACGGACCACAAGTTTAGAAACTGTCATATGACTCATGGGTTGTACCATAGCGTAAATTAAAAGTATTGTTTTAAGTGATAGAGAAAATTACTTCTTGCTCCTTACCCACACCAAGCCCACACAATATGTTTTCCGAAGAAAAGTCTCACTCGAAATTTTTACCCTACTGCTACATATATAATAAGTAAATGTTGGTCATCTAAAATCTTGTCCAACAGACTTCACAAAAAGGTCCCAGGTTCTCAATTTTTATGATTGTTACCGTATTAGGAAAGTACATTTGGAAAGTTCTCTTTTTCTTTTTTCTTTCCCGTTTGGTTCCATATAATCTACGTGAAGATCTACTCCAAGGTTCCAGATGTATAGGAGATTGGTAGTCAATTGTTGCAGTTTTACAGCGTATACATTGCTACACATGATTTTATCTTAGCAGGCAGTTCACTCATAAAAAGCGAACGATTGACCAAACGTGCCACTACCTTCTAGATAAGAGTTATACAACACCTCACCTGAGTTTGATATCACCGCCTTACTTATTCCTGCCGCAGTAACGTTAACACTTTTCACTGACATATTCCAGTTAGGAGAGTAAGATAGATAGATAGATAGTAGCTGGTAGACCACAACGCCTTCAGCGAACATTGCCCGATCAGAGCCAAGTGGGAATCGCTAGCCAGAGCCACAATCGCCTATGGCTAGCGACGTCCCTTTTTCATTAATAATAGTAAAATAAAAGTGAATAGAAAATAAAAAAAGTACATAAACGGGAAGCAGACCAATATTATATGTTATATACTATGTTGGAATTTATATTTAAATAATATAAAATTCAGCATACGAGGTTTGAGTTTGAACCACAACACAAATAAGCAAAAACATTAATTTACAAAAACAAGGATAAAATGCATATATATACATACATATATATATATATATATATATATATATATATATATATATATATATATATATATATGTATATATATATGTATGTATGTATATATATATGTATGTATATATATGTATATGTATATAAACAGTATAACAGTAAGAAAATATGCATATAGATATACATCATTATGTATAAATGTACACATAAAAAAGCACACAAATTAAAAATAGTAACATAAAAATAAGCAGTTTAAAAAGAAAAATAATAATTATGTATGTAATTGCTTAATAAATGTAATTAATATATATTGCAAATAATCCCCCCACTATCAAACTCTATAGAAAATAATTAAATGATGAATATTAACGAGAACAATGTTATTAATTTGGAAAAAGGGACATTGTTAGCTATATATAAGAGAATTATGAATTAAATTATTAACAAACATAGAAACAGTTTAAATGTATTAATAAAAACAAAATAAATTAAGATAAAAATAATAAGTGAAATATGTGAAATGATATGTTTTAAATGTAGATAAAAGTATTGGAAAATAAATAAAAAAATCAAATATTATGTAAATAAAAAAGATAGCTGGTAAGCCTATACATGTATATAGTACATGGAGGCTCTACTTGTTTAAAGGAATAATCGAAAATAGTCCTTATATATTTACTAAAAATAAAGTATCCAATATCTACCAGAATGGCGCTGCCATAGGATAAACTACGATTTGAATATAACTGTTGTAGATGGAGAAAATGTGCCGAGCATAAGTATTTAAAAGCACTTGTAGCGCTGTTTTAACAGTTTACTAAAATCGTATTTAAAGGCGCTTTTACAGCTTTCTATCTAAAAATTTTAAAGCGACGGTAGCACGACCGCTATTGGATACTTTTTGATGGATACTATTATTTACAGAGTTGTTCCTCCTTACCTCTGTACTACGTGCATGTAGTATTTTAAACTGACCTGCGAATGGCAACGCACCATTAAGGTACTTTCATGAGATTACAATACGCATAAATAAACTTTTTTAAATTGATTGTAAATTAAATTAGGGCTTTAAAATTAGGAAAGAAATATTTGGCTGAAAAAATAACACAACCAAAAATTGTAAGAAATATTTTTAAGTCGGAAAAAATAAGACAAACATTACAAAACTTGTACGAAATTATTAAGTTCATATGCCAGTGACGAATTGGTTACAACTAATTACGCAATTCAACACTTAATTCGCCTAAAAATTTTTATGCGTAATTAGTCGGTAACGTAATTAACATGTACGCATAGTTATCAATGGCCTCAGGTTTTTGGGCCCTATCTAACGATCTCTAATATTGTCTAATCGAATGATTAATAAATTACCTAATCTAATCCAACATTATTATTTATATTTAACTTCTTGATTATAGTTAGTTGTGGTCAAATTAAGACGGACGGATGGAAAATCGTTTAGGTTAGGACATTTTGTGCAGGTCCAGTGTGTGCAGTTGCGCTCAACCTGCAACAAGGCGGAGCTCGAATAGACAAAATGATTTCGTTATATAAAGTTTGTTAGGTAAGAACATTTTTTGCATGCCTTCATAAGTTTTGTATTGTATTTCATTTGTACGCATGCCTTATTGCTGTTGTAAGTGCGTACTTAATTGCTTTAAAAATGAGATGGAGATGGAACCATCCTCACGGGAAGCACGTGAAACGGTATCCCCAGATGGATTAAATAATTCGACATTATAAAGTAATTCGTCAGGTTAATTAGACAATTTGTTGCATGTTTGCTTTCGTATACGCTACATGATAATAACATATTTTCATTAATTAAATACAGTATTTTATATAAACTACATTAACACTAAAATTGATATTATAATTTTTTAAAACTATAACATTGAACTTATAAAGAGTTTTACTTTTATATTTGAAAAAATTATTTATCTAATTTCTGTTATGCAAAGGCCAATCCAATTCCCCGTTAAAATGTTTATGTCACCTTTTTAGAGCCGGAAAAAAAAACCATGAAGCCCCACCGCTTCTATAGTGCCGCTATCATAGATACCTTTGAATTTAAATTCGTGGTTTATTTTAAACTACGGCAAACGACGCATAACAAGAGTTTGAATTTGAATTTTCCCTGGTGAGTTGATTGAAATTGCTGAATCATATCATTATTTCTAATTGAGATGAACTTCCAAAAAATCTTTCATTATATGATATTTTAAGCATATGTTAGCGTTCCTATGTACAAGAATATATAGTCATGTTAATTTGTTTTAAATAACTTTATTTTGATCGATTTTATTAACTTCGGTTTAACGTTTGATAATTATTATTTTTAAATGTGGATTTCAAATACTTTCATTTCAAAATATATGAATATCCTTAAATTTATTAGATGTAACTAACAGATAAACATTTTCTGATGAACTGAAATCATGAAAATCTGTTTTTAACTACAAGATTAATGTTCTTCCTTCTAAGAGTTTTACAATTCTCTTACTACAAAATCTATATTTTTTTATTCTTCTAAAATGTCCGTACTTTCATTCATTCTTTTAGACACGACGGCTTTGCTTTAATTAGCCTATTATTAAAGGAATCAGCCAGTCATTTAGTCAGTCGGACAATCAAACACCTCACCTTGTTACAAATAATCCAGTATTCGTATACTATTATCAAATCCGGAAGTTTTTATAATAAAAGATTCATATAATAATTCTTTTCTTCTAATTTTTTTAGGAGCGTCGATTTCAATAAAACCAATAAAGTTCGCTTAATCCATAATTACTTGTTCTAAACAAGGTAATGATATGTATTTATCTTTTACGACTCATTGAAAATCCTTTGTCGGGACGGAAAATATATTAGAGGTAAAATAATACGTTACAAAAACAGTGCTGGTAGTATAAGATAATAAACAAGCGCGCGGCTCTCCTAATAGTAAGTCGCGATCACTACCTATTGTAATCAAAAATAATAACGACTTCCTATTCGCGTAGGTGGGTTGTAAAGCCACGTGCACAAGTTTACCAGCTGTCTCATCCAAATCAGAATATGACAATGATAAGCACGGACAATACTTCGACAAGAGCGAGCAAGGCGATAATATAATGAGCGGACAAGACGACGTAAAACTTGACCATCTAGTCACTTTATTTAGTTTTTTACGAATCAGTAAAGCAAACGCTCCATATATAGTAGTAGTACCATACTGCAGCTGCAGCTGAATAGGCCGGCCCGCCCAGGGAAACACCATACCCTATATTGGCACCGACGTAAAATAACAGCTCCGTCGTTAAGTTTCATTCCCCCTTCTACTCCTCCCTCCTTCACCCCACACACATCATGAAAGCGCAATCAAAAGATAACTTTAACTTGACTTTAACATTTTACACTTTAACTCCAGGGAAGTACCACTTTCTCTACCGGTGGAGAATTCTAGACATCCGTGCTATGAAATCTTTAAACAGCCAGATCACGGATCTCATAATGCTGCCCTGCATAATGTAAGTGAAAACCCTAAAAGATATTTTTACCACTTCATCGGCGTGATTGTTATCTGTTACTTACATAAATATATAGAGTATGTCTGTACATTTAATTATGTGTCAAATTCCGATGTTAGTATTCATTTATATAACAAACTGGAACGAATTTAATGATTTAAAAAAATGCGTCTGTTTGTATATCTGTCTGTATGTCCCATTATAGCACAAGAACAGGCCGTCTTGATAAAAAACTATTTACAGTGAGAACACGAAATTTCGCAAATGATTAGCAAATGATTTTTTATCATCAAAAAATTTACGCATAGCAAAGCAGATGCTAGCTAGCATGTATATATATAAGCTTCCCTACACTATTTTCATTTCTTTATTTTCTCGATGACAGATCGACGCCCATGTAATTTTGTGCTGTTTACGTTAAAATGTCTCTCAAATAATACTGTACTTCATGGGCGGGTAGTAATCTGCTACACAATATAATGATTACTATAGGAGTTATATCGATAAAAGTAATACGATAACAGACCCGTTTTTTTACAAAATGTAAAAAACTGTCTATTGCTGGATACTGTTGCACGAATACATGAACTATAATATTATATTATGTATAAGTATAATATTATATTTCATTACATGATGTTACACGTATAATTTCTTGATTGATAATTCTAAAAATTTTCGGAGTTGTTGTAAAATAAGTAAGTATAAGTAGGTACTAGACAATGAAACGAAATAATAATAACGACAGGTAATCTTTATTTATTTAAAGTAAAACTTTTACGAAATAATTATAACGACAGGTTAATCTTTATTTATTTAAAGTAAAACTTTTACTTTAAATAAATAAAGATTACCTGTCGCTATAATTATTTCGTTTCATTGTCGAGTACCTACTTATACCTACTTATTTTACAACAACTCCGAAAATTTTTAGTTCTCGACTCGACAATAAAACGAAATAATTATAACGACAGGTAATCTTTATTTATTTATTTCAATCAAAATCTGATGAATCGTCACTGTCTTGGGTTTTGGGTTCTTTCCACAATTTTTTCCCAGTTTTCAGCAGTTACTTCCGCACAAGCATTATTTAATAAATTTAACATATTGTTTGCTGTAAAAGGGGGATAGGTATTGTTTCGAGCGGCGTGACCTTTGCTTTGTGCCTATATTAGTTCTATAACATTGTACTGGCAATGATACGGTGGAAGTCGAAGAACCCAATGACCACATGCGGCAGCTATTTCGTTAATAACATATCTTTTTACGATTTAAAAATATTCACTAATTGTACTTTTAATAAAGTACTATTTACATTTTCGCCATGACGCTGGAGCCAGTCATCTCTTGTTTTTTATTGGCCCGAGTCGGCATTTTATCAATTTGTCTGGAGTGATATGTTGTCTGGAGCGTTGTCCATAATAATTATTCTTCCAGAGATTGCACCATTTCTTTAAACCATCCTTCGTAAATCTCCAAGTTCATTTCTGCGTGATAGTCCACTGTTTTCTTGAATTTAAAGACCAGTAAAGCATCTGACACGAATCCACACATAGATTTTTCCCCGTGTTGATCCCGGGCTCCTTTGAAGAATAGGCCAACTGCCGTTCTGCCAGGCAGGTCGTAAAAGGCCACTGATTGGCTATCTGATACACTAACATCGTGACTAACAGGTGGTAGTGTTCTGCATTGTCTCGCACGGGTCTGGTACCACCGATTTATGTATTCCTACCGCAATAGCGTCAGTGATTGTCAGTGTTGTGTGTATATATATATATATATATATATATATATATATATATATATATATATATATATATAATATATATATATATATATATATATATATATATATATATATATATATATATATATATATATATATATATATATATATATAAAGATTTTGTATACCGATATCAATACCCTGCATGGGATATGATAAGGCATTCACCTTTTGCCATTGGCACTGAACTAATGGAAGCGGTGGTATCGTCAGTCCAGTTCTTAAATACTGTGTGGTTTGCATTTAACCGACTCTCGTCAGTAAAAATAACATTTGACCAATCTGATATCTTTTTGGCTTCTTTCAAAAATTCGCAGCGAGCCATAGCAACATCGTGACGCTCCATCAATATTTTACGTTTGTCAGATTTTTTATAAGAAAATCCAATTTTTATAAGAAAATCCAAAACCAGGTTAATGATGATTTTTGGCCATGAAACAAACCACATTCACGTAAAGAAACAACAAGTTTTTTAAGTGTTGGAATTTCTTTGCGCAAGTAATAGTCATATATATGACGACGAATAGCATCAGCGTTGATATTGCCAACCGATGTCACACGACGTGGTTGGCGTTTTTTCATCGGCGTGCGAAGCTTATTTTCCTGCATGCCGCTTGTACCATAAGCTCCGGTAGTAATTTTTGAAACAGTAGGTCCACTCATTCCTAATGTGGCCGCATCACGCTCTCGCACTTACGACAGTGGGAAAAGCGGGCCACCATTTTTATACTCTGCTTCTAAGTAACTACGAACCTCGATCACCAGTTATCTCGCCTGCCCTTTTAGAACAGATCCTTTCGGCATTTTAATATTTAACAGCGGGGCAGCAATCAACACGGCGGAACACAAAATACACAACGTAACGTATAGATGATGCGAAAAAACTCAGCGAGCAGAAATGTAGTGACTAGCACGACCGTTGCTGCGAGTGACAGATTAAAACAAACACAAAATGGCGCTGGGCCATTGAGTGTTCTCACCTCGAAAAAATATATTTGAATGTTTTTGTTATATTTGTCTTTGTTCAAAATATAATAATATATGCGATCGATATCATTACTTATTTGGTCTCTAACTATAAAATTAGAACTTTCATCGAGAAAATAAAGAAATGGAAATAGTAAAATAATACTATTCTAGTGCTAAGCGTCTCTGAGCAAAGACGCAAACAGAATGGAGCGCAGACGAACATGTCAAAACCTCATAGGTCCCTGTTCTTTTCCTAAAGCAAAAATGTTAATAGTTTCTTATAAAATTTAGATTATGTAAAAGATAAAAAGCTTTAGACTTATTGTTCCTCATGCTATTCTCCTATGATTTAAAAATTTTGACACATCCAAGCTTTTTTAAAGCTTGCCTTATTTTACGTTCCAAATTTAAATACAACAAAAAAAAACATTGCTAGATAACAGACTATTTAAAAGCACCACAGGGAAATAAGCAAAATCCACTTTACACTTTTACTCTAGGACTAACATTAACAATACTTGAGGAGTAACATTATGCAATACTTGAGGATTAGCACAAGGCTGACCAAGAAGCAGACGACGTATGTTATTTATTTATATCATGCCTAACAAGATATCCGGATAGATCCTATTCTTTTGGTATCGCTAGGGGTTGACTTAATAATAATTCCAATGGGTACTAAGACATCCATTGAACTTTATTTATGCAAAAGTTAAAAAAATAAAATAATCAAATGGCATATAGACACCAAATATGTTAACGGTATGTTGCCATCCGCGAAGTGGGTTCATCTGCCACATACATAAGTTTGCCGGTCATCTTGTCATCCAAATGGGATATGACAGTGACAAGCACCGACGTCTTCGTGTCAAAATTAGGTAAGGCTGTAGGACAGAACAAATATAGCAATTCCGTGGTAGTACCAAACTAGGGTGAAATGTTGCAAACTGCCAACTAGAGACATTATGCGATAAATATATACCTTAACAACAACATAGATCAGAGTTGGCATAATTTAATTATTTCAATTAAAATTCTGATTAAATCCAATGAGTTTTTCAGTAAAACTCAATAATTTAATCAAGTATCTTTATCAACCGACTTCCCAAGACAAGGAGGTTATCAATCCGGCTGTATGTTTTTGTTTTTTAACGTTTGTTACCTCAGAACTCGATCATTTATAAACCGATTTTTAATATTTTAATTTGCCCCATTTTAATTTGGTGAAGATCTAATGCAGGTTACTAAAAATATAGGAAAATCACTTGCTGCAGTTATTTATTATACTTAAAATTTCGTTTGAGAAAAGCTGTAGAGGCTTTTGCCTGAAACATTAATAATAATTGATCCGAAAATTAAATTTACTCGAATTGTTATTATTTATAATTAAAATTCGAAGAGTATGAAAGCAAATGATCTCCTTTTGTTTATTGCCCATGCTTATAATATGTTGCATTCTTCACTGTGAGTCATTAGATATTATGTCGTATGACTTAAGAGATAGTTTTGTCACACCAAGTTTTGGACGCACCAACAGCGCAATAGGTTATATAACACGAAAATATCGTATTTTTGAGGATTTATTAAAAAATTCGTGATTTTTGTGATTAATTAAAAAAATAATGTTTTTGCCCATCCCTAACATTGACGGTAATGTTTATTTTCTACCCTTACAACTTTGGTGATTAGTCTCACGTGCAATTTTATAAACTGTATTCACCATCCAGACTCTAGCACGGCAGCGCGTGGTAATCATCGGCATTATGGTGATAGTTCTATGTATGAAAGGAGATACGGTACTACCTAGTAAATTGTATCAAGCCGCACTCTATAAAACAAAAAACTTTGTTCAACGAGTCACGATGTTAACATGAGTATAGTGAAAAGCTCTTCTACTCTGTGCTAACACTAGACGTATTTTAAATACAATATCCATTAAAAATAATTAGATAAATATCTTGCTCTTAAAGCCGTATATTTGTTTGCTAATCAACGCCATAAAACTGAGTTTCGTTTTCATTAAAACTGTTTATATGTTTACAATCGGCTATTAATTGTGAGCTAATTTCATTACTACGGAATATATTAAAAAAACTGATCAACATCCGCATTGTAAAATGTCGTTTTATTCTAGGATTATTGTAAGTTTCAAAACGAAACTGAATCTATTTTAGGTTGAGTTAATTTGAGCTTCACTTATTTGAAACAGGAAGGGAGAACAGTGTGCATATTTGAAGTAGTATCACTATCTGTAAGTCAGAGATCTTTTAATATCTATTTTTGTCTTACGCCTATAATTATACAAAAGGAACCCTTATTGAAAACTTTAAACGAGAAACTTTATTCGGAATGTATATTATATTAAAATCAAACACATTAGGTTACTAATAAACAGTAAACAAAACTCCAAAAAATTATCGTTCTGTGTTACAAAATATATGTTTTATTTTTTACTTCCATGAGAAATATTTTTTACTTCCATGACAAATAGTTAGAATTTAAAAAGCCAATTGTGTGTTGGACAGTTTTGGAATTAAGAATTTTCATTCATGATTTAAATTACAACGGTAAAAATATTACAACAGGATTAAATATCAGTTAATTTCTTATAATTTTTGTTCAATACCATTGTTTTAAAACAGCAAACCTCAAACGTATTTCTAAAATTGTTAATCCTGAGTTCATTGAAGTTACAATTTACAATTATAAATTGACCGAAATGATGCCATTGATATGCATAATATTAAACTTCTATAAAAGTATTTGAAGTTCTTGTATGTTTCTTTCATCGTGTTATGAAAATGATTTTGTTTAGGTGACATTATTCTCCTTTGCAATTTTGTTTTTTTTGCGTTTATCAAAAACTTTAATCTTCCTGAAACTATCTATCTACCTTTCTTTAATTATGTTTCTAATTTATTGTATATATAAAAAATATGTGTTACCAACATTTTTATGTAATACTAGCTGCATCGTGCAGCCTACTGCAATGTAATATATTTGTTGAATCCCACGGAAACTAATACTTTTTTCGATATAAAAAGTAACCTTTATGCTATTCTAGGTCATCATCTACATGTATAGCAAATTTCACCTAATTCCTTTGTGTAGTTTTGGCGTGATTTAATAACAAACATCCATCTATCCAAACATCCAAACTTTCACATTTATAATATCTATATATTAATACGTGAAGGAAAACCTTCGTACCCCCTTTTTAACACAAGTGTGGGAACCGTGGAGTATGAATTTTGGCACAGTTAAAGTTTACATTGCGGAGGACTGCAGAAACCTAACTAACAGAATAACTTTTAAAAAAAATACTTTTTTAAAAGTAATTTTATTTTTATTTTATCTAAAATGCATTAGAAGTACAATAAATAAATAAAAACAAACATTACACACACTAAATTCATGTGACATACACGATAATATACACACATGAATGAATACTATTTACGGCTAAAGTCAGTTGTCAAACTTAAAAAAGAGGTTTTATTGTCTACGGTCGAATTTCGGCCACGGTTCGGTTATAGATGCACTAGCTGACCTGGCAAACATTGTTCTGCCTTTTTAACTACTCTTATTTTTTTCAATATATTCTCACCTTTTAAACCTTCGCCTGGTCTTCAACAATTAATTCAAAACCAAAATTACCCAAATCGGTTCGTCCGTTCTCGAGTTTTAGCGAGACTAACGAACAGCAATTGATTTTTAGTGCTTGTCAGTGTTGTATATATATATATATATATATATGTATATATATATATATATATATATATATATATATATATATATATATATATATATGTATATATATATGATTGCAAACTAGCAAACGACGGTAAGACGGTAAGAGAGACAGAGTCTCTTCTGACAGTAAGAGAAACTTTTGCCAATAGACACCAAAGACATTAACGATGCATTGCTATTCGGGTGGTGGGATGGCAATGCCAATGCACCAGTCCATCGGCTACTTTACCCGCTAAACAGGAACACAACAATGACAAGCACTGACACTATTGTGTTAGAAATAGCTAAGGGGGTGATATCAAATACCCGAGCAAGGCAAAAGTTGAAGAGACTTTCACCCGAAACATTAATAATAATTGAATCGAAATTTAAATAATCACTTTGAACCACCGAATCGAGATTTAATTAATCACTTTGTTACTATTCATACTCGTAATTAAACCGAAGAGTGTGACAGCAAATGACAACTTTGTTGTCCGTGCTTTTATCTTGCATTCTTTACGGAACTCTGCCTCCTAGCAGTAACGATGTTAATGACATGTATAACCAATTCAAATTCAAATTCAAATATTTTTTAGGTAAAACTTACACTTGAAATAAGTACATCATTAGTCTATTATACTTACATATATTCTGTTACCTTATCCGTGTAATCCATACTAATATTATAGATGCGAAAGTCTGTCTGTCTGTCTGTTACACATTCACGGCTAAACCGCTGGACCGATTTTCATGAAATTTGGCATGGATGTAGTTGAAGATCCGGGGTCAAACATATCATTTTTTTTCAAAAATCAGACCCTGGAGGGCTGATATAGAGGATAAAATTTTTATTAAAAGCTATTTAGACGACTTATTAATATACTCGCGAGCGAAGCTGCACGGATCAGCTAGTATTTGTAATATAATAAAAACATCATTTAATTTTTATAGTACACAAACATTAGATGTTACATTTGCAATATTTATAAGCATCGTTAATAATTTTACATATTGAAAAATCGTTCACCTTTTACAACCTGCCTGGCAGAATGGTAGATGCTTTATTCTTCAAAAGGCGCCCAGATCAGCACGGGGAAAACAATATTCGTCAACAGGTAGGTAAACAAACTTAAATGAAAACAGACAAGGCATATTATAACTTAATAAATTGGTAAAGTGCGTGACGGGCCACATGCAATGAAGGGTCCCGAAGTTGCCTATCATAATAATGTGGACTAAGAAGAGGGCTTCTATAGTTTCAAACTATGAACATGTAAGCTATTCAAGGTCAATGACAAATACACATCCGAACCACAGGTTCGCCGCCTATAAAAACTTCTCTAAGTACACTTTATAAGTTGGTCGACTCTAAGCCGTGATAGTTTTCTTTTTAAATTCGCTTGTTGATTAATACGCCATTAAAAAACCAGTAGACCCATCTGCTTGTTTGCTATCTATTGATATAAGAAATACTCAAGTAGTAGCTACAATCTAAGCAACGTAATGTAGCTATCACCACAACCTATATTGTGCGACTATATTTGTTTCACAGTTAAATAAAGCAGTAGTTAATGTCAAGCTCAGTAAATTGCAGTAACCTACAAAAGCATCCTAAGTATTACACTACAATTATTGTAGTGTAATGCTTAGGATAAAAATAATAAAAAATAGGCTAATGAACGTTCAAGACATTGAAGATCATTTCCTAAATATAGACTTTTTTTTTTTCAAATACATATTTTTCGCTTATTAAATTACTAGCTGATCCGAACAGCTTTGACCACGAGTTGATTAATACGCCATTAAAATAGTTTTTCATTCAAACTATCATCCCCTATAGGGGTTGACAAGCCTGTGTTTAACTCCGGATCTTTAATATCACCAACTGATTCGAAATGAAATCGATTTAGCGGTTTAGCTGTGACAGTATAATAGACAGGCAGACAGACGAATTTATGCATTTATAATGTAACATTAAGAATAAATAATTGAAAAAATATATTTTTATGTCTGCATTTATTTCAAATTAAATATAATATATCAAGATAATGTACTTGGTAATTAGATTCCTGTGGTTAATTGTGAAGAATAGGCCATCTCTGATAATTATTCTCATTACAGACCAATTTCAAATTACCTTACTTATCGAAAATCCTTGAGGCGTTTGTGTACAAACAAGTATCCTCTCTTATCCACAGGTTTAATACAATTAAGTCCATTCCTGGCGGCTCTTTAGACTATAATGTAGGTACGGTCGTAAATATATTGGCTCATTTAATAAAAATGCAAAGTTCACTCGCTTCAATACAAGGAACAAAAATAATATTTTTGTGCATTATGCATGCACAAAAATAATATTTTACACGACGACGACAAATCACACGAATTGATCTAATCCTAAAATTAGCAAATTTTGCGCTTGTGATATGGGTGATAAAAAAGGGTTAAATAAGTTCTAAAGTGAAAATGCGCGAGCGAAGCCGCGGGTAACATATATACATATATATATATATATATACATATATATATATATATATATATATATATATATATATATATATATATATATATATATATTTCGCAGAAGACAATAAATTATAATATACCACCATATAGTCGTCTTATCATTGAATCAGTGCGCACGTTAGGCACGGTCGGTTCTCTAGCTGTGAGTCCTCCTATAAACCGATCTACTGACTCGGATTTCGTTACGACAGGCGATATTTGATATATGCTGGCCGATGGATGACTGTTAAGATATAAAATGACGTAAGTGACGTACGCAACGTATAAGTCAAATACACTTTATTCTACTCTAGATAGCGCTACGCTACCTTAGGTTGCAAATACTCACATACTTCCTCACACGGCCATTCTGACAGACAACGCGCTCTCGCGTGTCGCACAGTTATCTTCGTAACATTACAAGCCTGTAGGCAATACGTAATAGAAATTTCCACTTCGTTAAAATTTTACTGTCTTTTGGTGTGATACAAAGCACATAAAGCTCATAGTAACGTCGCACAAGAATATTAAAACGACACACAACGCCGACCTGGGAGCTGTACTAAGCACAGAGCTTCCTTTACAATCTGAATTGCTAGTTATCGGAAGCACGGAGCTTCCAATACACTTTCTTATTAATTACACGAAGCGTTGAGCTTCCAATGTACTTCCTTAATTGTTACATGAAGCGCGGAGCTTCTAATACACTGACTTGTTAATTACACGAAGCCCTAAGCTTCCAATGTACTTTCTTAATTGTTAGGTACATGAAACGCGGAGCTTCCAATACACTGACTTGTTAATTACACGAAGCGCTAAGCTTCCAATGTACTCCCTTAATTGTTACATAAAGCACAGAACTTCTAATACACTGATTTATTAATTACACGAAGCGCTAAGCTTCTAATGTACTTCCTTAATTATTACATTAAGCGCGGAGCTTCCAATACACTGATTTATTAATTACACGAAGCGCTAAGCTTCCAATGTACTCCCTTAATTGTTACATAAAGCACAGAACTTCTAATACACTGATTTATTAATTACACGAAGCGCTAAGCTTCTAATGTACTTCCTTAATTATTACATTAAGCGCGGAGCTTCCAATACACTGATTTATTAATTACACGAAGCGCTAAGCTTCCAATGTACTTCCTTAATTATTACATGAAACGCGGAGCTTCCAATACACTGATTTGTTAATTACACGAAGCGCTAAGCTTCCAATGTACTTCCTCAATTGTTACACGAAGCACGGAGCGTCCAATACACTGATTTGCTAATTACACGAAGCGCTACGCTTCCAATGTACTTCCTTAATTGTTACATGAAGCGCGGAGCTTCCAATGTACAGAACTGATAATTTCATGGAGCGCGGAGCTTCCAATGTATTGTTTTTATAGTTACGTGAAGCGCGAAGCTTCTAACGCATTGACTTCTTAATTACACGAAGCGCGGAGCTTCCAATGTACTGACATGATAGCTACATGAAGCGTGGAGCTTCCAATGTACTGAAATGGTAATTACATGAATTAAAGTGAGACATGGTGCTCCAAAAGCATTAACACAAAAGTAGTTTATCTTAAAACCAACAATTTTCATTATTTTTCACTGCATTTCTGGAACAATATTAAGAGATATCAACACAGTAACATTTAAATGTTCGTACAATTTTTTTTTTTTTAATATAATGTAACAGTAATTAAATAAAGCACAACAAAATAACATTATAATAAAAATAAAGCAAAAAAAAATGTTTTTGTTCTCATTTATTTTTGATACATTTTCCTATTTGTATAGATGTACAATGAATGTACAAAAGAACGGAAATAGGCACAGAAATCGCATTACGAGGATATAAAAGGAAGGTTAGATACATCTATTAATTCTCATTATAAACTCTTATTTGGCTCACCTTCTTAATTACTATTTAAATCGTGAACATCTGTTATTTTACAAGAATTTGAAAACCTTTCCATAATTTATTAATTAGCCTAGGATTTTACTCAACTAAAACTATATCGCTTACATTAAAAAAAAATGTACTTCGTTCTAACTCTTATTAAAGCGTGCTTTATCGGCACAAGCTAGTTCGTCCATCCTGGCTTAAGCTAAGCAGCTAAACTATCTGATGGTATTTTATCAATTTTACATGTTAAGCACCGGTGAACATATAATCTTCTGGCACAAGCGGTAGTGTTGGAAAACCATATATGTTTTCGTATTTTATTTAAGTTGTATCTCAAACTATATGTTTTGAATCCTCATGAAAGTGTTGAATAAGTTGCCTATTATAATTTTAAGAACTATTACGTGATATAACATATTTTTATAATTTGAAAGTTTTTATGAAGCTAGCTTATTCTCCATAACATATAATGACCGCAAATTTACTTCGAATGTGTCGTTTACTAAAGCCTGGATAATCCAGTTAGTGTCAGGGTCTAGCCTCTGGTCGAGTTGAAACCAACCATATTGACGACTAAAATAATAAACGTGTGGTATCCCTTTCCTGTACTCCACATCAAAATGCCTACCTAGGCCCATGTATTATCTATGTATTCAAGGAGCTAAATCTTTTTTTTTATGATGAAATGCCTTAAGGCTGTTGTAGTTTATGACATCCTTAAAACTTGTCCTGAGAAGAATAGTACCTGAAATGCTTCAGGGCTTTGGCTTTTTCTTTATTTAATAAAATTAACTTGAGTGTCGATTTTTGCGATAGTACAGTTCCATAGCCGAGACGGCTGACGTATAAATAGCTACATTTTTAGAGTCAAATATTGATAATATTGTCATCTGATATTCATCGAAAGATAATAATTATCATGCATGGTTTTTAGCTTTTAAATCTCTGAAATAAAACAAAGGCTATCTGTCCCCTTTTTTTTTAAAAGAATAACAAGGCAAGTGTAGAGGGTTATGAACTTATTTTGGAAGTGATATCCTTTACAGAATTTATTTTTGTAGAGATTAATGGTTAAGGATGGTGTAGTACGACTTTATTTAAATTTTCAAGTCTCATTTTTATTTCACACATAGTAATGAAATAGTGGGAATTGCCCTTTGTGCAAACGCAAACCCTTTTAATCAAGTAATATAGACGGGCAATATCATCGTCGATTAGAGGTGGCCGTTTCTAACGAAACGCTGCTGACGATCGATGTCGGTCCATGGTGACGACATCCGGTGCCGAAATGCCCAGTAACGGATGGGAATAACACTCAAATTCAACGCGATGGCAGATGTCGAATAACGACGACTGTAATCGACGCCGCCAATTATAATACGTCGATGCCCGATGGCCTTTACTGTGAATATCCAACTGTGAATAAACAACGGATGAGCGCAACGTTACCAATTCTAAATGCCAACCTTACTGCGTGCTTGAGTAGAAAATCATCCTTTCAAATGCGTATCCAAATTTTAACTAACTAAACTAAAAAAAACTTTATATTTCAATATTTTGTTTATCTATTTACATCAACTGTCATTTACTCTCCTAAATGTTTTTACGTTGATGCACGACAGTATCACAACGTTTATGAAAACGCCAAACCATCAACGTGCTTGACGTTTCCCAGCCAGTACGCTAGTAGATGTCCGACACCGTTGTTGGAAACAACGATGTTGACAATGATAACGTTTACGAAACAACGACGTGTATCGATGCTGAAAAATAACAAAACACCCATGTCTATCGTCGATAGTAATATTGGTCATGTAAATCTGCGCTCTGTGAAACATAAACATCCACTTGAACTTTTTTGTACTGTGCGTACCTTTGTTTTTGTAATGAAAGGTTCATTCCGGGTCGACTAAAAAAAACATCCCGCCCGATAATGATGTCACAAGGTGAACAATCAGAGCCGCTAACTAAACATTGTAACTTAAAACTTGAGATCGATCCCAACGCATAAATTTATTGATTTATCGCCTCTGTGGTCTAGTGGTCCAGTGCCGGTACCACGTGAGGTCCCGGGCTCGATTTCTGGGTCAGGCAAATTAAAGAATGTGCTTTTTACCTTTGCAAAGTAACGCTGCCTGGGACTAGACAAGTGCCCAGCCGGCAATCGGCCCGCCACCCATTGTGAGACCAAACATACTCGGCCAATTGCTGGCGCACCGGCTGCACCTCCACCCACCTCCTCGGAGATACGGGCATGAAAATACTTAAATTTATGTTCTGATTGTGAATATAGACTTACTAACACTTGATTTTGTATACTTATCATCTCCTCGTTTAGAAAAATACACCTGTTCCGTATGTCCCACTTTCAGACAATAAGATCACTGAAAATTAGCACGCCATTTGTCTGACAAACTAGGTTTAAGTTCATAATTTGTAATTAAATAACGTCTAACACATTGTTACCCTACTTTAAGCTAATAAAGAATTGATTGATTGATTGATTGAACACTTTCATCACTAGAATTAAGGCTACAAATCTAAACTTTTATTAAAAATCTTTCGACGTTTTGCGTTATAACTCGATTTATAATATTTGTAACACTATACGATCGTTCTGTGGCCTCAGATCAGAAAGTGATAATTACAAAAAAATAATTTTACATGTATTATGCACAATGCACAATGCGTATGTATTGTTATGATCAAATGTAATATTCTGTTTTTTAACTTATCTTGAAATGTTCATAGACTGTAGAAGAGTACAGTATTGATGGAGATATGTCTATCTGATCAAACGATCCGATTTCGCAATGCTAATTGTATTATTAACATTGTTCAGCTAAAAGTGCACTTATGATGGTCTGACCAATGGCCACAGCATTGTATTCTAGTCAATGACGTTTAAGGTAATTCATAAATAGTTACGGATTGATAGGACGTTTGTAATTTCCAATTTATGTGTAGTGCTAAAATATCTGTCAAGTGCCACGAAGTTATCTATACTAAAATTATAAAGACTTTACATTTGATTGCTCGTTCATTTGTTACAATTTAACTCAAAAACTACTTAACCAATTTCAAAAATTCTCTCACGCCCAGAAAGCCACATTATTTAGCAATGACACAGGCCACTATTTTACCTACTGGGCAAATAGAAGCATTGATTTTTGATCACGCGAATGAAATCGCGAGTAACTGCTACTTAGAAGTATTTTTAATAAATCAGATCATACCTGGCTGTCGAAGATACCTGAGACGACGACTTCAATTTTGTTCGCCAGTATTTTTAATAAATCAGACCGTACCTGGTAGTCGGAGATACCTGAGATGACGGCTACAATTTTGTTCACCTCGCTCCGCCCAGTTTCTATTTCATCCACCATTACTAGTTTTTTTTTTTTATAGAGTTCTCCACATAAGTTGAATCGCAATTACTAGTATACTGCACCATGTCGTGAAATCTTCCAATAGTAGAGAACTGACGTGATTAACATTCCTTTATTTCATCCAATGTTTTGCATAAGGGTAATTTTGACACCCTTTTATGAGCACGGCCTTGAAAATGAATGAATACCATGAAATAAAGAAAATCTTTATTTCGTGATGAATACGGTAATCCTTGTTTCGCACTTTTTTATTTTATTTTGCACTTGCATCACCATTTTCTTCAAATTGGTTCGTTTTCAACGTTCATGAACTGGTGGGCCGATAGTAATATTAGACGCATTGGATTTGATCCCACCGCTGCTTTCGCAGAAGACAATAAATTATAATATACCACCATATAGTCGTCTTATCATTGAATCAGTGCGCACGTTAGGCACGGTCGGTTCTCTAGCTGTGAGTCCTCCTATAAACCGATCTACTGACTCGGATTTCGTTACGACAGGCGATATTTGATATATGCTGGCCGATGGATGACTGTTAAGATATAAAATGACGTAAGTGACGTACGCAACGTATAAGTCAAATACACTTTATTCTACTCTAGATAGCGCTACGCTACCTTAGGTTGCAAATACTCACATACTTCCTCACATATATATATATATATATATATATATATATATATATATATATATATATATATATATATATATATATATATATATATATATATATATATATATATATATATATATATATTCAACCAATGAGTAAATATATAATAGTAATTTACTACTTTATAAGTGTATATTTTGAATTCCTTAATTATTTGGTAAATGACCGTAATTTTTAAACAGATAACGATCTTGCTGGAGTTTTTTATAAACTTAACAGTGCATTTCATTGACACAAATTTTAATAACGATAGAGAACCAGCTGAAGCCACACCTGCATTAAATATGGACACCTGCAACGTTAAATGTTAAACTGAAGGAAGGGCCACGATATATTACTTCGTACGTTATAGTCTAGTTCACTTTTATAAAATTCCACTTCGCTTCCTCCGAAAATAAAGACCAAAGAGTCATTCGATTCATAATTGCATTTAGGAAGTTTTTGAGAAGTTGAAGTCACGCATACAAAAAACTCAAAAGTTAAAAACAATTTATTGCAAAAAAGGGTTTGGTTTTTCACCAATACTTCAAAAACTATTACAGATATCGGAAATAATAAGGATATTTTCTAAAAAATGGCCTGCCTTACGGAACTCTATTATCAATATTTATAATTTTAATTTGGCGGTAATATTTTTTAACTCAATGAAACTGCAACAACTGACTTCCCACTTCCTGTATCTACAATACATACAACCGAATCGATAACCGAACAGAAAATAGGACTCTGGACGACTGAAGTCTCTCACACGTGCGTTTGGCGGTTCGCCCAGTAAAACGATTTTTTTATTTAGCTAAAAATTAGAATGTTAAAAAACATTAAAATTCAGGCATTATTCAGATCACAGATTTGGATACGAGAATTAACAAAAATCCGTAAACAAAAATGCTCCCACAATTTTACAAATATTTATGCAATTGTTAATTGAGGTAAATTCACAAGTTAGATTTTACATAAAAACCTTGATAATTTCTAAGCTTAATCTATGTTCTTTTCGACTCTTGGATGTATTTTTAAGAAGCTATGGAAAAGATTCCCATTGGAATAATTGATCAAATTAATTTTCTATTTACTTGTTAACAACATAAGTCATTAAAAATAAAAACAAAATTTTTTTTGCTAAAAATCTTTATACGTATATATCAAATATTACATTTCCAAAAAGAAAGTATGAAAAATCATCAGAATAATAGACCAACTGCCGTTCTGCAAGGCAGGGCGTAAAAGGAGACCGATTGGCTATGCGAGTCACTACCATCGTGGCTATTAGGTGGTAGAGTTCTGCATTGTCTCTACCGGGTCAGGTACCACCGCCTTACCTATTTCTGCCGCAATAGCGTCAGTGCTTGTCGCTGTCGTGTTCCGGTTTGGAGGGTAAGGTAGCCGGTAAACTTATGCATGTGGCATTAGACCTCGCCACAAGATAGCAACGCACCATTAACATCTTTGGCGTCTATAGGCGATGGTTGACTCTCCATCAGGAGACCCATCTGCTTGTTTGCTATCTTATAATATAAAAAACCGCTAAACACAGGCGGGACTGACATTATTAGTCCTATTTTTACACTCGACGCAAAAACGAGGGGTGTTATGAGTTTCAGGTGTGTATGCGTATATCTGTGTGTCTGTCCGTGGTATCGTAGCGCCCAGGCGGATGGTCTTATTTGGTTGCGGTTTTTTAAATGAAATCCCTATTTTGCGAGATGATTAGCTATGTTAGTGGTCTTAGCTATGATCCAACAGAATCTGTTTAGCCGTTTCAAGATCATCAGCTCTTTTTAAATTGACGAAAGGAATTAAGCAACTTATTAAGGCTTTATTGATAATAAATATTGTATTCTGTTACTTCAATGACTTGACCGCCCCGTTGGTCGAGTGGTTAGCGACCCTGACTACGCAATCGACGGGGCTCGGGTTCGATCCCTGACGGGGACAAGCATTTGTGTGATGAGCATAAATGTTTGTATTTCCGGGTTTGGGTGTTTATTATATATGTAAAATTATTTATATATGTATTTCTATGTATTAGTATCGTTGACTAGCACCCATAATACAAGCAAATAATTTGCTTACTTTGGGGTTAGATCAGTAAGTGTAATTTGTCCCATGAATATTTATTATTATTATTTATTAATGATAGTGCAATGACATGGTGACTTTGACCTGATGCTGTTAGATCCTTATTCGAAGATCATCAGCTTCTATTTAACTGGCAATATTCGTACGTAAATAACAGATTTTCTAAATATTGAAAACAATTTTTCAGTGACTTTCTGATGTCCATTTGCACCAAAACTTGGCGAACGTGTGTAAGTTCAGTAGCAATGCAATCTTATGGTACCACCCAGTTGATCTCATGATATAGGCAGAATGTAGAGACTAGAACTCTCAGATGCAGAGTTTTGACGGAACAACCGAGTTTTGTACAACTTAGTAACCGAGTTTTAAACAACCTATAAGTACATACTAAGTTTAATTACTACTCATGATGACGAGGATCTAAAGATGGAGCGGAAAGAGTTCTACTGAAACTCACTGATAGATAGTGCTAAGACAGTGGAGTTTGAAACCGTTTAAACCGTTGCAATTATTTCTCATGATGCCGAGGCTCTAAAGATAGAAATTTCCGAATTCAGATGCAAAATATGATAAAAATGAACAGCAAACTCTTAAACCGAACAAGATAAATTTATTGAGTCAGCGCACTTAAATATCTTGTATTGGCTAACATTTTGATGTTAGATTTAGGATACTAGGATCTGATGATAGAACTGGAAAGTCACTATGGGAACTCCTAAATTAAACAAGATGGATTTATCTAGTTTGGACTCATTCGTTCTGTTTTTAAATACTAGAAAATTTACAGCCTCTCGTGACGAAGCTGAAAGAAAATCACGGGAACATAAGAATAAAATGGAGCAATACCACCAACTTTAGGGTCGTGTGGTCCGTTCTTTTAAGGACTTTTAAGCAGAATGTCTTCTTAAAGCCTTATGTTAAATCTAAAAAAAGTCTATGAGAACTCCTAAGCTAATCTAGATAAACTCATCAAGCATAGGCTGATTTAGTTAGTTTTGACATGCACTTTGATCCTGGATGATTTTTAGGATCCGATGATGCAACTAAAAGGTGGCTATGGGAATAAGATAAACCTATCGAGTTTGAACTCATTTGTTCTGTTTTGACCAATACTCAAGTAGTGGATGACTTCCAGGTTCTTGTAATGTAGCAGGAAGTAGGTCATTGGAACTTTGAATTACAATTGAGAATAGGCTCTCTAAATCAGAATTATTTCCAGGATTACATGATGTTGTTAAAAGGTGGTCATGGGAGTTTGCAATAAAACAACTCAAGGTCATTGATTATGGAACCTTGGTAATCTTAACCTGGTGGTGCAGGGTTCTTTTTCGAATATCATCAACTCTTTTCACGTTTTTCACACTTTTTTCACTCTTAGAATGATGCATATGAAACAGAATGATAGTCTGAGGATAAAAAAATGTATCGGAGGTATTTTAAATTTTTAATTTTATTATTATTATATATTTAAGAATAAGAAATGATTTATTGATGGACATTTACATTTTATTGTTACCGCTATATTCAAATTAACAATGGTGGTAATAATTCCTGGAGGTAGGACATTTTCATGAGCAATTTTCTACTCCATATGAATCTTTTATTTTTTTTCCTATATCTGTAATAATTTTTGAGTTAATTGTGAAAACGAAACCCTTACTTTTTTTAATAAATTGTTTAAAATATTTCAATATTTTAATGCAGAACTTTAATTACTCAAAAACTTTCTATATGCTTTATGAATTAATTGACACCTTGGTAATAATTTTGAGATGACGAAGTGAATTCTATAAAACGGCATATATGAAAATTCAGGCAGAACCAAAATAGCTTCAAAAGATTACTTATTTAAATTTTCACATAAACTAAAAAGTAGATTTAGCCCATAGTTGATATGCTAGGTATATATAGTTATAAGACTTATAAGTGTTATAACATTATAACTTTATAAGGCACAATAAGAGTTCAAGGAATACGAAAAATTTTAAGCACCACTAGAAAACCTACTACTACGCCTGAAGTTTTCCATCTAATATAAAAATATCATCTTAAGAGTTACGTCGAAATCATTAAAGCACAAGCATACGTTAAATCTTTAAATCGTAAAATAAATGAATCAGCCCAAAAGTGGTTTACTTAAAAACTCTATGCCATTCACCGTCTTTTCTGTTATCAATCGCAGGTATGGAATTTAAACATGAATCATCGTCAAGTGGCGCTTGCGTTACGGGATCTTACGGTAGGAGTAAAAGAGATAGTTGAACATCCCACCATTCCACTTAATTGACTGGTTACTAACTCGGACCCTATCATAGAGACGTTACTTCACCACATATCGACTTTCTATAAATTCCACGAAGATAATATCTGGTAACTACTCCCTTTGAATAATAATTTCTATTGTCAAATGGTAATCTTGACCTGCATTTATTTTATTCAATGGTCAAAGTGTTACAAATGTTCATTTGAATATAGTTATCCTATTATTGCATTATGCAAAAGGCAATCAAACCTCACCAATAGCATAAAAAAGTCTTACTAGAATATATCGATACTTTCTACTTCAGTACAGCGATAGTTTGGTATGTCAACGAATAAAAACGGGTAATAAAAAAATAGTGGGGAATGAAGATTACAGTTCTTAGAAAATGCAGTTGGCCCAAAACGCACACAACTTCTGTTACTCACACATTTCAACATAATACATTTCGGTAGAACAATATGAACCTTACCTTAATAAGTTAAGGTTTATCTTTATTTTGTTGTAACAAAATTGTATGCACTAAGCTTGAGTAACTTAAATGGATTCGTCTGGTTAGTGTAAGTTTAATAAACAATTTACTAAACGATTCTTACGAATTTTGATAACACGTTCTATTACTTTTAAAACATATGTGACTTATGTACTAATTATAAAGTACAAACATAAACCTATATAAATTATAAAAACAAGATGTTTATTTTAAAATATCAACTAAAAATAGAATCGAAATTTGTAAATACAAGCACAAAAGAGAATAACCAATAACAGTTCATATTGTTGCGATAATAATTTTTGTTTTGATTGGGAGCATAGCACGCATATGTGGGACATTAATGGAGGAGACTATTAACCTCAATTTGAATAATTTCAATGATGTAAACATTTTCTATGATTGGCTTCCCAGGCCCTACGAGTCACACATCCGCTCGATAAGGCGTACAAATTCCGATGCATGCTACTACATACTAGCTGAGCTTCAAACGTCGAATGATTATTATACACTAACCCCGTCGACACGTGCGTAAACAGTTAAAGTTAACCGCGAGTTAATTTAAATATGCGGGCTTAAACTATATAAAAAATTAATAAATATTATACTTACTACTGGAAGACGGATTTGCATTTCCGCCTTCTCTTCCGCTCATGTTAAAAATTGTATGTTAACTTGCACCACTGTTATCACCTTTGCAAAACATCCATCTCCAAATAAATAGGCACATGTATAATTTATTATTGCGTATTTATGATATATTTTTATTAATCTAATATTAAATTCGGAAAGTGCATGAGAAAGGGTGCGCGTGCGCGCGGAGCGGCCGGCAAGGCGTACTCAGGTCGACTGCATTGGAAATGATTATGACTGGCAATGGTTGTAGAGTCGACGACGCGCGTTGTTGATGTCGGTCCCTTCCCGGATATAGCTTAAGAAGTTTTTAAAATAGAGAAGCTAAAGAACGTGTGCGCCGTCCGAAAGCGCCGGCTGCTTTACCCCAATCTAAAATGTGTCACTTGTTGGCGAGGTGTAAATGCGAACGAACAAACAACGCTCTGGGGTTCTGTAAGAAGGTAGCGCCATAATTTAACAATTCGTAGTGCGTATCGCTTACTTTAACAGCGATAACGTAACTACAAACTACTACAAATACAGTTTCTACTTGTAAATGTTGATTAGAGCTTTTTATTTTAATTGTTTTAGTGGAGCTTCATGTTATATTTTAGCTACTTATATCACTTTAATTAAATTGTAACTAAAGTCATCAATATAATATAACTATTTTACTTTCTAATTTTTGGCTAGCTTAGTTTTTGAGCGATTTATTAAATGAGGAATATGGATATATGTTATTGGTAAATTCCTAGATAAAAATCACTGAACAGAATTGAAAAAGAAAATGTTCCTTACATTCCCCCTCTGCGCAACTCTGGAGTTGCTAGGTATAAACAGATGAGTAAGGGTCATTAACCCCAAGGTAAACAAATTAATTGCTTGTGATAGGGTATTTATTATTCAATGGTTCGAATATATAGAAACACACATATATACTGAAATATTTTTAGTAATCCCCGTGTTGGTCCCGGGCTCTTTTGAAGAATAGGCTAACTGCCGTTCTGCCAGGCAGGTCGTAAAAGGCGACCGATTGGCTATACGAGTCACTAACATCGTGGCTACTAGGTGTTAGAGTTCTGCATTGTCTCGCCCGGGTCAGGTACCACCGCCTTACCTATTCCTGCCGCAATAGCGTCAGTGCTTGTCACTGTCGTGTTCCTGTTTGGAGAGTAAGGTAAACTTATGCATATGGCATT
The DNA here is from genome assembly GCA_036924255.1 of Apodemia mormo. Taxonomy (NCBI): domain Eukaryota; kingdom Metazoa; phylum Arthropoda; class Insecta; order Lepidoptera; family Riodinidae; genus Apodemia; species Apodemia mormo. The sequence continues at coordinate 22,610,622 of JAUPFN010000007.1, read as the reverse complement.
AAACCTTCCCACAGAATAGCAACGCACCATTAACATCTTCGGTGCCTATAGGCGATGGTTGACTCTTTCCATCAGGAGACCCATCTGCTTGTTTGCTATCTTATACTATAAAAAGTCTCCCAAACCCATAAATATTAACATTTTTGCTTCTTCACAAATACTTGTCCCTGTCGGGAGTCAAATCCAAGCCCCATCAACTGCCACCTTCTCGAACAAGGATCTCTAGCTGTTCAATCAACTGGGCGGTTAAATATTAATTGTACCTACCTTTTTTCCTAAGGGTGCTTGCTTTACAGAGAGTTTAATTATTTTATATACTCATGAAGTAGATGCAGATTTCAAACATACAAGGGTTTGGAACTCTGCCGTTGCTACTTCATAGCATATTATTTTTTAGTCGTATTTGCTACAAGTCGATAAAATGCGAGAGATATAAAAACCGTGAAATTGAAATATCATTTCAACACATTAATAAAGGCCTCAAGTCACTATGAAATTTTTTCCTTACTTCTTGACTTTCTATGTGTCTGTATGTCTGTGGCATGGTAACTCCTAAATATGTAGAACACTTTAAATGTGCCTTTTCTTAATCAAAAAATTACTTAAGTACGAGTTGGAGTCGCATATCGAGGGTTCCGTACAAAACTGTAAGTAAACTTAGCAACACAAATTTCAGAATTGTAGGCCAACGGTAAGTGCCCTATAGATTTAGATTTCCTTTTTGATCGCGTTTTTAATGACGTAACAAAAAAATTACAGTTTTCTGATTTTTTCCTTTCCATGTGCTGTAAGGCATTACTTCATGCTAAAATTCATAATTCTAGTTTAACGGGAAGTACCTTACATGTTTTTATTCCCCTTTCCTTTTGAAATCGCAAAAATCGAAAAATATGCAACATAAATGGTCATATCTTTTGACTGAGTTTATTTACAAGTTTATTTTTTTTACAGCTGAGAGAAACCGTAGACTTAAATATTTGATATAAATTTTACCTTAAGAACCCTACGCGTTCCTGAGAAAAATGTTCTTGACGTACGGATAGACGGACAAAGGACAACGAAATAATCCCAAAAGGGTGCCATTTTTTTCATTATGAGGTACGGAACCCTAAAAAACTAACTAATTCAAAAAAAACAAGTATTCGAGTAAAATGGTTCATGGCGTGGCAGATATTGCGTTCTGGTGCAATCAGGTAAGTTTTTCGACACTCGGACTTCTCGATCACTTAAAGTAAATGTGTTGTGTATAAGGTGATTGTTTATGTGCATAATTTTTAAAGCAACTGGTTTCATTAGTACATACAGAAACAGAAAGGTAGCCTGATGAAAAAGGAATGTATGGAATTATTTTTAAATTTTTAATTTAGAGTTATTCAACTCTGACGCTACATGGAGGATGTCAAAATATTATTTATGAATATGTGTTTGTGACATGTAATCATCTTTAGATTTTCCGATTCACCACGATTTACCGGTTTGTCTGTTGATAAGTTTTTTTTTTACAACATAAGATAGCAAACAAGCAGATGGATCTCCTGATGTAAAGAGTCAATCATCGCCTATAGACACCAAAGATGTTAATGGTGCGTTGCTATCTTGTCGCAAGGTCTAATGCATAAGTTTACCAGGTAGCCGGTACTCTCCAAACCGGAATACGACAGTGACAAGCACTGACGCTATTGCGACAGGAATAGGTAAGGCGGTGATACCAGACCCAGGCGAGACAATGCAGAACTCTGCCACCTAATAGCCACGATGGTAGTGACTCGCATAGCCAATCGGTCGCCTTTTACGACCTGCCTGACAGAACGGCAGTTGACCTTTCTTTAAAGGAGCCCGGGACCAACACGAGAAAAAAGTAGAGATCCTCTTTGCAATTATTTAAGAGTCATCTTTAAAATCAGTTAAATATGTTGGTTTGTTTCAGAAGCAACCCAGAACCTGATAGTGGTGTATCAATTCCATGCGCCTAGTAGTATTCACAGTTCCTGTTAATCTTACAACCGGAACCATCTACATTGCCAGTTAGATACCTTAAAAATGTGTTGTTATTTTATAATATACTAGCAGTCACTTGCGACTTCATCCGCGTGATCAAAAAACTTTCGGTTTCTCAGTCGGGTAAATTGTCAATCCGGAATAATATAGCTTTCTAAAAGTGAAAGGACTTTGAAAATCAGTCAAGTTTTGAATTAAATTGTTATAAACAAACAAACGATCAAATCTTTCCTCTTTATTAGTATAGAAGACTAGCGATCGCCTGTGGCCGAAATTTAGCCACAGACTAAACAATAAAATCTCTTTTAAGTTTGACAATTGGTTTTAGCCGTACAGCAAATAGTATCCATATGTGTATATTATAATGTATGTCACATGAATGTAGTGTGTGTGTTTTTTTATTTTTTTTTTAGTATCAATAAGGAAGCGCTTCACCACGATCTCGCCTGATGGTAAACTACGATGCGGCCTAAGATGGAACGCGCTTCCGTAGAAAGTACCTGTTCACTCTTCTCTTGAAGATCCCCAGTTAGCCCAAATGTTATGTTTATTTTTTATTAATTTAATGTACTTCTAATACATTATATTTAAAAATATTAGGTTTTTGCAGTCCTACGTAGCGTAAACTTTAAATGTGCACATACTCCACGCGCAATTCTCTTAAAAAGGGGTCCAAAGTTTTTCCTAAACTAGCTGCAGCGTTCAGCCCATTGCATTATAAGTTTTTTTTGTGAATCCCGCGGGATTACTTAATTTTGTCCGGAATAAAAAATAGCCTATGTGCTTTTTCAGGTCATCATCTACCTGTGTGCTAAATTTCATTTAAATCCGTTCTGTAGTTTTTGCGTGATTGAGTAACAATCATCCATCCATCCATCCATCCATCTTAACTTCCAAACTATCACATTTATAATACAGATAAATTAGAATACTGGAAGAAATCGCTTGTTAGCGATAAGACCACCTTTTGTATCAGATTTTTTGATTTAGATTGTATTACTACTTTAATCCTCATATTGTACAATGAAGAGTATTATTATTGTTATTATTATTATTATTATTATTATATTGTTTTTATTATTATCATATTAAGATGACTTTGATGATAGACTTGAAAAATATATTTCTTGCAATTGTTTTAAATTTAATACCATAAATAATTCAACTATCATACATATTACATACATATATTATCTAAGATGTAGATAATACCATCAGCTATATTATAACTTTTTTAAGATAGAAAAATATATTAAAATTATTCATTAGTCATCTATGATTAAAATAAGTAATATTAAAATTTAAACTACCTACCTCTTGGACTAATGGTGCCTATTCTGCTCAGTACAGTATCCGGGTTTGTTTCCAGGGTCATACAAAATTATGATAGAGGACTTTCTTTTTTTTATATCATTAATAAGCAAACAAGCAGATGGTTCTTCTTATAGAGAGACACAACCATCGCCTATTGACACTTAGGCTGCGTTTCCACTGAGGCGGAGTGGAGTGGAGTGGAGCTTAGCGGTGCACAAATTGACCAATCACAATGAAAGAAATCTCCGCTCCACTCTGCTAACACTTGTTTCCACTGGAGCGGAGCGGAGATTTCTTTCATTGTGATTGGTCAATTTGTGCACCGCTAAGCTCCACTCCACTCAACTCCGCCTCAGTGGAAACGCAGCCTTAACATATAACAAATTAAACTTACTGATTATCCCCAAAGTTAGCAAATTATTTGCTTGTGATATGGATGTTAGTCAACGACACTAATACACAGAAATACATATTATATAAATACTGGAACATATTTAATAAACACCCAAACCCGGAACTACAAAAATTTAGGCTCATCACATAAATGCTTGTCCCCGTCGGGGATCGAACCCGAGTCCCGTCAATTGCGTAGTCAGGGTCACTAACCACTTGACCAACGGGGTGGACAAAATATGTATAAATTTGTGTATTCATAATATGTGTATGTATATCAGTTTTTTTTTTAATCGCGTCCGTTATCTTGAACCTTTAAATATATTGTCATATTCGTAATCGGCACCCCTGAAAACCATGAAAACGATACCCATACTGATTTTATAAAAAAATCGCAGCCGCTATCTTGAACCTCGAAATATATTATGACATTTTCGTAATCGTTACCCCCGGAAACCATGAAAACGATACCCATATTAATTTTATTTAAAAACAATTGCGTCCGCCATCTTGAACCCGAAATATATTGTTATAATAGTTGTGCCCGCGACTACATTCGCGTGGAATTTCTAAAGAAAAGATGGTTGTCTCGTCGAAACGAAGCTGTTCACAAAAATTCAGCTTATTATTAATCAAAAAAAGTTATTTTGTGGGACCACAGTCTAATGTTAATTTTAGTAAAATGTAATTAATTAAAAAAAAATATTCATATACTAGCTGCAGAGTGCAGCCCGCTGCATTATAAAAGTTTTAGTGAATCCCGCGGGATCACCTAACTTTTCCGGGATAAAAAATATTCTGGGTCTTCAGCTATCTACATACCAATACCAATTTCATCGTAATCGGTTCAGTAGTATTTGCGAGAAAAAAGAGTAACAAACATTCATACGTACTCACAAACTTTCGCATTTATAATATTATATAGTAGGATAAACCAGATGTTCAATAGATTTTTCAAGTCAAACCGCCATTGGCGTTGATTGGAAAGGCTTGTTCGATTCCACTGTCATATTGTTTTCCAAAACAAATCAAACATTTTGTGTTAAATTATAATATTATAATTGATAACAGAAATTATTATATAGTCAAGAGAAAAGTTGTTCCCTGTGTTGGTCCGGGCTCCTTTGAAGAAGAGACCAATTACCGTTGTACTAGGTAGGTCGTAAAGGATTCTACCCACGATGGTAATGACTCGTATAGCCAACCGGTCACCTCTTGCGAACTGCCTGGCAAAACGGCAGATGTTTTATTCTTCAAAAGAGCCCGAACCAGGACGGCGAAAAACTATGCGAGAATTTCATTATTACGTAAAATTTTACAAGCACAGATATAAGAAAGGTGTTTTGATATTTCTGTTAACCACAGAATATGCTTAGTGAAATGCATCAGTGTACATTGACACGGTATGGGCCTTCGAGAAACCTACTTATATGGAATGTGAACAGTGAGAGTTATACATTCGATACATAGCTTATTAGAAAAATATAGTTTCAAAGAAAAAATATCCTCACAAATGTAAAATATCACTGCTACTTACATAAAAACATGGGTTATAAAAAATAAATATTATATAGTTCGTCATCATACTTTACAAACATTGCATTACTGAATCGTATAAAAATAATTTACACCAATTGTAAAGCCCGTTTAACGTATTATTTTTATTTTGAATACAGATTATTTCAAATAATGTACTGAGCTCCTAAAATATAGCAATCCAAACCATTTATGTAGATATAATCCATCGCCAATATACAATAAATACATACTCGTAATGTGATGGCTAGTGATAGAGTGCCGCTCTCATTGGAGAGCCGTAAAGCATGCACATTGCTTACGGCATATTATTACGAATGTTTATAGTACCGTAAAATATTATTTTCCCTTTGTTGAAATCCCTTTTGAAGAATAGACTATCTGTCATTTTTCTGAAAAAGGCCAACGAAGGCCAACGATACATGTCACTACCATCGTAAACACTAGGCGGTAGAGTGCAGAACTCTACCACCCAGCATCTTGCCTGGGTTTTAACACCACCGCCTTACATATTCTCACCACAATAGCGTCAATGCTTTTCACTGTTGTGTTCCGGTTTGGAGAATAAGGTAACCGATAAAGTGCATGTGACATTAATACCCCGTCGTACGGATAGCAACACATTATTAACATCTTCGGTGTCTAAGGCGATTGCTTTCCCTTCAGGAGAGCTATTATGAAAAAAACTATAAAAAAGTTCATTATTACTTTTTTATTTTTACATTAGAACATTTTTACTTTTACTGACTCGAGTTAATATTTTTTACCTGAGTAATTAACAGAAAGTAACGTTTTTTGAGGCACGCGAACAAAATCGCGGGCAACAGCTTATTTTAAATAATTAAAAACTATAAAATTAACTAGTTACTTGGATTTATATTGTATTAAAAGCACTTGTACTGTTTTACTTGACTCAAGTCTAGAAGACTGAAGTCAAGTAAAACAGTACAAGTGCTTTTAACACAATATAAATCCAAGTCAAGTAAAACAGTACGAGTGCTTTTAACACAATATAAATCCAAGTCAAGTAAAACAGTACGAGTGCTTTTAGCACAATATAAATCCAAGTCAAGTAAAACAGTACGAGTGCTTTTAACACAATATAAATCCAAGTCAAGTAAAACAGTACGAGTGCTTATAACACAATATAAATCCAAGTCAAGTAAAACAGTACGAGTGCTTTTAACACAATATAAATCCAAGTCAAGTAAAACAGTACGAGTGCTTTTAATACAATATAAATCCAAGTCAAGTAAAACAGTACAAGTGCTTTTAATACAATATAAATCCAAGTCAAGTAAAACAGTACAAGTGCTTTTAATACAATATAAACCCAAGTTAACATGGAGTTTTATCAAGTGCCGGCGATATTTAGTGTTCAAAGTTTAACTAGTTACCCTTCCTTGACTTGCATGTATATGGCATGAAATTAATTAAACATTTTAATATATATTTTTATGTGTTGGGCATTTTAGTCATTAAATAATTCTTTTTGTCTTTTTTTAATAATAATAAATAAATATTCACGCGAAATTATTGATAAATATCATTAATTAATAATGAAATTATTTCAATTTTATTACAACAGTCTCTAACTTTTGTTGTGTTTTTTTTATATGTAGCAAGCCAACAGACAAATCGTTCTCCTAATGGGCAGAGACAACCATTCCCTAAAACACCAAAGATGATAATAGTGCATTGCCCTCAGTGTGGTGGGATGTGGCAGAATGGAAATGCCACATGCGTAAAGTTTACCGGGTATCTTATCTTCCAAACCTTCGATCAAGAATATCTGATCGAAGCTCCAAACTGAAAGTGACAGCATTCGTACAGCTGCGGCAGTAGTAGGTATAGCAGTGTTATCAAACACGGGCAAAACATTACAGAGCTCTACATCTATATCTATATATATAAAAGAAAGTCGTGTTAGTTACTCCACTTATAACTCAAGAACGGCTGAACCGATTTAGCTGAAAATTGGCAGGGAGGTAGTTTAGAGCCAGGAGAAGGACATAGGATATTTTAGAATTTTTTCCACGCGAACGAAGTCGCGGGCACAGCTAGTTATCTATATTAATATTATAAATGCGAAAGTTTGGATGTTTGGATGGATGCATGGCTGTTTGTTACTTAATTACGCAAAAACGACTAAACTGATTTGAATGAAATTTAGCACTTAGGTGACCTGGAATAGGCTACTTTTTGTCCCGGGAAAATTAGGTGATCCGCGGGATTCACCAAAAACTTTGACAATACAACGGCCTGCACGCTGCAGCTACATAGTTTATTATAAAGGCATTTAATGCTTATAAGGAGTGCCCCTGCCACAGTATAAAATGTAACTGGGTACTTAAGTCACGAAAATAAACGATTATTAATATTGTTATTATTATATAAAAAGTTAAATAGGTACATACTAGGCTATTCGTCATATCTATTTGAAGTTAGTTCAAGTAGTTGATTTGTCTAGAATACTTATCATTTAGAGCTGCGTAGAGTTTCTTTAAATTAAGCACTGAATTTGACCTACAAGGCAGCCTCGCACCAAATTATTCATATACCTTTTTAAATGTATTTAACTACTAGCTGCTGCGTGCAGCCCGCTGCATTATACATTTTTTTTGGTGAATCCCGCGGGATTTCCTAATTTTTCCGGGATAAAAAGTAGCCCATGTGCTGTTCCAGGTTATTATCTACCTTTGTGTCGAATTTCATTTAAATCCGGTAGTTTTTGCGTGATTGAGTAACAAACATCCATCCAAACATCCATCCACACATCCAAACTTTCGCATTTATAATATTAATATAGAAATATAGATTAATATAGATAATATAGATAGTAAAAGTTATTCAAAAGTATTAAAATGAGACGTCCTTAATCTCTTTTATTTCTAAGAATGGTTTCGCGTAGTAATTAAACCTATCAAAACATAATATGAATGAAATGATTCATGACTTGCTAGTAAGTAGCATCTGATTCATTGATCAAAGGTTAGTTCCGGTAGTAATAACCGTTAAAAATTAAGCTTATCGTCGAAGACTTGTAACGAATGTGGCGAAATTTGAATCAGGCGTTTTCTTTACCCTTACTCGAGGAAGTCCCCTTCGCTGACTTGTCAAATTCTGACGAACTTGTCTGTTGGGTCTATTGTCACCCTGAATTATTGTGCACCAACATTATCGACAATAGACATCGCACCAGAATGACAGGTTTTGATAATAATGAAACTCGAAAGATTCTCGTGTCCACTTTCTCTAATCTTTTCACCCTTAAAATTTGCCACTAAAACTTTGTTAACAACGAGCATATTTTAAAATAAATCAACTTTATAATTGGCCAATTGAATTCGTTCCTTATTAACACAAAATTAAAATATAATCGTTATGATTATAAGTGAATTTCAAGTCTTTTGTTGGCTTTTTTATTATTTCGCTCATTTGAAATTATTTTTCGCTCATTTACTTACTCGTTTGAAGGATGATACAAATAATTGTGTTATATATTATATATTGTATTTAATGTAGGTGCTTTAATATAATAAATATAAGAAATAAATTATTTATTTGCCAGAATATGGGAGTTACAAGTTATTAAATTTGATTAAGTTACCAACATATTTTATCATAATTTGGTGTGCAAATATAGTGATGTAGGTAAGCGGATAGTAATGCACTAATAACATTTTTGGAGTCTATAGGCGATGGTTTCTCGTTCCATCAAGTTAGCCATCTGCTTGCTTTCTATCTTATGATATAAAAAATGATTTTTGCGGCTGAACGCTGTTTTATGTCATCAAGATGTGCTAGCCTTTGAATTTGACACTAATTTACATAGATATATTAAACGTCTTATATACTTAAAGCTAATTTATTTAAAATTAGCCACAACATCATTTTATCACAAATAGTAATGAATAGAACAATATATACTTGTTCAAGGTGCTTTCTAATATACCACGGAAGGCATAAATACTTTCGTGTAATATAATGGATGTATATTGAATCCTTTATATTACATTTAATGTTACATTATAATGTATATACTTTTCAGCGCTTTTGTAAACTATTGTGCATCTGATTAAATGTGTTTTATTTTATTAAACATTTTATATTTATTTCATTCTTGATCTGTAAGGCAATCGTATGGAATTTCTTCCATGACCAAACTCTAAATACTTAGGGATATGAAAGAAAAACAACGATTTAAAAATTTGTCTGTGATAGCGATGGCCATAATACGAGTAAATAGTGCTCTGTCAATGCACCACCTAATAACCCTTAGGCTAGGCTGATGCTAGCAAATCTATTTTATTTTCGGCTACGTATTTTTATTTATTTATTATATATTATATAATAACAAACAAGCGGATGGCTTTCCTGATGGAAAGAGATAATCATCGTCTTGTTTGTAACGTTGTGTTCTTATTTATGTGGCGGTTTGACAGTGTCAAAAGCATTAGGCTATCTTACCTTCAAACTGCAATATGACAGTGCCAAGTATCGACGCTATTTCAGCAGGAAAAGGTAAGTCAGTTGTATTAAACCCGGACGAGATGAAGTGGAATTTTAGCGCCTGGTACTTATTATGGTTTGCCTGATCATTTGCATTTTACAAATTGCCTGATAGAATGCAACAAATCAATACTTTAAAAAAGGGTCAGAGTAACAGGGGAAACCTACTTATAGAGTTGCTATTCCAAATCAATAATTTTTCAAAATATTTCAAGCACTTAAAAAAGTTTTTATTCACTTAGCAAGGTACTTAAATTTACTATACTAACTTTTGTACCTACCAAAATGCTTTCAATGTAGGTATCTTAGTTACCTATTTAACGTATGATATTACGTACTACTATTATCCAAACAAAAGGAACCAAAGTCCCATAATTGAAGTTACGCAATTAAAATTTGACTATCAGCAGAAAACTGCAGAAGAACAAATTTTATTACTAAAAAAGACATTTGCATTTAACAATTTTTATTTCAACAAGAATGATAGATGTAGATTTACGACATATTTTGTTATGTTCTTTGTATAGCAATATTCAAAACAAGCAATATAATATGCGTCTTATTTTTAAAAAACATGAATCACTATTACGCAGAATTTTTTTGTTACTTCCTTGGACTGATTCATATAATCTTTTCTCGAATTCTGTCATGACTAAATTAGATGCATAAAATATTTTTAGATTTTTAATGTATATAGTATGTAAGTCAAAATAAAGTAAGAGTCATTTTATAAATAAATAAAATTAACTTTTTAATTTATTATAAAAAGCACATTTGAAAAAGCGACATCTACTAATTGTTTGAAAAACGAGCTCTCTTGCTACTGCCTATTACTTCAAAATGTTTAATAACTTAAACCAAGATGGCAGCAGAGTAGGCAAAGCGCCATCTCTGTTAAAATAATACAAATATTTAAGTCAAGTCGCCCTTCGACCTTTTGTATTAGGGCGGCGCCCTTTATAGGTACCTACATAAAGAGGTGGTGCCAAAGTAATGTATGAATAAACAATTCATTATTCAGCATTATAATATTACTATATGAGCAAGTTTTTAGACATAAAGTTGTAAACTCGACACGCAAAATACATAGTTATTTTATATATTTTTACACGGACGATTTTTATTTGACTATTAGTTGACACACGTGACTTCGCCTGTGGTCTGCATTATATTAATACACATCGCTAAACTAGTGCTTATAAAAACTATTCTGAAAAATATGTCATAAATGAAGATGTCATGATAAATTTTCTCGGACTATAACCTACACAATTTAAATATTTTTTAAATGAATTTAACTCATAGTAAAATTCATTTAAAGTAAAGCATTTGCCGTCAAACTTTTCGACAAACGTCTACCATTTTATTTATAGCTGTACAATTTTTGACGTGAATACGTCTTTTAATTTGCTTTCATAGTGAGCGACAATTCAAGAAAACTGATGATAACAGAATTGGGGGATAAAATGTAGTGTTAATCTAATCTAATTATACTGCTAAATACCTAAAAAATCAAATAATTTTTTAACTTAAGTGCGAACTAAGATGCTACGCGGAGGGTGGAGGAGGAAGTGCCGCCATTTTAGGTAATTTCGCTTCGTTACAGAATTTGCATATAGTATATCTTTTTACTAGAAGCAGTTTACAAGAACATTTAATTAAATTTTGTTTGATAGTTCTTTTAAAGATTTATCGATTGTGTAAGAAAAAAATATAATTTGAAATGCTTATAGTAGATATATATTATGGCGTTTAAAAGAAAGTGGATTTGGAGGAAAACTTTTTAATCGGTCACTAAAATCTTTCAAACGCCAAATCAAGATAGAAGGGACTTATACCATCTAAACAGGACTTTATATAGCAATTTAATGATACCCATGAACCCCTATATGAAAGAGTGAAGAAGTCCCTATAACGTAGAAAGATGAAGGCGCCCGAACCGATCAACGACGAACGAACGAAAAAGTGCAGCGCCATCTGCATAAATTAGACAGTATACCACTAGATCACTAGAGCACATTCCCACATTCCATGAATCTTTGGAGATGCTTATCCAGATATAGGATAAACAGGCGAGCTGACAACACACAACCCTGACTCACGCCAACTTTGACATCGACCCGGGGCAATATGATGTCGTCTACCCAACGCCTAGCCGTACCATAATCAACCATACCATAATTTTTCACACCAGAGACTAATGGTGACGATAGAAAAATACTTACTCCGGTGCCTGCATGATCGTTGGCGCACCAGACCACAGAGCCAACTTGTCACCGGGGGATCAGTGATTTCTCTACCTTTCCGCTTAGTCTCTGTTACACATAAAACATTCAAGCATCTTTATCAATTCGTGCATCTTATCTTACACACAAACTTTTGTACTATGGTTTCATACTGTGAACATTCAACCTGTTTAACGTCCATGACGAATATATCCACACCACAAGTTCATCGCCTACAAATCTATCTCTAAGTACAAAATAAGTTGGTCGACTATTACTCAAACACCTGTAATGCCTTCTAAGGCGTATAATAGCTTTCCTTTTAATTAATTTCAGTCTATTCACTACTACCGTGAATTTTTACTAAGGCTCTCTTAGCTAGACTGCGGGCGAACAGACGGACGGACAGACGGAGGGAAGGACGGATGGACATAGCGAAATTATGAGGGTTCCTAGTTTACTTTGAAACCTTAAAATGATACCGAATAATATGACCCGTTACGTAGAACATACACGGCTGTGTCCAGGTCACAGCCACAACCCGTTTTTTTTACGATTGAAACAGTATGTTTATATGTTTACGTAATTCTAAATCACTGCGATATATTTATATATAATAACATTGACTTTTTAGTAAATAAGTCAATGTTTAATAATAATTAAAATTCCGTTTGGATTATCCTAACGCCTCAGAGTCAAAACTGTATGAATACAAAATAAGTCAAACAAAAACATTTTATGACGTTTCTTTTGACATGTAGTAAAAAAAGTAACAAGAAAACAAAATTATATTTTTTGATATAAAAATGATTTTATCCAACTGGATAAATGGTCTACGAAACTGGGCTTTTGGGCGAGCGACTTAGAGCCAGCTGTAAGGCTACGTCCGGTGAGACCGATCCTCGGCTTGTTAATAATTTGGAAAGTAAGTGGCATTAGTTTCGGGCGCGTTAGAAAATCTTGAATACTGTCAGGGTCTCAATAGCTGTAATGGTATTATTTATTTTCTTAGTGGAAAATTCAAAAAGTTTATATTTTAAGCACTTTTTTCATATCAACTCATTTTTTACAACTTGAAGTATATTCGTAAAAATGTTTGATCATTTAAGAAATAAATAATTACGAGTACGTACAATTGCTAAAAACAAGTAACAAACATCTTTCGCTCTGCACCTATGGAGGAATGAATGGATTTTTGTTACCCAACTACACAAAAAGCTACTGACCGGATTTAGATGAAATTTGGCACACAAATAGGTGATGATATGGAATTGCTCTTAGGGTACTATTGTGTTTAAAACATAGGGCTTAAAAAAAGGAAAAAATATTTTTACCGCGGGATTTACCAAAATCTTTTAGTATGCACCGGGCTGCTAATATTATAAATGCAAAATCTATCTATCTGTGTGTCTGTTAGCCACTAAACCGATTTTAATAAAATTTGGCATGAAGATAGTTAAAGGTCTAAGTTCAAACATAAGTCAACTTTTTTCAAAAATCAACACTTAACAGGCTGCAATAGGAAATAAAAGTTTGGACGAAAAACTACGTGAACGACATATTAATCTAGCATGTCGTCCCCATAGTGGACGTTCTCTTGAGCAAAGCTGCTGCCGTTGTCCCAGGCAGGTCGTAAGAGGCGACTGATTAGCCATACGTGTCACTACCATCGTCACTACTAGGTGGTTCTGTTCTGCAACGTCTCGCCCGGGTATTTGGTACTACCGCCTTACTTATTCCTGTCGCAATGGCGCCAAATCCTGTCATTATCGTAATCCGGTTTAAAGGTTAAGGTAGCCGGTAGACTTATGCATGTGGCATTGTCATCTTGCCACATAGATAGCAACGCACCGTTAACATCTTCGGTGTAGATAGGTGATGGTTGACTCTTCGGAGACTTGAATCCGGAATATAAAAAAAATGTGTAAACGGTTGACCCTATGGGCTATCCCTGAAACTTCCCGCTAAATTAAGGTATTTTAACCTCAAAAAAGTAAAAAATATAAGCATAGATTTTTCAGTTCAAACATCTATTTTGTTAAAAGCATCTATTTTTGAAAAGCTGTATATTTTGAAAACGATGATGGCATTCAACTCAATTTTTGAGATCTAAAATATTGCTTTAGCTAAATAACCGATCGGTTGAAAATTTCGGTGCAATGTCAAAAAATATTTTATTTTTAATTTATTTTATTGATAAATCCCAAACAAATTGACCGATTTTGATTAAATTAACGCCATTTGACGGAGCTTTTAAAGAAGAAAAGCTGATAAAGTCAATTGGTGATTTAACTAGAAAGTTATTTAAAAAAAAAAATAAGTTAGTTTGCTAAAAACAACGTAATTTTAATATTTGAAAAGCTGTTAGTTTTGAAAATAACATTCGATTTTAATTTTTGAGACAGCATTTCACATGGTTTTTCAGCACTAAAATATCGTAAAATACCAAAAAATGATTGGTTGAAAAATTTTGAAGCTATATCGAAAAAACACTTTTCAGAATTTTTCTTCAACGATTACTCCCAAACAGATAAACAGATTTTAATGCAATTTATGTATTAGACGTAGTTTTTAAGGAATAGAGCTGATTAGTTTTTGTACTCAATCGGAATATATCTGGAAGTCATATTAAAAAAATACTATTTCGCCAAATTTTTTTTGGCATTTTTTCAAAATTTCTCAAAATCTCCTGGACCGAATCGGTTCAAATTTTCAGAAAGTCTAAGTTGAGCGGAATCCAATCGAATGCTGTCAACCGCGTTTCAATCGGTTCAGTCGTTCAAAAGTTATGAGATGTTTACATACACACATACATACAGAAATACTGACGTCATCGTGAAAATAGTCAGAAAAGGTTCCTAGGACCTTAAAACGCGGACATCTGGTGAACATTTGATTTTCGAAAATCGGATTAAAATCAGTAACTTCATTATCTACATACGTAGTGGGAAGTTAATAAAAATGTGTAGTAGTAGACAATTATAAAACCTCAGAGTAATCATTGGAAAAGGATATTCCACTTAGCGGCCGTTCATAAAATACGTTCGCATACTAGGGGAGGGGGGGGAGGGTCTGGCTGAGTGTGACAAGATGTGACAAGGGGGGACGGGGGGTATACGGCAACGTGACGTTCGCCGTTTATTATTTTTTGACATGAGCGCTAGCTCTGTGACGCGACTCTAGCGGCGTTGCGATCCGTCACAACTGGTTTCTTCGTTTTTCCAATACTTGAGACAGTAACGTTTCCACGTACCCTGCGCGTAATGTTAACTAAATAAATATTTTTAATTTTCAGAATTTGTGTACTATCATTTAGAATTTATCATACTCAGCAGGGGAGGGTCTTAGTTTTTGTGACGAAATATTTCTAGGGGGGGGTCACAAAAAGTGTGACACAGCGTGACAATGGGGGGGAGGGGGTCAAAAAAAGCTGATTTTAGTGTGACGTATTTTATGAACGGCCCCTTATGGATTACGCAATTATTTTTTTTCTAAAGCTTTTATATGTACCCAGTATAATAAATATAATAATTAGGTTAAGAAATACCTTGTTAAAAAATCAATTATTTTACTTACGATTCTTGCTATAGATAATAGCATCGCCATTGATAGTTCCATTTGGTACAACTGCAGCAATTGGTTTACTTGTTTCTGAGCTTTGGGGCAAGCTACCATTCGCCAACGCTGCTGCGGCTGCCGCAGCCGCCGCTGCTGCAGCACATACACTGCACTCTGTAACATCAAAGTGTATCAATTAAGTATGTATCACGTAAGTAAGCGTATTCCAAAAGGCAGAGTGAATCTACTCGATTCACTCTGCCCTTGAATACGCTCGCTTACCATACTTTCCAGTTCACCACGATTCGGTTCGTTGGTTGGCGAAACGGGTGGTTATCCCTATCGCCGCATTTTACTGACCTGATAACGATTATCATTTATTACTAGTGATAACCGGGATCGACAGCTTTACGTGCTCATCCAAGGCAGGAAAGTATTCGCACATTACCACCAGACCCCGAGCTGATACTAAGATTTGGATTTTTAAGAAATAACCTTAAAAACTTATTAACACTTAAGCCCGACTCGAGGTCGAACCTAGAATAGTATTGGCTAGTTTGTAGGTAACATTTGAGAATATGTATTAATTGTTTGTTTCATACTCGTACTTTTTACAGCGTGATTTCCAGAAGTCAGTTAATTGTTTTTAAATACCTTTTTTTATTTAAATACTAATAATTAAATATTTATTACTAGTTTTTAAACATTAATTAAATAATTACTTTAAATATTAATATTTTTTACTAGTATCACTCGTTGGTTTAAATTCGACCATCAAATTTTAAAGGAGGGAAAAGTAAATAAAGAAAGAATACTCAGCATTTCTCTTAAAGTAGGCGATTACAGCTGCGAACGACCTTGAGTTTCTAACAGGAGCAGCGCAAATATTATTTCGCGCGCTGGCATGCTCCAAAGTCAAAGAATATTTACAGTGGATGCAGATACCTACGTTTTAACATTTTTGTTGACCTATATGAACTTTTATCATCATGAATCGACTGAATGTTGTCAAACTCAAAACCAATAACCAGTAATCGCTCATTTATCGATTACATATACATTCATTTTAGAAAAACGATAAATATCTAAAGAAAAAAAATATACCGTAAATGCGAAAATGTAAATTGTTGTAATATACAATACATCCCATGTAGCACTTTATTTTAATACATACGATCAACAATTAATGTTTAACAAAACCTTTCAAAATTTGATTTTGTAAAATGTAATCTCTTGAATAATATTTTAAAACTAACTAGCTTCTTATTTTTTGTTTCAAAATCTCGTAATAAAAAAGAAGATATATAAATTGATATAATGTTTATAGAGGAAACTACTAAATAAGTTGGTTTATTTAGAATATTTGTATGTATAATATATTTAATTTATTTATTTTTAGTTGCGAAGTCCTTACTAACTTCAAATAGTACGAGTTTTTACAAAATATTGACTATTGAAATATTGAAATACAAAATATTGACAAAATACTTATCTATATATAGCTAATAAAAAATTCAAGCGTAAACATAAGTACATGAACATAATTATACCTTGTCTATATTATAAGAACAACATCTGTAAAAAAACAGCCTTCTCGGTCCAAGCTCATTATCTACTATAAAAAACATCCAAGCGTAAACGAAATGTTCAATTTCCAAACGACACAACCTTACTATTGTGCCAAACGTTCTTACTGTACTATTACTCTTTGACTTGAATATGGAGAGCGGAGCACGCTAACATGCAACACAGCCTCCCCGTATGAACGCTACCGGGAGACTGACTTTCGACGCGAGCGCTGTGCGCGAATTAAATAATAAGGTTTTTATTGATTTAATAGCACACTATAATGATTTTGTAAAATTTTGAACTTAAATTTTATAAAGCAATAAATTGTCTGTAATAAAAAGAAAAAATCATCAAAATCGTTACAGTAGTTTGGAAGTTATAGACCAATTTTTGCGTAAAAATAAGAAAGATATTCGATTTTTTTCCGTCAAAAATAACAATAAAATTTAAAAAAACGAACTTAAAATTTAAACTTAATTATATTATACGTGTAATGCATATTTTTTTTAATTATTGGACCAACCGGTTAGCAGTAGTAGGCTTTCAAAGAGGTGTCTATTTCGTAGTTTGGCATTACCTATCGCCAAAAATATTTTTATTATTATTTATTTCTGGAAGGGATTCCAACAAAATTGATAAAGTTGTTTAGTTTTATTTGATATCCACTATCTTGAAACAGGGATCAAGTAATTTTTATACAATGTATCTAATAAAAATTGGATATAATTTGTAAATATGCGTAACGTTGGGTAGAATGCTTGGTTCTTCTTAATTTTAATAACTGTATATTTTTTGCTGTAACCATTGACTTGCTGTAACTGTATTTTGAGCAATAAATTTTATTTCATTTCATTTATTTCATTACCTATATGGCGTACAGATATTTAAAATACAAATTACATTATTTCAATTTTAAATATCACTTTTACATTATAATATGTATATTTCACTGTTTTATATGTTAACATATTTCAACACATTTCATACAAAATTATCTTTTTTAACATTTAATTAATTAAACAATTTTATCAATTTACTAGCTGACCCGCGCAACTTCTTCTGCGTCACATAAGAGGAAGTGGGTCATAGGGACCTATAATACCATTCTAGAGGAACTGTAACTTTCTTTAATTAATTCACGAACCACTTGAAAACTATTGAAACAAATAATCATATCTACAGTGCTAATTAAAACCAGGAGGACCGCAAATATTGCCCTTTGAGACATCCACGGGTAGTCTTTGTTTTCTTCTTGGACTATATGCGACATACTATCTTGCAGCATCCGCACGCACGCACGCTACTTGATACTTGTACCTGGTACTTGATAATAATATTATATCTTAAAACTGTGATATATCCTAAGTTATTGGTTGAAATCAAATGAAACAAGGGGCGATTTCATTCAAAATAAAATACTTGTGATGTATAACTAATTTATTTAGATAAAGATTAATACCATGTTTATTAAAACACCGTCGCAAGTAATGCATTATTTTAGAACAATTTTGATTACTAGATAGATGAACACTATCGCAGACTTTTTTGCAACTTTTTAAGATGAACAGTTTGATCATACATGACTTTTGCGTAACTTTAACCCTTAACGCAGCGCGCGCCAGGAAAGCTCTCAAAAGGAAAAAATAACCCTGTTTAGACCACATTTTTCGTTGATACTCCGTTTCTGTTGGTCGTAATGTGATGTTATATAGCCTATAACCTTCATCAATAAACAGGCTATCCAGTTCAAAAAGAATTATTCAAATCGGTTCAGTAGTTTCCGAGATTAGCGCGTACAACCAAACAAACAAACTCTACAATTTTATAATATATAATATTATATATATATAATTTATAATATTATATATATATATATATATATATATATATATATATATATATATATATATATATATATATATATATATATATATATATATATATATATATATATGTATATTTAATATTATAAAATTGTAGAGTTTGTTTGTTTGTTTGTTTGGTTGTACGCGCTAATCTACATTCTAATACAATAACATACATTCTAATTCTAATACATTCAAATAACATACAATCTAACATACATTCGACAAAATATGTGCATTGATTATGAAAACGACGATATTATATAGGTATTATAATATGTTATCATGTTAGTTGCGGAATATTTAGGAAACAAGACCGACTACGTATTTATATATTGATTACCCTAACCCTAAAGGTTATAAAGTTGGTGATAAAATATTTGTAGAAAATATCTTCAATGATTCACTTTTTACTGCTATTTATTTTATTCAATTTAATATTACGTCACATAGTCTATCTATATATTAATACGTGAAGGAAAAACTTTGGATCCCTTCTTAAAACAATTGCGCGAACGGTGGAGTATGAAATAACACAGGTCATTTTAATTTTGTACAACCCTTGCGTGTCTTTTGGAGTGACGAATACTAGATAAACAAGAATAATTTTCCACGATTTTGAAATCAATTAAATAAAATATATCGCTAGGTACAGTCATTTAAAAATAATTGAGACTATAATTTGATTGAATTCTATCATCATATTCAAGTGTTACCATATTATAAAACTTTAATTACATTTTCATTAAAACAGTAATAAGTTTATATATCATAATTTTCATTACAGTTAGTATCAAATAAAAATTCTCCCTGTTTTTGTATTAAAGAATAATTAATGCTAATTTCTTGTTTTTTTAAGTACCTATAAAGTGTTTTTGCAAAATCTTAACTCAGAAATCTGTCAATCTAACTTAGATTTCTGAAATTAGCAGTTGTACTGAAGACACCCAATGACAAGATAAATACCTAACCACAGACTACTAAGGAGAGAACTGATTGTATACGTTAACTTTATCTAAATTCCAACTTTATTTAGCTACTATTCTCCAAGTTAAAAAATATTTATTAAATGCGGATAAGTTAAGGAGTTGATATAGAATCTTAAGGAATATATTAAACTTTAAGTTATCAACTAAAAATAACGATGTATGAAGTCTTGCCCCTGTTCTTTGGCACAGTTGAGGTATACGTTACGGAGAACTGCAGAAAATAATATTTTTAAATAGAATGCGTTAGAAGTATATTAAATTAATAAAAATAAACATTATACACATTACATTCATGTGACATAGATAATATTGACATACATGTACACTTAACTATTTTCGCATAATATTAACATTTATTTTTATCGCCTGTGGCCGAAATTCGACCATAGACTAAACAATAAAATTTCTTTTAAGTTTGACTACTGGCTTTAGCCGTAAAGAAAATATATATTTTCACATGTGTATATCATACACATGAATATAGTGTGTAATGTTTATTTTTATTAATTTAATGTATTTCTAACTTATTTTATTTAAAACTATTAGGTTTCTGCACTCTTCCAATATGTAAACTTTAACTGTCCTAAATTACATACTCCATCATTCAAGTTATTGTCTTAATAAGGGGTACAAAGTTTTCACTTCATGTATTAAAATATACATATATAGATATATAATAACATACATAAGTGTAGCAATTAACCTTGATAATTTTTAAGCTATCAAATAAATACAGATTATAAATTAATAATGTTTGTTTTTTTTTTATTTAACAGTAATTTTTCATAATTTTGATATTATTTTGAACTTTAAGTGAAATTTGTTAATAGGCATATTTTAATAACATTTGAAATATACTAGTCCAGTAAAAAGTTTAACGAAACCATGATCGACCAGTTTTAGCGCAATGAGTAAAAATGTGTTCATTAATACTTAAATAATGATATTATGAAAGAAATTTTGATTAAAATTAAGGGGAAAGGGATGAAAAAAATAAAAAAAGGGTTGAAAAATGCCTTTTTTTTAAATAACTTAATAACGGTAGGAAATAGAAAAAAAAGTTTCAAGTAAAAGCTGTAGAGAAAAAAATTCTACACAAAAAGTTCCTCTTCATTTTCTTGTTATCTGCTTTAGTTTAGCTACAAAAAATAAAAATTAAATTTGTAGTAAAATATGTAAAAATATATAAATATGGGAATACATGTGTAGTAGTGTTAGTACATACTAATGTGATGCGCGCGCTACATGGTACAGGGCCGTAATAATTCTGGTAAGGTTTTATAATTAATTTTACAAAGCAAATTTAATTTTTATTTTTTGGAGCTAAACTAAAGCAGATAACAAAAAAATGAAGAGGAACTTTTTGTGTAGAATTTTTTTCTCTACAACTTTTACTTGAAACTTTTTTCTATTTCTTACCGTTATTAATTTATTTAAAAAAAGGCATTTTTCAACCCTTTTTTTATTTTTTTCATACCTTTCCCCTTAATTTTAATCAAAATTTCTTTCATAATATCATTATTTAAGTATTAATGAACACATTTTTACTCATTGCGCCAAAACTGGTCGATCATGGTTTCGTTAAACTTTTTACTGGACTATACCACCGACAAAGAGACAAAACTACGTTCGTTAGTACTTAGAATTCGTGATCACCAATGACATTTACCTATCACAACAATTTTCACCAACAAAAATATTAATGTTCTACGTACGTTAGTGCATAGAAGTAGTTGATCACTTTGATATTACTTTTTTACTTATCATTGCATACAACAAATTTCACCAACAAAGAGATTAATGTACTACGTACGTTAGTATATAGAAGTCGTTGACCACCAATGACACTACTTTTTTACCTATCACTGCATACAACAAATTTCACTAACAAAGAGATTAATGTACTTATGTACGTTAGTACTTAGTATGTAGTAATGACATTAGATACTTTTTTACCTATCACTGCATACGACAAATTTATTTATTTATGTTTTTATGTCAAAGGATAACAATTCCGTGTTATCCGTGTGGCGGGATGGTAATGACATGTGTATAAGTTTACGGCTACCTTCCCCTCCGAACTAAAACACGACGGTGACACGTGACGCTATTGTGGGAGGAATAGATAATGCGGTATTCCCAAACGCGGGCGAGACGTTGCAAAACTTTATCGCCTAGTAGTCATAATGCTAGTGACGTCTTAGGCCAATTGTTTGCCTTTTTTTCTTCATAAAAGAGGACCTGGAGCGTTTATATTATTACCTGCCTGCCTCCTGGACTAGTGTTAACCTGTTCAGCCCAGGCCAATTGGTCCCGGGTGTATTTTCCCGGTCATACGAAAATGGAAAATGTTATCTAGGTTTTTTGAGGCTGTTCTTGAGAATTTAAATTTCCGTATTAGCTAGTATGGTCATGGTGTATTAACATAGTGTCTCGGATAACAGCAGTATAAATATCCTGGTTATAGAAAGGAACATACAATAGTTGGTTTCAGGTCAACAGACAAACCAGTGAATCGTTGTGAAGTGGAACATTATTTTATAGAAGAAAGGGTAAACGGTCATGTCCGTTGCACCTGATAATAAGTGATCATGCCACCCATGGACAATTACACTACCAGAATTTTGAAGTTTCGTTACTGGCCTTTTTACAATAAATAAGCTATTTTCTAGAAAAATTCATGAATCATATTCGGTCTGGAATAATCCTGCCGATAATTGGTTTCACATTTTTCCAGACATCGAGAAGTTAAGAATGAAAGTTTGAATTTTGTCACGATGTCTGATGGTAAAATTCAGCGGCAAGATTTAATCCAAACAATTCCTCTGAACACTACCAGTCATAAATCCGATAAAATATGCAGATCGATGCAACATCTCTATGTAACGCCAAAGATCAAGCCGATTATTGACGTTCGGTTCACTCTGTCTACCCACAAAAGGACTGGCATGATGACTTATTTTTTGTTTTTTTTTATATCATAAGATAACAAACAAGCACATGCGACATGACCCTCCAGATAAAAAGAGTTAATCATCGCCTATAGTCATCAAACATGTTAATGGTGCGTTGCTACCCTTGTGGCGGGGTCTTAATGCCACATCGATAAATTTACCAGCTACCTTACCCTCCGAACCGAATACAAAACAGAGACAAATTTGTGGCAAAATATAGGCAGTGGTACCAAACCCAGGTTTAAAAGTGCTAATTTTTTTTAGTCAAGTATTCTCTGCCAGCTAAACGGTTAATTTGTGGGTGAGAAAAGTTTTTATTTATTTACGGTAGTAGTAAACATACTGAAGTTAAAATAAAAACTATTATGACTTAGAAGGCTTTACAAGTTTTTGAATAATAGTCGACCAACTTTTAAAATATACTTGGAGAAGTTTTTATAGATAGTGAACCTGTGATGCAGATATATCCGTGATTGACGTTAAATAGGTCAAATATTGTCAACGATAACTCCCGAACGGATAAACCGATATTGATGAAATTTATGTATTGGGCGCAGTTTTTTGGGGAAAAGAGCTGACCGGATTTTGTACTCAATTGCTATATTAATTTCAAAGTTATATTAAATAAAATCTGTTTCGCTAACCCCTAAACCTAAAAAATGTTTTTTAGGTTTTTGCAAAATTTTCTCAAAATCTCCCGGACCAAATTGGTTCAAATTTACATACAGATATAATGACGTCATCGTAAAAATATTCAGAAAAGTTTCCTGGGACGTCAAAATGTGGAGATCTGGTGAACACTCGATTTTCGAAAATCAGGGCAAAATCAGTAACCCCGTTTTCTACATATGCGGGAAGAAAAAAAACATTTAGTCAATTAAAACACCTAATAAATTAACATTTCAGTTACTATGCAAATATTAATTTATTAAATACAAAATTTAAATCTTTATTATAAACATTTTGTTCCCCCTTCTATCTCTCACTTTCAATAAATTGTCAAAAAAAACTTTTGTTATCAAGATCGGTCAATTATTATTTTTTTAACTTTTTTATTTGAGCCTTAAATAATGCTGATAAACACTCGTTATACAGATTCATTGACAAGCCCTGGATTTCGAGGCATAAATCTTACAGCGCTTCACTCAATAGGAAAGAAACATTAATATATTATGTATACTGTGACTATGCCTTTAATTCCTATAAGCAGCTAACCCTTACCACATGAGAATCCTTTTTTTAAATAGGGTCCGAGATGTCGGTAGCCTAAGTAACTAGAGGCCAAATATACATGAATTTGGAAAAAAATATGATTCGCTGAACCCGGGAATAAATTAATAGCACCTTGCTTAAATTTAATGTGCATCATATTTATATTACCTGTTCTACTTTTAATGTAAGAGGCAAGACTTTTTTGTAATCAATAAATTCAAAACTACTGGATCGATTTTAAAACTTCTTTCATCGTTATAAAGCTACATTTTCACTGACTAACATAGGCTACTTACTCGACTAAGTAACAGGAAAAATGTGTGTCAGTCATGGGAACAAAGTCGCGGGGCACAGCTAACTTGGTATGATAGTTTTATATCAAACAAAATGATCAGAGGTAATAACAATAACCACTGAAATTTATTAACACAAATGTTAATGTACGACCTGTGGTCAGATTGTCGGACTTAAATGGCTAAGAACATCGTTGTTTCAGCCCCTCTATAAAGAATAAATCATCTTCTAGTCTGCCAAGCAGTTCGCAAAATGCGATCAATTTGCTTAACATGTCACGAATATTATAACTACTAGGTGGTAGAGTTCCACTACGTCTCATCCAGGTTTGACCACCCTTTCCTATTCTTGCCGTACCGCCGGTTAACCTATTTTTGCTGCCGCATTTGCCACAGTAGTGTCAGTGATTGTCACAGTCATTTCCCGGTATGGGGGGTAAGATGGGTGGTAAACTAATAAGTGCATCTCGTATTATTATCCTGCCACACGGATAACAACGCATCATTAACATATTTGGTGTCTAAAAGTGATGGTTTTGTCTTTCCATCAGGAGAGCCATCTGCATGTCTGCTAAGCCATGAACCAAAAGATAAAAAAGAGTAGGTACGTGTTGCACTTCTACTCTTTTCAAAAAGAAGTGTGTTTTACGTAACTATTAATATTAATATTTATCCCCTTATTTTTTTATAATAATAATATCACTAGACAAATTATACAGATCGATCTAACCCCAAAGTAAGCAAACTATTTGTTTGTGTTATGAGTGTTAGTCATCACCAAATTTTAAAATACTAATAATCATTTAAATATATTGAAAATATATTTCCTCAATAAATGGCAAGAAATTAACAAACGCCAGAATAATTTCTCCGTCAATAACATCAAATGATTCACGAACAGATCTAACAGTGCCTTTTAAAAATATTTTAACAAAATAAAAAAAATCATACCTGAATGAAAAAGCTGATATTAGGACTGAAAGATTTATACTAAGAACAAAAATTATGTTACCCGTATCGAAATACGCGAAAGAAAATATGAAAATTATGACAAGTTTAAGTACATTAACTTTGTTTATATCAGCAATCAATTGTACGTTTGCACAATCTATTGCACAGCTACTATAAATTATAATATCTTTAAATAATTCACAACTAATAATAAGAAAAATCAGTTTACGTGTCAACTTAGGAATAATAACTAAATGCGCACTATATACACTCAATGACTACAATTTAATTTAATAAAAAACTTACCCTTCATATAATCGATACAAAGCAACTTAAGTATAAAATCAAAAGAATCGACACATATGGACAAAAACCACATACACTATAAACCATTTTGTTTAGAAAATCATTACATATTTAAATATGTCACATGACATTTTTGTGAAAAAAAAACATTTTATTTATTTATAGGCTTTTAATTACTCGAATCATTTAAAATATATTTTTTTGTTTCAGCTATAAATATTATAAGTTTAAAACAATATAAGTGCGACGTGTCACGGCAGGCGATTTGCGAAAGACTGTGTAGTGCGTTATGCGAGAATCAACGAGGGCGCGCATGAATAGGGGATGTTGGCTATTTACTAATCTTTATTACATAGCCTTGCTAAAGTTTTAGATCAAAATTATTAATATCGATAATACGTCCTTAAAAGAAATCCTTATTCCGTGGGAATTATTTATGCAAAATTTTAATAAAACATTATCAATCGATCAATTTATTATAAGTTTAAGGTTTAATAACTGTGTTAAACAATCTATAAATTGAATTAAATTATTTATGTATGTAATTTTTAAGAATTGTGTTAAATAATCTGTTAATTGAATTGATTTTTAAAAGTGTAATTTTTAAGCGATCGGCACCATGAGTCATTGTTTTTTATTTATATCGTATTTAGTATTGTTATTTTCCCATCAACCAATTGACTTTGAACTTAAAGATAAACAAAAAAATTAAGATTCAAGACAAATAACAATTACAAAGAATGGCATTGTTTTTTCTCAAACAGAAACAGACATCTTATTAAAATATCAAACATTATTTTATAAGTTTTATACTATCTAATCTGTTGACTGTAACATGAAAAATTAAAATAAAAACATGACGCCAAGATACTTAAAAAATTATTGTTTAGAAATATGAATAAGTAATTAAATAACATATGTTAAATTCATGTAAAACGATCAGTTGTTTAATATTTCAAGTCATTTAAATAATATGTAAATTGGTTTTGTTTGGTAATATATACTTATAAAATATAGCTGTTGCTTTGATTGCGCATGACGCACAAACTGCTGAATGTTTCGATGTGAAATTTTGTATTATTATGTTCAGCGTGTTTCAGGAAAACTATGTTATTTCTCAATACTGTCATTATTCATTTAATTATTTTCAATCATTCTGTTTTGTTTTTCAAATAAAACAAAATCTCGCAGCCGAAGCTGCGTGGGTCAGCTAGTAGTTTGATAAAAATAATTCGAGATCAAATACAAGTTTTTTTGTCAATCCCATAATTTGGGCACAATGTTGGCTGCCATATTTGTTCGGCTTGGCGACGCATGCGCTTTGATTAAATTCTAACAGCCGGCCGATCGCACATCTGCTGGTCAGCTCGTGGACACAATGAACCATTATTATCACCATGATTTTAAAATACTGAAGAATAATAGTCAACAGCAAAACATTTTTGTCAATATAGGGCACATTTGCATTGCTTCTAAACGTCATTACAGTAGTGAAAATAATTTGTGTCTAGAGGCAATATAAGCATTAATATGATAAAATTTTATCGAATATAATAATAATAGTGTAATTTGTTGCACACATAATTAACAAAATTAAATAACAATTTCTGATTATGATCGGAGTATGCATCGTCGATCTTAATTTCTATGATCTTATTACCCAACAGTAATCTATTCCAGAAAACAGAGAGTTTGAGTATAAATTTAGCGATCATCTGTGTACAGGTGATAGGAAGTCGATAATTCAGAGGTTAAGTACTAAATTTAAAAATATGAAAAATAACAGTGCACATAACACACCATATTGATTTATGAGGATGAAATGATTTGCTCGTCTGAATCTCAAGCATCTGTGACACCACATATATCTAGACATCTATAATAGGTAGCTGACTAGTGAGAAAATATTATTAAGTACTCTAAACTAATAACTTTTGTAAGCGCTGTGTGAAAAAAACAAAATTTTACTCTAAATGCCGTCGAATTCAAGTAAATAAATATATAACCTCAGTCAACTAAAGAATAAGATTTTTGTTAGTATAACAAAATATGGTCGCCCTGTTTTAAACTGATCTTGGATTTTGCTTTATTTTAAACTACCAATTGGCAATACGTATATCCATTTTGAGGTTCGCTTTTAATTTAATGATCCAAACAAATATTTCCTATTAAATTTATGCAAAGTAGACGAAAATGGTATATTTATTTAATATATCACCTATAGGCTAAAATTTATGACAATGACTAGAATTATAGCGATATAAGCATTACATGTATTAATTTAGAAGTTGTAAAAACTGATGGCAATCTTAGATTTGAATAATAAAAATAGGGTAAACATAATCATTATTTATGCGTAAATATAAAAAAGTTTGCGATAATGTTTCATGAAATATTTATATTTAATAAGCTCTTAGATCAAAGGTCCCTGTAAGTTTATAAATAGGGGTGAACTTTTTTGGGGTAAAAGATGCAAAAAATGCATTATCCTAAAAAATTATTGGGCACGTGTCGGCACTGGACAATAGACACCGATAATAAGGCTTGCTTTTATGTGATAGTGATGTAAAAAAAATCAATTTTCGGCATCGATACATTCTTGATTGGAATTAAAACGTCAAGTGATGACTGGTTTTATTGCATAAAATTTGTAATAATACAGCGCTACTTTAGTGATAAAACTTTACAAGATTTATTCAAGTTATATAAGCTACCAAGCTAAAAGTGGGTAAAATAATCACACGATTAGCTCAACGTACCTCTTTGGAATATTGGTGTGATGATATTTATTTATCTCATTTTACTGTAATTATAATTAACTTTGATAATACCGTGATTAAATTGTTAGGCCTATTGATTTGTGGTTATTGTATCAATCAATCAGCTTTAATTAAATGTACCTATATTAAATAATCGTATCGCGCATTTATTAAAAAAAAACGTTTACCTTATCCAATAAAGTTTCAAGTCATTCAAATTCTTGCAAATAACAATTTGCAAGCTTAATAAAACCACTAAGAAGAATATTAATGTACTTATTAATAGTAGTAATGTATTAACTTCGTATGCTAGCACCGATGCTATGTTTCATACAAAAATATATTATGGATATTCCCAATGCTATTGATTTTTCTCAATGTTTTAGTAGTATTTATTTATGCGTCTAATTAACGCTAAGTAACGTAATTTTTGTTCTTATACCTACTGGCGTCAAATTAATAAAATGCAAATTTAAACTTGTCAAACTTTATACATATTACATACTAGCTGTAGCGTGCAGCCCACTGCATTGTAAAAGTTTTTGGTGAATCCCGCAAGATTACCTAATTTTCCGGGATATAAAGTAACCTATGTGCTATTCTATCAACTACCTGTGTGCCGAATTTCATCCAAATCCGATCTGTAGTTTTTGCGTGATTTTGCGAGATTGCAAACATCCATTCATCCAAACATCCAAACTTTCACATTTTTAATATTAACGTAGATAATTACACCTGTATTATTTATTCATAGCAGTCAATTAGTAAATACTAGCGATCGCCTGTGGCCGAAATTCGACCATAGATTATTACGGTAAAATCTCTTTTAAGTTTGACAACTGATATCCGTAAAGAAAATAGTATCTACGCATGTGTGTATAATATCATGTATGTCACATGAATGCAGTATGTGTAATATTCATTTTTATTAACTTAACGTATTTCAATTGCTTTTTATTAAAAATATTAAGTTTCTGCATTCCTCCGCAATATAAACTTGAACTATGCCAAATTTCGTACTCTATCGTTAGGGAAATTATCTTAAAAAGGGGTCTAAACTTTTCGCTTCACGTATTAATATATAGATATTGCTAATTACATGAGTTTGAAGATCGTTAATGCTGACACTCAAAGATTATTAACTTATTAAAGTAATAATATTTGAGTTAATATTCTCTTAATATTCTCTTCTGAATTTCGTTGTAATAAACTATCAAATAATAGTACAATATTATCAGTAAGCTGTTTATAATTTAGTTTAAATTAATGGTTTTTTCACAAAACTTGTGCTTTTAAAAATTTGTAGTCGTTTTTTCTGAAAATGCTGCTTTTATTTATTAAGGTAATTATATAATTACTTAAACTAATTTTCTTAATGAAATCAGAATAATTTTAGTTGTTCTATTTAAATAAACTGCTGAATATTGTATATCAATCCACACTTATATTATAAATGCGAAAGTAACTCTGTCTGTCTGTCTGTCTGTCTGTCTGTCTGTCTGTTACGCTTTCACGGCTAAACCGCTGAACCGATTTAGATAAAATTTGGTACAAATATAGTTTGAGACCCAAGAGGGGACATAGGATAGTTCTTATCCCGGAAATCCCACGGGAACGGGAATTATGCGGGTTTTTATTTTAGAAATTTTTCCACGCGAACGAAGTCGCGGGCACAGCTAGTTTCTTATATGTTTATCTTTGTTCAGCATTCACAACAATTTGTTAAAGAACTCGCTTTGGATATAAGTTTCTTCGTTTTATATAACACTTAATATTAAAAAAAATTTACAACTTCTACAATTCTAGGAACTTTAATAATAAATTTTCTCAATAATCTACTGGGAGTTATAATAAAAACTTTAATTTCAAATAAAATAAAACTTTCTATACATACACCACTATCGTATTTTTTATTTGCGAGTGCATTAGCGTAAGTTTGCGAATGACCGTTGCTTGTCAATCAATCAGGACCACGGACAAAAAACTGACCCCTCGTTGACCACGCGATTAGTTAGTAAAAAACGAACAATGAGCACCAGAAGGAAGAGTATTGCAAAAAATCTTGATTAATAGAAACCTCATTTTATGAAGCGATTTGTATAAACACAATAAACTTATTTTGTTTAAATATAAGACATGCGAGTTCGCTAGGCAGTTCGTAAAAGGCGGATGATCGGCTATTCGCATCACTACCTTCGTTACTGCTAGGAAGTAGAGTTCCGCCCGTCTCATCCGGGTATATGGTAAGACTGCTTTACCTATTCCTGCCGCAATAGCGTCAATGCTTGACATTGTCGTGTTCCGGTTTGAAGGTAAGGTAGGCGGTAGATTTATACATGTGACATTACCATCTTGCCAAAGGAATAGCAACGGTCTAATAACATCTTTGGTGTCTATATGCAATGGTTTCTCTTTCCATCAATAGAGCCATATATTGATATAAAAAACCTAAGAAAGTCAGTTCAGATACTTTCCGCGAGTTATTAAAGTAAAAAATGCCAGCAAAACCGAAAATGAGCACGCACATTTTCGGTACGAGCACAGGTCGTAATGGTCATGTTGTCAAAAGTGTACAGATTTCAGAAATTATGAGACCTTTGAAATACAGTAATATAGTTTATGAGCAAATGTAGTTTGTTTCGAAATTATAATTAATTTAAAATACCACACAACGTTTACTTAATAAAGTACTTTTTGTCACAAACGGCAACAGATCGACGACAATTAACTTGTTCCCGACCTTATGTTAAAAATTCAATGTTTAATATTAAAACACTTATATTGTTTCACAATAAATTATTACATATATTAACCAACCGGTTTCGCTTCTAAATAAGCATCATCATTTGAAAGCTTTCAAATTATAAAATGTTAAATCATGACGGCTAGATATTGTTTTGTTTTTAGTTTTATGTTGTAATTGCCCTGATGATGCTTAATTAGAAGGGAAACCGGTTGGTTAATATATGTAATAATTTATTGTGAAACAGTACAAGTGTTTTAATATTAAACATTGAATGAAAATGGAGTTTCACCAAGTGCCGACAAAGAGTGTAGAATATATTATGTTAAAAAAGCGATGTACCTTAATGTTGGATATTTTCAGGAACTATTATTGCTATCGTGAACATTAATGGTGATCTGAACATTTGTCATATAATGAAATTAACAAGCGGTCGCTAGTGCCCATAACCTGATCCACTCCTGAACGCACAGATAATACATTGATATTGATATTAATATCTACAATTTTTAGTTTTATACCTACAGTTTTCTTGCCACATACAATAGTCATGGTGAAGTACCCATTTTACTTCGCATGAACAAGATACGCTACAAATGTTCAACACAGAAATAGCCTTTACGCCTACGGCGATAATCTGTTACTTTTCTATACATGAATATGTAAAGCAAAATCTTTGTACCCCTTTTCAAAACAATTACGTTAACGGTAAATTATAAAGTTTGGCACAGTTAAAATTAATATTGCGGATGAGTGTACAAACTTAATATTTTTACATATTATGCATTAGAAATACATTAAATTATTAAAAATAAACTACACACACACTACTTTCATTTAACATAATGATAATATACACACGTGAATTATACTATTATGTTTTTATGACCATAGTCTGTTGTCAAACTAGAAGATATTTTATTGTTTAGTTTATGGTAGAATTTCGGAAAGATCGCTAGTTGAAGATATTTTGCCTACTTAATCATATTAGACTCATGTGCGATTTATAAATAAATGCTCTAAAGACTCGTTAGTCTTGAATGGAATTTGGTGTTATTGATACATAGTTGAGATAATAAGTATTCAACTATGTGATATTTCATCACGCTTTGTTACTACGTTTCCGGTCTTATCTATTAATTTATTACTGTGACTAGTAACTGGAGATAACTGTCTTGTTATTGTTAAACTATTTTAACTACACACTCTTGATTGAATACTTAATTTGATTATATTTTAACAACCTAGCGAGTTTTCTTTGTATTTTAGTTACAGTGGCTGTTAGCTGCCGTAGTTAATAAATCATCGTAATAACGTATCAGAGGTATCTTTAATTATTACTAGGGTATACAGGTTGGCTGGTAAAAGTGTGTACATATTGGAGGAAACGATAGTTAATGGTCATATTGTGTAACCAATAAAATATAATAATAAAAAGGGAATATTGCTTACCTTCATAGTAAACCACAATGAAATTAGTTAAATAATATTCAAAAAATATGGTCACCATGTGGGAGACAGGCGCGCCTTGACTTATACATGTCACGACGGCAAATCGCTGTTTGTAAACAATGAACTTCTATATCTATGCACGGGTGTTCCGTGCTTAAATATTTTCATTGCATACTCATTTACCTATTTAGGTCAAAAGTAAAATACTTATTAACATATTCGGTATCAGAATCGAGTACAAAACACCCCCCTTCGGTATGTATGATCTTTTACCAGTAAACCTCTGTACACAGTTATCTTGTATATAACTATGGATGTATCATCTAGTCTGCCATTAAAACTGTAACGATCGACTTTTGATTTCTTTGTGGCCATAAACGAAAACTGGATATTATATGACTATACACGACACGACATGATACAACTTGTAAACTATACAACAAGCACTAAATAACGCTAATACGGCAGGAATATAGAAGGCTGTGACACCACCCCGGCGAAACGTTTCAGAACACTACCGCCTAGTAAAATTTTGTACTATTATCTGACTAAAGAATTGTTAATTTTATACCCTTAGCGGTTGAAATGAATTGTGTAATATATTGTATGCGCCTCACGGGTGTAAGCTCTATTTTGTACACTAGAATTTTAAATGAGCCTGTTGATAACTATGTTGTAAATAATCTACCTATATTAAAATTATAAATACGAAAGTTTGGCCGTCTGGATGGATGGATGTTTGTTACTCAATTACGCAAAAATGAACGGATTTGAATGAAATTTGATACACATGTAGATGATAACCTGGAATAACACATAAGCTTCATTTTTTACCGCAAAAATTAGGTGATCCCGCAGGATTCGCCAAAAGCTTTTATAATGCTATCCTGCCGACAAGTTCGCAAAGCCGTTCGCAATAGCGTCAGTGCCTGATGTAGTCATGTTTCAGTTTGGAGTCATTGATATCGTTGTTGTGTATGAATTATGATTGTTTCTTTTCACTAGGAGAACCATTTGTTAGTTTGATATTCATACCTTTAATAAATAATGAGCATGTTATTCTAAGTAATAATAATTGCTAAAACTACAACAATAATAAGATACTACAAAAATATTAAATAATTAAGTATCGTAATATCTTCTATGCTATATATACAACACGAAAACAATATTATTATATGCTGTATCAAGATAAAAACCTGTATTATATCCTAACTTTTGTCGCAAACATTTTTTAAAAAGATCACCAAAAATATGAGTTTCGCTATACATAAGGGCTATCGTTGAGTCTGTAGATTAAAATACAAATACCTCTCAGAATGTTAAGACCCTAAAAACAATTTTGCGCATGCGTCATACAAGGGCAGCCCTCATGACGCATCGAGGGGGCGTTTAAACGCGCGACTAAAACTGACAAGTTTTTGCTTATTCGACAATGCTCTTCAATCTCTATCTGCTCACGAATATAAGCGCTTTGTAAATATAGCAACAATACCCAAATTAAAAGTTTACAAAATTGAGTGACAAGCTAAAGTCATGCTGAGTTTGTTTATTGGCGGATCATTCCGAATATTGATGAGCAAATGAAGGGCGTTTTCTAAATATAAAAATAGGCACTAGAGAAAACAAAATCATGTCATTGTCATGTCGTGATAAACATATTAATTTTGAAGATCGTACGAAAACATTTATCTATATATATATATAAAAATCAATTGCTGTTCGTTAGTCTCGCTAAAATTCGAGAACGGCTGGACCGATTTGGCTAATTTTGGTTTTGAATTAATTGTTGAAGTCCAGGGAAGGTTTAAAAGGTGAAAAAATATAGAAAAAAATAAGAGTATTGAAAAAGGCAGAACAGGGTTTGCCGAGTCAGCTAGTAATAAATAAATATTCACGGGACAAATTACTCTTACTGATCTAATCCCAAAGGAAGCAAATTATTTGCTTGTGTTATGGGTGTTAGTCAACGATATTAATACAAAAAAAAAACATATATAAATACTAGAATATTTTTAATAAACACCCAAATCCGGAAATACAAACATTTATGCTCATCACACAAATGCTTTTCCCCGTCGGGGATCGAACCCGATCTCTGTCGATTGCGTAGTCAGGGTCGCTAACCACTTGACCAAGAAGGCGGTTCTTTTATTAGTTTATTTTTAAATTTAAATTAATTAATATTTCTACTTAAAACTACTGCTTTTTTAAACATAGGTTTCCTAAGCAAACGGTTACCCGCCTTCAGATCTTGGTACCTAATTATACGCTTTATATAAGATTAGATAGATATGTACACCAATTCGGCACAGGTCATGAGGTTCAAAATGTATGGAACAAAAGAATTATTGTGGTTTTTCAGAACTTATCCACGTAAATCGAAATGTCTGTAGCACCTTGGAGTAAAGCAGTGTTAACACCCCATGCCTTGTATGAGCACGTAAAATCCATTCACCTACCTTATAGCAAGAGAACCAGCGAGATGGTATATTAACATCATATTACGAGGGGCAAATGCTTTGAAGGCTGTTTCGACCTTCACCAACTTTTAAAACCTTAAGAAAGAGTATTTTTTAATTGGCTTTTCTTTAATTTTGAATGTAGAAACATTACTTACCTATTACTTTCAGTACTGTTTATATTTTTGCTGATGATTAAACTTGTTTACTGACCGAAATAATTATTGTGGTTTATAATGTAACCTTACAATAAGTAGAGGAATTGGATGTTATTTTGGTAGGAAAGGCACACCACTAACATACAAAGAAGGGCTTTCAACAAGGGACAAGGGAATCTTAAGGGGCATACAACTATGTTAAGTCGAGTTACGGTCTACTACCGATTATCGTCTTAAACATGGGTACAAATTTTTTTCTTCACGTATTAATATATAGTTAATATAGATATTTATATAGATACTAAATGAAACGGAACACTTCGTACCGCTTTAGAACAAATTTAAAATTGTTAAAATATGTTCGACAGCTAGAAACTGTTTCTATAGTATTTATGTGATCTGTGGTTTCTATGGCTTCATTTACAATTTGGTTAGTGCGAGTGCGAGTGATTAATGCAGGTGCTTAGTATTAAGTAAAAAACACATGTGGACAGCCCTTGATTAGTGCGAATGGTTATTATTCGGAGTAGTAAAGTGAAAAGTCACCATTTGCTAATCACTTGCACTTTTCGCCGTGTTGGTCCCGGCCTCCTTTGAAGAACAGGCCAACTGCCGTTCTGCCAGGCAGATCGTAAAAGGCGACCGATTGGCTATTGAGTCACTACCATCGTGGCTACTAGGTGGTAGAGTTCTGCGTTGTCTCGCCCGGGTCTGGTACCACCGCCTTACCTATTCCTGCCGCAATAGCGTCAGTGCTTGTCACTGTCGTGTTCTGGTTTAAAGGGTAAGGTAGCCGGTAAACTTATGCATGTGGCATTAGACCTCGCCACAAGATAGCAACGCACCATTAAAATCTTTGGTGTCTATAGGCGATGGTTGACTCTTTCCATCAGGAGACCCATCTGAGTGCTAAGTGTGAGTTTTCCTTTCGCATACGATCGTGAGCGCGTTTGGAGTTTACTAGGAATTTGTATGTGATTTGTACAGCGCCACCTAGTGGTAAACGTGAGAAACCAGTTTAAAACTAGGTGGCGCTGTACAAATCACATACAAATTCCTAGTAAACCAGAAACGCGCTCACGATCGAATGCGAAAAGAAAAACTCACACTTAGCACTCTGATATAATATCCATTATAATATGATAAAAAAAAAACTAATCAACAGCCGTCTACATGTGTTTTTTGCTTAATACTAAGTACCTGCATTAAACATTCACACTCACACTAATTAAAATGTAAACGGGTCCAACAGGAAAGGAAAGGAGTTGTTGTTTTCACTCTATAAAAACATTCTCAAATTTTAACGAATACTTTAAAAATAGTTGGATGGGTTCAGTTATTCTCAAGTTTTGCACTTAGCAACACTTTTTGCCCTTTATTTTTATTTATATAAATTATGACTACTGCGTCTGTATCGTTAATAATAATAATAATAATAATAAATATTCACGGGACAAATTACACTTACTGATCTAACCCCAAAGTAAGCAAATTATTTGCTTGTGTTATGGGTGTTAGTCAACGATACTAATACATAGAAAATACATATATAAATACTAGAATATATATATATATATATATATATATATATATATATATATATATATATATATATATATATATATATATATATAATAAACACCCAAACCCGGAAATACAAACATTTATGCTCATCACACAAATGCTTGTCCCCGTCGGGGATCGAACCCGAGCCTCGTCGATCGCGTAGTCAGGGTCGCTAACCACTCGACCAACGAGGCGGTAAATAATAAATAATCGTTAGATCTGGAACGCTTCGCTTGAGTTTGGGTACCACCGCCTTATTTATTCCTATCGCAATAGCGTCAGTGAGACGACGAGAGAAGTATCTACTTGCTATTCTAAGATATAAAAAGCGTTCATCTAAATGCAGTGCACACACATACATACAGAGTTTGCGGATGACAAGTTTTATTGTCTTTAATATTTAATTACATTGAAATTTAACTTGAAATCGTTATTTATTAAAATTGAACCAATTAAATAGTATTTTTTAAAGGATGTTAAACAAGCGAATGGTAAGAGATAACTATCGCCTGTAAACTCCAAATCACAACTTGACTATCTAGTAAGGATGTAATACTGTAAGCATTAGTTTACCAGCCACCTTCAACTTCAAATCGGAACTCGCCAGTGACGAGCACTAAGGCTACTGGGTTCGACAGGATACATCTCGTCTAAATTCGTATCCAGGCGAGACGTATCCCGTATTCAAAACCCGGAACCCGAATCTATACGGAGAAATCCATGACTAGCCAACTGAAATTTTTATAATTTAAAAAATATTTCAACAAGTTGTAATACATACTAGCTGATCCGCGCAGCTTCGCCCGCGAGTAGAGTAACATATAATAAATTTCATATCTTAAACTTTCATCATCTATTTTAGCCCATTAGGAGTTGAATTTTGAAAAAAAAAACAAAGCTTATGTTTGACCATAGGTCATCTACTATTTTCTTGCTAAGTTCTCATCAATATTGGTGCAGCGGTTTAGCCTTGGAAGCGTAGTAAAAAGATAGACATACTTTTGAATTTATAATATTAAGTATGGATTACGCATGTGTGTAATGTAACTAACTCTGGCCTTGGTCGGTGGAATCACGTAGCTGTAATGTTCTCTGGTAAAATACATTAAAGCCTTTGTTCCGTTTTGCGAGTTAACTTGCAGGAAGCGGAATGGTCGATTTTCTGTAATTGAACACATTGGTATTGAAGCCCATAATAACACCAACGAAGTTAGCTTAAGTTTGACACCAAACAATAACATGGCACAAAAAAAACTTCAAGTTACGAGTACATGCATGCCACGCAATATTTAAGAACCTCTGGCATGTAACTTCGAATATATGTATTCTTTATAAGAGTTCCTATTATATATCAGTTATCCACAGGACTTGATATATTACTATAATTCATTCTTAATTTCAACTCTACGCCTTGCTTGCCGTTAAAAAATGTTAACAAATAAAAACTTGACTGCGATCCGATATTAAAAAGCATAACCCTCCTTCTTGCGTAGTAGGGTAAAATCCATATAGCCTATATCACTCTCACCATAAAGAAGAATCTAACGACTCCTTTCAAGCTAAAATATTGAGACATAAACGTTGGCATGTAAGAAATATACACACATAATCTTAAAAAACATAACACTTCTTTTATCGCAGTTGGGTAAAAATGTGCCTTCAGTAGGTCTTATAAGACAAAATTTCGCATTAAAAATAAATCGCTCTAGTTAATAATATAGCGTGTTTTCATCACTTAAACGTGAATAGGGCGCGGACCCTCAAAGGGCACACGCATTGCTATTGGTAGATTTTGGGAGGGACGCTGCGCGAAATACCGAGGGTCGAACAGAACCCTGCGCAGCCAATCAATTCGCTGATTTTTTAAATAAAGAACATAAAAAAGTAAAAACATGATGTTTTTTATGTAATCTTGTTAACCCTTATGTACTAATGTATTCGTGTCTCTGACATGATTAATGACTAAGATCGTGCGTACATAAACCCACATGGTAAATTAATAAAAAGTGAAATAATGTACTTGAATAATATGAATTATGAATATGTTAGTATGTTAAAATCGAGTAAATACCCAACTATGCAGTGACCATTACTAGAGCGTTTGTGTGAA
This sequence comes from Apodemia mormo, assembly GCA_036924255.1. NCBI lineage: Eukaryota > Metazoa > Arthropoda > Insecta > Lepidoptera > Riodinidae > Apodemia > Apodemia mormo. The sequence continues at coordinate 22,571,697 of JAUPFN010000007.1, read as the reverse complement.
TTGTTTTTAATCAGAATCTTAAGTGGAAGACGAGTAAGGCTTATTTTGGTTAAGTATAATATATTTTATTTTCAAAACGATCAGTCTGTGTTTTTTAAACTTTTGATAAACATGGACAACTTTTAGTACTTTAAAATTACTACGAATCTCTGTTAAAAAATATTTTAGGAGAATGAAACATCGTTTTCAAAAAATTTGTCGTATTTCCTGTTATATTTGATACTAAATTAAATTTTATCTGAGTTACTAAGGATGCTATATATTGTAAGAATAAAGATGAGATATTACTAAGGATGCCGTTGTTTGGATTTATATGATGAACATATGACAGTATAATAATGTAAACTAAGAGTTAATTATACTAAAAATGTTAAAAGTGAACTTAACAGCTGTGAACACCTTGTTATCATATCTTGAAGCCCTTGGAGACGCATGAAGCCCACTTACCCTGGTTTAAAGTGAGATAGGAAAATTAAGGATGGATTAAAAATCGGATGTTATAAAATAACTAGGTACCATATATCGTTGAGGTATAGTAATAGCGATGTTTGAAATCAAGCATTAAAATGTAAAACGGTTACGAAGAAGCGGAAAATTAAAAACAATCTACTGTTTATTAATTTTTTTTTTCGTTACAAGAAAACAATTAGCTTAAAAATTCATTGCAATTAGAAAAATACAGTTGCTACCTACTATATATGGTACATGTTGGGCTTCGTATTTACAATAAGCGAGTTTACGCGCTTGCGCTGTGGAGGTGGTTTCCCACAAAGACCCAAATCTGGCATAAAACTGGTGCGGGTGCGAGAGCGGGTGTGTTTTTTCTAACGCACTAAAACGGCTTTCTATAACATCTATTTTGACTGATTCGGCAGTCAAAATAGATGTTATAGAAACCAAGGGAGTTGAGTATATATACTCGACTCTCTATATGTATATCTGGCATATATGTATATCTGTCATATATGTATATCTGGCAATATGAGTTTTGAACTTTACACACTCTATACTACATATACTACATATATGTATATTTATACTACATATATGTATATCTGGCAGTATGAGTTTTGAACTTTACACACTCTGTACTACATATACTACATATATGTATATCTATACTACATATATGTATATCTGGCAACATGAATTTGTACACAAACATTTCATTTGACCCAAATATAAAACCTTAAAGTATTGTATTGGGTTGAGTATAGCTAAAAGAGTACTTTTTTTAGGAAGAAATAGCAAATTATCAGAATGCTCACTTGATGGTACATAGACACCACATGTAAATACTTAGCTATTGAATAAGGTTTAATGGTATTTTAAAAATTAAGACTTGTTCATCATAACTTCGTAAAATACTCGTACAAGATCGGAAACACCTTTGGTGACATTTAATTCCACAGAAAAGTAGCGAGAAGCAAAAAGTACACCGAGAAGAGCATGATTGTTGACTTTCAGAGATTATAGTGGAAATTTGAACGTAGACACGATGTCCGACGTTGAATTTTAGCGGCAATAAATATTCCGTGCAATTGCGTACTACTCTCAATGCGATCTGAGATTAAAGAACACATTTACGGAGAGTGCGTTGCAATAAAAGAAGATTTCCTTGGGAAGTTCTATCCTAGACACAAATCCAATACTTGATATGAGTATTGGATTTGTGTCTAGGATAGAACTTCTATTGATTAGAATTATCTAGGATTATCCTAGACAAATCCAATAATTTCTCGGGGACACTCGTAGAAGTGTTCCCGAGAAAACCCACTTAACACATGGTATAAAATATCACTAGCGCTGTTATCTACATGGTACGAGTAATTAATTTATAAATTATATGTATAAGGAACAGTTATAGTAAATACTACACGCCTAAAGAGAATACCAGCAGCAGCAGTAAAGAAAATCTTTTTTTTTATATCATAAGATAGCAAACAAGCAGGTGGGTCTCCTAGTGGAAAGAGACAACCGTCGCCTATAGACACCAAAGATGTTAATGATGCGTTGTCGGCGAGGTCTAATGCCACGTGCATAAGTTCACCGGCTACCTTACCCTCCAAACCGGAACACGACAGCGACCAGCACTGACGCTATTGCGGCAGGAATAGGTAAGGCGATGGTACCAGACATGGGCGAGACAATGCAGAACTGTACCACCTAGTAAAATCAGCAATACATGCCATAGTCAAAAGATATTTCATAATTTTTTAAAAGTCGACGTGTGTGACTCCAAAACGAATAATGTTAATGAATTGAGAAGAGGGGGAGAGAAAAGAGAGAGTTAATGAATTTTCATGTAAAGTTTAATACCGGGAAAAACGACCGATTTTTCTGGCTTTTTGACCATTTTGTTAATCAATAAGTCGACTCTCCTTTCTCGAAGTACCTCGACAGTAATTGTGATAAAAATATCGTGCAATTAATCTCAAAAAACAAAATCTATTCCTATGTATAGATTATAATAATAGAAATAACAGAAGGGTTCAAAAATCTTAAGTTTATAAAAATGACAGTATTTTAATTTTTAAAAAGCTGTATACATATATTCTAATTTACATAAAATGATGATCGGTTTTTATCTTTCGAATAATTGAATTGAATCTTAATTATTGAGCTCTGAAATGTTTTATTAACTACAAAATTGGTAGGTTTTAAAAAATGGCAAATAAATGTCAAAAAGTTTTTTTTAATATCGCCATTGATACATTACGCATAAATCAACTAATTTTGTTCCGATTTATGCAATATTTGACGCATTTTTTCATGTAGACGAGCTGATTAGATTTTGGAATCAATCGTTATATTAGTCTAAAAATTATTTAAAAAACATTAATGTTTGTTGTAAAGATATTTTGGTTTTTCGATTGGAGGGAGGTGAAGAAGTCTAGGAATTGTTCGGCAGCCTCCAGAATGAAAAGAATTAAATCTAAGGATGGTGACATTCTTACAAGCACAGAAAGCGTGTTAAAACGATGGAGTGAATATTTTGGAGATATGTATGATGCTGTTCAGGATGCTGCCTCCGTCTCTGACTCAGTAAGTGATTCAGAAACGGTGGAAGCGTGCCAGGACATTACTATGCAAGAGCTCGTATGGGCGATAAGAAGTATGAAAAATGGAAAGGCTGCGGGAATAGATAAAGTGACTGCTGAGATGATAAATACAGTGGTCCTGCCGTCTGGGACTCTTTTTGGCTCCTCTGCAATACATGTTGGAGGACCGGTAGAGTACCCGAAGACTGGCGGCGCGCGGTCATCGTGCCCTTGTATAAAGGGCTCACGTATAGACTGCAATAGCTATAGAGCCATCAGTTTGATCAGCTTAGAATCGAAGGTGTATGGTAAGATCATTGAAAGGAGAATGCAAGGGAAGTCCGAGGGAATGTTGTGGAATGTTGTGGGAGGCACAAGGGGGTTTCAGATCTGGAAGAGGATGTATGGATCAAGTTTTCTCACTCCGCAATATCGTAGAGAAGCATCTGGCTGTCGGCCAGAAGGTTTTCTGCGTTTTTGTGGATTTGGAAAAAGCGTTTGATAGAGTTGTGTGAAAGAAACTTTGGGACATTTGCGTGCTTTGCAATCCATATACTGGGATTGCAAAGCATGTGTGCGGGTGGACGGCAACATATCGCCCTGGTTCGATGTCAATATCAGCGTCAAGCAGGGTTGTGTGTTGTCAGCTCGTCTGTTTATTCTATATCTGGATAAGTGTCTCCAAAGATTGAGGTCATTGAATGTGGGAATGCGCATAAGTGATCTAGTGGTGAACTGCCTATTTTATGCAGATGACGCTGTACTTCTCGGCTCAACTCCATCTGAGCTGCAATCACTGGTCACAGTTATGAATGAGGATTGTAAGAGTATGGGCTTACATTTGAATGTAAAGAAAACTAAAGTTTTAATATTTGAAAGAGAAGCAACCAGAACGGATGTAAGAGTTGTGGTCGATGATGCAGTGCTGGAACAAGTGGATGAGTTTGTATATCTTGCATACAATGCGAATGAGGAAGGATGTAGATACCGGGAAAGACCAAGACTGACATACCACGATCAGATTGATCGAGTACTGTCCGAAGGTGGTGTCAAGAGTCTTCGCAACCGGTGTATGTGTATGAAGAGAGTGATGAATGTGAAGGAAGCGAGACAAGCCTGCAAGGATCGTGATGTATGGCACTCGGTTCTCTCTGCCTACCCCGTAAGGGATCTGGCGTGAAGATATGTATGCATGTATGTATGTATGTACATAACATTGATAATTACAAAAGTCGTGTTTTTAATAAATGAAAATTTTAAAGGTTGTCTGACTCGGGAATCAAACCCCGAGGGTATCTCTAAGAGAAAATTCGAAAAATTTATTCGCCGAGTTTCTGTCGCCAATTCTTCGTGCCTGCGGCAAGTCCAATATTAATTCTAAAAATTTTGAAGGTTAATTAACAAAACATTTTTTGATTTCGAAAATTGATGTGAAACCAGGAACTTCCCGATTTTAGAAAAAAAAAACTATTTATCTTAGCGAAATGTTAAAAATGTGTTTTTCTTTATAAAATCAACTTTCATTTTTAATACCCATTTTTCCTTGAAAACTCTTTTACAAGAAAGTTACCATAAAAAATTGATTTATATCAATACCAGCTGTGCCCGCGACTTCGATCGCGTGGAAAAAATCTAAAATAAAAACCCGCATAGTTCCCGTTCCCGTGGGATTTCCGGGATAAGAACTATCCTATGTCCTTTCTTGGGTCTCAAAATATATTTGTACCAAATTTTATCCAACTCGGTTCAGTGGTTTGGCCATGAAAGCGTAACAGACAGACAGTTACTTTCGCATTTATAATATTAGTATGGATAGTATGGATTACACTTTAAGAGCGAAGTGGTGGTACGAGATCAGTTGCTACTAGGATCTTGAGTTGCTACATAATATTATAGGTATACCGTACTATATTATAGGTAGACCAGAAAATATGGTGTAAAATATGTAGATAACCTTCATATTTGTTCTGTGTAAGTAACATAGATAATTATAATAATCGTGTTTTTAATAAATCAAGAAAGTTTTAAAGGATAGTTTTTTGTAAACTACTAAAAAAATGTAGTCTTAGAAATATGTTCTTTTTATTTTGGTTTTATTTTTCTGCGCTCCTTAGACCGAAGCCTGACGACGCCTTTGATGCGAATATAATGTTTGGGTGAAAATACGCTGGATTTTTACGTTAGATTATTACAAATAAAGTCCATACATAAAAAGATGTAATTCTCATAAAAATACTTTCCTAACAATATTACTAGGTAGTATAACTTTGCGAGCTCTGCTTTTTGCTAGTTTAGAAATATGAGAATACCATTTAACATTATCGTTTTACCTGAGTAGTAGTAGATACATAAAAATAATTCTAAATTACTAGATAGGTGATATAAACTTGTGTACTTTCTTCCTAAAAGAGTATTTTGATTAAAGCGCCATCTATGACGCATAGTAAAAAATAATAAGACAACCTGTAAACATTTCTCTTACTGCGTCATGATTACGAAAATAGTTTTATTATAGACCACTAGATGGAAACATTAGACTACTTGTCTATTACGTAGGTAGGATCTTTTTAAAACGTGTCTCATTTTGCTAGCCTAGCCTCCTAAAACTTCTTATAGAGGGCGCTAGCTCATGCAATATGAATGTCAACGTGAAACGATCATTTGGTAGTATTACCTGGAACGTTTTCCAGGAGTTTTTAAACTTGGTATATTTATACATTTTGAAGTGCTCTTTGTGAATATCAACTTTACGTTCGCGCTGCCATATTGTGATAATGGCACCTATTTAGTAGCTGATTTTCGAACCTATCTCCCTTCTGATTCATTTTATGATAAAAATACTCATACAAAATTGAACTTCAATAAATTTCCTACAGTTTGTGTTTTAACCAATTTTTTGTAAGATCAATTGTTTTAGTGTACGGGCGCCGCAAAGTGTACTTTAACCGATTCTTTGTAGATGACACGGCAGCCGTGTTATGATTTTTTTAATGCATGGCGTATGACACGGCAGTCGTGTCATTTTTAAATCGATTATATCTCCCTCAATTTTGAAGTGAAAACTTCTTTAGGCGCGTTGAGCGTTTTGGTAGAGAGTAAAATCCTCGGTTCGCGTCACCGACATGCTAATGATAATAGTATATCTATAGCTATGGAGAACCAGACTAGCGCACGCGCAGTAGCCTGTGTACACGTATACACTAATACATCGCTTATTTTTATTTATATTTGTATTTATATTTTGTATTTATATTTTGTTCATGATTTGTTTAACCCATCATATGTAACTAATAAATAAAACATAAAAAAATTTCATATAATTTTTGCATATAGTTTTAATTACTCTCAACTTAATAGTTCCGTTTTCACTTCTATCGGCAGTCCCACGACTGCTACTGTTTTTTTTATTTTAAAAGGTTCTACCATGAACAAAAGTTCCTTTTAACCTTTAAACCTTTAGAAAATGTGGGCTGCAACGAATCAGTTAAAATATTATGTTTCGGCTGAACAACTCATTTTCACACTATCCTGATCGACGAAACGACATGTTTTTAGGGTTCCGAAGTAAACTTGGAATCCTTATAGTTTCGCTCTGTGCATTCGTCCGCACGATAGGTCATCCTAGTGTTAAGGATCTCACGATAGTGATCCTTAACACTAGAAAGATGTAATTTGACATGAATATACATATTAGTCACCGCAACAAAGTGGTAACATAAAATTTTGAAAAATATTTTTGTAGGGTACTCTTTTATGTGTAAAGTGGGAATATTCATTTTTATGGCGTACCTCATAGTGTGGGATATCGTTGGATAGGTTTTTAATAAATATTGTAGGTTTGTCAAAACAATTTTTCGATTAAGGGACTCGATGTGAAATATAGTGCTAATGTTTGTTAAAGCAAGTCCATCATCAGTTTTCCCCACCCTCTGCCAGCTAAAAGTTTTGGGAGTGGAACAAAATTCACGGTAGTAGTAAATAATAAAATGAATTTAAAAGGAAACTATCACGGAAGTAGGTTAGAGTAATAATAGTCAAACAACTTATAAAATGTTGTTTTACGAATTATTTTAAATTAGCTAAATAGTTCGTTATGCTGTTCATAGATGACAGTGCACAACAATTAGATCACACTATGATAGTTGCCATTTTGCTTGATAATGTCTGCACAATTTTAATAGTAATAGTAGGTATATGCCATACTTTCTATCCTCGGCACTTGGTGAAATTCCATTCTTATGAGGCACTTCTATATTTCACTTTTACTGTTTACACATATATTTTTAACTAGCTGTTGCCTGCGACTTCGTCCGCGCGGACTTCGTTTACTCCGCACTGCTCCTCCCCCGTAGGTGATAGCGTGATAATATGTAGCCTATATGTTGACCCGACCTGTTAGTAATATTCATGCAAAATTTGAAGTAAATACATGCAGTACTTTTTGAGTTTACGCCGGACATACATACAGACAAACAGACAAAAATTCTAAAAACTATATTTTTGGCTTTAATATCGATTATAGATCACGCCCCAAATATTTTTTAAAAAAAATATTCAATGTACAGTTTTGACTTTCCTACGATTTTATTATATGTATAGATATCGACCGGTCTAAACTTAACTGATTATATTATTACTGGCTTTATTATTTACTAGCTGACCCGGCAAACGTTTTTAACTACTCTTAGTTTTTTTCTATATTTTCTCACCTTTTAAACCTATATGTATATATATATATATATATATATATATATATATATATATATATATATATATATATATATATATATATATATATATAAGTGAAATTTATGTAAAAGTGCAATAATTAAAGTGGCTAAAATAGTACCTATATGCATTCCGGGACTTCAGCTTTATTTTTAATATTATTATTCTTTTATTTACATTTTTTCTTATTTAAAATACATTTATAATTATAATTATAATATTAAAAAAATACAATATTATAAAAATAGTTTTTTCGCTGACGGGAATCGCTCTGCAGCTAAGCCGCTAGCAAAGGTGGTCGGGGCGACAGAGAAAGAAACCTCCTCACGTGCCGTTCCGAACACTGCCACTTTCTGTATCTGGCCTTTGATCCAGAATTGTAGAAAGCGCTTCCGTAGATGTGGGTTTAGACTCTTCGTTACAAGACCGTTTACAGAAACGACTATCGGGACAATCATTGTTGAGTCCATACCCCACATGTCGGTAATCTCGTGAGCTAAGTCTAAATATTTAGATAGTTTTTCTTTTTCTGCTTTAGCGAGGTTATCGTCATGCGGGATTGTGATATCAACAAAAATCAACAATTCGCCACGTCAAACCTGTCGACACTAGCTCAGTGGAAGAGCGTCCCGGCTTTAGGGAGACGGTTGCAGGTTCAATCCCTGCGTGTCGATATTTTTCTTTGTTATTTTTAAAGTTTTTTCCAGTTTTCCCAAGCACGGGGTGAGTGCTATAACACAAAAAAAAACAACAATGAATGCCCGGGGCTCCATTCGATCTAACAACACGATATCTTTGTGACAATAGTACTGTCCGTAATCACGGATCGATCCCAGTAGACCTAAGCACGACCAATTTCTAGAACTGATTCCGGTGTGTACTTATAATACGGCACTTCAAAACTTACAAGACCATGTCGAAGCACAAATTGTTAATGAAAATACATCCTGGCTACTTGATTGTGTCTATGCAAATACTCTCCATTGGCAAGGTGAGAGCAACCGGAAATAATATGCCTTATGGACTCACCAGGTGGCACGCCCTACATAGCCGACTGTGCCATCCTTCATGATGTATTTCCGGTAATTATTCATCTTGACAACTTCATCAGTAATTGCGCAAGCAAATCCTTCAGTCTCCCCAAATAGATCACCAAATCGTAGCCAGGCAGTGGACGCTGGCAAATTAATATCAGGCCCATAAAAAACCCGATAAAACCGTCCATGTAGCTCCTTGCTTTTCCATATGTTCAAGCAGTCTTGAGTGCTGCGTACCATCGGTTTGTGCCAATTATCTTTAGTTAAGAAAAGCAGAGTCAAACCATTATCTACGGCAACGAAATCCCGATGCAATCCACATTCAATATGGACGAAGTATTCCCTAAGATTATGCACCTCACGATTATGTAGGTTTTTGGCATTAAGAAAACCGCGACCTCATATTTTCGTGGGATATATAACCTCCTTCCTGATGGACGTTAATGGTGCATGCGATACGCTGTCAGTAGTTTATGGACCTTACAGTCCAGGATATCCAACTCGGTTTGAGTCCACTTTAGTATGCCGGTTTATATAAGCAGCATCACCCAGCCGTTGAATGCACGCACCCTATTACCACCGGACAAAAGACTTTTTAGAACTTTTGTCAAACGGCCAAAGAATACTCAACCACCAACTGCTTAATGTCTCTATCCTGTAAATCTAAAACATTCCGATATACCAAGGTATTTGTAGGTTGCGGTTTCAAAAAGAGATCTGAAAGACACTGTCTCCGACAATTACAAATTTTCGCTGTTTACGACTCTGCCTCTCTGATGACTCCGCATTTATCTACGCCAAATTTTATTCTGATATCATTACTAGGGTCATTCTTCGGAGTACAATTTTTGAGCGTAACAGATTCTTATCTCCTATATAAACAAACTAGCTGTGCCCGCAACTTCGTTCACGTGGAAATAATTCTAAAATAAAAATTAGCATAGTTCCCATTCCCGTGGGATTTCTGGGATAAGAACTATCCTATGTCCTTTCTTGGGTCTCAAACTATATTTGTACCAAATTTTATCCAAATCGGTTCAGTGGTTTGGCCGTGAAAGCGTAACAGACAGACAGACAGACAGACAGACAGACAGACAGAGTTACTTTCGCATTTATAATATTAGTATGGATATACTATCCATACTATATATATATAATAACGTTTACACAAATCTACTATAACATTGTTTATGCATTCTATATGCATCGTGTCATATAGATTTTATTATGTAGTAACCATTTATATAGAAGTTATTTACCCTCAACACCTCAAATCCGGTTAATTTTACACGTTTTACACGCGTAACACGTGCGCCGTCTTCTGATCAATCGCAGATATTTTTTAATTCACAAACGCTTTTAATCAAATTTATTCACGAAATTCAAACCTAACCAAATTTCTAATCCAATTGCACTGAAAGTTTTTATTTTATGAGTGTAAGTATGTCACACACTTAGCAAAATTTTAGCTTCGCTTGTTGCGACGGGTACTGCTATGAACTGGCGAGGTCTAGAGGTATCGGGATTAGTTTTTCTGATTCTGCTTTTATGCTGCAGCTTATGGGTCAAGTATTCGTAGCCCTAAGTCCCTTCATTTCGGTGCATGAGTAAGTTCTTCAATTTTTCAATTTTTGGTTCTCAATTTTTGAGAATTTCCATGTCACATTTTAGGATGTAATCGTACTATTTTTAAAAAACGGGTATTACGGTTTTATACCTAATTCCCAAATGTAGATAGCCAACACTAGTAGCCTATATCTTTCCAATGGCGAGAAATTTCCAAATATATACTTTTTTGTGATTTCCATGGTATAATTTCCATGTGTAAAACTGGTGAAAGTTACATAAAACTCATGGAAATTACTCTATTTCATTTTGTTTGCAATAATTAAAATGAAATATTCAATGTTTTATACTGTAATTCATGCAATTACCAGATTGAGTAATAAATATTGTTAGTCAGTTATTTTTTTTTATTTGAATCTGTTAATTAAAAATTTTATCATTTAGACTGCCTCATAGTCCTATATGCGATCCCTAGGTGAGGCAAAGGTGTTATTCAAATTTTTCGAGGTTTCCTCGAAAATCTTAAACCTCAGTAGCTGCTCAGAATCTGGCGGAGTGGTGTATTACCACTCCGTGCCTCGGATGAGCACGTAAAACTGTCGATCTCGGTTATCAATAGGAATAATCGATAATCGTTAAAATTGTCGACTATTCCTAGTGATTAATAACATAATATAACAATATTGACTATTCCTAGATAGTAGACTATGCCTAGTTGTCGGTAAATGTTGCGATTAGGATCACCATTTACCTCGCCAACCGACAAACTGGTGAATTACGGTGGACCAGAAAGTCTATAGACGTTCAGTTTAATCTGCCTTTTTTAAATTTGTTAAACCGAAGCTTATTATCATTTAAAGCGTCTAATTATCATGCTCAAAGTACCGAAAATGAGTCTACTATTAATGTTTTGATGTTAAGGAAAGTATTCAACCTAAAGTGTAGTACTACGCCTAAGCTAGGCTAGGTAACTGCTCGGTTGACCATACATTCATATTTTTCGCTAATCCTGCAATTCTTCGTTACTCGACTACTTACTTGTGTACCGATATGATTACATCGTCGCGACAATTATAATAATTTTTATGAAAATACGAAGACTAAGTTTTTCACACACTTTCAATTGCATGGATTAGAAAAGCAAAAGGTAATTTAAGGAAATGTGTAGCACACGCACTTTATCACTAATTTGTTATGCTGTATCTAAGTTTAGCGGATAGGAGTAATTAAGAAAAAAAGAGTTGCTGAAAAAATTGCCTAATATCGTTTTAATGTATATTACAGCCGGTTATAGTTCCCAGATCACTTATTTTCATATTTGATAAGGTATTTAGCAAAATTTTACCTGCTGGGTCATTCCCGTGGTCTCTAATATAATTTCCATGGCCGGCAAATGTTCAATATTTTTTTTTAGGAAAAGTATACATCTACTACGTGTCGAATTTTCATATGTTCTTTAAATTTACATAAACTTTTAAAATGTTTGTGTAATTTACTTTAATTAAGCGATTTCAAAAATACCATGGAAATTACGCGGAGAACACATTTTTGAAGAATCATCCACTAAACTTTTGCGTAACGTTGAGAAATCAAATCTAGTTTATTGGATGCAAATAATTTAAGATCATCCATATACAGGAGATGAGAAATGATTTCACCCTCTCTACAAAACAAAACAGACAAGAACTACCTAGCTTTAAATCTCTGAATAAAGCACTTAAGAGATTCAAAGCCAAGCAAAACCATAAAGGACTCAAACTGTCATCCTGGAACATTCCACGCTCTATCTTTATAGGTTTAGAAATATAAAAACTCTCACCAACCCTAGGTAGACAGAGAGTTGTGGTCCGTTGCCTCATACATGAGTGTAAGAAATTGCATAGAACTGTGTCAATTTATACAATTCCATCACTCGTAACAACCATGAATGAGGCATTGAATCATAGGCTTTCTTGGAATCAATCCAAGTGGCATAGGGATTCTTTCTATTTCTATGAACCTGTTGATTAACAGCCATATCAATGAGGAGTTAATCATTAGTTCCACGTGACCCAGCCCAACATCCATTTTGAGCAGGATCTAAAATGTTGTTTGTATAATAATGTTTATTTAATTTTGATCTCAAGATGGAGGTGAAAAACTTACATGGGGCACACTAAAAGTTTTGCACTTCTAGCTAATTGGAACTATTTGAATTTCGAATGTTATATTTTTAAAACGTTGCAACTTTCTTAGTAATAAAAAAAAACAATTAGTGGGAAACGATTTGTCAATTGTTTTTTTTATCATATATCAAAGTTCTACGTACGCAACGAAAATGGAATTAAGTCGAAAAGATTTTAGAGTGATAATTTTTTATGATTTTAAAAGTTTTCTTTCTCCCCAAGACTGTGCCGCTCGTCTTCAAAATGCTTTTGGGAGAAACGCATCTTTTTTGAGTACCGTGAGGCGACGGTTTGCTGAATTTGAGAGAGGTCGAGTTTCTTTATATGACGAATTTCGTGAAGGGCGGCCATCAACTGCCGTCAACAAAAATAATGTGGTTACTGTTAAGCGGTTAATTGAAAAAAAAACCCCGGATTACCTATGAGACAATTCGAGGACTATTGGGGATTGGTATGAGCCAAATTCAGAAAATTTTACACGAAGAATTGAAAGTTCCGAAACTTTATTGTCGTTGGATCCCTCATAAACTGACAGCGGAGCAGGAGCGGGCTCGTGTGGAATGGTGCTCACAGATGCTACTGAAGTACGACCACGGACATTCTAATGCTGTTTATGACATTGTCACTGGAGACGAAACGTAGATTTATTGTTTTGAACCCGAAAAAAAATAGCAATCTTCTGAATGGGTGTTTGAAAATGAGAACAGGCCAACAAAAGTGAGGCGAGAAACGTTGGTAAAAAAATGATCGCGTTTTTTTCTCAGCTACGGGTCCCATTTGTACAATTCCACTTGAAGTTGAAAAGAGTGTTAATGCCAAGTGGCATTCTACCATTTGTTTACCCAGGGTGTTAGAAAAAGTTCGCGAAAGACGACCCAAAGCCGCATTCTCCTACACCATGATAACGCTTCTTCACACACGGCCAACAAAACAAAGTCATTTTTAGCTTTCATAGCCCCGACCTAGCGACTTGTAATTTCTGTATTTTCCCCAAAATCAAAGATTTGATGAGAGGTTTTACTTTTACCAACTCCGAAGAGGCAGTGATAGCGTTCAATCAACACGTAGAAAACATGCCTTCAGATCTGTGGTCCTTCTGTTTTAAAAAAATGGTTCGATCGCATGAAAAAATGTTTTAAATGTAAAGGAGCTTATTGAGAAAAACAATAAACATAATATTTTGGTTATAACATGTTGTTTTTCTAAGTTAACGCAAAACTTATAGTGTGACCTACGTATAAAGTGTAGGTAAACATATGATGGATCTAAAGTTCTTAGGATCTGTGGTACTACCAGAATCGTAGAGGAGAGAAATGAGTTGTCACAAAAGGTGGGAGTGACCCAGCTTCCTGGAATTGTTCAGCCAAAAGCTCGTGTAAAAATTGACCACTTTATGCAATCCGTTTTAGCAGTTTACGCGTTCTTTGTACCTACGAATACGGTTTGCCCACGCACAAACTTTCTACTATAGATAGTCTATACGGTCTGTGACACCAGTCATATAGTCCTGCGGACTTACACCTGTGCCTTCAAAGGCTTGTGTCACAAAACGCATAACCTTCAGTTGGGTGTTTCCCGATCTAAAGCAATTTTATTTTTATATTATTTTAACAATGATGGTTCTAGTAGCACTGATACGTCGTTCAATTGTTTTTTGCCATGCAGATACATCTTCAGTGGATCGTATCACTATGTCAGTTTCTGGAAATCTGACTGATTAGGATTCTACTACTTTTTCGACAAGTTTGATCCCCACTGTCTTACCTTTTTCTACCGCTATGCTTGTCACTGTCGCAATCCGGTTTGAAAACAACATGCATGTGGCATTACATCTTAGCCACATAGATAATCAGTAATATTTTAATATTTCATAGAATAAAAAAAACCGTCTGATTGTTTGCTATCTTATACATAAATAACAAGATTTACTGTGTAGTGTATAATATTATTAAAATGAATATATTAAAATCTTATCCTGCATTTACATTTACAATAATAAGTTTTCAAGTAAAAATAGTTTGGAAAACAAGCTTTTATTTAACTGTATGTACAAAAATTTAAAAATGTATATAATATTTTTTTTATTATTGGGTTTTTTGGTTGATATTTATTGATTGATATAATTATAATTAAGTCAAACTTAAAAAAATGTTGGATTTATGCGAAACTCTTATATTAAGCGAAAAATGTCTATACATTAATATAAAAGAACTATATAACGAACGAAAAAATAACAACACATTTATTTAATAGCTTAAATTATGATATCAATGTACATAATTGAATGTCTTCCAGTGTAGATAATTGGTATCGGATGAGCACATAAAAACATTGCAATGTAGTTGTTAGTATTAATTACTCCGCAGTAGGTAATTTCTTTACGTTAGTAATAATTATTGTTATAATATTTAACTTTAATTGACAGCCCAGTATTTCGTTTTATCTTTACCCTAAGTTAATTGGGAGAAAATGCTTAGTAGCTTTAAGATTCCTGCGAGTTAGGCAGATCAAACAGAACGTCATTAGATGTTCCGATTCTTTATGATTGTCTGCGCGACAAGTTGAAAAGTGTCTAAAATAGAGGTACTGCTTTTAAAATTATGTGCGATAGCTCATTGGATCCGGAATGATACCTAGAAAAATGTGCTAAAAGCGTGTATTAGCACGTAAAAAAATTTCAAAAGTTACAAACAATTAAAAATGAGAAAAAAATGGCATTTCGTTTTTGCCAATATTTCATAAACTGTTAATAATATTTATATATTCATAAATTTCAAAAAAAGATTAGGAAAGACGAGAAAATTTCCAAGAAAAAACTCTTAGATTCCGGAACTCTTATCTCCATTATTTTTTAATTTTAATTTAACGCTGAAAATGGGTCTCCGCACGACATTTTAAGGATGCGTGCACGGCCTCAAAATCGAGTACGACACATAAATTAATTTAGTTAAAGTATTGAATATTCTTTTTTAAATTTGAAAAAATATGATGTATTTTGAACACTATAAATAATTTATTCCGTTGGAAATTTTACTTAAAAACAATTTTTCAACAAGTTAAGCAATTGTTAACTAACAAAATTGTCTCATACTTCCGTTTTAACTGCAAGTGAAAAAAAATGTTTAAATAATTATCGTAAAATGTTTCGCTTCATGAAGCCTTTCGTATATACATACTTAACAATAGCACGCCATAAAAGTTAAAAAAATATTCATATTTTGCTTATAATAATTATTGCACTTTAACAAAATTACTTAGATTTTTCAGTTTTGTTTTAGACAATAACCTTTATTAGTCGCTAATTTCTCGCATAGTTTTAAAAATAGGTAATATAATAATAAGTAAAAATATTTAAAATATTTTTCTTACATAAAGGCTAAACTAGCCTCCAAAAAGCTCGGTGTGCTCAGCAGAGCTGTACTTATTGCAGAGGCAACAGTACTTATTGCCGGCTCATCGCCTTTAACTTTTTAAAGCTCAAATTCGGCCTCATATGGAGTACTGTTCTCATCTTTGGGCCGAAGCTCCTCAGTTCTTCCTCTTGATTGCATTCAGTGTAGAGCAGTTCGAATCGTTGACGACCAGGCTTTTCGAAATGGCCTCTCTCTCTCTCTCTGCGCAATGCCAAAGATTCAGTCTTTGGCATTGCGCAAAGATTTTAGTTCACTCTGCATTTTCTATCGTATTTTTCATGGAGAGTGTTCCGACGAATTATTTGGAATAATTCCTGCCGTCGAATCATCGAAATGCCATCATCAAAAAACGCGTCAAAATTTGAAATTCCACCCTCAATATCTCGATGTCTGGAAATAAACAACTGTGCGTTTCTCTCGGCTTATTTGCCTCGCACTACTCTGTTGTGGAATCAAATACCAGCAAGGATGTTTTCAAATGGATACGACTTGGGGGTCTTCAAGAAAAGAGCTTACTCATTTTTAAAAGGCCGGCAACGAAACTGCAAAACCTCTGGTATTGCGGATATCCGTGGGCGGCGGTGATCACTTACCGTCAGGTACACCTCCTGCTCGTTTGCCCCCTCTCTATAAAAAAAACTACCTATATGTCGATGCGAGCTAAGCCGCACTTAGCCACACTACTGACGATTGTGTGCTAAAAATATATAGTGGCTATTCGAAAGGTCTAGCACCTTAGATTGATGTTCAAATAGCTCCTTGTATCTTTCACTATGATTGAAGAACTGGGCAATTGGGTATTAAGTTTACCCGCACTTAAAAACACGTGGTGAATAGATATCATCATGGTTAAGGCACGCCCTTCATTAACATTAAAGCGCAAGGTTTATTACTTAAGCTTAGTTTAATATTATAATGGGACGCTTTATTGTTTTGACCTTCATATTGTTGACTTGTTTTTAAAACGTGGTATGGCAGAGAGGGGACTAACCCCTCACCATGATTTTGTTCTAATTTGAAGGAAAATTTAAAACAGGATTCATCGTACGAGTCAGACGAATCGTTTATTCATGTGACCAAATGACAATAGTATAAAAACAATTGACTGATCTAATGTTTATCGTACTTAATTCACCCTAAATATAGGCAATATGCTCATTAGACTCCGTTAGCAGGGTCTATTGAACCACCCAAAGGGTTTACTTGAGCCGATTGGCATCCAAAAATTATTGCACATTAATAAATATAAAATATAGAAATAGCACAAAAATACAAAATTTTAACATTTCTGAGATCTTTCAAAGAAATAACGACATACTGAAATATAATTCATTAAAAGAATAAAAAATTCAAAAGAAAAGTGGCTAGTAAATTAATTTGATAAGAAACTTGATGTTGGTGCTGGTCCGACCCCCCTTAAAAACAAACCTATCTGTCATTCTGCCAGGCAGTTCGTAAACGGCGTACGATGGGCTATACACGTCACTACCATCGTGACTATTGTGTAGCAGTGTTCCGCGACGTCTTGCCCAGGTATCTAGTACCAACGCGTTACCTGTTCCTGCCGCAATAACTTAGACCACCATATTTTTTGTTGGTTTGAACTTCAATGATTATCACTGCCGTGTTCTAGTTTGGAGGATAAGGTACTTATTCCTGCCACAATAGCGTCATGGGTAACCTTATACATGTGGCATTAGATCTCGCTACAAGATAGCAACGCACCATTAACATCTTTGGTGTCTATGGGCGATGGTTGACTCTTTCCATCAGGAGACCGATCTGCTTGTTTGCTATACTACTTTTATAAAAAGAAATTATAACTTATTAAGAGTTACGAGTGCTTAATTAAAGCCACTTTTGATCTGCAATATCTCGCCGGGATTTGGTATTATCGTTGTCTATATTTCTTGCTGCAAAACTTTTTGGCTTAGAGGGTAAGGTAGTCGGTAATCTTATGAATGTGGCATTTTAACCCACCAATCGGATGGCAGCGCACCATTAACACATTATTTTGTGTTTATATGCGATGGTTATCTTTTATAAAGTGGTAGTGCCATGCTTAGCTGAATGGGTCGGCACGACCGGGGCGATACCACTACCTCACTTAAAACCAACGTAAAGTAACAGCTTTGCTGTTGCGTTTCGTTTGGTCTGTGAGGTTCCCGGAGGCCCTTTCCCCCCTCCCCCTAACACTATGGAAGCGCAATTTAAAGGTAGTAGTTTATCCCAGGGGGGTACCACTAGCGTAAGCGGTGGAGAATCCCCCTCTGGACATCCATGTTCAGGGGATTGTAATCAGCCTAATCATGGATGCCCAGGCTGCCCTGCGTACTCTGGGGGGGCACAATTGCGCTCTCAAACTTCGCTGCTCGGGGCAAATCGAACAGACATCGAAAGGCACCCTCTACCACACTCCACGTGGATTATACTAATATTAGGGGTCTTCACTCAAACCTAAATGCCGTCCACTACCACCTTGAGACGGCTAAGCCGGCTCTGTTCTTTTTAACTGA
The DNA here is from genome assembly GCA_036924255.1 of Apodemia mormo. Taxonomy (NCBI): domain Eukaryota; kingdom Metazoa; phylum Arthropoda; class Insecta; order Lepidoptera; family Riodinidae; genus Apodemia; species Apodemia mormo. The sequence continues at coordinate 22,553,231 of JAUPFN010000007.1, read as the reverse complement.
GACGCAGATATCTTCTCCGGCTGATACCTCATATCTCTCCTACCCGGGGTACAAATTCGAGCATTCATTTGTACCCCGGGCGGGAGTCTGTGCTTATGTCAGAGAGGATATCTGCTCTCGACGTCTCAGCAGCATTGAAGGCTATAGGGATCTATCCATCCTCTGGCTGCGTGTAGAATGCGACGATCATCCCCGCATCTATGCGTGCCTCTACAGGTCCCATAGCGGAAATGCTGAAGTCGAGAGGCTCGTTGAGCACCTTCAAACGGCTGTAGATTCCGTGTTGCAACAGACCCCGTTCGCTGAGATCGTGATCTTAGGCGATTTTAATGCCCACCACGCCGAATGGCTGTGTTCACGCACTACCGATCATGCGGGGAGGTCTGTTCACGATTTTGCCTTGGCATATGGTCTAACACAATTGGTAACCACGCCTTCACTGCTGGACCTTCTGCTGACCTCCCATCCGGACAATTATCAGGTATCTGTGGACGTACCTCTTGGTACGTCAGACCACTGCCTGATCCGGAGTAAAGTGCCGGTTACGCGCCTATCACGGCCTCCTTTAGCAGGCTGTCGTCGCGTTTGGCACTATAGGTCAGCAGATTGGGACGGGATGCGGTCTTTTTTTGCGTCCTACCCATGGGGGCGGATGTGCTTCTCGCTGGATGATCCGAGTGTCATCGCTGACTCTATCGCTGATGTGGTGCTGCAGGACATGGAACTTTTCATACCATTTTCTGCGGTACCAGTTGTTTGTAAGTCTCAGCCTTTGTTTGGTCGCTCCAGCAAAACGGCTTCACGCCGAAAGCAGGAATGCTACCGGGCTTGGGCTGCAGCGTCGACATCTCGTGATGAAAAAACCAGCGCGCTACGTAAGGAGTACAATTCCGCTTCGAGGTTCTTCAAAAGAGCTATCGCCAAGGCAAAATCTGAACACATTGGCAGAATTGGTGAGAAATTAGTTCGCCTTCCTTCGGGAACTCGTGTGTTCTGGTCTCTCGCCAAGGCTGTCTTGGGGAATTTCTCACAGCCCACCCTTACACGGAGATGATGACTCTCTGGCCCATAGCGCAAGGGAGAAGGCCGATCTTTTGGGCTCGTTCTTTGCGGCCAACTCGACTCTGGACGACCAAGGTAATGCACCGCCTACCATCCCACAGTGCTATAGTTCTATGACGGAATAAAAATTCTTGCAGTCTTCCGTACGTAAAGCACTTTTTTCCTTGGACGTCCATAAGTTGAGTGGACCGGATGCCATCCCTCCGATTGTACTTAAATCATGTGCTCCAGAGCTGGCGCCGGTAATAACACGCCTATTCCGGCTCTCCTACTCACTTGGCGTAGTACCGATTTCATGGAAAACAACTTTAGTGCATTCCATCCCTAAAAAAGGAGATCGCTCTAATCCGTCTAACTATCGGCCGATAGCCATAACCTCCTTGTTCTCCAAAATTATGGAGACAATCATCAACTCGCAGCTCCTCAAGTATTTAGAAGAGCACCAGCTGATTAGTGACCGCCAGTACGGTTTCCGTCGCGGCCGCTCAGCTGGTGATCTTCTTGTATACTTAACACATCGGTGGGCGGAAGCAGTTGAGTCCAAGGGGGAGGCATTGGCAGTTAGTTTGGACATAGCGAAGGCCTTTGATAGGGTATGGCACAAAGCGCTTCTGGCGAAGCTGCCTTCCTATGGGCTACCCGAGAAATTATGCAAGTGGATCACCAGTTTTTTGGCTGATCGGAGCATCAAGGTCGTAGTTGACGGTGCGTGCTCTGACCTTAAATATATCAATGCTGGTGTTCCACAAGGCTGCGTGCTATCACCGACACTGTTCCTTCTGCATATCAATGACATAATGCGAATTCGCAACATACATTGCTATGCAGATGACAGTATTGGTGATGCTACATACTCCGGCCGAAGCGGTATTTCTCGGGAACACGTCGAAGAGAGCCGAAACAAGCTTGTGTCCGAAGTTGAAAATCGACTAACCGATGTCTCGGAATGGGGTCGTCAAAACCTGGTCACTTTTAACCCCAAAAAGACACAGCTTTGCGTGTTTTCCGCTAAAAAGACACCCTTTGTCGTATCACCTCGATTTGGGGATACTCTCCTAACAGCCTCAGCTAGTATCGGGATTCTGGGAGTCGACATATCGAATTACGTTCAGTTTCGCGGTCATTTGGAAAGTAAGCCTAAAGTAGCCTCCAAAAAGCTCGGTGTGCTCAGCAGAGCGAGGCAGTACTTCTTGCCGGCCCATCGCTTTCAACTTTATAAGGCACAGATTCGGCCCCACATGGAGTACTGTTCTCATCTCTGGGCCGGAGCTCCTCAGTACCAGCTCCTTCCTCTTGATCGCATTCAGCGTAGAGTGGTTCGAATCGTTGACGACCTGGCTATTTCGAAACGGCTCGACTCTTTGGCATTGCGCAGAGATTTTGGTTCACTCTGTGTCTTCTATCGTATCTTTCATGGAGAGTGTTCCGACGAGTTATTTGGATTAATTCCTGCCGCCGAATTCCATCATCGAACATCGTGTCAAAATTTGAAATTCCATCCTCACCATCTCGATGTCTGGAAATCCACAACTGTGTGTTTCTCTCGACACTTTTTGCTTAGCACTACTTTGTTGTGGAACCAATTACCGGCAGAGGTGTTTCCAAACGGTTACGACTTGGGGGCCTTCAAGAAAAGAGCTTACTCATTCTTAACAGGCCGGCAACGCAACTGCAAGACCTCTGGTATTGTGGATGTCCATGGGCGGCGGTGATCACTTACCATCAGGTGCACCTCCTGCTCATTTGCCCCCTCTTCTATAAAAAAAAAATCCATACGTAGGATCATCTGCTAGTTTGCTATTCTATTATATAAAAAACAGACTTTAATAATTTAATTCATAACTTCGAAAAGTCGTAAGTTATATAATGTATATATTCCCCGTGTTGGTTTTGTGCTCCTTTGAAGAATAGACCAACTGCGGTTCTGCCAGGTAGGTCGTAAAAGAGGACCGATTGGCTATGCGAGTCACTACTATCGTGACTAGTAAGCGGTAGAGTTCTGCATTGTCTCGCCCAGCTCTGGTACCACCGCCATACCTATTCCTGCCGCAATAGCGTCAGTGCTTGTCACTGTCGTGTTCCTGTTTGGAGGGTAAGGTAGCCGGTAAAATTATGCATGTGGCATTAGACCTCGCCACAAGATAGCAACGCACCAATAACATCTTTGGTGTCTGTAGGCGAATCTTTCCATCAGGTGACCCATCTGCTTGTTTGCTATCTTATGATATAAAAAAGTTACTTCTGCAATGCTAAGAAAGCAAAAAGTAGTGTAAGGAATAGAACTCTATCATAGGGAGTGTTCCGACGAGTTGTTTGGAATAATTCCTGCTGCTGAATTCCATCATAGGTCATCGCGTCAAAATTTGAAGTTGCAACCGTGCATTTGTCTTTTTTTTATTATCGATAGGTAAGCGCTTGACCTCGATCTCGCCTGATGGTAAGCTAAGATAAGGCGTAAGATGAAACGCGCTTCCCTAGAAGGTACCTGTTCACTCTTCTCTTGAAGATCCCCAGATTGTACTCGTCCGGGAACAAAGACTCGGGAAGCATGTTCCATGTCTCGACACTTTTTGCCTCGCACTACTCTGTTGTAAAATCAATTACTGGCAGGAGTGCTTCCGAACCATGGATTACTAAATACGCCTTTCAAGGCAATTTTTCAGGTTATCAACGTTGTTGGCATTTACACAGAGAAATACAGAGTTATGACACTTTCTGATGAAACAAAATCACAACAGAGGTATTCCTCGAGCTAGCTTTTTACTCGATACGATGAAATAACACAATATGACATATTTAATTTTTTTATGATATAATATATCTACAAGCGTTTGACATTTATATACATGAGCGGCTACGCATTTTACGCCCAACACCGTGTTTATTAGTATTAGTGTGGTCTGTATCTCAAACGGATAAGACTTGGGAACCTCAAGAAAATAGCTTACTCATTCTTAAAAGGCCAGCAACACAACTGCAAAACCTCTGGTATTGCGGATGTCCATGGGTGGCGGTGATCACCATCAGATGCACCTCCTGCTCGTTTACCCCCTCTTCTATAAAAAAAAGAACAAACGTACCGGAGTTCTGGAAACTAGATAAATAATGCTTCAGCTCTTGTTGAGTATAGTACTATTCAACTCTCCTGAATATACTTTGCCCCAATGGTACTTCACTCAGTAAGAGTTGGAGCATTAAATATACACGTTTACTAGTAATAGATTGTACGAATTGAAAAACACGATAGTTAATAGTCGTAAGTATTTGTAAACTATAAAAATGTAATAAAAAGAGAATATTGCTTAACTACATAGTAAACTTAACAAAACTATTATAGCAATATTCAAAAAGTATGGTCACCGAAGTTTTTTATTCACAGTTACGATTCATCTATATATTAATACGTGAAGTAAAAGCTTTTGTAAACCTTTTTACGACAACTACGCAAATAGTGGAGTATGTAATATTGTACAATTAAAATTTACATTGCGAAGGTTTGCTAAAATCTAGTACGTTTGAATGATATTGCATTAGAAATACGTTAAATTATTAAAAATAAACATTACACACACTACATTCGCTTGACATACATGATTATATAATCATGTATGTCAAGCGAATTTAGTGTATACACACAATGTAGTGTATGTATAGTAGTGAATGTAGTGTATACACATGAATCTATAATATTTATGGCTAAAGTCTGTTTTCAAACTTAAAAAAGATTTTGTTGTTTTGTCTATGGTCGAAAAACAGTTCCCTACTTGGGTATAAAAATGTAACTGGGTAAAAAAATTGAACTAAAAATCCAAGACGCCCTTGTTCCACCAAGAAAACAGCTGAACTATTTGTCGGGGGATAAAACGAGTGGTGATTTCTGTTCCCGCATATGCAAACTTGAAATTTTACTGTTATCAAGTAATATTAGTGATAATGGGACCAGTAATTTATTTTTCTGAAGCACGGGGGTAATAACACATCATCACTCGACTGAAAGTTTTTCTAGATAGATAACATTTTAATAACATTTTGGCTGATTCGGGAATCAAACTACAGACCACATGATGTGAGCCGAAAAAACTAACGAGCCAGTTACTTGAAATTGTACAAAATCTAAACATCTACCTTTGTATATAAATAAACATCAAACGTAATATGTATTACTTGACATACCATTTGCTGAAAATAATCGTTTATATTTTACTTATTTGATTTTTATCATACTTTACTTGCAGAGGCTGTTGCACCTAGCATAGATCAGAATGCAATGAATTATAAAGATTATCCCTACTGTTAGGGCGAGGGCCGAGTAACGGTAACGCGTGTTTCGATTTCGTAGAGCATTTCTCCACAAGGTCCCGTTACTTGCCCGAAAGTACTTTTGTTGCTTGCTCGCTTCGAACGCTACATTCAACCGCTCGCTTATATGACCGATCGCGAGTTCACTGTATTGAGAACACCGTTCAGTTGCCATTATATTTGTTCAAAACAAAGCCAGCCTTTTTAAAATTCGTAGTCACAATAAATGCTCTAAGTTCAGCAAAGAACAGTGACCTCTTCACACTGACTAAAATGCCGTTCTAGTTATTATGTCCCAATTGCACAACGATGAATTTACATAATTATGCTCGATAACGTATGGATACGCAATCCTTGTAGGTGATCTTGTCGTTAAGATTTTATAAAGGTTGTATAAGTAAATGGCCTTGTATGCGAGGTAAGTTCAATGACTTCAGCGATCGTTGCAGGAAATGTACTCGTACATTTAATTGAACCGGTGAAAACGTCAAATATTTTTGGAAAGACTAATACTGAATAATTATGTACATAAACCATTTTTATCACTACATGTCAAAAAGTAATGTTTTCTTATGATTAAAAAAAGTATATTTTTATGAGATAAATTAGTTAACTAATGTAGAATGTATTCATTTTTTCTGAGTTCACCAAAAAAGCAAGCTTTTACAAAAAAATAATCCATTGTTCTTATCTACTCGTATTCATTGTACACAAATGCAGCAGTTAAATATTAAATATGTACCTAACTGCTACTAACTGTTTAATATTTAACTGCTGCATTTTTATACAATAAATACATTGGTACATTTCTAAGAAATTAACACGTTTGCTAATATGGAATAGATTCACATCTCCTGGTTTCATAAAAAAATAAGCTTTAGCCAAAAAATGTGCATTTGTAAGATACCTAACTACTATATTTTTAATATTTAACTGCTGTATTTGTTTGGTTTACAAAAAATATTCAATCACTACGGTTAATGTATTTCTATGAAATTAATCAATTCATTCAATTAATATGGAATGGATTCATTTTATTTAGTTTCACAAAAAAAAAAACAATCTGTAACTAAAAACTATTTCATATGTAAGATACCTAAGTTTTGTATTTTTAATATTTAACTATTCGGTATATATTCTGTTTTATATTTTTAAAATTTAACTACTATATACTATAAAGTGTAAGTAAATAAATTAGAAATAAATCTATTTGATAATGAAATATAATAAATTCTACTTAAACACCAATTTGCATTTTTAGTTTTACTATAATATTTGTTAAAAATCATGAATCATGAATCATGAATCAAAAAATTGATGTGGTGAATCAATCAAAAATAAGAAGAATGACAGATGTACCACCATATAAAAATTAAATGTAAAATAATTCACTCCCAAAGTTCCTATATTATGATTATATGCAGTCGGGTAAGAACTTTGCTTTTTAGTTTTGTTTTAGTTTTGATTAATCATCTATTCGATAAAATAATAATGTTATCGTACTTTTATTAATATAAATTCCGCCACATACCTATTAGTGTAATAAATATGTATTTCTTACTGACTACTTTATAAAGTATTTAAATTATGTTACAAAGATGAATCCAATATTTCAATTTGAGTTTTATCATAACCTTATATATTATAAAGTAAAAGTAAATATCATTAAAAATGCTAGATCAGATGAAACTTCTTGTAAAGTTAGTTTCGGTATTTCGTAGCGCGGCGTAGGCCTGGCGCAGTAGGCGAGCGCAGCTTGCGCGGTGACGTAATACGTGCGGTTCGATACTCTCGAAAGGCTGCGAGGTCGACGTCCGCTAGACGCGGAACCGCGGCCTACGCGACTACTTAATTAAACCTTCCGCACTCACTGTGTATTGCCATTATTGCTGTAATATACAACTATGTAGTTTTTACTATGAACCTATAGATATGAAATCTTGTTATATTATATCGTTGGATAACGAATAAAAAGGGAAAAAGATAATCGTTGTATATAATACGATGTTCATGGTTTATTGACATTAGTCTGGCAGAGAGAGATACTGCATACAAAAGTTTACCAATTAGAACTTTAAACCAGCATACGACAATAAGGCAGAAGGTGAGACGTTGTCCAGTGTCCATGCTCGGCAACGTTTATGGAAACCTACAAAATCCCCTCCCCCCCCTCCCGTGTCTTTTCTGACCTTTTTTGAAAAGTTTTAAAAAGTTTGTAGAAGGTAAACAATTGGTTATTCGTGTCAGACCATCGTGTTCTCAGTTGTAGAGTTCTGCAACGTCTCGACTCAAAAGCGTCAATGCTTGTCACTGTCGTGTTCCAGAATGAAGAGTAAAATGATCGATAGAAAACGCACTATGCGACACGGATAGCAACTCTCTTAGGTATCTATCGACTATGGTTATTTCTTTCCGTTAGGAGAGACACCTGTTTTTCTTATCTTATGATATAAAGAACAAAACATCTTTTTACCAATAAGTGGATAGGTATGGTGATTTTAAGGTAAAGTATAAGATTCGGTATGATTTGCTATCTTATGTTACAAAAAAAATTAGCCAAACTTAATACTGTATGTTCAATTTGTAGAGCAGCTTACCTAATCTAATTAGCCTATTTAAGTCCATTATTTGCATCTCATCGCTAGAAAAAGTGTTTCTAAAATATATAGGATTAATATCCCAGTTCTTTTCTTTTTGTTTTCTTAAAAAAATGTTAAAGTAATAACAAAATTTACAATATAATATACACCTACTCGCATCTGAGCACCTCAAGCAGAATAAACGGCAAGTAAAGCTTAAACACATACCATCCACTTTAATTACTGGGCAGTAATATTCTGTAATTTGCTTAATATTACCGCCTTTCCAGTACACGACTGTAAAAAGTATTAACGTTACATCATTGGAAAAAAATGGAATAAGGATCGTAGTTAACTAAATATTGTCCCGGGATTTAAAGGCTGAACTTACCAAACGCCTGTAACACCTGTAATATCTACGTTATTTTAGGGTTCAGCCGATGACTTATTCAAATAATTTAAGTAACAAAACCAGTTTACATAAAAAATAATAAAATACACGTTGGTGAATTGCTATATTGTAATTGTTACATAGTAATATTTACTGAAAACATTGAATGTTGCAGAAAAAAAAACATGCTTTATCGAGTACAAGTGAGAGGCGAATAAGAAGGGCCACTGAGAGCGAGTTACACAAGAAGGGTTACAAAACTATGGCAATGAACCCGCTTGAACCTGAACCTTGCAAACCGCTAGTCGCCAATGGCAATAGACGCCGCCAGCGTGCGGCACACTGCATCTAGGTATAAGGTTATACCAACGCACACGTGAGACAGGAATGCTTAGAAACAGTCGCAACTTTCAACTTATTACACGAGTGAGATCGGAGGAAATATTTTACAAAAGATTTCTAAATAACTTTTTACATTGAAATTAAATATAAATTATAGGAAAAGTACCATCGTTAAGATTTCAATGATATATAACTAAAACAAAACTAATAGGCGTGAATAAAATTAATATAATAGTTAATATAAGGCAAATCCTTTGCTTTTTTTACAGAGCTGAATAGAAAAAACGGCACTTTTTAAAAGTAAAAAATCAGACTTCGCCTTTGGACATTACAGATTTGTTTCTTTAATTTAGACTTTATTATGCATGGAAAATTTACACAGTAATAAAATTACATTCACATGGAAAAAAAGGATAAAGAGTGAGCTTTTATCTAACAGAATGTACTTCTTTAAGCTGAACTTCAAAAATTTCAAAAATATAAATCTTCAATTTATAGAGAATATACAATTTTTAATTACATACAGTTTACCCCATGTTGGTTCTGGCCCCTTTATGCTAGCAGTTCGTAAGACGCGAACCCTATCCCTGCTGCAATAGGATCCCCAAGAATATCCGGCGGTTTTAGGTCCAATAAAGTGACAGGTGGCCAAACTATCAACAAATCTAGCACATAACCAATGTCAGACACGTTTTGTTTTTCAAAAACTGGAGCTACTTAGAGGTACGTATATAAAGGAGGCGACTGATTGCTGACTAAGTTTACTAAACCAATATCAACACTAATCAGGTTACATTGCTAAAAATATATTAACTAAATTGTTTAAATCTATTATAATACATCCCGCTGCATTATTAAAGCTTTTGGTGAATCTCACGGGAACAGCTTATTTTTCCGCAACAGAATAATTGGTACTTCTCCTATGTTCTATCCAAATTATAATCTACGCATGTGCCAAATCTCATCTAAATCATTTCAGCCGTTTTTGCACGATTAGGTTACAAACACACAAACATCTAAAGATCCAAACAGCTAAATGTCTAAATATCCAAACATACAAACTTTCACATTTATAATAAGTGTATGGAATAAACTGAGACTCATAAGATCTTTGGGGAGCAAGTTCCGCAATCAAGCAGCATAAGAACGGAATAAATTAATCTAGCTACATGCCTTATATTAGGTGTTGAAAATTTAACACATTTTGTTTTGTTTCCGTTTAATAGAAGATTGTTGACATTGAATAGTGTACAACTTTTGAAATCGTATCATTCACTTCGTCATACTTACCAACTTGTCTTTTCACTTTGAATAAAAGTGAAGTGTCATCCGCAAATAATACGATTCCATGCTTACCCCTACGTAATAAGGTAAGCCATTAATAAAAATGAGAAACAAAATGGACCAAGAATGGAACCCTGTAGGACTCCCATAGTTATAATGGCACCATTAGACCTTATAACATTAGTATCAATCTTCTGTATTCTTCCATTCAAGGAAGAATTTAGAAAGTTGAGGGCTTTATTTCTAATTCCGTAGTGATGTAACTTCCTGATTAAGATGTTATAATCTACACAAACAAATGCCTTATATAAATCACAGAATACCTCAAGTGTATTTTACTATGGCTCCCAGGCTTCAAAAATATTTTTCAACAATTCAACACCAGCGTCTATGGTTGAGCGACCCGTTATGGAATATTTTTAATTTATTAAAGAGTCAACATTCGATCAAGAATACCTTTACTTAAATATTTTACATGGAGTAGAAAGATCCGAGATAGGACGGAAATTGACAAGATCAGACTTAGATCCAGACTTAAAAATTGGAATAACTTTGCTAAGTTTCATCAAATCAAAAAATATACCATATGCATCACAGCAATTAAATATCATAGATAAATCAGGCGCACTAACATAATAAATCTGAGGTTTTTTTAATCTCAAATGTCTTAAAGAGTTTTAATGTATATTTAGCATCAACAAACGTTAATCACCTCTGTGGTCTAGTGGTCCGGTGTCGGTGTTGACCACATGAGGTCCCAGATTCGATTCCTGGATCGTGCTATTCTAAAAGTTTTTTAGTTTACCAATAAAAACAACAAGAAATTGAAAAAGTGTCCGATTGGTAAGCATCGTCGGCAAATCGCGGATGCACTTGTTGTATTTCTGCCTACCTCTTCGGAGATATGACCGTTGAAAGATACTTAAATGTATAAGCTAAAGTTAGCGTTCGGTGGCAAGCATTCGTAAAACAACAGAAAAAATGCCAAAACATTTCTCATTATACAATGGTATCGTAAATTAACAAAAAAAAGTAGCGACATTCCTAAAACAACATAAACATATGTTGTAATCAGAAGCCCAAATAGCCCTTTCATTAAGGTGAAACTACAAGAACTAAGATGAAACGCTGGCAGTTAGTCTGGTCATTGCTAATACGAATAGCTTTATGCATATTGCCCGCGAAGTGATGTAAATCACCAATTTTTCTGGGTAAACGTTATACTACGGTTGATGCAGACAGTAGAGCTCTTCAAGTGTATTTTTACAGTCCGAATAAAAAAAACTTAGTCTTCACTTAACTTCAGTGATGTATAAACGCGCATATTTTTTTTAATATCTTAAGACAGCACGAGACTGCATTCGATAGAAGATTCATCAAAACAACTTTCGAAAAGAAACGCACAAGCCTTAAGTTAATTAAAGGTAAATTCTTTCTTATTTACTGCCAAAAATAAGTTGTAATTTTTTAATTTAGTTTTGTATCCTCTCAGAAAACTCAGTTGCCACAAATTACAAGTTTTAGCTTGCAAAATGAGTTAAATGGCAACATTGTTGCATCTTAAAAACAGGAATGATTATATTAAAAACAGGAACATGTGGTCTGGAATCCAAAAAAGGATCAATGTTCAGTCTGTTTGGAGATTTAATACAAACTAACTTAAAAATTTAATTATATTCGATTTATGTAGTTATATTTATTTTCTCTTTATTGTTCGAAAAAGTTTACAAAATACAAAAAAAGCATTTAATTTGATTTAACAAGATGAAAAAATAGATATATACTAAGAACGCTCTTTAATTTTTTTTATATCATAAGATAGCAAACAAGTACATAGCTTTCCTGATGGAAAGAGACACTATCGCCTATTGACAGTAGACGTTTAATGGTGCGTTGCTGGCGGGATGGCAATGCGCCAAGCATAACTATATCGTCTACCTTACCGTCCAAGCCAGAACAGGTCAATGACAATCATTAACGCTATTGCGGCAGAAACAGGTAGGACGGTGGTACCAAATACCCGGACGAGACGTTGCAAACTCTACCACCTAGTCACGATGGTAGTGAAATGTATAACCAATTGATCGCCTTTTACGACCCGTTTGGCAGATCGGCAGAACCCGGAGCAACACGGGGGAATTGTTTTCTTTTAATTTATTGAAAATTATCTGAAATCGCAATCAAGCGAAAGAAAAAACAGAAAGTAATTACTATATTAAATAATTAATAAATGAAAAGAAACAAACATATTTTTTTTTATATATTTCTTTTATAAGATAGCAAATAAATAGATGGCTGATGGAAAGAGACAAGCATTGCCTTGCATGGATAACAACAAGTTGTCATCCATGTGGCGTTTTGGAATTCTACATGTACAAGTTTACTGGCTACTTTTTAAATCGCAACAAGATAAATAATAACTGTCGCTTTTGTGATAGGAATAATTATTGGTACAAAACAAACCTGGGCTAGTCGTGGCATAAAACCTATGGTTTTTGTTGTGTCATAAGATAGCAAACAAACAGATGGATCCCTGATAGAAAGAATCAACCATCGTCTATAGACTCCAAAGATGTTAATGGTGCGTTGCTATCTTGTAGCGAGGTCTAATGCCACATGCATAAGTTTACCGGCTACCTTACACTCCAAACCGGAACACGACAATGACAAGTACTGACACTATTGCGGCAGGAATAGGTATGGCGGTGGTACCAGACCCGGGCGAGACAATGCAGAACTCTAACACCTAGTAGTCACGATCGTAGTGACTCGCATAGCTAATCGGTCGCCTTTTATAAACTGCCTGGCAGAACGGCAGTTGGTCTATTCTTCAAAGGAGCCTGGAATCAACACAGGGTCTTGTAACCACTATGGTAGTGACGGGTTTGCCCAATTTTTTGCTGTTTACGACCAGCCTAGCAAAAAATCAGATAGTCTATCCTTTTTAGTATGTATACCTCAGCGACTACAAATATTTAAAGTTCAGAACTAAAGTATTATGATAACATCAAACTTCAGCATATATTTCCGGTTCATTATTCCGTTTGACTGTATTTTACTGCCATTCGTGGCCAAAACAATTGATTTACATTTAAAAGCTACTTTAAATAAGGTTCAAATATTTTAACTAGCTGCATTCCATATCCATACTTAATATAATTATTGCGAAAGTCTGTCTGTCTCTTTATTACGCTTTCACGGCTAAACCACTGCACAGATTTGGATATAGTTATGTCATGGAGATAACTAAAAATCTGTGGTCAAACGTAGTCTAGTAGTTTTTCAAAAATTCACCCCTAAGCGGCTGTAATAGGGGATGAAAGTTTGTGTAAAAGAAACTATATCGACAACATTCTAATCTACGCGCGAGATTTGAGGAGCTGCGGCTATCAGCTAGTTTCTAAATATTTAATTGAACTGTACTTCGAGATGTACTTCGTTCAAATCAAAATATTTCACCTAATTAACATTACAATAATTATATTTTTACGGGAATCTTATTTACTATGCTATTATTGTTATTATTTTTATTTATTACTATGTATTATTTTTAGTTTATATAAATTCAAAAATAAGCCTGTTATCACTGCTGATAGTAATCACCACAAATTGCGCCAGCCGACAAACTGTTAAATAGTATTGGACCTAAGCATTTAAACAGTTTGGTATATTCTACTAAACACAAAAATTGATTTTAGAGTAAGTCTGGCAGGCAGAGTAAGTCCACCTACAGTAGATCAAATACCCGGACAATGATATTATTATAAAAACCATAATATTTTGTCAGTTGTGTTATTATGATAGAAAACCGTCATCCATTAAAAATGCCTTTTCATAAAATCTGTGACTTTTTAATAACTTTTTTTAATGATTTTGTTTTTGTTCCTTCATAAAAAGTTCTAGATTCAGATTCAAGAAACATTATTGTTTTATCTATATGTTCTAATTTTCTCATTCTACTGTGTACTTTCAATAATGCTACAATATCAAATTTTAACAGACCTAAAACCAATATACATCTACAAAGTTATCAAATATTTCATATGAGACAAATCTCATCACGCCCGTACTATCGTACACGTTGCGAGTAGCCATGTCTGTTTATTATGCATACATTGCAACTGCTAACAGCCTTTTCAAAACAAAAGAGAACACAAGACTGAATTTCCAATACAATACCAGCTTTTAAGCATTTTTCATCATTATTTAAGAAACCCTAACATCAAAGTTCCATGAGAATACCGTGACTCATCCTAAGTTTAACTGCGCCTATAAATAAAGAACAGTCAGAGTGAAAAGTCGTGGATGACCAAACTTTAAGATGGTTTGAATAACTTTTACTACACAAATTTGACGTCGAAACGTAGACTTTTGCTGATTTACGCAAGTATTAGTTTCGATAGTTTGTCAAAGCGCTGCCCTTTATACAAAAGATTAATACACAAAGGAATCGCTACAGAGAGCACAAGTGGCAAGGTGTGTCATTGTGTATTGACTTTTATTAAATTGAAGGGTTTGACACTGTTTAACCTAAAGATACAAACATTACTTAATGAGTGACTGCACACTACTATTAAAGCATAAGAATATTGCACGTTAAACAAACACTATAATAAAAGTTACTTATAAATAGCTTCACCCTCATAATGTTTTTGAACTTAGATGTCACTTGCTTATATGTCAGATATAGAGTTCTAGTTCTTGTGTCTAGATATAATAATAGTTCGAGGATATGTAGTGGGTATTTTGGAAAAAAAATGTGTTTAAGTGGGGCCTTTTGTTATATATATATTTATATAAGAAATATATAAATTATAATTATATGTTCATTACAAATTGCACAAACTTGATTTTTCTAGGATTTTAGAATAACCAGTAAGTGTAGGTTTTTTGCCCTTCTTTGAGACCCGCTCCAGAGATTCAAAAATTACAAACATGAACCTGTTCCTAATATCTTCTTCCTGTGACAACAAAATATTTGCGTAGTCCATCTAGAGTCTAGACCATCTACACAGCATCTCTCATACTGACAAATATTGTTATCTAACAGCATATATAACTGTTAGTTTTGCATTAAGCCTTAAGGGACGCCAATGTTTATGGATTGCGCTTTTCCCGTCAAAGCTAACTGGGAGAGACAAATGCTTGCTGCTATCAATGGCTTTAGCTAAGTTAGCGAGAAGATCAAAAGCAGGGCGTCTTCAATAAAAAGTGTGTTATGGGTCGTTATAAGTTGATTATCTGGCAAGTTCTGACACACTTTAGAAGTAAAAGAGATACTTGCTTGCCTGTATTTTCAGGAGCTTAGCACTTTCTTGGAAATCTTCACAATTTCTTGGGAACAGAATGAATTAAAGAAATATTTAGCGAAGTTAGAAAAATACCCTGGGCTTACAAATGTTGGCATATGGCATGAACGAATACTGACCTATTTTTTACAGAAGAAGGAGCAAACGACTAGAGGGCTAACTTGATGTTATGTTATCACTACCGCGCAAACATCTGCAATACCAAAGGTCTTGCAGTATCGTTGCGGCCTTTTAAGAATAAATAAGCTCTTTCTTTCTTCCTTCTTACCCTCTAAACTGGAACACGACAAGCACTGACGCTATTGCAGCAAGAATAGGTAAGGCAGTGGTATCAAACCTGGGCAGAACTCTGCCATCTATTAACCACGATGGTAGTGACTCGCATAGCCAATCACACGCCTCTTAAGAACTGGCTGGCAATACAGCAAATGGAGCCTGAATCAATTCTTCAAAAGGTGCCTGGAGCAACACGGGGTATTTATGCATTATAAGTTGCAAGAATTCCAACAATGACCTATTCGACTTATTAAATATCCGGAAATAGTAATGATAGCTTATTAGTCATTTCTATGAAACTCGTATAAATCGGAAACTTATCCGTAGGGTAAAATAGTAGTAGGTAAAGGCTTTCCCCTGTCATCAAGAGACGATTTGCGCGCAAAGTAAATGCCCAATAAGACAGCTCTTGCTTTGAAGCTGAGAGTTGGTGATTCGTAGACTTTACGTAAATGCGGAAGCAATGACTGAGAAAAGCTACCTTAGATAAACATAGACAAAGACCAGAACGAAATACCTGAAGAAAAAGCACGGAAACGAATTTTACTTTATCTTCCTATTTGTCACTTAGAAGTTCTACGAGCAATGTCAATTATATTTTTAAGATCAGTAAATTTTCGATTTCATGTTTCGACTTCGAGCAAAAAGATTTTTTTACTTGAAATCGAAACATGGTTTGAAATAATGTTTGTTTTAGATTAAAGGCAAGACTTGAATAACTATGGACAAGAACGACCGCCGAGTATATTAAGGAGCTGGATATGAAATCATCCACTTCTTATTTTACCACATCAACGATCTGTTCGGAACAAGCACTAATATGCTTAGAAGAGAACTACAATTTCCTCTAAGTATGTAGTTATCTTTATACTTATGGTGCTATACTCTTGAACTATCATTGAGACGCTTAAACAACAGATGGCCAATTGTCATAATTAATTTTATCAGGCATTGGTCAATGGGCTCTAATCTAGATCTGTCAATCTAGTTAACAGGAGGGATAATTAAGAGAGTTGCGCTTTTTGATGACACAAATATGATCCAACGATATTATAACTGAATCAAAACAATTGTCAGAGAGTATACACGTGTAATTTTTTCCACATTGTGACCATCACTCTATGCGTTTAAATTTCCGAGGACAACATGCTCTACGGAAAGGACTTGAGACGCAAGCAAGTAGTCAGACGAAGTCGTTTGCACGAATTATATTTCAAGTAAGCTACATCCGATGAAATGCGATGATTTGCGTTTCGGCTAAATAGAGAGAGTATCGATGGCTTTGCTGTTTTGAAATAGAAATGAACCGCTTACTGGTATGTATAAATCCTAATTGAAGTGTAAGGACCCCTGAATCCGAGAGATTACTAAAGATATCTGTAGTAAGCACACAAACCCCCGTATTGGTCCGGGCTCTTTTGAAGAATAGACCAACTGCCATTCTGCCAGGTAGGTCATTAATGGTGATCGATTGACTATACCTATCTCTTCTAGCGTAACTACTAAGTTGTAGAGTTTCGCTACGTTTCACCCGGTATTTGGTACCACTGCCTTACCTATTCCTACCGCAATAGCCTCAATTCTTGTCATTGTTATGTTCCAGTTTTGAGAGTAAGGTAGCCGGTACTCTTACGCATGTGACATTGCCATCCCACCACACCGGTTCTGGTGTGACACTTATGCATGTGACACTGCACTGTGCCGCGCTTCCGACTGCTTGGGTATCACCATCTTGCTTGATTCTCCTGTGAAACAGCTTTGCTGTATTTCAGAGAGAAGGGCAAGACAGGCAGTGTACTTACTGGCACCGTGACTTAACATCTTCTGTCTTAGGATAGTCAACACATAAATAAGTTACCTCGGCTAGTCCAGGTAAACTAGTTTATGTTCATTGGCGACGTCGACCACTTACCATCAGGTGGCACGTCTACCAGTTTTCCTATCCAACTAACACAAAAAACCACGGATATGTCTGATGTCTGTA
Source organism: Apodemia mormo (assembly GCA_036924255.1). NCBI lineage: Eukaryota > Metazoa > Arthropoda > Insecta > Lepidoptera > Riodinidae > Apodemia > Apodemia mormo. Next base: position 22,535,705 of record JAUPFN010000007.1, on the reverse strand, counting down.
GGCGATGGTATCTCTTTCCATCGAGAAAGACATCTGCTTGTTTGCTATGTAATAATATAAAAAAACTAAACTCTTTTATTTTGGCTTGATCATAATATTTAGATCATAATAGGAGGATTCAGCATTGTGTGTATCTGGTGAAAGGGTTTTTTTTTATATATCATAAGATAGCAAACAAGCAGATGGGTCTCCTGATGGAAAGAGTCAACCATCGCCTATAGACACCAAAGGTGTTAACGCATCGTTAACACCGTGTTAACGGTGCGTTGCTATCTTGTGGCGATGTCCAATGCCACATGCATAAGTTTACCGGCTACCTTACCCTCTAAACCGAAGCACGACAGCGACAAGCACTGACGCTATTGCGACAGGAATAGGTAAGGCGGTGGTACCAGACCCGGGTGAGACAATGCAGAACTCTACCACCTAGTAGCCACGATAGTAGTGACTCGCATAGCCAATCGGTCGCCTCTTACGACCTGCCTAGCAGAACGGCAGTTGATCTATTCTTTAAAGATTAAATTTCTATTCTTTCTCGGAACCAACACGGGGCATGCAAAAGAAGGCATACTGCCAGGTGGACTGGATTCAATGACCCACTGTCTCGTGCCAAAACGGCAAATTTTTACGTATTGGGTCGGAAGCCTGCAGGATAGCTTCCTGTAGGCTCCCGACCCAATACGTAAAAATTTGCCGAGTTTCACTATGTTTCTCCACCACAGGCCCCTTTAACTTGTACAAAGATAAATTTTGAATAAAATTTTTTCTCGGTGCATGACAGCCTCCTAGACCGGGCTACACTAGGTTTGAATGCCCTACGAAACCCAACGGGTGGCCATCTGACAATCATTAGATTCAGGTATATGCTATCCTGGTGGTAGCTAACAAACCTGAAAAAAATTCTACCTTTTTAATTTTTGGTCACTTGTTAACAGCAATCAGGAAGAGCATGAAGAGTGTACTACTCACGGACATAAGTTACAAATAGACTAGTTACAGCTAATGTCAATGCGATAGTTAACGCTCTATATTTACTCAATACATTTTTCTTTGCATATCTATATCCTGTGTTTTTTTTTAATATCATAAGATAGCAAACAAGCAGATGGGTCTCCTGATGGAAAGAGTCAACCATCGTCTATAGACACCAAAGATGTTAATGGTGCGTTGCTATCTTGTAGCGAGGTCTAATGTCACATGCATAAGTTTACCGGCTAACTTACCCTCCAAACCGGAACACGACAGTGACCAGCACGGACGCTATTGCGGCAGGAATAGGTAAGGCGGTGGTACCAGACCCGGTCGAGCCGATGCAGAACTCTACCACCTAGTAGTCACGATGGTAGTGACACAATTAGCCACTCAGTCGCCTTTTACGACCTGCCTGGCAGAACGGTAGTTGGCCTATTCATCAAAGGAGCCCGGGACCAACATTAACATAATAAAACTAAAGTAAAATAAATTTATCAGTATAACAATTAAATAAAAAATACCTAGAAATCGCTTTTAAATATTAATAAAACAAACTGTATTCTATGGTATTATAATCATCATATCATAAAAAAGATGGAATAGTTCTTAAAAATATTCCAAAAATTTATTAAAGTGATAAAAAGGATCATTTAGGTAGCTGGTAAACTTATGCATGTGGCATTAGACCTCGCCACAAGATAGCAACGCACCATTAACGCCTTTGGTGTTTATAGGCGATGGTTGACTCTTTTCATCAGGAGACCCATCTGCTTGTTTGCTATCTTATGATGTAAAAATAAAAATTTCGGAATAGAATAATGCTCGTAGTTAGCACAGAACGCGATTCCGAGTTATGTGATGTACTTTAATGCAAAAAAAAATAATTGTTAACTGATTTATTTTTTTGGAGGTAAAGAAGAAAAGCAAAACAGTCAGGAGACTCAACTAATGATAAGAGTTCACCGCAATCCATAGGCTGCTATAAAATCAGAGTTCTTGCATATGCGTCTTGTCAGAGTTTAAAAAATAAGTAGGCTCTATTATTAAAAGGTCTTGGTGATTTGAAGTCACATTAGTTCGAATAAAATTGGTAATTTATACCTATATTTGCATATGTTTTGTAACAGTGATAGTCAGAATATTATTTTATCAATAAATTATTTCTGCATTTCTTCTCAATTTAAACGTAAATATTTGAAATCGCAAGCTCCCCCGCGTGCGCATTTTTCTAAAAAGGGGACTCAAAGTTTTCCTTTAGGTGATAATTAGAAAAAGGTAAATAAATATTTAATAAAAAAACTGTTATTCAAAAATATCATTATGTCTTACATTAATATGAGAACAATACTTCGTTTACATAAACAGAAAGTAACTTCTTCGCCCTTTTGTTATGCGAATAATTTACTAAATTTTAATAACACCACTCGTACCGCATCGTTTTCTTAACGAATTTTTGTAAATGACTCTAAATACCTATTTTGCAAAGTAATTTAAATATTATACCAGATGCTGTCTTTAGTTTGTAGCCGCAAAATTCCCGCCAAACAGCGGCCGTGAGGTCGATGAACTTGATCTACCGCTTATGTACTCGATAAAAGTAAAAACTCATGCTTTCTACCGCTCACATAACAAAATATTCTGCTCTGATCTACACTGAATGTTTAAACAGGTGATTTACAAACACATATTTACAAAAAAGAGAAATGAATAATGATAATAATACTTGATGGTATAATAAATGCTGCAGCCTAACACATACATTTTTTACCTAGCTTTTTAACAAAAATCGAAGAAGATATAAAAGATAAAGATAAGATAAAGATATAAAGATTGTTAGACAATGGACTTAATATTTTTAATACTCTAAAATATATCTAACTTATTTCTAGTCGTCTCGTAAAAGACGACATCAGGCTAAATATTATGTCACTATCATCGCAACTAACTAGGTTGTAGGATTCTGCAACGTCGCACCGGGTTTGGTCCCACTTCCATATCTATTCCTGCCGCCACACTGACAGTGCGTTTGATTACCGTATTCCACCTTAAGATAAATTAAAGTATCATCCCGCCCGTTTTCTTTGCGTTGCGGGGTAGGCAGAGTAAAACGAACGTCTATAGACTTTCCGGTTCACCACGATTCACCGGTTTGGCGAGTGGCAAATTAAGTGGTAATTCCCATAGCCGCATTTTACAATTATCGACTACTTCTAGCGAAAACCGATACCGATGGTTTCACGTGCACATCCGATGCACTATAGTGGCAACACACCACCCGCCAGACTCCGAGCTGTTGCTAAGATTTTGGATTTTTGAGAAAAACCTGAAAAAAACCAAGCCGGCGGCGACCGAATCCAGGACTAAAAAAATAACAAGCATTTGTTTAATTGTCAAATTATTTTCTCTTAAATAACACATTAAAAATTTTATATTCTCTCTCTCTCTCTCTCTCTCACTTTGAACAACCAGAAATGATTATTATAAAATGATATAAAATATTATAAAAATTATTACGTGATAGTGCAAAACCTTACAAGTTGTATGGTTGCATATGGTAGAAGTATATCTGACTTTTATGTGTCTGGTATAATCTTTTTATTTTATGAAAGTCAATGGTGAGCGAAAATTGACTGTAAGTACCAACTGATGAAAACAATAACCATTAGCAAATGACACGTAAAACTGTTATATATATATGTTTCCAAATTTTAGCTTCAAAGCCAGAATTGTTTCCTGGTGAAGGAAAGTTTGAACTAATTACAAAAATATTATCAACGGCTATAATAAAAAAATATTTTTAAAACAAAATTGTTTCTCTTAATTTATTATGGACGATAGTAAGGTATTCGCTTGCATTAGCGTCTATCTATATATTAATAGATACGTACCCCTTTTTAGACAATTAGGCAAACGGTGGTGAATGAAATTTGGCACAGCCAAAGTTTATGTTGCAGAGGAGTGCAAAACCCTAATATTTTTAAATAATATCTATTAGAAATGCATTAAATTAATAAAAATAAACATTTGACATCCATCACATACATATACACACACGTATATATATATATATATATATCCAAGACACGAATAAGTATATTTTTTCTTTACGGCTAAAGTCTGTTGTCAAACGTCCAAGAGATTTTATTATTTGGTCTATGGTCGAATTTCGACCACGGGACGATCGCTTGTTATTTCAACCTTTAAAAAGAAACGAGGATAAAACAGCGGGTGATAACTAGAACATAGAATGATAGAATTATCATGTTTTATTATACATATCAAACAACAACACCAACGAAAACTAAAACTGAATAACTCTAACAGCTGCGCAATCATTTAAAAACACGTTTTAATTTTTATATTTAAATATTAGTCGATTCGCGAAGTGAGTGTGGATGAAAAGTGAATCAACCTGACGTTTGGTTGCGCGGCCACTCACGTTCGTTGACCTCACAAATTTTCGTTTCGTTAGTTACTGCATCCATTACCCAACCCCCACTCCTCTCCTGATCTCCATTCCGCATGTTCACAATAATTCACACCTCACGACTACCAACAAAAATGAGTTAAAAATGGTCACATCGACGTTAATCTGCCGATATCCAATAAATAGATGTTTTTGCTTTAAGTCCATATCAAATTTTATGCCTTTTCATGCTTTTGTGGTTTGTATATTATAAAAAAAACTCTTTTTTAATTTAATGTTAAGAAATGTCAGAAAAAGTTGTTTGATCAGTCGGAACTCGCGCGAGCACCGGATGCGCAAGTGCAAAAACATGAAATCGAACCTGTTTTATATAATTTTATAATTCGAACCGCAATCCTTTTTGATATCGTACGCAATCATATTTATAAACTTCCCGGAAACTATGGATCTATTTCTTATAATAAATCAATATTTATATTTATCAAACCCTTTGTGTTCATACAAACAGGAAAGCTATTATATATCAACTAGACAACTAACTTTTAGATCGTTAGGTACTGATAGTAAAATTATCCAAAAATATGTTATCCAAACGGATTCTGAATTAGGACAGATGATGATTTGCTCTAGAAACCTTTACCATTAATAGAGAAACCTTTCCTCATTAATGTAGATTCACATTGACTTGTATAAAAAAACTGGGCTTTGAATAACATTTAACAAAAATTTAAAAAAATAGTTTGTTTTGACCAAAAATTACACGTAGGTACCTTTGAGTTATGGTTTGTGAATAAATTCATATTATATATTACACTATTTGAAAATAAGTCTCTTAGCATAAATATTTGAAAGAATTTGAAATATTATTGTACAATTTTCGGAGATTCTATTACATAGATCATAGCAATTATTACACTTTTGAGCAAACTTAAGTATTTCTAAAGATAAAATTTATTCTCATAAGTAAAACTTTATAACGTAAGCATGCATTTTATATTTTCATAGTAATATAAAACAACAAACACATCATTGTACGAACACTGTAAATGTAACTAAATTATATACTTAACAAACATCTTTACTTACCTGTTTTTACTCTTTTTAAAATCAGTTTATAATTTTGAAAATTATTGCCTATAAAATATATCTTATAAACTCAGGAAATATTAAGAATATCCTAAAGTATCCTAAAATAAAACAAGGCTTCACAAAAATAGCTATAATTTAACAACATTGTCATATATGTAAGTAAAACCGCAGAAAATAATAGAATATGCTGTAATGGAATACGTTATTTGATTTTGTACGTTTGATTTTTTGTTTATATATTTTTTTTAATTATGATTAATGTCAACAATCCGTATGTACTGCATATGATATAATAAAAAATTAAATACGTTTGATAATGTCGAAATATTCGCTAAGAACCAAATTGTGAAATTAATTTGAATACTGTCAGATGACAAAGATAAAGTTATTATGACGGATTGATGGATGTCAATTTAGTGAGTAGGCCAAACACCGCGGAAGACTCTTGCCACGGTTCACCATGGTTCATCGTGATACTTTTCGACGTCATGAGCAACTTTCCTACTAGCAATGCGCTTGCGCCGCTGTATACGCCGCACATCGCGATCGCTGACCAGAAGAACTATTGCAATGAGCCACTTTTCTATATTTACTTGGTTATAACTTACAACTAAATCTATAACAAAAATATAGGTCACTTTTATGGAACCTTACAACATTCACGAGCACGCCACGGTAAAATTATTTTATTCCCATTTTATTTTTTATTAAAATAAAAAGACTGACGTAAGAGAAAAATAAAACATTTAATAAGTCTATATTTGAAATTATGTATTTAGCAAAAACGGGGGCTGGCGGGAACAATTTAAAAACATACGTCTCTTAAACAAAAAGTCAATTACGCATTGCACCCCTGCCATACGGATTTTAATCCGCATAATTCTTCTCGTCAGCAGAGCGATCTGCTTGTAAGTTATCGTATGAATTATAAAAATAGGGGATCGGGGATGGGATAGTTTAAGTGAAGGATTTTTTTATAAAAAAGCTCATTTATTTTATAACACAAATTTTTCCGATTTTGGACAGCTTAGGTCAATTTAATGGTACGTTGAAAATAAATACTTATCAAGCTATAAATCAATACGTTTACTACATATGCTGAAGTTCTAAGGAACGTCGTGTTGGTACCGGCCTCCTTTGAAGAATAGACCAACTGCCGTTCTGCCTGGCAGGTCGTAAAATGCGACCGATTGGCTATCGAGTCACTACCATCGTGGCTACTAGGTGGTAGAGTTCTACATTGTCTCGCCCGGGTCTGGTACCGCCGCCTTACTTATTCCTGCCGCAATAGCGTCAGTGCTTGTCGCTGTCGTGTTCCGGTTTGGAGGGTAAGGTAGCCGGTAAACTTATGCATGTGGCATTAGACCTCGCCACAAGATAGCAACGCACCATTAACATCTTTGGTGTTTATAGGCGATGGTTGACTTTCCATCAGGAGACCCATCTGCTTGTTTGCTATCTTATGATATAAAAAATACTCGTGGTCATTAAACGTCAGATACTTATATTTTATAACCATGAGTTTCTTAACAACTTAACATGTATAAAGAGACATATACATATAAACAACAAATAATAAATTTCTTAACAACTTAACGTGTATAAAGAGACATAAATGTGGCAATTTGTTTTCAAATTGGACATTACAAATTGATTGAATATTATAAATTAGCGGTCAAATTACAAAAGTTTATTAAATTCGGCTAATTGCGTTCAGGACCACGTGCAATGTAGGGTTTCGTAGTTACATATCAAAATAATGCTAACAGATAGGATAAGAACAGAGGCTTTTTATTGTTTAGAAGTAAACTAAAAATCCTTATAGTTTCGCTGTCTGTACGTCCGTCCGTCCGCACTCTAGCTGAGAGATCCTTAGTACTGTAGCTGTAATTTGGTATAAATATACATATTAGTTACGGCAACAAGGTGGTAATATAAAATTTTGAAAAATATTTTTAGGGAAGCTCCTCTACTTGTAAAGTGGGGATGTTAATTCTGTTGGATAGATTTTTAACTCATCCAGTATTGTAGGTTTGTGAAAACAATTTTTGCGATTAAGGGACTCGTTTGTGAAATATTATGTAAGCTTTAAAGTGTCAAGTGTCCCCCTCGTCCAGCTAAACGGTTGATTTTGGGGATCGGAAAAAACTTACGATAGTAGTAAATATATGGTGGTAGTAATACACGACAGTAGTAATAAAAGTTAAATGGTAAAACATCACGTCTTAGAAGGCTTCACAAGTTTTTGAGTAATAGTCGATCAAATTATAAAATGTGGTTTAGAGAAGTTTCTACATGCATGGTGCAGAAATATCCGTCATTGACGTTAAATAAATTGTTATAGTATGAAATAATAAAATCCCTCTTTTTAGTCCGCATTATTGTGAAAAGAAACTTCAAGACCCTACATTGCACATAACTCGACACGTACTTTACCAATTTTTATTGTTTTACCATTGCTATAAAAAACGCAAGATACACAATCAGTGTCTCAAAAACGTCCTCCAAAAATGAGCGCACAATTTGAAATTGTGCGCTCATTTCAAATAGAATCGCGTCGGTCGCCACACTGTCAATTTTATTTCTATTTGTATATTACTTTGTAAAAACAACTATAAATCTTAGGCTTAAGGTTAGATATGCAAAGACATATGTTTTTGCCACATCTGTAACTACTTATGTGAAATTAGCAACACTTTTGTGTGTCAGTTTTGTTCGGCACTGTGCATCTTGTTTTTTTTATATCAATGTGTTTTACTCACAGATACATGAGTGGTTTTACTATATAACGTTTAACCCTTTCAACGCTATATCCGCTTTTATTTCTCCAAGTATATTTTGTAAGGTTGACGACATCACCTACTAGTACTCAAAAACTTGTAAAACCTACTTGGATGTGTGTGAATGTGTGATTGTTATCCTTTTAAACTCGTAATATTTTTCTTATCTATCTAATGACACTGCTCATCATAGATTATGCGAGAGATAAAACATAAACATTTAAAAATGAAAGGTACAAAATTACTGATAACAATACCAGACAACATAATGCTAATTAAGTTTTGCGAATAAAATAAATACAAATACATATAGATACTCATATTCTAAACAAATTCACAAAAATATATAGAAATAGCTGTATCTGGAATGGCACTTAAAATGTTTTTCAAGTGTTTCTCAGCACATAAAAAAATTCAGAACTTATCTATACATATAATAAAAGAGTAGAAAAGTGATTTCTGTACATAGAAGATTTTTTTGAAATATGAAAGGAGTCGGTTAAAAACAAATAAAACTAAAAAATAAAAGATATTTTCATTTATTATTATGGAGAAAATTAAAAAAAAATCCGTAAACCCTGTAGGCCATTCCTGACACTTCCCGCAAAATTAAGATATTTTAAGCTTAAAAAAATAAAATTATAAGCATAGATATTTCTAGCTCAAATATCTAATTTGATAAAAACGGCAGTATATTGATTTTACAAAATAAACAGCTTTTCAAAAGCTGTATATTTTGGAAACGATAATCGATCTTTTGATCTTTCGAATGACATTCAACTTAATTTTTAAAATCCAAAATATTGCTTTAGCTAAATAATCGATAGGTTGAAAAATTTTGAAGCGATGTCAAAAAACATTTTTTTTTCAAAAATCTTCGTTATCTTCCCATTCCCATATCTTCGATAAATCCCAAACAAATTGACCGATTTTGATTCAATTAATGGTATTAGACGTAGTTTTTAAGGGAGAAAAGCTGATCATATTTTTAAGTCAATCGGTATATTAGCCTGAAAGTTATTATTTTTGTAAATTATTATTATTAAGTAAATTTGCTAAAAACAACGTAATTTTAATATTTGAAAAGCTGTAACTTTTGAAAAATTAGATTCGACTTTGATTTTTGAAACGGCATTTGACGTAGTTCTTTTCAGTACTAAAATATTGTAAAATACCAAAAAATAATTGGTTGAAAATTTTCGAAGTTATGTCGAAAAAATACTTTTTCACTTTTGTCAAAGATTTTCGTCAACGATTACTCCCAAACGGATAAACCGAATTTGATGCAATTTATACATTAACCATAGTATTTTGAGGAATAGAGTTGATTAGTTTTTGTACTCAAACCGGTCTATTAATCTGGAAGTTATATTAAAAAATACTACTTCGGTAAAAAATTTTTTGGCGGTTTTTCAAAATTTCTCAAAATCTCCTGGAGTTGGTTCAAATTTTCAGGAAGTTTAAGTTGAGCGGAATCCAATTGAATGCCATTAACCGCGTTTCGATCGGTTCACCCGTTCAAAAGTTATGAGATGATTACATACACATACATACATACATAGATACGTAGATACGTACATACATACATACACACATCATACATACAGACATACTGGCGTCATCGTAAAAATAGTCGGAAAAGGTTCCTAGGACCTCAAAACGTGGAGATCTGGTGAAAACTCGATTTTCGAAAATCGGGGCAAAATTATTAACTTCCTTATCTACATACATAGCGGGAAGTTAAAAGCGATTTTTAAGGAGAAGGAAATTTTTAATAAAAAATTCCTACCATCTGTAACTAGCTTTGTTATTCATAATTTTGATTTAACGCTTAAAATAAGACTTCGAATCTTTTTCAAAACCACCTCCATAAGACATAAATTATTTTTATTAATATTTGATACCATAAAAAAAATAACATATTGTACTCGTTTTTGAGGTGCAGCACATTTCACCAGCCGATCGGAGCATTATGTTAGCGTTAAATTAAAATTATAAGTAATGGAGATACGGTTGCAAGAGCTCCTTCTCTTAAAGAATATTTTGCAAATTGTCTTATTGTTATGAGTTGTTAGTGTAAAATTAGTTAACTATTTTCGTCTTTATTTAATTATAACTTTTGTTGTAATGTGCTGAAAAACCATTGAACTACATTTTCTAGGTGCCATTCCGGATCCAATGAGACAAAATATATATTTTAGGAACTTTATTTCTATTTTTCACGTATTTAAATTCATCGACTAGACTAGCAGACATATAAAATTCAATTTAATATCTGCATCTAAAAATCGTGCAAATAACAAACAGGTTGATTTCAATTCATACCTAACTACCATAACTACAAACTTTAGTTATTTTATCTTCTATAACAAACATAAAAAAATAATATATATATATATATATATATATATATATATATATATATATATATATATATATATATATATATATATATATATATATATATATATATATATATAAATAAATATTCTTAATTAATTTTAACTCAACAACGAAAACGTATTTTTGATTTTATAATTATATAACAAGTTCTAAGAAATGCTTCCCACACTAAACACCGTCGACACCCAGCAGGATACCGGAATAGTAACGGGACTCAAGTTTTTGTTTTTTTTTTCGATCAGAAGAAGCAAAGGTATGCGTTCACTTTTAGAATACGTATGTATTAGATAATCATATTACACGCGTGTTTATATATTTAAAAACAGGAGTTCCTCGTGATTTATTATAACTTTATATTAATATTTTTAACAATACCGAAATGAAATTAAATGAATATATTTATTTGCAAGAATATGGGTGTTACAAGTTATAAAAATTAAATAAGTTACCAACATATTTGATGTGAAAATATTTAAAAATGATCATTATATTACATTTAAAACTTTTGTATGGAATTTTTAAAATTACTACCGGTTGGAACGCGGCCATACACTGAAAAGATTCGGCGGAAGAAACTCAGGGGGCTTGTCTTTTTTCTATATTTTGTTTACTTACTTATTATTAATAAAAGTTATTTTTTGTTTAATCAAAATAATATAATTTACAAATTTATATTACTATTTACAAAATTTTATTACGCTTAAATTTTAAGGCGAATTTAACAAAATTATATTTCTATCTAATAACATGTAATTTTATCGGCTAAAAATTTCTAGACATCGTATTTATTTATTTATTAAACACTTTATTGTACACAAAACATTTACAGTAAACAATAAAATGATGTATATTAAAACAAAAGGCGAGCTTATCTCATATCGAGATTTCTTCTAGCTAACCCATATGTAGAAAACAGTGGACAACCAAAGACACTTGTGCACATATTATTAACACGGCATAATAATAAAGCATACAATTAATATCAAATGTGGCCTTAAAAGCTATTAACAACAAAAAAAAACTAAAAATAAGAGACACAAAAATAACACACTTTAAAAGACAAGAAAATAAAATAAAAAATAATACAAAAATTACACAGTTAACTTGCTAACTACTTTCGCATCGTAGTATGTTTTCTCATAATTTTATAATTTGAATAACTTTTATATGCCTACGTATTGTTTGTACGTCGTAAGGGCACATTTATTGTACGTAGTTCATAATTAACTAATTAAAACAAATGATCATTTAAACGGGCGTTCTAACAATAAATAAGTAAATAAGTATTTTTAAACAATTAGATTTTATTTCATTTAAGCATAATGTACGGCTTTAAGACAATGAACTTAAAGTAGGTTTGTTGAATCACAATGACAGGAAAATACATTAATATTTTAGGATTTAGTTAACATAACAATAAATAACGTTTGTTTTCATACTTTCAGGGTAAAAATATATATCATGGTCTCCTATTCGGCTCAGATCATGAGGCAGCCAGGGGGTCCCTGGTGTACGCGTAATTGAGATTCTTTTGGAGTTATCCTCAAACATCTAAATCTCCGTAGCAGCTGCATCTTACTAGATACAAGCTGCTTCGATTTATTAAGCCAACCTTTTGTCTCTGACAAGCACATAATAGTTATCTTATTGGTTAAATGTAGCGATGGAGATCACCATGTGTGTCGTCAACATAGAAACGTTGGCATAGAAACATCTTTTGACATCGCGCTCACTCTGTCTACCTCGTAAGGTAACCTGGGTGTAATTTTTATTTTTTTGAGGAGATACAAAATTTTATTTAGATATCCAGTGTATTATTTTAGTTATATACTTATATTGACTTAAGGTTAGATCAATTAGTGTAAATAGCCTAAGTATTTGTTATTTACTAGTGACCTGCCACAACTTTATTAATGTAATTTGCGAAACACTTGGGAGCAAGGGAATTTTTTGAAAGAAAAACGTTTGAAAGAAATCACATCACAATCCATTCAATCGTTTTAGCTTAAAGAATAAGCAAACATACACACACAACTAAATAAAATAACTTTCATATTTATCCCACTATGTTTGATTCTTTGTAATATTTGTGTATTCGTGATTCAGTTATGCGATAAGTATGGAAAACGTTTAAATGAAATTTTAATTGAAGTATGACCTGGAGTAGCACATTTTATATTTTTATAACGGAAAAATATATTGTTCCCAAATTCACCAAAAACTTTTATGATGCGGGGGGCTGCGGAGCACAGCTTCAATACCTGGTACAATAACCTGCGCCCCGCCGTGGATGTAGCAGGATTTCAGGCTACGCTACAGCATATTGGGTATTTAAAAATATCTTATGTTATGTGATCTTGCAATAAAAATGTATTTTACGGCAATAAAGTTAATTTAGAGCATAGACTACCAAATTTCATAAAAACCAGTAAAGCTGTTGCAAACTGTTGCATTTATAATATTAATTGAATTAATATTTTCATTGTTGCTGCCTAATGTTTTCGTATATGCTACTGAAAACAAAATAGAGCCCCACTTTGATTTCCGCCTTTAAAATAAAATTCACATTTTTTTGAATTTTTTATGGATAGATATAATTAGACAGTAAATTTCTCCTAATTATTCAAACAAAGTAAATGGTTAAAAAATTATGCACATAAAAATGAAAAAATAAAATTTACCTTTAAAAATTCGAACTCCACAAGTTTTGATTGTTAACAAAAACTAATATTGATGGTTACACAGGGGTGTCTTTAATATCAGGTGGGTCCTCTTCGATTACGTACGCACTCTCTAAGCCTGTTTGGGACACTTTCAATCAGTGTTCTGTGGTTTAGACCCACAGAACACTTATACTCTCAACGAGAGGTCTAAACACAAATGAATCACAAATTGTGTCCAGGGTAATTTTAAGTTACAAGTAATTTGTTTAAGTCTACCCACTTGAGAGTAAAGATTAAAAAAATTTGTTAAAAAATAATGTTAAGAATATATAAACATAAGATTATGTTAAGATACTTGAACTTGCTCCGAATTAAGTTTTAAGTGTCATACAATTATTTTTTGTGAAAAAATCGGGGTGGGCCCTATTTTGTTTTGGTAGTGTACTTGTTTACATAAAAAAAACAATCTCTCTAAAATTTTTATTTGATTACTTTTTTGCACACCGCCATATATTAGTAAAAAATCTTTATTTTGCTATATGAACATAAAAGCTAGGAAACAAACACAGTGATTAGCAAAATAACCCATTATTGTAAAAAGTTTTTACATCTTTACTCAAAAGTTATTTCAAAATATTTTGATTTTAATGAATTTAATGTCTATAAAGGAAATAAAACGAAAATCATTGAAACAACCTAAATCTTGAACTGTTCTATTACATTACTTACGGTAGCAATGCGTTTACCAGTATAATTTATCACAATGTGAACTTAATTTTTCTTGCTCCAATCTTCTTTCAGTAACATGTTAAATAATTAACTTTTATTTGCATTACAAAAACATTCGGTAGACAGCTACTTCGTGGTCAAACCAGCACTCTTTGTCCTTGTTCCCTTTGTGTAACGTAACGGGAACCATCGCTGTATGACGCTTTTATGACGTCATGGCTGTTTTGAAGAAAATGCACTTTTGCCGTCACACTTATCCCGTTACAAGTAACAGCATTATGTGTAAACCGGGAATTCGTATTTCTAGGAATTAATGGCCTCACAAAAATAAAAAAGTATTTATAATGTTTGGTAATAAATCTTAAGACTGTGTCGAATTTGAGGTTGAGGATAAAGCAAAGGACTGTTTCGTGCAGTTTGTATTGTTAAATATGTAGTAGCGCCTGCGGTGATAGGTATTGTTGAAGATTTGTTTTATTATATTGTAAGAACAAATATAGGAGTCAGTCCCTAGTGGAAATAAACCGGACATGACTGGACAATATACAATCAGTTTCATTGTTTATATCTGTCCTAGCCAGCTCATGCCTTCATTCGCACATTTATTCGCATTGAAAAGTTAATTGTGTCGTCACGACGATTGAACTTTAAGAATCTAGACATAGATTTAACGAAAGTTTTTAAAATTAATCAAGTACATTCCACTATGCGATAAATATAATCTTTCGCCGTATTAGTCCCGGCCTCCTTTGAAGAATATGCCAACTGCCGTTCTGCCACGCAGGTCGTAAAAGGCGACCGATTGGCTATCGAGTCACTACTATCGTGGCTACTAGGTGGTAGAGTTCTACCTTGTCTCGCCCGGGTCTGGTACCACCGCTTTACCTATTCCTGCCGCAATAGCGTCAGTGCTTGTTGCTGTCGTGTTCCGGTTTGGAGGGCAAGGTAGCCGGTAAACTTATGCATGTGGCATTAGACCTCGCCACAAGACAGCAACGCACTATTAACATCTTTGGTGTCTATAGGCGATGGTTGACTCTTTCCATCAGGAGAACCATCTGCTTATTTGCTATCTTATAATATAAAAAAATATATAATAATACGCGAAGCAAAAATTTTGTACTTCTCTTTGTAACATTACGCGAACGGTGAGGATGATATTTGACCTTCGATCAAAAATTTATCACAATTGAAGTATATATTGATGAGCAGTGCAAAAATATAATATTTTTAAATAATCTGCGTTAGAAATAAATTAAATTATTAAATATAAAAATAGCTCACACTAAATTCATTTGACACACACATGTATACTGTTATATTTATGGTTAACGACTGTTGTCAAACTTAGAAAAGATTTTATTTTATTAGTGTATCGTCGAATTTAGACCAGAGGACGATAGCTAGTAATAAACAAAGTGCAAATTAAATTAGAGATTAAGGAATCGAGTCCGTATTTGACTCCATTTCAAAAATAAAAACGTCGTGGAATTAAACACAAGGCTTGAGACAAAAACTCAGGATCTTATACATCTGCAACTAATAAAACTATTAGACTTGTTGTTTGCAGATTGTCTATAGAACATAGGCTGGTGACTGTCCTAATGCTAGTGAGTATCATCGCCTGTAGAAATCAAACGGCTGTTGACGTTAAGGGGTCCTAGGAAGCTTCCCCGAATGTGTGTGTGTGTGTGTGTGTGTGCGGCCGTATGTAAATCTCTCATAACTTTTGAACGGCTCGTCCGATTTCATCGCGGTTGGTGCGCGGTGGTACGAAAAAAATTCTCAAGTCGATACAAGTAGGAATTTTGATGTAATTTCGAAAAAACATTTTTTTCGTTTTTTTTCGACAGCAATAACTCACAAACGAGCTTCCTACGACCACTTAACGTCAACAGCTGTTGATAGCTGAGATACGATGGTATGAGAAATTTGAAAATTTTTTTGATAAACTTGATAGTTTCCTCAATAAATTGGAAAAAAATGAGAAAATATTATAAATTATATTTGAAAGTTGAATATCTTTGAGACGCATCGGTTTATCGAAAAATTATAAAGAGCTTTTTTGTAGAGCGTTCAATTCTCTACAAAAATATTTTCTGACTCAACTAGTCCGATGACTTGTTAAAGAGTTACAAAATTCCAAAGTAAGAAAGAAAAAATTTCCCACGTTAATCAAATGGGAAATTGAAATTTTCGACTCCGCACCTCTTAATATTAATATTAAGAGCTCTAATTTTCACAGGATTTTTTTTTCGTTATTTCAAACAATTTTCAATATTAATAAGAAAAAAAAATTTACGATTTTTTTGAATCAGTCTAATATCGATCTTCTTATCAAAGCACTGCTTCATGTCGGTCAATCGCTTAAGTTATAGTGTCAAGCTGCGAGATAAAGCCTCATCTTTGTTCCGAAGCTCCATAGTAATAACTTCTGAGTCTTGATTACATTCAGTGTATAGTGACTCGAATCTGCGATGAGGTTTTTTGTATTCAAATTGCTGGTTTCTGAAATGAACGAACAAAATTAATTTTGGCGTTGCGAATTTATTTTGAAATCGGATCAATTTGGATAATCGTAGCTAATAATTTTACTTAAAAGTCTTGAGAAATTTATCAATAATAATGGACCCAACGCTATGACTGCAGTCTTTATCTCGAAATACATTACTATAATAAACCTAGTCACCTAAAAATCCATACTAATATTACAAACGGGAAAGTGTATGTGTTTTATTTTTATTTATTTATTTAATACTTTATTGTACACAACAGAACAACAAAATACAGTTACAGCAAGCAGTATTTTTAAAAAGGTACAAAAGGCGAGCTTATCTCTAAAAGAGAAATTTCATACAGCCAACCCGGTAAAGTGAAATACTTGACCATAAATATAAGTCGAAGTGTACAGTATACTAAAAAATATATGTGTGTGTTTGTTCGTCCATCTTACACGGCAAAATGGAGCGACGAACTGTCGTAATTTTTAAGTGGATATAGTTGAAGGGATGGAGAGTGACATATGCTAGTTTTTCTCTTTCTAACCCAGCACGGAAAGAATTCCTAATTTAACGCGAGCGAAGCTTCGGGCAAAAACTAGAGTGTTTTAATCCAAAAATACATTACTATAATAAACCTAGCTAGTTAAGTAATAAGGTTATATTACAAAAGTAATGATTGGGCCACTTCTAACTTTTAATCGTCAACTACTAACACATAGATACTAACTTGTTCTTATTATCAACACCACACATATATTTATTTAATGCTCTCAAAATATTGTAGGCTATTGTTTTTATAGTAGTAGTTGTATCATTACACCCGGTTCCTTTGCAGAATGGGCAGAGTAAACCAAATGCCTATAGATATATAGCTCACCACGATTCATCGGTTTGACGGTTGGCGAGTTGAGTGGTAAGCCCCATCGCCGCATTTTATCGGCCTGATAACTATTATCGATTATTTCTAGCGATAACCGAGATCAACAGCTACCAGGCTCCGAGCTGCTACTGAGATTTTGATTTTTGAGAAAAACCTCGAAGAAACCTCAATAACACTTGTGCCCGACCCGGCGATCGAACCAGGGACCTCATGATCTGAGCCGAATAGGCTCACCCTTAGACTACGAAGCAGTTAGCGTAATATATATAAATTACGTGTCATGTTATTTGTCCGCGATGAACTCCGAAATTACTGAACTAATTTCAATAAAATTTTGTAGATATCTACTGTTTGGTTCAACTTAAAAAATAGTACAGTTTTTATCTCAATAACTCCCCTCCTCCCTGATTCATTTCAAGTTCGTCACCAAAATAGGTATAAATAATTTTTATGGCAAAATAACGTTTGCCATGTCAGCTAGTATTATAGAAAATATAATAAGATAGCAAACAATTAGATGGCTCTCCTGATGGAAAGAGACAAGTATCGCCTGTTGACACCACAGATGTTAATTGTGCGTTTCTATCCGTGTGGCAACGTTTTAATGCAACTTGCATAAGTTTACCGGCTACTTTACTCTCCAAACAAGCCAAACATAACAATGACAACCATTGACACTATTGCGGAAGGAATAGGTGGTGGTGGTACTAAATACCCGGGCAAGACGTTGCGGAATTTTACCACCTATTCAGAGCCAGAAGTAAATATTTCACCAACTGATACATTATCTGTAATAATACCATCAAATCCAATTAACCTACCGTTCTAACTTGCAAATGTCGTTTTTTGTGGTAACAAATACAGTTATAGATCCATAAAGGGATTTAATAGAAAGGAAGCAGAAAAAGACCGTGATTATTTAACCCATATCCGGTATTCGGGGTACGAAACATATGCCCCATAACCCTTTGGCCCCGTTATGTTGTGTTTATAACAGTTGCGCTATTAATTTGAACAATCCTGACTTTTTGTTAACTTTTTAAATTGTTTTGTAGGTATGTTACCAGGTGATTTAATGACAATAGCGCTTCTAGCTTGTGTATCTGTCCGATAACAAGAGCTTCCGAAATCGGCATAATATGGATTGGAGGTCTGTGTCGATGATGGATTGTAATATTAGTTGTCGTGGCATTCTGTTCTCTACCTACATTGTAAGTGTCTTAGATTGAAGACATTTACTATGCGAACCAACTAAAAATAGGACTGTCAGGATGCCATTTTGTTCCGCATTTCGTAAAAAATTCATTAGCTATGAGTAAAATGTGCAAAAAAATACTAACAAAGAAACAAATTTAAAAAAGTAATTTGCATTCTGATTTTCATATTTTCTATTTAGATTCCCATTCACTCATGTTAGCCAAAAAAACGATTAATACTAAAATACAAATATATTTATTTTTTATAAACAAAATACTTAATTAAACGTGTCAATCAGAATTTAAATCCTCTACATCTTTTATGACAAAAAAAGAATTATTTGTTCGTCAATAAATCAGTCCTATTTTTAAAGAACGTTTTTTTTCTGCTAACATTACTAATTTTACATTTGTCATGTGAAGTTGGCAACAAGTTTAATCCTATTATTAGTTGACACGCGTAATACTTATGGAAATTCTTTTAAAATAATTTATTACTCCTTTTATAAATAGTAAAAATTTTATGTATTTTACACTATTTATCATCGGCACTTGATGAAACTCCATTTGTAGTTTTGTTAATACACTTGTACTGTTTCACAAATTACTTTAAAATTTAATTAATATCACCAACCGGTTTCGCCTTTTACGGCATAGCCCTGAAGATGCCGTAAAAGACGAAACCGGTTGGTAATATTAATTAAATTTTAAAGTAATTTGTGAAACAGTACAAGTGTATTAACAAAACTAAAAATTTTATTCTATCTAATTTAACAATAGTATGAATGAATTATAAAGAGATATACTTTTATTTGTACACACAAGTTTATTATGTAATTTTATGTGATTTTTGTTAACGCAGGTTATCAAAAGTATATTATTAAATTTTTGTTACATTTATATTATTTTTGTCTTTAGAATGGAGGTGTAGCAAGCAAAAAAATAAGAATATAGTGCGATTTAATACTGGTACATTAAAAACTGTTTTATGTCCCATATATAAAGAATAGCAATCGAGCAGATAGCTCTAGACATGATGTCTCTCATAGCTGTTGCCTAAAACCACAAAAGATAAACTGATGCGTTACTATCCATATGGCGGAATGGTAATAGCGCGGTACAGGTAACTTAATCAGCCTCACCATACTTTATTTTCCAAACCGCGACTCGTCCATGGCAAGCACTAATTTTACTTAAGCGAGACAAGACGAGACCTGTTGGCGGCGTAAAGACTAAATGTCCGTACATGGACACCGTACATACATTGGTCTTGTGGACGTTTTACCCAAGTTGCCTTATCATTCTTATTACCATAATATATGTGTTCAAGACTGACGTGACTTATTGACACCTTAAAGAAAAACGATGCAACTGCGAATCTGGCTACACAATTCTGACACAGAAGTAATCGTCAGGGGTATCGTAGTTAATATCTTCCACGTCTTCAAAAGTTATTTTTGTCAAATCGTTGGCTATTCCCATCCTAAACTGTTAAAAACTATTGTAATAAAATACTCCATTTTTACAGTATTTATGTTTTTTTATGTAATGCAATAAAGTATTTCTATACATCATAAAAATAAATATCCTAATAAAACCATTGTGAATATTGTACAACAATATTCTTTCGAAGTAAATAGCTTTCGATTATCACAATCTTATCGACATCTTATATTGTGAGTGTAAAAAGTTTTAAGCCCATTTGCACAAAAATATATTCGCAAGCCTATTGTTTACTGGACATTTAAAAAACTTGCAAAACTTTTAAATTTTTGTTCTTTTCATCTCAGATGAGCGAAGTTAATTGTTATCTCTTTACAACTTCAAACACACCTATACAACTGCCGTATTTTAAAATACAAGAAAGTATTTAAATACCGCACATGTTTTACACATAGATATATACTTAAACTAGCAGTGGCTCTGGTCGAAACTCAGCCCTAATCCTATTACTACTAAAGCACAAATATTAATTCGACAAATTATAGAATAAGCAATTATTTATTTAAATCGTAGACTACGTTAAAATCTCTTATAAGTTTGAAAACAAACTTTAACAAAATAGTATATACGTGGGTATATGTGTGTGTGTGTGTGCGTGTGTGTAGATCACATGGTGGCGTGTGTACTATTTTTTATTAATTTCATTTATTTCTAATGCATGTTATATTAAAATATTAGCTTTCTGCACTTTTCATCCATAAGCTTTCAGTAAGCCAAATCTCAGACCTCCGTGCGTGCAATTTTCGTAAAAAGTGGACAAAGTTTTCGTTCTAAATATTAATATATAAATTAATTATGTATCGATCGTCGCATATAAATATATGATCAAAGTAATAATCATTAAAAATGTTCCACTAAAAATGTCTATAAACTCAATGATAGGCCAATTAATTAAAGTTATTAGAAGCAATAGATGAGTAGACCCCAAATAAGCCATAATTTACTTTCTATTGGCTCAGGCCCCTTAACACCAATAAATCATCTTTCATCCTGTCAGGCAAAAGAAACTATAAACGACTAACTGATCCACGCAGCTTTGTCCGCGGGAACATGTCAATTTAAAAAAATCGTACTCTACTCCTTCTTATGGCATGAATTTCAAAAAAATCCTCCCTTATTCCTCGTCTCTGTTGTAAGAACAATCCCTATGAAAAATTTTAGCTTTTTTAGACTGGGTGTTAACAAATCAGTCCAAACTTTACTTTTTATATACACAGCTAGTTTTATGTTACCATCAGGAAATCCGCCTTTTTATTCACCATCAGTTCCGAAAATTAGCTTTAATATTGTTAAAAATATTAAATATAAATTTGAAATCCAAAAGTCACGCCTCGTATGGCTCGCTTAATTTAAAAATATTTGAATAATTTGTAGACGAAGAAAATTTCTACTGGTTAATAATTTCCCGGCTATTTTAGAGTTCCGTATCTGCAAAAACAAAATGGGACCTTTAGAGGGTCACTTCGTTGTCCTTTAATCGTCTGTCCGTCTGTCCGTCTATCAAGACCGTTTTTCTTAGTAATGCGTAAAGATGTCAAGTTGAAATTTATATCAAATACTCGAGTCTGCGGTTCCTCTTATCTGTGAAAAAAAATAAACTTGTAAGACAGCGTGATCGCTAGATACAAGTATTACCATGCATATCGCATATTTCGCGATTTTAGAGAATCAAAATCAAAAAAAGGGTACTTCCCGTTGACCTGTAATAATGAAACTTAGCAATAATCAATGTATTACAGTACATGTAAAGGAAAGATCGTAAATTTTTAGTTACATCACAAAAAAACACGATCTATAAGTTACTTAAGGAAAGGCTGTGGTACCAGACCAAAGCAAGACAATGCAGAACTACCTAGTAGCCGTGATGGTAGTAACTCGTATACCCAATCGTTCGTCTCTTACATCTGCCTGGCAGAACAGCAGGTGATTTATTCTTCAAAAAGAGCCCATATCAACACAGCGGAAATATTATAAATTTTAATATTATCTTTATCAATTTCTTGTTTGTATAGCCGTTTCACGTGTCAGGTGACAATTGTCTAGACTTTAGAACATCAGTTAGAAAAGAGTTGATGATATTTGTCACCCTTTTGTTTGCTGAGCGGCATACCATTTTATTACTATACATAAATATTATTAGATTTTATGGTATTTTTTTTTCTCATACCTGCACCAATGTTTTTAAATCTTTTTTGTTTATCTTTTACAGCATTTGCTGGTTTTTTGTATCTGTTTAAGTCTTTTTTTATATCATAAGATAGCAAACAAGCAGATGGTTCTCCTGATGGAAAGAGTCAACCATCGCCTATAGACACCAAAGGTGTTAATGATGCGTTGCTATCTTGTGGCAAGGTCCAATCCCACATGCATAAGTTTACCGGCTACCTTACCCTCCAAACCGGAACACGACAGCGACAAGCACTGACGCTACTGTGGCAGGAATAGGTAAGGCGGTGGTACCAGACCCGGGCGAGACAATGCAGAATTCTACCACCTAGTAGCCAGGATAGTAGTGACTCGCATAGCCAATCGGTCGCCTCTTACAACCTGCCTGGCAGAACGGCAGTTGATCTATTCTTCAAAGGAGCCCGGAACCAACACGGGGTAAACTTGTTTATAATGACTGATTTATTAATTTAAAAATTTATTTTCTTAAAATGTGTGTATTCACAAATATGTACAGAGGTGGACTCAATGCTACATGGCAGTGTTTCTTAACCTATGGTCTGCAGACCCCCGGGGGTCCGCGAGTTTGTGTATAAGGGCCGCCGCCTTATCTATGGACATTTGAATCAATAAATAAATGTCAATGTTTTTATTAAGAGGGTCCTTGAAATTGTACTTAATTTACTAGGGGACCGCGGACTGAAAAAGGTTAAGAAACGCTGCTACATGGCATTTTCTATCGGACAACCTTAATCAACAGAGAACTATATATTGTTATTTGCTGTATATGTATTCTATTATATGGTAAATAAAACTGTTTTTATTCATATACTTTAATGTTACTTTGTGATATTCTGGTGGATATGGGTTGTAATATGACGCCAATCATTTCACATTGTCAGATCTCAATTTTACATGATAATTGATAATGATATTCTCTGCTTTTAAAACCAAGATAATAACCTCTATATACTACAAACACGCAGTGGAACAACTTGTTACTTGACCGGATTAGCATTAACCACCTTGTCTACTTTTAGCGCAACAAAATCAGATGTAAACAGTAAACTGATGCATGAGACTTCCCCATGAATAACCGGGACCAGTTGTTTTTGTTTGCCTTTGCCTACGCTATTTTTAAGAATTTTCCAAATATAAAATCCAAATAAGGTCTTGTCTAACTTAGAAATTGAAACCGAGTTGATCTAAGCTAACCGATAAACTAAACAGGATTTCATTTTATAAAAATGAAATCTTATCTAGTTTTTCACGATTCTTCACGATACGATCGATAAAAAATAAACACTAATACTTTAAATATAAGTAGCTGAACTCGGCTAGCCTCACTGTGGCTCAGTAATAAGTATGTGTGTCACTCAAAAATGCTTAGAATTTTCAGTTTCCGTTATAACTTGGGGATAAAAAATATGTAAAATCACTCTCCTGGTAATAGCTATATTGTAAATAAATGTCGACAATCTATCAGGTAGTTTTTGGGTTTGATGACACAAATAGGAGCAAATTTTAAAATAAGGAAGCAAATTTTTATATATAAAAAATTATTTATACTAACCCTAACTCTTTGTTAACTTTATATGTATGGAAAGTTGTTATACACAAATGATACCCAAATCCCCGTCTTACATTACGCAGGATTAAAATGATGAAAAGCCAAGTCGAAGGTAGGTAAAGCATCCTAGGTGCTATTTATAGGAAGCGATCATCACCATCATATGATCATTGAAATATATGCATATGTTACTACTGCTGATTTACCATTTTTATGTCTAAAACTATAGCATTATTGTATAAACTTGTTGTAAACTGTTACTCTGCTTAGGAGGCGTGAAAACATTACTTTTAATAATATTATCGCAATTAAAATATTCCTATTCATTAACTTTAATCTGAATGTTTAGAGTAATAAAACAATTACTGGTTAGCAGAGTGTGGTTAATTATTTTCACTTTTCGCCATATTGAGCGCGTGGTGAGAGAGCCGTGACGAGGAGCTGTCGATGTATCGCCGATTCCCGGAATCGTACGCTTTCCACAGTCGCCGCATAAACTGCATCTTCCCGTGGAAATGCATGCGGGTTCGTTGCACTTACAAACTCATAACCCCCTTTCTAAAGCACCGATCCAATTATGTGCACTTTCGCAAGCCACTACTGTCACCCGCCTAGATACGGATAGGAAATTCAACGCGATGCGCTAGCGCACCAACCTGCCATTTCGGCATGTGCCACGAGTATGACAAATCACACACGCCAAACTTTTAATTTAAAAATTCACAACAATAAGGTTTTTTCTAATAAAGATTAAAACTATGGATCAATATTTACAAATTTAAACTTTTGATTTAAATTTTGTCTTATACGCTGGTTTGAGAGTAATAGTAGGTTATTATTTTTAAATACTCAGCGTATTTATAGTTGTCCATACATATGTGTTAAAAAGCGAAATAAAGTATTAAATGGCTTTGAATTTGGCACATGCTGTATAATATTTTCATTTGTACGTTTTTAAAAAACGATGTTAGTTGAATGAATATTACATAGCACAGAGTTTAACCTTTTCGTAATAATACTGTTAAAAATGATTAATCTTAAAAAATCGGTCATCACTAACTCGTAATGACAACATTGACTTACACTTAGAGTGCTATAGAAATAATGATCTTAGAAATAGTTTGTAAGGTAGCAGATATCTAACAATGCATTTATTTAGATTTTGTTTTAGTAAATCTTAAAACCCTGGTGATAAGCATCGCCATATAAGTGAAACCGTCAAGGTACTGATATATTGGTCAAAAAAACCTAAATAACATTTTTGTCTGACCTAAAAATATATACCAGAACCTTTTAATCTGGGTCAAATAAACTAATTAATAGATCATCTATATATACATATAATAAAATCGTAGGAAAGTCAATGCATGTCCGGGGTAAACTCAAAAAGTACTGCATGGATTTACTTCAAATTTTGCATGAATATTACTAAGAACAACAATATCATGTCGGGTCAACATATAGGCTACATGTTATCACACTATCACCTACGGGGGAGGAGCTGTGCGGAGTAACCGAAGTCCGCCCGAATGAAGTCGCGGGCAACAGCTAGTAGTGAATATAATTATATATTTTCTTCACGATACGATCTATAAAAAACAAACTCTTATACTTTAAATATAAGTAGCTGAACCCAGCTAGCTTCACTGTGGCTCAATAATAAGTATGTGTGTCACTCAAAAATGCTTAGAATTTTTAGTTTCCGTCACAACTTGGGGATAAAAAATAGGTATGTAAAAATACTCTCCTGGTAATAGCTATATTGTGAATAAATGTCGACAATCTATCAGCTAGTTTTTGGGTTTAATGACACAAATATAAGGAAGCAAATTTTTATATATATAAAATAATTTATACTAACCCTAACTAACTCTTTGTTAACTTTATATGTATGGAATGTTTATAGTTTGTTACCTTTTTTATTAAGTAACTGTTCAAAGTCATATAATATTATTAAAACTCTTAAAAATCTTTTAAGTATTTTAGAAATATCTTTGAACCTAGCAGTTAGATTTTTAAAGTAAAAGGCAAAATTCATATTTAACATTGTCAATTATTTTGATAGTGGCAAACTAATCTGTTAGTGGTATTAGCTTAATCAAAATATAACGACAGCTTGTCATTTCTTAAATAAGGAAAAAGTATTATTTAATTACAGTAAACTTAATTACGCAGACAATTGAAATCAGTACAATAGACACAAAAAAAATTGCAAGAGTACTAATGAGTAACTAATAATATTCTGCATGCACAAGGTCGTGTGAAACACAAAATGAAATGTACGAGTAAATGATATTCAAAAAAATCTGTAAATGACCGTTGGTAATTTATCAATTAAGGCAAAGAGGAGTTCTTACGCTATTAGCCGCACAAAACCCAAATTTCGATCTTAAGATACAGGTCTTAACGCAAGGAAGCTATAACATCTGTCTGACCATGAACTTGTACCATAGTCCAACGTCGATCAAAAACCTCATAAAAGCAATCAACGCGAAATAAAGCTATTCTTAACTTAGTTCAACAAAAATGTAATATTTTTGCTTATCATAAGAGTAGGTACTAAACACAGGGATTTCAGTAGATGTAATTAACCGAACCAAATTAAAAAAAGCTGATAATTGTATTATGCTTATCGCTTGGTATATATATGTCTAGCTAGTATGTAACTTTATTCTATATGAATATACAGCACAGCATCTGTACTAACATTATTAAGAGTAAACAATTGTATTTTGGTGCGTTTTTAAATGTTGCCTCGTGGTCTTAGGGTCAGTCTATTCGGCTCAGATTGTGAGGTCCGAGTTATATCCCCGAGACGAACAAAAGTGTTATTTTTCACGAAAATCTAAAATCTAAGTAGCAGTTCGGTGTCTGGCGGATCGTGAGGTACCACTGCAGTGCCTCGGAGCACGTAAAGCTGTCGGTCATAGCTGGAAACCCCAGGGGGTACCACTTGCACCAGCAGTGGAGAATCCCCCCTGGGCGTCCGTACTCTGGAATCCAGTCTGTGCTCCAGAGCTGGCGCCAGTATTGACGCACCTATTCCGGCTTTCCTATTACCTCGACGTGGTACCGAATTCATGGAAAACAGCTTTAGTGTATCCCATCCCTAAAAGGGGAGATCGCTCTTATCCGTCAAACTATCAGCCAATAGTTGTAACCTCCTTGTTCTCCAAAATCATGGAGGACACTTATAAACTGTCAGCTCCTGAAGTATTTAAAAGAGCACTAGTTGATTAGCGACCGTCAGTACTTTGTGCGTACACCGCAATAAAAACACCCTTTGTCGTATCAGTTCGGGACCTCAGTTCGAGAACACTCTCCTGACAGCCGTAGCCAGTATTGGAATTCTGGTAGTCGACGTATCGAACAACGTTCAGGTCCACGGTCATTTTGATGGGAGGGCTAAACTAACCTCCAAAAAGCTTGGTGTACTTAGCAGAACAAAGCAATACTTCATGCCAGCCCATCGCCTCATACTTTACAAGGCCTAAATTCGACCTCACATGGAGTACTGTTCAGTGTTCTCGCCTCTGGACCGGAGCTCCTCAGTACCAGATTCTTCCTCTAGATTCAACCTTATTATGCTGCTATACTATATATTATATATAATATATAGTATAGCAGCCTTACTCTTTTCTACCCTGTCGATACTTGTCTGACGCGCCGCTGGGTTTGACAGATCAGACAATTGATTCAACGTGATTTTAAGTTATACTGGAAAGTTCAATTTACCATAAATCTTTCCCGGAATTAAATTTATTTTAAATTATTTTAAATTTATGCATAGGAATGTCATATATCTCAACATACGAGGTAACATCATTATCTAATTGTAGGTTCATTAGCTCCATCTCTACTTCTCATAATAAAATTGGCGTAATAGCTTGACAACATTTTGCAAGTTAATTTTTGTGAGAATTTGCATTTGCATAGTAAAATTTTCTGGGAAAACGTTATTGAGTCGTGATACTTTATTTAATTTTTTTAGATCGTTTGGAAATTTTTGAGACTATTATTTTTTGATTGCTTCGTTGATCGAATTCATTGGCAGGGCTTAGGATGTTTATATTTTTGTGATTAGATATTGGTAGGGACGCAGACAGCTTATTGTACTCACTGGCAGCTGATCTACACATGTTAAAGGTTCGCTTAGTCTTTGCTTAACTGTAATAAGCTGCCGAGCGATAAACTGAATGCGGCTCTTTCGTAATAATATACACTACCGATTGCGCTCTGGTCGGAATTCGACCATTATTCTTCTCTCTTTTGAGTTTGACAACAGAATTGAACCATAAACAAAATAGGAAGTATAAATTTGTACATTAATATGTGTGTAAAATAAATGATATTTGTGTGTAATGTATATTTTTTTCCATTATTACTGTTATTATCATTATTTTATTTTACCAATGTAAAATAATAATAAAAACACGAATGTCAATACGAAACTTTTAACTAACTAACCATTTTGTGACTTAGAAAGTAATCTCTAAGTTACCAAGTCATAAAGTGCGTCTATATAGATGTGGTAATTATCCCTCTACTATCTATATGTTAAGATAATAAATACAGCTCTTAAAAACTAGACAGAAAGAAGGAAACATATGAAAGTTATAGCATTGCCGCCTGCGTCGTAGTCACTGTCCGTGTCGCACGCTAATGAAAACGAGATAGGCTATCGAACTTCAACTAATAGCAGTGATTAAGTCGTGAATTACTACCAACGTACAATATTTATATACGTGTCATATCTTATCTTAGGAAGTACCAGAAGTTTTTGTTATCCTTTAAAAGTGTCGTAATATGTACATTGATCCATAAAAAAAAAAAAAAAATATCGATGTTTCATTAAACTACACACGTAACAAATGTAAGTTTGTATATTTCCTGACTCTAAACTTCTAAATTGTTTAATAAGAAAAACACATTAAGTCAAGACGTTAGCAAAAATTTTACATATTATACAATCGTTTTTTATAAATTTAGTATAACACAACACACACATACACAACTTCTGCCGAGATAACTATAACCTTGTTTTACTACACGCATCATATCAAGAATGTAGGCAGATAATGCTAGATCACTCTCAAAAGGCAAGTAAAGACCAAATGTTATTCTACCGTCTTAAGTTTACGACGACAACCCCGGGAATGGTAACAGCATTTGTAATAATTGTTATATTCCGAAGTGGAGGGACGACTTAAGCTTGTGACTTTACGTCCCTACTCATCTGACAGTAACGTGCTATAAATATCTTTGACTTTACTTATAATCACGACAGCCGGCCGCGCATTTTTTATGCTAAGCTATTTGTAATAGATATATATAAAAATCAATAACTATTTTCCGTGGTCGTGGACATCACGCGTGAGTGGCTGACCCGTTTTCGCTAATTCTTTTTTTGTTGTGTTTGTAATTGTCGGAGGAAGGTTCTTATAAAAGAAAATATTAGGAAATTGCGCGGAAAATTAGAAAATTTAAGAATACTTAAACACCATATAAAGTTCAATGCCATTTGGGCTGCCTGGAAGGACAATCCCATATACTTATATAAATTACGTGTCACGTTGTTTTCCCGCTATTCTTAATATGTATGGTAAAACATCGTTTGCTGAGTCAGCTAATTAAAGATAAAAATAAAATAGTGATTTAACTTTTTGGCAATCAAAGAAATTGATCATAGATATATATATACGCAAATAAAACGTGTAATGGGATGAAATCTCGGAATGAAAGAATTGAGGCAGTAGAGACCTCCAGGAAAATAAAATTATAGATTTTCTCTTGGATTAGGTAGGTCATTTAAAAGAGCGATTCACTTGATTTGTACGCACGTTTTCAGTTTATATTATATCATCGAAAGCAACGTGTTTTGAATATGATATGATTATTCTACACAGTGCTAATAAACCAGACTGGTTAAACATGTCATAAGTGATTGCAAAAGCATAGCGGCGACTAGAGTGCATTGGCATACTTACCTACTGCTCAGTGCAGCGGCGAAATTGCATCGGCGACGCGCGGCGTCATTTGTTTCCGTAGATCCAACAAAACCACTGTCATTAGACCTCTCCTATCCTGTACTTGTTATCTATAAGTCATAGGCCTAAGAAACTTTACTATTGTTGTGAAGCTCAAGATATGACGGTTACGATAAAACCATTGACTCTTTGGAAAAGTGGAATGACGTCCGTATGTGGTTTTCACTAACATAGATTTAATAGCAAAAAAAATATTAAAGAATCTTTTAAAACATCTTTATTAAACTACAAACAATTTTCAAACCACTACAGCTATTTATTTCTTCACTTTATAGGTACCTTGGCGTAGATAAGCGCATTTATTGCCTCTTCTACCGTACTAGATTGAAGTTTAGGATGTAACAACTTAAAGTTACATATAAATTCAAATTCAAATTCAAATTCAAATATTTATTTGGTATCAACTTATACATAAACTTACGATACTATTGAAGAAATATGAGCAATTCCCTTAAAATAAATTTATGAAGAATACAATTGAGTGCAATTTACATACATGTACATTAACTTAAACAAAAAAAAAACACAAGACAGAAAACGAATGCTTGAAATGCTTTTATTACTTTCGTATCGCAAGTGATGTGATACCAAAATGGAACCCAACTCAGCCTACACTGCAGCAATTGTGCCACAGCACTGATTTTCAGTGAGTCCAGAAAAAGACGTGCTGCGTCTACGAAGCAGCCACGGGGGTCCGACACTGCGTTCGCATTATGAATATACTTAAAATAATAATAATAACCACAAACACCAGAAAAAACATGTATAAAAATGTGGATTAATTTTTACATACTAGTTATAATATATATACACTATTGTAATAACGAGGCACGATCCAAATTAATTAATTTGCAGTGACACATACACATATATATATATATATATATATATATATATATATATATATATATATATATATATATATATATACAGACACACACACATACATATACACATGTACACGTTTGTGTTAAAGGAAGTATTTTGTATGGGTCTCCCAGAACAAGTCGCTGAAGTCGTCAGAAGAAAAAAATCAGAAGTCGAAACGCTAGTTGTGTATGTCATTAAATCTATAGCTTAAGGTTTGCAAGCCATCTATTGCAATAAGGTGCTAAGTCAGCCTGACCCTTAGCACTCCAATCATTTTTCTGGCATGATAAAAGCATATTTTTCAATTTATGTTTAAATCCGTGGATTGATTTTATTTCTCGAAGAGGCGGAGGTAAATTGTTCCAACACATCGTGGCTGCATACCTAAAGCTCCCACGAAAGGCCGCTGTGCAATGTCTTGGTACTTTTAAGACCCAACTTACTGCTCTTGCGACTTGAGAGCAATCATCTCCTCTCCAATTCAGTTTTTGAAAATGGTATTCCGGTTTTCTACTTTTAATTACCCCAAATATTAACGTTGCAAGACTAAGTTGGCGCCGTAGAGACATTCGTAAAATATTTGTCCTGTTCAGATATGGACTAATGTGCGTTCTTGGGGGAATATTGAATATATACCTAGCACATGCGTTCTGTACGCGTTGTATAACTCGAGCAGTTCTAGCCAACAACCTAGGCCCATACACAGCGTCTGCGTAGTTAAATTTAGACAAAACCAGCGAATCACACAGCCTGATACGCAGGATATCACTCAAAAAGTCACGTACACGGTAAAATATTTTAAGTCTATAAAAGCAATTGCGTGAAATCTCGACTACGTGCTTTTCAAAACGGAGAGTACTATCTATCAGCATACCTAGGTTACGTGCCTCTAAGACGCGTTCCACTGGCTCTCCAACGATTGATATTATAGGATTTTTCTCATTGATACAATCTATCTGCTTTTTTGATCCAAGTATAATGTATTTAGATTTTGCCGGATTTAGAACCAAGGTGTTTGATTTAGAACCAAGGCCTTTGACCATTGGGCAATATTACTAAGATCTTTATTAATGTGTTTGATAGCACTATTGGTATCACTTGGATCAAATGACAGATAGAGTTGTATGTCATCCGCATAAAGATGGTATTTGCAGAATTTAATTTTCCTACTAACATCTGCTGTACATAAGATGTAAAGAATTGGAGCAAGAATAGATCCTTGTGGAACACCTCTTGTCACTTGCGGAGCGGACTGTATTTTAACCCCGTTACAGTTACTAATAGTGACGACCTGGCTTCGACCTCTCAAATAACTAGAGAACCACTCAATTGTGGTAGGCGATAATCCATAGAAGTGCAGTTTTGATAGAAGTAAACTATAACTAGTATTGCGGTAAGTTGAGGTGACATTTTTAAGTTGTTGGACTTTCTATATACAGGGTCTCCGAAAAATCACCGTCAAGCCGAAAACGAATGATGGGCCAAGGCCTGGTTCTCAAAAAAATACGAACTTTTTTTACCTACACTTTAAAAATTATAGCCATTTAAAAAAAAAGTGAAAATCAACACTTTGTTATGATTTTTCAAGTACTATGACTACAAAATATTTGCTTAGCTTAATTATTTTGGAGAATTGTTACTGAATAGTGCTAGTATAAATTACAATTAAAAATTTGAACACAAGTATCTTGGTTTTAGAGGAAATATCCCTAATTTGCCAAGCATGTACTTAAAATTATTACATCATTCAACTTTAACTGGCTATGCTGAAAAAAATGTACTACGTTATTTCAGCACGTGGCATTTAAAAAATGCATATTTTATTTTTATTTTCTAAAACAATTTGGATTTAAGCTTGTTGATTTACTTACAAAATGCGTCTTATGGCTTGCAGGTTTATAGGTAGGTACTTATTTATTATTGCAGGTTTGTAGGTATATATATATATATATATATATATATATATATATATATATGTGTGTGTGTGTGTGTGTGTGTGTGTATATACATGTATGTAAAATATAGGTACTTAAATTTTGCACATGTATATACCGACATGTAGGAGTAAGCGATTACCGAACTCACGACTAGACTTGTTACTCCAACGTGCGGTGACAATACTTTTTGAATATTACTACACTAATTCCGTTGAGTTTACTATGTAGTAATTAAACACTATTGTCATTTTATTATATTTTAATTATTGTTTACTTGCGTACAATATTTTACAAGTCAACCTTTAAATTGTAGCCTTAGGAAAGTTTAACCTAGAATTTTTTGAAATTGAGATTAATCTTAAGCCTCTTCTCTGGACTCTAGACATATAACTACTATATCGATCAATCGACCGATAAACTACTATCGTGTCCTTCAATACGTAGTCTTTTACTAGTCAACCTAAAAATGATTCGGATCTTGACCTTTGGGACACTCACTGTTGTGCTGGTATACAAACGTCTAATCCGAAAAGGTAAGGTTTTTTTGTTTACAGTGACTTTCTTATACAAAGAGTAATCAAACTTTTTAGCTGTTCTTGCATCGCTGGAACACTGGAACTCGTATCCGCTAATACTCGTAATGTAACATTTTAAGTTTTCTATGTTGATAAAATTTATTTTTCTCTGACACATTGTCCATAATGTGTCTAAAATCCCTACTGCAGTTAACAAAAGAGCTGGTGACCTTGAATCAACTAATCCTATTTTGTTAAAACACGTCCAAGAACTACTGCTAAGAATAACTTTCAAATTATTCTTAGCAGTAGTTTATATATATACTGATCAACCTTATTACACCCCTTTTTTGCATTAGGGTTAAACATCAAATATAAATAGTTACTAAGTAATATTAGACCACAGATAAAATATAGTCGTGTTATATGAATGCGCGCAGTGCACTTGACGAAGGCGCTGGGTCAATGGCAGCGTAGCTGCCGTAGCGAAGTTACAACGTCATATTGTTAGTATGGGAACTACGATTATCGTAGCTGACCTGCGGAAATGTAATCAAATTATCAAAATTACATATACAATGAGCTCATATTAAATCATAAACACACATGCGCAATAAGAATTGGATATAAAAGCATAATATTTATACTAAAACATAAAATATGTAGGATATTGTACAGAAGCAATATAATGGGATCAGTAGAGCTATGGATATGGAATCAAGGACACTTAAAACTAACGTTTTGCTTATGAAATCCTTTTATATATAAATTAGTTCATGCAAATCTTTCACATGGATTCTACTGTTTTATCCATATTATTAAACAAAAACAAACTAGCTGCCATTAGTGACTTCGCCTGGGCTTGTTTAAAAAAGGACCACAAACTACAATTACATACAATAGCGCCATAAATTTTGATATTTTTAATACACAAGACACAATAAGCTGTTGCTGCGTGAAAGACTTACAAGTGTACTTTTTATATTTATAAAGTTATAGTGTAAATGATACAAGGTGAATAAGATGTAGTGGTTAAGCTACTCAGTTTAAATTATGAGGGTTCGATTATAGGATTACACAAAATATTATTGTGCTTTTTGCTATCTCAGGAACCTATCTCTGAAGTCTGATAGCGTGTTAACCCACCCGTAATTCGGAGAAGTATATAAATATATTATTACACATTATTGCAAATAAGAAGCGATAATAGCTTAAGTTGGAAGAAGTGGCGCTCAGGATTGCAATTCGCTAGGTGTTTTAAACCAATCTTGTAAATCTTTTTTTTTTTATAGAAAAAAGTGTCAAACGAGCAGGAGGCTCACCTGATGGTAAGTGATTACCGCCGCCCATGGACAGCCACATCACCAGAGGTCTTGCAGCTGCGTTGCCGGCTTTTTAAGAAGGAGTATGCTCTTCTCTTGAAGGTGCCTAAGTCGTATCCGTTCGGAAACATCTCCGCCGGTAATTGATTCCACAGAGGAGTAGTGCGTGGTAAGAAGTGCCTAGAGACTCGCACAGTTGTGGATTTCCAGACATCGAGGTGATGAGGATGGAACTTTGAGTTTTGCCGCGATGTCCGATGATGAAATTTAACAACAGGGATCAATCCAAACAGTTCGTCGGAACACTCTCCATGATAAATGCGGTAAAAAATGCTAAGCGAACTTACATCTCTGCGTAAAGCCAAGGAGTCAAGCCGATTGGAGACTGCTTGGTCGTCAACGATTCGAACCGCTCTATGTTGAATGCGATCAAGTGGAAGAAGCTGAGCTGCCGCCCAGAGATGAGAACAGTACTCCATGTGAGGGCGAATTTGCGCTTTGTAAAGTTGCAAGCGATGAGCCGGCAGGAAGTACTGTCTCGCTCTACTGAGCACACCGAGCATTTTTGAGGCTAATTTAGCCTTTTCTTCCAAATGATCACAGAACTGAACGTTGTTTGATATGTCAACGCCAATAATTCCAATATTGGCTGAGGTTGTCAGGAGAGTGTTCTCAAAGCGAGGTGATACAACAAAGGCCGACTTTTTAGCGGTGAACGCACACAGCTGTGTCTTCCTGGGGTTAAATTGAACTAAGTTGAGTCGACCCCATTCCGAGATTTTTTCGAGTTGATTCTCGGTTTCAGACACTAGCTTGACCCGACTCTCATTGACGTGGTCCCGAGAAATACCGCTATGACCGGAGTACAAAGCATCACCAGTACTGTCATCTGCATAGCAATGAATATTACTAATTCGCAACATGTCATTGATGTGCAGAATAAACAGTATAGGCGATAGCACGCAGCCTTGCGGAACACCAGCATTGACAAATTTAAGGTCGGAGCACGCACCGTCGACTATGACTTTGATGGTCAGATCAGCCAAAAAACTGGTGATCCACTTGCATAATTTCCCGGGAAGGCCATAAGAAGGAAGCTTTGAAAGAAGCGCTCTATGCCAAACCCTATCAAAAGCCTTCGCTATGTCTAAACTAACAGCCAATGCCTTCCCCTTGGACTCAACTGCCTGCGCCCAGCGATGTGTAAAGTATACTAGAAGATCACCAGCCGATCGACCGCGACGGAAACCATACTGGCGGTCATTAATCAACTGGTGCTCCTCTAAATACTTCAAAAGCTGGCAGTTAATTATCTTCTCCATGATTTTGGAGAACAAGGAGGTAATGGCTATCGGCCGATAATTTGACGGATTCGTGCGATCACCTTTTTAGGTATAGGGTGCACTAAGGCCGTCTTCCACGATTTCGGTACTACGCCAAGTGAGTAGGAGAGCTGGAACAGACGCGTCAGTACCGATGTCAACTCTGGAGCACATATTTTAAGCACTATCGGAGAGATGCCATCCGGCCCAGATGACTTATAGATGTCCAAGGAAAACAGTGCTTCGCGCACTGACGACTGATGGAATTTTATTTCAGGCATATTGCTATCACACTGCGGGATGGTAGGCGGTGTGTTTCCTTGGTCATCTAGAGTCGAGTTAGCCGCAAAGAATGAGCCCAGGAGATCGGCCTTTTCCTTCGCGGTGTGGGCCAGAGAATCATCTTCTCTGTGCAGGGATGGAAGGGACGGCTGACAGAAATTCCCTAAGGCAGCCTTGGCGAGAGACCAAAACGCACGGATGCCCGAAGGAAGGCGAACTAATCTCTCACCAATCCTGCCAATGTGCTCCGATTTTGCCTTGGCGATGACTCTTTTGAAGGACCTCGAGGCGTTACTATACTCCTTTCTTAAAGCACTGGTTTTTTCATCACATGATGCCGATGCAGCAGCCCAGGCCCGGTAGCACTCCTGCTTTCGGCGCGCAGCCGTATTGCAGTGGCGACCAAACCAAGGCTGAGACTTGCCACCGATGGGAACCGCAAAGAACGGAATGTAAAGTTCCATACCCTGTAGCACCACATCAGCGACATCCGGATCATCCAACGAGACGCACGTTCGCCCCCAAGGGTAGGATGCAAAGAAGGACCGCATCACGTCTTGCCCTCCATAATTATGAGCTTATCCCAATGCTTTTGTATGGAAGAATTTGTATATCAGAAAGGGCATGAAAGTAGAATTAACGCAGTCGAGATGAGGTCGCTACGAAAATATGTGGCGTAACATTCGCGATCCGTGTTCGTAATGTTAAGTGAGAGAGATGTTAAGCTTGAAAGAGGGTGTCGCTGTTAAAATGAAAGGGCATGCTTCGTTGGTTCTAACATGTAGAAAGAATGGTCGATGAAAGGTTAACAAAATATCGGGGAAGACCAAAACTAACGTACCATAATCAAATTTATCAAGTACTGTCCAAAGGCGGTATCAAGAGTCTTTGCAACCGGCGTGAATGTATCAAGAGAGTAATGAATATAGAGAAAGTGAGAAAAATCTGCAAGGATCTTAATGAATGGCACTCGGTTCTCTTTGCCTACCTCGAATGGAACTGGCGTGAAGATATGTATGTATTACTTTATACTATAAAAGATCGTAATTACAATATTAAAATCTTATATCCATATTACACCATCAAATATCTTAGCAACGATTTGATAAATTATTGTGTCATAATCCCCGAGATTGGACTGTTAAGTTTTATTTCATACTAATTGTGCCCGCGATTTTGTCTGCGGGGAAAAAATCTAAAATAAAACCCGCATAGTTCCCGTTCCCTTGAGATTTCCTGGATAATAACTATTCTATGTCCTTTTTCGGGTCTCGGACTATCTTTGTACTAAATTTCATTCAAATCAGTTCGGGTGGTTTAGGCGGAGAGACAGACAACTTTCGCATTTATAATATTAGTATGGACTTACATTCTACTTGTCATACCAAAATACAAATATAACATAAATACTTGTCATGACAGCATATTATTCACGATACCTATGAAAACTACTTTTAACTCCAGCAGAACAATGAAAATTACTTTTTAATTTTAGAATTCTCTTTCTTTCTAGAGACAGTTAAGTGATCTACAAATGTGACGTACCAATACCAGGCACCATGATTAATTGGAATGTATGAGTCTTCTTTTGTACGGCAAGAGTGTCAGTGCATATCGTATGGCGACAATGAAAGTACGAAGCGTTTCTCGCTTGCGATAGTTCGCAAGAATAAGGCCACCAGCGTTCAACGGCCCCGATCAAGCCGTTACAGCGGCCGGACGACGCTCTCGCTGATGGACGCCACGCCACTGATATGATGATAACAGCTGCCTACCATCAATTATATTTTATTAAGATTGTTTCCTCATATCGGTGATTGAATAATATCATATACTGTAAACTTGTTAGACAAAATGGCTCTTTAATACGTTAATTCCTGAACTTGAATTACAATTATAAGAATATGTTATCATAGTTTGCTACGGAAACTCTTTGTATTCGAGATATACAAAACCGAGTACATCATATACAACAAATTTAAAACATATTCTTGATAAAATATTTGTTTAATTAATATGTATTCAATTGTTCCTATATTTCAAAAATTTGATAAATTTTATATTTAATAAAATCAAATATATTTGAAAAATCCGAATAATATTTCTACGAGAAAGTATTTAGCTTGCTAAAATAAAGAAAAAATCGTTTAGAATTAATTTTTGAGAATCATAAAAATTAGTTTTTTTTAAGTTAATCTAATTAAACTTGACAAGTTTCTATTACTAATCCGTCTTATCTCTTAAGTTTTCAAAAGGTAGGTTTTAAACTCACGCACCCACGTGTTTTCAACCTCCGTATCAACCAATTATTCCTTTTCAACTCATAAAATTTCTGTATATTATCAAAAAGAAGGCCTAAAATTCCTTTCTTAAGGTCACATTAAAAAAAATTGTAAGAATATTGAACAAATAAAGGCTAAAATATTTATAAATTGCTAACGTAAGTCTGTACTATATTTATTGAAATAATTTATAACAACAGCGTTTCTTATAACTATAATAATATTAAATAGGTGATAAAATTCCCCGGTGTTTTTCGTAGAAAGTAATAACGGTGTTAGCGAATGTGTGTGCGGACTCAGAAGCGCGGCCCGAGCATGATTCACAAAACTTCGACCGCACTGTGACATAATAAACTGAATTAACATATTTCTACCACATGAGGTAAACCTTTCTTTTGATGTTTGCAAAACGAGTCATTGGCAATTCCAAAAATTTCACTATAATTCAACGCACATTACCACGTTCACCAAGAGACTAACAATACTATGCGTATGGGTGTAACCATAGATTTAGAATTTTTTCACTATGGTTTCACTACAACTTTAATTCGAAATTTAACTTTTCTTTTTATCTTTAGCCAAGA
Source organism: Apodemia mormo (assembly GCA_036924255.1). NCBI lineage: Eukaryota > Metazoa > Arthropoda > Insecta > Lepidoptera > Riodinidae > Apodemia > Apodemia mormo. Next base: position 22,496,665 of record JAUPFN010000007.1, on the reverse strand, counting down.
TAAATAGAAAAGTTAAATTTTTAATTATAAAATTAGTAGTATAATTTAAAAATTAGAAAAATAATTACATATTATACAAAATTAAAGTAATCTATATCTATATTAAAAATTAAATAAGTAAAATAATGAAGTAATATTATAAATGTTTGGATGAATGGATGTTTGTTACTCAATCACGCCAAAACTACTAGACGGATTTAGATAAAATTTGAAAAACCGATAGATGAAAACCTGGAATAGCACATTGATTACGTTTATCCCGGGAAAATTATTTGTTCCCACGGAATTCACCAAAAACTTTTATAATGCAGTGGGCTCCATGGTGTAGGTAGTAAAAGTATATTTAAAATAACTATCTTGGCAAAGTTGTATATGTTTTTTAGCATTAAAAAGGCAAAATAATTACAAAATGAAATCAAATAATGTACAAATAAAACTATTGTACAAAATGATCTGAACTAAGGTACAAAATAATCTGACCTGGTCATCACCACCGACAAGGCTATTAGAATCCATTTATCAACTTTTGTCAATATAACCACTTAAAAATGACTTCGTAAATTGGATCAACTTAAAATTAAAACTAAAACTTTGACTTAAATATTAAGACTTATCTCTGCAATTGGCATTTTCATTCATCGGCAGGTTATTATGGTAAAAAAATAACTGTAGTACTGAAAAACATGAAATTCTTAAAAGTAAATTTTATCGCCGAAATGCACGTAGTATTTTCATAAAAGTTTTACACAATAAAGTTTTATTTTTTAGTAGTTTTAAGTAAATTTCTATTTTATCGTAAATTATAAGGTAATATTAAAGTAATACGCAGTGTCAGCTACACAAGAAGTATTAGCAAATGCTTTCCGGTAATGTAACAACGTAAGTACCAATAAGAGTTCTCCTGAAAGTTCGTTGAACTTTTGCGAGTGCAAAACGCAGCAGAATAGTGGGGGAGCTACACTAGGTCACACCCGGCCGTCGGCACACTTACCTTGACTCGACGCAATCGGCGCCGCTGTATATTCTAACACTGTCATATAGAAATCTAGGTAAAACCAGTCAGGTAGCTTAACAATAATTAATTATGTAAAATTAAATAAGAACAAAACGACAACAGCTTCATGGGAAACGCCGAAATTTCAAGCGAGAAGTTGTAGGTCTCACCTGTTGAAAAGAATCATTGCCTACAACCACAAAAAAAGTTAAAAACTCACTTCTCTCAATGAGATATATGGCCTATACATTGAGTTAACAAGTTAACAATTGCTATTGTAATCTATATATATATATATATATATATATATATATATATATATATATATATATATATATATATATATCTTCAAAAACTTTTATAATGTAGCGGGCTGCACGCTGCAGCTAGTGTAACATAAATTTACTATGGAGCCGTGACGCTAAAAGAACTTCAGTTTGAAAAATGTTGTCGAATTTCTTATCAATACTACCAACCAACACTCCATCAAAACCATAAATAAAAAAGACACAAAACATATATTCTGCTTATCCTCCTAAACTAATATTCTATTTGGTCTAAGGATGCTTTAGTAACTTAACTGTGGAATTAAATAAGATTGGGTCTCAAAATTTGTAGCTTTTAGATCTACACAGTGATAAACAGACATATATTAACTCTTTAATTAACGTAACCGTTAGTTTTTAGATCAACTCTTATACAATAATCATCAAATAGCAAACCAGTATACGGCTTTGTGGCTGTAAGAGATAAACATTATCCATCAAACCAAAGTTAGTTATTGTGTATTTCCAATTGCCTAGCAGTGATGTGAAACTAAACAGCATAATCATAAGTTTATTTCGATATTATGAGATTTTGTAAAATTAATTAGTATTAAACTTTATTTACGCTATTGAATGCTGCTGCAAGGCAAGTCACGCTGTTTGGCTTGTATGAAAATATCACCAATGTTTTTTCAACTTCAAATAACCCGTCACACGGTGTTCAGGTAACTTGCGTTACCTGCTGCCACCAGTTTCAAAACAGCAGATTTTTCGCAATTTTTGATTAAAATCGTCATCGCTCAAGGACTGAAGGATTGCGATAAGCCACCACGTCACCGGCTATCTCATAGTTTATTAGATATTTCTAAAAAGGCAATCAAATTGATAGAAAGTGTAACATAAATCGACCCCACATCGGATAAACGAATCTTTGATAAAGTAATAGGAAACTAATAGACACAAGCGCTGAAGGCAAAGCGCTGTAACCAGGTTTAATCCAGAACAATAAAACCCGAATTTCCTTTATAACGTTAAAAATAGGCAAAACAATACTATAGAATAGGTTAGTTACGTCATCTCAGAAATTTGGATGATAATGGCACGTTTGACTGCTCAGATTAGATTAAGACTTTCTTTCATCAACGTTACATACGAAAACAGAACACTCTAAAGTCAACAACAACCGCATGTGTTTAACATTCAGTTAACACAGTAGCGGGAATGGATAATCATCCCACCCACCTCATTTAAGTTTAAGAGAGATAACCGCTAAGTTCAGCAGTTATCCCTCACTCTTTATCTCACATATGTACCATTTTAAATAATCATTTGAGTATGAGACATGTTGCCGTTCGGCTAGTCCAAAAATATCCGAATTTTCTCCAAAAACTCAATCGCATAAGAGTCGCTGAGGACATTGTAGAAACATTCATGAAAAGTATTGTTACTGATGACGATACGTGGGTTTACGAGTTTGTCATGCAAACTAGTTAACACGTTTTGGAGTATCGCCTTTCAACTGAACCGAAACCAAAAAATCTCACCAAAATCGATCAAAAGTCAAAGTCATATTGACTGTTTTCTTTGACTTTTGCAGTATTGTGCACTCGGAATTCTTATCGGAAGGAAAATGGTAGATAAAGAATATTAAAAGGCCAAATTTGTGGACAGAAAATTCTTAGATTTTGCGCCCTGGAATGCGCCTTCGCACAAGTTCAGCATTGTCAACGAATTTTTGACCAAAAACTCAACAAGTACCGCCTTATTCAGCATATATGACTCCAGCCGACTTCTGTCTTTTTCCTAAATTGAAATTGCCACTTCATAGCACACATTTTCATTCAGTAAATGACAAAAGTAGGAGTAGAAGAATTCGCGGTGAAAAGTAACTCAGTTCCAGAAAAAGCGTTTGAAAAATGTTTTCATGATTAGATTATTCGTTAGCGTAAGTGTATCGTTTCTGAAGGGGCCTACTTTGAGGGTGATTAAATAAAATATTTGGATAAATAACTAACCTTTAACGGGTTGGCTGGTTGGCTTGCTTAAATCTTTAACTGAAAGAAATTTCTTTAAGTAGAAATATGCCCGCCTATTGTACTTTTATAACGTTTATGTTCTCTTTTTAGTGTGCCAAAGTAAACTAGAAATCCTTATAATTTCGCTTTGTTCGTTGGTCTGTCCGTTTACAGTCTAGCTCAGAGACCCTTAATACTAGAAAGCTGTAATTTAGAATGAATGTACATATTAGTCACGGCAACAAAGTGGTAGCATAAAATCTTGTAGATAGAAGAGAAAACTTTACATGTAGAGTAGTTCCTCTACATGTAAAGTGAGAATGTTAGTTTTATTTTCTATATACCCCATAGTGTGGGTTATCGTTGGATAGGTATTTAAAAAATATTGCAGGTTTATGCCAACAGTTTTACAATTTAGAGACTCGTTTGAGAAATATTAAGCTTTAAAGTGCTAGTTTTTGTTATAGTCAAGTATGGGGGATACTTACCTCGCTGCCAGCTAAACAATTGGATTTAGGGGTGAAGAAAAATTCACTTTAAAGTACTTTGAAAGGTTTTTATAGGCGACGAACATGTGGTGCGGATATATCCGTCATTGACGTTAAATAGGTTAAATGTTCATAGTATGAAACAATAATGAGCCCTCTTCTTAGTTTGCATTATTGTGATGGGCAACTTCGGAGCCCTACAATATGCCTGGCCCTACACGTATTTTACTAATTTATTTGTATTATTTTTAATGTACAATAAAGTGTGAAATAAATTAATAAATAAATTTTGTGTATTATTGATGGTTTCCAGGTACTTTCTTGACAGAGTAATATATTACAAAGTACTCTGTAATCAACAGCACCTGAAACATGGTCGAAATTATATTTAGTAAAATTATAGCAGTTTCTCAGCTATAAAGTACCAAAATGTCATCTTTTACGTTTCGTCCTGTATGTTCCGGGCTCCTTTTGAGAATCTGCCACTTTGCCAGGTATTTAGTAAAGGCCGAATGAATGGCGAGACATGTTACTGTCATCGTGATTATAAAGTGACAGAGTTTCACAAAGTCTCGCCAAGGTTTGATGATACTGTAACACTCGTCGGGCGATATAACCGCCGGCCGTGTTATTCCACCAATTGTACCGCCTTTTGCCCGGGGGATTTTCTTTAACTCGCTTGGCTGCTCGAGGTCCCCGAAGATCGACGGGATTTCTTAGGATTTTCAATAATACGCGATTGTTTTATATCTTCATTTATTTTTCGGGCATATGTCTTTTCCCGACCAGATCAATTCGAACACCCTTATTCTATTACATTTTTCAAATCAAAACTAGACAGTTCTACGTTTAAAAGTAGACAAAGCTGCCAGTGTATATGTAACACCATAAAGGTATTACAATACTGCCTTACCTATTCATGACACAATTCTCTATTGTGTTCCGCACAGAATACTTATAGAAGAATAAGATAGCCGGTAATCTATGCTGCCCTGCTAATTAAGACGAGCGTAAGTGCATGTTCGGTGAAACTGAGAAAATCACGCCTAAAGTTTGTACTTTTGTTTTTGACGCTACAAAAAATATATAAAAGATATTGAAAGAATTGTTGATTTACCTAAATACTAATGTATTGTTCTACATATTACAATATATTTATCAAAATTAAGAATTATATTTCCAACAGAAAAAGCGAAAAAGTTTTTATGTTTAGTATTCTCTCTGATCAAACCATAAAAATGCTACCAATAACGACCGTAAGTACCAGTACTTACGGTCGTTATGCTTAGAAAATGTTACTTACTGCGTTTATTCTTAGTAATTTTTGGTAATAACTGGACAGTTTACTAAGTTGTTCACGGTATCACTGCGTTAAATATGATTACGCAGTGACAAATATTGTTGTAATAAAAATAGGTTGTAATAAAACTAGTTTGAAATATTGAAAATTTACGTAAAAAGATAAAAAAAATTAAGAACAATTCTTATAACATTAGTTTTACATGTGAATAAAAGAGTAATTTTCCCCGTGTAGGTTCCGAGCTTCTTTGAAGAATAGACCAACTGACGTTCTGTCAGGGAAGTCGTAGAAGGCGACCAATTGGCTATGCGAGATACTACCATCGTGAATATTAAGTGGTAGAGTTCTGCATTGCCTCACTCGGGTCTGGTACCACCGCCTTACCTATTTCTGACGCAATAGCCTCAGTGCTTGTCATTGACATGTTTCGGTCTGGATGGTAACGTAGCCAGTAAACTTATGCATGTGGCATTAGACCTAGCCACAAGATAGCAACGCACCATTAGCATCTTCGTTGTCTATAGGCGATGGTTGACTCTTTCCATCAGGAGACCCATCTGCTTGTTTGCTATCTTTTAATATAAAAAAAATTGCCGAGTAATTTCTTTGAAAAACAACACTAAAAATAATCAAAAAAGGAGTTTAGGTATGTGTACTAAAGCACACATTAAACAGTATTTTTTTATGATAATAAGATGACTTCAGTAACGTAATTTTATTTCCTGATCTTATACGTTTTAAGGAGCAGTTAGTGGAACCTGCTGCATTTTCAGAAACAACCTGCTAGACTCTTATTTGGGATCAGATTCTGCTAAACTCTCAAAATTCTGTAAATCTCGTCATACTGGTCATCAAGAACAGTCAGAACCTTGCCAATCGCCCATGTCCCCTCTACTCACACGCTGACCACGCCGCCGCGTCGCCCCCTCGCTTTTCTCACTCCTCCTCCTCTTGTTGCTATCCACAAATTGGTTGTCATAAGCTAATGTAATAAATATTACAATACACTTTTTTCTCTTTAATAAAAAGTATACGAAATGCATGTAGTTTGAGCACTTACTGCAGCGGCTGCTAGATATTTATTAAAGAAATAATCAACATTATATCGCCTCTGTAGTCTAGTAGTTCGATTCCCAGGTAGGGCAATTCATAATGTGTTTTTTCAGTTTTCTGATAAAAACAACGTTGCCCGTGATTGGATAAGTGCCCGGTTGGCAATAGGCTTGCCACCTATCGCATTGTGCCACCTATCACATTGTGGAACTAAGTATCTTCGGATAATCGTGAGTGCACTGGTATCTCAGCCTACCTCTTTGGGAATACGGTCGTAAAGATACTTTTTACTACACATTATAGGAGTAACTGCAGGTACGACGGTCGTCTGTAAAATCCGTGTACGACTGTGTCCTATTATTACACTAAGCTCTAGCAAATACGACCAAACTGAGGTTTCGGTTGTTAATAGTATTGATAACTTAAATAACTTTTAAGAATTATACTATTAATAAGAGAGAATTGTTTTACGGTCGAATATAACGAATAGATTTCTTTACGAAGTTCTAGTGGTAACAAGTGAAGCTCTTACGATTCTTATGTGTAGTATAATATTGCTCCCTAATAATAACTACTGCTAAAAATCAACAGTATGTGCTCTTACGGTTTTCATAGTTAGGATCAATCAAAATTGCCTACAAAGTTTGGTAAATATAATAAGTGTAACGGCACATACGGTGCATTTTTTTAGGATTTGATGCCATTTATATGCAATTACTATTGACTTGCTTATTTTTTTCTTCTTTTTTATATATCATAAGAAAGCAAACAAGCATCTGCTTGAAGGCCCATCTGGGTCTCCTGATGGAAAGAGTCAACATCGCCTATAGACCAAAGGTGGTATAATGGCGCGTTGCTTTATTGTGACGAGGTCTAATGTTTCATGCTAAGTTTACCGGTTACTTTATCCTCAAAACGGAACACGACAGGGACAAACACTGACGCTATTGCGGCAGGCATAAGTAAGGCGGAGGTACCAGACCCGGGCGAGACAATGCAGAACTCTACCACCTAGTAACCACGATGGTAAGTGACTCGTATAGCCAATCGGTCGCCTTTTACGACCTGCCTGGCAGAAGGGCAGTTGGCCTGTTCTTCAAAGGAGCCTGGGACAAACAAGGAGAAAAAACAGCAACTACTTGTTTATTTTATATTTTTACAGTCATAACGCTTGGGCCGGAGCTGTGAATTTTCAGGTTCCTTCACCTCCTTGTTGCTTATTTACTATTATTATATTATTATTTTATTTATTTATTATTACAAAATGTGTGTAATATGAGCACTTACTGCAATAAATTATAGACATTTTTTTAAGAAATACAAAACACTATAAGGATAACTAGTACGGCGGTCGTGTGTGGTATGTACCATGTACGCCTGAAATCAAACTAAGCTCTTTTGCCCCGTGTTGGTCTCGGGCTCCTTTGAGGAATAGGCCAACTGCTGTTCTGCTAGGCAGGTAGAATACTAGACTACTATACTACTAGATGGTAGAGTTATGCATTGTCTCACCCGGGTCTGGTACCACCACCACCACCTTATCTATTCCTGCCGCAATAGCATCAGTGCTTGTCACTGTGGTGTTCCGGTTAGGAGGGTCAGGTAGCCCGTAAACTTATGCATGTGGCTTTAGATCTCGTCACAAGATAACAACGCACCATTAACACCTTTGGTGTCAATTGGCGATGGTTGACTCCTTCCATTAGAATACCCATCTGCTTGTTCGCTATCTTATATTATACTAGCTGAGCCCGTGACTTCGTCCGCGTGGAAAAAAATCGAAAAAAGTTGCCTAAGTTATTACCTATCACATCAGTTACCTACCAGTGAAAGTCCCGTCAAAATCGGTCCAGCCGTTCCAAAGATTAGCCGGAACAAACAGACAGACAGACACACAAAAATTGTAAAAGATGCTATTTTGGTATATGTATCATGTTTACATCCATGCATTTAGTAAAAAGCGGTTGTTTTAATATTACAAACAGACATTCCAATTTTATTTATTTGTATAGATAAAAAAAAATACCAAATACAATCACGGTAAGGTTTCTGACTGTTAATACTATTAGGAAAGTGGTTTTATGGTTGTTGTATTAAATATTTCAAATAGATTCCTTTACAAAGTTCTAATCAATACGAGGGTAATGGCTCTTACGGTTCTTATGTGTAGTATGATATTGCTTCCTAATAATACCTACCGCTAAGAAATCAACAGTAAGTGCTCTTACGACTGTAATAGTAAGGATTGGTCAAAATTGCATAAAATACTTGGTAAATATAATAAGCGTAAAGGCACATACGGTTCTTTTTTCTGGAATCCAAGGCTTTTTACATGCAGTTACTGTTGACTTGCTTACTGGAAGTCAATGTTCTACACATTATTTAGAAAAACGGATTCGTACATCTTATAGCTCTCGATGCGCGGATTCCAAATATGGTCTTAACTCAATATGTTCAAAATCTGTACTTGCGGTCGACTACATTAGCAGGGCAGTATGTGCGTGGTATTACCATCCGCCCCATGAATAGCAAACGGATCATTTACATTTTTGATATATATATAACTGATGATTGTCTCTTTCTATCAGGATCAACTTGATTACTATCTTTATAATATAAATTTAAAAGAAAAGGTGAAGACATTACTTGATGGAACTCCAAAATTTAATAAATTTAATTAAGAACTTTTTGTGAACTCCTACGTGTGATTTCTGCAATACCACCTCCGACATCCATCTCCCTTTCAACTTTAGCAACACAAACAATAACATACAATATATGCAGTCAATGCACGTTACATTCACAACCGAAGCATCCTCCGGATAATTGAGTAACGGTTGGACTCTATCTGACAGCACCGCATTGCTTTTTACCGACGCCCTGTCCTTATCTGTCGTTAAAAACTGCGATTCGCTAGAGCGAGAAAGATAGTGGAACTTCGATACAAGCTTCGAAGCAATCGACGACACGGATAAAATGCAAGGCGGGCAGGGAAGTGCCGGAGTACTGAAGGTTCCGATAGCATGCTGACACACGTTGGTATCCTTTCACCGTGGATCGTGTGCTACAGCATGCTATTGGAAGGATCGACCCAGTATCTACGTATTATTTTGCGATTGCGTTTCTTTTTAATCTAGTCATTTTGATTTTTCGCTCTGTAATCATTGCTCGCCCTTCCTCGGTCCTATCCACTGAAGCCAACTACTGTACTGTAGCATCCTGATGCGAAGATTGCGTGTGATCCTCTTTTGTGTGTTGTGAAATGCGAAAGTGTGCATCACCATGCAACAACATGCTAGCGTGCAACAGCACAAGCAAAACACGTGCTATTTAGTGCTAATAGATGTAGCCTAACCCTGATATTTCACACAATATTAAGTAATAAATAGTAGTTTCAATTTTCCTTCTATATTCTGACCGTCCCATTGGTCCAGTGGTTAACGGCACTGACTACGCAATCGACGCGGCCTGGGTTCGATCCCCGACGGGGACAAGTATTTGTGTGATGAGCATAAATGTTTGTATTTCCGGGTTTGGGTGTTTACTATGTATGTAAAAGTATTTATAGTATATTTATTTCTATGTATTAGTATCGTTGGCTAACACCAATTACACCAGCAAATAATTAGCTTACTTTGAGGTTAGATCAGTAAATGTAATTTGTCCCATGAATAGTTATTTATTATTTTATTAGTATTTTTCATTTCTTATACTAATTTTCTAGTTTTATTGGCATTGCAGTAGTTACTTGTAAGGGTTCACTAAAAGGTTCAAAATAAATTGTCTCAATTTCTTCCTGAGTAAAAAATCTATCACTCTTCAGTTCTGTCGAGTGGACCAGATGGCATCTCTCCGACAGTGCTAAAAGTGTGTCTTCCGCAGCGGTTCCGGCACTAATACTATTGGTGATTTTTAGGACAAATGACACATTGCAGGGCTGGACGCAATTGAGTCTAAGAACGCCGAGACGTAACTAAGGATCATGATCGGGTATGGCACGAAGCGCTTTTATCGAAGCTTCCTTCTTGTGAGCTTCCCAAGAAGCTATGTTACTCAATCACCAGTTTTTTGGCTGATCGGATCATCAAAATCGCAGTCGACCGTGCTTGCCTTAAATTTGTCGGCACTGGAGTACCCCAAGGTTGCGTGTAATCACTTACACTATTTTTCTGCATATCAATGTATTTTTAGAATTAGTAAAATTAATTTCTATGCAGATGACAGTACTGGTAATTCTTCATACTCCGGCCACAGTGCGATTTCTCAAGCACAATTTAATGAATACCTGCACCTGTTTGTATCTGAATACAAAAAATCGGCTCGACTAAACTTGGCCCATTTTAACTATATGAAGACATAGTTGCGCACGGTTACCGCTAAAAAGTCCCTGTGTCGTACCATCGTGTTTTGAGAATACTCTCTTAACAGCCTCAGCCAACATTGGCATTCTTCAACAACACAGAGTTAGACAGACATTTGAAATATGAATTCGTTTAGAACAATACGAGTCTATTAAAAAATTCCCTGAAACTTTCCGCTAAAATAAAGCATAAGCTCAAAAGAACAAAAACTATATCTAAGCATAGGCCTTTTTTATAGTTCAAAAATCTAACATAATAAATGAGAGTAATTTCATTTTCGAAAAACTGTATAGTTTGGAAACGATAATCGATTTTGATATTTTGAATGGTGTTTAACGCAATTCTTGAGCTCTAAAATGTTTTTAAGCCACATAATCTATAGACAGCAAAAATGGCGAATTAGTATCGAAAACATTTTTTTTTTCAAAAAGTTTCGTTATTGATAAATCCGAAATGAATCAACCGATTTTGACCCAATTTACGGTATCTGATACAGTTTTTACAGAGAAAAGATGCTTAGATTATTAAGTCAATCGGTATTTGAGCCTGAAAGTTATTTTAAAAATATTAAGTAGGTTTTCTGGATGCAACAAAATATTAATATTAGAAAAGCTGTGACTTTTGAAACTGCATTTGACGTAGGTTTTTAGGTACAAAAATATTGTAGTAGATCGAAAAATAATTGGTTAAAAAATCTCGAAGTTACGTGACAAAACACTTTTTTCAAAATTTTTCGTCAACAATAACTTCAGAACGGACAATTATGACCGAAAAATGTTTCTTTTTTTATTTCAAGGTATTGTGTTTCCTAACTACAGAACTTTTACTGCTTAAAGACTTTTTTGTTTTCATTTTATCTTCTAGTTCCTTTTACTTACATTAAATTTATTTCAAAAAATTGCAAAATTATTCTTTATTGAATTATCAATAGTGGTACATAAATTAAGTAGGTTCTATGCACAAGAAATAAAAAGGAAAATATAAACAGTCGCAAAAACTGATTTTCAGATCATAGAGAACTCTCTAGTGACTCGTATTATGAATCCTGCAATATTATAACCTAGAACAATGATCACTGACCTAGAAGAATTTACACTCATACAAAAATTAACTGTCGTCATCGAGTACGGGTGATTACCATTAATTTTTAGGCTGTTGCAACTTCAAACCAAAAAAATTAAGGGCAATCACTATCAATTATGAAATTTCTTCTCCCTGTAAAAGATATGCTGCATTAACGTGTCTTACGGGTATATACAGATGACAGATTATGTAATAAAGTATATGTGTAACAGCTATGGATAATTAGACCGTGGTCCCACCAACATTTTTTTTTATTAATAATAAACTGAATTTTTGCGAACAGCTTCGTTTCGACGAAACGCCCATCTTTTCTATGTTTGAAAAATGTCGAATCGGGTAACTAATAAAGTTAGGGGGCTTCGAACATTTTAATTCAGTATTTTATTTATTTTATTTTATATCATAAGATAGTAAACAAGCAGATGGGTCTCCTGATGATAAGAGTCAACCATCGCCTAAAGACAACAAAGGTGCTAATGGTGCGTTGCTATCTTGTGGCGAGGTGTAATGCCACATGCATAAGTTTACCGGCTACCTTACCCTCTATACCGGAACACGACAGTGACAAGCACTGACGCTATTGCGGCAAGAATAGGTGAGGTGATGGTACCAGACACGGGCGAATCAATGCAGATCTCTGCCACCTAGTAGCCACGATGGTAGTGACTCATATTAATAGGCAATCGGTCGCCTTTTACGACCCGCTAACAGAACAGCAGTTGGCGTATTCTTCGAAGGAGCCCGGGACCAACACGGAGAGGAAAAATATTTTATTAATAACAATAATTAGCTTTTTGCTCTAATCGCTTGGTTATTATAGGAAAAACACGAACAACCTTTTGTCCATCCGTTCACATAAATTCTGCTTGTTATTGTTAAAAAAATTGTTTTTGGGACCACGATCTACAATGGACATGTACATAATGAACTATTTATATATAATATATAACTGCTAAAACTTCGCTTTTAATTTACGATTTACTGAATTTGAACGCTTAATGTTAGTATATACCTGGCTGGATTCATGCGATTTCACTTAGACGATTTTAAGCATTATAAAAGTATTTTCACGCCCGTTTCCCTGAAGAAATTGGCAAAGGTTCAACAAGCGTATTCACGATTAGCTGAAGATACTTGGTCTCACTAATGTGATAGGTGGCTAGACCATTGCCAACCAGATACTTTCCAATCCCGGGCAACATTGTTTTTATCAGAAAACTGAAAAACCCGTTTTTGTAATTGCCCAACCAGGAAATCGAACCCGGGACCTTAAGTGGTCAACGCCAATGCCTAGACTACGCGGCTCACTAGACCACAAAGGCGATGAAGCATTATAAAATAGATAAAAGAAAAAATTGTTTTATTAAAGTCCAACACGATTTTTTTATTTTTGTACATTCCACATGCATAAGTTTACTGGCTATCTTACCCGTAGCCGGTAAACTTATGCATGTGGCATTAGACCTCGCTACAAGATAGCAACGCACCATTAACATCTCTGGTGTCTATAGGCGATGGTTTACTCTTTCTATCAGGAGACCCATCAGCTTGTTTGCTATCTTATGATATAAAATAAAACAAATAAAATACTGAATTAAAATGTTCGAAGTCTCCTAACTTTATTAGTTACCTGATTCGAGATCTTTCAAACATAGAAAAGATGGGAGTCTCGTCAAAACGAAGCTGTTCGCAAAACTTCAGCGTTGACCAAACGAAAATGTTAATGGTGCTTTGCTATCTTGTGGCGAGGTCTAATGCCACATGCATAAGTTTACCGGCTACCTTACCCTCCAAACCGGAATACGACAGCGCAAGCACTGACGCTATTGCGGCAAGAATAAGTAAGGCGGTGGTACCAGACGCAGGCGAGACAATGCAGAACTCTACCACTTAGTAGCGATGTTAGTGACTCGCATAGCCAATCCGTCGCCTTTTACGACCTGCCTGGCAGAACGGCAGTTGGTCTATTCTTCAAAGGAGACCGGAACTAAAACAGTGAAAATATAAAATATTACTTGGTTGAAAATAGATAAACACCTTCGTAAAGTACGTAAATATTATTTTTCTTTTATATTTACATAACTAAAATTGTCTTTTGTCGTAGTTAAATAAAGCGCAAACGAGAACCGATTGCTGACGTCTGTTAATTACAGTAGTTTAGAAGATTTTTAACCTTGAATTGATTTTTTCTTAACTATTTAAGTTTATTCAACTTTAAAGAAATGTTTAAAATACCCACGTCATGTTTTTAAATGTTTATTATTTTTAATTTTCAAAAACATTTAAAATATCAAAACTTAATTGCTTTAGGAGTTTTAAAATATTTATTTATATCTGTATTTGCCTCTTATAATAAATCAAATTCGTCTTTGATTATATTGTTTAAAAAAGATAAGTTTCTGATGAAAACACTCTACATTTTTATTGTTGACGTTTCCAAGGGCTTATGAAAGAAATCAAGGAGTGAGAGTAGACAGATAGAAGAGATGTTGACAGCCGTTAGGAGAAAATTATGCAATAAATCAATTATTAACTATAGCCAATTTTTATTTTTTATAGCCTCAAAATTCTCGACTAACAAGTGGTAACGAAATCGATGCAGATTTTTCAGTATCTGATAAACTGTTTTCGAAAATATTGTGTATCAAAATTTTAGAATTCCGTACTCAAAGGGTAAAACGGACCTTATTCCTAAGACTCCGTTGTCCATCCGTCGGTATGTCACAAGTTTTTATCTCATGAATCGTGATAGAGATTTGAAATTTTCACAGATATTTCTGTTGTCTATTTCGCTATAACGACACCTACTAAAACAGAATAAATAATAGTTACAAAAAAAACTAAAAAAAAACGCATTTTAATAAGAACCAACCCAGATCAATGTACTGATTGAATACAAAATCTAATCACCGTTTTTCCTCAAAAAACTGCATCCAATGCACAAATTGCATCATAATCGATGTATCCGTTCGGGTGTAACCAACGAAAAATGTTATATTATATTTTTTTTCGATACCAGTTCAAAATTAAAATAGAATCAAATTTTCAATTTACTACTTATTCGTTGTTTAAAGCAAACTTACTTGATAGGTATTTTTAAAATATTTTTCAGGCTAATATAGAATAGAATAGAATAAAATAGAAAAGAGAAGAGTAGAATAGAATAGAATAGAATGGGATGGAATGGAATGGAACGGAACGGAACGGAACGGAACTGAACGGAACGGAACGGACGGAACGGAACGGAACGGAACGGAACGGACGGGACGGAACGGAACGGAACGGAACGGAACGGACGGGACGGAACGGAACGGAACGGAACGGAACGGAACGGAACGGAATGGAATGGAATAGAATAGAATAGAACAGACTGAACAGAATAGACAGAACCGAATAGAGCAGAGCAGAGCAGAACAGCAGCGCAGAACAGAACAGAACAGAATAGAACAGAAAAGAATATTTTTTTAAATCTTGTGAGTTATCTTAATTAAAAAACTGTATCAAATACCGTAAAACGGATTAAAATCGGTATATCGTTCGGGATTTATCAATAACAAATTTTTGAAAATTTTTATTTTAAGTATTTTTTTTCACACAGATTTCTTCTATTACGTTTATCTGAACTGCAAATAGATTTAGGAAATAAGAATTATTTGCATATACAATGTTACCTTGGATTCGTGATTAAAACCGAAAGTAATAGTCATTTTCGTGGTTGGATGGTTTCCTCCTTTTCGGTAATCTACGTAACTACGTAAACGTAACAAAAACGTTCAAAGTTTACTTTACACAATCTTTTTAACATTTTCAAAATAAATATTTGTTAAGTAGAACATTACATTACATCAAAATTTTTAACATGAATTCAAAATCAATTTGTATTTTATAGTTTGGTGAAAGCATATTTTTTAGTTTTTTAAACTATTATTTATTTAATCGTCTCTGTGGTCTAGTGGTCCAGCGTTGGCGTTGACCTCGTGAGGTCCTAGGTTCGATTCCCGTGTCGGGCACTTAAAAAAAGTGTTTTTTCAGTTTTCCGATAAATACCAAGTTGCCCATGATTGGAAAGTGCCCGCTTGACGATAGCCTTGCCACCTATCACATTTGTGGGACCAAGTATCCAATTGTGGGTGCACTATGTTGTACCTCTGCCTACCCCTTCCCGTATCCCCGGGCGTGAAGATACAATTTATTTTATCTACCTTAACCAATCACAGAAAACTTTTATAATGCAGTGAGCTTCACGGTGCAGCTAGTTGTTAATAAATCTTGAACGGTTAAAATGGCAACCACTACATTACTTACGGCTCGTATTTTCATTGCTCTGCGAGACAACGCGCAGTAGTTGTAAAGGTACTAATTACGGTATATAGTAACAAATCACGTTTGTAAGAACTTCTGGTACGAGGCTCTTTGTCAGCAATACGATTTACACACGGCAATGATTCACTTTGGTTACTAAAGATTTAACATTATTTTTTATTTGTATTTTTATATTTACGCATTTTAATCCCAATATGGCCTTACTTTGTACGCCTTTGTAAATTAAATTTATTTCAATGATCACTATTCTAAAGCGTTTTTATTATATTTCTTGCTTTTAGTTGTTGTTTTAACGTATGAAGGATGTTGGTACCGGGGAAGACCAAGATTAATAAACAATGATCAGATTTATCGGGTACTGTCCGGAGGTGATATCAAGAGTCTTCGCAATCGTGCAATGGAGAGAATAATTAATGTGGAGGAAGAAACGTGATACGTAGCACTCAGTTCTCTCTGCCTAATCCATAAGGGATCTGGCATAAACTAACCATCATATGTGATGGTTAGTTTATCATTTCTGTTATTTCAGACACGTTTCTATTATTTTATTTATTGTACATGATAAACAAATTATAAATTAGTTGTGATTACTACAAAAGTGGTATCACATAGAAAGTACAATCAATTTTTATTTTGATTTTGAAACTTGTTTTATAATCCTTATTTTATAATAATTCAAAGGCGAATGAAAATTTTGTCTAAGTGTATATACGTTGTACCAAAATTTTGATGGCTTTTGAATTACTTTAAAATAATAAAACACCATTCACTAGGGGTAATATTAGCAAATAAACCTAAGTTTTAAACATATCATGCTGAAAAATATGATCACCATAAGTAATTGTCATATCTATTATATCATCTTTACGTGACCAAGATATTACATCGGCTATTATGCAACTATTTATTTTAATCGTGAATTTAAAAATGGACTATTAAATAATAATATATAAGGTAAATTCCATCCCACAAAAAGATTTTCATGTAAACTGTTGCCGAGACAAGACGTAAAGCCAAACTTCTAATTTTACAAGCCTTAACTTCACAAACTACACCTCAATCAAAATATGTGACTTGGTTATTTCATTACTATGAAAACTATTATATAACAGAAAAGTCATGAGCAGTGAATAATTTTTTTATATAATTTATACTTTCCATCGTCGGCACTTGGTGAAACTCCGTCATAATTATTGTTTTAAATTTTACACTTGTACTGTCTCACAATTTGAGACAAAAATTGTGAGACAGTACAAGTGTAAAATTTAAAACAATAATAAATTTTTTACCTTACGCCAATGTCATATATTAAGAAACATACACATATTTTGACTAAGAAAGAAAAACTAAAAGTTTCGAAGTTAGGGTTAATAAAATTAGGGCGTGTAGAGCTAAAAGCTTAGCTCTACGTGAGATTTGATAACGTTTTGACACTACAAGCGACATAGTCTCGTCTTGGCAACATTTTTCATAAATATGTTTTTTGTGGAATTTCACTTCTTTTTATAAGTTCTTTTTTTATAGAAGAAGGGCAAACGAGCAGTAGGTGCACCTGATGGTGATCACCGCCGCCCATGGACATCCGCAATACCAGAGGTCTTGCAGTTGCCTTGTCGGCCTTTTAAGACTGAGTAAGCTCTTTTCTTGAAGGACTCCAAGTCGTATCCATTTGGAAACACCTCTGCCGGTAGATAATTCCACAATAGAGTAGTGCGAGGCAAAAAGTGCCGAGAGAAACGCACAGTTGTAGATTTCCAGATATCGAGACGGGGAGGATGGATTTTTAAATTTTGACGCGATGTCCGATGATGGAGTTCAGCGGCAGGAATTATTCCAAATAACTCATCGGAACACTTCCTATGAAAAATACGCTAGAAGACACAGAGTGAACCACATCTCTGCGCAATGCCAAAGAGTCAAGCCGTTTCTAAATAGCCTAGTCGTCGACGATTCGAACCGCTCTACGCTGAATACGATCAAAAGGAAGAAGCTGGTACTGGTAGCTGAAGAGCTTCGGCCCAGAGATGAGAACAGTACTCCATATGAGGCCGAATTTATATTTGCTTATACAAACTTCCATCCCCTAATTTAAAAGGTGGGTGATGAACTGAAAATTCTGAAATTTGTGTTTTAGTATTTAGAACAAGAAATGTCTACACCAATTTTCAGATTTTTTCATCAAAATTTGCGGAAACCTTGCGCATTACTCTGCGCAAGGTTTCCGCAAATTTTGATGATTACTCGTTTAGGCGCGGTTACTTAGTGGAGTGCCGTAAGGCATAAAACTTGGGAAACCTCGGCACCCAGGAATAGACAATGAATCTGTATAACGAGTGTTTGTCAGTGTTAAAGCCAATATTTATATATTGCTTTATTTAGTGTATATTTTCGACAATAGATGGAGCTGTTAGTTTTTACATCACGGTAGCATAAGGATAGTGTATATCGATATAGGTGAATTCAGATTCCTATTAAAGTATCGGCTCTACGACCGATAAATGACCGACGACAATCGCCGTTCGCTACGAGCTTTACAAAGAGAAGTAAAGCGGCGCATCGCCGAGTATCGTAACGAACGGTGGGACAGACTGTTAAGTAAGGTCTCGCCTAGACATGCGCAAAATGTGTCAATGAAATGAAATGAATGAAGTACTTCTTTTCGCCCAATGAAGTACTTCATTGGTTTAGTTCAGTACTTCATTTCCTTCAGTGAATTTTATGATTAATCTAGTCCATCTAATGTATGAATGAAAGTCAGTGTAAAGTATTATGAGACATGCGCAGAATGTCTCATAATACTTAACTCCTTCACTTCGTCAATGATAATTGACTTCACCTACTTCAGTAGTCCATTTACTTCAGTTGATCATACCGTGGCCTTTGATTTCGTTTGGCATTTGGAACTCGTTCCCATTCAAGTACAGAATTGTTTATTCAACTATAAAATAATTACTACAGTATCTTTTGACTATACTTTTAAAAATCAATTACGTTTTTCGGCGTGTTGGTCCCGGCCTCCTTTGAAGAATAGGCCAACTGCCGTTCTGCCAGGCAGGTCGTAAAATGCGACCGATTGGCTATCGAGTCACTACCATCGTGGCTACTAGGTGGTCAAATTCTGCATTGTCTCTCCCGGGTCTGGTACCACCCCATTACCTATTCATGCCGCAATAGCGTCAGTGCTTGTCGCTGTCGTGTTCCGGTTTGGAGGGTAAGGTAGCCGGTAAACTTATGCATGTGGCATTAGACCTCGCCACAAGATAGCAATGCACCATTAACATCTTTGGTGTCTATAGGCGATGGTTGATTCCATCAGGAGACCCATCTGCCTGTTTACTATCTTATGACATAAAAAAAATGTACAAAATAGTAGTAATGGGATTATAAATAAATATTATTGTCATTTATAAACAAATGCAGTAATGAAGTTGAAATGTACTTTAACGTAATGTAATAAAGGTCATAAATAACTTTTCTCCTAAAATCCGATGACTAAGAGGTATCAGTACAAAATATAATATGTGGATGTGTGCTCGGTTAGATTCGTTTAATACGATCAGCCATCGCCAGTGCTCGGGTCAGTCAACGTACTTCAATTCGTATTTCGTTCACTTGTCTGACGTTTGGCGTTCCACGATGCACAGATTACTTATGTATCACGATGGACTAGAACTAGATGAAGTAGTGAATTAATGAAATTCAACTGAACTAATGAAGGAATGATGTATTTGAAATGAAGTACTTCATTTGAAGGATTCATTCGTGAACTACACACCGCTAGTCTCGCCATCGCACACGGCCTACTGGCCGTTGGCGAGGGCCTTTAAAAACGAACCAGTAGTAGAGATGCCTCCACTCATTCGACCTAATCAAACGCCCGCTTTTGATGATGCAGACAAGCCTGGCCGACAGTATCCAAACACAATGTTCCCCATCAAACCAGCCTACGGACCTAGACCACGTCCATCTTGTGGATAGCGAAGTAGAGCGCAGGGCGGCGCTACCACCGGAGGGTGACCCGCTTCTAACCACCGATCCCGAAGAAGTAGGCGACATAATAAAAGGTCTACACAATAAAAAGGCCCCGGGGCCCGATAAAATCACTAATAAGGTAGTTAAACACCCCCCCCCCCCCCCCCCGTCCCTAATATGCCTACTAGTGTACATATTCAATGCACTACTAGCCGGCTGCGCGTTTCCAGACGAGTGGAAAGAAGCCACCGTCATAGGAATTCACAAACCGGGTAAACCCCGCAATAAAGTCAGTAGTTACCGCCCCATTAGCCTAATAAATACGTTAGGCAAAATCTACGAAAAAATCATTCTCGCTCGCCTTAAGGCATTTGTTCACGAGAAAGGCCTCTTAATAAATGAGCAGTTCGGGTTCCGAGCGGCTCACTCTTGCACTCATCAAGTGCACCGTCTCACCAAATATATCCTAAACGGGTTAAACGCAGCCCTGGGGCTGCAAATTCCCACAGGCGCCCTATTCTTCGACGTCGCAAAGGCGTTCGACAAAGTCTGGCACAATGGCTTAATATACAAGCTATACCAAATGGGCGTGCCCGACAGACTCGTACTCATCATACGAGAGTACCTCACCAACCGCCGATTCAAATTCCGCGTGGAGGGAGCCTTCTCCACCCACAGATCGATTACAGCAGGTGTCCCGCAGGGCTCCATACTGTCACCCATATTATTCTCCCTGTACACGTGCGACGTACGTCGAGCTCGCGTTGTTCGCCGACGACACCGCCCTCTATACGTCCAAATTTCCGAAGTAACAATCACCAAGCGGCTGCAGGCTGCGGTCAACGCCCTTGGCGATTGGTTCAGAAAATGGCGTATCGAAATAAATCCCTCAAAAAGTGCAGCCGTGTACTTTCGCCGCGGTAAACACCCGCGACAACAAAGGCGCGGTCTGCGTAAGGTAGGCAACATTACCCTGTTCGGAAACGTCATCCCGTGGGAAAAGAAAGTCAAGTACCTCGGGGTAACGTTGGACAGCAAAATGTCATTCAAACCGCACATACAAAGAATGAAAGTTAAGGCTAAGTTCGTTGTAGGTCGGTTATATCATCTTATCAATAAACGCAGTAAAATGTCACTTGGACACAAGGTGACAGTTTACAAGTCGTGCGTACGCCCCATCCTTTCTTACGCTTGCGTAGCGTTCGCCCATCTCCCCCGTACGGACTTGCATCCGTTGCAATTAGTACAAAATATATTCCTGCGTATTGCCACGGGTGCACCGTGGTATATGCGCAACGTAGACCTCCATAACGACCTTGAATTGCCGAGCTTAGCAAAGCATTTCAAAGACTCCAAAAGATACTTCGATCGTGCCATCTCGCATCCGAACCCACTGGTGGTAGCCGCGGCTGACTACATCCCAGACCCTAATCCCGATCCCAAACTACGTAGGCCCCGCCACGTCCTTACCGATCCCGATGACCCGATAACTCTGGCCAACGGTTTACACGATAACACTACACACCTACATTCGCGACACCGTCGCCGCCGGCGGCGACGAGGACCCCTGTTTCGCCCCTCGGCGAACCGAGCCCAAGGGCAAGGTTCGGCGGACGGACAAAACAATGCCACTAGCCCTCTCATCGCAAATCACGACCCCACCCTAAGCCGAGTTTCGGTCTCACAGGAGACACCCTTAGGGCGGAGGGCGTACAGCCCTACACCTTTAAATTCTGGCTGAGCACTCTGCTCGCCCCCGCGACCGGTGAAGCTGTAACAGCCCATAAGGCTAACAGCAATTGAGACATTCCGAAAAAAATAATTAAAGTATCTTCTACCAAAAGCAAGTGCGTGTCCTCAAGCGACAGTCAGCATTATTAAATGCTCAAATAAAAGTTAAAAAGAAATAACTGACCGACCTCGACTACAATTTTTTTTAACAATTTACTGGAAATTAGAGATAGAAGGGGAACAAAATGTCTATAGTAAAAATTTCAATTTTATATTTCATAAATTTTATGTAAATAGTAACTTTAATGTTAATTTATTAGAATTTTTATAGATATAGATATAGAAGTAATAAGCAATAGAACACAACCGTCACCAATTAAAGCTGCGGTAAAATGGCGTGGCAGTAGATCGCGGTCGCTGATATCGGAATATTACTGGTCGCCAGCGATAGACGACCAGGGTTGCAGCTTCACCTGTCGCGGTCGCAGGATGGTATTTTTAGACATAAAGATCCTAATGACGTTGCAAAATTCTACCACATAGTTTCCCGGGAAAATATTACCATTATTGATAACAAGGAATTATTACAATTGCTCGGAAACCTACATAATCAGAAAAACTCTTCGAATAACTTTGATTCGATGGAATAAACTCATCACAAATTGCTAATCCTGTATGTCTTGCCTCGTTGTGTATTACGTTATTGATAAGGCAAGTTGTCGCTGACCCTACAACGTCAGTACTTGATCTGGTCTAATGAGTAAAATTACAGAAGTATTGGTAACTTGTTTTTAATATACATGTATCTAACAAAGATTCAGAAAAATATTTGAAAAAAGAATGGAGGTGGTAAGTATTTAAAGGTATTAATATAAGCGATAGTTATAGCGCCTTATTTGTTAACCTTCTTTTTTCTTATTATTGCAGAGTGATCAACAAGGTTGTTTTCTCTAGACTTGTCGATCAAGATTTTCTTCTTTACCTATTAATACGACATGACGGCAACATTTAATATTTAGCTTGTTGTAGTTTGATCTTGGTTGCTCCGAAGTTTTCTCATCATTAATCTTTCCTTTATGTATTTTATAAAGTTGTCGTATTGTATTTGATACCCAGGCATACTTCCACTTCCATTTCGTAACTCTTCACTATCACTACATAGTATAAAACAAAGTTGTATTACGCAGCATATTCTCTTACGCAGATGATGCTACTATAGTTTTAAAAGGATTTTATAGGAGCATGTAAAATAATATGTTGAATTAGTCATAGCCTTAATATCAAAATAGATAAATCATAATCAATTAACTCTTAATAAGCAAAAAACCTATTAAAACCCATAAAAATATTTTTATAATATAAATGAAAGAACTCAACCTAAAGATCTTTTCATTAGATTTAGTAGCCGATAGCTATTACCTCCTTGTTCTCCAAAATCATGGAAAAGATAATTAACTGCCAGATTTTGAAGTATTTAGAAGAGCACCAGCTAATTAGTGACTGCCAGTACGATTCCCGTCGCAGCCGATCAGCTAGTGATCTTCTAATATACCTAAAACATCACTGGGCGCAGACAGTTGAGTCCAAGCGGGAGGCATTGGCAGTTAGTTTAGACATAGTAAAAGCCTTTGATAGGGTGTGGCACAGAGCGCTTCTCTCGAAGCTTCCTTCTTTTGGGCTTCCCGAGAAATTATGTAAGTTTTTTGTCTGATCGGAACATCAAAATCGTAGTCGACGGTGCGTGCTCCGACCTTAAATTTGTCAATGCTAGTGTTCTGCAAGGCTGCGTGCTATTGTATACACTGTTTATTCTGCATGTCAATGACAAGTTACGAATTAGTAACATTCATTGCTCTGCAGATGACAGTACTGGTAACGCTTCATACTCCGGTCATAGCGGTATTTCTCGGGAACACGTCAATGAGAACCGGAACAAGCTAGTAGTGTCTAAAATAGGCACTAAGCTCGACAAAATCTCAGAATAGGGTTGGCCTACCTTAGTGCAGTTTAATCCTTGGAAGACATAGGCGTGTGCGTTCAACGCTCAAAGTCACCCTTTGTCGTATCACTTTGTTTTCAGAATGCTCTCCTGATAGCCTCAGCCAATATTGGAATTCTTGGCATTGACATACCGAACAATAGTTATATATATATAATCAGTTCTGTGATCATTTGGGAGGAAAGGCTAAACTGGCGTCAAAAAAGCTCGGTGTGCTCAGTAGAGTGAAACCATACATCTTGCCAGTTCATCGCTTGCAACTTTACAAAGCGCAAATCCGCCCTCACATAGAGTACTGTTCTTGCTCCACAGTATCAGCTTTTTCCTCATTATCACATTCAGCAATGAGCAGTTCGAATCTTTGCAAACCAGGCTGTTTCCAATCGGCTTGATTCCTAGGCTTTACGCAGAGATGTATCAGCTCAGCATCTTTTACCGCATTTATCACGGAGAGTATTCCGATGAACTCTCGGATTGATTCCTGCCGTTGAATTTCATCATCGAACATCGCAACAAAATTCAAAGTTCAATCCTCATCAACTCGATGCCTGAAAATCCACAACTGTGCGATTCGCTAGGCACTTATTACCACACACTACTCTTTGGGGAATCAATTACCGGCGGGGGTGTTTTCGAACGGATACGACTTAGGGACCTTCAAAAAAAGAGCTTATTCATTCTTAAAAGCCCGTCAACGCAGCTGCAAGACCTACGGTGCTGTGGTTGTCCATGGACGGTGGTAATCACTTACCATCAGTGAGCCTCCTGCTCGTTTGCCTCTTTTTTCTATTAAAAAATACACAAGTGCAAGCCTAATCTAAATAATATCTGTAACCTGCCCTATCATTTAAAATGTTAAAATACTAAGTATATTGTTGTTATAGTAGACGATAAATTAAGCTGTATCCTCACCTTGAACAAGTTGCCAATAAAATTCTGATTTTATATATTTAGAATGTTGAGATATGTCATGCGAGTTAGTATACGATTAGCAAACGCAAAAATGTATCCTAAATAATATTTATATTATTCTAGCACAGTCTATATTATTTCTTTGCATTTGTGTTTGGGAAGGAACAGCAAAAACTAAATTTCTGCAAGTTGAGCATGCACAGCGAGCGTTACTTAAAATTATGTATTAAAATAAGATATTCCGCTGAATATCTTTACAAAGACCGTGATTTGCTGATGGTCAGGAAATTATATATACTCAACATTCTTTTAAAAACACACAGAAGCGTTCACCTCTCAAAAGTGTATATACAAAAGTCAAACGTGCTACCAGCACCGTGGTTTCTCTATCAATTGTTAAAACTAAGTTTGTTCATAATCAATACGTAATGCGCTCAGATTATTTATATAATAGAGTAAATAAGGAATTAATTATCCACGGAAAACATAATTTTAAATGTAAAACTATTGTTTATATAATTGATTAAAAAATTCTCCTATAACTGTACGGGGATACTTTTACCAATTATTACTTAAAGTAACAATTTTTCAATAGCTGAATATACCGTAATAAACCTGTATATTGCATTTACATAAGCATTATAAATTACTACATACTCGAGATCGACCGTGTTTATTTGTTCGCACGTGCAACTCTTATACTTGAACCACACACCATTTAAAGTTACGAAAAATTTTGCTGCGTGAGTGCATTAGTTACGTAATGTACTATCGCGTAGGTATTACATTTTATTCAACTTGACTGATTTTATATTCACTTCATGTAATAGCTTGTAATATTTCTTTATTATATGTACGTTGTAATTTATAGGCAATAAGATTTTGTTGCTATATAAATTCAATAATAAGAATAAAAGAGCGGAGTCCTCTGGAACCGTCATTTTGTTGTATAAGAGTGGACTACGTCCTGTGTTATTTGATATATTCTACACTTATCATCGTCGGCACTAGATGAAACTCCATTTTAATACAACATCTATTAATTAATACAATAGTACTGCAAGCGAAACCGGTTGAAAATTAATTGTAATTATCTTATTGTGAAAGAGTACAAGTGTATTAATAATTATTAATTAATACACTTGTACTCTTTCACAATATTGTATTATGTTATTTGAAGTTATGTATAATGAAAATAAAAATATATTATTTTTATAAAACACGGCAGTATAAATAAGCATTGTAACATCAACTTTGATGCACACAAGCAAGAGACGTTGTATATCCTCACGTTGATCCAGACCAACGAACGGACAAATGGGGGCGAGTAAAAGTCGAAGGGTTGGCTAAATATATCACTACCAACATGACTACTAGGTGGTATAGTTCCGCATAATATTGCCCAGTTTTGGTCTGCCTTATTCCTGCCGCAATAGCATAAATGCGTGCCACTGTCGTGTTCCGGTTTGGAGAATAAGGTAGCCGTAAACTCATGCATGGGGCACTACAACCCACAACATGGATAGCGATGATTTCATGTCTATAGGCGATGTTTATCTCTTTCATAAAGAAAAACATCTGCTTTCTTCTACGAATTAAATTTAAAAAAATTGTTATTAAAGCCGAATTTATAAAAATATAATTAATTTTTGCTACAAAGCAAATGTTATAATTGATTAAAGTACTAAATCTTAATGAATAATATTTAGCTTTTATTTCACTTAACCTTTGGTAATGTTTTGAGTATATAACCTAGGGTATATTATGAATACACAAATGAAAAATAATTATGGAGAAAAAATAAAAAGTTGTCCTTCATAAATATTTTTCTGAATTTTAAATTAAAAAAATCATTAGAACCACACATTTTTTTAAATACGTTCTGTATTAAATGTAATTGAAAAATAATGTATTCTTAAAGGAAGCACGTAATACGTCTATTTGAACTCGTCAACTTTTTGTTTTTACCTCCATCCTGACTTCGCATCCGGTATAGAAGTCAAAAACCTTACTTCATGCGGGCTCATTATGTGAAGTGGATATCTAAACGATGAAATCAACTCACGTAAGTTCTCAAACATTTCAAGAAATACCTTATATACCCAAGATATAACTTTTAAAGTTTAAATTAAGGTAGTAAAATGCAGATGTTACAATTAAAAAAAATTAGGTGTAGTTTGTGACTTTTAAAATCATTCATAATCCCCGTATATTTTATGTCTTCTCAATTGCGACCACCCCAACATACACATTTGAAATATTACTTTAGTATATAAATATAGCTGAATATTTTTTTATAAGCGACACAATATGCCGCACCCTCTATGTTGTTAAGGTTCTTGATAAGCAACAATCGCTAAAGCATCGAACAAAATGTGAAGAAACCATATAAATTACTTGTATTGAATATTTGATGGTTTACTTGAGATGAGATAAAAATCTTCTAAGTTAGACTTCTATCTTTTAAGTTAGACCAAACAGTAGATATCTACAAATTTCATTGAAATCGGTTCAGTCAGTTCAGTCGTTTCGGAGTCCATCGCTTACAGTCTGGCCATAAATATTGTTACATATTAATTGTTTTATTACATTTGAATTTGGAATCTATCAATTTACGATTGTTTATTGTATTTTATCATTTTCGCGCCAATACATTGTAAAATATTTTGTGATAGTAAAATGGAGGATGGAAAACCGAATCGCTGTGATTGCATTACACAAAGTAAGTTTGGAACCAAATACAATTTTTATTTAAACTCTCTATACGCTTGGTCAAATGTTTGAGTACCAGGCTATCGATAGGTACAATGAAACCTTTTCTATTTGTGGCAGATAAGATCTGGACAAGCACGGGAAGTTTCAGGAATAGCCTGCAGGGTCAACCAATTTAAAGATTTTTAACTTGCCGCTACGTATGTAGATCAGAAAACTATTGATTTTACCCCGATTTTCGAAAATCGATTTATAGACCATTTCCGACTATTTTCACGATGACGTCAGTATGTCTGTATGTATGTATGTTTGTCTGTGTCTGTGTGTATGTAATAATTTTTGGACGGCTTGACCGGTCTAAACGCGGTTTATGGCATTCGATTAGATTCCGCTCAACTTAGACATCCTGAAAATTTTAACCGATTCGATCCAGAAAATTTTGAGAATTTTTGCAAAAACCTCAAAAAAATGTTTAACGATACAGTATTTTTATAATATAACTTCCAGATTTATGTACCAATTGAGTACAAATTCTAATCAGCTCTTTTCCTCAAAAATCTGCTTTCAATGCATGAATTGCATCAAAATCGGTTTATCCGTTCAGGAGTTATCGTTGACAAAAAATTTTGAATAAAGTGTTTTTTCAACAAAACTTCCAAAAATTTTCAAGCAATAATTTTTTGACTTCTACGTTATTTTAGTACTAAAAAACTTCAAATGCCGTTTCAAATTTTCAAATATTAAAATTACGCTGTTTACAGGAAACTTGATATTTTTAAAATAAATTTCTGGCTAATTTCCCAATTTGATTTAAAATCTTAAAAAAACTTGCGTAAAATACCGTAAAATGGATTAAAATCCGTTGATTCTTTCGGGATTTATCAATGACGAAAGTTTTTGAAAAAGTTTTTTTTAATATTTTTTAGACATTTTTTACCTAATAAAACAATTTAGAACTCAAAAATTGCGTTGAATGTTTCGAAAAATATACAGCTTCTAAAACACTGAATAACTATCATTTTTAAAAAACTTTAGATTTTTGAACTTTTTGAACTCAAAACTCTGTGCTTACGCATATTTTTTTCTTTCAGCTTAAAATACCTTAATTTAGTGGGAAGTTTCAGGGATGACCTGCAGAGTTAACCGGCTTACAGATTTATTAATACAGTTACATTAGTTGGTTAGATAGGTGATTGGTTAGACAGGGGATACATATATAGCAATCCTAATAGATAGATATAATTTAGTTAGGTTAGGTATTACAAGTTTATTTTATAACTACGTTAGTTTATTCGATAGGTATGTTACCGACAGGTATTTTTAATTTTACGTGTTTTACTTAAAATTTAATAATAAAAATATCGTATATAAATAACTAAGATGAAAATATAAATATTATTTTTATACAATATTAGCGGCCCGCCCGTCTTTGTAGAGATAAAGTAACAAAAAAAGGTTAAATAAGTTGTAAAGTGAATAAACGCGAGCGAAGCCGCGGGTAGCAGCTAGTCCAATAATAATTATAAAAATGTTGACTTGTTTAAACGCCTGTAAAGGTTTATTTGATTGAAACATTTTAAGACTTTGCACAAATAAGTAAATGCTTTGCCCCAAATTATTAAAAAGGGCTATGAATTCAAAGGGACAAAACTGGTTTGCTAAATCACGTTTTTTTGTATTGATTGTTAAATAACAATTTTACAAAAAATACACGATATACTATAAGATATTATCTAAAGAATGTTTTAACTTATTACATGATAGAATGTACTTTACTTGATTATATAAAAATCCGGAAACAGGCTAAAAAAATCTCTAAAACAAATAATTTGTTAATAATATTTCTATTCTTCCATATGATTTTTATATGGTGATATTTAGTTGTAAATAGAAAAAAGAATGTGCTAAATTTTAGTTTTCAACTAATGTCCTATATTTATTTATCCGAAAATTAATTGTGGTTTCAGAACATACCGCGTCACCCCTTTTCTATAGAACTGACGCACGTCGAAATACCTCGCCTTAAGTTTTGTGTTATTGACTACAATAAGACATTTGTGCTGTGTAGTGTGTACAGTGGAATTAACTTAAGGAAGTGCGAATTGAAATGAGCATAGTTCAACAACTTATTGATTGTAAGTATCTGCGTCAACAATCGCACTTTTATTTAAATTAGACTACTCAAATGTGTTGTGCCTAAATGACAAGGATCTATACGCTAACCTTTTATTCCAACACTAGCTTGTTTGGGGCAATTGGGGGCAGATTTCCAAAAAAATGACGCACGAGTTTTTGTTAGCCACAAATAATCCGCATACCAATTTTTAGCTTTCTACATTTAAAAATTTCGGACTGCTCCATACAAACTTCCAGTCCCCATTTTAGGGAAGTGGGGGGATATAAAAAGACAAAAAGTAGTCTATGTCACTCTCCATCCCTTCAACTATCTCCGCTTCAAAAATCACGTCGATTCGTCGCTCCATTTTGCCGTAAAAGACGGACAAAATCACACACACACACACACACACACACACACACACACACACACACACACACACACACACACACACACACACACACACACACACACACTTTCCCATTTATATATAAGTATCGACTAGTACAGATATATACCGTAAAATTATTCACAAATCCTAGAAGTCTGGAATAAAGGTTTCACTAAAGGTGGAAGAATACAATCACAGCAAAATAATTAGCCTAACGGTAATCTGCGCTATGCCGATAAAAAATTTATCTTGGCTATATTTTTTACTAACACGAGGAAATGTTTTGTGCTCTTCGTCCGGTTCTCTTTTGAAAAATAGCCCATTTGCCCTCCTGCCTAGTAAAATGTAAAAAGCAAATGGCTAGCCCTTTACACTACTACCATGAATGCTGAAGTTCGGCAATATCTCGTCCTGGTTTGGTAACACAACTTTCACATTCTGCAAAATTACTACCTGAGCTTCTCCAGTATGTATTTTGGTTCGGAGGGTAAGGTAGCCTTTAAACTTAAGCATTCAGAATATCAACTCCCCATTTCCCCGTGTTGGTTCGAACCCTTTTATAGAATAGACTATCTGCAGTTCTGTCAGGCAATTCGTAAGAAGTGAACAATTGGCTAAGCGAACTACTAGCATTGTGGCTATTAGGTGGTAGAGTTCTGCATTGTCTCACCCGGATCTGGTAACACCACCTTAGCTATTCCTGCCGCAATTCGTATTGCAGTTTGGAGGGTAGCCGTAAACTTATGCATGTGGCATTAAGACCCCGCCATAAAGACAGCAACGCAACATTAACCGCCCCGTTGGTCGAGTGGTTAGCGAACCTAACTACAAATAATTTTCTCATCGTCTATTAACATGCAACTAACTAAATAAGGCCATAAGTTACCTAAATTATCCATAACTTTAAATCATATCATCTTTTAAATAAAAACTCGATTTGACAGAGCGTGATGATTGATAAGTACAGAGTATATAATAGTCAGAGCAAAAGAAAGAGACAGAAAATAAATAAATTTAAAATATGGTACTAAAATATAGAGGAGAAGACCGAACATCTCTCGCTACTCGACATTAGCCGTCGATTGTCCATTTTACGCTGGTAGTGCATACCCCTCTATTTCAACCACAACATACAAAGAAGTCACGGGAACCTTTAAAAGCTGGTCATTGGTGGCAATACCAAAGGACAGAGAGCACGACACTGGTAGTCGAAATAATGGTCTAACTAGAAGAACTTGGTTTTTCATCTAAATTTTATCAAACAGAGAGAACTGTTTTGAATCGGCTTTTGGTGAAATACCAAATATCCTCAGTAATGAAAGCTAATTCAATAAATTCATATAATACTCGTATGACATATATATAGTTTCAAGTTACATATTGTGACATTTAGTAAGAATTAAGCGAAAATTTTAGCTCTTACGATTAAAAAATTATGTTAAATCAAATAAATAAAAAAGTAATCAAATAATAAATAAATAATTGTATTAATTGTGTTAATTTTAGAATACACGTATTGTGTCAAATTTTAATTATAATAACTGCCACAAAATTTAATAACAGTCATTATAGGGCTATGGTCTATTTCAAATATATCTATAAAAAATAACAATATTATTGCCCTAATCAGAAATCAGACTTTAAACATTATGATCTACATCGGTTAATTAGAAAAAGAAAAAGCGACAAGGACTTTTTATATAAGTCTTACTTGCCGCTCGCCGTGCCTGCACGCAGGTGATGCTTCCTTTTCATGTTATGAAATTTTAAAAACTTTTTGCACGACTTTTTTGTACAAACATTACATTTTCCTTTATTTTGATTATATAACGAACACACTAAAAAAATAGTTGTCCAATTTATTGCATTGATTTCGAAAACGCGCGTACATACATTTCGGCGATTCATTTTTATTAATATAGATTATATACTTTAAAAATATCAAGTAAACGTAATTAAATTAAATTATGTTTAAACCTTGTTGTAAATAAACTTTTTACTACGACAATATGGTTATTGTTTCGCTCTAAAATTATTGGCCAATGAGGCAACCACAGTTCGGCACTCAAAAGAGTTCAACGCACGTCCAAATAACTAGTTAGTCTCACGATTCTATGTACAATAGCACTTTTTGTGAAGCTTTGCTTTGGGTTATGACATCATGCTTCTGCGTTATTTAGTTAACAAAACATGAAGCAGCTTTACGTATAATTTTGATTACAGCAAAAAGCATGCTAACGTAATATATTACTCTGTAAGCCTACAAATTACAACAATTATCATATTTTATTGTATATAGTGTATATAGATCAGTGATACAATTTATCAGTAGGTACATTAGGTATAATGAAGGATTACCTATCGATACAATCAACACGTATTATATTTTTATAAATATTATAAATGTATCCTGTTTTAATAAAGTTATTAGTTGGCTTATTATTTGAAATTACAAAACCTAAAAACAATCAATTTTCTCTTTTTTTGTATAATCTTACAAAATATAAATCAGATATTATTATTAAACAAAAAAATCAGATGGTAAAAGAAGCTAGACTCAAAAGTTATAACATCACATAACTGCAAAGTTAAACTATGACTACAACTTTAGGATAATCTCATGTAACGATACGAGTATATCTCACATTAACAATCTTAGAATTAGTGAGCTTTTACCAACGCTATCTGTTCTAAAATATATATAATTCCTGTCTGAAGTTACGTTACTATCCGAACCGAAATACGACATTTTGATCGCCCCGTTGGTCGAGTGGTTAGCGGCCCTGACTACGCAATCGACGAGGCTCGGGTTCGATCCCCGACGGGGACAAGCATTTGTGTGATGAGCATAAATGTTTGTATTTCCGGGTTTGGGTGTTTATTATATATATACTAGTATTTATATATGTATTTCTATGTATTAGTATCGTTGACTAACACCCATAACACAAGCAAATAATTTGCTTACTTTGGGGTTAGATCAGTAAGTGTAATTTGTCCCGTGAATTATTATTATTATTATTTACAGGTACGGATGCTATTGCAAATAAACTAGGTAAGTTTAGTGGTACTATACCCAGGTAAGACACTGCAGAACTCTACCGTCTTGTAAAAGTTAACTACACCACTACTGCACAACCGTTATTTTTGTATATATCGTAGGATAGCAAACAAGCAGATGGCTCTCTGAAAGCTTTAACTATCGCCTACGTATACAAAAGATGTTAATGATGCGTTGCCATCCTTATAGCGGGCTGAAATGCCACATGCATAAGTTTAAAAGCCCACCTTACCCTCCAAACTGAAATAAGACACTAACAAATAGTAAACGCTATTGAGGTAAGAATAAGAAAGGCGGTGGTACTGAGGCTAAACTTTGCAGAACTCTATCTATCAACTAGTAAAAGCAAATTTACATTTTGTTTAATTTCAAGATTTTGATATACACTACTACACAATATTTTTTGTTATATAGTTATATTTAACAACTATATAGTTGTATTTAACAACTATTGGTATTACTCATAAAACTTTACACGTGTAATAATCTTGGCTTTAGTCTATTTTCATTATCTTGCAAATGTAAACATGAACAAAAGCACAAAATGATCGTAATAACAAGACTCAAACATATTTAATATTAAAGAACAAGAAATAATAAAACTTTGTATTTTACATATAATATTGAACAGACTATTTATATAATTGTTACATTTATTAACCATTAGTGGATTATATCAAACGTGTTGTTACTGCTAAAATTAAGAAATCAAGGCCGTTCAAAACCTGAGACATAAAACTATTTTGAATAATAGCAGAAAAAGAACTTTAATGTAGATGATACACATAAAGAACACAATTCATGATAATATATTGATTATGTAAGTCTTATCTATTCTGCTAACAAGCAACTCCTAAAACTAGAAATAACGTAAACTAGATTTCTGGTCTATAATTTTAAAATATCATTAATATTCAAACAAATTTGGAATCTAGATGCAGAACCTATGGACATCACATATTTTTTTATTTCATACTAAGGCAATTTATAAATTGCCTTGAATAATGCAGTAGCAGACTGTCAGACAGTATTCAGGTACTTATGGTGCTTGATGACATCGACGCTATAGCATTTTATCGCAAATGTGTTAAAAATTAATACATACATATCTATGGATTGTTTTCAATGCTTATAATATAGACTTATAGGTGACTGCCCTGTGGTTTACTGTTTAACTTATTAGGATTAGTAATAGTAAAAGTGTCTAATAAAAATATATATACTCCCCTTAATGCAGCGATAAGGATCACCATCTAAGTAGCGAACCAAAACAAAAACTGTAAACAAATATACGTTCTCTATGTCCACTTTGCAAGAGAAATGGCGTACTGATATTTTCATTTCATTTTTTATTGTAAAACATGAGCTTAATTATCAGATTAAAATTGTAACGATATATGACAAATTTCCTGTGTTAAGAAAAGTATTTTCTACTCGTATATGAAAGATACTATTCGTAACATGCTTCATATTGTTGTCAAATTCTTATTATTAGCGATTGCTTTTTTGGTCTAAACTCGTCCGTAGTTATTGTTATGTTAAAGCAGAAACACATCTGTAACACAAGTTATAGGCTAAACCACCGACCACATGAAGAGTAATGGACACGCCATTGGAGAGGAAAAGTGTCGCCGCGCATATAAGAAAACGCTCCTATTACTGTTAAACATTTCATACATTTATAGGTTATATTATATTATGAAAAAATAGAAATAAACCATGATGTACTGCTTTATCGTAACGAAGGAGATGACAAGGTTTAATAACTCTGTATTTCTGTATTTAATTGCAAGCTACGCTGACAAACTAAAAGATTGTCATGAAAAGCGTATCCATTTAAATTTCTTTCTTCTAAGTTTGACAACAGTGTAATAACAAACAACATACTTAGTATATATTTATAAATGTGTGTGTATTAAACTTTACTCTCTATTCTTGTGATAAAACACAATACAACCTATATAATATATACCTGATAAACCTGTCACTACAACCTTGATTACTAACATCGAGTACGTGGTAAAGTTCTGAAACTTCTCATCTGAACTTAGCACCACCGCCTTATCATTTTCTGCCGCAATAACATCTCGATACTCATCGCTGTCGTATGCCCTTGAGAAGTTAAGGTGACGTTATGCATTTCATCTCTATCACACGAATGCAATACACCACTGACATCTTAGGTTCCCATGGTCCTTTTCATAGCTAAGGCTATTCTTTAACTTTTTTATTATTATGTATATATGTAATAACTTTTTTATTATTATGTATATTATTATGTACTTACTCGTATTTAATTAACTTGTGTTAATAACGTGTGTTACTGAATTCCGCCTAAACGTCTAGATACATTTTTGTAATATGTGGTTAAGTTGGTGTCGAAATAGTTTTAATTCACGATTGGACCCCGTTTGTGGCGCTGGGATCACGCTTGGATAGCATAGCATTTGCTAGGTCTGCCAGTATTAGTCTCCAGCTAACCCTATTATGTGATGTAAGAGCCCTAAGTGCTTCGACTCGTTTGACGTTTTGTTACATGAATTGGGGGGCTGGCTGGAAAAAAAATTGAGGACTGCATGGCCGTAAGCACGGTAGATACACTGACCTGTAAGGTGTCTAATCAAACCTAAAAAACTTAATGATGTAGGTACAAACTACAATACTAAATATCCGTAAGAAAGTTCACACTCTACAGTCGTCAGTTCACAAAAATGAGAAATCATTATATTACCTGGAGAAAATGTGTCTAATATATCAAGCCTGGTGTCTATATGCGATGGTTTTTCTTTTTATCAGGAGAGCCATCTGCTTGTCTGTTATATGATGTATAATAAAAAAAGGCAAGAATTTAACTACTCCAATTAAAATAGGCGCAAACGAGTAATACACTATCATATTTATGATATTACTAATAATATGAATCATAGTCATGTGCTGCATATGCATATACTGCTCATTTATCAAAAAGAATGCATGTTCTGTCCAAATATATTAAGGAAATCTATTGTCCTAAAAGTATTATCTAGCAAAACAGACGTGCTATTTCAATCAAATAGTGGGTGTTGCAAAAACTTAGGAATAGTTTGGTAGAAGCTTCGTTTGCCAGGTTATGTAAGTTCATCTAGTTTCAAGGTCGAGGACGTTGCTCCCAAATCGCTGAACGCGTCCTCGCGTCCTGGCGGAGGGGCCACTCTACCGGCAAGTTCGGCTGCTCACTTTTTTCTTATATACAATATTTATTTAACAATCTACCAGGCGCTGTTAAATGTTAATCTGTTGTATAGCTCTTGATATTTGAAATATTTGAAAAACTTTATTTTAAGATAAATTATATTATTAAAATATCTTAAACAATGAAAAAACGTGTGTAATATATAAAATACTAGCGGTGTTCTGCAATTTCGTTCGCATGACCTTCACACAATTTGACTCAGTTGGATAAAAGGTAGTCTCTTTATTCACGGTTTACACATACCTATACATCAAATTCTTAACAGAAACAAGAGAGAAGAAGAGTGGTCCATGTAGACTTGTCTTAATTCACATTTTTAGCCGTATTTATAGCATCTTCATACAAACGTGCTGTTTTTGTGCACTACCCTCGGACATCACTTAATCAATTTGAGTATCTATTTTCTATCTATTCTCTCTATTTTCGCATTGTTTACCTATTTTGTGACTCTTTTATCTATCATTCTTTTTACATATCCAAACCAACTTAGCGTGCTTTTCTCTTTTTTACACAAACACTTTCTTTATATGGCACAGTTAATTTTTTCCCGTGTTGGTCTGGACTCCTTTGAAGAATAGGCTTCAGTTTAAGTTCTACCAGGCTGGTCGTAAAAGGTGACTATACGTTTCACTAACATCAGGACTACTATGTGGTAGATTTTCGCTATGTCTTACCCGGGTATTTGGTACCACCGCTTTGCCTATTCCTGCCACAATGCTAGTCATTGTCGTGTTCCGTTATGGAAGGTAAGATAGATGGTAGAGTTATGCACGTGGCATTACTATCCCGCCACACGGATAGCACCGCACCATTAACAGCTTTGTGGTCTATAGGCGATGGTTTCACTTTCCATCAGGAGAACCAGCTTATTTGCTATCTAATGATGTATAAAAATGGTGTTTAATAATAATAATTAATCATAATCCATTCTATTAATATCATAAATGAAAAAGTTTTTCTGTCTGTCTGTTACGCTTATACGGCTATACCACTGAATTGATTTTTACGGCAATATTATTTTATAATTTGGCAAAGTAATAATTAAATATTTGGGCTTAAACATAGGCTACTTTTTTTAAAACTCAACCGCTAAAGCGCTGAAATAAGGGATAAAAGTTTATATAATGGCATGTTACTCTACTCGGGGGTGCAGCTGCGTGGGTCAGCTAATAAGTAATCACATATTTTTTAAGATCTCTTAACGTAACTTACCTTAGTCAATTAAATAAATTAATAGCACATTATTCAAGTTTTTTACTTTATATAAATAAATAGTTTACAACGATATTTGAAGTGTAAAAATTAAGAGCCGTACAGTAAACCACAGAGAGCACATACCACAGAGAAAATCGAGTTAATAAACTTCGAGATTCGAAGAAGGACCGGTAGTGGTCAATATCAGTCACCGTAACTACATATCAAGCGGCGATGGGCAGGACACTTGGCTAGACGTAGTGACACCAGATGGAGTATATACCTAACAGAGTGGTAGCCGAGAGTGGGGAAGAGAAGTGTGGGAAGATCAATGGTAAGATGCGTCGACGATATCGTCAAGTTGAAAGAAAAAACATAGACAAGAGTGGCTCAAAATAGGGAAAATGACGTGAAGGGAAGGAGGTTTATAACCTGCAGTGCTTTAATAGAAGCTGAAGATGACGTGAATGAATGACGCTGTAAGGACCTAATGAAAATACAGTTAAACTTAATAAGTCTAAAAGATGCCTATTTTAATAATAAAATAATTGTTTAATTCAAATGGAAAATAATGGCATGATGTTCGTAGTAGTGAAAGTATATAACCGTAAAAATATATAAATTACTGTCAGTAGCAAAAGATAAGAACACTTCATATAAAGAACAATATTTGTCAATATAACAAAAGAAACTTAGGAGGTGGTTTTTAAACTATATACTCAATACCATCAAAGCTACTGGAGCAATAAATCTTTTGTTATTATCCTTTCTCTTCAGGAATCAAAGTCATTGCTCGTCTTTTCACGGAAAGGCTTAGAATATTATAAAAACTATTATTGTGATACTGTTAAAACAAAAATTTAATTTAATTTTAAAATATATTTCACAATCTATTTAAAATAACGTTAGTAAGTATTTTCTTTATAGCTTAATGGTATCTTGATTTTATGCTAGGAAATATAAGCTCGGTTGTCCTTAAACATTTTTTCATCGCAATGTGCGTTTGGGATGAAGAACCGTTAGAATATTTTTTATACACCAATGTTTAATGGCCACCCTTTACAGCAAAAAACGTGTGGGATCAGCAGGTAAGCAAATCTGCGACCAGCGACGATCAATGAAACGATTCAAGTTATATAATCTTGCTTTTTGTTATTACAATCTCCATATGTAGGAGTTTTTTATTGCTTAACTGTAAAAACTTTTGTTCTCTTATCTCAACAATCTTATTGTATGATGCATCAAGTTTATCAAACATCTACATTATTATGAATATGAACATACAATGTCATGTTTAAGCACCAGTTATTGAAATTTGTGGTTTTTTCATTATATCTATGGCAGAATATGAAGGAATTACTTTTAATAATTAAGTTATCTTTTATGCACGTAAGTTGTTTCGAAACATGGTATAGCAAGTACACCACGCTCCTAATGATGCGAAACTACTGATGCTTATAGACCCCAATATTAATGATGAGTCGATTATGACGTGGCAATGACGAAAAGATGTAAATGCAAGTTTACTGGATACGTTTTCTTATAAGTTAGAAGATAACCGTAACAATCCTTGACGGTACAGCGTCTGCAATAGAAAAGGTGGTAATTTCACACTCAGACGAGTTATGTATAATCTACCACCTAACAGTCATGATGCCAAATATGTATATGATGTTGAAAGTTAATCTATCATTAAAATAAGAACTGATTTTAAATGAACGTATACATATATTTTTATCATAGAATAGCTAACGCGCCGGTGAACCTCGTGATAGAAAGAGACAGCTGTCACCTATAGACGTCAGTAATTTTGTAGGGATCTCTAATGCCACATATTAGAGATTACCTGCTAACTTAACCTACAAGACAGTGTAAAGCACTGACATTATTGTGACAAGAAAATGTAAAGTGGTACCACCAAAACTGAGCGAGATGTTACTGAACTCTGCCATAAATTCTGTCTGATATTTGATGCCATTTGCAAAATAATTCCATAAGATAAAAGAGTAAGCTCCTTTGTAAAAGGTTAAACCCTACCAATATTGGTTCTATAGAAGAGTGATATGACAAAAAGTTCTTTGAAAATAGTAGTAGTAGTAGTATGCATACATCGAGATTGTAGGAATGAAAATATTAATTTTGACGCGATTTAATCTTTTGGAAATATTTTTTATACTTAATATTCGATTATATTTATAGTTTGGGCTACTGGTGGTTACTACCTGGTTACTACCTGGTGGCTTAACGAATTCTAATTTGTTCATTTGTTAACTTAAGTAAACAAGTTGTTTGATTCAAATATCTTATATATAAAATTCTTGTGCCACAATGTTCGTTCCCGTACTCCTCCGAAACGGCTTGACCGATTTTGATGAAATTTCGTATGCATATTCAGTGGGTCTGAGAATCGGCCAACATCTATTTTTCATACCCCTAAATGTTAAGGGTTTTCCACCCCTACATTTTTTTTTTATTTTATGGACAAAAATTTTTATTTTAATTTTTTTATGATTCAACATTGAAAAATATATGCAACCCTTAATTTTCAACCCTCTACAATCAACCCCTATTTTTTAATTCAATAATTTATGTGGCAAAACAACGTTTGCCGGGTCAGCTAGTTAATATGTAAAATTATATGTATATGTATATATATATATATATATATATATATATATATATTCCATATCTTACAAAATCTAGTCAGACGTGCAACTAGTTCTATAAAGTAGTGGTGGCTAAACTGTCAAAAAGATATCTTGAGCAAGCTATGTTTTCCAGGAAATCGTAAAACTTATTTAGAACAAATCCACTGAACCAGTATTCATACGCTAGACTTCAGAGTCCTAGATACTGGGTATACACAAATTTACCGTAAAAGATTGTACATACTCTCCTATAGGTGTCCAGTACTCGATTTTGATACTGAACATATAAAGACAATCATCAACTCGCAGCTCCTCAAGTATTTAGAAGAGCACCAGCTGATTAGTGACCGCCAGTACGGTTTCCGCGGCGGCCGCTCAGCTGGTGATCTTCTAGTATACTTAACACATTGGTGGGCGGAAGCAGTTGAGTCCAAGGGGGAGGCATTGGCAGTTAGTTTATAGCGAAGGCCTTTGATAGGGTATGGCACAAAGCGCTTCTGGCGAAACTGCCTTCCTATGGGCTTCCTGAGAAATTATGCAAGTGGATCACCAGTTTTCTGGCTAAAAGGAGCATCAAGGTCGTAGTTGACGGTGCGTGCTCTGATCTTAAATCTATCAATGCTGGTGTTCCACAAGGCTGCGTGCTATCACCGACGCTGTTCCTTCTGCATATCAATGACATGATGCGAATCCGCAACATACATTGCTATGCAGATGACAGTACTGGTGATGCTACATACTCTGGCCAAAGCGGTATTTCTCGGGAACACTTCGAAGAGAGCCAAAACAAGCTTGTGTCCGAAGTTGAGAATCGACTAACCGATGTCTCGGAATGGGGTCGTCAAAACCTGGTCACTTTTAACCCCAAGAAGACACAGCTTTGCGTGTTTTCCGCTAAAAAGACACCCTTTGTCGTGTCACCTCGATTTGGGGATACTCTTCTGACAGCCTCAGCTATTATCGGGATTCTGGGAGTCGACATATCGAATTACGTTCAGTTTCGCGGTCATTTGGAAGGTAAGGCTAAACTAGCCTCCAAAAAGCTCGGTGTGCTCAGCAGAGCGAGACAGTACTTCTTGCCGGCCCATCGCCTTCAACTTTATAAGGCTCAAATTCAGCCCCACATGGAGTACTGTTCTCATCTCTGGGCCGGAGCTCCTCAGTACCAGCTCCTTCCTCTTGATCGCATTCAGCGTAGAGCGGTTTGAATCGTTGACGACCTGACTATTTCGAAACGGCTTGACTCCTTGGCATTGGTTCACTCTGTGTCTTCTATCGTATCTTTCATGGGGAGTGTTCCGACGAGTTATTTGGATTAATTCCTGCCGCCGAATTCCATCATCGGACATCGCGTCAAAATTTGAAATTCCATCCTCACCATCTCGATGTCTGGAAATCCACAACTGTGCGTCTCTTGACACTTTTTGCCTCGCACTACTTTGTTGTGGAACCAATTATCGGCATGGATGTTTCCAAACGGACGACTTGGGGGCCTTCAAGAAAAGAGCTTACTCATTCTTAAAAGGTCGGCAACGCAACTGCAAGACCTTTGGTATTATGGATGTCCATGGGCGGCGGTGATCACTTACCATCAGGTGCACCTCCTACTCGTTTGCCCCCTCTTCTATAAAAAAATAAAATAGGTATTTAAATTTAGACATAATTTTCCAATAAAAATGTGTAACTTGGCCACTGCACACGGTGCATTTACAAATGCAAAAATGCAATAATCACTAACAGCGATTTAGTGAACTCATGACTAGACTCGTTAGCAAATAGTGCGGTGATCATACTTTTTAATATTACTATACTAATTTCATTAAAGTTATGGTTATAAGCACATTATTATATGCGCATTACAATAGTCAGTTTCAAATTAAATTACTATTATTTCTTCTTTATCTTATAAATTTCCAAAAACCTGTATTAGTAACTCTAAATTAAAATTAAAAAAAAG
The DNA here is from genome assembly GCA_036924255.1 of Apodemia mormo. Lineage (NCBI taxonomy): Eukaryota > Metazoa > Arthropoda > Insecta > Lepidoptera > Riodinidae > Apodemia > Apodemia mormo. Next base: position 22,454,857 of record JAUPFN010000007.1, on the reverse strand, counting down.
TCTTTGATGCATTCTTCTATCATTATGCTACGTTTCTGCTTCATATGCTTCTTTTTTTATATCATAAGATAGCAAACAAGCAGATGAGTCTCTTGATGGAAAGAGTCAACCATCGCCTATAGACACCAAAGGTGTCTAATGGCGCGTTGCTATCTTGTGGCGAGGTCTAATGCCACATGCATAAGTTTACCGGTTACCTTACCCTCCAAACCGGAACATGACAGTGACTAGCATTGACACTATTGTGGCAGGAATAGGTAAGCCGGTGGTATCAGACCCGGACGAGACAATGCAAAACTCTACCACATAGTAACCACGATGGTAGTGACTCATATAGCCAATCGGTCGCCTTTTACAACCTGCCTAGCAGAACGGCAGTTGGCCTATTCTCCAAAGGAGCCTGGGACCAACACGGGCGGGCACTTGGATTTGCTTCATTTTCGAATCAATAAAACCTGTGCCATGAGCCCAAACATGACACATTTACTGTAAGTATGTTTACATCAACTGATTACATCAATAACTTAAGAAACTTCCTTCAATAATAATATTTTTAATAAAAAACTACACTCAAATTAATTCATAAATTTGGAAATTTTTAAAATTTTTAAATTACCTACCGCCGGATCAAATCGCTAAGGAGATCCTGCTAAATAAACTCAACAAGTTTTTTCGCCGCTATGTATAGGAGATATGCAATATGATATGCGAGATACGCTACGTATAAATAAGGAAGTTACTGATTTTGCCTCGATTTTCGAAAATCGAGTTTTCGCCATATCTCCACGTTTTGAAGTCCTAGGAACCTTTTCAAACTATATATTTTCGCGATAACGTCAGCATGCATGTATGTGTGTGTATGTATGTATGTCTCTCTCTGTGTGTGTGTGTGTGTATGTGTTTGCGTGTGTATGTGTTTGTGTATGTGTGTGTGTGTACGGCTTGACCGATCAAAACACGGTTGATGGATAGCATACGATTAGGTTTCGATCAACTTAATCTTCCCAATAATCGGAACCGATTCGGCCCAGAAGATTTTTAGACATTAAAATAAACTCAAAAAAAAAATTACGGCAAAATGATATTTTTTTAATAACTTCCAGTTTAATGTACCGATTAAGTACCAAATCTAATAAGCTCTATTCCTTAAAAAACTGCGTCCAATGTCGTAAATTGCATTGAAACCGGTTTATTCCTTTTGGGATTAATTGTTGGCGAAAAATTTCCAAAACGTGTTTTTTTGACATAACTTCGAAATTTTTCAACAAAACCAAATTAAATTTCAATTTTTTAACCATCGTTAAAATTAAAATTGAATCAAATTTTTAAAAGTTATAGCATTTCAAGTATTAAAATTAGATTAAAGGTAGATATTTTTTTAAAAAAAATTGTAAATTAATTCACCGATTTATTTAAAAAATCTAATCACCTTAAAAACTTAAAAAACTTCGTTAAATACCGGAAACCAAATTATAATCGGCTGATTTGTTCGGCATTAATCAATGACGAAAATTTTTGAAAAAGTTTGACGTTATTCGATACCTTTAACCTATCGATTTTGTAGCTAACGAAACAATTCAGTTGCCAATGCCATTCAAAAGATCATCATTTTGAAAATTTACATCTATTTGAAAATTAAAATACCACATTTTTACAAATTTGAGGGTTTTCAACATTTTTAGCTCAAAGATCTATGCTTAGGTACAGTTTTACTTTCTTTAAGCTTAAATTACCTCAATTTAGCGGGAACTTTCAGGGGTGGCCTGCATAGTCAAACGACTTACAGATTTTACCCTAACATTTTTAATGTGTTCAATAATAATAATTATATGCATTAAAATACTCATTTCAATTTACAAGAAATAATAAGATTGATATGAGTTTATTCCTCATTGGTATCAAAAATATAATTTATAATATAGAGACACGTATTAGCATTCTCATGCCTTTTAAGAAATCAGTATGGGAGTTGATCTTTTTTTCAAAATCAGATCTTTTCTGGATCAAACCGGGAATGTTATTGGAGAGTTGTTATTCATGTGGCGGAACGTTATAGTTATATTACTACGATTCACCTTGTAGCAAAGTTAGCTAGCTTTATAAATGGTTAAAAAAGTAAATTTTTAAAAAGATTATAATTGGTACAGGCCCTTATTGAAGAAGAGATGTTCTGCCATTTTGCTAGGTAATTCGTAAAAGGCGAACCGTTGCCTCAATAATTCATCTAATATCGTGAATTCTAGATGGTAGAGTTCCACGCCGTCTCATTTGGGTTTGGTAGCACTACTTTACCTATTCCTACCGCAATGGCGTTGAAGTTCTGAAGAATAAAATGATAGCAGTATGCAGGGCTGCTGATATGTTTAGACTTTAAAGAATGCCTGGCAGGCAGCCAGCTGGCCTATTTCTTTAAATATTTTTTAAATTTAAATTTTATTTTTATAATTATTACTAACTTATCCCATAAATAATTACTTTACTCAAATATAAAATATATCGCAATGATGAGAAACATTTTTATAAAAATATAACAAGTTGTACCCTTAAATGTTACACAATAATAATATATCTTACCAAGGCTTTTTAATAATAACAATAATTTCTTTGTTTTCAAAACTGCTTGAAAAAAGTGTTACTATTCGTTAAAAATACGGAATTAATTTGGAAATGCTTAAACTTGCCACAAACGGTACTGAAACACATTCCTGTACCTAGATACACCTTTAACGATAGAATATAGCTTAATAAAAAATTAAAAATTGCTTGAAAAAAAAGTCAATGTATGCTGAAAACAATGCTAGAGAAATTAGAAATAGTAAGAAGAGTAAAATATTATTTGACACTTGTACTAGATTACCTTGCCGAGATAAAAGTAGTCAACGCTTCGACCATGGCATTGGTTGAAGCGGGATGTTAGACGTCTCGCTCACACGCAGTTCATTCACCCGGCGTAGAGTCAGTGCGGAAGAAGCGCAGGCGACGGTACGGGCTTTAGGCAGCCGCGGTAAGGACGTCTCCGACCATGAACCGAGCTACACATTATCAGTTATCCGGAGCTATCGGTGCGCTAAGCCGCCTCCGCTCCACGATGTATCTATAACTGGTGTTTTGCATTTAACTAGACTGAAAGCAACGTAGATCTCAATCTAAGACTTATTATTATAAATATATTATTAAGTGACGGTTTTGTGTAGTGTACATTAGTTAATAAGTTATGTGATAAAAATTGACGCAGCATTATTTTACATGGGATTTTGGAACTGGATTTATTTTTACATTTTTTAAATTGGATAACTATGCAATTTGTGGTAAGTTCAAATCAAAATTATCAATAATTAAATCTAATGAGCCTCAAAAATAATAAAGGAGCCTTATTTACTAAAAGAGTAGAGTAGATTGTTTCTCATTTAAAAGACTTCAACGCGCGTCTTAATCTCATATTGCCCCAAAGATAAGTTTTGTATCAACAATATATTTCAATTGTTGCATAATTACTATGATATTTAGAATAATTTATTAAGTATTTTTTATAGAAAACTTTTTTCTTATGTATACAATAAACATCAATTAATATGTATTTTGTACGTTTGTATGACAAGTTTAAAAATCTCTAAGTACTGAAACGCATACCAAAATCAAAAACAATTTATTTTACGCGTAACGCATAAACGCGTAGTTTACGCATATTTGTTATTATTAACTCAGATGAAGAATTTATGAAACTTAAGCAAGCACTATATTTAAGATCTTAATAACGTTTAATTTTTTTATTAATCGAAATATTTTAATTTCTTCATGACATATTTATGACAGATTTAATCGATTTACCTTGCAAGAGGCTCTTTATATTATTAAGTCTTAAAACTGTTATATTTGTTTGTTTTTGTTTATGTATAAAGGTGCAGATAATAATTCAAAATAATTCTCATTAAATGGGTAATGTAGAAAAAAATTTTGTTATCAACCTTTTTATGAATATGTTTATTTTAGTATAACAATTAAATATACAGATATATAATAAACATATACATATAGACATATGCGTGTATGTGTATGAGCCATTAGAATAATTAAGTTCAACAACACACGCTCACATGCACAGCGAAGTATTTTTATTTGGCAGTAGCGTGCAAAAAACCAAACCTTGAACTTTTCGAGTTCAAATTCAAGGCGAACATTCGTGCACGTGATCCTATCTCCATGATGAAGCTTACGTAATTTACCCCAGTCGTACATAACGACATGTGCGTGCGGATTAGTAAACAAACATCAATATTACACTTTTAAATTTCTAAGATTTTTCTGCGATATTAATTAAAATATATACAATAAAGATCGGATATATTATGTACTAGTACCTTATTGGTTTTTTTATTCTCTGATTATGATCAATAACTACTGCCACGGCGGTAGATTTATTAGTCTATTTGGCTCAGATCGTGAGGTTTTGGGTCCGTTTCTCAAGTCAAGCAAAATGCAAATGTTTTTTTTTTCTATTTTTCTCGAAACTCGGGATCAGTGGTGATGAAAAACATCCCTCTGCCTCAAAATAGGACGTAATCTTTTGTCATGGTTATCGCAAATAACAGATGGTGGTAATATGGCAAATTCAGCTATAAGAATCAGTATCCATTTCACCAACAAACTGCCCGGTTCCATTTTTTATTCTGTAACTATCTGGTTTTTTGACGAGAAGAATAATTACCCCATCGCTATGTCGAAGATATAAAGACTGTCGCATGATTCTTGCGATAACCAGGACCAATAGTTTTACGTGATCAAAACTGAAACTTCAAGATCTAAGCCATATTGGCTTACCGCTGGACAACATGGCTGAAGATCATTAGTAAAATTAGTAAAAAACGGACTGACTGACTGACTGGTCACCAGATTTATTTGAAACGCACAGATTACATTATGTAAACAAAAAGATGTAACTATTTACAAGTAACATTCATTTTATGAATAGCTATGTAAAATAAGCACCGAGGTATAAGTTACATACATTCTTTTACATATAAATAACGAGCGCAATTAATGCAATGTCTTACTTCATGTAAAAAGTACGAATACAGTACATAAATAAGCTGCGAATGTGGTAAATGAGCCAAAAAATATTTTAGTTTCAAGCAAAAGTAAGTCTAAAGTAAAAGCTAAACGATTCAAATTAAAATAAAGCCACCGCATGGTTTCGGCAATGACACTGACTTCGACCGATGATATAACAGCAGACTGACAAACCCGTGAAAACTCGGTCATTGAACCGCGAGCTCGCCGGGCGAGCCGGCTCAAAGGCGCTTTCGCTAACGCAATTTTGTGTTTACACTGTTCAGCTTAAAGTCGATTATATGTTTTTTCTATCACACAGCTACTGTTTATATAGTCAAATACATGACATGTCTTCAAATATTCGAATTTCAAAATATGTTGACTAGCACACTACCTTCACTACATGTTTAAAAAAATCGTATAAATTTCAACGTATTTTGATTCGGATTTAAATGAATGATAATAGATATCATATACATAACTAATGACACTTCCTACTTGTAAATAACTTATACTACGTATACACATATATAACATCTATAGATATTATAATACATAGTATAATAAAATATTACCATTGTTGGTCCGAGAAGTTTGAAGAATAGACCATTCGCCATTTTGACCGTTACACAATTGAATTAGCACTTGTACTTTAATTTCACTTCATTTTTACTATATCACTCACTTTTTTTTATATCATAAGATAGCAAACAAGCAGATGGGTCTCCTGATGGAAAGAGTCAACCATCGCCTATAGACACCAAAGGTGTTAATGGTGCGTTGCTATCTTGTAGCGAGGTCTAATGCCACATGCATAAGATATAAGTTTACCAGCTACCTTACCCTCCAAACCGGAACACGACAGTAACAAGGACTGACGCTATTGTGGCAGATATAAATATGGCGGTGGTACCAGATCCGGGCGAGACAATGCAGAACTCTACCACCTAGTATTCACGATGGTAGTGACTCGTATAGCCAATCGGTCGCCTTTACGACCTGCCTGGCAGAACGTCAGTTGGCCATTCATAGGAGCCCGGGACCAACGCGAGAAAAAAGCCTATTTTTAAGCTGCCTGCGCTAGAACTTATCTTTACGAGAGCATATATTTATTTATATCATTATTTTTGATTATTTGGAGGACAAAAACGCCTGGGATTGATTGCTTCTTGAAGCAAAATCAGCAATTATTGTAATTGGTTAAAACTTGGACACTGTGTTTAGTTGAAAAAAAAATCATATATAAAGACAAGCCCGCTGAGTTTCATCCGCCGGATCTTCTCAGCATGAGGCCGCGTTCAGATCCGTTAGTGACTATAAAATTATCGACTCATCAAAAGTGCCTGTAAAGGGTCATTTTTTTTTAGTAGAAGTGTATATGTTATAGGAAGAAAGGCACAATATTCCATTTGTGCCTTTCTTCCTCTCTTTCTTCTCTCTCTCTCTCTCTCTTTCTTCTTCTTCAACGCATAAATCTAGATAATTATTAATTTTTCTTTATTATATTTTTAATTTGAATGGTTTCCTGAACTTATTGCTGTAATAATTACTAGTATTATAGTACAGATTGTTTAATAACGCACGCATGTGTATGCATACTTAACGTAAATTAGGGTACCAAAATATAATTATAATTATGTTTTTTTTTGTTTATTTTTGTTTTCTTTTTTTATGTTTTTTTTTCTTTTTTATATGTTTTGTTATTTTTTTTAATATATTTTTATATAATTTTCATAGATCTAATACGATTAAAGTATCATATTTTTGCATACACATGTGTTGTTAGCTATTCTATATGCATTATGGTAATTATCTTAAGATTACTTAATTACATTAAACAATTTATTAATTGTATAGTAATTAATATATTATGATATTTTTGATGGCATGAATTGATAGAATTCTTATATTAAATGATACAGAGCATATAAGGATATATTTTCACGTTGTTTTATTTGATTTGTTATACATAGTTACATTTTACGGTTGGTACAAGTTTTTCAAAAGAAGGGTTTAAAGGGTCATTTGAATAAAATGTTTTTTTTTTATTTCGCGCCCTTTAACCTTAACGGCTAGATGAACCCCATCTTTCGAAGTATCGTTATATTCGTGTTGAGTAAATAACATAGTCATATTATTTGTACCCATCTCAGAAATAGTACAAATAATATTACTATGTTAGAGGAATTATACGAATTATAACTCATACAATGTGGTTTTAACCTTACCATGTCGATCTAGTTCTTTAAGAGGAATAAAATATATACTACCTAGAAATTACTCTTATGGTTTTTTCTTGATATAGCCAGAGGTAGGTATATTAAATCTTGCCCGATTTATAATAGCGCTACATAACGTAATATTTTATTGTAATGCCATTATGAATCAGCATCATATCTTTGAGTATAAGGTAGCCGGTACACTTGCGAATATAAGTTTAAAATTCATCGTGTGACAAACCCATTTCATGTTTTTTTTTGTATTTTTTAAAGATGATGGTATGGAAACATTCGTGCGCGAGTCTGACTCCCACTTGACCGATTTTTAAATTTTAACAACATTTCTCGTGGAAGCCCCACATTATATTATCTTGATCTATAAACACACTAGTACATGCTATCAGAATTATGAAAAATTATGATTGGAAAATAAACTTACAATTAAATGTGAAGAAAAATATACCTATTTTTAAAACGTTGTTGACGTACCGAAAGAAAAAGACAAATACATACATTTAAGAACTTTAAGCATTGCGCGCCGTTGAAAAAAATAGTGCATAGAGCATCTGTATATTAATACGTAAAGGGAAAACTTTATACCCCTTTTATAAGACAATTGCGCGAACGGTGGAATATTAATTCTGGCACAGTTAAAGTTTACATTGCAGAGGACTGTGGAAACCTAATATTTTTGAATAAAGTACATTAAAATACTTAAAATTATTAAAAATAAACATTACACACACTAGATTCCTGTGACGTATATGATACTCACATGTATGTACTACATGTGTGTACCATGATACTCACATGTATGTACTACATGTGTGTACCATGATACTCACATGTATGTACTACATGTGTGTACCATGATACTCACTATGATACACTCATATGTATACTCACTATTGTCTTTACGGCTTAAATCTGCTGTCAAACTTAAGAGATTTTATTCTTTAGCCTACGGTCGAATTTCGGCAACACGTAATCGCTAGTTTATAAAATTATATGCTAAATGTTAATATCAAAGTAAGAGCTTTTGTCTTAAAAAATAACTGAAAACAATTAAGAGTGTTACGGAAAATGTGTATATATATCTGAAATTTTATGGAAGTTTGTGAACATCGAGAACAGAACAAACAGGTTATATAGCTATACGAACAAAACAAAAAAAATAAAAGTAAAAGATACATGTCGCTACATATTATTACCTATAAAACAATATAAATTTAAATTAGACAGTAACTGAAGAGGGCCAATAAAAGGAAAAAGAAATATCAGAAAGGCTCACTGTACATGTAACAAATTATCGAATATATGCCTACCTATAGAAGAATCGGGAAGATCCTTGTGTAGAAAGTAAATTCTTAGTAAACACCGTGAACGCGTGGCATTGGGGTAAGGGCGCGGGACGTATGGTTAGACTTAATCCGTAGAACCTGTTTGAGTAACGGTACCTTAGTTATGCCTTGGGCGCGCATCGAACTATTATGTAATCAACATTTTTACGCTTGGATTGATTCTGTCTTTGTAATCCATTGACTCTGGTTTCCTTAGATTTAAGAAATATTAACTATTAAACAATAAAGTTTATGAAACAGAAACTCTACTTTCGTACACTTTTATGTACTTTATTTTTACTTAGTTTCACTCTGGTTTTCCATAGTTCAGTAAAATTACTTTTATGAATAAAACACTGTCACGAAATAAATAGTAATTGAAATACCACACAATCTTGCAAAGTTTAAGAAAAGCTAAAATTATATTCATTCAAACATGGCTCCTTGTTTATATGTGTATGTTTGATCTTGCAATTTGCTGCACATTTCATTAACTTTCTTCGTAAAATAAGAAACAAAAATATAATAAAGTAATATACACAAAACATATAAATTTGTTTATTTGTAATGAATTAATTCAAAAACCACTGAACCGATCTTGAAAATTATTTTATCCTACATAGCCTTTTTAACCTGATTGAGCTAAATGAGGTAATATAAAATAAAACTAATGAATAAGCTAGATAAATAAAACAATAATGATTTTGAGTCGCGCGAACAAAGTCGCTGAGAGAGCTAGTTGAATAATAAATATATGTTACTTAAATTAACGAATATGTTAATTATCAACAACAGCATCTTATATGCGTAGCATTATAACTAAATTTCAATTATTAACTTTATTCAATAAAACAACATTTTTTCAAATATATTCCAGATAATATATTAAGGCTGGTTATTAAGTACTGAATCAACTCAATGCGTTGTAGTAAGCATAAATGAAATTTGTGTCATATGACTTCCGTTATCCATAATATTGATGTCACAACTATAAGGAATATTGATTATTATCTTTAACTATTAATACCCGTGGCTACACTGTCATGCAAGTTTCTCCTATTAATAAGCAATATCCGACATCTAAGGATGGATCCCTTATATATCTTGAGAAATGTATTTTTATGATTTTCAGAATAACTTACATAATTTTATTCCAAAATTACAACATGATCACATTATAAAACGCGGAAGTATTCAAGTGGGAATTTACACGCGAAGGCTTCGAACCGTGTCAATCCCGTGCATTGACTTTAGGCTGACATTTAATCAGTGAATGCCTATATCCACGTGTGTGATTATTATTTTATACATTTTAATAGTCAATATTTTAAATGATTAAAAAACCGTAATTATAATAATCGTCTTGTTTTACTTGATTCAAAAAGCAATTTAATTATTATTTTTGATTGATCAGGATATAATTAGTCAGGGTTATAGTCACTACTTACAATACCCGCCAAAAAGGTGAATTGAAGGGTAGGATTCTCCTATTTTAGCAGATTACTTTTTAGCTACACCAAACAGATTTTTTTTCAAACAAGAAAATATATTTCAATATTTAATATATCCTAATTAATTTAATATCAATTCATATTATTATACAACTCTAATGTAGTTATCACAATATAACAAAAGCGACTACCCTCTGCTCTGATTTCACCCTCCGATTTGATTTTTGGTTGTCTCGACCTAACGGTAGCCGCGGCCTCAGGCTCCATGGGTACCGTACGAAAGCCTTTAATAACATTCTATTATGGTACGTAAATATATCTTCCTATAATAGACACAGTTAAACTCTTGTCTGCACGAGGCAAGGATCGTAAGTAACTAACGAAGTTTTAGACTATTATTGGTTTTATTACAATATTTAAAGTTAAAAAAGTGATAAGAAATGCTATAAAAACCACAGAATTAAAAATGTTTCAAATAAATGATTTAAATGATTTATTTGAATTATCTTTTTTTTAAATGATTTATTTTGAAATTTTCTAATCAAAATGTTTTTTCTCTTTATACAAATTTGTTGTTCAAATTTATATGAGTACACACAATAAGCATGATTAACACATCTTTTAAATAAATTATCAGTAAGTGCTTAGACCGGTTGTTCTATTTTTCATTTATTAAAGCTTACTAATTTCACACGTTAATGCATCGTCAGGAAATACCACTACTATAACTACTAGTCAAGAAAGTCAAGAACAAGTTTCAAATAATTAACGATGATATGTATAAAACTAGAAAATATGTTAGCTTTTATAATAAAAGAATATTATTCTCATAATAACGCTCTTACACAGATTATCGTTAAGTAAAATATATGAATCATATGCAAAATATATAACTCTCGTCTCTCGCTGATCTCATTAAAGGACATTGACTATGAAACAGTTTAAAAATTTTACTAAAATGACAGTGGCAAACTTTTGTTATAAGAAGAAATAATTCGGTGAAAATTAGACTGATAATTTTATATTTTTCATAAATTGTATATAAAAGATGCAAATATGAATAAATATGACGTCGTTTTCATTTTTATGACAATCGATTATATGTCATTGTCATTTCGTAACGACCCAAATGGATATAACGGTATGTCCTTTAACAAAAGCGCCGTTGTTGTCCCCGGCTGTAATCTTCTACCTGCGCTCTAACCAAACACTTGTTCCCTGTTATTTATAGAAAAAGTTTTATTGTTCACCACATAAAATGATGGATCCGCTTTCTTGCTATAGTTATGAAAAACAGACACATAATACTATGAATTATTTATATATTTTTTGCTTTTTATAAGCTTTGCACCTTTAAGTTGAACCCTAGGTAAAGATAACCTAATAGTTTAATAAAAAAGATATGTATTTTTACATATCTATTTTATTAAATACGTTACGTTAATTTCAAAATACCACCACTATGTGTTTGTACTACTAGAATTATGAATGCAATCATAATTCTAGTATTACAAACAATCTAGTTTTAAAGTTTCTTGACACAATTACGGAACAAATCGCCCCAAATATTTATTCATGTTTCTACAATATGTGATACAAAATATAGTTATGCATATAAAGCAAGTCTCACATTGTCTCAAATCGTATTTTCAAATTGGATTCACCCATCTTACACAAGGCTGGGGCTATAACTTCAATGTTCGGCAATATTATTATCTAATTTTAACAATAAGATTACTAGTGTAGCGGTCTCAACAGCTTAGTCTCTTAAATAATCACACATTAGTATTGCAATACTTTCGGATATCTATGACGTGATAGGTGGTATAACGACCGGTTATTTTCTGATGACGTCAAAAAAACAACTAGCTCTAATTAATTTATAAAATGTGACGATACATTCAAATCTTTTTCTACTTAGCCATTTGAAAAATGTAGAGTAATATATCATTTAACTTCTAATGAAATTAGCTAACTTAGTATGAAAGTTAATATTTTATTTGATGGTAACTTTTTGTTATTACACGTACAATTGTAGATGATTTGACTATTTTCTTATAATATTTCCTCAGATAAGAGAGAATTTAATGACACGAGCAACGTATCCAATGAAAAATTTTTTCATATACATACAAAAACTAATTTAATAAACAATTATAACTAAAAATTGATTTCTTGTACCAAGAAAGTATAAGTAACAAAGGAAAGTAAACCGTGGTTAGTTCGATCGATGAAAGTAAAGAGCAGTGTAGACAGGCGAGTAGTCCCGTTAGCCGGTCGGGTCCGGGGCTCACGGAATACTAAACGCTGACATACTGCGCGGCTTTTGACCCTATACACATTCTAGATTACTTTTTACACTACTTTGAGTACAATTTGTTTTCGTGTAATATCGATTACTAATCATTGGTGTTTGCTTCACCAATGTGCATGTTTCCGAAAGTTTAAAAATATTTTTTTCATTATTAATTTTACGTCGAACCTATATTTAATACTAGCTTACCCGGCAAACGTTATTTTGGCATACAAATTATTTGGTACTTGAGAGGGGGGGGGATTAATTGAGATAAAACAATCATATCTTTTAAGTTGGACCAAACAATAGACATCTACAAAATTTCATTAAAATCTGTTCTTTAGTTTAGGAATCCAACAACAAAAACCGTCTAAGTAACACATGGCTTAGGTGACGTAAATATCGATAATCAAAATAAAATTGAAACATCAACTTGTGAAATGAATCAATTGTCATCATAGCCATTTGCTCAACAAAGTTGTTTAGGAAACAAAGAATACTAGAAATAAAATGTAGAGAAATATACAATGAAAATAATATAAACATTACAGTATTTATTTAAATATTATAATATCATGTAATTACCTTTAAAAATTATACTTACTATAACGTACTTACTTAATTTTGTTATAAACCATCTAAAATAATTTAGTTTAAATTTGCAAAATATGCATCAATAAAACTATGCAAAAAGCCTTTTATTGATTGTAGTTAAAAAATACATACATATTTTTGTTTAAAGTCATTTCTTGTTAGAGCTTTGATGAAAAAAATGTTTTGTAGACAGTACAAGACAAATACAATATCTACCCATAAACCCACATTGCATAATAAGAAGACCCTTTGCATTTTTTCTAAAAAAACCTTTGTTTATTGCCAAAAAAGTTCCTTGGGATTGTGTGTTGCAAAAACACAATTGTGCATTTATGTTTTAGCATGCAGCTTTTTACAATTAAAAAACACTCGTGCAATAAAATTTAAAATTGTCTTTATGTCGCATCCTTTGTTGATAATAAATACAAAAAACAATATTCTTCAACGCCGACTGTTAACGTTATTGCGTACCCAATTATAATAGCCATCAATTACACTTTATACTTTGTAAAATAGCTATGTTGGTATGACGTAATTTAAAAAATATGGACAATGCGGAGTATTGTAGTCATTACAGTAACTGTAATAAGAAAATAAAAATTCCATTCTGAACAAGGGAGTGGTGCTTAAATTGGTCGGTGATAAATAAAAACACCACTGCCAAAATACTAATGAAACCTAAGCTCAGTGCGGATATAGTCAAGAGAGGACAACGACCCTACGCAAAATTCGCTGCATTGGGCTAGGTCTAGTGCATGCGCGTATGTACCGACATCAACACGGAAATATCATGACAAGGAACGCCATATGCGCCTGCACTCTGCTAGAGAAGGAAAAAGGCATGAATGAGTATTGAAACCTACCCCAAGAAGGGGGAAATCAAGTTTGCACTGTGGGCTGTGGGCACAACTTCCACAGATATAGACAGAACCCTACACAACAAAGTACTTGCGAAATCAATAAACCATAGACTATCCAGCAAATATTTGATGTTGAAAATGAACTTTTACGTGACCAGTGATAACATACCTTTATCAAAAAATCTGCAATTTATTATCAATACTATATGGAGTAATAAAGTATTGTTATTCAATAAAAAATTTAGAAAACAAATAAATTTATAAACCTCAAAATTAAGGTTTTTTAAACTTATTTAATGTTACTAATTTAATTACTAATTTTATTGGTATTGAATAGGTATATCTTACTTTAGTACTAAAAGTTTATTTATGTCCTAACCGAAAATGTACCTTCACATCCACTACATATTTTATTGCGTTTTTAGTAAATCATAAAAAATATTTCTTGTGTAGAAAGAATTTTATTGTCAGGACAATAATAACAAGTGCATAAAAGTGAACCATATCGGTCAAGTTGTTTTGCATGCATGTGACAGTTGTTTTTTTATGTAAGTATATGAATGCAATCTAATACCGACCGTTTCACAAGTTTTGTTGCAAAAAACAAAGTTTTTAACAAATTATTCAAGAGTTTTCATTGACTTTTACTTCAGTGTGCAAAGGTTTCATGTCTACACTGCTTAATCCAAAATAATTTAAATTAATATTAAAAACCCAAAAATATAAGAGCCGTATAAAGAATCTAAAATTTTACGTATACACCATCCATGTAAGTTGTGTCCAATAATGGTAAAAAATAATATTTCCATAAAGTAATTATAAATGGTAACTACGTTATTTTGAAATTAATTTTGTGGTTTATAATTATTAAATTATTTAATAACTATCAACTTAAGGCTAACACAAAAATAACGAGACTCGAAATAAAAAACAAAAGCTGTTTTATTTTTACTAATGTCAACCAAAAGTATATAAGATTTCTTTGTAAAACACACGTCAATCCAAAGCATTAATTAATCTAAAATATAAATAAAATGTGATGGCGTATAAAACATCGTTAGATTATTGTATTTCGTCACACATCGACATCAAAAAGTAACAGCCTTACATGAAACAATCCAAAAAATAGTAAAAGTTCAATAAACTCTGTGCCCAATATCACATAATAAACGCATTTCGCCGCACACTAGCGCACGGTGCGATTTATTCGCGCGTTGAGCGGTAAGCTGAGAGCGGGCAAGCGAGACGCCAAGCGGCGCCGGGCGGCGGGGGCTAGCGCAGTGGAACGAGGCACCGAGGCCATTCACCCCGGAAGATTCAGTGTTTTGATACCGCTTAAGCCTCCGCCGTCGTTGGAAAACTGCATTTTCTTTGATGTGCTTCGCTTTTCACGCTCTAATTGACCTTCCATTAAATGACTTTTCATTTTACGCGTTTATATTTACCGTAAATATGTGAATTAACAAAAACATTTTTTAACCTTAAAGTACTTCATTGATTTTATATAAATTAGGTTGTATAAAAAATATGAAATGCATTATTTTTTTGAAAATGAATAACAAAGTTATGCCAATTACATGAACATATGCATATAGGCATATACGTACTTGCTTTTACGCTAGATCTCTTACAAGGTTGGCAGAGGGATATACACATATATGGTGTTCGTATATTACAATTTGCTTTGTTTTCTCTACAATTACGACTCTTTCCATACAAACACGCTGGTAAGGAAGTTTCTTGAAACCATCTTCGGACAGCACCTGATTAATACGTTTATTGTATGTCATATAAAAGCTACTCTGTATAAGTCATCGACCCGATTTATGAAGCTGCTAAATTATTTAAAGCTTTTTTAATAACATACAAAAATTAAGTAAATGTTAATTTTTGTAGCCTGAAACTCTGATAAATATAATAGAAAATAAATATCGACTCACAAGTTTCCATACGCGTAGACAGAGTGATCTGAATGTGAATAAACGTTCTCATATGCACCAAAGAATCATGATGAACCGGATATAGTTAATATAAGTGGTGATCCTCATCGCCGCATTATTCTAACCTGATAACGACTATACCTTATTTCTAGCGATAACCTATACCGATAGCTTCACGTATTCATTTGGGGCGTGGGCGTTCTAACGCATCAACATCAGACTTTAAGCTGCTGAGATTCACAAAAAACATTAATAACACCTTTGCTCGATCTCGGGAACAAGGAACCTAAAATCCTGAGCCTAATTATATCAATTAAAAAACAATTTTAAATTGTGAAATGTTTAAAATTTCATAAATAACTTCTACATGTTAAATTGTGCCTATCCTAATATTATAAAAAGGCAAAGCTAGTAAAGTTTATGAGTTTGTTTGTGGGAAATGGTTTCTGGAACTACTTGAAAATTCTTTCACCTACTCTACAGGTTACTCAGAAAAAAAATTAACTTAGAAAGTTACATTTTTTCAGAGTGACGTAAGCTACAACATGATCAAAACCTACCTGGGTTATACCCCGGGAATGGACTAATCTATCCATATTATATTATATATTATATAATAATATTATAAATGTGAAAGTTTGGATGTTTGAATGAAAAGATGGATGTTTATTACTCAATCACGTAAAAACTACTATACGGATTTGAATGAAATTTAGCACACATGTAGATGATGAACTGGAATAGCACATAGGCTACTTTTTATCCCGGAAAAATTAGATAATCCCGTGGGATTCGCATAAAACTTATAATGCAGCGAGCTGCTTTAGCTAGTTTGTGATATAAATAAGGACATTTACATATGCACTCATTAAGGAATAAATCTAACAATAGCAATGAAGAGATACTTAACATTTTTATTTTATATATACGTAAATGAATAAATGAATGATTCAATGAATTTTGAATATTTATATAAAAACGTTTACCTTAGATATTATCTTGAGAATATTAATTATATGGAATAAATATATTCAGCAGTAGTAGTAGATCTTAAAGAATATCAAATCAAGTACAATACTTTGCATTTCCTTTGAACTGTTATTTAATTAAATCAACTAAAAATAGTTATTTGTATACAATAGTCCTTAGGAATTTACAAATATCGGAATACCCTAAATACTTACATACCAAACTGAGTTAAATAAAGTATATCGCGAATGCTAGGGCGTCAGACATGTCTGGAAGGTGCCAGACGTTAGGGTAGGTCATACTTGAGCTTTAAGGGAAATGTATGGCGCAATTTCTTATACTATTTAAGTAACAACCTGTTGAATGTAATCATTAACGTAAAAATATTTTATTTTTAAAATTGTGTGTAAAACGCCTAACATAAAATCCGTTAAGTGTGAGTAATCTGTACAAATAAATAAAATTAGAATAACCACTTTTTACTAAATACATATGAATTCATACATGTTAAATATACCAAAATAACATTTTTTACGATTTTTTCTGTCTGTGTATCTATTTGGTTCGGCTAATCTCTGAAATAGCTGGACCGATTTTGACGGAACTTTCACTGGTTTCGTGAATGAATACAAAAATGTTTCCACTTTTTGTATTTTAAGACATGAGTAAGGATTTTGTTTCACATAGAATTCTGTTGACAAAACTTGAAAAGTATGGCATTAGAGATCATTAGAGTGGATACAAAGTTATTTCAACTTTAAATAACTATACCCATATTGTCTCAAAATCTACTGAACGGATTTAGATGAAACTTAGGACTGTTCAGAATCTGAAATAAACTTGATGTATATTATCGATTTATCGAATTTGGCATTTAGTTCCCGAGAAATTCACAGACAAACATACAAATACACAAATTTACATACATACACTTACGAAATTTAGTAAACATGCTTGGATGCCTTTTTAGATCATACTGAAATATTATCCAATTCCAACAGCATTACATACATACATGTCAAACTGATAACCTCCGTTTTTTCGTCGATTGAAAAAGGGATATTTAAAACTACACAAATATAATACTGTTATGGTGTACAATTACGGGACAACAGATTATTAATTTTTTTCAGAATTTATATAGAGCACTAGCTGTCTAGATCCCGAGGAAAAATTGAGATGAAATGTAGCCTGATTTTAAAGAGTAGTACAGCTTTCCACTGATGCTCTATTCTCGTTTAAAATGTCTTTTTTTATGGAAGAGGGGGCAAACGAGCAGGAAGTGTACATGATGTTGAGTGATCACCGCCGCCCATGGACATCTACAATACCAGAGGCCCTGCAGTTGCGTTGCCGCCCTTTTAAAAATGAGTGAGCTCTTTTCTTGAAGGTCCCCATGTCGTATCTGTTCGGAAAAACCCGTACCGGTAATTGATCCCACAAAAGAGCAGTGCGAAGCTAAAAGTGCCGGGAGAACCGTACGTTTGTGGATTTCCAGACATCAAGATGGTGTGGGTTGAACTTCAAATTTTGACGCGATGTGCGATGATGGAAGTTAGCAGCAAGAATTAATCCAAACAACTCGTCTGAACACTCTCCATGATAGATACGATAAAAGACACAGAGTGAACCAATGCCAAGGAGTCAAGCCGTTTCGAAATAGTCAGGTCGTCAACGATTCGAAACGCTCTACGCTGAATGCGATCAAGAGGAAGGAGCTGGTACTGAGGAGCTCCGGCCCAGAGATGAGAACAGTACTCCATGTGGGGCTGAATTTGAGCCTTATAAAGTTGAAGGCGATGGGCCGGCAAGAAGTACTGTCTCGCTCTGCTGAGCACACCGAGCTTTTTGGAGGCTAGTTTAGCCTTACCTTCCAAATGACCGCGAAACTGAACGTAATTCGATATGTCGACTCCCAGAATCCCGATAATAGCTGAGGCTGTCAGAAGAGTATCCCCAAATCGATCGATAAAAGACGCGGAGTGAGCTTACATCTCTGCGTAATGCTTTGGCATTACGCAGAGATGTAAGCTCACTCCGCGTCTTATTCACACTATTTCGAAACAGCTTGACTCTTTGGAGTCAAGCCGTTTCGAAATAGTCTGATCGTCAACGATTCGAACCGCTCTATGTTGAATGCGGTCAAGTGGAAGAAGCTGGTACTAGGGAGCTCCGGCCCAGGGATGAGAGCAGTACTCCATGTGAGGCGGAATTTGCGTCTTATAAAGTAGGAGACGATGGGCTGGCAAGAAGTACTGCTTCGCTCTCCTGAACACACCGAGCTTTTTGGAGGCTTGTTTCGCCTGGCCTTCCAGATGACCGCGAAATAGAACGGTATTCGATTTGTCGACTCCCAGGATTCCGACACTAGCTGAGGCTGTCAGGAGAGTATCCTCAAATCGAGGTGATATGACAAGGGGTGTCTTTTTTGCGGTGTCTAAAATTAATAAATTATTTAAGCAGTTTTAAAGAACACTTCTCACAAACAAACACACAAATTTACAAACATTACCTCTTTATAACATATATAAATATACAAATACATAAATAATACATAAATATATACATATACGTGTACTAGATTTCGTAAGCATATGTATGACCACAAATTCCTTGAGAACCAAACGCCATATCGATATAATCCTTTTGATTTAAATCAGGTATATTCAAACTTAGGGAACAGTTTCTTCAAAATCGGTTCAGTAGTTTTTTAGATATATAGATATAATAGTTAATATTTAAAGACTGTTTAAATTTTTAAATTACTATTATTATTATTATTCAAGTTTCAAATGAAAATAAAATTCGAAACAAAAGAATATGCTATGATAATTCAAAATGCATACATACATAGATATCTTCACACCAGATCCCTTACGGGTTAGGCAGAAAGAACGTGTGAAGTGTCATACATAATGATACTTGCAGATTTGTTTTATTTCCTCTACATTCCATAATTCCCGTCGCACCTGATCAATCTGATCATGGTATGTCAGTCTAGTCTTCTAGGCTACCTACCTTTCTTTACCTTAATTTTTTTAATTGTGAATTTTCAAATTTATAAAACATATAACTAAAAGCGGAAGTAGAATTAGGTTTTGAATTGTCAGTCAGTTGTCAGTCAGTTGATTCGCGACAAAATTTTTTGGAAGCAGATGGATACATTAATCTCATTTTTCATCTTTTCAAAAACATAAATCGACAAGAAAATCAAGTCTGTTTAAATAAACAATAAACTTATTTCAAACGCAGCTATTTAACGCTTCGAATCGATATTGGAGGGAGTTTGATAGCAATATAACAGATTTAACAGAAGAGCTAAAATGCAAGACCCCTACTACATATTCTCATATTATATTAAAACTAGTTGCGAGTAGCTGATATTGGTACTGAACCCTGTCTCTGCTCTGAAAGTGTTGAAATAGGCAGAGTTATGTGTGTACAGATAAGGTTTAAATTCGAGATACAGCAGTAAGGGCACGTGAAGGCTGTGTCATCGACCCGCGAGAGTGAAAGCTTGTTCCGGGGTGGCATGGGCAAGCGCGCCCGCCCGCCCTACCATGGCTTTCGCTACCTTTCTCGTTGCACGTTGTTCTTAACTTGATTAATAATTATCCTTCTTTATTTTATTGTTTTAATACATGAACGTATCGCGAATGTTTACTACTTTTCTTATTTAAGACATTTTAAAATTAATATATACCTTTAATTTATAACATCAGACCATTGTTAATAAATATTTCAACTTATTAGTAGCTTTGTCACTTTAAGTTCTTACATTTAAAATTTCAAATATGCTGATATTTGATAAAAGCTCAAACACGTGGCTTTTAATAGAAGTCATTATTAAGGTATAATTTTAGCTAATTTCAATATTATCTAGTATGAAAGACCTCATAGTTAATTTCTATATCAGTATATTTTAATATTATTTTATAGCATATAATATTGAACAAAGTCACGGCTATCATCAGCAGATATCAGCAACCTATAGATAGACCCCAATTATGCTAATAGTATATTTCTAATTTCGTGGCTTCGCGTAATCCTTTTATCAGCTGTTTAGGCCATTTTTTAATATATCTGTAATGTAATAATAGAAAGTTATACCTTTCACGACAGCCGCGTTAGTTGTCAATAAAGTGCAAGCGTAGATCGGGAGCACGGTCAGGGTGCGCCGCGGCCGCTACACTACGGAAGTAATGAACTTGAATGCAGCGCGGGGTCGCACTGCGCCGCTCCATCCCGCTCTCGTCTAATTGGAGAACACTAGGCGTGAACGTGACGTACTCACTGCACTCGCTGTCAAATTCGTCCGCATTCTCCATCACGGGCCGCTTTCGTCGTCGATGCGTTTATCGGAACGAGACGCGAATATGTGTGTCGATTGCATTCGCGGCAATGCAAAAGTGCATCTAGGTCGGTCGGCATAGAGCGGCGTCGGGTTAGTGCGACGCGCTCCGCGGCTAGACGTGGGGCAGGTCGGTGAGCCGTGTTGCATAATGCGCCTCGAGCGCCGCCGCCGAGCACGCAGCCCGCGGGGGCCCGCACGCCGCTAGTCGCACCCAGCCGCCTGCGTAGCGTCCAGTTGCCGAAGAGCGGGAGGCCGGCGAGACGATATGAGAGCGGTGCGCTGGCTGCGGCCTCTTGTACCACTGCTGACGCTTCGAATACTCCTCGAGTATCTCAAATCACTAGATATCACTTCCGCTAAATAAATATTGGCCTAAATCAGTTTTCCATTAAATATCCTTATTATCAATTCGGGAAAGATACTACTAAATAACAGAAGTAGTTTTTGAAGATAATACTAAACGATGACACCAGTAAGTATATTTCCTGTGAAGTTTAATCGTTGCTTTATATTTTTTTGTCAGAGGCAAGATAAAATAGACTTTTTTTTTAACCAAGTGTAGTGTTAAAACATAGTTATAAATTAAATTCTAAAACACAAAATTAAAGTTATTAAAATTAAATTTTTAAACAAAATAAAAAATACCGTAACCTTATTCTTTTTGAATTAGGAAGTGAAATCTCTTAATCGGTTTTTATGATTAAATTTAGTTTACTTAAGCCAATATAGTAAATCAACTCTGTATTGTATAACTAGTGAGAACTATGGTCCCTTAGTCGATATAGACATCTATTTGTAGTAAGAACGTCACATATAAAATTATTATTAGACTACAAGGTTAGTTTCCTACTACTCAGACCTAATATAAATGTTGCTAAATCATGGCCATATTTCAATAACTCAAAACCTATTTTTCATTTTCAACATTTTTATCTTAGGATTGGCTATATCACACTACTTTTTAGTTTTCAGCAATATTAAATTACTCTGTATATCCCTGAAAATTTACTCAAAAAAGTTTTTTTGTATTTTTCTAGGTATATTTATATAATAAATATTATTTTAATTTAAATACAAATCACCTATATATATTCTAATCAGGCATTAGCTATCTCAACCTCGAATTAGTTTTAAATTTTGAAAACATAGCAGAAGACACAAAAAGGTTTTCTACTCTATTATTACACCGTAGTTCTAAACTAAAAAACTTTTTTTATTAAAAATATACCCAATAAATACATGAAACTAATAATGTCATGATCGGACTGCTAACAAAATTTACATATTCCTGTAAGAAAAGACTAAAAAATAAAGAAATAATATTTGTCTTAGCTCATATATGCATATGTTTTAAACTTAATGACATGACAGAAGACACAAAGGTTCTCTACTCTATTACACCCTTATTCTTAACAAAAAAGAACTTTTTATTAAAAATATATCCAATAAATACATCTGATCGGACTGGTAACAAAATTTACATATTCTTATAAGAAGTTACTAAAAACAAAGAAATATTATTTAACCTCGTATGTATATGTATATTCCAATCATCCATATACAATCTCAAAGTCAAAATAGTTTTAAAATTTGAAGACATGATAGAAGACACAAAAAAGTTTTCTACTCTATTACTTTTTTATTAAAAATATGCCCAGTAAATACATCAAACTAATAATGTCATGATTGGATTGCTAACAAAACTTACATATTCTTGTGAGAAGTGACTATAAAAATAAAGAAATAATATTTGTCTGAACTCATTGAAGTAAATTACATATTTTAAAATAATTTGAATAATTGTGACTATTGTGAATATTAATTAATATCGATTTCAATATTAATTGATACGATTGGTATACGAGTATATAATATGCGCGAACTGCAATGCGCTCGCGCACAAGGGCAAGTTCAAGAGCGGCGCATGCGCCAAGGTTGCTTCCTATTACGCGCGTCGTAATGCACGCATCGTCCGCGTCGATACATAACATGTTTATCACTTTTTGCATTTCATAGGTGGAGTTATAGCATTTTTTATTACTTTAAATATATTATTATTAAAAACTACTTTAAAGATAATATTGTGTACGAATCGCAGTAAGTGAAAGGTAGAGATTACCGCTCCCTTAGTAACTTCTACAGTTCTACTTTAGTACTTATTATAAAAAAGACATAACTTTGTGTACATATACATATATTAGAAACCTTTCACTATCTCGGTCCTTGTCGATTGGAAGCTAAATTAACAATAAAGATGACAATTCAAACAAAGACAAAAAAATATATGAACATCGAAATTAAACATGCTATATTTTAAATATGTTATATAAAATTAAAATTAAACATGTTATATAAACGCAAAGCTTGAAAAACATTTACTTTCCCACTTTGAAGAAATATTTACAGTTCGAGGAACAGTACTGTTAAATAAAATCAATTTCAAGTTGTAGTCCACTTGATTACTTACATACTTATTTATATCTTCTTTAAGTATGAAAGGCAAAAACGGGAATGTCTTCGCTCTTTAAACAAACGAAATTCACGTATTTCAGGGTTCATTCACATATATGATTATTGGTATTATATTATATTGATATTAAACAAACCACTCTAATGCGAATCGGACTCATACACAAAGGTTCTTGTGCCGCGATACCATAACCAATATACGTGCGAAGTGCTAAAGTCAATATGTCTGTCTGTAACGCTTTCACGGCTAAACCGCTATACCTATTTTATCCAAATTTAGCATGGGAATAGTTGGAGATCCGAGGTCAAACATAGGCTAGCTTTTTTCAAAAATCAAACCCTAAGAGGCAGAAATAAGAGATAAAATTTTGTATGAAAAACTACATCGACGACATAACGTGACTCTACTCGCGGACGTAGCTGCGCGGTCAGCCAGTTTAATAATACATGTATTTTTAATAATTTAATAAATGATTGTTGCTTATAAGAGTATGCACATTCTATACTAGTAACATGTTTGTACTTGTTATCATTATTATAATTGAGGAAAAACAAGAGGAAAAACATGTTTCTTATATAAAATAAAGTGAACAATAAGAGACGTTTAATTGTTTATATTTTTAATTCGTAACAGTTTTGTAACGGTTCATAAGAAACCACGTCTCTTGTAAGGGGGCTCACATGAATCATTTGTTACTCATATTATGGCGAGTATATTATTACGTCATTCATAACAAAACAAACTCTCAATAATTAAGTTTTTACCTACAGTTTGGAAGAAGTTGTTTTTAGACGGAAGGACACACAATGAGACAGACATAGTGTAAATGATACAGTTATGTTAGCATCCTATGAGTAGGTACTGACCTCTAAAACTTAATGTTTAACTGACGAAACATACTAGGTGAAGTATGTTGCCAATGCGTTGTCGGGGCTTCTAAATCTCTGATAATGTTTTAGATGAAGATCGTCTTAAAATCAAGAGACACTGATTTAAACTTCACCTGCCGTAAAAATGAAAGTTACATAGCAAATTAATAATGATTAGCACCTGACACCTGCTTGATATTTATTGAATTTGAATAAAAAACAAGCACGTTTATTTATGTAGTAAACACATTTAACAAACAAACAAACTACAACTAAATTGAAACTTTTATATCATCATAACATATCATAATCATAATTATACATAAGAACTATAAAAAAAAATAGAGACAGAACATAAACTATCAATAACAATCAAAATCGTCGCCTCTGTGGTCTAGTGGTCCAACGTTGGCGTTGACCACATGAGGTCCCGGGCTCGATTCCCGGGTCGGGCACATAAAAAAAGTGTTTTTTCAGTTTTCTGAGAAACACAAAGTTGCCCGGGATTGGAAAGTACCCGGTTGGTGATAGGCTTGCCACCTATCACATTTGTGGAACCAAGTATCTTTGGCTAATCGTGGGTGCACTTGTTGTACTTCTGCCTATCCCTTCGGGGATATGGGCGTGAAGATACTTTTTCTACTTCTTCTTTCTAAAATCATCACATATCTACTTAATATTAAGAATTATAAAAATAAAAATAGCGACTATGTTTTATTTTAGATATATAATAAAAAATTTAAACAAGA
The DNA here is from genome assembly GCA_036924255.1 of Apodemia mormo. Taxonomy (NCBI): domain Eukaryota; kingdom Metazoa; phylum Arthropoda; class Insecta; order Lepidoptera; family Riodinidae; genus Apodemia; species Apodemia mormo. Next base: position 22,429,697 of record JAUPFN010000007.1, on the reverse strand, counting down.
ATAATACTGTGATACGAGCAAGATTGCAAAGGTAGTAAAATAAATGAAAATACAAGAAATTTCACAAAATGATCACAGCTTTGTATTGTTCCCTATTTATTCTAAAAAAAGTTATAAAACCATATGAAATTTTCCACAATTTCATATTGCTAGTCATGCAATTGTAAATCCTGAAATACGTGAGATGTATGAGAAGTATGTAATATTATATCTTTTCTCTGCCAATCTCTACTTTGTTGTAAGGTAATATACTCGTAATTGCATCAAGCAGTTATTTAACAACGGGTGTGAAGTGTTTTCCTAAAATACGTAGTTTAGAGTATGAGAGTATGAGTATTTTAACACATTTTCTAGCTAAAATAAATTTGGTTATTAGTTATGTTTGTTTTTAGTTTTTATTTGTAGGAAGGTAAAATAAAGATGTGAAAATTAAAAAAAATTTAATAAGAAGATTTTAGCAGAAAAACGCAGCCTAGCTTCAAAAAAAGTATTTGCATGTACCTATTCGGTTACATTATTTTCTACTAACTAAAATATTGCTTTTTCATAAAAAATTATTCCATACTAGCTGTTGCCCACGACTTCGTCCGCGTGGACTTCGTTTTCTCCGCACAGCTCCTCCCCTGTAGCGTAGTAGCGTGATAATATGTAGCCTATATGTTGACCCGACCTATTAGTAATATTCATGCAAAATTTTGAATAAATCCATGCAGTACTTTTTGAGTTTACCCCGGACATACATACAGACAAACTGACAAATAGACAAAAATTCTAAAAACTATAGTTTTGACTTTCCTAAGATTATATATATATATATATATATATATATATATATATATATATATATATATATATATATATATATATATATATATATATATATATATATATATATATATATATATATATATATATTCCGTACTACATATATGCATAAATTTGTAGCGCCTGTCTTGTCTGTCTACTAATTTTAAAATTTAAAACTAATTTAAATTTACTATTACTACTACCATTAACTAATTTAAATTTGTTGAATTTTGTGAAAAATATTCGTTTTATCATTTTCACTGACATCATTTTTTACCTACCACCATTTTTAAAAATTGTTGTCTGCCTGCATGTATGTCCCGTTATAACTTAAGAGTGGCTTGATCAATCTTGATGAAAATTGGTATACACGAGAACATGTGATTGCGCAAATGTGAGACTACAAAGTTATCGTCTGTCTGTCTGTCTGTCTGAACATGCAGAAGAGAGCGAACTATAATTCGTTCTGAGTTCATCCCGCGATTTGGCAGAGGCGGCAGAGGCAGAGGGTCCGTACACCTCAGAGGTTGGCAAGGCCATGGTTTGATGACAGTGTTGTTTATGGTGTTGGTTGTCCTGTTATAATTCAAGAAAGGCTTAAGAGAATCAATTGCTTCTTTGATGTGTTATAAAATAAATACGTATATCCATATATATATTCTCTTTTCTGATAGAACGAGAAACTATCGCTTATGGACTCTAAAGATATGAATAGTGCCTTCTATGAGTATAATGCAATGATAATACAACATGCATCAGTCTGTCGACTACCTTACTCTTAAAATGGATCACGAGAATGACAAGCATTGAAGCTATTGTGCAGGGATAGGTAAGGCAGTGATACCAAATACCTAAGAGAGATGTTGCGAAACTAGTAGTCACGATGGTAGTAACACGTATAGTCAGTCGTTCGTCTTTTACGAATTGCCTGGCAAAATGGAACACGGTTTATACTTCAAAGGGGGTTCGGACCTGCACAGCGATACTTCCTTTCAACAAAAAATATCTTAATAATATAAAATGAAAAATAATAAATAATAATAATGACCGTGTTTGATGTCAAGAGTCGGAAACCGGCGTGTTTGCATGAAAAAAGTTATGAACGTGGAAGAATAAATTCATTCGTTTCGGAGAATTAAGTGCCTAAAATCGTGATGTGTAGGCACTTAATTCTCCCTGCCAACCCCGTGAAGGATTCAATGAGAAGACATGTATGTATGTGTATGTAAATAACAATAATTCTATATACATAAAATAATTTTATTTTTTGAGTTTTGCTTATCACAATGTCTTGACAGGATTTTGACTATAATATTACAAACGCAAGAAACAAAATGCAAATAACAATACTCGAATTTTTTTTTCTTTTTAATCAAATAATCAAGGTAAAATCCCAATTCCAGTGTAACAGCGTTTGTATGTTTGTTTCTAAATTCTAAATTTATATAAAATAATTCTAAAAAGAATTCTAAGAAATAAAACCAATAAAGTTATTAAGACAAAATTGCTTTCACATCACTTTTTCATAGAGTGACATAAATAAAACCAGACGACAGATGTTTTTAAATGTGAATAATAATTATTGACCACAAGATTATTAGATATAACTGATGCCAATCGACATCTGCAGCTAAAACAACAGCTTAATGCGAGGATTAATTCATTTCATTTATAACCTGGCATATTTACAGACTAAAATCGTACATTCTATTTCGAAACACTATATTGTACCCTAAATCATGGAGTTCTTGGCCACAAAAAATCAATTCATTACATAGAAGTTATGAACCTTCAATCTATTGATCTGAAACCTAATATAAATCAGCAAATTTGCTTTATTATATTAGCAAATCTGCAAAAACTTAACATCGAATATAAATGTTTTTTTATCTACTGTTTACAATAATTACTATTATATAATCGGTGGTATTGGTATGTATTTGGTTTCTATAATAACCCAAGACGTTAGTTAAAAAATTGTTTGTGTGTTATTGAGTTTTGTTCAATTAAAAATCTTAATAGTAGCTCAGAGACTGGTTTTTAACACTCCCAGAGGAGCACGTAAACTTATCGATATTGATCATCGCAAAAACAAACTATAAACAATAGATGTCGTCAAAATGCAGAGATTAGAGATCATTTCCCAGCTTTGTCAGCCAAAATCCAGTAAGTTGTATTGAACCAGAGCGTTTTTTTTTAAAGTTTACTTCCTTCTACCTATTCCGCAAAAGAAATTACGTGGCGGTTTTTTATTGCAATTTTTTTAATTCGAATTTGGATTAAAAAACCCAAAATAAACATTATTTCTGTGTTCTACAACTTACGTGTGCAAGATTTAGATCTTGGCTTAAAAAAGTAAAGTTACCAAAAAACTGAACATGTGGCAGATTCAATCATTAAACTTGTTTCCAAAAATTTTTTTCATTTATTGTAATTTTGCTGTTGCTGTACCGTCAATCTCACCAAGTTTACTACACCATTCTCATACAGGTTAGCCACATCTACATTGTCTCAAAATCCCAAATTATACTGATCATTTAATATAGATCCGACAAAAAACAACAGTACAAGTTATATTTCTATACATCGCTTATCATGTACTGTAGATGTGAAATGCATAATGTGATTATATACAACAGCTGCGTTGATACATCCAACCATCTCGTTCGTACCAATTGATGATTAATTTGACCTTCTTACGTGGGACAAGTACAACGGCAATTTTTGTTTGGTTTGACGGCACATAAAAATCAATATTTCCAATAGCATCATATTCTTAGTATTATGTTCTACTCTAAGAGCGCATAGTTTGATGATGTATGTAAAATGCATTTAGTTATTTAATGTTAAGTATCGCGTTCAAATATAGACTGTGAGATTGTGTAGATTTGATCGTTTAGTTTTCATTGTATTCTGGCGTTCCCCATACACATTTATTTTTGAATTGATGTTTCAAATATTAAACGGTCGGTAAATTCACGTTAGTAGTTAATTATAAACACTTTTCTTTTAAGATAAATATCAGGGTATTAAACAAAGTAATTAAATCACTTTTAATTAGCTATCAAGTGATGATATTTTAATATAGTATTATTAATGCAATTATCATCAGGGTATTCTCAGAGAGTGCTGTTTATCAACACGTCTATTTGAGTGGTGTATATTCAGATAAATATCGCGTGTATCAGTGACATTGCGTATTACATTGCATTATACCAACTAAATCACGTGTAGCAGACGACTTCCGCATCAAAGGTACTCGAGTCTTATAAAGTGGAATTTAAACCAATGATACAAGCTATTTTTAATCTCTACCTTACATAACATTTTATAACTAGTTCGCTTACATTTAGGTTATCATAGCCTTTAGTTTTTATAAGTTTGTACGAATCTGACTTTATCTGTGTTCATGAATGGCAATGATAATAAAAAAATGTGTAAACGGTTGACCCTGCAAGCCATCCTTGAAACTTCTTGCTAAATTGAGGTATTTTAAGCTCAAAGGAGGAAAACTATAAGTTATTTCAAAGCAAATATTGAGTTACTTAAACATAAGAGCATATTGATTTTTGAAAAGCTGTGAATTTTGGAAACGATCATCAATTCTGATTTTTCGAATGGAATTTAATTAAATTTTTGAGATCTAAATAATTGTTTTAGCTACATAATCAAAATATTTAGCAGCAATGGTAAAACATTTATTTCCAACATTTTAAGTACTAAAATAAACAATATTTTAGTACTTAAAACGTTGTAAAAGGTCGAAAAATTATTGGTTAAGGAATCTCGAAGTTATTTCGAAAAAACACCTTTTTCAAAATTGTTGGTCAATAACAACTCCCGAATAGATGAACCAATTTTATTGCAATTTATGCATTGTACGCAGTTTTTTTTGAGGAATAGAAATGATTAGATTTTGTACTCGATCGGTACATCAATCTTCAAGTTATTCCCCGTGTTGTTCCCGGGTTCCTTTGAACTGCCGTTCTGACAGGCAGCTCGTAAAAGGCGACCGAGTGGCGCGTTACTACCATCGTGCCTTCTAGGTGGTAGAGTTCTGCATCTAGTACTGTTTGTCTGTCCGTCTTTCACGGCAAAACGAAGCGACGAATTGGCGTGATTTTTAAGTCGAGAAAGTTGAAGGGATGGAAAGTGACATAGGCTGTACTTACGTTACATTATTATTATTAATATTTTAATAAAAAAAGGCTACTTTTTCTCTTTTTCTAACCCCCCACTTCACAAAAATGAATAAAACGCGAGTGAAGCTAGTTTAAAATATTTTTATAAAGGTGATATGAAATAACGTTTTTATCTGTCCCGTAAAGGTTTTCGTATGTATGAAAATATCTCTAAAATTAGGAAATAATATAATATTTATTAATAATAATTATTAATATGATAATCCAAATGATTCATTACAAGCGTATTTACTAGGTAGTAGAGTTCAGCAACTGCCCGGACTTAATAACACTACCTATTTTTCTTTTGCAAGTTTTAGTTTAATATATCCACACACCTACTCATCGCATTAAAGACAAAACACTATCAACACATTTGGTGTTTTGGACGATCTTTGTTATTAAATATATAGGTATAATAAGTGGGTAAGTTGAACGGTGTACCGAAAAATTAAGAATACATTACATTTTTACATTTTTTTTTCGAGATTTTCTCGAAAATCTAATCCTTAGTAGCAGCTCAGAGTCTGGCGGAGTGGTGTATTACCACTCCCGTGCCTCAGATGAGCACGTTAAGCTGTCGGTCCTGGTTATCGCTAGATATAGTCGATAATCGTTATCATTCCGGTAATTGCGGCGATGAGGATCACCACATATCTCATCAACCGACAAACCGGTAAATCGCGGTAAACTGGAAAGTCTATAGACGTTCGGTTTACTCTGCCTACCCTGCAAGGGAACTGGGCGTGATGATATTACTATAAAATACAAAAAAATTGTTTGGATTGTTTTGGATTTTGTAACCATCCAATCGATGTGCCCCCAAAACGGGTACATTTGAAAAACAATAAAGTGTAGATGGTTTAGACCATCATGGATTACTTTTTTCACGACTAACCAAAAGAAAGTATTGTTTTTGGATTAAGCATTTATTTTCCCCGTGTTACGCCGGGCGCTCTTGAAGACTAGGTCAACTGCCGTTTTAACCGGTAGGTCGTAAAGGGCGACCCATTGGCTATGCTAGTCTAGTGACATGCATATTAGTCCATCGCATGGTAGTCCATCGTGGCTACTAGGTGGTAGAGTTCTGCATTGTGTCGCGCGGGTATAATAATAATAATAAATAATAAATATTCACGGGACAAATTACAATTACTGATCTAACCCCAAAGTAAGCAAATTATTTGCTTGTGTTATGGGTGTTAGTCAGCAATACTAATACATAGAAATACATATATGATATGCATATGTGTATGTGTGTTTGAACTCCTTTTCTGAATCCGAAATCAGTAGATCAGAATTGATTTCCGTTTTTGTCCTCCTTGTTTTTCCTTTTTGTTTGAATTTTTTGTCTAAAGCGATATTTAAATTTCATAATAAATTTGATAGTGTAAAAAAATATATTTCTTAAATTTTAAATTTATAACCAACTAGATGTTGCCCGTTGTTTTTTTAAAACAAGCAGATGGGTCTTCTGATGGAAAGAGTCAACCATCGCCTACCATAGCCATTTTTTCCGACTATTTTCACGATGACGTCAGTATGTCTGTATGTTAATGGTGCGTTGCTATATTGTGACGAAGCCTTATGACATACGCATAAGTTTACTGGCTACCTTACCTTCCGAACTGGAACACGACAGTGACAAGCACTGCCGCTATTGAGGCAGTAATAAGTAAGGCGGTGGTACTATACCGTCCCACGGGTCGAGTGGTCAGCGACCCTGACTACGCAATCGACGGGTCTTGGGTTCGATCCCCGACGGGTAAAGCATTTGTGTGATGAGCATAAATGTTTGTATTTCCGGGGTGTTTATTATGTCTGTAAAAGTATTTATATATGTATTTCTATGTATTAGCATCGTTTAAACCCATAATACAAGCAAATTATTTGCTTACTTTGGGGTTAGATCAGTAAGTGTAATTTGTCCCGTAAATATTTATTTTATTTATTTATTTATACAGTCATTGTATAATCGCTGTTTATTTCTTAATATACAGCCCCTTGTAATGCTGTAGAACATAATAATATGATCTACAGAATAAAAAGGGTAAAAAAAGTATCTTCAGGCCCATATTTCTGAAGAGGTAGGCAGAGGTGCAATTAGTACACCTACGATTAGCCGAAAATATTTAATCCTATAATACGATAGACGGCAATCCTATCACAAACCAGGCACTTATCGAATCCCGGACAACGAAGTTTTTACCAGAAACCTGAAAAAACATAATTTTGAATTGCGCAACCCGGGAATTGAACCCGGGACGCGCAATTCAAAACATGGACTGGACAAAAGACTGGACTATTAGACAATAGAAGCGATATAAAAAATAAAAAGGATGCAGCTATAAAAATAGAAACTAGCTGGAAATTTTTACTTTTATGTAACTGTTGACTTTAATATTTTGGGTATAGGTAAATAAAAAGAAGTATAGATATGCCACCAAGATAATAAAAAATATACAAGAAAATTATATTCATTACGGCTAAAATGTTTTTTGAAATACCAAAATATACATATATCTTTTCCGTGAACTGACAGAAAGACAGCTAAGTGTTAGCTTCAATTGTTTAATTTCATCTAACAAGTATAGGTTTCATCTACTTATCTTACGTAAGATCTATGGTCGGTGGTACCTATAACTTGACAGTCTTCGAAAATTTCAGAACTTTAAAAACGTTTTTGGTGTTAATAGCAGAAATTGTTAAAAATTCAGAAATTCTTAACATTTTCTGCAGTTAACATCAAAAATTTTAAAAATCAACTACTTAAAGAAACAACTTCGCAATAAAAAAAAACGATTCGTTTTAAAAATGTTATGGTTCTTTCCGTCTTTAATTAAATTATTCAAATATTTTAATTATTTATAATAGTTCGCGACCATATAACTATTTTTAGCAACTATTCAGATGCCGAGTGCTAATTTTCCCATTTGTTCAAATACGTTTGCAGCATTGGCAAATATTCAATGCACCGATCAAAAATATTTATTATTGAATGTTACGATATTTCACATACAACATCCGCATAACGTACGCTATTATTTAAATGTTACTACATAAAAATTATTAAAAATACCTAAAAATAACAGGCTATTTTCTCATTTCAGGTATTAAAAAAAACAACCTATTACCGGTAGACAACAAAAAATCATCAAAATGAGATTGGTAAGTAAATTTTATTACTAAAGTTTTTTTGAATGTAAATTTTAAGCGCAAAATTATCACCTTTGTTATTTTGACCGTGTTTAGTCAGAAGGCATAAGGGCATTAAACAACATTTTCATTGTGGCTGCTAACCATAATCATAAGAAAGTAGTGATGTTCTACTCATTCGCTCTATGATGACTCTATGTAGGTACATTTTATGTAGAAGTGTTAAGATAAATTTAAATTGCCCAAAATATAAATAGGTAAATAGGAAGTGTCGATGCGCAGAGGAAAGTGCGCACTTCTGTCAAAACTGGGTCAGTAGTAGCACCGCCCCTTTATTGAACAGCGCCGTTGTCGATGTCTCCCACTTAAAAATAAGACAAGAGGTTTTAAATACATTACATCATTTGAAAATTCCGATGCACCAAAATGCATCTACGTACCTCTACAATCTACATAGGTATAGATACTTTTTAACTGGCTACTCGATCGCTTCGCTAATGCCGTAGGCATATCATCTAACGTTTGCAATTCGCCAGCGATCAGCGATGACTCTTAAACGTAATAAAAACATCTTCAAAAACGTCGCCAATTGCTTGCTGGTCACTAGATGCACTTTTTGCAATGTCACAGCATCAAAACTAATCAAGCGGCAACGACTACCACTAATGTACAAAGCTGTTATGTGTCTTGCAATAACGAAACAATCACGATAATTTCGGATTGCGAGTTACGTGATCACCCCGTCGCATAGATACTTTCCCCGCATTCAATAATAATATCACTGGACAAGTTGCATGAATTGATCTAATCCCAAAGTATTTGCTTTATTTGCTTTTGATATGGGTGTTAGTCAATAATAAAAATATATTTAATAAAACCAAAACCCAGAAATACAAACATGGATGCTCATCACACAAATGACTTTCCCTGGCGGGAATCGAACCCGACCTCCATTAATTACGTAGTCTGGGTGGCGCCAACCAACGGAGCGGCTTAACAATATACCAACTGTTGTTTTAATTGGGAATAGATCAGACTGTACACGATCCGCTTAAGACTACATGTCATACATACATATTTAGATGTGTGAATAATTACAAGTACTAAAATGATCAAGGAATATCACCAATATAATACGAGTACAATGTATGTAATGCCATGAGCATAAGTTTACTAGCTATCTTATCTTTCAAATCGTAATACTATGACAGCAACACACTTAAATATTACAACAAATTCCTAGAAAAAATTAGACGTCTGAATATTTTATATCTTTAAAATAAAAAAAATCACTAAAAAGTTGTGGTTTATAACTTCTTTACGATAAACAGAGAATTTGCGTAGCTCAGCGAAATAATATGGATATGCTATATCTGAAAATTAACCTTTTTTTTGTCATAACAGTCAACAAGCGAAGAAATACTGAGTACAACGGTGGGCCGCACAGCTAGCCCAGGTGCCGCCACAGTCGTTCCTGCAAGCGCTGGCGCATACGATGTGACACGGATGCGGGAGGAAGAATTTGAAAAGCTTACGGTTTATATAGTTCCTGATGTGCCTTGTGAAAGAGGTGTCCCAAACAGAGCTGAAAGGACTCTCCCGCGCAGCTTGACTTTAAAACCATCGGCTGTTCTTTCGACTCCCAATACACCGGTATGTTTAAGTTGTATATAACTATCATTTTTTGTTGGATGTTTTTTTTTTGCAGCAAAGAAACTTACGGAATTTAACTGTCTAGATGTGTGTAGGGACTCTGAAGAATAGACCAACTAACATTCTGCCAGGCAGTCCGTAAAGGCAAACGATTACGGTAGAGTTTCACAGTGTCTTACACGTGATTGGTACCAAAGTATTATATATCCTTGCTACAATAGTTTCAATACTTGTCATTGTCGTATTCCGGATAAGGTAGCAGGCAAACTTCGACTTTACCAGTCCGTCACGCGGATAGCAACGCATCATTAACATTTTCAGTGTTTATGGGCGATGGTTAAAAGTGATATTTGCTATCCTTAGATGTAAAAAAGTTATGAAGATTTGAGATCTCTGGAACTTAAAAATCTATTTTTATAAACAATCCTTTGTTTATAAAGTTTCGAATGATGCATGGAAATGTAAAAAAATCATTCAATTTTTATAAAATATAAAATTTTAGATAAAATCTGTATGTTTATATTCGTGTCTTATTTCCGAACTATAATTGTTTTTAAAATGAGCAACAAACTTTTAAGTACAACTTCATGTCATTTTTCTTCAACAGACTGAAGGAGTATGGAGTACAGGAGTAATACCTAGAGGCACTAAATTTGGTCCATTTGAAGGTACAAGAACACCAAACAAGCCAAACGATAAAGTTTCATGGCGATATTATTGGCGGGTAAGAATTATATTTCTTATTATTTTCACAAATAATAATTAGACAATCTTTTTGCTTTCACTTGTAAATATTTATATAATCTAGTTTAACATTTGGTGTTGGTTTTTTTCTAGTAACTCTCACTATATATATATCTAAAAATAACACCTAAATAATCGACAACATTCACTTAAGCTAAGCCCTAAAATAACGCACCATTCTATTTCGAATAACATGTTCTCTTTGGGGCAGGTACAGGAAACTGTCAGGCATCATACTTATGGAAACATAAAGGTAAGATTCCCCTTCATTTACTTTTTGGTTATGGTTTATTATGGGACGTTCTACTTATAATTAGCTGATGTACATAAATAACTAACTATAAAACGCATGTGGTGTAGTGAATACACTTTTTCCGTATTGGTTCGGACCTTCTTTGTTGAGTAGGTCTTATGTCATTCTACCAGGCAGCGTTAAAAGACAGATTAGCCAAAAGTGTTACTAAAATCGTGTCTACTGGGTGACAGATTCGTGCAAAGTTTTGCGCGAGTTTTTTAGAATCACTTTACCTATTCCTACCGCAATAGCATCAATGATTGTCACTATCGCATTCCGGCTAGGAGATTAAGGTCGGTCTGGAGATAATTGTAAACTAATGCACGTAGTAGATACAAATGTGTCATTTAGTACATTGGTACCTATAGACAATAGTTATCTTTTTCCATCAGGAAAGTCATTGTTTGCTATCATATAACAATAAATTTTAACCCAATGTCATAAGGCGCTGTAATAGTAAAGTGCAATAAAGTCTCATTTCCACTTAACAAAAGTTTCTCTGTGGAATATGACACTCTACGCTAATTCCATCTCGAAAAAATTTAAAATTGTTATAACTTCTGTGACGCTTAAAAAGCCCAATTAAGTCTGCAAGTTTCGAGTATATTTCAAATATTAAAAGATTTTTGTCATGAATTTGTTTTTTCTGTTTCATTGCGTGTAAGGAACGATCTACCGAAAATCGAAACCATAGCTTTAGACCATTTCTGAGATAAAAACCGTAGGAAATTTGTGTGGTTTTTTTCGTTTTTTTTTTTACCCTAATTTTGTATAATTAGATGTGTTGATTGCAAATGTGAATATTGATTCTGCAGTGCTTTTTCAAAAAGGAAAATTTAAGGAAATACGCAAAATAAGTAATGTATTATGCGACACATGCCACGCAAAAAACGGCTTGTTTAATAGTTCAGCGGGCGAAACAATGTACCCTTTACATTACGTGGCTTGAAAATAATAAAAAAATCAAAGAACGCAAATATTGCATTTCCCGCAAAAAAGGATTTGCCGTCATGAAAAGAACGTAAAAATAGTAGGTAAGTTTTATTAATTTTTCAGTAGACCGTCCCGCCCCTAACACGCTGTATATGTTAACTGTTTTTAAGACATGATATAATTAAGATCTAGGTATGTTTATAAAATACAACATTAAATGAAGATTGATAATCGCGTCACAGAAAAACTACTGGATGAATATCAAATCTTTTTTTTTATTTTACTGCTCAGAAATTGGATTTCGCTAAAGGAAAAAATTCACAATCCCTATATCAATATGAAGTGATTGATGTTTTAAATAGCCAGAATTCTTATAAGCATTACGCTTTTAGCGATGCGTACTAATATAATAAAAAACTCAGATAAGATGGAGGGCAATAATTAGTTTAGAATTTTAAGTTTAAGTTATGCATATAACTTGGAAGATAGAACTAGGATTTGCCAACTTTTTCCCATAATCAATTCCGAGCATATGATATTTTTGGTAAATAAGGAAAATCTCAATCAATCAAGAAAATCTATAAGCTACAGAAAAAATAAAAATATGTAGAAGAATAAGAAAAATAAATATTAACAAAGTGTTATCTCATACATCCTACATCACAATGACATTACAGCTCGTCCTTGACTTCCCACCATAATATAATCATTGTAAGAATGTTGTTATCAGTTGCACGCGTATTGTAAATAATAAACACGTGCACGTCGCAGATGTTTTTAGACTACAGTCCATTAGTTTATGTAATTTCGTTCCTTTAATCTTGACGTAAATTTCGATTTGATCTTTTTATTATAAATATAACCACAATGAATAAATACCGTTAAACTTATATCGCCGAAGGGTAAAGTTGAGGTCCAAGCATAAGTTAAATATTATTAACACATATTAATTTAAACATTATTTATATTAAAAGTTAAACATTCTAATATATCGGCTACATAATATGTAAAGAGAAGGTTACATTTCACAGAAAAATGTTACTAAAAATCATTAAACCGGTTAACTCTACAGGTCATTCCTGAAACTTCCAATCCAATTTACGGTATTTGATGCATTTTAAGGGAGAATAGCTGATTACATTTTAAAGTCAATCGGTATATCAGCCTGAAAGTTATTTTAAAAATATTAAGTAAATAATTGGTTGTAAACGATAAAATATTATTAAAAGAATAATAAAAAATAAGTAAAAACACTTTATTTTTTATTTTTCGTCAACGATAACTCTCACACGAATAAATCGATTTTAATGCAATTTATGTATTGAACATGGCTTTTTAAGGAAAAGTGCTGATTAAATTTTGTACCCCATCGGCTTATTCTGGAAGTTAAAAAAGTTTCTTCATTCCCGAATTGCTAGGCAGAGGTACAACAAGTGCTCCCACGATTTGCCGAAGAAGATACATAAGTAAGTCTCACAAATGTGATAGGTGGCCAGCCTATTGCCAACCGGGCACTTTTTTCAATCCCGAGCAACGTCATTTTTTTGTCATAAAACTGTAAAACACATTTTTTTAATTAAGCGACCCGAGAATCGAACCCGGGACCTCATGAGGTCAACTCCGACACCGGACAACTAGACCACAGAGGCGACAGATTCTGGAAGTTATATTAAAAAAATACTGGTTCGTCAAATTATTTTGAGGCCCCCTGAACCGAATTGTCTCAGATCTTTAGGAAGTCTAAGTTAATCCAATCGAATGCCATCCATGCCAACTGCGTTTCAATCAGTAAACCGTTCAAAGCCTTATGAGATATTTACATACCATATGAGATATTTACACACACACACACACACACACACACACACATACATACAAACAGGCATACTAACGTCATCGTAAAAATGGTCGGAAAAGGTTCCTAGGACCTCAAAGCGTGGAGATCTGGTAAAAACTCAATTTTCTAAAATCGGGACGAAATCAGTACTAATATTGCTACTATTTGACCAATTAGTATATTAAATCAATATAATAAAATAATGAATAAAAAAACCAATCCGTGCTATAAAATAATAGGAAGGCGTAAAGTCTAAAGGCGTTCCGGTTTGGAGGGTAAGGTAGCCGGTAAACTTATGCATGTGGCATTAGACCTCGCCACAAGATAGCAACGCACCATTAAAAACTTTAGTGTCTATAGGCGATGGTGGACTTTTTCCATCAGGAGACCCATCTGCTTGTTTGCTATCTTATAACATAAAAAAAAAGTCTGCCTGTTAGTTTGCTATGCTTCGTGTCTAATTAAGTCGGCGAATTGTGATAAAATTCAACTTAGGTTAACTAGGGATGCTGGCAACTGCTTTTAAATATTAGTTAATGATCTATGAAGATGAATAGTGAACGTTTATTACAGAGGAATAACCTGCGCACTGCAGCTTGTTTAGTTATATAAATAAAAATAGCTAAACCTAGATTTTTATTCATTTCAGATTTTCAAAGATAGTGATTATTATTACCTGGATGGATCGGACACCAGCGTTGCAAATTGGATGAGATACGTCGCTTCGGCTTATTCTCTGTCCGTGATGAACCTCGTTGCTTGTCAACAGCAAGAACATATTTACTTTTACACTATCAGGTACTACTTAAAACTTTGCATCACTTTTCCACACATTTCATTTGTATTAAAACACTTTTATTAACTTTACACTTTTACTTTTAGGGATATCATGCCAAATGAAGAACTTATGGTTTGGTATTGCAAAGATTTTGCGACTAGGCTGGGATATGATATCGATCCAGAAAGAGCAACGTATTCTATTTGTAAGTATTGACTACCTGTATTCTAAGAGCTAACCTAAACAGTTTTTAAATGTCTAATTTTTTTAAATTAAATTTTAGGTAAAGAAGAAACAATAAAAAAAGCTTATGGCTTGCCACCTGCTCCAGTTCACCCCGAAATAGCCTTTAATCATATGAAATATGTTCTCGGGCTTACTAACACCAAAGAACTTCTAGAAGGAGATTTAGCCAATCGTAGAATAAAGAGAGAGTGTACTGATAAATTACATCATGATAATGGTAACCTATCGGCGAGAGATGAATCTAAACTAATCAAATTAGAACGACCGCTTTTAAGAGAAAGCACAATTGTTAATGACCATCAATCTTTATCGCCAAACCTTGTGATGCAACCTCCATCTCCTGTAAAAGTACACAGGGATAATCAAACTATAATTATTCACCAGCACAAAGAAAGTACATCTCATGTTGTAATACACCAATTAGAAAATCAGAGGATGCATGGTGGTAGGTCACCTGCACAACATCAGAATGTAAGAGATATGCGTGGACCCTCCCCAATGACACAAATCCATCCAGAAAAAATGGGTAGTAAATCACCTCACTATACTCATTGTGGTCCATCTCATTATGAACACTTATTAACCCCTAATGATGGTTCTGTTCGATCTGATGAAGGCTATCATAGTAATGGTTATCACGATGAATTTACACCACCAGAAGATTCAAGTGATTCGGATGTAGAAAATTACGTTTTAGATTGCTCAAACAAAACAAATGAACCAAAAGAGACAGTAATCGTTCAAAAGTTGGATCAAGATATGCATAGAAATGAATATAGAAAGGTTAAAATAAAAATGCCACGGGCCTATCAATATCAAAACCACAAAGAAATGGATTGTGAAAGTGAAAAAGAATTGATGATTGCGGAAGAAGAAGTTAATGCCACACCTCAAAATTTATCATCACCAAGACGGGATCCAGCTACTTCAACTGTAATAGTCTTAGAATCTTCACAAAACGCCATTGTTCCTATCAATAAACCATATTACGAAGACGAAATTCTATCACCATCACCCCAACCAGCTTTTATGCGATACACACCACCAGATACAAGAATCTTGGAGACGATTCTCACAGGGAATAGAATTGACACTAATAATAACGATCCTAATAGGAGACAACCAAATGCTACACCGCCACCATCTTCACCCACTGAAATGGCATACTCATATAAAAAGAGCCAAAGATATGGCAATGCATGTAGTCCTGATTCCAGTTCAAATTTAACTCCATTGCCCTCATTACTACCATTACCACAGCAATTACCAGCGGCAAATGCGATTTCTGTTTACTCGTCTTCACCACCACATACAATTCCTCACACCACAGAAATTAGGGAGATAAGAGAAATACGAGAAATTAGAGAAACCCGGTATGAAAGCCACTACCCAAATTACTCATACAGTCTCTATTCCCCACCAAATTCAACTATAATTACTCAATTGGGTTCCCCACCTAGCACTTATTCCCCAACAATATCGTCATCTCATCAGTTCGAAAGAGCACAAAATAATCAAAATAATCATCACTATCCATCATCAACAAGTGTAATAACTCTTAAAAACTGTTCACAATTAAGTTTGATTCAAAATCCTAATGTTAATGGTCAACTAATGTCACAACATACTGCTTTAAGCCCAGATGGTACATGCAATCTTATGGTTGCACCTATGAGTCCTAATTCACAAACATCTCGAGGATACAGAAGTCTACCCTATCCTTTAAAAAAGAAAGATGGAAAAATGCACTACGAATGCAATGTTTGTTGTAAAACTTTTGGTCAGTTATCTAATTTAAAAGTTCATTTAAGGACCCACTCTGGTGAGAGGCCCTTCAAATGTAACGTATGCAACAAATCATTTACCCAACTGGCACACTTGCAAAAACATCATTTGGTGCACACAGGAGAAAAACCCCATCAATGTGATATATGTAAAAAAAGATTTTCATCGACATCTAACTTAAAAACCCATTTAAGGTTACATTCAGGCCAGAAACCATATGCCTGTGACTTGTGTATGCAAAAATTCACGCAATTCGTGCACCTAAAATTACACAAACGTCTTCATACAAATGACCGGCCCTACGTTTGTCAGGGATGCGATAAGAAATACATCAGTGCTTCTGGCTTACGAACACACTGGAAAACAACGAGTTGTAAACCAAACAACATTGAAGAAGTATTAGCCATTACAAATGCTGCGCATACAGAATGCATAGGTATGTATTTTATTTATAATTTATTTAAATTATTATACATTTTTTATATAATCAACGTTTGTCGTTTAAACGGTATACATTTTGAATTTGTTTAAACACCTGTTTACCTTTCGTCATAATGTATATTGTCCATTAAACTTTCGAAATTTTTTTCTCAATTCTATAAAATTCCATGTATTTCATCAGATTGAAAGCATTCTTAGGGAAATATGTAAAAAAATATGTTAATAATTATTTTACAAAAATAAAAAATATTAAAAATATATAAATTTGTAATACGATATTATAGATTTAATTATTATCGTAGCATCCCGTTTATTTAATGCTTATTCACTTTCCTCGAGTCTTAACAGAAAGTTTTTTTTTTTAATTTTATCGATATCAAAATAACCCAGGCAAAAACAGTACAAATAAAATTTTGCATTTAATTTACAGTACTGGACTAATTTAATGTTCTGGATATTTTTGAGGTCTAGAATCTTCCAATTTTCTCTTTCATACATTTTTTTCAGAAAATTGGACGTCTAGTGGCACCAACATTATTGCGACCAATAAACGTGATATTGAAAAATATTTTAGTATTACTACTGTACACACAGCATTTACTTTATCAACTGAATATACCTACAATATTTTTATATACTCTCTCTCTAAATTAGTTTCGTCTCCTAGAATGCAGTTAAACGTTTTTTCTTATATTTCTTACATTTCACTTGTCACTCAAATTTGATTTTGAGCGTGTTTAAATCTTAGATAATCTTTATGTAAATAATATGTATTTAATTTTTATCACTTTAAATGCAAAATATATATTTCGCATCCACAAAAAGACGATGCACTTTCTCCCAGTTGTTACACCGCAACTTTCACTTGCGCTCTCGCTGAACGCGGCCGATTTCATTTTCGCGTGCACTTTACAGGTAACGCCGATAAAGACTGTCACGAGAGAGAGGGGCTTGAAGCATACGAAGTACACTCTGCATCGCAGGGTGAGCTGGTGGGAGCCGGTGGGGCGCGAATGACACATAGTGAAAATCTCTTAGGTGGGCAGGCTCACACGACAACACCGCACCTCGTAACGGGGCACGGGCAACTCTCACCTGGGCCAAATGTACCACAGTATAGAACCTTATTGCCTTCCTCAGCAGATCACGAACAACAACATTATGGTTCTTCTACAGAGACAAGACCCAGTGTTATAGAGTCCAATCAACCACTTATTATTGAGTGTACTTGAACATGACTTTGTGAGTAGCCATGGTTGGCACTCGTCGGACGCATCAATCCCCGCCGTAAATCGAGACTCCACCCTTGTGATTAAAAGTATATCCCAAAGTGAGGAGACAGTCAACTGACCAAGGACTTAATTGAATTGGTATAATATATCAGCGGCTATGAGATTACTTATACTTTAAGGTGTATATTTGTATTATACTTAATTACGTGCTTATAAGTACTAAGTACTTACTTAGAATAAATGTTTTTCTAGTTTAATATCGAACTGGAAAATTTTGTTAAAATATTAAGCCTTCCTCGTTTGCTAATGCTCAATCGTATTTTTATAGAAATCTGTTGTAAAAAGGATGTTTTTACATCATTTTTAGAATAATTATAATTAGTATTACTATGTAAATAATATGTAAAAAGATTCTTGATAATTATTAGCCATAGAATAACAAAATTAATTATATATGGTATAAATGTTCTCATATTCTCAAGTAAACCGATGTTAGAGAATCAGCAACGTTTAATTATTAAACAAATCGATATCACCAAAGATGATCATAAGAACAGTAATTATCATGAAGTTTATTAATCCTTTTAGCCCATCTCTTATTTTTTTTGCATTTTCACAACAACACAACCTTAAATTTAAAATCTTCGAAATTCATTTTTCTTCAACAGAAGGGCGAGCGTGAACAAAATCGAATTCAAATAAAATATCATATGCGCGATACAATCGATAAAACTAATAATGGATCAAAATTCGGTTCGTTGAACTTGTAGTTAGACGTATAAGAAAAAATGAATCACCATAACATTCTTGTTTTTTGGAATTAGTCTTTTAGAATTTAAAGACAACTGAGAGAATTGTTCGAGTTCGTCCTTCAAGTTGTTAGCAATAAGTGCCAAATGCGCGATCTTTTTAAGTTTTCCTATTGAGATACTCGTAACGTATCTTGAACATGTTGTTCCTAATAAATAATTGGAAGGCTCATGTGAATCAACTTAATTCTAATGGTATTTAGATTAGAATGAAAGAATTGTGTACATTATCCCTACGCTAGAACAAATGGTGCTTCACATCGTAGAGTAATAGCTCAAGTCAGTGTCCATTGATCTGACTGGCAATTACTAAATATGTATGTAATTTTAATTCACCGAGTTTACTAGTTACTATTTTATAATCAATTTTCATGTATTTATGGTTCTCCTATTCGAAAAGGCTGAAGTAAATAATATGTAACGTACGATTGGCGAATGTATTTATTCTACGAGTTTACAGTATGTTAACCGTAACCTTTGTAATTCATAACGCTACCTTAATATGTGGTGTTTAAAGCAATAGCTATTTGTATATTTATATTGTTTGTACAAACGATTTTGCGATCACTTTAGAGTAAAATATATATTTTCTACCAACACTTGCATGAAGTGTCTGCAAGACAAATCGCTATATATAATTTAAATATTTGTAATTTAATAAAAATAGTCATGACTCCTGATAATTTTTGATTTCGACGTTGAGTGTGTATCGATATTTTATAAATTGTTTAACAAAAACTAAAATATAATCTAGTACTTACATGTGAAAAGTAATGAAACTTTTTTCAATACAAATCTATTTTTATAATCAATAAAACAAAACAACTTCATATCATGAAATACAATTTGATACCTAAATATAAACATTTTAATTTGAACGAATTAAAACATTATTTTAATACATTTCATATTATTGCAAAGGAAAAGAATAATTTAGCAACGATTTATATGGCTGAAAGTACGTGTTTTGATAACAAATTGAAGATCACGTCATTATAAAGTATTTGTGGTTTTAATATTATTAATTAACGGCCTTACCTTATTTTTTTAATACTTTTGATAAAAAATAGTATTTGTGTATTGAAAACAAGTAAAAACTGCATCAGATATTGAAATTTCTTTAATTGTCTATGCTTTATTACCTCAATTTGTCATCTCATCTTTTTATTTTTTACTAGCTGACACGCGCAGCTACACCCGCTAGTAATTTAACATGTCGATATACTTTTTCATAAAAAAATCTTATTTTAGCACCTTAGGGGTTGCATTTTTAAAAAAGCTAGCTAATGTTTAACTTCAATTATATCTATATCAAATTTCATCAAAATCGGTTTAGCAGTTTAGCTGTGGAAGCGTAACATGCAGACAGACAGACTTTCGCATTTATTAGTATGAATTTCAGTACTATTTCATTTTTCTTTTTCTTTTCTTCTCGCAAATTTTATTTTTAAATATTATTTTCGTTACTCTGTACGATTTAAATGACGTATTGAATTAAGTACTTTCGTCTTATATTCTCTTGGTTTTATATTATGAAGTTTATAGATATTACTCCTACTAGTTGTCTAGTGACACGATCAAGTCTTAAACCACAGTCAATAACAGCCTGTACGGTAATGTAATGTAATGTTAAATGCTACTCGATGTTATTATGCTTATGAGATATATACCACTATCAAATATCATATTATAAAACGCTCAAAGTTGATCAAGCTTTTAAAATTACCTAGACGTCGAAATCAATCAAATGTAGTCATGTTAGAAATTGTATTTTTTTTTATATTAAAGATTTTGAGCTCGGTGTATACAAGTTAGTTGCAAAAGTTACAAAATTTAAATGATAGCTTAGTAGTTTAAAAATCCAAGTTAAAAGTGATAACCACCAATCATTAAATGCACAAGTAGGTATCGTACTACTGAGCTATGACTAATTGCGTTAACCGAAGCCTGAAACTCTATTATCATAATGACTGTTTAAAGATGTAATACCTATTTTGAAAGGCTTTCTATATAAAATTTGTAAAGATTTATACTAGATATTTAATTCAGTTGCAAATATTAAATTAAAAAATCCACGTGTAAAATATCATAATGTAATTTTGTAAGATACGTACCTAATTGCTATTGCATGGTCATGTTGAAACTTCTTACCATTCCGTATATTGTTCATGTTTTACTTAAATTTTATAGATAACTATGTATTTTTATACTTCGTGTTATTTATTTAAAAGAATTAAGATTGTATTTGTAAAGGGAAAATTATATAAGTGGTCAAACGATCGCACAAAACGAGCACTACTTTTTTTATTTCAGAAAACGAAATAGTATTAGTTTTATAATGACGAACTTATATAATTATTCCTGATTATTTAATAATAACCTCAAATTGAATATTATAAAAGCTCCCGACGCATTATGGTTTTATCAATTCTCTTTGCGGTTTAATGGATAATTTCCAACGTTAAACATAATATAACACCACTCTTTTTGCGTCGTGGGTTGTAAAGCAATTGAAAATATGTCGGTTTTGCACTGAAAATATGCCTCAGAATTTTCCGTAATTATGATAATTATATATACCTATTAGAATTAGAACCCAGGCAATAAGTTCGATTATCAAAATCTACTTTTTTCTGAATGAAAATAAAAAAATATTTATTTTTCATAAAACGTTCTGGAGGCCTACTTGCTTACCAGATAGACTTTAGAATATGTAAACATTTGCTATTCTACAATTCACGTATTTTAATACAAAATACATTACCTGATAAATTCACTCCAACAATTTTTTCATCGAATAGGAAAACTGAGGTATATTACCAGATTTAGAACCTAAATGTAACTTTTTTCACGTAAATTTTCTTCTGTTCAGAATCTCTTCGATATCAGTATTCAGTATATTTTATAGTAATAAAAATATCAGTCCTTATACAACTTTGTAATAATACTGTATAAATTATTAAACTTAAAGTATAGATCGTTCTTATATAATATAAGTACAATACCTTACATATGGTACGGCAAAATAAGCAATATATCTCTGTAATAATATTAATAAATTTGGCTACTGTATTTAATTGATACAATGAATTATTATACGCCTCGTGACAATGTATCATAATTTATATATACGAAAACCAATACTCACTGTAAAGGCCTGTAATTTTGTACACTTTGAACAATACTTATTTTAAACCACCAAAACAAATAAATCAGAAGTAAACTTAGAACATCGTTTTATTTTATTTTTATATTTTAAAAAAATATCGAATTTAAAGAAACAAAGAATACCTATATACGTCAAAACTTACGGAGTAGGCGTAATAAAGTATGTCGATAGGCGCTAGTTCACCACAACTCACCGGTTTGTCGTTTGAAATGCAATGCAAACACTATATTATTGTGGTAGAATATGCTAGTGTCTTTGAATTCCTCTTTGAAATAATTTGGAACATAATTTTGCAAATAATAATATTTTTAATATCACTGGACAAATTGCAAAAATTAATCTAATCCCAAAGAAAATAAGTTATAGGCTTGCATTATGGATGATTAGCTGCAGCGTGCAGCCCGCTGCATTATAAAAGTTTTTCCCGAATCGCGCGGGATCACGTAAATTTTCCGGTATCAAAATTTCCGGGTAACCTATGTACTATTCCAGGCCATCATCTACCCGTGTGCTAAATTTCATTTAAATCCATTTAGTAGGTTTTGCGTGATTGAGTAACAAACAGCCATCCATCCAAACATCCAAACTTTCGCACTTATAATCTATACTAATATTATAAAATTGTAGTTTGTTTGTTTGGTTGTACGCGGTAATCTCGAAAACTGCTGAACCGATTTGAACAATTCTTTTTGGATAGCCTGTTTATCGAGGTAGGTTATAGGCTAAATAGCATCTTGCTACCACCAGTAGGAGCGGAGTAAACAAAGTCCGCGCGGACGAAGTCAGGGGCAACATCTAGTATTAATATATGTAGATTGGTATACGATACCAATACGTTGAAATATATAGATAAATACTGAAATATATTTATTAAACATCCAAACCCATAAATACAAACATACTTATCTCTATTGGAAATCAAATCCGAGCCCCTCGACCACTGGGACGGGCAAGGTCAATAAATTTTTTCTTGCTACCCCGTTGGTCGAGTGGTTAGCGACCCTGACTACGCAATCGACGGGGCTCGGGTTCGATCCCCAACGGGGACAAGCATTTGTGTGATGATGAGCATAGATGTTTGTATTTCGGGGTTTGGGTGTTTATTAAATATGTTCTAATATTTATATATGTATTTCCATGTATTAGTATCGTTGACTAACACCCATAATACAAGCAAATAATTTGCTTATTTTGGGGTTAGATCAGTAAATGTAATTTGTCCAGTGAATATTTATTATTTTTTCATTTATTCTTATCCTTTCCTCGTCGCTTTTTACTTGACATAACCGTTACCAACACTTTCTTGTGCACTGAAAAGCACGAGTAAATTAGGACCACAATTTTAACACCACAGTCGTTATACGTGCTAGACTGCTAAAACTGTAAGACCCTAACACTTTTTTTACTGTCACATCCGAAATTTGAGCTTTATGGTCTATGTGATCATCGAGTGTGTCAAAAATGTAATATTCGAAGTATTATTATCTAGAAATCCTTAACAGATGGCACTGGTAGGAAAAGTTTCAGACGGCAATCCGCTTTGACACTGAAGTTTAAGATCAAGCACTAAAGATTTTGATTGGGACATTAATTCTAAAAACATAAGCGAACTTAGTGCACTTTCTAATCTATCTCCACCCTGCGCTGATGTTACTATTTATTGAGCATATCGAAGAACATATTTGGAATAAATCATGATTGGAGATGAAGTCAGTCCTTTTATTTATATTTGGGAAATTGTACAACCTGCAATCATAATTTTAAATTCTGGTAACAAAGATATTTAGTTTAAACATAACCTAATGGCCTAGAATGGCCTATTCTGCCTATAGATTTCCTAATAAAATAATTTAGGCATTTTCATAATTGCACTTGTACATAAATTTCACTTTTTCACTAATATTTTTAATATATTAATCGACCAGTTTCACTTTTAAAGCATCTTCAGGATGTAATTAATATACATAATATATTAAAAATATAAGTGTAACAGTGAAATTTATGTACAAGTGCAATATGAAAATGTCTAATAACAATGGAATTTCACCAAGTGCCGACGATGGAAAGTATAGAATAGAATTATTTAGGTTTTCGGCTAATTGTATCATAAGTGTTATCAGCAGAGTATGCTCTGACATTAACTAGACTGTCAAAGGTATAAAGGTTATGCTATCTTCTGCCGACTCTATTTTTAAGTTTATTTTTAAGTTATAGTATTAAATGGCATGTTACAAAGTAGATATAAACTCTATGCTAAAAAATATTACGAATGGAATACGCTGCTGAGTCTTCCTGAAAAACATTGCTATGGACAAACATGTCAAAAGTTGAAAATGAACTAATCCAAGTTTAAGGTCCGCTTACACCAAACTATTAAAATACCACAGCCCTCATGAATACTAATAGACACGCCATTGAGAAGGAAACGTGTTGCTGCGCATATGAGCAAATGCTCCTATCACTGTCAAAAATGTAATACATTTGTAGATATAATATATCTACAAATGTATAATATTATTATTATATCGTGAAAAAATAGAAATAAACCATGTTTACTGTTTTATTGTATCGAATGAAATGACAAGGTGTAAAAATTACCCTTGAAGTGATTTCATTTCGTCGGTAAGTAATAGATATAACTCTGTATTTCTATGCCTTGAAATTAAATTGTCTTGAAAGGCGTGTATCCATTTAATCCGTGTAAAATACTTTTCAAGTGAGTTTAACTAGAATAAACATCATTTCAAATGAAAGTGCTTGAATAGTTCGATTTTATATTTAGCATGATGCAAGGGGATTTAGTTATTCACATTGTTATTTTGCCTTCCGAATTTTTGCCTTCACACTGTTATTAAGCAAAGGTGTCTTATTCTACTTCCACAACACAATGTTAACACTCGTAATAGCTATTACACATGTGCAGGCGCTAACATTTTAAGTCTTAACATTATACGCAGATGATATTCAGAAACTTGTATAATATAACAATGTGTGATTTGACAGGTACAGTAGTTGCAATTTTCAGGATAAATTTCTTCGATAAAACTACGTTTGGGATAAATTGTAGTAGTGTGTGAAGGCAATAGTAGTTAGTATTCGGGAGATTGTATGATTTAAGGCAAGAGATATCTGGCAAGTTATTAGATACTTATATGCTTGGCTAGGTCTACAGATTTAAGAATATGATGATCTGTGGATTAATGGAGTATTAGCACTGTTCTATTCTCTATCTATGAAACATTTATACTTCCCTGCTCAAATGTTAAAGGCAATTGTAATAGCGACCGTCAAAAATAAGGCGGGTGTAAGATAGAGTCAAGTCTAATTGTAGGCTTATATGACTGACTATGATTATCTTAACAAACTTAACAAACTTAATTTAGTTTTATTCTATTGCGTTTTAGGTGCAATGCAAAAACCTTTACCTCCCGTACTAGTTATAAACTGTTTTAACATATTATTTTATTATTTATATATTATTATTTCAAACATATTATTTTATTAACTAAAAGATGGTAGGCGCACAAATTTGATCACAACAAACATATTACAGGTAATAAAAGACGATGCTACAATATCAGTTTGAAATCAAATACAATACAAATATAATAATATACAAATATAATAAATTGGGTCTTTATTGACTTATATACTGTATTAAAGTATATAATATATTATTAGCATTACCTATAACAAAAATATCAATGTACAGTGTAAAAATAAATAAATAATAATAATATACTTTAGTACTTGCTAATATATATTCAATATATAAAAAATAATAAATATTTTATTATAACATATTCTAACACATTATAATATAATAGGTAGTTAATATATTATTGTGTATATATTATATAATGTTATGTATAAATTTTAAATAAATTTTCAGTCTTATTGTAGTCACAGTCACCTAGATATTTACAAAGTGTCTTTTCACATAAATACTTATTTTTATTGTCTAATCTAACGATTTTATTTATATGGTTATATAGAAATGGACATAAAAATACAGAGAAACTTTTTACAAAGGCAGTCTTACACTTTGGAATTTTGTAAACTGCGTAAAGTCTTCTGTCCGAATAATTATCTCTGCTAACACAATGCTGTTTCATAATAGCAACTTTAATGAACAACTGTCTTACTGATAGGATGTTAAATTGCTTATATAATTCCGTTGTTGGATGTCTAAGTCGTTTGAATAAAATAACCTTTAAGATTAGTCTTTGGGCTCTTTCCAACTTTATAAGTGTAGTTTTAGGTGCACCACCCCATGCAAAAATGCCATATGAGAGTAAGGATTGACAGAGACTATAATATACAATTTTGTTGGTGTTACTGCAGCCCAAGTGTCTAATTTTTTTTAAAACAGGTATCAGTTTACGTATTCAATTTTTTAAATTATCAGTGTGCTCTTTCCAGTTCAAGGCCTTGTCAATTATTACCCCCAAATATTTAACACTATCTGTAATGGTTAATGAGTAACAGTTGCAGTTATTAAAAGTACATTGATGTGGTCTAATAAAGTAACCAGGCGGTATTGAAGTACTAGATCTTATCAAAAATGGAACACATTTAGTTTTTATAATATTTAGGGTTAATAAATTATTGTCTAATAAATTCATTAAGTGTTGCATTCCCATTTCTGTAACAAATTTTACCTCATCCCAAGTCTTTCCAGTAAAAAGCAAGACTGTGTCATCAGCATATGTAATTATTTTACAGCTTTTTTGATTAGAGCTACATATGTCGTTGATATATATAAGAAATAGAGTTGGACCCAACACAGAACCCTGAGGAACCCCGTAATTTACCTTATTTTTTGAACTATATATATCATTAATTTTAATAGATTGCGTTCTATCCGACAAATAATCTTTAAATAATTGGAAAGGTTTACCTCGAACGCCTATTTTTTCAAGTTTACAGAGAAGCAAGGGAATCGAAACGGTGTCAAAAGCCTTGGACAAATCAAGAAAAGCACCAAGACATTTTAATTTATTATCAAGACTTTTAGCTACATGAGAAACCAAAGTATTAATAGCATCCGAAGTAAATCTATTTTGTCTAAAGCCGAATTGATTATCAGCCAATAAATTGTTAGATTCTAGATAATTCAAAAGACGTGAATTAATTATCTTTTCCAAAACTTTTGCTAGTGCCGGAAGTAGCGATATAGGACGATAATTAGAGATGTCTTCTTCTACATTGCCTTGTTTATGAATAGGTACAACTACGGATGTCTTTAGAAGTTTTGGAAACAAACCGGAAGATATACTTAAATTACATATATGAGTTATTGATGACGCCAGTAATCCAATAAATCTCTTCAGGTAGTCAGATGATATTCCATCCCATCCAGTAGAGGAACTTTTTTTCAAAGAGTTAACAATTTTAGCAACTTCAATTTCGTCAGTTTCCAAAAGCATGAACGAATTTTTCGGGCTTCGGGCGGAATTTTTTTCGGGCTACTCGTGTATTTGTATTGTTTGGCCAAATCGTCTTGCGTCTTATTTATCCTCTTTAAAATTTGTCCTGCCATATTGTTACCTGCACTCGTAAAAAAGTCATTAACATGGTTTATGGATTCCTCAGGATTTTGTTTGATTTTTAGAAGACTATTAGACATATTCTTTAATTTATTAGATTTGTCTAGACAACATACGCGTTTAATTGTGTTTCAAGGTTTTTTGATGCTATGTTTATTTTGCTCTAATTCAGTTATATCATAAGATTTTTTAAGTCTGTGTATTAAGTTGTTACAATAATTTCTATATCTTTTATAGGTTATCTGAAGATTTAAGTCGTTTGGATATTTTTTATGTTTTCGATGTAGATTATCCCCAAATCTTATACAACGTAGTAAGCCAGCTGTCATCCAATTATTCGTAGTGTTTTTCTATTTGGTACTTTTTGTACATGGGCACACAGCGAATTAATTTTATTGACCGTATCAAAAAATATTTTTGTAGCTAAATTGACATCTGTGATTTTCAAAAATATACTCTAGTCGGTTTGATTCAGAAGAATTGATATTTTTTCGAAGTCATATTTAGTGAAAGTTGGACATATATTAAAAATGATACTATTATTTCGTATTAAATCAACTTCAATATGCAAAGTACAATGATCGGTAATTGCGGATTCACATACAAGTGTTAATATTTTGCTATTAGTTTTAACAAAACAGTGATCCAGACACTTATTATGACGAGTGGGAATTATATGACTCGGTAAAAGTCCATAGGATGCAAGTAGGTCCATATACTCATCAGATTTGTAATCCGTGTTAGTAATGTCGATATTAATATCACCCAGGAGTAAGGTGTTAGGTATGTGTTTTAAATTATATAACAAGGAATCCAATGAGTTCTCAAAATTAAGTGTGGAAGTAAAAGAAGGCGACCTGTAAAGGCAGATTAAAGAATAATCAATACCGATTTGTACCACTAAGCAATCAGAATCAGCCATTAGAGGTTCATATACCGACACATCACGAATATTTTGTCGGACATATACGACGACGCCGCTATTTTGATTTATATGCTTTTTGGTACAACAGTAGTCATACAATTTCAAATCTGGTATTAAAGGATAGTTTTGCAGCCAACATTCCGTCAATACGATCACATCATATTGGGTCTTTGAGCGTATTAGAAGAATTTCAAAGTCATGAAAATTTTTATTTAAACTTCGTATATTTTGTACAATGATCTTCAGAGAATTACTAAATCCAGATTTATGTAAGTGAAAAGCACTAGGATCACCAACAAGCATGGATTCACCAACATTGAGTTGATCAATGTCAGTGGCAACATCTCCAACATCATTATCCATGATCATTATCATTACACCAAGTAGTAAAATATGAACTTAGCTGGTGATCAACAAATCTAAAGGCGGTGACATCACATCGACTGTTTCTACATATACATAAAAATAGAATACGATTAAAAATATGAACATTAAAAATACATAGACTATGGTTATAGAAATTAAAATGATACTTACAGTGACCCAACCGATAAATATGCCTACTTAAAATTAAAATGGAAAAAGAAATAAAAAGCAAATTGGATGATAAATAGTCATGTAGACCACAGTGCTTCGATCTGGGCGCAGGTTTTAACCACCAGAGCAGGCTCACCATCGGCTTTGCGAAGAAGGATGTTACCACGGGATGTCCAGCAATATTTGTATTGGCCGTTTTTTACAAGCTTACGTGCAGTCATCCAAATTTTCTTATTAATAGTTGTTAACGCTTCTGACACATATACGGGTTGAACTTCTCCACTCAAACCAAGATGGCTGGAGTTTAGTTTAGGCATTATCTCAAAAATGCGTAACTGTTTTTGTTTGTTTTTGAACTTTTTCTAATTTAAACTTATGTCCGCGCATTTACCTCCAAAAATTACACTTTGTCGTGCCTCTTCGTTTCAAGTCAGAGTCAGTCAATTTTTTTTGTTTAAAATAGGATTCACAGTAATCACTTTTTGAAAGTCGGTTTTTACATGTTATTACACTATAAATACATGGAGACGTTATACCTACATACTATAGATCTATTGTGTAATAATTTTACATAAAAACAATTCAATGTCAATAGTAGAGCAAATTATATAAAAAAGCTATTTTATAATTACTTACTCCAGTCGTCTTCCAAATAATCGTTTAATCTATAATAATGCTTGCTTAGTGACTTTCGTGACAGACGTTCTTGAACTTTTTGTCAGGTAATTCAAGCATGTGTTTGGAATCTTATTATAAAAACGTACACAGTCCCCTAAAAATGACTCGAAAATATTTCTCTGATAGCCTCAACCAGTATTAGTATTCTGGTTGAGGCTGGCTCTCATTTATAGGCCATGCTCCCCCGTACCAGTTTCTTACTTTTGATCGCATTTGGCGTGGCGAAGCTTAAATCGTCGCAAACTCTGCATCTGCTATCGCATCAATCAAGGCGAGTATTCGAAGAAAC
This sequence comes from Apodemia mormo, assembly GCA_036924255.1. NCBI lineage: Eukaryota > Metazoa > Arthropoda > Insecta > Lepidoptera > Riodinidae > Apodemia > Apodemia mormo. The sequence continues at coordinate 22,399,653 of JAUPFN010000007.1, read as the reverse complement.
TGTTTAGATTAATTCCTGGTGCCGAATTTCACTATTAGACATGGCAACACAACCAAAGTTTCATTCCTACCATTTCAGTCTCTGAAAATCCACAACTATGCGATTCTCAAGATACTTTTTGCGCCGCACTATTCCTATATAGTAGGGAATTTACCAAACAGATGCAGCTTAAGAACCTTCAAGAAAAGACCTTACTCATCCTAAAAGGCAGGCAACAAAACCTCTGGTAGTCTAGTTGTTTATGATTGGCCGTGATCACTTACCATCAGGTGACCTGTCCGTTTCCCCCTCTTCTACAAAAACAAACAACCAGTTTGGTTTTAAGTTGGTACACTCTTCATAACAAATCGTCAAGTACAACACCGATAAACGTAAGCTTTTTTTCGACTGCTTGAAAGAAACGATGTCTCGGAAGCTTTTGACCTGGTAGTGGCTAGATAACATCAGTTTATAAAAATAACCTCAGTAACGCAGACGATATGGCTGCTGCTTCTGACGGCGGTCTGTTGACGTTGCATGGTAAAACGATTGACGCACAATTTAACAGACGAACAGACAGACAGACAAAAATTGTAATAATTAGGTTTTTCGCTTCTGTTATCGGGATTTTAACCGACCGCAATAACATTTTTCAAAAAACTTTAATGTACAGAAATCACTTTTCTACTCTTTTATTATATGTATAGATATAGTTTTGTTAAAACTATATCTATACATATAATAAAAGAGTAGAAAAGTGATTTCTGTATAACAAATTTTTTTTAAAATTTTATTGAGGTCGGCTAAAATATCGATAACAGAAGCGAAAACCTAATTATAAGAATTTTTGTCTGTCTGTCTATCTATATCAGACAGACAGACGTCTGTTAATTTGTGCGTCAATCATACAAAAACTACTGGACAGAAAATAATGAAATTTAGCATGGTGATAGCTGAGAGCTTGGAGCAACATATAGGATACTTTTTATCCCAAAACTCGGCACCGTTCCCGTGGAATAGGGGATGAAAGTCAAAACACATATTTAGCTTTAATTCATTAACCTGTAGTCGGAAACCCTTCGTTATTTTTTTTTTCGAAAGGAGATGCTATATTGTTCCTTAAAATTTTCAAGTTCATCAGTTTTGTAATTTAGAAATTACAGACATCATAAGTTTCAAAGGCGTCCTGGTGACAAATCCAGTTAAACGTGTCACCAAGAGTGTAGAGAAAGCTTTGAACGTATGGCTCATTATAAGTTGGCGTGTGCCTTTCATGGTGTTTGTTTAATGACTATAACATGGGAGAACCAATTTTATAATATACTTGCCTGTTTTTAGTATATGTTATAACTGCAAATAAAACAAATCTTATTCTTATTTCAAATTATCAAATTTTCACCAGATCTCCACGTTTTGTGGTCCTAGGATTCTTTTCCGACTATTTTATAAAGATAAAGTCAGTATGTCTGTTTATATTGTGTATGTAAACATCTCATAACTTTTGAACGGCTTCACCGATCGAACCGCGGTTTGCTAGCATTCGATTGGATTCTGCTCAACTTAGATTTTCTAAAAATTTTAACCAAATCGGCGCAGGAGATTTTGAAAATTTTTGAAGAAACCCCAAAAAAATTTCTGGCGAAACACCATTTTTTAAATTCCAGATTAATGTACCGATTGATTACAAAAACTAACCAGCTCTTTTCCTCAAAAAATTACATCTACAATCTGGTGCATAACTCGCATCAGAATCGGTATATCCGTTCGTGACGAAAAATTTTGAAAAAAGTGTTTTTACGACATAACTTCGAAATTTTTCAACCAAACATGTTTTGGTATTCTACGATACTTTAGTACTAAGAAAACTGCGTCAAATGCCGTTTCAATACACCGATTGCCTTAATTGATCTTATCAGCTTTTCTCTTTCGCGAAAATGTTTGAAAAAAACGTTTTTTAACTTTGCTTCGAAATTTTGCAACGTATCGATTATGTAGCTAAAGCAATATTTTAGATCTCAAAAATAGAGTTGAATGCCATTCGAAAGATCAAAATCGATCATCGTTTATAAAATATAGCTTTATTTATAATTTTATTTAATACACTGTTATTTTTAACAAAATAGATGTTTGAACTGGTAAAATCTATTTTTTACGCCTTTGAGCTTAAAATACCTTAATTTAGCAAGAAGTTTCAGGGATAGCCTGCGGGGTCAACCGTTTACAGAATATTTTTTTTATTTTCACTTAATAAAGGTCTTATTATTCCCTCTTGATTACTTTTTCTATCATGTCGATATCTTAATAGAAAATGAGATAATTTGAAGATTTATATCATTTCAAAAACTTTATCTTTTTTTACGTTGAAGATTTTGCGACATAAAAACAAAATTGTGAATTTTCACAATAGCCTTCCATTAAGTGAATTTTTATAGGGAACATCTGTATATATAACAGGATAATACCTGACTGACTGACTGACTGACTGACACGTCTAACTGACATCAACGCACAGCATAAACCGCTGGACCGAGAAGGCTACATTTTTTACAGGGGTTGTTCTTATGATGCTGACAAGGAATAACAAAAGATTTTTTGAAATTCATCCTCGAAGATGGTGAAATAAGAGGTGAAAGTTCGCACTGTCATTTTTTAGTTTTAATGGCTTGGTAATTAGCCTTTGAATAAAAAATAATGAAACACGTATTTAAATTTTTTTTTAATTCTATCCCGTAAAGGGGTAAAATGGGGCTTTAAAGTTTGTATCAAAAATTAACTGCTTACTGTATTTCTACGAATTCTAAATTATTTAAATTTAGTACTTATGCTTTTTAATACAACTAAAGAAATAAGTATTTCAGGATTTTTTGATTTTCACCCCTTAAGGCGGTGAAAGGAACTGTTAAATTGTTAGAATTTGATTTCAAAGATAATTATAGTCCTCTGATTTAAGTCCTGCATCAGATCACTGATATAACTGTTTACAAATAGTTTAGAACGAAGATAGATGTGTCAGTTATTAACTGGTTAACATAAATGGTTGTCATGAATTTTGCATGGTACAGAAAACAGCACAGGTTACCTTTTATGCCTGCTATCGAGGGAACCTCTATATTAGGAAATCCACGCGGACGAAGTCGCGGGCAAAAGCTAGTATATATAACACACGTTGAAAGTGTCTTTCACATGGGCGTACCGAAGGGAGGGGCCAGGGAGAGGCAGGTGCCCCCCCTGAAATTTGTTTACCTCTCTACTTACTAATTATGCACTGTTGTAGATAAAAAAATTATATGATAAAAATATAACCTTAAAATGTTACGGTTGCCCCCCCCCCTGGCCCAGAACCTGGGCATGCCAATGGCCTTTCATATATACCATGTATCTCCCCAGTATTGATCCGGGCTCCTTTGAAGAATAGGCCAACTGTCGTTTTGCCAGACAGGTCGTAAAAACGACTGCTTGGCTATGCGAGTCACTACCATCGTTATTTAAATGAATATTTTCGAAGATATTACAGATTTAAAATGCAGGGGCATAGCGGTTCCGGGTTTATGGGCCTGTGGCGGCGCTCGCGCGGTATGTTCTGTTAAACCACCGCGCTGGGAAAAGTGTTAATTTTCGGATAAATAAATATAGAACTGCAGCTGAAAACCAAAATTTAGTACATTTTTTACTAAAACTAAATATCACCATATAAAAATCATGTAATCATGTAATAAGTTAGCACATTCCTTTGATAATATCTTCAGGTATATAATATATATTTTTTTTAATATTATTATTCAACAATTAATGTAAAAAAAACGTGATTTAGCAAACCAGTTTTTAACTTCCCACTACGTATGTAGATAAGGAAGTTACTGATTTTACCCCGATTTTCGAAAATCGAGTTTTCAGATGTCCATGTTTTGAGGTCCTAGGAATCTTTTCCGACTATTTTCACGATGACGTCTGTATGTCTGTATGTATGTAATTGTGTGTGTGCATGTGTGTGTGTGTGTGTTTGTTTGGGTGTGTGTGTATGTAAACATCTCATTACTTTTTAACGGCTAGATCGATCGAATCGATCGCGGTTGATGGCATTCGATTGGATTCCGCTCAACTTAGATTTCCTGAAAATTTGAACCGATTCGGTCCAGGAGATTTTGAGAAATTTTAAAAAAACACCAAAAAAATTTTGACGAAACAGTATTTTTTTAATATAACTTCCAGATTTATGTACCGATTGAATCCAAAAACTAATCGGCTCTATTCCTCAAAAATATATTAAATATATTAAATAAATTTAATAAATAAATAAATAATAAATAGGTAAATAAGTAAAAATGATAAAATGATAAAATGTTAAAACTAAAAATGTAGTGCCTATATGAATTTAGATATTTCAAAGATAGTAGGAAATATTCATGGTATAGGGAAAGGGGAATTGTTCTACTCCAAATTTAATGCGTGCGGGCCACGGGCAGTAATAAATCAAAACTACTGGATCGATTTTAATCATTTTCTTCCCGTGCGAAGCCGGGGCGGGCCGCTAGTAATATTATAAATGTGAAAGTTTAAATGGATGGATGTTTGGATGGATGTTTGTTACTTAATCACGCTAAAACTACTGAACGGATTAGAATGAAATTTGGCAATAATTGGTTTCTCCAAAACGGCTCTAACGATATCAATTGACGAACTTTTGCATTGAACTACTGAACGGATTAGAATGAAATATGGCATTTAGGTAGATGACGACCTGGAATAGCACATAGGCTACTTTTTATTCCGGAAAATTTGAGTAATCCCCGAGATTCAACGAAAACTTCGAAGTCAATGTATATCCTATACTTTAAAACAGCAATTATTGCATACTTGTATGTAATTGGTTTCTCCAAAACGGCTCTAACGATATCAATTGACGAACTTTTGTATTTAGTTTTTACTATTGAAATTGATCTGTCTTCTCCGTGATAGTCCGTTTTCACATAAAAAAACATCATCCATGCTAACCTTGATCGCCCAGCTAGTAAAAATATTATCAAACAATATTTTGGCAAGATGAAAACTACAGTAATATTGTTAATTGTAGAACCAGTTAGACTAAAATTATGATGGTTAATACCAATTGAAAGTATGAGGTTTTATCTCTGGAGTTCAAAAAACTCGTTAACCGCGAAACGTTGCAAAAAGTGGTCTACGAAAATAATACCTGCATTAAAACAGCGAATCAAATAACATTTGATGTAAGTGAGTCACCTCAGTAATTTTAAACCAAATTGGTCATACTCGGAAGATTTGAATTATAAAAAAAATCGAGCTTAACCTATCATAATGCTGAAACGTGGGTTGGCTTTATTATTTACCCCGTTATAACACTTATCGAATGAGTGGCCGAAGTTCTCCGAGCCTATTGGAACAATCGGGCGTCTGCATCTCTAATCTTATCTAATTTCGATCATTTGAACAACATTTGACGCATGTTTTAAGTACTGAAACATTGTAGAAGGTTTAAAATAGTTTGATTGCAAAATCTTGGAGTTATGTCGAAGAAACTTTTTAATTTTTGTTGTCAACGATTACTCTGGAAGAAATCAACGAACTAATCGATTTTAATTCGATTTATGAATATCAACGCAGTTTTTCAAGAAAAAGAATTATTATGTTTTGTAATCAATCGGTACACAAGTAGATGCCTCTCCTGATGGCATGGATGAGACAACGCAATAACGGTAATGGTGCATTGATATCTGTGTGCCACGTGCACAAGTTTACCAGCTACATTTTCTTCCAAACCGTTTCGTTTAGTCTGTGAGTTCCATGGACATCCATGATCAGGAGTTTGTAATCAACCTAATTGATGCCCAAGCTGCCCTGCGTACTCTGGGGGAGGGTACAATTACGCTTACAAACTTCGCTGCTTGGGGCAAACAAATGCCGTTCGTCACCACCTTGAGACGACTAAGCTGACTTTGTTCTATTTAACTTAGATGGAGTTATCTTCTTCGGCTGATACCTTACATCTTTCCTACCCGGAGTACGCATTCATTTGTTCCCCGGGCGGGAGTTTGTGCTTACGTCAGAGATATCTGTTCTCGACGTTTCAGCAGCCTTGAAAGTAAGGACCTATCAATCCTCTGGCTATATATCGACTCAAATTTTCGGGAGTTCTAAGTTTGGCAGAACCCAATTGAATGCCGTATGAATCGTAATAACCACGTTTCGATCGTTCATGCCACAGAGTAAATGTGGTGAGTGGTCTGTGGTTCAAGCCGTTCTACAGTTATGAGAGATTTACATATACACAACCACGCACACATACCTACATACACACAAACGGAAACACTAACGTTATCGTAAAAGTAGATAAGCTCCTTAAAATTTTAAACCGTTGAGATCTGATGAAAACTCTGTTTTCGAAAATTAGGCTGAAGTTATAAGTTCCTGTAGCGGGAAATTAACAAACCAGTGTACTAAAAACAAAACGTTTTTTTTGGTTAATAATATACCTAATAACTGTTATATACTTAAACATAGCTCTAATAGCATTTCAGAGCTCGAAGAGTTCAAAAATCTAAGTTTGCTTAAAAAGAACACTAATACATATGTATTTTCATTTTTGAAAAGCTACAACTTTTGGGCTATAACTTTTGAAGATCGAATTCGATCAGATAAAGAGCGATTCATTTGATGAACAAAATTCAACAATTCAACAATTGAGTTCTAAAAATGTTGGCTAAGGTACAAAATCGGTTAGTTGAAAATTTTCAGTGAGCATGAAAAAACCCTTTTATCAAAATGCTTTGCCAACAATATCTCCAGAGACCAGAATGACTCAAACGATTTTTATGTAAGTTATGGAATTGGACGCAGTTTTTCAAAGTTAGAATATGATTATATTTTGGAATTAATCGGTAGATATATTACTCTGACTTTTTTTTAACTTTTTACAATTTAGAATAATAGATGCACAAACTGTCAAACGCGCAAAAGTTGGATAGTCGTTAATTTATCTTAAATTTTTTCTGAGCCATTTTCTTATTTTTTCATTAGATAAAGACATCTAAAAAATATTAGAACACTTAAAAAATTACTGAAATCAGTAAAGTTTTCAACTTCTGGCGTGACAAAGGAAAAAGAGATATCATTGTCGTGGACTAAAACCCATATCACTAGCTAATATAGATAATTTGCTTACTTTGTACACAGAAGAGATACCTACTCTAGCTTTTGGGTTTCATCAATTTTTATTCTTATTTTTTCAATAATATGTATTTATTAATAACACACACATAAAAAAAACGAAAGCGTAATAAAATTATTTATTTTCTTAACAAAATATTATACAAAGTAGCTTTTAATACTTATTTGCTCTTTAACTACTCGTATTTTCATCCACGACATTTTTTTGAGTGAGTCCTCATGTTAGATGACTGTGTGAACGATAGATTACATTTGGGACAAGAATAAGGCTTTTGTCCAGTATGGGAATTCATATGTGACTGGAGATGATGCTTCTTGGTGAATGATTTGCCACATTCCGTGCATTCAAATGGTTTCTCCCCTGCAAAGTAATAATTTAAAAATCATATATATTTAAAATACACGCTGACAATCTAATACCTACTTTATAGCGTAAGGATCGCAATACCCTAATGATTGTATTTAAATATTATTTTTTTATTTGTTAGAAACAATCATAACGGGGTTCTTAACTTAATAAAACAAAGAAACGAGTAAATAATATTTAGTAAGACTGTTGGTAATTGGTGCAGGAGCTAGGTTCTTAAAGACTTTCCTTTCATATTTTTTATTTATTTATGTCTCATTATAATGGGTTCTTAATAATACAAATTGACATGGAATGAATACATATTTAGTACAATCCGTTGTTAGCGACTAGTACCTGAGTAACCAGAGGTTCTAAAAAATCCTGTAATACAGGTCACCAGGTCCTGACTTCGCGGATTGAATAGACATGTAGGTATAGCTATTAACCGGTTTCAAATATCAACTCACCCATATCTCAAAAACTACATAACAGATTATGAGTCGCCCCATTGGTCGAGTGGTTAGTGACCCTGACTACGCGATCGACGGGGCTCGGGTTCGATCCCCGACGAGGACGACGAGCGAAGCGAGCCCTATACTAGGCGACTTTCTTACATATCTTTTTCTGTCTGTCTGTCTGTCTGTCTGTCCGTCCGTCCGTCCGTCCGTCCGTCCGTCCGTCTGTCCGTCCGTCCGTCCGTCCGCCCGTCCGTCTGTCCGTCTATCCGTCTGTCCGTCTGTCCGTCTGTCCGTCTGTCCGTCTGTCCGTCTGTCCGTCTGTCCGTCTGTCCGTCTGTCCGTCTGTCCGTCTGTCCGTCTGTCCGTCTGTCCGTCTGTCCGTCTGTCTGTCTGTCTTCCGGGTAGAATGTAACTTCCTTGGCCGCGGCTACCACCAGTGGGTTCGGATGCGAGATGGCACGATCGAAGTATCTTTTAGATATGTCTTTGAAATGCTTTGCTAAGCTCGGCAATTCAAGATCGTTATGGAGGTCTACGTTGCACATATACCACGGTGCTCCCGTGGCAATTACCACTTGCAACGGATGCAAGTCCGTACGGGGGAGGTGGGCAAACGCTACGCAAGCGTAAGAAAGGATGGGGCGTACGCACGACTTGTAAAGTGTCACCTTGTGTCTAAGTGACATTTTACTGCGTTTATTGATAAGATGATATAACCGACCTACAACGAATTTAGCCTTAACTTTCATTCTGTGTATGTGCGGTTTGAATGACATTTTGCTGCCTAACGTTACCCCAAGGTACTTGACTTTCCTTTCCCACGGGTTGACGTTTCCGAACAGGGTAATTTTGCCTAGCTTACGCAGACCGCGCCTTTGTTGTCGCGGGTGTTTACCGCGGCGAAAGTACACGGCTGCACTTTTTGTGGGATTTATTTCGATACGCCATTTTCTGAACCAATCACCAAGGGCGTTGGCCGCAGCCTGCAGCCGCTTGGTGATTGTTAGGTACTTCGGAAAAGTTGGACGTATAGAGGGCGGTGTCGTCGGCGAACAACGCGAGCTCGACGTGCGGCTCACGTGGTACGTCGCACGTGTACAGGGAGAATAATACGGGTGACAGTATGGAGCCCTGCGGGACACCTGCTGTAATCGATCTGTGGGTGGCGAAGGCTCCCTCCACGCGGAATTTGAATCGGCGGTTGGTGAGGTACTCTCGTATGATGAGTACGAGTCTGTCGGGCACGCCCATTTGGTATAGCTTGTATATTAAGCCATCGTGCCAGACTTTGTCGAACGCCTTTGCGACGTCGAAGAATAGGGCGCCTGTGGGAATTTGCAGCCCCGGGGCTGCGTTTAACCCGTTTGGGATATATTCGGTGAGACGGTGCACTTGATGAGTGCAGGAGTGAGCTGCTCGGAATCCGAACTGTTCATTTATTAAGAGACCTTTCTCGTGAACAAATGCCTTAAGGCGAGCGAGAATGATTTTTTCATAGCAGTGACTGTAAAAGAGTGAGAAAAAATACTGGATCTATGCATGGGAATACGCAAAAGGGTGGAAACTAACGGACGACATGGAGAACTAGGTGGATGAATAAACTCAAAGTGTTTTTTAAGTAATGAGGTGTTAAAGGATTGAACAGAATATTATACAGGAGACAAAGAACATGAGTAACTATATTTTTATTACTAATAGTTGTTACCTTTTAGTCCAGAAAAACACATTAGTGTTGATTTATCATTTATTACATTGATTCTTATATATAACATTCTCCATTTACATGCGATTATTCTCAATTCTCATTTTAAGTAGTTTTCGATATTTTCAACATAATTACATATTCTTATCCATTGCATTACATTACATTCAACATAACGACTTAATATTTCGATAAGTATCAAATATAGAACCTTTTTCGTGGACTGTCCGATATAGAATGGTTAAAATGAATGCCTTACCCCCTTCAACCGTTAGGTTAAGGCGGGATTTTAATCACGCCACCAACAGGTGACAATTGGCGCGGTTTAGTTTAAATTTTAACGGCTTTACCGTTAAAATTTAAACATCTGTTATTATTAAAATATTAGTTAATATATTTACATAATAAATCATATGCATTTACACTCTGAAAGATACTTCGGTCGTGCCATCTCGCATCCGAACCCACTGGTGGTAGCCGCGGCTGACTACATCCCAGACCCTAATCCCGATCCCAAACTACGTAGGCCCCGCCACGTTCTTACCGATCCCGATGACCCGATAACTCTGGCCAACGGTTTACACGATGACACTACACACCTACATTCGCGACACCGTCGCCGCCGGCGGCGACGAGGACCCCTGTTTCGCCCTTCGGCGAACCGAGCCCAAGGGCAAGGTTCGGCGGACGGACAAAACAATGCCACTAGCCCTCTCATCGCAAATCACGACCCCACCCTAAGCCGAGGTTCGGTCTCACAGGAGACACCCTTAGGGCGGAGGGCGTACAGCCCTACACCTTTAAATTCTGGCTGAGCACTCTGCTCGCCCACGCGACCGGTGAAGCTGTAACAGCCCATAAGGCTAACAGCAATTGTGACATTCCGAAAAAAAAAAAGCATTTACACACAGTTATTAAAAATATCCTAACATAGTATATACGGAATAAAAATACATACCTGTGTGTAACCTTAGATGTAAAGTCATATTAGACCTATCAGAAAACTTTTTCTCGCAGTGAAGGCACGCGTAGGGTCGTTCGCCGCTGTGCGTTCTTTCATGCTGTTTTAATAGAATCTTCCTCGAAAATGCCTTTCCGCACTCATTACACGTGTGGGGCTTCACACCTTAAACAATTACGTGGATCTCATACATCCGTAAGACATGGCCTAACACAATCGCTAATGTAACGGTTACTTTAATTGACTATAGTGATAATCACCTAAACAACTTTCAAATGTTTATTTTTATAAACGTTTGTTTGATTGCTTTTGCGTATAAAAAAAGCTTGCTTTTATAACCAGTTCTTTAACGAGCGTAATAATTTTAATTTCTTTGGTGTGAAAATATTTTATATATTATTGCCCGGGCCTGGTATAAGTGTTTTGGGGATTTTATCGAAGTTATTCTTGAAAATCTAAATTTCGAGATTTCAGTTTTAGCAGCTGAGTTTAGTGTTGATATATTATCATTCATTTGCCTCCAGGATCCAATGATCACGATGTGGCCTTTATTAGAAAAATTACCAGTTTTATATTATAAGATAGCAAACAAGCAGATGGCTCTCCTAATAGAAGGAGATAAACCATTGCCTATAGAGACTTGCGCCTCGCCTATATGGTGCTTTACTATCCGTATGGAGACATAGTGATGTCACAAGTGTAAGTTTACCGACTACCTTACGCTCCAAACCGAAACATGCTAATGACAAGCATTAATGCTATTGCAGCAGGTATAGATAGGGCGATGGCACCAAAAACCCAGCTGAGGCGTTGCAAAAAACCTTTATACTAAATTTAGGTAATCTAATTGCGAAGTAATAGCAATCTCAGACGCGAAACAGTCATACATGTACGTAAATATAGACAGATTCTTTTGTAATTATCATATTAATTGAATGAATATAACTGAAATTTTGATTGTAATTTGAATAATAGTACCATTAATAAAGGCCAGCATCGTAAGTAAGGATGGCAATAAATACGACTGTAAAACGCAGATTTCGAGACAACAAGGTTTATAAAACAGTCATGCAAACATTAAACCTAGTAGGTAATCTTAACTCAAAACATTTGGTGAATTAAATTGCTAGTTAACTATTTTGAACAAACAGAAACTTTTTACTACAAACACGAAATTCTATAAGTAGGTCATTCATTACGACAACTACCATTCAGGGTATAATTTCATTTGTCAACACATATGAGCCCAACTTCATTAACGTGATGACAAGCACTTAACTTGAACAAATATAACCCACCTACATCAGATGTAGTTTAGTAGAAAGTCTATTTTTATTCGGAAAAATTATTCACACAATCAACATGGATATCCTAACCCTTAACCTTAAATTTTGCCACAAGTAATACAATTTTACTATTAATTATTAATTTTTACAGAACCTAAACTCTATATCTACTGTTATATGTTTGAAATAAAGCCTATCAGGTTTCCGAAGTAAACTATGAACCTTATAATTTCGCTATGTGCGTCCGTCCGCTGTCTAGCGCAGAGATCCTTAGTAAGTACTAGAAAGCTGTAATTTGGCATGACTATACATATTAGTCACGACAACAAAGCAGTAATATAAAACCTTGAAAAATATTTTTTAGGAAAATTCCTCTACATGTAAAGTGGGAATGTTAATTTTTTTTCTCGTGTATCCCATAGTGTGGGGTATCGTTGAATAGATTATTAAAAAGTATTGCAGATTTCTGAAAATAACTTCAATTAAGGGATTCGTTTGTGAAATATTAAGCTTTAAAGTGCTAATTTTTGTTTGAGTCAAATGTCCCCTCTCTGCCAGTACCTCGCCAGCTAAACGGTTGTTGTTGGGGGTGGAGAAAAAATCACGGTAGTAGTAAATATAATGAAATTAAAAGGAAAACTACCACGGCTTAGAAAACTTTACAAGTTTTTGAGTAATAGTCAACCACAGACCACATGAATACTAATAGACACGCCATTGGGAAGGAAAGGTGTCACCGCACATATGAGCAGACATTCCTATCACTGTCAAAAATTTCATACATTTGCTGATATATTATATCGTGAAAAAATAGAAATGAACCATGTTGTACGATAAAATAGTACAACATGGTTTAAAAATTACCCTTGGAGTAATTTTATTCCATCGGTAAGTAGTATAACTCTATATTTTTGTGTCTAAATGCAAGTTACACTGACAAATTAAGAAATTGTCTTAAAAAGCGTATCAATTTAATCCGTACAGTAAAACAACATATAAAATATACTTAGAATTTTTTTTATAGGCGGTGAACCTATGGTCCGTATATATTGGTCATTGAAGGTAAATAGGTATGAAATAATAAAAGCCTTCTTCTTAGTCCGTATTATTGTGATAGACAACTTAAGAATCCTACGTTGTGCGTGGCCCGGCACGTACTTTACCAATTCATATAATATGATATTGCGTATTCGCCAGTGGTCATTGCAACGGCTATAATGTTTCTCTTTTTTCTAAAACTGCAGCTTCTTACTATTTTCCTATTTTCATATGAGGTCCCAGATTTGATTCCCGGGTCGGGCAATTAAAAATGTGTTTCAGTTTTCTGATAAAAACAGCGTTGCCCGGATTGGGTAAGTGTCCGGTTGGCAATAGATTTGCCCCCTATCACATTATGGGACTCGGCCGGTTTCCGAAAAACAAATCAATTTTAACACGCAATCAACATATTTTTTACAAGCAAATTATTTGTTAAACATAGATTAATTGCTCGTTAAAATGAATTTGTGTTTCGGAAACCGGCTGTAAGTATCTTCGACTAATCGTAGGTGCAATAGTTTTATCTCTTACTTTTAGTTAAAGAATCTTGCAATTTTTCAGCGTGATTACTCTTACATGTACCCAATTTAGTAGTAAGTATATATATATGTACTTACCGGTATGAATGCGTAAATGCATATTATACGCTACTCGTTGATTAAAAGATTTAGGACACATTGAGCATTTATACTCCTTGCGATTCCTAAAAACATTTACACTTAATTAATAGATATATAATGAAGTATGTTGGTCTGGGCCCAGGCCAGCCATTTTCGTTATATTAGAGGAGCCCAAGATGTCGCTCGCTCGTTACTCGAGCGTCGTAGGGACCTATTGAATGTTGTAGACTAAAGTATAGCAAAAATAAAAGGTTATATAATGTTTTTCAGTTCAATGGTGAGGAATAAATCTACAGATAAAAAATATTTTTAAAAAATCAGTGACATGGAAACACTAAAGCCCGTTAGATTAGGGGAAGGTGGGTTAATTTACAGCTAAAATTTAGACAATATGACGATTCAAATGTAGCTTAAGGGAGTGGGAGGGTCGCAAAATTGCAAATAAAATGTCTTGACATTCTCGAGCGCGTCTGAATTTTCTTTTATTATAGAGGAAATTATGTAAGAATTACGAAAAAAATTATAATCTGACAATTTCCATAAGCCGAAGTTATCTTATTTTTCTCTGCCATAGTTACTCCCCTCTATAGAAAGGGTTTAAAATATATTTGGTGGAGAGCCTTAACAGTATGCGAGGTACCCTCTCCTATGTTAATTTGACGCGCTCGAGTAAATACCAAAATCCCCTCTTGGGCTCCCCTACTATTAAAACAGTATGAAAAAACGACGAGTTCTTCAATATCTCACTCGAGGTAACCACTGCCTTACTTATTCCTGCCGCAATAGCGTCAATACTTGTCACTGTCACTGTCGTAATCCTGTTTTAAATATATGCCCAAATGCTAAATGGGTACCATACTATGCTAAGTTACTCGAGCGTTATGGGAACCTATTGGATTTTTGAGATTAAATTTTGGTAAAAATAAAAGGTTGTACTTAACATAATGTTTTTCATTTCAATGATAGTGAAAAAATGTAAGTAAAAACAGTGAAATGGAAACACGCGTCAGATTTAGGTGTGGTGGGTTAATTGCACACACCTTAGGTGTGGTGGGTTAATTGCAAACTAAAATTTAGAAAATCTGACGATTCAAGCGTAGAGTAAGAGAATTTGAGGGTCACAAAGTTGCAAAGAAAACATTGTCTTGACATTTTCGATTGCGCCTGAATTTTCTTTTATTTTAGGGGAAATGATATAAGAATAACGACAATTTCCACAAGCCGAAGTTATCGAAATTTCGTATTTTGTTCTACCCTAGTTACCCACCTCTATATAAAAGGCTTGGTGGAGAGTCTCAACAGTATGCGAGGTATCCCCGTATGTTAATCTGACGCGCTCGAGTAAATCCCAAAATTCCCTCTTGGACTCCCCTACTTTTAAGGTAACCGATAAACTTATACATGTGGCATTAACATTCCGCCTCACGGATAGCCACGCATCATCTTTGGTGTCTATAAGCGACTGTTATCTATTTTCATCGGGAGAGTTTTCGGCTTATTTGCTATCTTATAAAATAAAAAATTATTAAACGCAACATGGTATATTCCGTCTAACCTGCAAACCTAACTTGGTAATGGGTTGGGTTAGGAATAGCAAAAAATGGTTTATTTTCATTGCGAACATATGACACTATATCACATCCAATTTTATGATAAATTTAATAAATCCCTCTTCTTCATCTTTCTATCCACCTTATATCTATTCTCCCTTCTCTCTAAATTATCAAAACATATTGTGCACATTCAATTGGCGGACTATAGCTAATAACCTGTCGAATCGTTTTCAGTGTTTCGTAAGGGGCACAGTACAGTTACAGCTCTAATTAATGTATCTGAAGACATTCGTGTTGCTATCGATGATAAAAAACTTACTGTTGCTGTGCTTCTTGATTTTAGTAGCTTTTTAACTCAGTAGATTTTGATATACTGCTAGAAGTTCTACGCTCCTGTAACCTTTCTTCCTTTGCTGTTGTCTGGTTTGATTCATACCTTCGAGAGTGATCGCAGTGTGTTCGTGTCAACGACACATTTTCTGATTCACTACGACTCACTGTGGGTATTCCTTAAGGTGGAGTCTTATCCCCTTAACTTTTTACGAGTTTTGTTGATACTGTAACGCCGCCCAGCGTACTACGTGCTGGACGTGTTACTTTGCCGACGATATCCCTTTTTTATTCAGGGAACCTTCTTGGTACTCGCTTTGCTGCTCGAGGTACTAATTAGTGGCAGGACCTTTTGGGATTCTTTTAAGAAATTAGACTTTTCGTATATATCTTCGTTTATTTTCAGAGACGTCTATCTTACGTCAAATCTTAAAAGATACTCCTATTCTAAAAACAATTTATTCTTTCTCTACATACTAAACAGTTCTACATTTGAAAGTCGACAAAATGGCCAGTTCGTATGTAACACCATAAAGGTGTTACATCAGCTACCCCCCAAGGTGGGAGCAGCTGAAACTGGATGGGCATTTGTCTACCTTCATATGGTCTACCTATCCTTATCCTGATTGCCCTACCTACGAGGGGAGGGTACATTTTGGTGGGACTGTCTTTTCCTAAAAGATAGTTTGCCCCATGTGTGGTTCTGTTCATTACCACCACACCATGGCACAAACTTTGGTCTCCCAAAACCCCTCTAAAAGACAGACCACAGTCCCCTCACCTAACCTATCCTACCGCAAACATTTTTTTTATTTTATTACACTTTAGCCTGAAGGGCTCTAGCTGTATAAGAGATAAGAGATGGAAAGGCATAACAATTCAAACTTCTTTTCCTTGGTGGACCAAAAGAAAAAAGATTGAAGTATTACTTCCTCTCAACATCGAGCTCGCCCCAATATATATATCACGATCATAAATATTCCTTACTCTGAACCATATCAATACCATCATTATAATGTCTCCCATAACTATCCGAGTTCATGTATATCCTATACAGATATCCTTTGTGTCGACTATGTCGTACTACAAAGTTGAACTCCCCTTCAAAAGACTTTCAACCCTTAACTTATACTGACTCTTTCGACTTCATACTAAGGCGGCTCTGTCGCTAGTATACATTACACCCCCATAAGACTTTATTATTGAACGGAAGAACTTGAGAGGAATACATTGCTATTGGAAATATGACATTTCTTCATTTAATATTCTTTTGGTCATCTTTTTTCTTTTTAGCCTCGGTCCATCATCACAGCATTGGTCGAGCCCCATCATATTACATGAAACAAATACAAGTATTAGTATTCTCATATATAAGCCCAAACAAAAGTAATGGTCTAACATGTAACAATTATTTATTACAATGAATGACTATAAGTACACTATATATTTTTTTACATACGTACATGAAATGCTTTCAACCTATTTATATGTACAATATCTCTATATCTCCTATTGCTTAACTTCGTAATTACATAATTTACATTAGATATTCTTTCCACTATTCTGTACGGCCCTTTATATAACCTACATAATTTCAAACTCCTATTGTCCACCCGTCTTGGTGTATAAACTAATACTAATTGTCCCGGTGAAAAGTCTTTCACTTTAGCCCTTTTGTCAAAATATCTCTTTTGCCTAACTTGTGCCCTTCTAATGTTTTGTACTGCCTTCCGAACTAACGCACCTTGTAAATTATGTCTCTCGGCATAATTTACTTCTCGGCTTTGACTATCATTATTTACCCCCATGTCGCTTTGGAATATCGGTTCCCTAGCGTACATCATCATATATGGTGAAACTTTAGTGGTTGATTGTTTGCTAGTGTTACATGCATGACATACTAATGGCACAAATCTACACCAGTCTCGTTGATCCCTGGCAACATACATCGATAACATTTGAACCAGCGTTTTATTGAACCGCTCTACTAACCCGTTCGTTTCTGGCCTAAACGCCGTACTAAATCGCGACTTTGCCCCAAATCGATTCACAGTTTCTTTCACTAGGTGTGACGTGAATACTGCTCCCCTATCAGAAATTACTTCCTTAACACCTCCGTATCTACAAAACACCTCCTCAATCAGAAATTCACTCACTTTCTCTGCCGTAACTCTTTGTACCGCTTTACATATCGCATACTTCGACACATATTCAACACATACTATAATATATTTATTTCCATTTAAAGATTTTCTAAAAGGCCCTAAAATATCGATTCCTACCTTTTGCATCATATGGGTCACAGTTATAGGTTGTAGTTCAGCTACTTGTCTGACCTTTTTTTCTTTCTTGACACAACCTACACGTTTTTACATACTTCTCGATCTCCTTCTCAGCATTCTCGCAATAATAACTATCTCTGAATTTACATAACGTTTTTGCCAAACCCAAGTGACCCCCTGACCATGGGTCATCATGCAGTTCCTGTAAGATCTCACATAACAAACCCTTTGGTATAACTACAAGATCCTTCATAACATGTCCACGCTTTACTCTCTTACACAAAACCCCTTCTTTCAAAATATACCCCTTATATATTCCGGTATCGCTCATTCTTACTCGGGATAACCAACGCCTACATGACTCATCCATCCCTTGTTCTTCTTGGACCTTAATTATCTCTAATTTATATACTTCCAAACCATCCTCTTGTTCTTTCTGAGCGTTCTCAACTGTACTCTCCACATTCAACGGGTTTCTACTTAAAAAATCGGCAACTACATTCTCTCTGCCTGCACAATGTACAATATCGAAATCATATGCTTGTATGCTCAGTGACCATCTTGCCAACCTTCCATTCATATCTTTCCTATCTCTAAGCCAACATAACGCCTTGTGATCGGTTACGACTTGGAATTTCAATCCCCACAGAAAATGCCTAAAATAATTTAACGCCCACACTAGACCTAAACATTCTTTCTCAGTAGTGGAATATTTCTTTTCTGCCTCACTCAATTTCCTCGACGCATACGATATCGGATGCATCTCTATTTTTCCCTGCATTAAACAACATCCCAGAGCTTCTCCACTAGCATCTATATACAACCTAGTTAAAACATCCTTATCACTAGAATAATGACTTAAAATGGGTGGGTTACACATTCGATCTATGATAATGGAAAACGCGTTTTGATGTTCCGAGGACCAACAAAACTTCGACCCCTTCTTTAGTAATTTTGTTAAGGGTAGAGCAATTTTGGCAAAATTATTGATGAACTTACGGTAATAGGAGAATACTCCCAGTACCGATTTTACCTGTTTTGCATTTGTAGGTGCAGGCATTTCTTTTATCGCCTTTAATTTCCTGCTATCTGGTCGAATACCAACCCCCGATATTTTATGCCCTAGCACACTTATCTTTCCATACCCAAAACTACATTTATTTGGTTTAAGCGTAAGGTTCGCTTCCTTAAGGCGCATTAACACCTTTTCTAATGCTTCCTTAAATTCTGCGAAAGTTTTCCCCCATATTAATATATTATCAACATAACAGATGGCATTCTTGTATTTGATATCCCCTAACACCTTATCCATTGTACGCTGAAATACTGCCTGACTTGTTTTTAAGCCAAAAGGTAACACGTTAAACTCATACAATCCTGACGGTGTGATAAATGCTGTTTTATGCCTATCACTTTCCGAAATCATAAGTTGCCAATAGCCAGAATTTAAATCTAAATCAGCGAAATAGTGGGCACCTGACAGATATATTAAAATGTCCTCTATAATAGGCAATGGATAGCTATCTGTCACCACCTTTTTATTCAACTTACGATAGTCCACACAGAATCTCCATGTGTTATCATTCTTCCGCACCAACACTACTGGGGAAGCATAAGAGCTTTTAGATTCGCGAATGACACCGTTGTCTAACATTTCTCTCACTTGTGTATTGATTATTTCTAGTTGTTTAGGTGAGACACGATATGGCGGGTGGTGTACTGCTGTCTGGTCTACCGTTTTTATTTCTACTTCTGTTAGTTTACACCTACCTAATTCTGTGGGCCTAAATGCGAAACATTTCCTATACTTACTAAACAGATTTCGTAACATATTCTTTTGCTTTTTACATAATTCCGGATTAATGTTAATTTCATCCATTTCGCATTCATTGTTAGAATTTACGTGCGGATATAATTTATCCTCATTTTTCTCTACATAATTCACATAATACATGTAATCCGTTTTTAACAAATTATATGATTTATTTACATCAGTGACATTACTATTTATAACGTTCCTATGGTAGCCGTCCATACTGGAACGATCATCATTGTTTCGTAGCAATGAGGTATTAATGAAATCTACATAGCAACGCTGTTTAAGACATATGAAATTCTTTGAAAAGTCTATTACAGCATCATATTTTTTCAGAAAGTCTCGACCTAATATAAGTTTAGTTTTAATATTCTCTATTATTAACATTTCATTCGCAAAAATACTGTTATCTATCATTAAATTTACACACGTCTTTCCTATCACATTTAGTAACGATCCTCCTAGCGATTTTACAAAATGCCTATTGGGTGCATCATCTTTGAATGTTATTTTTAGATGTTCCGCGAGATCATTTGACATGCACGATATATCTGCTCCCGTATCGATTAACGCCGAACACGAATGACCCTTAATTATGACCTGTATAAATGGACTGGACAAACCTTTGCTTTCTGCCGGGAGATCTTCATCTGTTTGGGACGCAGCTCTCATCTCCCGCGTTTCATTCATTGGCGGCGTCCCTGTACGTTTGGGTGTTTCGGTGACATCGGGCTGCGTCTGAAATCATTACGTGTGTTTGAGGCCGTTCTTTCATAATGTCTCGGCCTTAAATTATACCGGGGCGTGTGAAAAACTTCCGATGGCTGTGGATGTTCTGCCTGTGAGCGTATGGGCGTATTGGGCAGGATGTCTGGTTCCTCCCTGAATTTCACCTTCTGTTGTACCCCCATTGGCGGTTGTAAAGGAAGGTTACTCGTTCTCAATTGACCCCCAAAGACCTCGTTGTATTGAATGATCGTGTTTCGTAATTCTTCTCGTGACGAATATACTCTCATCCCCAGTTTTTCTTTTAGCGAGGGTAACATCGTTTTGATGAATTGTTTTACAAAAATTACGTCTGAAATTTCAGCTTTGGCTGCGGTGTCGCTGAGTCTGTAAAAATAGGTTAATAGTTCCTCATCACGGCCTTGCTTAGATACATAAAATCGTTCCACATAATTTATTGAAACAGGGAATTCGTTTTCAATTTTTCTACATAATTCATCGAAATTGGTCGTGTCGGTATATATCATTTTATAAAATGCCAATGCCGGACCGTCGAGATATAGTCCCAGAAGTAACGGTAGGCTCTCCATGTCCCATTTATTTATCGCCGCGACCGTTTTGAAGTCTTTAATAAACTCAGCGAACGCCAAGTTTTGCGTTCCGTTGAAGCGCTTGATGGCCTCCATCTCAACTCTTACCCTCTGACACCAATACTTAGCTCTCCTGGTTTTTCTAGCGTGGTGATTGCGCGTAGCGCCTGAACGTGGGGACTTCCGTAGCCACTTCACACAGCGACTTCCCGCAGCAACTTCACACAGCAACTTCCCACAGCAACTGCACACCGCGACTGCACGGCGCCTCCGCCAATTTGTAACGCCGCCCAGCGTACTACGTGCTGGACGTGTTACTTTGCCGACGATATCCCTTTTTTATTCAGGGAACCTTCTTGGTACTCGCTTTGCTGCTCGAGGTACTAATTAGTGGCAGGACCTTTTGGGATTCTTTTAAGAAATTAGACTTTTCGTATATATCTTCGTTTATTTTCAGAGACGTCTATCTTACGTCAAATCTTAAAAGATACTCCTATTCTAAAAACAATTTATTCTTTCTCTACATACTAAACAGTTCTACATTTGAAAGTCGACAAAATGGCCAGTTCGTATGTAACACCATAAAGGTGTTACAATACCATCTCTCTACCATTATAATAAGTAAATTTTATTTATATGCTGACTATCTGCAACTATATTGTCAAGCTGATATCAGGGATATAAAAGATGCGGTCAATGCCATCAATCGAGATTTGGATGGAATTCATGCTTGGGCGACTTGAAACGGTCTTTTAGTTAACCTTTCTAAATCTTAAGCAATTATTTTTGGTAATAGACATATGGACAAATTGTTAAAAAATGTTGATGTTCTTCCGATAGTTTATATAGGCGATCTCATTTCTTTTTCCTCTACCGTAAAAATTTAGGTTTTACTTTTTCTAAAAATTGGTGTTGGGACGCTTACATCAACAATATTTGCAAAAAAATTTACTTTTCTTTCCATTCTTTGAAACCATTGCAACGATTGCTACCGCTGAAAACATAGATTACGTTAATGCAAACACTGGTACGTAGGTCACACTATAAGTTTTGCGTAACTTAAAAAAACAACATGTTATAACCAAAATATTATATTTATTGCTTTTCAAAATAATCTCCTTTACATTTTAAACATTTTTTTCATGCGATCGAACTATTTTTTAAAACAGGAGGACCACAGATCTGAAGGCATGTTTTCTACGTGTTGATTGAACGCTATCACTGCCTCTTCGGAGTTGGTAAAAGTAAAACCTCTCATCAAATCTTTGATTTTGGGGAAAATAAAGAAATCACAGGGTGCTAAGTGGAGGCTATGCGCCGAATGAGTGATGATATGTACGTTTTCGGAAGCTAAAAATGACTTTGTTTTGTTAGCCGTGTGTGAAGAAGCGTTATCATGGTGTAGGAGAATGTGGCTTTTGGGTTGTCTTTTGCGAACTCTTTCTAATACTCTGGGTAAACAAATGTTAGAGTATCACTCGGCATTAACACTCTTTGGATCTTCAAGTGGAATTGTACAGATGGGACCCGTCGCTGAGAAAAAAAACGCGATCATTTTCTTACCAACGCTTCTCGCCTGTCTCACTTTTGTTGGCCTGTTTTCATTTTCAAACACCCATTCACAAGATTGCTGTTTTTTTTCGGGTTCAAAACAATAAATCCACGTTTCGTCTCCTATGACAATGTCATAAGCAGCATTAGAATGTCCGTGGTCGTACTTCAGTAGCATCTGTGAGCACCATTCCACGCGAGCCCGCTTCTGCTCCGCTGTCAGTTCATGAGGGATCCAACGACAACAAAGTTTCCGAACTTTCAATTCTTCGTGTAAAATTTTCTGAATTTGGCTCATACCAATCCCCAATAGTTCTCGAATTGTCTCATAGGTAATCCGGGGGTTTTCCACAATTAACCGCTTAACAGTAGCCACATTATTTTCGTTGACTCGACCTCTCTCAAATTCAGAAAACCATCGCCTCACGGTACTCAAACAAGGTGCTTCTTTCCCAAAAGCATTTTGAAGAGGAGCGGCACAGTCTTGCGGAGAAAGAGAACTTTTAAAATCATAAAAAATCATCGCTCTAAAATCTTTTCGACTTAATTCCATTTTCGTTGCGTACGTAGAACTTTGATGTGTGATAAAAAAACGATTGACAAATCATTTCCCGCCAATTTCTTTTTATTACTAAGAAGGTTGCAACGTTTTAAAAATATAACATTCGAAATTCAAATAGTTCCGATTAGCTAGAAGTGCAAAACTTTTAGTGTGCCCCATGTACTCTCAATAACTGACTACACTGACTCTTGTTTTATTGATGTTACCGAAGGGTTAGTGGTAAACGTGAAAGGATGCAAAATTTGTGCATACGTTATATTTCTGATCTTCGTAAATATGAGCATGTTTCGGAATTCCGTGCTCAAATCAAATGGGTACCTATACGTCTTTCCAGGAACACTCATGTTCTTTGTTTGCTTTATAACATTCTCCATGACCCTCTTTCCCCAATTTATGTTCGTGAGCGTTTTCACTTTCTTCATGACCCAAGTAGTAATTATTGTGCTAATGTCAGTTCTCCTTTGTTTTCCTTCCTTCAAATCTATTTTTTTCTCTGATTCATTTTCTGTTCATGCAGTGAGGCTGTGAAATTCACTTCCATCTAACATTTGTTCCAGAGAATCGCTATCAATGTTTAAAACACGATTGAATGATTATTATTTGACGTGAAAGTAGTTCAAATTAATAGGTTAATTTCGTAGTTTGTGTTTTATTTTTAATTTTTCTTCTCTTTAATGTGTAAGTATTTTTCTCTTTTCTCTTCAGTTTATTTTTTTGTCAATAGCTTTAAGGCCACATTTTTATTTATGTTGTGCACAAGTGTCTATGCTTATTTACTTTTCTTTATACGGGCTACCTAGCAGAAATCTCAATATGAGACAAGCTCACCTTTTGTCTTAATATATATTATTTTAATGTTTACTGTAAATGTTTTTATATGCAATAAAGTGTTAAATATATAAAACATAACATATAAATAGCAGATTATTTTATATAATAAGATAGCAAACAAGCAGAGGGTTATTTTGATAGAAAGAGACAACCATCACCTATAGACACTAAGGATGTTCACGATGCGTTGCTATCCGTGTGGTAGATACAACAATACACACGCATAAGTTTACCGGCTACCTTATCCTCCCTTCCAATCCAAACTAAAACACGGCAGTAACAAGTATGCTATTGCGGCAGGAATAGGTAAGGTGGTTGAATCAAACCCGGACAAGACGTTGCAGAACTCTACTATCTAGTAGTCACGATAGTAGAATTGCCTAGCAGAACAACAGGTAGTCTATTCTTCAAAGGGGGTCCGGATCAACTAGACCCCCTAACCCTCCCCGTCTAAACCCCAACAAGCAAAAAATATGTATGTGCGGAATTATATTCTTTTATTATTTACAATTCGTATCCGATTTCAGATATATATACGTACAATTAAATTAAATGCTTTTTTGTACCATTTAGAGGTTCGGGAATATCTAATTAATTTTGTAAATTTTGGAACCTTTGGATCCATATATAAAATACTTTAATTTATTTAGTACATTTTGCCCGTCGACTTAGAAGTTTTCGGAAAATAAAAATGAGATTTGATAAGTCAATCATACAGATTATTAATCAAAAAACTTAGATATTTATTTGTACCTGTGAATTTTCATGTGGCTACTGAGATAACCTCTGTCATTAAAATATTTTCCACAAATTGGACAAGTTGCTGCATACTCTCTGGTGCCTCGATGTTTAGACATATGATATTTGAAGTTACGAAGTTGTGAAAATTTTTTATTGCATTCGGAACAGCTATATTTGTTATTGGATTTCGTACTGTCATGGGTGTTACAATGATCATGATTTGTAGAAATCTGAGGAGAAAAATGGCTCTTAAAGCATCAATGAGTAGAAATGTGTGATGGTGTGGCAGTTTCTATGTGTGTGCGCGAGTGTGTATCTATATGAGTGTGTGTTACTCATAAACGAGTGAACGGCTGGACTAATTTTGATGAAATATGGTGAAGATTTAACTATAACCTAGATTAATATATATTCTACCATTTGTCCTGAAAATATAAAAAAATCCTGTCGGATCGCTGTTGAAACCACAGTACATGCATAAATTGTCCTGCAACGTTGACTAGGTAGCGTTCCAAGCAATATTATTAATGAATATACTTAAATAGTAGTCACGCCGTGACTTATTCGCCGTGTTGGTCCCGGCCTCCTTTGTAGAATAGGCCAACTGCTGTTCTGCCAGGCAGGTCGTAAAAGGCGACCGATTGCCTATCGAGTCACTACCATCGTGGCTACTAGGTGGTAGAGTTCTGCATTGTCTCGCCCGGGTCTGGTACCACCGCCTTACCTATTCCTGCCGCAATAGCGTCAGTGCTTGTCGCTGTCGTGTTCCGGTTTGGAGGGTAAGGTAGCCGGTAAACTTATGCATGTGGCATTAGACCTCGCCACAAGATAGCAACGCACCATTAACAACTTTGGTGTCTATAGGCGATGGTTGACTCTTTCCATCAGGAGACCCATTTGCTTGTTTGCTATCTTATGAAATAAAAAAAAAAATATTCAATAACTTAATACAAGATAATGAGACGGTATACAATATAATATTGTATACCGTCTCATTATCTTGTATTAAGTTAGCCTGACATAACAATATGCCCGCGATTGTTCAAAGGTATTTCGACTTTTATTAACGATAGTTATTGTCAAATCAAGTTCACATTCAATCCCGGGCAAGTAGTGTTAATTGTTTTATAGCACGTAATAATATGGCCCTCTCCTTAGTTATTAATGACTATGGTACTACAATAATTATGATTTTCCGTTCTTGTGTCAGTCTACCTCTACCTTTTTTTCTTCTGTAAATGATTCATGTAAAGATTCATTTTCAGTAGTTTTATTTTCATCAGATAATTGGAGGAATATTTCTTTGTTGTTATTATTGTCATTTACAGTTTCTTTATGTACCTGAAAATAATAAAAGTGTATACAGGTACTGAATCATATTTTTAGTTGAAACTAGTTTATCACACACTTATGCTTTTATTTCACTATTATTATATACTAGATTATTTAATTTTATCGACCGGTTTCACTTTTTAAAGCATCTTCAGGACGTAATATTCTATTAGTAAAGACAAATAATCTAGTATATAATAATAGTGAAATAAAAGTACAAGTGTGTGATAAACTAGTTTCAACTAAAAATAATGGAATTTCACCAAGTGTGCACCTAGTGCAAGTAAAATCTACTGAATAATATTATATACTAATGTTGTTTTCTATGATTATGAATATTATCCTACAAATAGTCATAAGGAAATAAAAACCGATATTTTGGCCACAAGATATTTTGAACATATCATCAAAAACACAAGTATTTTTTATATA
This sequence comes from Apodemia mormo, assembly GCA_036924255.1. Classification (NCBI taxonomy): domain Eukaryota; kingdom Metazoa; phylum Arthropoda; class Insecta; order Lepidoptera; family Riodinidae; genus Apodemia; species Apodemia mormo. The sequence continues at coordinate 22,373,332 of JAUPFN010000007.1, read as the reverse complement.
TTATCCATCCATATCCATAAGATAACAAACAAGCAGATTTTCTGTTAAAAATAAGACCTTTATCTAGACACCAAAGATGAAAACTGCGTGGCTTTTCTTGTGGCTAGGTTTTATTACCACATCCATGACATATTGCACTTGGTTCTCTCTACCTACCCCGTAATGGATCTAGCATGAAAATATGTACATATGCATGAGTTTACTAGCTACCTCACCCTTCAAAGTAAAATGCGCAGGGACAAACACCGACGCTATTGCGGCAGGAATAGATAAGGCGTTGTTACTAAAACCGGATGAGCAGAGCAGAGCTCTACTACCTAGTGATAAATACGACATGTAATACAGATACTTTGCTAACTTCACTAATTTCTACCAATTACCTTATATTTTTCCGAATATAAAGGTTGAAAATTATGTGGTAACTGGGGACACCATGGAGATCGCATCACACTGTTTCGTATAGGTATTTTAGTGCATGACTCTATTCTTTTAGTCGAGAGATCAGATGTGGGCCAATGATAAATTTCATTTTGTCGTACAATCACGTCTTTTATAACACAGTTTTTTGCGATATTTGGGTAATCTTCTTTAACAAGCTCATCACACTGAGTACGTTCTTCTAACAGTCTTGTACTTAAAAACTTTCGTTTTGAAATGTTGACTTTACTTTCGTCCTTATAATTGACTTGTTTATCTCTCGAATAAATCTCATCTTGCTGTTGTAAAGGAAACTTTAAAGACGACACATTGTTCTTAAGTATGGCTTGTTTATTTTGAAATTGTGCAAATTTCATCTTGACTTCATCACAATTATGCATTGAATTTTTAACATTCGAGTGTGGACACAAATTATTACAAGCACCGTCCATAATGTGAGAAATTTGCGTCAAATGTTGATTATCAATGAATATTTGCAAAGCGTTAATAATTTCTAAAAACATTCTTAATTTTGATTTTGATATTAAAACCTCTCCTTTGTAAATGTAATTTAAAACTAAAATCATGGCTTCATTTTCAAAATCTGGTAATGTGATACAAGTTGAATCCTCTTCTATCGGACGGGATAACAGCAAATACTAAAAGAAATTGAGCATGTAATATAAACAAAAAAATCTGCAAACTGATTGATAATGCAGGCCATCCTTAAAACTTCTCGCTAAATTAAGGTATTTTAAGCTCAAAGAAGCAAAAACTATACCTAAGCATACATTTTGGGTTCGAAGAGTTTAACAATATAAAGTTTGTAAAAATAATACTTAGTAATTAAAAGATCTACATTTGACGTAGTGTAATAAATCAAAATGATGATCGATTTTGATCTTTCGAAGAGTATTCAACACCATTTTGGGCTCTTAATTGTTTTATTAGCTACAAAATCGACAGGTTAAAAAATGTCGAAAACATGTAAAAAAACTTTTGTCAAAAACTTTCGCCATTGATAAGTCCCGAATGAATCAACCGACTTTAATTTAAGATATTTGACGACATTTTTAATAATAAAAGCAGAGATTTTTTTAAAATAAATCGGTATATTAGCCTGAAAGTTATTTTAAAAATACGAAGTAATATTTTTGTATAAAGCAACGTAATTTTAATATTTGAAAAGCTGTAACTTTTGAAAATTTGGTTCGATTTTACTATTTAAGACGGTATTTGGTATAGTTTTTTAGTACTAAAATCGAAAAAAATATTGGTTGAAAAATTTCAGTTTCAGTTAGGTATGTCGAAAAAATTCGAATGCCAACCAACGCGTCATGGGCGGCATGATGGGTCAAACCGTCCCAAAGTTATGAGTTGTTCACACAAACACACATACACATACACACATACTTACGTCATCGTGAAAATACTCGGAAAAGGTTCCTAGGACCTCAAAACGTGGAGATATGGTGAAAACTCGATTTTTAAAAGTCGGAGCAAAATCAGTGACTTCCTTATCTACATACGAAGCAGGAAGTTATCTATACATATAATAAAATCGTAGGAAAGTCAAAACTGTACATTGAATATTTTTTTAAAAGAATACTTGGGGCGTGATCTACAATCGATATTGAAGCCAAAAATATAGTTATTAGAATTTTTGTCTGTTTGTCTGTATGTATGTCCGGGGTAAACTCAAAAAGTTCTGCATGGATTTACTTCAAATTTTGCATGAATATTACTAACAGGTCGGGTCAACATATGGGCTACATATTATCACGCTATTGCCTACGGGGGAGAAGCTGTGCGGAGTAAACGAGGCCCGCGCGGACGAAGTCGCAGGCAACAGCTAGTAAACAATATTTTAAATCTGTTTAGAGAACATTTTTGAACTTTAGTTTCTTTTTACTTTATCAAGGGAATGCAGTCCAGGAAACAAGGGGTTTCTTACTTAGGCAACTACCGGATTCACTAATTTCCATATCCAGTCTCATCGGATCTGATCTGGCAAGCTTAAACCTATGTATTTCAAAAAAAAATCGCGCTTTGTTACTTATGCATGCAAATTGGTAGAGGCGAACCCGTCTACAGGGTATGTAATGGGTTCAGTAGTTTCCTAGCACAATAATGCGTAATTAGGACAGAGCTGTTTTAATGTTTCATGCTAGGAAAATTTTACGTATTTAACACAATGACAGATAAGTATATCCGCACCACATTTAACAAATTGGTCGACAACTCATAAACTTGTAAGCTTGCTTAGCCGTGTTAGTTTTCGTTTTAGCTTAATGAAGTAACTTTTACCTTTAACAATTTAAATATTACTACCGTGATGTTTTTACACGGAGAAAACCAAATGTTTAATTGGTTTAATAAAAAGGCTTACTTGTATATTGCAAGTAAAAAGTAAAAAATATCTTCCCATTCCCAGTAGACTGAAAACTTACCCTAAGAAATTTGCTAACGCTAGCCAGAACAGCGCGATGAGCATTAAATATGTGATTTCCACATAATAGTTGAACATCGTACCATTGATTACATGACAGCCACTCACACATCTAAAACAAAAGCAAATAATGTGCCTTATAGCTTAATTTAATTTAATTCATCTTTAACAGTCTTATTTTGAACAAGTCGAGTCGTGTACGTTATTCCGTCTCGTTTGTTGTCACATATTGCAACATCGTAGTCGATGTGATAAAATAAGAAATCGGTAATAAAAAACGTGGAAAATCAATATTTTTGAATTTTTCCAACGGGGATCTATATTTATGCCTAAAAATAATTCCATGATGTACAAAAAAAAATCCTAGGATTGAGTTCAATAACAATCGGGTGTTTTATGTTAACATTCAATTCAGAAAAGTCGTTAATTAACAAGTGCATAACTAGTAAGAAAATGGGGACTTTTTTGCCGGTGCATTATTGTCTACTTATGTATCCCAATATAATATTCATATTTATAAGGTTAAAATGATTTTTTTTGTGACCGGGTAACAAGTCGCACGCGGAATCTAGATTACCCGCTTTTAAATATTAGAAATACAGTTTCGAGGGTTAAACTTTTTGTTAAAAATTTCCGGTTCTTTTCAGATCCTTTTTAAATTTCGAATCTCCTTAATAGTTTTTGAAATATTCGGAAAACCCCAAACCCCTTCTTTATTTAATAAATTGTTTATATCTTTTGCAATTTTTTTGGCCTGTTTTGGGAGTATCTCTCAAACTTTCTACATAACATTCCAAATCGAATGACATCGTGATCGCAATTTTCTGTGACTGTATAAAAAAATTTATACTAAATAGTACATGTTGACCAGACTAACAGATTTAACATATAAGCTACTCTTAACTCCAAAAATGCACACAAAATGCACACAAAAAACGCAGTAGCCTAAAGGGTACAGCTATTAGCCTAGTTCATAGGTTGAAAATAGTGAAAAATAGAGTTAATGATGTTAAAATACGTACGATAATTATAAAGAAAATAGATAAAGTTAAAATAACGAAAAAAAAATTAAATAAAAAATTCGTTCGATCCGGAATGACGTCTAGAAAAATGTAATGCAACCGTTTCTAAAAACGAAACACAAAAACTCGAAAAGTTATAAACAAATAAAGATTAAGAAAAAAGTGTTAAGTTTTAAGCAACGGCCACGAAGATAGAAAAGTTAGTCGAATCCTATTTCGACATCAACTCACTGGGCGTGGCGAAGAAACATCGTGTAAGTGAACAAGATCAGCGAGCTATGAAGATTTTCGCGGAAACGGCGAAACGTGTTAATGGAAGATTTGAAGTCGGGCAACCCTGGAAGAACGATAATGTAGTGTTGCCAGATAACCACGAATATGCATTACGAAGATTGCATACAATTGAAAAGAAAATGGAAAAGGCTCCTGATTTTCGAGAAAAATACACTGCCCAGGTGAAGAATCTTCTGGAGAAGAATTACGCTGTGAAGTACGACGGCAGCGAGGAAGATAGCCAGGTCAAATGTTACCTGCCACACTTCGCCGTCACTAATGTGAACAAGCCTGACCGGATCCGCCTGGTGTTCGACGCAGCAGCGAGAGCACATGGAGTCAGCCTGAACGACTGCCTGCTGGAAGGTCCAGACCTGCTGGCGCCGCTGACACAGATGTTGTTTGGATTCCGGGAAAGAAGAATCGCAGTCACCGCGGACATTGAAGAAATGTTTTTACGGATCAAGATAAGAAAGGAAGACCAGCCGGCCCAGATGTTCCTATGGCGGGGTGATCCTCGTGATCCGCCGCAGAAGATGAAGATGGTTTCTATGATATTTGGGGCATCAAGTTCGCCGTACCTGGCACACAGCGTGAGGAACAAGAACGCTGAAGAATATGAAGAAGAATATCCTGATGCTGTCCGCGCCATACAGAAGAAACACTACATGGATGACTATTTGTATAGTTTTGACTGCGAAGATGAAGCAAGTAGAGTTATTAAAGATGTCATCTTCACCCACGAGCAAGCCAGCTTCAACCTGCGAGGGTGGAATTCGAATAGTGAAGCCATCATCAATAGCCTGCCTGAAGAGAAGAGATCAAAGCACACTCACGTCGACATCAGTATGAAGATGGAGCAGTCAGAGAAGACGCTGGGGCTACGGTGGAACCCCCAGACAGACACGCTAGGCTTCAACACCGACATCAAGAGGGTACCAGAAGACGTCAAGAAGATACGAAGATCTCCGACGAAACGTGAAGCTTTAAGTGCAATTATGTCTATCTACGACCCTCTCGGCCTGATCAGCCAGTACACCATCATAGGGAAGATCATCCTCCAGAAGCTGTGGCAGATGAAAATTGAATGGGATGAAGAACTGCCAGACAAAGAGGCAGAAGAGTTCCGGCAATGGATAGGACAACTGAACGAGATCGCGGCTATCAAGATACCACGTTGCTACTCCTATAAGATGTCACCAGATGCAAAGATCGAACTCCACGTCTTCAGCGATGCCAGCGAGCAAGCGTACGCGTGTGCTGCCTATTGGAGAATAACGCATGAAGATGGGAAGATAGAAGTTATTCTCGTTATGGCGAAGGCGAAGGTGACACCACTGAAGATCCATACCATACCCCGCCTGGAACTGCAAGCCGCACTAATAGGAGCTAGGGTAGCCGACACCATCAAGAAAGAACACACCTGGAAGCCGGAACGAACGACGCACTGGACAGACTCACGAACAGTGCTCCATTGGGTGTGGAACGACAGGAAGAAATATACACCGTTCGTGTCGCATCGACTGACTGAAATCACCGAGCTGTCAAGAAAAGAAGATTGGCGATGGGTGCCAACACAAGAAAATGTTGCCGACGACGCGACCCGGGATAAGATCAACGAGATCAAGTCTTCAGATAGATGGTTCACCGGGCCGCCATTTCTGCTACGGCCGCACGAAGAGTGGCCAACGATGGAAGAGACACAAGAGAAAATCAACAAAGAGGTTGTTTTCACCTGTACGACGGACAAGTATGCTATGGGTGTCTCGCTGCCAGACATAAGTCGGTTTTCATCGTACGAGAAAATAATACGAAGCACAGCTATGGTGAAGTTGTTCATAGACAAGATGAAGATGAAAAATAAGGAATTGTCTATGGATGTGTCTCGCCTAGAAGAGGCGGAAAAGTGGTGGTTTCGGCAGTCACAACAAGATGCATTTGGTGAAGAGGCTATCCACAGGACAACCTCTCATGAAGACCAGCAGAATCAGGAAGCTCGACCCGATGATAGAAGACGGAGTGCTACGAGCGCGCAGAAGAATTACCAGTGGGGGGAGTACCACGCATGAAAATCACCCGGTGATACTGGATGGAAGACACCCACTCACGAAGCTGCGGGTCCATCAACAACATAAACAAGCTCACCACGCCAACAACGACAGCGTGGTCATCGTCGATGGGGGCCTACCGCGCAACGTGTAGCCGCGCGGCGTCATCGTGAAAACCTACCCCGGCGCTGACGGCATAGTGCGCGCCGTCGACGTGAAGACGCAAGGAGGCGTGTTCCGGCGGCCGTGCACCAGGTTCGCCGTTCTCCACGTGGAGGAGGAGGCTTCAAGGAATCTGCGCCGGGGGGAGGATGTTACGAACGGCGAAGATACGCAGTGAAGTATTTATATTGCGCCGCAGTGATTAAGCAAATGTGTAGTGATAAAATAATTAAGGCGGCGCATATAGTGTTATTAAGTGTCAGTGATAATATATATTAGTTTAAGTTTACATAATGTACGTAGAAGTTAAGTTTATGTTATGTATCTTCATAAATAAAGCAATTCCCAGACCCCCACGACCGTTAGATGGCGGTTATCTCAATGTAAGAAAGAGATAGCCTAAGAAAGAGATAGCCTAAGAAAGAGAGGGCTTAAGAGAGAGATAGCACGTGCAGGACCGTATTTTCACTGTTTTGATGTAAATTTCCATGTTTTCTGCCTATTTTTCCAAATAAATTGGTTGGGAAATAGTTCTAGAGAATGAATGTGTACGACTGAACATAGGTAGAAAACATGGGATAGGGAAAGCCCACGGAAATCAATAGAGATACCTGTGTAGTGATACGCCCGCGCGAGGCGACGGGCGGCAGCCAACCGGGCTGCATAAAAATCGAGCGATTTCCGTGGGCCAGCGCATTTCACCGATCGAGCTCCAAATAAGATCTCCAAAGGAAGAAAAAAAAGAAGAAAACGGTCCTACACAGTGCCTTGAAGAAGTTTGTAAATAGTGTACAGTCAAGTAGTTATTATAGTGCTAGTGAGTAAGATTTGTATATAGGAAGAATTAGTGGAATAAAGAAGAATAGATTCAACTTCACGGAGGAGGTTTTATTTTGAAGAAACTACAGTCCACTGCTCCGGCAGGCGAGCTACGAAGAAGATCCGGACCTTCTTCCCTTTTCCTTTTTTTCACCTTAAATAAATATGTATACATTGAAAAAAAAATATATAAAAATTGATTATTTTTAAAATCTTTGTATATCACTGTATACATGTGCCAAATGTCAATACAATACGATGAAAAACCTTGAAGTTACAGATTTTTGATCCGATACGGACCCAAATTTTCCACTGTGCGGCGCTAACTGAGCGTCGCGACGCCCTAATTTCTAATTTCGTTACTTCTTGTTTCGTTGCAAGGGCGTCGTTGCGTGTGCGTGTGGGTCGGCGCACCGCGTCGCTTGTGGGCCGCTTACAGTGGTCAAGCGCTTCTCTATCGACAATAAAAAAAATATGTCGGGTTCGCATCCATAAATTAACCCGCAGACCGCAAAGGCTAATTTTCAGCGTTTAATTAAAATTATAAATGATAGAAATAGAGTTTCGACAGGTAGGACTATTTTATTGTAGATTTCCTTTTATATATTATATGTATATCATTAGATATCAAATAAGTAGATGGCTCTCCTGATGGAAAGAGAAACAATCGTCTATAGACACCTAAAATGGTAATGGTGCTTTGCTATCCTTGTAGCGGGATGGTAATGCCGCATGCATTAGTCTAGCGGCTATCTTACAATCCAAACCGGAACACAGCAAGGTACCTTACCTTGGTGTGTTCCGGTGGTAGGTGGTACAAAAACTGGGGCGAGTCGTTGCAGAACTCTAGCACCTAGTAGTCATAATTGTAATGACAAGTATAACTAATCATGGTATCTCTCACGCGTGGCTTGAATTAAATTGCGCCCAGCTTTGTTTTGTTTTTATTTGACTAAAAACCGAAAATACCGAATATCTCGGTTATTGTGAAATTAAAACCGGTATTTTTAAGACCTACATTTGACCCGGTATACCGGTATTTTCGAAATCCGGGATTCCGGTTTACGACCCCTAGTAGAAGGAAGGAAGGATAAGGAAGTTACTGATTTTGCCCCGATTTTCGAAAATCTAGTTTTCACCAGATCTCCACGTTTTGAGGTCCTAGGAACCTTTCCCGACTACTTTCACGAAGACGTCAGTATGTCTGTATGTATTTGTGTGTTTGTAAACACCTCATAACTTTTGAACGGCTTGACCGATCGCAACGCGATTGATGGCATTCGATAGGATTCCACTCAACTTAGACTTCCTGAAAATTTAAAACGATTTGGCCCAGGAGATTTTGAGAAATTTTGAAAAATCTTCAACAAAATTTAGGGAATAGATTTTTTTATATAACTTCCAAATTAATGAGTACAAAATCTAATCAGCTCTTTTTCTCAAAAAAAAAGCGTCCAATGCATCAAAATCGGTTCATTCGTTTGGGAGTTATCGTTAACGAAACATTTTGAACAGTGTTTTTTCAACCTAACTTCGAAATTTTTTAACCAATAATTTTTTAATCTTCTACAATATTTTAGTATTTAAAAATAACATCAAATGTCGTTCCAAAAATTAAAATTGAATTAAGTTTTCACAAGTTACAGCTTTTCAAATATTAAAACTACGTGGTTTACAGCTAACATACTTCATATTTTTAAAATAACTTTTAACCTAATTTACCAATTTTAGTCTGGTCAGTTTTTCTACTTAAAAATCTGCGTCAAATACCGTAAGGCGATTATCACACTGGCACGCATTACGCTGCATGTTGCGTGTCAAAGCACCTACGCCGTACGCGCGTACTTGCGGGAGTGTAGATTTGCATCATCGTGCGGGTTTTTGCGCACTCACGCGCGTAGTTGTGTTTTGTGGGTTCACGGCGGCTCTGTATAATTTCATTTAAAGCCGTTCTCTGTCGTGATAGTGCATGCATTAGTCTAGCGGCTATCTTACAATCCAAACCGGAACACAGCAAGGTACCTTACCTTGGTGTGTTCCGGTGGTAGGTGGTACAAAAACTGGGGCGAGTCGTTGCAGAACTCTAGCACCTAGTAGTCATAATTGTAATGACAAGTATAACTAATCATGGTATCTCTCACGCGTGGCTTGAATTAAATTGCGCCCAGCTTTGTTTTGTTTTTATTTGACTAAAAACCGAAAATACCGAATATCTCGGTTATTGTGAAATTAAAACCGGTATTTTTAAGACCTACATTTGACCCGGTATACCGGTATTTTCGAAATCCGGGATTCCGGTTTACGACCCCTAGTAGAAGGAAGGAAGGATAAGGAAGTTACTGATTTTGCCCCGATTTTCGAAAATCTAGTTTTCACCAGATCTCCACGTTTTGAGGTCCTAGGAACCTTTCCCGACTACTTTCACGAAGACGTCAGTATGTCTGTATGTATTTGTGTGTTTGTAAACACCTCATAACTTTTGAACGGCTTGACCGATCGCAACGCGATTGATGGCATTCGATAGGATTCCACTCAACTTAGACTTCCTGAAAATTTAAAACGATTTGGCCCAGGAGATTTTGAGAAATTTTGAAAAATCTTCAACAAAATTTAGGGAATAGATTTTTTTATATAACTTCCAAATTAATGAGTACAAAATCTAATCAGCTCTTTTTCTCAAAAAAAAAGCGTCCAATGCATCAAAATCGGTTCATTCGTTTGGGAGTTATCGTTAACGAAACATTTTGAACAGTGTTTTTTCAACCTAACTTCGAAATTTTTTAACCAATAATTTTTTAATCTTCTACAATATTTTAGTATTTAAAAATAACATCAAATGTCGTTCCAAAAATTAAAATTGAATTAAGTTTTCACAAGTTACAGCTTTTCAAATATTAAAACTACGTGGTTTACAGCTAACATACTTCATATTTTTAAAATAACTTTTAACCTAATTTACCAATTTTAGTCTGGTCAGTTTTTCTACTTAAAAATCTGCGTCAAATACCGTAAGGCGATTATCACACTGGCACGCATTACGCTGCATGTTGCGTGTCAAAGCACCTACGCCGTACGCGCGTACTTGCGGGAGTGTAGATTTGCATCATCGTGCGGGTTTTTGCGCACTCACGCGCGTAGTTGTGTTTTGTGGGTTCACGGCGGCTCTGTATAATTTCATTTAAAGCCGTTCTCTGTCGTGATAGTGCAGAGCTGAGCGTAACGACAGTTTTGAAAAAAAAAATGGTTATTAGTGTGGAACTCATTCAGGATGCTGCCGTTATACTAACTGTTTGGTTTTTGTAGTCAAATTAAAAGAAATCGTGCCTATAGAAGATACTGGGTACATCCTTATTAGATAGCTTGGTGATTTTCGATTTCGAATATAAATCGATCGATATCGAGATCCATTTTAAAAAACACACACGTCGTGCCCTTCCAAAATCACGCGCGGCCACAGACCAATTAGAGTACTACGTACGCGCGGCAATGCGCTGCGGAACTCGGTGTGCCTGGCACACCGAGTCTAATATCTATATCGTTTAAAAATCTATATCGTTCTTGCTAATATATATTAAAATCAGATGCTTAAAATACAATTTTACTCAATTTTTATTAAAAACAGCGACTAACTAGCACTATAACGTCCACAAATTAAAAAAATAAGCTGCTGTTTTTATTAATTTAAATTACCGCGGCAACCATATGCAACATACGTCAAAATTAGTTCTCGGTACCCCCGCCGATAGCGTTTCAAATTGACATATAAAAGTAGCTGTCATTTGTATGGGATAACCTGTCCAGTGGTAATATTATATACGTCAATGTTATTTTGAAAATATACATCTTTTCGAACATTTCCGAAATACTATTATTTTTACAAACTTTAAATTTTTGATTTTTCGAGTTAGAAAAGGCTATAGCGTTTAAAGACATGAAAGCATAACAAACAAACTTTATCAGCATATGTATTAACTTTATAATTTTTTCTTTCTTATACTTAAAAATGTATCGTCCATAGCCTAAAAATATTCCACTGTTTACAACATACTTTTCAATTTGTACATAGGTACTCCGCTATGTGCAAACACATGATACGTATAAAATAGTAAGCCAAATAGAAAAACTAGCTGCAAAACCAATGAAAAGTGTACAAATAACGAGACATATCGGTGGTTTTAAGTAGCACCACAGCATGGTGTGTGAAAGTATACAGCAAATATTAGATGAAGACTAACATGTGAAAATTTTAGGTAAAAATTACTCGAAAACCTTAAATCGTAGGATTCCGCGATTCAATGCAAAAACGGATTTTGATCATCTGTGTGTCTAAGCAATTTTAGTCGACGGTCGTTACCAATACATAGATGAACAATGCGTCTTCTGAGAACCTATCAATAAAAAAGGAAGTAAATTAAGATAGATTTCAAAATAAATAAAGCTTACTATAATTGCTTTAAAAATTTTGAAATAAAGTGAAACTAAGAATCCCTGGGAACTTTGGCTGAATGAGATACAATTTGAGACTACATTTTTACCAAAAGAGTACTCGTGGATGTTTAGATTCTATTTTGATTTTTGAAACGGCATTTGACGTAGTTTTTTTAGTAATAAATATCGCAGAATACTAAAAAATTATTGGTTGAAAAATTTCGAAGTTATGTCGAAAAAAACACTTTTTTCAAAATTTTCATCAACGATTACTACCAAATGGATAAGCCGATTTTGATGCAATTTATGCATTAGACGTAGTTTTTTTAGGAAAAGAGCTGATTAGTTTTTGTACTCAATCGGTACATTAATTTAGAAAATATATTTAAAAAAATACTGTTTCGTCAACATTTTTTTGGGGTTTTTTAAAAATTTCTCAAAATCTCCTGGGCTGAATCGGTTCAAATTTTAAGTTGAGCGGAATTCAATTGAATGCCATCAATCGCGATTCGATCGGTCGTCGGATCTATCACACACACATACTTACAAACTGACATACTGACGTCATCGAAAGTAGTCGGAAAAGGTTCCTAGGACCTTAAAACGTGGACATCTGGTGAAAACTAGATTTTTGAAAATCGGGCAAAATCAGTAACTTCTACATACGTAGCGGAAAATTAAAAAAATTTTGACGCGTCAAAATAACTTATAAAAAGTTTTATTAAATAAAGTACTTCTGATTTCTGATTTCAGAGTACTTAACCTGAGTTTATAAAATAAACGGTTTACGAACGTGCAATATGCAGTGTGGTATTCAATAAATCTTTATAATCAACAACAAAATCCTTGTTAGAGTGCAAATGTTCAAGTACCTGCAATGGGTGATAATGACCATCGCTCCATTTTACCACAACCTGCAGCAACTATCGCTTCTTCCTTGTGATAGCCGGGATCGACAGTTTTATATGCTCATTCAAGGCAAGATTTTGTTCACATATTCAACCAAAACCCCTTTAATTTTTTAAATAATAATTAAACATCTCTACTTTAGAGCAGAGAATGTATCCTAAGGAAATATTTTTCAAGATTTTATTTCAGCATTTAGGTAGTTAGCGTGATGTAGGTATATTCATGCCAAATTACAAATTTGTTTATTTTGGTGTATTGGATTTATTCGTTGGGAAACCTTAATAGATTTTAATATTATTTTAATCAGATCATAATCTTAACACAGTAAATTTCACCTGTTTCGAATAATATGATATGCTTATATGATAAAAATAAAAAACAAAGTAATTCGAGCTGCTCAAAAATTTTTGAGAGTAGGTTTGACAAGAACAGGTCATAATAGTCCCGAGCCAAGCGAAAATTTGGTTGATCATTTCCTCTCGGAAGATTACTTGTACAATGCTTCAGAGAGTTGTATCATGAAGCTTCGTAAACGTCAGCTGCGGCTAGATGGCTGGGCTAGGCAGCAGAAGCCTCCCAGGCACGTCGAAAAAAAATAATTTTAGTAATTTCCTCCCGACTGAAAATTTGTCATATAGCTTGTCCAATATCTTGAAGAAAAAAAGTCAGCTGACTATATCGTGGTAGAAAATACGTCAGCTGGTCACACGAAGATGTAAAAAAAATTTTTTTCAGTCAATCTTCTGAATTGAAAAGTTGCCAGATAACAGTCATCATGTTATTATAAATAAATAAATACATCAGCTGGCTGTATCTCGATGGAATAATTGTCAGCTGAGCCCTTAAAGGTGTAATGCAGGAGCCAGTCAAGTGCATATATCGCCTACTTAAACGTACCAGCGGACGAGTTTTCCCTCAGCATATTGTTAGCTGATTTGTTTTATTGCTTACAGGATTATATTAACTGTGAACTTGCAAATTTTTTTTCCGGGAGGAAAGGACTCTCAGTACTGAAATCTGGTTACAAGTGTATTTTAAGACTAAATCGTTTGTAGGTAGATAGATATTATGTTTATTGCTTTTCAAAATAATCTCCTTTACATTTTAAACATTTTTTCATGCGATCAAACCATTTTTTAAAACAGGAGGACCATAGATCTGAAGGCATGTTTTCTACGTGCTGATTGAACGCTATCACTGCCTCTTCGGAGTTGGTAAAAGTAAAACCTCTCATCAAATCTTTGATTTTGGGGAAAATACAGAAATCACAAGGTGCTAGGTCGGGGCTATGCGCAGGAAGCTAAAAATGACTTTGTTTTGTTGGCCGTGTGTGAAGTAGCGTTATCATGGTGTAGGAGAATGCGGCTTTGGGTCGTCTTTCGCGAACTTTTTCTAACACCCTGGGTAAACAAATGGTAGAATTCCACTTAGCATTAACACTCTTTTCAACTTCAAGTGGAATTGTACAGATGGGACCCGTAGCTGAGAAAAGAAACGCGATCATTTTTTTACCAACGCTTCTCGCCTGTCTCACTTTTGTTGGCCTGTTCTCATTTTCAAACACCCATTCACAAGATTGCTGTTTTTTTTTCGGGTTCAAAACAATAAATCCACTTCAGTAGCATCTGTGAGCACCATTCCACACGAGCCCGCTTCTGCTCCGCTGTCAGTTTATGAGGGATCCAACGACAACAAAGTTTCCGAACTTTCAATTCTTCGTGTAAAATTTTCTGAATTTGGCTCATACCAATCCCCAATAGTCCTCGAATTGTCTCATAGGTAATCCGGGGGTTTTCTTCAATTAACCGCTTAACAGTAGCCACATTATTTTCGTTGACGGCAGTTGAAGGCCGCCCTTCACGTAATTCGTCATGTAGAGAAACTCGACCTCTTTCAAATTCAGCAAACCATCGCCTCGCGGTGCTCAAATAAGGTGCTTCTCTCCCAAAAGCATTTTGAAGACGAGCGGTACAGTCTTGCGGAGAAAGAGAACTTTTAAAATCATAAAAAATCATCGCTCTAAAATCTTTTCAACTTAATTCCATTTTCGTTGCGTACGTAGAACTTTGATGTGTGATAAAAAAACAATTGACAAATCATTTCCCGCCAATTGTGGTTTTTTATTACTAAGAAGCTTGCAACGTTTTAAAAATATAACATTCGAAATTCAAATAGTTCCGATTAGCTAGAAGTGCAAAATTTTTAGTGTGTCCCATGTAGCATTACTTTACACCTTTGTACTTATTTGTGCAATAAAGTATATAAATAAATAAATAAAAATAGATAAGACTAACGGATAGGTCAGTCAGTCAACAAGATAGATTAGTCCGTAAATCGAAACCCTTTTCTTTTTAACAAGATTTTATTTTTGTGCATTTTGGTAAAAATATGTAACGATTACTTAAATAAAAAAGAAAGCTGTTATGCATAAGTTGGAAATCAATTTGTCGTCGTTATGAACGTGAACATACTATGAACATAAGTTAATAAGAGGGTGCTATTCAAACTAATTAAATCGTATTTAGAAAACGGTCTTACGAAATTACAGCTAAGGCATTACGCAGTATCTAAACGCCTTACTCTAGGCTGCCCGCAGGGATCAGTATTTTCACCATATCTATGGAACTTAGGATTTGACGGTTTACTCTCTTTAACCTTGCCGGAAGGATGCTCGCTTACAGGTTATGCAGACGACGTTGCTTTAATAATACAAGATAACACCCAAGCACAGATAGAGTCACTGGCTTATACTAGCCTTAATTTGATAATCAACTAGGGCTTGAGAAATCACTTAAACTTTGCGCTCCATAAAACGTTTTACTTATTATTAAAAGGTTCGCTTCTATCATCTCCTAGTATAAAAATAAATAATCACTACATAGTATAAAACAAAGTCGCTTTCTCTGTCTGTCCCTATGTATGCTTAAATCTTTAAAACCACGCAACGGATTTTGATGCGGTTTTTTTTAATAGATAGTGATTCTTGAGGAAGGTTTTAAAGTATAAATCTTTCCGATATTCCCACGGGAACAAAAGCTACGCGGGTGAAACCGCGGGCAAGTCGCTAGTAGCACAATAAAGAGAAAAGAATCCGTAACATATTTAGATTTGGTCTTAGAGAAAAATTACATTATAGATCATATTAATCACATCATCGCGATCGGTGCGATTGGCTACACGTGACGCTATCGCCGTGACTACTAGGCGATAGAGTTCCGCAATGTCTCGTCTGGGTATTTGGTACCGCCGCCTTACCTGTTTCTGCCGCAATAACGTTAATGCTTACCATTGTCGTATTCTGGTTTGGAAAATAAGGTAACCGGTAAACTTACGCGCGTGGAATTGCCATCCCACCACATGGATGGAGGTATCAAATACACCTCGTCTCTAAGCCCATCGACGTTTTACTGATTTAATGATTCGGCGTTAACCACATGAAGTCACAGGTTTGATTGCCGGATCGGGAAATTCAAAAGAGTATTTTTTCAGTTTTCTGATAAAAACAACCTATCACATTGTGGGGCTAAGTATCTTCGGCTTATCGTGGGTGTACTGCTTGTACCTCTGGTTACCTCTTCGGGGATTCGATGGTAAAGATTATTTAAAAATATTAGGCTTCTGCAGTCCTCCAAAATGTAAACTAGTTGTGACAAATGTCATACTCCACTGTCACGTAATTGTCTTAAAAAGGGCACAAAAACTCCTTCACGTATTAATATATAAGAACATTAAAAATGTAAAATATGATAAAATTAGTATACATAAGCTATAATAGTATATATAAGTATTAGTATATATAAGATTTAAGCATACATATATCGCATTATATATAGATCGTAAATGATTATTTCTAATATATTTTTTAATACTAAATATTTTTCAAATAGGTCTTAAAATATAATCAAAAACTATATTATTTTATACTAACAAATAATCCGAAGGTCAAATCTTCGCAACCGGCGTGTTTGTATGAAGAAAGTAATGAATGTCGAGGTAGCGAGACAAGTCTGTAAAGATCGAGGCAGAGAGAATCGAGTGCCATACATGGCACTCGGTTCTCTCTGCCTATTTCGTCAGGGATCTGGCGTGAAGATAAGTATATGTAGAAGTAAATATGTGTGTATTTTTAAAATAAGATTTTATCTAAATTAATTAGTCCTAATATTAGTTAAATATTTTTACAGGTCAGTGAGCTAGGTAGATAAAATATTTTCAGTCATCAAATCACACCCAAAAAACATTTAAGATTTTATATATTTTAGTACGATTCATTAGAAAATATTATATTGTAAACAATTATCAAAATCAAATTTAAACTACACTAGCTCTTAACCGCAACTTCGTTAGCGTGGCCCAAACTCATTACTTCCTTTCTCTTAGTCGGTCCAAAAAAGCCTATTTAACCCTTGGATATTATAGCTCTCTAATGTAAAAGAATTTTTAAGTTCGGTCAAGAGTTTATCAATTACAAACTAACAATTAAATCTTTCCTCTTTATAATATTAGAGTACCTAGACATACCATACAAATATTCGTTTTTAATTGTCACCGGCAATATCTTAAAAAAAATATATTCTAATTTAATAGAAGTACCAGTATTGGCCACTTGAAATTTGAATTTTACAAGAAATATAATGTTAAATAATATTTTTATTAAATTGTCAAATTTCACACTTAATTGAGTCAAATTTATGTATGCATATCGAATTATTTTTATAAAAGTTTAGACAATAAATGATCACAAATGGCACAGTGGCTACAACCGCCACTTTTATCCTTACATTATAAAGTAAATTTCAAATCGGTAACAATTTCTAGCCATTCGAGAATAAAATAAATAAGTTAAGGTTCTTAAATGATTACTGTAATAATATGAAATTACTTACGATTGTTTTAATTAAAATTTTATCCTTATTAATTCTAATGAATTTCACTCACAATTTCAGTATTCTATTAACGCAATGAAATACGTAGCTCACAAGTTCTGACCAGTCTCAAGACGTTAGTAGTAGAGACTGCCGAACGATACGTTAACTCTACCTAACTATAACGGGTAAATACGACCATTTAACGATGAAATCCGTACAAATTGAGTTTATTACTAAAATATTTAATAATGTACGTGAATGATTTAAATGAATGTTCTCCTGAACTAATTTATAAACGTTTTATTTAACTCATACATTTTGCAAATTTTTGCTTCAGTTTATTAATAAATCTCGAAACTTAATTTTTAACTGACTTCTCAAAAAGGAGAAGGTTCTCGATTCAGAAGTTTATATATTTTTTGTGTATGTTCGGGCATAACTATATAGACGGATTTACAAAAAAATTGTTTAAAAACGTATATTTGTAATTTGTTCCCATATAAGTTTAATGAAGATCTGATCCAGGGTTCCAGAGATAGATTGGAATTCGGTTTTTATAACTTTACTGCGTTTAAATTGTAATACGTTACTTTAATTGCTTAATTTTAAATATAGTTAAGTATATAAGGTATTATATACTTAACTTTTTCTTTTACATGTGCTGCGAAATATCGCATCTTGCCAAATTTCGTAAGTCTAGCTCAACTGGAAGTACCTACCCTATAAGTTTTGATTCCCGTTTGAAATCGCAAAAAATTACAAAATATGCAACATAAATGGTCATATATTTTGATCTCATTGACTTACAAGTTTAACTACCCTCTACGCGTTCCTAAAAAAGGGTCATCAGAAAAGGAGAGACGAACAGACGGACAACGAAGTGATCCTATAAGAGTCCTGTTTTTACTTTTCAAGTAAGGAAACCTAAAAATAAATATTTGTGCCATTTTCTTTCTGCTTGTGTTGGCGAGGTTTTAAAAATAAATTTGCTCCAATTAAAATAAGTTTAATCACGCCGGTTCCCTTACAATGTATGCAGAGTAAACCGTACATCTATAGACTACGTTTTACCACGATTCACCGGATTTGTCGGTTGGCTAGATTAGTCATTTTCCCATCATCGCAATTTACCGACACAATAACGCATACTTCTAAGTTCTAGCGATAGCCGGAAACGACGGCTTTACATTTAGTGTAGTGTGAGTAGGTACGCGTGTTGGTCCGGGCCCCCTTTGAAGAATACATCATCTGCCCTTCTTATTGTCATTCATCTCGTCTCAACACTTTTATGAGGCAATGGGCAGTAAATAATTTTAAAAAATGTGTCAAGACAAAACTGTGTAAAAAGTAGATATATTATAAAATCTCACATTATTTATAAGACAAAGAAGCCTAGGATTGATTGCTCCCCATAGCAGAAAGACAACCCCACTAAATTTCAATGGGCTTGTCTTTTTTATATTTTTTTTAGAATTTCTTCCGCCTGATCTTTTCAGTATGTGGCTGCGTTCCGATCCGGTAGTAGATAATTGTAAAAATGTCAACTTGTGACAAGTGCCTGTAAAGGTTTTTTGAATAGAGCATTTTTGAGTTTGAGTTTCGAATTTAAGTTTGCCAGGCAGTTGTAAGAGGCGAACGAGGTGCATTGTCTCTCCTGGGTCAGATACCACCGCCTTACCTGTTGTTGCCGCAAAAACGTCAATGTTTGTGTTTATCGTATTCCGGTTTGGAGTAAGGTAACCGGTACACTTTTGCATGTGGCAATAAAAACTAGCCACATGGATAGCAACGCACCATTAACATCTTCGATGTTTATAGTCGATGGCTTTCTCTTTCCACCAGGAGTCATTTGCTTGCTTTTATATGATATTAAGAAAAACATCCGAAACACGGAAATGGTAATACACCACCCGCCAGACATTAAACTGCTATTAAGATTTTATAAAATTTCGAGAAAGCCTCGAAAAAGCCTAAAAAACACCTTTGCCAGACCCGGGGATAGTACACGTGACCTCGTGATCTAAGCCGAATAGGCTAACCTCTAGGCCACGAAGCTAGTACGATGTTTTCCATCCCCTTGGTATAAAATCTTACGTAATATTGGTATGGAATGCCGATATAGGTATGTAGGTATAACATATTTTTAATAAAAAGTTAAAACGATTAAAAGTTAAGCGTGGTCATACGTTAAAATCAGTAAATGAACAATAAATGAACAAAAATAGGTTTTTTTAATTAAATGGGACCACCCTCGATGTATACCCATTCCAGTAAAAAAAGAATTATCAAAATCGGATAACTTTGTAAGAAGTTATGCTTGGTCATACATTAACATCAACAAATGAACAATCAATCATACTTTGTTTACATACACTTAAGGTTGGAATTTAAAAAATAAATAAATGGGGCTACCATCCTTTCTTATTTATTTTTTTATATCATAAGATAGCAAACAAGCAGATGGGTTTCCTGATGGTAAGAGTCAACCATCGCCTATTGACACCAAAGATGTTAATGGTGCGTTGCTATCTTGTGGCGAAGTCTAATGCCACATGCATAAGTTTACCGGCTACCTTACCCTCCAAACCGGAACAGGACAGTGACAAGCAATGACGCTATTGCGGCAGGAATAGGTAAGGCAGTGGTACTAGACCCGGGCGAGACAATGCAGAACTCTACCACCTAGTAGTTACGATCGTAGTGACTTGCATAGCCAATCGGTCGCCTTTTACGACCTGCCTGGCAGAACGGCAGTTGGTCTATTCTTCAAATGAGCCCGGAACCAACACGTGGAAAACTTTTATGACAAAATTTTCGGGAAACGTTGCACCCGTGCTTGGTTGCCATAGCCCGCCCTGGATTTACAGTGGGGCACTCCAGACTAGTGCCCAGAGCGGCAAATATTCAGGGACAGCAAAATTCGGAGGTTGAGAAAAAAAAATCTTCACGTCATTAAAAATGCTCTTAAATTTTGCTAAGTAAATAACCAACTTAGGCGTACACGGACGGTCGTAAATACTTGCCATCAAGTGAGCCTCCAGCTATTTATAAAAAAAACTAATTAAATATGATATTTACAATAAGGCGGCATTTTATCAGTGCCCCGGAGCAGAACTAAGGTTAAACCCGGCCCTGACCACCACTTTATCTATTCCTGCCACAATAGCATCATTGCTTATGTTCTGGCTATCGTGTTCTGGTTTGTGGGTAAGGTAGAAAGTAAACTAGGTACGGGAAAGTGCTCACGCAAGTATTCTAAACCATGAAAAATTTTAAAAACAACAAAGAAAAATTTCGACGCGTAGGATTTGAACCTGCGACGTTCCTTCAAGCCGAGACGCTCTACCAGTTATTATCGACTGGTTCAAAGTGACGAAATTCTTCTTTGCTATATGATCGATTCCGTCGATTTACTGATCGCTAGATAAACGATAACTAGTTAAACCAGTTAATCGTTACTCAGAAGTTATCTATGGTAGTAAAACGCATTGAAATAGCGACAGTGGCTGAGTGATAAAAGCATCCAAGGTCCAATTTGTATTTTCCCATATGTGTTGATTAATGTAACTAATCACTGCGCACCATCTGTGCTATTTTTGTTTTGTTTTTGTTTTTAAGGTTTTTAAGATACATCTTTTCACGGTCGGATGTCACACAGGATGGACCGCCGCGCCGCCGCCACGCGCCTAGATATGCCACTGCTGCTAAGTCAGGCTGCCTATCTTGCCATAATGCATTATTCTGTACTTACAAAACTATATTAAGATGAAACGAGAGTTAGGAATGTCAGAAGGGAATAACAATAATAATATCGGTTTACAAATTACAAAATTGATCTAACTCCATATTAATTAGTAAGTAAGCAAATTATTTGCTTGTGTTATAGATTTTAGATAACAATATTACTCCACAGAAATTATATACAAATACTGAAATATATTAAATAAACACCCAACCCCAGAAATACAAAAATCTTGCCTGAGCGTCATTGATTGCTTAGTCAAGTTCACTAAATACTCGAACAAGGGGACGGTCAAAGGTATAATAGCAGGGCTATCACGGACAAGAGAGAGCAATATGGAAAATCTAAACAGTAATACTCAAAAAAAACATTCAGTTTTGGGAGAGATTTATCTTGATTGTTTTTGGTATGAGAATGGAAAACGACATGCTCCATTAGTTTGCACATGCAGCAAGGATGACAGACTAACAAACCATGCGTAATGTGAATGTAAATGTATTTAGATACTGTCTGGGACCATGAGAAACTTACCATAGTCTAAGGCTTGAAGATGATGCTATGAAATAAGAATGTCTAAAACCAGCATATTTTAAAAGAATAATGAATATCTATAGAGAAAGCAAAGTGATACACCTACAGTATGTAAACAAAACCCTGCCCGACCCTCAAAGGCATATTTTGGTAGCTTATGTGATTGTAACATTTAGGTATGTTATTATTTGATTTTTTTTGCTTTTGATAGATAAATTTTTCGCGATTAAAAATATATTTCAAATAGGTACTACTTACTAACTTTGCCTATGGCAACAAAATACGTAATAGTTAAGTATATAATGTTCTATATATTCAGAAATAAAATTTTAATTTTCTTTAGTAAATATGCTCTTTGAAATATGCCGCAGCGCATGTAAGCTAGTATTACCATAGTCTCGCAAAGGTTAAGACAGGAATTATATTATTGAGGTATCGTTCACTTCATATTCATGAAAAAGCTTATTTGTTTTTGTAATCAGGATCATTTTTAATTATTATGAACAAACCTCTGTGTAATGATTATTTTTAATCTTTCTAATTGAGCTTAGTAAATCATTATTGCCTGTCTGCGTTCCAAGGGGCAAGTAATATCGTTGACATCGTTAATAGCTGTTAAACATATTAATAAAGTAATAAATATAAAAATACATTGATTGCACTCCAAACACTGCCAAGCACCAAACCAAGCAAAATATAATATTATACAGTATAATACAGGATACTCTATTTGATTTTAATCACCGGAAATCCGGAAAACCAGAATCATCTGTTGTGCTAAGTCACAACAATATTTAGGGTCTTGTGTTTGTTGAATACTAGCGGCCCGCCCCGGCTTCGCACGGGAAGAAAATGATTAAAATCGATCCAGTAGTTTTGATTTATTCATTACTGCCCGTGGCCCGCGCGCGTTAAATTTGGAGTAAAACAATTCCCCTTTCCCTAAACCATGAAGATTTCCTGCTATCTTTGGAATATCTAAATTCATATAGGTACTACATTTTTAATTTTTACATTTTTACCTATTTCTTTTATTTTTACAATTAATATATTACAGAATGTCTTTATATACAACGTTCACAGCTTTCTTGCCATTAGACAATACAAACATGTTTTCTTTAGAGGTTACTTTTGAAAGAGCGATATATAGTTGGCCATGTGAAAAACAGTCAACGCTCAAATCTAAGCCTGTAACGTTGAAGGTTTGACCCTGCGATTTATTAAGGCGAGGCATCGGAGCAAACGGGAAAAAATGTGTAAATCGTTGACCCTACGGGTCATCCCTGACACTTCTCACTAATTAAGGTATTTTAAGCTCAAAAGAGTAAAAAATATAAAGGTAGATTTTTCAGTTCGAACATCTATTTTGTTAAAAATGGCAGTATTATTAAATTTTTGCTGTATATTTGAAAACGATGATAGCATTCAACTCAATTTTTGAGATCTAAAATATTGTTTTAGCTAACTAATCGATAGGTTGAAAAATGTCGATGCTATGTCAAAAAACATTTTATTTTTAATTTTCTTTACTGATAAAGCCCAAACAAATTGATCGATTTTGATTAAATCAACGGTATTTGACGCAGTTTTTAAAGAACAAAAGCTGATAATATTTTAAAGTCAATCGGTAAATTAACTTGAGTTATTAAAAAAAATAAGTTTGCTAAAAACAACGTAATTTTATTATTTAAAAAGCTATAAGTTTTGAGAATTAGATTCGATTTTGATTTTTGAAACGGCATTTGACGTAGTTTTTTTACTACTAAAATGTCGTAGAACACCAAAAAATGATTGGTTGAAAAATTTCGAAGCTACGTCGAAAAAATACTTTTTTCAAAATTTTTCGTCAACGATTACTCCCAAACGGATAAACCGATTTTGATGCAATTTATGTATTAGACGTAGTTTTTCGAGGAATAGAGCTGATTAGTTTTTGTACTCAATCGGTACATAAATCTGGAAGTTATATTAAAAAAAATACTGTTTCGCCAAAATTTTTTTTGGTGTTTTTTTAAAATTTCTCAAAATCTCCTGGACCGAATCGGTTCAAATTTTCAGGAAATCTAAGTTGAGCGGAATCCAATCGAATGTCATCAACCGCGATCGATTCGATCGATCTAGCCGTTAAAAAGTAATGAGATGTTTACATACACACACACCCAAACACACACACACACACACACACACACACATACACACACACACATGCACACACATAATTACATACATACAGACATACTGACGACATCGTGAAAATGGTCGGAAAAGATTCCTAGGACCTCAAAACATGGACATCTGAAAACTCGATTTTCGAAAATCGGGGTAAAATCAGTAACTTCCTTATCTACCTACATACGTAGTGGGAAGTTAAAAACTGGTTTGCTAAATCACGTTTTTTTTACATTAATTGTTAAAAAATAATTTTACAAAAAATATACGATATACCTGAAGATATTATCTAAGGAATTTGCTAACTTATTACATGATAGAATGTACTTTACTTGATCATATAAAATTCCGAAAACAGGCTAAAACAATCTCTAAAACAAATAATTTGTTAATACTATTTCTAATCTTCGACATGGTATTTATGTGGTGATATTTAGTTAAAAAAAAAAGAATGTACTAAATTTTCAGCTGCAGTCCTATATTTATTTATCCGAAAATTAACACGTTTCCCAGCGCGGCTCGGCGGTTTAACAGAACATACCGCGCGCGCGCCGCCACAGGCTCGTAAGCCCGGAACCACTATGCCCCTGCATTTTAAATCTGTAATATCTTCGAAAACATTCATTTAAATTACATGCTGTAAACGGCCATATTGATCTATATTAAATCAACAATATATTTAAGGTATTTAATTGGATAAGGATTAGTGCTGTATTGCCTAAAATTGCTTCGAAAAAAACCCATTAATTCTCGTAAAAAGTAAATGACAAATAAATGCTATTGTGGGTTATCCATAAGAGATAGACATACCCTCGCGGAGTTTTCTGTAGACCTTTTCAAGGTGTACAAATACTTAGTACATTATTTTGATAAATCTCGTAGGGTTTAGCCTGCGTTTGCAATGTAAGCGGAAAAAAATATAATTATTTACGACATGACATCAGAAAACTCAAAAATTGCAGTATTTCTCTACAATACATTGAATGTTATTATACATATAAACCTTCCTCTTTAACCACTCTATCTATTAAAAAAAACCGCATCATAATCCGTTGCGTAGTTTTAAAGATTTAAGCATACATAGGGACATAGGGACATAGGGACATAGGGACATGAAGACATAGGGACAGACAGAGAAAGCCACTTTGTTTTATACTATGTAGTGATGAACATTGTATTAAATCTACATAAACACTCTCATGCTATCTAAAATTTCTAATAAGCTACAGGCAAATTAAAACCGAATTCAATTTTAAAGATCACTGAGGCCGAAAAGGTAAACTTCAATACAAGCAATTACTGATACAAGGTAATGTTAATTTTGTGGAGTTTACTGCCATTACAATACAGATATGTCTAATTTCGGTCAAAAAAACGCTCTAGGCCTTTCAAAAAACTTTTTTCTCTAAAAGTAGACAACTAAAGTAGCAACCATAACTTGAACTTCACTACAGGAAGGACTACCAACTGCTATAGTAAGTGTTTTCTTGACTTGAAACCGTGACCTATCATTCTTATCAAAGCATGACATAGGATTCTTCATAACCAAGCTCAGCAATTGCCAATAAAAAGAGGAAGGAAGGAAGGAATTTTAGATTTGGACTAATATGTTGGTCAGAAATATTCAGTTAAAGATATCAACAGCATGATAATGATTTGATAATGAATGATAAAACATTCATCATGTTAATGATGGTCGATAATAAATAGAAAACTCATTGTTCTACGTTTCGGCGGGCATATTAAGTCATAGGCTGATTTTAACGCTATTGTAGAAAGACAGATTTTGAGTCATTAAACGCGACATCACAACATTGAAATGATAACAATAACCATTACTTAATAGCATTAGGTACAGAAGCTATTTAAGTAATTACAAATTATTTAGACATTGACAGATAATAATTACCATAAAAATAAATAAAGATAGATCTAACAACTAACAATCGATAACAAGTAATCAAATTAAAGTATACAACATGTTTGACAACCATGGATACATCAATACATCCCTACCTTAAGGAAGCAGCACGATAAATGTGTTTGTTGACATGCTGACACAAGTTCGGCTGCAACATTATGGTATGGTAAATGCCTTTGTAAGAATGCAGACAAACAAAAGATCGCCATCGCTCACTCGCCACAGTGTTAACCAGCTTAAAATATTCGCTAAATTTGAACGAAATTGAAGTGTTAATATGACTATTTTAAAATTCCATAGTATTTTTTTGTAAATACAATAATTTCATTACTTTTTTGATAATGTCATTGACCTAAATATATACCCCTTTCAGATCAAACAGGGATTTATTTACACACTGTATAAGACTTGGGGTGAAAATAAGAAAGTGTATATTTGCATGTGTAGCATTGTTAAAGCTACTGTTAAGGACTACAGAAGCTGCTTGCAACTTGAACAGATGTTAACTGAAATAGCATGTTGTATATAGACCTTTTAATATTTCAATTTAAATTGTTGTCAAATTTGTTCATCAAACATATTTGTATCCATAAAATCAACATCGTCACAATTCTCTAAGTATGATGTAAAAAATTTACCATCAATTGTACTATGATCATATCTCTCACATATACAATAACATTCACTCTTACTACAACCTCTACATTTGTTTGAATGTTTCAATGTAATTTTATTGTCAAATTGGCATGTAATAAAGTTTCCAATTTCATGCTTATACTCTACTATATGATTATAAGTTTTTAATACATTGCTTGTGACATAATCATCTACACTTTTGAAAGTATTAAGATTATTAAACTCTAATCTTTGTGATCTTGTCAATAGTTTTTCAAGCATAAAAACTAAATGGTGATGATAACACTGAAATGTTATTTTGTCTTCATTTTTGTTTTTTAAATCCATCCACATCTTAACACATTCGAGAGGAGTTTGTTTAGCTCCACTGAACAACGCTGGATTGCTTAAAATTCCACTTGCAGCCATTACACCACTACAATTTGTAATCTCAAATAGCTGATCAGCTTCTTGTAAAGATTTTATCCCACCATTAGCTATTATAGGTATTTTAACTGCTTCACAAACTTTCTTTAAAGAATCTACATTTATATTTTCCCCAGTTTTCTGAAAAGGTGTGCGCCCATGGACTGTTACAAAGTCAACTCCACACTTTTCTAATTGCTGGCACAATACAATGGTTTTCTTTATATCTTGTAAAATCCTTATTTTAACAGATACACTAAAGTGTGATGGTAAATTATTTCGAATAGCTGATAGTAAATTACGAATCAATTGCGGTTGTGAGAGTAAAGCACAGCCATATCCATCTTTCATTGCCCATCTCTGAGGACAACCACAGTTTAAATCCACTCCATTAGCATATGGGTATACCAATTGCGCTGCATCCAAGAAATCATGAGTATTATTGGCTGCAAATTGAACAATCAATGGGTTATCGTTGTCTGTTGTCACAAATTCATTTAGTCTAGCTTTTGAGTTCTGGCAAAAAGAATCTGCCATTATCATTGGTGTAAAATTTAAATCAACTCCATAACTGAAATAAAAAAGCAGATGTCACATTATATTTTGACTCACATATAATGCTACTTATTATTCAATTTTAAATACAAACTTTTTCACTAATGTTCTGAATTGAATTTTACTGTATCTAACCATTGGTGCACACACTTTAATGTATGTTTGGTTAGTTTTGGAATTTTTAAATAAATCTTTAATAATTTCACTGGAAGACATCACTTGAAATATTTCAAAATGGCTTTAATCTATAATACCAAAAGCGTATGGAAATATTCTGAAATAATAACTATATTTTTTGAATAATCTTTTATTTGATATTTGATAGTAAACAGTTGTTTACTAGTCTTGGGTAGTTCGCGAGCGACCTAGATGGGAAGAGCGCTCCTTTAGGTGAACTATGCGAACTAGTTCATTGAAAATCCCGCTCTTAGTTCTTTTTATATTTCTGTTAGTGTCCACTTTACTAGACAGTGGCACTATGTGACCAATCGAGTTATTTACTTTTACTGTGCGTGCCTTGATATTTCGATAATCGATATCGATACTAAACAACTTCAAATCCCCATGGTTGAAATTTTATCAAATCATATGAAATCATAACAATCGTCAACTGAAGTATTGTTGGCTAATTATCAAACAGAATACTAATACCATTTATGTCTTATTTTACGGTAAGTTTAATTAAAATTAAAAATTTTCTCTTCTATTCCCTTTTATTGTTACAAATAATTGATTATTATTATTATATATCACGTTAATTATGACTAATTATTAATATAAATAATTTTATTTTTTCGTTTTTATTTCGATAAAACATTTTATGTGCCATAACAAAAAAGTCAACTTTAATTGTAAAAATTCATACTTTTTAAGTATTCTAATATAATTACACATTATACTAGGAACTAGCCTAGCTGTTGACTAATCATTAATATAAATTATTTTATTTTTCATTATTTAAATAAAAAATCTCATATTACATAAATGGATGTGTAAAATTTTCATGTAACACTTTGTATTTTTTAAATAAAAAGAACTAATGAACTAATAGAACGAACTAGTTCATCCTTGGATTTAGAACTAAATTGAGCGCTCTCTGTAGTGACCGGTTAGGCCCAAGCCTATTGTTTACAAACTATCACACATGCTATATATTATGTTTTCTGTGTTTACCAGTGCTGCCAACCCCTGTAGAATTTTCCCCCCAAATTCCTTATAAAATCCCCCTAAAAACCCCTAAGTATTTTTTTAGTATACTTAGAATAGTTTATTTAAGTTTTTTTTACTTTTTATTGGTATATCAAATAAGTTTTCATTATTTTATTTCATTTATTTCAATACATTTTATCACGTATATAGGGAAGAGGACTGATTTGTTGCCAACTCTTTGAGAAACTTTACTCTTGATGACCGGGGGGGGGGGGGGGGGGGGCACCTATCATCGGCAGCTCTTCTGGCGATCCAATAGTCTCTAATAGTCATGGTGATCTAATAGTCATCTCTTAACTATCGCAGGACTGAATCCATTGAAAGTAAGGGAGAAAACCTGATGTTTAGTCTGGATATCGCTAAAGCCTTCAACTGGGCCTGACATAAGGCACTTTGAGCAAATTAAGATCTTACGGATTGCCTGTAAAGCTTTGTAACTGGATCACTAACTTTTTAAACAACTGTAGCACTACGGTTGTCGGATATGGTATATGATTCCTCAAGACTGTGTGCTATTTCCAAATCTGTTCGTCCTGTATTCATTGTTACGCTGATGAGATCACGGCAAGTGCACTATATACAGATTGTACTGTTAAATCACAGCAAAGGTAGATGAATATCGAGAGTCAAAACATACTTGTGTTTGAAGTTAAGACGTCTCTGAAGCGGGTCGCAGAATGAGATAATCAAAACCTGGTATAATTCATCCCTCAGAAGACACAGGTATTTGCGTTAATTGCAAAAATGAACTCATTTGTTAGGGCTCTTGTACTTCAAAACACAACCCTTAAGATCTCATAAAACACCTCTGTACTGGATGACGAAACTTCGAATGAGGTCCAATTCTGATATAGTTTAAAGAGCAGGGTAAATAGCCTCGCGCAGTTCATTTTTTTAATATCATAAGATAGCAAACAAGCAGAAGGGTCTCCTGTTGAAAAGAGTGAACCATGGCGTCAACAAACAAAATTAATATCTAAACTGTTAGATCTTGAACTAATCTTGATTATGATTAAAGTTTACTTGTTGATAAATACGCTAAAACACTTTTAAATTAACCAAAGTCAATAAACTGCAACCAACATACAATACACACCATTAATTAAAATGGCGATCTGTTACAACCCTTAATTCCTTTCTATACTAAATCGCTGAGTCAAACTTTTATTTTACTATATAAGCCGTGCATTTCCAATGCACGGCCAGTCAGTACTTGAACTAGTCAAATCTCTGCCCAGCAACGGACCTGGTTTCTGCCCGCCGGCTGGCCTTCAGTGAGGATACTAGGGATAGTAGCATCCGCGTCGTAACCCCCTATAACCGCGTGCACAAATAATAGTGCGATCTGAGTGCTTAATAAAAGTGACGTGTAAAAAAAGTAAAGTCGAATAAAAGTGGTTGTCTCGTAAAATAGGTTTTTTTAAGACTACAACGCGGAACACCCTAACATTCTGGTGTCAGCCCTTGTGGAAAAAATTTCTCGGATAAAAGTAGGTAAATAACTTACAAAGTGAAAGTAACAGTTTATGAATGTTTATTTTTATTTAAAAAGTCGAAAAAAGTCTTACAAAGTCGGAAAAACTCGGAGTAATTCCAAAATTTCGGACTCTTCCAGAAGAGTTATTCAGTGTTAATAAATCTTGCAACGTTTATGGGTACTAAAAGAAATATATTAAAAGTTATTAATACTACGAAAGTGTAATAAAGGGAAAAAAAATATAACTAATACTTACCCGGTTTTCCGTTTAAGAATTTGAAACTTTCTTCTTTGTTTAAAAAAAGGTTACCGTTACTGTCGATCAATATTATAAACTTTGTTTCTTCAATTTTTGATAATTATTATTAAAATCTATTATATCACAACGTTATTTGCCAATTTTTATTTTATTGTACTTTTATTACATAAATATATTTATAAATTAAGTAAAAATTAAAACAGATGATCTAATTAGCTTTTGACAGGTTGAGTCAGTGTTGCCAGAGAAAAAGTCAATCTTTCGTCCTTAAAGCCTCCTCTACACTACTCGCGAAGTTCCTCGGCGAAGTACTCGGCCGAAGTTGACTGAAGTCCGCGGTGCTACACTACACACTCGTTCAACTTCGCGAGGAGCGCATTCGTGTAGCGTTACCGGTACCCTGCGGACGTTTATTATAATGGACGCTCAAGTAGCAGCTGCCGTAGCAATGTGCTCTCTAGCGTATTATAACTACGTGCATACTTATCTCACGAAGAAGACTAAAAAGAAAAGAAGAAAAAGAAGATGGTGGATGATCGCAATGCATCGGAACAGAACTAGGTAGGTAATATTTATTTAAATAATTAGGATTTCTAATAAGTTAAAGTACATTACATGGCAAGTTAATTAACTGTATTTTTTTTTACAGACGTACTATGGAACAACAATTTCTTGAACTCATACAAGAACCATCAGGAGAATTTGAAAATTTCCACCGAATGTCATTGGACGATTTTAATTTATTACTTTCTAAAGTCGAACCCTTAATCGCTAAACGAGACACTCATTTAAGAGAAGCTATACCTGCTAAGATTCGATTATCAATCACCTTGAGGTTTTTGGCAAGTGGTGACAGCTATAGATCTATGCACTATTTATTTAAAATTTCAAGCCAGTTGATTTCAAAAATTGTAGTCGAAGTCTGTGAAGCTTTGAACGAGGAACTCAAGGATGAAATAAAGGTAAAATTTTAATATTTATGACATATATTTATTAAAAGTTTAGGTATGTACAATTACAAAAATATCAGTGAGAATAAGAATAAGAATAATTTCATACATTACGAGTCATTATATGCCTGATATATTAAATCACTCTGATGTGTATTATCTTCTGGACAATCAGATTGAGTTTGGGTCTCTGGTATATGCAAAATATATTGAACATCGTTAGATTGATCTGATTGAGGCTGCTTATAGCGTTGATAAACTGATTGACTTTGGGTGTCTGGTGCAATAATTTCATCACTTATAACACGTATCTTTGAAGAGCGTTGATGAGCAGTTATTTCGCTTGGTTGTTGGAAGTATGTCGGTTGACATTCACTGGACTCATTAGATAATGTTATATATGTATCAGGTGGCTCTGAAAACGATGAGTGTGGTCTAGGAGATAATGTTGTAACATTATAATGAACTGCATTATTCGCAGATAAAGGACGCTTTCTAGAAGATAGTGATGTAGTTAACGGACTATAATATGGCGTAGACTTAGGTGTAGAAGTACGAAACGTTTCACCTGATGGAGATCTTTCAAAACGTGATTTCCGAAATAGAGCATGTATATCGAACATTATATCGTCCCTTTCATGTTCAGGTAACCTCTTCAGTTTTTTGGCAATTAGTTTGCCGAATACGTCGCACTCGTCCTCAACTGCGCTGCTATCCTTTGAAGGATTATTTATCACTTTATTTAAGTTATTGAAGGCTTCTGTCATCTGCCTACTGGCAACTTGCAATTCCGGTGGGTTGTCACGCCGTCGGATGGTGTGTCTATTTTTTGGGGGCTCTGGTTCTTTTGGAGTTGGAGAAGCAATTGGTACATCCTCTGAAGCGTTGGTTGATTCTTCCTGAATCGAATCAGTTCCATGATCCTGAAATAAAAATAGCAAAGGTTTAAATGTATATATCACGACCTATTTAATAATAAATCTTTATTTAATCCAATCCAAATTTGTGAGTGTATATGGGTTCTGTATACTATATGCATTTGAGTGCGCGTATATGCAGGAGTACTGTATGTGTATGTAGGAGTGTGAGTGTATGTCTCTGTATTTTATGAAAAATACATGAGTGCTACAATTAATCGGTTTTTTAATTATTTATATACAATTTGAGTGTCAGCTTTTAATGAAATTGACCGTGTCTTTTTACATATTATTTGATGATAATATTTTTTATATAATATACTTTTTATTTACAGATGCCGTGCAATGAGCAGCAGTGGTTGGAAGTTGAAAACGGATTCAAGGAGAATTTTCCACATGCCCTTGGCGCAATGGATGGAAAGCATATTGTTATACAATGTCCGGTTAACTCTGGTTCTGAGTACTTTAATTATAAAAAGACGTTTAGTTTAGTACTTTTAGCTTTAGTCGACAGTAACTATAACATTATGTATGCTGACATTGGTAGTCAAGGTAGGATCAGTGATGGAGGTGTACTTAAAAATTCTTCGTTATGGCAAAAAATTGCATCTAACGGGCTTAATCTTCTTAAGCCAAGTCCATTATCCGGAACGGATCATGTCGAAATTCCCTACGTTTTTTTGACAGATGGAGCATTTGCTTTACATAATAATATAATGAAACCATATCCTGGCAACCATGATATCAATTCACCGAAAAGGATTTTCAATATGCGCTTGTCAAAATCTCGAGTAGTAGTTGAGAATGTGTTTGGTATTTTAGCATCCAGGTTTAGAATATTCAGAAAGCCAATTGATTTGGATATTCATAATATCCCAATTATTACAATGACATGTCTCTTATTGCATAACTTTCTCAGAAAAAGTAATAAATCATCCCTTATATATATGCCTCCTGGTACTGTAGATATGTATGATGATAATGGAGTTTTAATTCAACCCGGGTCTTGGCGGGCAGACTTTGATAATAACTGTGCTTTGAGAGATATTACACAAGTACCACGCAGATCACCATTATCTGCCGTTCAGATAAGGGATTACTTTACAAATTATTTTCAATGTTTATAAATAAACACAACGAATGTAGGGTCATTTCGCCTGTTCGTTACCACATTAACTACATACTTTTTATATTAAAACTAATGCAGAGACATTATTATGTTCTCCTTAAAGCAAGCAACTGCACTAAATGGACGCAAACTGGCGAATCGACCTTACTGTAATCTGTACTTTAGTAATAATAAAACAAGTTATTAATAATAAAAAACTTACCGTGGTTATTGTTTGTTTACATTTATACACGGACCCCAAAAAGCTGGTCATGAAATCAAAGGCGAACCAAACTGGACGATAAACATCATCTGCGCCGGCACCACTTTTTAAGGAAGCTTCCATTTTTCTGTAGTAGCCCCTGTATGTCGCAAAAAGTGAATCCTTTTTTTTCTTCAATTCTTCAACTGGTATTTCCAAAACGTCCCGAATACGCACCCAAGCATCATTTACTTTTTTCTTGTCCTTATGACCTTTCCCACTGGGGTCCCAAATAAAAGGCTCTGCTTGAAGTGTTTCAAGGAACAACATAGTTTGCTCCTGTGACCACTGTATGCCGCTCATAATAGAGTCTCACACGCACATCAACGAAAAAATCTATTAAACACACGTGCGTTCACAACGGCGTCTTGACGCGTACTGAAGTCGGCCGAGTAGTGTATAGAGGTACTAAGAGCATGTGTCAGAGGCCTAGTAGCATATCAAAGCAGTCAAGAATAACGACGTTAATAAGTCGGCGATTGCTAAACATCTACAGCTGTAGTCGGGCCGTAATCACTGGATGGAATTTCATAGGCCACGCGTATTTTCGACAGAACGCCATATTACATTCCACGGCTAGTGAAAGAAGCCATTGAAATCAAAAAACATCCAAATTTCAACCGGGAAGACGCACGTAGTACGTCCTTGATAAGTTTTCTTGGCACGTATTGATTTTTGAAAAGCTGTATATTTTGGAAACGATGATCGATTTGATCTTTCAAATGGCATTCAACTCAATTTAAATATTGCTTTAGCTAAAAAATCGGTAGGTTCAAAAATTTCGAAGCAATGTCAAAAAAACATTTTCGTCTATGATAGATCCCAAACAAATTTACCGATTTTTATCCAATTAACGGTACTTGGCGCAGTTTTTAAAGGAGAAACGATGATAAGATTTTGAAGTCAATCGGTATATTAGCCTGAAAGTTATTTCCAAAATATTAAGTAACTTTGCTAAAGAAAACGTAATTTTAATATTTGAAAAGTTGTAACCTTTGAAAATAAGGTTCGGTTTTGATTTTTAAAAGGGCATTCGACGTAATTTTTATAGTATTAAAATATCGTAGAATACCAAAAAATAATTGGTTGAAATATTTCGAAGTTATGTCGAAAAAACACTTTTTTCAAAATTATCGTCAACGATTACTTCCAAACGAATAAACTGATTTTGAGGCAATTTATGCATTAGATGTATTTTTTTGAGGAATAGTTTTTGTACTCAATCGGTACATTAATCTGGAAGTTATTAAAAAAAAAATTGTTTCGTCACAATTTGTTTAGGGTATTTTCAAAATTTCTCAAAATCTCTTAGGCCCATTTGGTACAAAATTTCAGGAAGTATAAGTTGAGCGGAATCCAATCGAATGCCACCAACCGCGTTTCAATCGGTCCAGGCGTTCAAAACTTATGAGTTGTTGACACACACACACACTCACACACACACACACACTCACACACACACACATACATACAGACATACTGACGTCATCGCGAAAATAGTCGAAAATGGTTCCTAAGCCCACAAAACGCGGACATATGGTGAAAACTCCATTTTTGAAAATCGGAGCAAAATCAGTAACCTTCCTATCTACATACGTAGTGGGAAGTTAAAAAGTACAAGTGTTTTAATAGATTAATATTGTATTAAACTGGAGTGAATGAAAATGAATTAAACAAAATAAAACTACCACGCCAAAGCTTAAACCTAAAAGTGCGATATTTTTTTAGTAAAATGTACCACTAAAGGGCACAGATCGTCGCCTAGTGTAGCTTTGTAGCATTTTTACTCGTTATTTGACCCTCCCGTTGGTCGAGTGGTTAGCGACCCTGACTACGCAATCAACGGGGCTCGGGTTCGATCCCCGACGGGGACAAGCATTTGTGTGATGAGCGTAAATGTTTGTATTTCTGGGTTTAGGTGTTTATTATATATATTCTGGTATTTATATATTATGTATTTCTATGTATTAGTATCGTTGACTAACACCCATAACACAAGCAAATATTTGCTTACTTTGGGGTTAGATCAGTAAGTGTAGTTTGTCCCGTGAATATTTATTTATTATTATTATTTATTTATTTTTATAATAGATGGCGTTAGCAGTAATAAAATTCTAATACAAAATGTATTTTCTATTTTTTTAATGTTTATGAAATAGCATTTTAATGGTAGATAATATATCTAGACATGAATTTAAACCACCACGTCAAAGCCCAAACCTTAAAGTGGGATACTTTTTCAGGAAAATGTACCACAAAAGTGCATAGAAAGTCGCCTAGTGTAGGGCTCGCTTCGCTCGCCATAATTATACTGGCTGTTGCCCAAGACTTCGTCCGCGCGGACTTCGTTTACTCCGCACAGCACCTCCCCCGTAGGTGACAGCTTGATAATATGTAGCCTATATGTTGACCCGACCTGTTAGTAATAGTCATGCAAAATTTGAAATAAATCCATGTAGTACTTTTTGAGTTTACCCCGGACATAGGAGTAGTGTAGAGGAGGCTTTAAGGACGAAAGATTGACTTTTTCTCTGGCAACACTGACTCAACCTGTCAAAAGCTAATTAGATCATCTGTTTTAATTTTTACTTAATTTATAAATATATTTATGTAATAAAAGTACAATAAAATAAAAATTGGCAAATAACGTTGTGATATAATAGATTTTAATAATAATTATCAAAAATTGAAGAAACAAAGTTTATAATATTGATCGACAGTAACGGTAACCTTTTTTTAAACAAAGAAGAAAGTTTCAAATTCTTAAACGGAAAACCGGGTAAGTATTAGTTATATTTTTTTCCCCTTTATTACACTTTCGTAGTATTAATAACTTTTAATATATTTCTTTTAGTACCCATAAACGTTGCAAGATTTATTAACACTGAATAACTCTTCTGGAAGAGTCCGAAATTTTGGAATTACTCCGAGTTTTTCCGACTTTGTAAGACTTTTTTCGACTTTTTAAATAAAAATAAACATTCATAAACTGTTACTTTCACTTTGTAAGTTATTTACCTACTTTTATCCGAGAAATTTTTTCCACAAGGGAGAAGAAAAGCGGGATTTTCAATTCTCGTTGGTTGCCCTCATCCTGACGTAGCAACCTATAGGCGGCATTGAGCTACCAACTCAAGTAGACAACAGCAGTATCACCGAGTTCTGCGCTGAGGTTCGTTGCCCAGCAAAAGAAGAAACCACAAGGGTCTGTTGAGTGTCATACGAGTATACATCACGCAGTCACTAGCACCAGTACCAGCACCAAGCACAAGGTACCACAGTGCCCGAGGGTTCTCTGCCCAGCACGTGGAAAAAACCAGGGACAAATGGAGTTGCATCGCCGCGCATACCGCAACGCAATCCGACGACGACGTGGCCTGACACAAACGACATATGACGCCGATTCTCTATTTACTGTGAGTGCATAAATAATTTATTTCACACATCTAGTACTATATCGTGACTCTGTCTATATCTATTTTCTTATTATCTAAAAATGATGAAATCAGAGGTATCCGCCGTATCAATGTGCATTGACTTTAATATGTTGACAAAATTTATTAAACATTATGATGGCGACCGGAGTAGCCTGGCGCCATTCCTTACCAACTGCAACAATGCGATGCAATTGGCAAGGCCCGAGCAGCAGGATATTCTTTTTAAATTCATCCTATCTCAGTTAGAAGGGAAAGCCGAAGCTGTCTGCTCCCTTAAATGCTTCAGAGATTGGCCAGAATTAAAATCTTTTCTAAAAACTACCTTTGGTGAAGTTAAACACAGGGATCACCTATTGCTTGATCTTCAAACTTGTAAAATGAAAAGCAATGAGGATGTACGCCAATTTAGTCTCCGCTTAGAGTCCTGCCTGACGCGACTACAGACAGACATTACACATTCTACTACTAGGAAATCTGAACTAGAAGGGCGAATAGCTAGCACAGAAGACCTAGCTTTACACATATTTTTATTAGGATTACCTACAAACATCTTGACAATAGATTCTTCTCGAATTAGATGTCGAAATCCTCAAACATTATATGAGGCTATAGATTTAGCTACCCAGGAGGAAAAACTTCAAAACTACATGAGAATTTCAAAGCAAGGGGACCAAAAACCCATAATTAGTTGTAACAAGTGCGGCAAAGTTGGTCACCCTACACACAAATGTTTTATGAATCAGCGGCCTATAATATAACATACATCGCAAAACAACACCTCCTTTTTCGAATAACGTAAAATCTTATACTAAAATATGTAATTATTGTAAAAATCCTGGTCATGATATATTTAACTGTCGTAAAAGGGAATACAATAATATGAAGCACCGACAATCAACTTCCACGAACTCGCAACATCGAAATATCAGTTTCATAGACCAAGAGCAAGGCGACTGTAAAAATACTCATAATATAAACAGTCAGTCTTTTAGTCCTAATAATGATTTAAACGAGGAATGATTCCGTTTCGGTGCCTAACGGAATCAGTAAATGGTAACGGCGCCAAAACAAATAGAGATACTATGCCTACCATTTCTTCCAATAAATCTTGTTTTAAAAAAAATAATAATCCTACTAAGTCATACACTCCACAGGATCAAATTTATCCTACGATACCTGTCAAACCTATATTTTATAACAAATCTACTAATTCTACTAAATCTACAACGTCTACTATTTCTACTAAACTTACTAATCCTACTAAACATACCACATCAAATAATTATACTATATCTACCAATTCTACTATGTCTACCAATCCTACTAATTATACCAAATCTACTATACCTACTAAATCTACTATATCTACCAAATCTACCATATCTACCAACCCTACTACATCTACCAAATCTACCAAATCTACTACGTCTATCAACTCTACTGCATCTTCCAAATCAATTCCGGAATGTCAATCAAACGATAATAACAATTTTAATGAATACAACAATAAGTTATCTACTGATGACCATCAACAAATTTTTGAGGTTAATATAAATAATAAAACACATTTACCTCATGTCTACATTAAGACCCAATACGCGGATAAACTTTTGATTTTTCTAATAGATTCAGGTTCTTCAATTTCTCTAGTTAAAAAAACCCAGTCTAAATACACCCGTAGTTAAGTTTAAAGGGATAGATAAAAAGTCTGAACATTGTTCTAGTCTAGGTCATTTTCAATTGGACATACAAGTGTCTAAACACGAAACAATTTTTTGTAAATTTCATTTGATACCTGAAACAATTGACATTAACTTTGATGGTATAATAAGCAACGACCTTTTAAAAATCTACAACTCTAGCATCGATTATCGCAACAACTGCCTTTTACTCGGTAATCATAAAATTAACATACACTTTACCAAACCCGAATATATCATACCAGCACGTTCGGAAATGATTATAGAGTGAAACGTGTCAAACCCAGAAATAGCCTCGGGTATTATTGAAAAGGCTGAAATTCAACAAGGGGTCTAGCTTTCCAATTGTTTAGTGAATGTTAAACGTAATCTTCAAGCTAATCTCTATCTCTATCTTACTATCTACTATCTCTATCTCTATCTTATTAAAATTAAATCCTTGCTTGTTGAGATTCAACCTTGCGATATATTTTCAAATCCTGAACCTCAAATTAATTCTCTCGTAACCAACAATTTTTCTAATAATTCTAGAGTAAATAATGTTAGAAAACAAATAAGAACGGAACATCTAAATCATGAAGAAGCCACAGCTCTCTTAAATTTATGTTATTTGCCGAATACTCTGATTTATTTTATTTGGAAGGAGATATACTCACATTTACTAATACCATTCAACATGACATCAAAACTACTTCTTCTCAACACATTCACGTCAAAACTTATCGATATCCGGAATGTCACAA
Source organism: Apodemia mormo (assembly GCA_036924255.1). Classification (NCBI taxonomy): domain Eukaryota; kingdom Metazoa; phylum Arthropoda; class Insecta; order Lepidoptera; family Riodinidae; genus Apodemia; species Apodemia mormo. Next base: position 22,333,916 of record JAUPFN010000007.1, on the reverse strand, counting down.
AGAAGAGGTCACTAAACAAATTAATAAAATGTTAGACCAAAAAATTATAAGACCCTCCATGTCACCATGGTCGTCACCAATTTGGGTAGTACCCAAAAAGCAAGACGCCTCAGGACAAAAGAAATGGCGTATTGTTATCGACTACAGAAAACTTAACGATATAACCATAGGTAATGCCTATCCCATACCCAACATTACCGATATTTTCAACCAATTGGGTCACAGCAAATATTTCTCTACTTTAGATTTGGCATCAGGTTTCCACCAAATAAAAATGACTGACCTCGACGCTGCGAAGACAGCTTTCTCAGTTCCAAACGGACATTACGAATACACTCGAATGCCCTTTGGCCCTTTGGAGTAGCACATGGGGCCCAGTCTCCTAGGTTCCACTGCCTTTACTCGAGCTACAACTTCTGTAACCTCGCGTCCCTTATATGCGCGCGGTTCGTGGCGAACGGCTTCTACCTCTAGCGCATGGCGCAACGCCTGGACGATGGTGTTATTCACTGTGTTAGCTTCGGCTGAAGGATACGCCTTTCTTACAAGCTTCTCAATTTCCACGGCCCATTGTCGAAGTCCCTCGCCGCTCCTCTGTACACGGTCCTTTAATTGGGCATGGAACACATGCTCCAAGTGACGCTCAACGTAGCGAGCTTCCAATGCCTCCATCAAATCAGCGAACTGATACTTTTTAGGCATTGCATCCAACATAGGGAGCGCCTGTCCCCGTAATGCCGTGCTCAAAGCTGTTAGGCAATGTTCAACTGTCCAACCACTGGCCTTCGCTGCTATTTCAAACTGAGTGCGGTACGCACTCCATGACGTAAGATCGTCATAAGTGGGTACCTTTACCCTAGAACCTACCTGGTGAGAACAACCAGTAATGGCAACACCCGATTTAACACCCGTGATCTTCATCTTCATGACTTTTCTCTCTAGTTGGTCCACGTTTTCAGTTATCTTATCGCAGCTGGCCTCCAAGTGGTCAACCCTCTTCTCAACACCCTTCATGTCGCGCTTAACGAGGCCCACATCGCTTTTTAACTGGTCTTGCTGTGCCAAGATAACAGTCAATTTATCGTCAAAACCAGATAAATGTTCCTTGAGCTGTTGCTGTTGCTCTTATAGTTGTTCCCGTAGCTTTTCTTGTTGTTGTTCCTGAAGCTGTTGATGCTGCTGAAGTAGTTCCCGTAGCTTTTCTTGTTGTTGTTCCTGTAGCTTTAGTTGTTGTTGTTGTTCCTGAAGGTGTTGATGTTGCTGTAGTTGTTGAATAGCTGCCAGGATGACAGAAAGATCAGTAGGGACTGCGCTCGAAGATAATGACGTGCTAGCAACACTTGCGGGTTCCTCACCTGCACGCATCTCAGTGTCCTCTGACACCCTCTGTGTCTCAGCCTGAGACCTGGTGGTAACACCTTCTTTCGGAATAAGTGACATTTCACAATTTCACTTCCGACACCAGTTGTTACGTACTCGGGTTCGTAATTGTAAGAAAACACCACTTATATTAAATCCGTGTATTTTGTATACAAATACACAAGACAACACAATGTAATACTAAAATACACTCTACTTGCTAGTCACTCACTATACTATCACTGAACTACACAATAAAACACTTCTTACTTCGCACTATTCACTTTAAGTATCGCTCTCGATCGCTTGATAAAAACTGCCTTGTGTTTGTCAACACCTCTCTATTTATAGCCAGGGTTAAGTTCTATCTGGATCCAGAAAAATCTAAACGTATCGGGAAACAATGAATCACTTCTTATCGTAAACATGTTATGGGTCATAAATCCTAGTACACGCTACTTTCAACCTTATGCCATATCCCACAAAGACCATTATGGCATAGCCCAGGTCAACTATTTGTTTGTCGATAGGAGTAGCTATCTCTTTCTTTTATTTCTAGATCTCTCCAGCGCTCCAACTCTACACGTTTCTAGATTATTCATAACCATATTATAGGTAGACCAGAAAATATGGTGTAAAATTTTAGTAGATAACCTTTATATTTGTTCTGTGTAGATAACATTGTTAGTAATAAAAATCATGTTTTTAATAAATCAAGAAAATTTTAAAGAATTTTCCTTGAAAGTACTAAAAAAATTAGTCTTAGAAATATGTTTTTTTATTTTGGTTTTATGTTCCTGCGTCCTCCTAGACCAAAGTCTGACGACGCCTTTGATGCGAATATAATGTTAGGGTAAAATACGCTGGATTTTTTTTAGTTTAGATATTATAAATAAAGTCCATACATTAAAAGATTTAATTCTCATAAAAATACTTTCCTAACAATACTACTAGTTAGATAACTTTGCGAGCATGGAACATAGAACAAGCGGAATTGGGAAGTACAAACATTTGTATCAGGACCGCGATCGCCACACTCACACATAAAATAAGCATTATTGCATATAAACTACTAATGCAAAGATTGTTTCATTGGTCGTTTTCATTTTAAACAACAATAATCCGAAACACACAAACAGAACATTTAAAAATGTACCAAACTGCGTTACAATAAATTTTATTCTGCTACAAAAAAAAGAGTATTTACGTCCTTTTGTAGTCTATTTAAAATAGACTCATCTATTTGTACAGTAGTGAAACTATCATCTTAATAGTTTCGCTATTCTACAATAGATGGCAGTATCGATTTTTCCGTAGTTTTCAGTTGGTCATATTTGAGTAGAGAACTTTCTAGAACGATATACGTAATGACTGTCATTACGTATATCTTTCTAGAAAAATTAGGTCAACCTAAAATGAACTTTATATGTAAGGTGTACGGCTGATTTTAGCTTGACTTTCTATTATATCTTAGAGATTATATTAAATCAGGAATTTTATTAAAATAAAATGAAAATTGTACTTTCGGATGATATGAAATATCTTCATTTTTAATCATCTGTATTCTACTATCATTTCTGCATTCAAGGATGGCACAATACGGCATAATTCAGTGTATAATAGATTTTCGCACAACGACTATCTCCTAAAGATATGGTAAGTATCACTAAGGCAATTTAGAGTAACAGCGCATAATAGTGATGCACGCGGCACGCCCACTTTTCACTTCCGCTTGTTTTCTTTGTTTCATGTTTGCGAGCCTTTACAAAGCTCTGCTTTTTGCTAGTAGCTAACTGACGTGTAATCGCCACCTTAACCCGCGCCAATTCCAGGAAGACAAAACACAGGAGATCTCCCAGGACCCCGGACCCATCCATCCCGGTGAGTGTGTTTTTGTTCTTTCCTGCTTGAGTCCACGGGTTTCAAGGTACGATTGTTGCGGTCAATGCAGCCACTATCACGAGGATCATATAGTCACCATATTGTTTTTTGGAGTCTGACTTTAGTAAATAGGTATACTAATTAGTTTAGGTACTCCAACATCTACATTTTGCAGGACTGTTATTCATTATCAAAGAAATCTGGTTGATTTAACTAATTTTAAAATTTTTGCCCTTTTTTAAGTCAAAGGCAAATTTTGCAATACAAAAACAAAATTGTGAATTTCCGCAATAGCCTATCCTTACGTAAAATTTTATAAGATATATATATCTATATAGAGATAAGAGTTATATATATGAGATGAGATGAGATGAGAGATGAGATGAGAGTTATATATATATATATATATATATATATATATATATATAAGAATTTTATAAGATTTTTTTATTATTATACTTAATATCGATTAGACGCATATTTTTTCGAAATCTTGGTAAAAACCCGACCAAGTACGGGCTAGACTCGCGAACGAAGGTTTTGGTACCATCGTCTATAACTAGCAAAAAGCAGAGCTTTGTAAGGGCTCGCAAAGTTATGCTATCTAGAAATATTGTTAGAAAAGTATTTTTATGGGAATTACATCTTTTAATGTATGAACTTTTTTTATAATTATCTAACCTAAAAAACTCAGCGTATTTTCACCTAAATATTACAATCGCATCAAAGGGCCGCGTTGTCAAGCTTTGGACTAGGAATATTTGATTTTTGTTTGTTGGTATTTTCAAGGAAAAATATGTATTAAAAATGAAGGTTAATCTTATAAAAAACACATTTTTGACATTTTGCTGAAATCATTGTTTTTTTTTTTCTAAAATCAGGAAGTTCCTGGTTTTACGTCGATTTACGAAATCAAAATCAAAAAATGTTTTATTTAAATAAACCTTCAAAATTTTTGGACAACGCAAGCACGAAGAATTGACGGTAGACACTCAGCGAATACATTTTTCGAATTTTTCTCTCAGAGAAACCCTCGGAGTTCGATTCCAGATTTAGGCAAATGAAAAAATGTGTTTTTTCAGTTTTCTGATAAAACAACTTGGCCCGGGATTGGAAAAGTGCCCTACTGGCGATAGGCTAGCCACCTATCACATTGTGGGACTTAAGTATCTTAGGCTAACCGCGGATGCACACGTTGTACTTCTGCCTACCTCTTCGGGGATACGGGCGTGAATATACATTTTTTTAGCTTTTTATCCTCGGGCTAAGATTGGGAATTGATCTCAATACAATATAAATCAATTAATACATCTGTACTGTTTCTCAATAAGCATATTGTGAAACTCTCTAACGCTCTATTTACTCTGTTCCCCGCAAGCATCCCTGCTCTAGACCTAAATTCCCCTTGTGCCTCCCACAATATTACTTCGAACTTCCCTTGCATTCTCCTTTCAATAATTTTATCATACACCTTCGATGCCAAACTGATCAAACTGATGGCCCTATAGCTATTGCAGTTTATACTTGAACCTCGCCTTTATACGAGGGCACGATAACCGCGCGCCGCCAGTCAAATATGAAGAAACAATTCATGAAGTAGGTAGTCTCTTAATAAGTTCAAAAATTCTAAGAGAAAATGTATCTTCTATCAATTTTAACTCGTTAATTTAATAAGAGATGGCGTTAGTAGTAATAAAATTCTAATACAAATTGTACCTTCTATTTTTTTATTTTTATAAATTGGTATTTTTATGGTAGATAACAAATCTAGACATGAATATAAACTACCATGTCGAAGCTCAAACCCAAAAAATGCGATATTTTTTCAGTAAAATGTACCACAAAAGTGCACAGAAAGTCGCCTAGTGTAGGGCTTGCTGCGCTCGCCCTAAAAAACGGCAAAAGTATCACGATTGTTTTATGGGAGCCCCTCTTAACTATATATTTTATTTTAATAATCTATCTTTTGGCCGCCTCGTTGGTCGAGTGGTTTGCGGCCCTGACTACGCAATCAACAGGGCTCGGGTTCGATCCCCGACGAGGACAAGTATTTGTGTGATAAGCTAAAATGTTTGTATTTCCGAGTTTGGGTGTTTATTATATACTAGCTGTTGCCAGCGACTTCGTCCGCGCGGACTTCGCTTACTCCGCACAGCTCCTCCCCCGTAGGTGATAGATCAAACTTTCATGATCATGTTAGGTACTATGGCAGTTGAGAAGTTCCCCCGTGAGGAGACTATCCTATCCGCAGTAGCAGTTTATGGTGAAGATCATGTTTAGCAACCAAAATTAAATTTAAATAAAAAGTAACGAGTCCATGCTAATAAGCGTTAAAGAGTTCCTTCGTAAGGAGACAATGCTGGCTGCAGTAGCAGTTCATGATAAATATCGTGTTGAATTATCAGAATTAAACTAACATAGGTACGACATTTCGTGACCGTGCTACTAACCGTTAGAGTTCCCTAGTGAGGAAACAATCCTGGGTGTAGCGTCAGGTTATATCTTATTATTGGATTATCGCCGAAGTAACGCAGGTATAAAAAATCAGCTCAATCAGACATCGGGAAGTGGTTTAAATCTTTACTTGCAATATTTAAACTTAACTCACATATCTACCTTCTACAACCCAATCCGCCCATATAGTTACAAATGCTAAACTTGTAATAATAATAAAAAGGTAAAAACACACCGCGCACAATTAAAAGACCTTCTTATTAACTCTTCTTATTAAAAAAAGACCTTACAATAAAATAAAGGTAGGTACTTTAAAAAGTAATAATCTAATATACTACTCCTTGGGATAGTTAAAGTATGATATATCTTTATTTTTTCTAGTATTATTCATACACCATTCATACACAACCATTATTAACAATAAAATATCACGTTTTACTATGCGTTCCAACTAAGATTAGGATCGCGCTTGTTATCAACTTCATACCACAAGCGTAAAATTAGCAATACCAGCAAAAAAAATAATAGTTTTAAAAATATTACTGATTTATTGAAAAACAAATAACGTTTTAATAATATTATATTCATCAATAAAAAATTAGTAAAAAGCATCAGTCTAGCTGTTCATCTATAAATTATATAAAGATGTCGGGTCATTTACACCACTTACAACGTAGGGGCCAATTTTGTTGCGATTTTTGTGGGTTATCTTATCCAAAATAGGCCAAAAAATATAAAATTTAAAATTCATCAATAAAAAACAATAAAATATATGTCTAGCCGTTCATCTAAATATACGTATATATATAAAAGTCGTGTTAGTGACTTTACACCTTATTTTAATACATGGTTACATAATCTGATAGTTTATGTAACCATGTATATACATGTCATAAAAAATATACCAATTACAACGAAATTTTTTTTGAAGTATTTCTTTGTTAGAATTTTTTGCACACCTTACTCATCACTTACGAAATTTTTGCAAAATGCGGAGCTATATGTCATCCTGACAGTCCTATTCTTATTTGGAAAGCATAGTACATTAAAATATTCAAACTTACAACTAACAAAACAAACAACTTGCGTCGCACCAACTCTGAGATTGTCAACTGGCTGCGCAAGCGTAAACCGGTTTTTTCCAGTCTCGCCACGTACGCGACAAGCGGCCAGTGGTCACACCACGAAATAAAGAAAACAAGGGGAAGTGAAGAGTGGGCGTGCCGCGTGCGTCACTATTATGCGCTTTTACTCTAAATTGCCTTAGTGATACTTACCATATCATTAGGACATAGTCGTCGTGCGAAAATCTATTATACACCGAATTATGCCGTATTGTGCCATCCTTGAATGCAGAAATGATAGTAGAATACAGATGATTAAAAATGGAGATATTTCATATCATTCGAAAGTACAATTTTCATTTTTTTTTAATTAAATTCCTGATTTAATATAATCTCTAATGATATAATAGAAAGTCAAGCTAAAATCAGCCGTACACCTTACATATAAAGTTCATTTTAGGTTGACCTAATTTTTCTAGAAAGATATACGTAATGACAGTCATTACGTATATCGTTCTAGAAAGTTCTCTACTCAAATATGATTAACTGAAAACTACGGAAAATCAATGCTGCCATCTATTGTAGAATAGCGAAATTATTACGATCTTAAGTTTCACTATTGTACAAATAGATGAGTCTATTTTGAATAGACTACAAAATGACGTAAATACTCTTTTTTTTGTAGCAAAATAAAATTAATTGTAACGCAGTTTGGTATATTTTTAAATGTTCTGTTTGTGTGTTTCGGATTATTGCTGTTTAAAATGAAAACGACCAATGAAACAATGTTTGCATTAGTAGTTTATATGCAATAATGCTTATTTTATGTGTGAGTGTGGCGATCGCGGTCCTGATACAAATGTTTGTACTTGCCAATTCCGTTGTTTTCTTCATTTCGTGGGTCACACACACATGTCCCGCGTGCTTGTAGTAGTGCAATCGATTCACTGCTTTGATCGAAGATTGGCCTCTTTGCCGTTAGTACGTAGTACCTACATAATGATTGTTCTGTGCTTCACTGAACTGTTATTCTAGTGAACTTTAAACCATTGAATAAGGAAACATATTATGGAATTGACATACCTACGAAAAAAAACGTGCATACATTAATATATTTAATATATAAATTGGTCTGTATCACAATAAAGTCTACTTTCAATTGATACTAGCTATTGCCCGCGACTTTGTTTGCGCGGACTTCTTTTACTCCACACAGCTCCTCCCCCACAGGTGTAGGTATAGCGTGATAATATGTAGCCCATATGTGGACCCGACCTGTTAGTAATATTCATGCAAAATATGAAGTAAATCCATGCAGGACTTTTTGAGTTTACCCCGGACATACATTGACTTTCCTACGATTTTATTATATGTATAGATTCGTAGTAATAATTAAGTAGTTACTGATTTGTGAACCGCTAGTTTACTCATTCAGTTTACCATACAAAATTGACCGTCTTTTTCGTACTATAAAGATTACTTTTAAGGTTTATTTGATAACACTACTTAGTTAAATTAGTTTTTACAATCAAAATATTTTTCTTAGGGTGCAATAAAAACTACGATATTCAAATAAAAACTAGTAGGTAATTATCGTTAACTTCGATTATTCAATTTACTACACAAAGCTGGGTACTTTTTCACAGTACATTAGTTTAATTTTAGATGAGGTTACGATAAAGTCGGGCGATTGTTACTGAATCCAATAATCGAATAGTTTGATACTACTAATATTAATAGTCGAATACAAAAACAATCGATCGCTAGTTTGCAAATTCGAATAAAACCGCTAGTTCATTCATTCGCTTTCCCATACAAAATTGATCTGTTTTGTCTTACAATAAAGTCTACTTTTAATTGATGTTCATAGTAATAATTTTATTACTAGCCAATAATTACAAATTTACGGACCGCTAGTTGGTCCATTGTTAGCCATACCAAATTGAACGTTTTTCCCGTACTACAAAGATTATTTTTAGTTGATAGCAATAATTAGTTAAGACTTATTTCCGAGTACTTTCAAAAATGTTGTTTCTGATTCCACGAATCGCGCACACACACACAGCTATTTATAGTATAGGTATCTATATTGTTTAAAAAAATGTAATATTTTTAATACATGTTCTTTCTTTAAGCAAATTTATTTTTTCTTTATGTTATATACCGTAACCTTCTTATGCACGTAACGCGTCAAAAAATGGCGGGAACTGAAACAAAGCTACCGCCATGATTGTTTATTTATTTTCCTTCAAACTTACATTTGTTCCGTTTCATTTATTACTCTCTCGCACTAGTTAGATAAAATTGGTTTTGCAATCGAAATAGGTTCTTATTCACTGGCAATATAAACTACAAAATAATAGTCGAATGCAAATTAGTAATGTGTGTTAATTTCGATGGTTTGATGATTCAATTTGCTACACGAAACTGGATATTATTTCTCAAAACATAGCGTTTACTTTTAGATGACGCTACGGATATTCGAATACATAAACTAGTAAATTATTGATATTCGAATGCAAACTAGTAATGTCTGTTAATTTGCCACATGAAACTGAATATTATTTCTCAGCACATAGAGTTTACGTTTATATGAGGTTACGGATATTCGAATACATAAACTAGTAGTAATGAAAATTGAATCGAAAGGATTGAGATGATGCAATACACACATATTTGCTTCTCGCTTTTTCTTCAAATTCGAATGAGTTGTAAGGTTATTCGAACAATTTGAATGACGTCTACAATCAAATTATTCGAATAATGTCATTCACAATCGCCCATCTTTAGGTTACGATGTTTCGAATATACAAACTAGTGCCTACCAATGAAATTTCATTCGAAAGAATGAGACGACGCAATTCATACGCATTTACTTCTCACTTTTTTTCAAATTCGAATGAGTTATAAGCTTATTCAAATAATTTGAATGATTGCTACAATCGAATTATTCGAATAATGTCATTTATAATCGCCCATACGTAATTCGAATGATTTCTACAATCGAATTATTCGAATAATGTCATTCACAATCGCCCATCTTTAGATCGTACAAGTATTGTATACTCTTTGAGATCGTATTCCTAATTAGTCGTGGGCGTTTAAACGATATAGGCTTAAAAAATTAGGCTTTTCAAAATAAGCCCATAAGCGCGCTTACGGATTTAAGCTGTTTTCGTTTAAACGTTGTTTAAGATACAAAAATTTAAATACTATATTAGCATGATTGAAGAAAAGTAACCTTATTTCAATAACGTTAAAAATCAAAATACAATAGCATAAAGAACCTTATTTCTATACTCTAAAACTCAATATAATTTTTCATTTTATTGGATTAACAACCTTATTACGATTCGTATAAGCAACGATAACAATTTGGATTGGTTATCGTATTATGCGGCTAAATTATTTTCTACTTGTTTACGCAATATTTGTGTCGGACTGACAACGCTTCGTTTTTGGTTGGTTAGTACTATTTACAACGAATTGACAACTTACGTTTTTTCAAGTTCTGAGTTTCAGTACGCTTTTCGTTGTTGAAGCGATTCGACGCGTTCATCAATTGTTTATTTTACTTAGCGCGCGTAAGAACATGACACGAATCCCTTTACAAATTTCCAACGTAATTTTGTTTATATTAATTATTGAAATTACGTGATGGATAAAAAAGTATATATTATGTTACTATTCATTTCAGAGAGTCCTAAGTCTGAAAAGTACGAACGGAAGTTGATTGATTGAGAAAGTACCTTATATATAAAATTCTCGTGTTACAATATTATTTATCATACTCCTCCGAAACGGCTTTACCGATTTTCATGAAATTTTATATGCTTATTCAGTAGGTCTGAAAATCGGCTACTGTTTATTTTTTTATACCCCTAAGTGATAAGGGTTGTCCACCCCTAACATTATTTTTTTTATTTTTAAGACAATTTTGTTTATTTTTATTGGAACGAAGTTCCTTATCGCGCGTTGTGAAAGGGGGCTAGACGGAAAAAATTCTTACGAAAAGTTGTCACGACACTTTTTGCTATAGTAAGGTATTGTAAGCACAGAAATATCCAGCCACTTCCCTTTAGCTCGTGCATTGAAAGTGAAAGAGTTTATCTACTATTTGATTGAGTTTACTTTTTTTTCTAGTGCCAAATGTTCGACATTTATACAGAATTTCGCCCGAATGTCGAATTTCAACCAAAAGTTGAATTTCGACGGACAGTCGAATTTCGAACGAGTTGCAGAGTTTCAACCGCCGGTCGAATTTCGACCGGGTACCAAAATTCGACCTCGGATCGAAATTCGACCGGGTGCCAAAATTCGACCGTGGGTCGAAATTCGACCGGGTTCCGAAATTCGACCGGGTGCCGAAATTCGACCGTGGGTCGAAATTCTACCGGGTGCTGAAATTCGACCATAGGTCGAATTTCGACCGGGTTCCGAAATTCGACCGGGTTCCGAAATTCGACCGGGTGTCGAAATTCGACCGTGGGTCTAAATTCGACCGGGTGCCGAAATTCGGCCGCGGGTTGAAATTCGACCGGGTGCCGAAATTCGACCGGGTGCCGAAATTCGACCGGGTTCCGAAATTCGACCGGGTGCCGAAATTCTATTTCGCATTGAACAGTGTGGTGTTCGTTCGAAAGGAAAAAGGAACTTCGTTCTATTCTGGTGTCCCTTGACACCTCTCAAGTTTTTTTTTAAATTGTGGCTTTAAAAATACATACAACCCTCATATTCACCCTTCTATCATCAACCCCTATTTTTAATTCAATAATTTATATGACGAAACAACTTTTGCCGGTCAGTTAGTATTGAATAATAATTTGTATTGTATTTGATAACACGTCATTTCTATAAGCTAGTAATAAGTAATAACACGAACAAAACCCCAAAACATTAAACGCTTTTTTCAGCTCTCGGCTTTATCGGTCGTTACTAATTCACTTAAATCTTCGTTTTATAATTGACCTTCTCAACGATCAACAACTTTTGTTTAAAAAAGCGTTTAAACGAAAAGCGCTTTTTTAAGCACGCTTAAAAGTATAAGCAAAACGTTTAAACGTGTTAATAATTAAAAGCCGTATATCACATCTCTATTTTCCTAATTCCTATCGAAAATCCTACTCAAAAGTAACCTAAAAAAAATTAAAAGGAAAATAGAATATTATTATACCTACTTCAAATAACAATAATTACAACATATATGTTACTGTGAATTGCAATACTTTTTGTTACCTAGTAGGCTTGGGCCTAACCGGTCACTACAGAGAGCGCTCAATTTAGTTCAAAATCCAAGGATGAACTAGTTCTTTCTATTAGTTCATTAGTTCTTTTTTTGAAATAATTTATTAAGAACAATAAATAAAGAAAAAAATATAGTTATGATTATTGTAAGTTTTGTTTATTGTTATTTAGAAAATACAAAGTATTACACGAAAATTTTACACGTCATTTATGTAATATGAGATTTTTTATTTAAATAATGAAAAATAAAATAATTTATATTAATGATTAGTCAACAGCTAGGCTAGTTCCTAGTATAATGTGTAATTATATTAGAATACTTAAAAAGTATGAATTTTTACAATTAAAGTTGACTTTTTGTTATGGCACATAAAATCTTTTATCGAAATAAAAACGAAAAAATAAAATGATTTATATTAATAATTAGTCATAATTAACGTGATATATAATAATAATAATCAATTATTTGTAACAATAAATGGGAATAGAAGAGATTTTTTTAAATTTTAATTAAACTTACCGTAAAATAAGACATAAATGGTATTAGTATTGTTACGTACTCAGGTTCGTGATTGTAGGAAAACACCACTTATATTAAATCCGTGTATTTACACAACACAACGTAATACTAAAATACACTTTACGCCCTAGTCACTCGCTGTACTATCACTGAACTTAGAACACTACACAATAAAACACTTCTCGCTTCGCACTGGTCACTTGATGTATCGCTCTCGATCGCTTGATAAAAACTGCCCTGTGTTTGTCAACAGCTCTCTATTTATAGGCAGGGTAAAGTCCAGAAAATCTAAATTTATCGGGGAACAATGAATTACTTCTTATCGTAAACATGTTATGAATCATAAATCCTAGCACACGCTACTTTCAACCTTATGCCATATCTGACAAAGTCCATTATGGCATAGCCCAGGTCAACTATTTGTTTGTCAATAGGAGTAGCTATCTCTTTCCTTTATTTCTAGATAGTTAGCGCGCGCGCTCCAACTCTACACGCTTCTAGATTATTCGTAACAGTATTCTGTTTGATAATTAGCCAGCAATACTTCAGTTGACGATTGTTATGATTTCATATGATTTGATAAAATGTCAACCATGGGGATTTGAAGTTGTTTAGTATCGATATCGATTATCGAAATATCAAGGCGCGCACAGTAAAAGTAAATAACTCGGTTGGTCACATAGTGCCGCTGTCTAGTAAAGTGGACGCTAACAGAAATATAAAAAGAACTAAGAGCGGGATTTTCAATGAACTAGTTCGCATAGTTCACCTAAAGGAGCGCTCTTCCCACCTAGGTCGCTCGCGAACTACCCAAGACTATTACCTAGGTACTACCTACTTTTAAGTTAAAACTCAAAGTACTTTGTATATTGTAAAAATTGAGAGCAGGCTGCAGTTATAGTATTCAGTGAAGGAGAGGAACTCAACATAGAAAATCAAAGTAAAATAAGTAAACGGACCTAACAGTTTGACTTGGTGTTGGTTTGACTCATGAAGTAAATTTGTATGAAACTGTTTGACTTCGTCCTTTAGCACTCGGAAGCTTAACAAAGAAGTTGTGATATTAAGATTTAATCTTGAGCCTCTTCTCTTGCCTATAACTACAATTTTATTTATTTTACGGAAACTTTGTACACTCTAATGAGACAATAGGATGGCAAATAAAGCTGTTGATATTGGATTTTTAGAAGAAAAGTGCAGTTGGCTATTACATCCCAAATATTTTCCAAGTAAAGTAGGAGGTAAACCAGCTTGGTTAGATTTGAAAAATTTACCAAGTCCATTAGAATTAAATTGCAATATATGCAATAGTCAATTAATATTTTTATGTCAGGTATGTACATTGTATAAAATAACTCAATCAGCCTTTGCCTCAGTTTTGTCCTGGATCCTTTGTTTTTAAAGTACAATGTGTGTTGAATACATGCTTTTGTTTGTGTTACTGATACAATGGAAAATGTGATTGTGTGGCCACAACCATTCAGGTAGTAGAAAAAATGTTGATGTGTTAAAATAACTTGTGTAAAGTTTTATTGAATTAAGTACTTCTGATTTCTGACAAGGGAAGGACATCTGTGTGCTGCAAGCCTTACTATAGTAGATATGTGTCGTTCGCCATAGATCAAATCAAAAGACCCGGGTCCTAGAATCTGTGTGATTGTTAGGGTCACTTACTTGAAAGTGATTTGTTCTATCGCGATAATTCGCGATCGCAATTCTTGTAATGGGACAGGTCACGAGTTCTTCGCTGAATGGCTGTCTACGAGAAGACGAACAAATCAAATTATCTTTGTCCCCCTCGACATAGTAAACATTTTGTTTGTTGTATCATATTTTATTAAAGTGAATTTGGAGACCAAAAATAAAACAATTTCGGTGACAAATTATTTTTAAGTTTATGTTAGGATTCGTCACGCATGCAGTCACTTTTAATTTCTGGAAATTAGCGTTTTAGCTAGTTATGTCACGTCTCCAGGTATGAGTTAGTTCAAAAACAGTTATTTTATTTATCTTATTAATTTAACAGTTTATTACTAGAATGGGCCGATATTTGACACAATGAATTTAAAATTTCAACCACACGGTACCCAATACTCATAGTCTCCGAGTAAAATAAGCAAGATAAGGACGGACGAACGGACAATGAGATGGACAAACTGGCAGAAGGATATGAAGAAATTAAAGTAGTTCCCTTTTTGGCTTTTGGCTACGGAACCCTAAAAATATATTAAGATGTATATTATAAAATACTCAGGCACTTATCAATGTAAGTTGATCGAAACAAAACCAATAATCGATTGACCCGTAACTGTGGGACTTGTTCACAAGTTCACAACCCTTGATTACATTGAAGTGTTAAACTGTATCAATCAATCGATTGAACAGGTCATAAGACCCGGGTCTTTCTGACAACAGGTCAGTATTGATATGGTTCTTTCTGATCGAACGAATGACACATGCCTATACTATAGGTTGGGTTTAGAAATGTGTGCTTTGATACAGGAAACATGAAGGTATGGGGCCTTCTAAGAAGTCATCCTTAGTAATAAATAAATTAGCTATTTTTAAATCAGTTAAAAATACGAGTAAGACTCCATACATAATATTCCTTATTTTAGTATATTAACCTTAAAGTTTGATACATTACGTGAGATTCTATGTGAACTTAACTTATCCACATGTAATATAATTTTTTTAAGCTTGGGGAATAATAGCTAGATTAAGTTTGAATTTAGGTTAGTAAAAATATTTAGTTCTCTTAGTCGTTTGTGGTTAGGTTAGGTTAAATAATGTGTCAGTGTCACCATAAATCATTTATCAATTGTATCAATTAATAAGTTTTTTTGCACACTATTTTGTAACTTAAGCAATAGTATTTTAGAACATTAATGTATCTTACATTTTGTAAGAGTCATAGGCTATACCTACCCTGCTAATTTAGTCGGCCGTAAGAAACACATTGGGTGCAAAAAAGAAAATAGTGCCTAAAAATTTGCACCTTTATTTTTGACACTACAAAAAATCTATAAAGGACATGTTGATCTACATAAATTTATTGTAGAGTCAAAAATAAAGATGCAAATTTTTGGGTGTGATTTTCTCTGTTGCACCCAACATGCACTTACGGTAAACTAAATTAGTAGGGCAGATACATTCTAGGTTCTACACTTTTGCCAGAAGACTTTAAGATGAGGATGTTATGTAAAATAACAAAAAAGGAATCGCCTTTTAACTAATCTTTAGTAAAAGGCACAGAGAATTGTTATTTGACACTACTATAATGAAGATGGTGATATATAAACTTAGCTACAGACAATACAGACAAACAGACAAAAATTCTAAAAACTATATTTTTGGCTTTGATATTGATTGTAGATCTCTCCCCAAGTATTCTTTTAAAAAAATATTCAATGTACAGTTTTAACTTTCCTACGATTTTATTATATGTATAGATAATGTTTTAATGTAAACAAAATTAAAGTTTTGTTCAATGGTATACTTACTTATAATATCAATATAATAATAGAAGTAAATCAAATTGAAGTCTCAATATATTTCGTATAATTATTATTCCTAGCGATATATTTTCTATACATATAATAAAATCATAGGAAAGTCAAAACTGTACATTGAAAATTTTTTAAAAGAATACTTGGGGCGTGATTTACAATAGATATTGAAGCCAAAAATATAGTTTTTAGAATTTTTGTCTGTTTGTCTGTCTATCTGTTTGTCTGTATGTATGTCCAGGGTAAACTCAAAAAGTACTGCATGGATTTACTTCAAATTTTGCATGAATATTACTAACAGGTTGGGTCAACATAAAGGCTATATATTATCACGCTATCACCTACAGGGGAGGAGCAGTGCGGAGTAAACGAAGTCCGCGTGGACGAAGCCGCAGGCAACAGCTAGTATTTAATAAATGTAGAAGATTATTCCAGTTGATTTAATATTTGCCACATTTAAATGATGTTAAAACTCAAAATTGCCTGTGTTCTTTAAAAACCTTTCTTGTTACTAATATGTATGTATAGTTGTCATATAATGTAAAAAATACACCAAATATTTTTCATTAAAAGTATAATCATAAATCATTATTCATTTAAATTAAAATATTTAGTTAAAAATATAGACAGACATGGTGTGCATATCTAAAAATATTTTATAATTTTAAAGGTCTGAAATAGATTAATGTGCTTTCCAAAGCATGGTGCTATTACTAAACCTACCTACAAAAGCATCCTAGCTATTAAGATTTTACTATAAAGAAATTATTGTGCATTCAATAATCATGTTAAGATTATCTAATAATATTTTAATTTCAAATGCAGGTATATGCACCTATCGAAGAAAGAAGTGATTGTTTTCACCGAACATTCTTTATATTTGTTTGTAAAAATGGCTCATGTTGTCAAACCAACAAAATGGATAATTTCAAAGTGTTCCGTTGCCAATTGTCAAGAAAAAACGATTTCTATTCTTTTGAACCACCTACAGAAAATGAATTTGAGGTAAATAATTACAACTACACAGTCTTTCACTGTCATAAAATCACTCCTACTGTTTTTACGAAATTATTGAAAACCTTAATATTCTTTTTTGCAATTAATTAAATTCTTTAAACAAAAACACTATTTTACAGAAACCGTTTGATACAAATTGTGTATGTCTCGAATAGAATAAAGGGCATAGCCGGATTAATATGGGAATTCTGCCCCCATGGCTTTTTTGACTCATACTTAGGGGGTCGATTTGGTGTTGAATAAAAATAATTCACACCAATTTTTAGCTCTTTAACTCAAATGGTATTCGTGAATTTCAAAAAAACCTGTTTTTTCAAAATTATTTTTATTTTTATAGTAAAATTCGGAATTGATTAATGATGATTTTTTTCCTAATTCTTACGAGTCCAAAACATGAAAAAATCATATGATCATAATTCTCACATAGAAAACCGATTTTTAACCTTTTCACCGCCACAGTCGGCTATACCCGACAAATCCTTTTGGACGTTCAAACGCCAATGTCGGGTAATGCCGACACAAACATTATGCAAAAATAAAACTATTAATGCAATATTTTTCGCTGTTTTTTTATCGCCTATAGCTTGTCAACCAATGTTTATTTATTATATTGGTTACACCTTTTCCATTCGTCATTTATATGAAGTAAAAAATTAGATAATGTAACGATAATCCCAAACTGATCACAAAGTCTACGCCGACAGCGCCATTGTCGTGTCATGCCGACAGCTAGTGATGTAGAACATGCACGTAAGATTTTATTTAAATATTTCATCGCTTCTATGATTTTTAGAAATAATTGCCAAATTATTAACAATTCTGAAAGGTCTGACAAATATTTAAATAAAAGCAACAAACTTTTATTAGAAATAATACATAAAATCGAGACAGCAGCTAGACAAATAAAATTATCGACAATAGCAAAATTGCTATTTTACCCCGCACTAAATGCAATCGTCTTATCAGCACAGTGCAGTGCACTGCAAGCCGTCGTCGGTATTACACGACAACATGTGACGTCAGATACGCGCTAGTGAAGTGACTTATTTGGAAAAAAAAATTAATAACAGTGATATGGAACTTTTAAAAATATATTATACTAGCTGTTGTCCGCGACTACGTCCGCGCGGACTTCGTTTACTCCGCACAGCTTCTCCCCGTGCGTAGGTGATAGCGTGATAATATGTAGCCTATATGTTGACCCGACCTGTTAGTATTATTCTTGCAAAAATTGGGTCGGGTCAACATATAGGCTAAATATTATCACGCTATCACCTACGACGGAGGAGCTGTGCGGAGTAAACGAAGTCCGCGCGGACGAAGTCGCGGGCAACAGCTAGTATAGACATAAATTGGTTTTCATTAGTACACCTCAGCAATTACGTGGCGTGTCTCTGGTAATTAAACGATCAATAAGTCTTAAATACCTAGGTATTCTATCAGTTAGGTACTTTTGGATAAGAATAAATTAAATAGGTGTCTCAGTTTGTTTATTCTCCATTCTGTTCTCAATTTGCAAATATATATTTTTCTAAATATTCCTGCTCAGCCCTTTTCTTATATGGTCAGGCAGAGTCGAAAAGGAATATTAATTGTGCTTGACGGTGGTCGTGGTGACGCTGACGGCATTATTAGTGGCGGCGTAGGAGTCACTATTTTTTGCCGCGATATTTTCCTAAAATCAAAACGCATAGCTAAATATAATGTACCTAATAGAAAAAGAAATTGATATATAAATTACGCTGTTTTTGAGTACTTTGACCAAATAAGTACCTATTTTTAACCGACTTAAAAAAAGGAGGAGGTTCTCAATTCGGCCGGTATATATATTTTTTATGTATGTACACCGATTTCGCCGAGGTTTCTGAGCCGATTTACGTGATTATTTTTTTGTTTGATGCGGAATAGTTGCGAATTGGTCCCATAAAAATTTGATTCAGGTAGGTCCAGCAGTTTTTATTTTATGAGCATTTTTTATTTATTTTACCTATGTCGATTTCTTAAATCAAATTTCGCAAATAAATTTGATCCACTATCCGGTTACCGATCGAGCTGAAATTTTGGCTTATGATGATTTTATAAAGTTACGCTCAGTCATTGAAAGAAGTCTTTGTGACGTCTGACGCGCTGCCGCTAGTCGGTTCTCACGTGGATGAGTAGACTCGGTTGCTCCACGGTTTCGTATCTTTTCTAATCTATGAACTCTCTGCTCGGCGGACTCCTTAGCTAAACGCTGCTTAATGAGACCAATTCTGTGAGCCTTCTGCTCGGCAGATTCGTTCACTAGACGCTCATTAATGAGACCAAGTCTATTAGCTCTCTGCTCAAAAGACTCATTCGCAAGGTGCTCTTGGATCTTACCTAGATCTGGTCTAGAATTATACTGTTCAAAAGTTTCTTGATGTTAGTGTGATTTCATATATGCTTTCATGGCCAACAAATGTTTTTCAGGATCTTTAAGTCTCACAAGAACGTGATATTGTGTTTCGAAAAGCATTTTTACGGAGAGAGATCTATATTTGTTAAGGCGCGCAGCATCTGTTGTAGGTCTACCCATAAATAGTTGACAATACAACAATACACTAAAAAGTATTGAATAAAAATAACTACATTAAAAAAACCGACTTCAAAACAAAAAGTAAAGAATAATAAAGATTTAATATTAATTAAATACTACCTATTATTTATATGTGCTATTTACTATATATTAATAGGTTTGAAGTCGGTGCCAACAATCCTTAAACAAATAATAATATTTTAATCACTTTAAAGTTTAATGTAAAACTACTTTAAAGTTTAAGATGCGTAAATAAAACCTAATAAAGAGAATTAAATGTTAATATTATAAGCAGATTCAATCAATACGAAGAATAATGAAAAAAATAATAACGAAAATGTATCCAACAGAATTCCTAAACTAAATGGTCATGTGAATTAATGTAAAATTATCAATTAAGCTAAAACACATCTAAATTTTTAATTTAAAATTTACACCATATAATGGTAGAATATGTTGGAAGTTTAATAATTAATTTTAAACTACTCGTAACACCAATATTCTTGCAAATAAATATTTTCTTTCTTTCAAAAATTTTATATATTCAAGACGTCCGTCAACGACGTCTGCCCGCGCATGCGTGCCGGATTGGCTTGGCACCGACTTCAAACCTATTAGTAAATAGCGCATATAAATAATAGGTAGTATTTAATTAATATTAAATCTTTATTATTTTTTAATTTTTTGTTTTGAAGTCAGTTTTTTTAATGTAGTTAATTTTATTTTGAATATAGATACCTACCCCACCATCAGCAAATAGGTGTATATGAAATTAAGTAAATGGGTATATAGGTAAAAACTATTCCAATAGTTCATTAAAATGTTTTAATATCTAAACTATAAGGAGTAGTTCAATAAATAAATAAATAAATATCGATAAAGTACGAAATTTACTTTTCCCAGCATTAATATTAGGTAAATTCTGTGGTTTCGGAACGCCAATGTCGGCTTATCCCGACAACGCGTGACGTCATAAGGGAACTAGAGTTGCGCCACTGCTATTATAAAATGTTCAATTGAGTACAAACTCTGGTAATATTTGGGTCTAATTTTTAAGCTATTTAAAGACACCAGATATTTATGGTGTGTTGTTTTCCACATGAAATCTCCCATTAGACGGACATGCAAGCGTCACTCAAAACCGAAATACATTTTCCTGAGTGACTCATCTTGACTGATACCAACATTAGATGCTCACTGACTGACATCAGTCAAACCACAGGTCCACAGAGAGGAGTATATTTCCACACAATAAATTATAGATATTCATAAAAGAAATAAAGAGTTATTGAACCATTTGACTAACTCGTTTTCTACAAAGCTATAATTTTTTTGTGTTTTATTATTTGTCAATTAAGGAAATGCCGTTCAGAGGGGCATCAAGCGGTTGCGTCACCATCTTTTAAAATTTTTAGAAGTTTAATTTTTGTTTATATGTTTTAATTATTTTAACTTTTAAAAAGTTAAAACATATTAGGTTGTAATTTACATATGTTTAGGTCTAAAAAAATTATAATATTTTGAAAGTTGCAATGACGTATTCGATAACAAATTATATATAGTCAATAACAAATTTGTCATCTGGATTGTAATTCATAAATTGCTCCCACAAGGCTAAAATTAAATGTTGTGTTTTTTCGACAGTTTAAAAAGTATATGTATAAAACCAAAACTATTATAGCAGTCACAAGTTGCAACTGTATGCCATACGGGTATACAGGTTGACTGGTAAAATACTATACATACTGAAGGAGTGTGTTTAGTAATCGATTCTGATAGCAAATATGTAAAAAGCATAAAACTTACACCTGCGCATAGATATTGAAGTTCATTGTTTATAAACAATGCAATGTTGTACAAAAAGGGTTGTTTGTACAGTTTGCAACATTTTTGAATATTATTACACTAATTTTATGTATATCTACTATGTAGTTGACCAATTTTTTTTTTATTATATTTCTATTTGTTACATATGACTATTAACTGTCATGTCCTTCAATGTGTACAGTCTTTTTTTTACCAATCAGCCTATTTAGAAATTATGACCATGGCATTCAATTCAACTGATCTAGAAAGCTTTAAGAAAGTTGAAGACCCACATAAAAAAATTGCTAAAGCTATAAATTTATTAAAAGAAATAATAACAAATGTCTCAAAGACTATTATATCGAATATCAAGAATAAAAAAAAGTCTTTAAAAACAGAAAATTTTCAAATAATCTGTCCTTTTAAGCTAGTAACTCCTATTACTAATGTTTATGATATTGATTGGACTGTATTAATAGGACTAAAACATCCCTCCTACGTGCGTTTGGAGGTTCATTCAATAAAACAACATAAAAAAATTAACTACTAAATATGAATATTAAAAAGAATAAAATTGAGGTATTATAATTTATAAGGATATACATAAATGAACAAAAATCCATGGAAAAATATTATTGTCGTAATTTTTCAATTATTTATGAAGTTATGCAACTAAATTAAGATCATTGGGTTGGGTTTTTACATAAAAACACAAGTTGGGTTTTTACATAAAAACACAAGTTGGGTTTTTACATAAAAACACAAGTTGGGTTTTTACATAAAAACTCTGATAATTTGTAAAGGAAATATAATCTGTTTTTTTTTTTTCATTTTGGACCTGTATTAGGGAAGTCAAAAAGTAGAAAAATAAAAAAATATTTCTCTTTGTTTATTAATAATGGAAGTTGTTGAAAAAATGAAAATCAAATATTTTTACCTTCGATCAGAAATGTACTAGATTCAAGATGCGGCCTCAAATGTAGCTAATAAAATAAGAGCACAAATAAATTTGTGGTCTTATTTGAATTTAGTATGTCTAGTCACTGAAAACGCGCGCACGTGTCAAAATGCCTCAGTTTGATTCTAAAAACTACAAAAATAACCACCGTAACAGTGAGATTTCAGGAGTGTCTTTCTTTCGATAACTAAATGTTAGTTTCTATTTCACACTGCTGAAAATTATTATTTAACAAATATTTCATATTTTAGCTAATATTTACGATCCAATAACAAACAATCTCAACAAATATCGGATGTTCTGGAACAACAAATGCATGGAGTGGTTATATAAAATTAAAAAAAATATATATTATATTTATATATTTCCGACTGATCCATTTCGCTATGCACATATCCATAGTCGCGCAAGAAAGAAGATTTTACTAGATTTGCAAAAATTCTAAAATATGTTCGATACATTTTGATAAATTCGATATATCTGACAATACTCAACGTCGAAAATTGGTGAAAACAGCGGTCCCCAAGTTGCAGTATTACTAGCTGTGCTGTGCGTCGCGGTTTGACTCTCTGAAAATCACCCTATTTTTCAAAATCTAAACTGACTATATACCAAATTTCAGACCAATCAGCTTAGTAGTTTTAACATGATGGGTTAACAAACTTAATTATAATTATGCAAATGCACTTGTACTGTTTCAATACACACTTTTTATTTTAATAATATTGCCAAATTTAGGGCTACGATACTTTTATAAAAGTACAGTGCTTTACAGTACGGTATTTTTTATAAAAGGATAAAATATATTTAATAAAGAGACTGGAACAACACAGAGAAAATGTTTTGTGGAAAGTAGTGTCTATTCTTTGCGAATTTATTAGTAGTCATTTCGTGAATTTGTTGATAATAAATACGTACAAAAACCACCCAAAAAAAACTGGCTCAAAAACTTTACAACAAGTTAAATTTATTTAAAGGTAAATAATAATAATAAGTATAATCAGCCATTTGACATCAGGATCAAAATGATCGTTTAGTAGGTAGTTATTTATTAAAAATAAATATTTTTATACTCGTAGTAAAAAGACTATTTTTAGTGAATTACATAAGACTGACTGACTCAAAAAAATCTTATCCAGTTTTTAGATAATTGAAAATACAAATGTCAACGCACGCAATATTTTTTAGTTATTATAAAAGCAGACTTAAGAAGATCGTAACAAAACTTTTAGTTAACATTCCTGTTTTTTTTTCCGTAAACTAGTTCATAAAGTTATAACTTTTTACAAATTTTGTCAACAAAGCGACTTCATGCATTGCTTGTTCTATCATATTCTTTATTTGAATTCTCTATATGAAAATTCAAATAAAGAATATGATAGAAACATGATTCTCTTTATGAGTAGCATGTCTTGCAATTTTACACGTTAAAAGTTATGAACTTAATATTGAATTTTCTATGAGCCCATTGGGCAAGTTACTAAAATTTTACGAGCTCTTCTCGGTAAAGCGGAGCAATAGTCGAAACTAAATCATAACGTACAGAAACAAGGTTGATTATTATTAAGATACCTTTATGACGTTGTGATATTTGTTACTAAAAACTCAAGTCAATTTTTGTGTTGCGTTTATATGGAACGCTGAATCTTGTACATTTCTGATCGAAGATTTTTACATATAATTTGTTCTTTTTAAATTGTTGAAAGAATACGACCTCAAAATTTTAGCCTTATGTGAGCAGATTATGAATTATAATCCCGATGACAGCTTTGATGCTGAATGCTATCCATCAGTCATAGCTGTGACTGGCAAAACTGACAGCAAAGTCTGCCATCTGATGGGACCCTAATGGCCTGGATACCCGCGGAATGAATTGCGCACGGATTGCGGCGCGGCGGGTCGCGCGATTTTTGGATATGTCTAAGCTCTATTAGTTATAACCAAGGCGGCATCAGCGTTGGACGTGTTTAGAATTTGACGATATAGAATTTCCATGATTAATTCAATCTCCACACTCGAAAAAACAAAATTTATTGTTTTGGTCGCGCGATGTCAAATGTGTCCCGCGATTTCGCCGGTCGCGCCTCCCTGAGTTGTGGCCACCTCGATACTAGCTAGTACATTTGTTTTATTCGCTCATCACAGACGCGTCACGGTCGCGCGTCGCTCGGTTCTTTCCGTGCCGCAAGTTGCGCCGAAATTTGCGTCGCCGGTAGCTGTGGCATACTTTATACAGTTTCCTACATTTGTTTTTGTCGCTCATCGCTCGCCGTGCCGCTGTTTTGCGCCGCAAGTCGCGCCGCGCTTAGTTGTGGCCAGGTATATACATGTATGAGATGTATGGTGATACATGTATGAGATTGCCGATTACCTTATATATCCTCTAAATTGGAACGTGACATACTACAACTGAAAAAGGCAAGTCAGTGGTACCAAACCCATATAAGATATTACAGAATGTAGTAAAAATTGTAGTGACACACAATACATTGGCTAATCTCTTGACTTTTATGAATTGCCTCATAGGAAGGCAGATGGTTTCATCTTCTAAAGGGGACCAGACCAACATAGTATAACATAATAACTATTTTTTCTATGTGGTTATCATTCCAGGGTTTTTCAATGGAGAAGTATCCTAAGTTATGTATTTTATGTGGCATAAAAGCACCATCCCACTGTTCAAAGTGTAAAAAAGCATTTTACTGTTGTAGACAACACCAAATTTTAGATTGGCATAAAGGACACAAAGAAACTTGTCCTAAGTTTCAAAAGGTATGTGGAATACTTTGCCTTTCAATGGCTAATGGTTGAGAAAGTTGATTTTTATGGTTGCATTTATAAGTATACATTTATTTACATTACATTTACAGTAATAATAATAATAAAGCTTTATTTTCCTTTTTTTGCAGTTACAATTTAAATATCTAAGAATAACAACATAATCTATACATATAATAAAACAGTAACGAAACCAAATCTGTACAAGAAGTATTTCTTTAAAAAAATATTGCTACGTATTGTGTGTAGGACATAAAACCCAAAACGATAGAAATTGAATTTTTTGTCTGTTTGTCTGTCTGTTCGTTTTTCACGCAAAAACTACTAAACGGATTTGTACTAAATTTTGTGTAATGATAGCTTATTACTCGGGTCAACATTTAGGATACCTTTTACCGCAAGAAAATCTTTCGTTTCCACAGGAAAATACAATTTTTTAACAAGGAAAATACAATTACTGGTTCAGTAAGTTCAAACAAAAATTTCAATGACATAATAATTACTTATTACCAGAGCCATAATAATATACACGAAACCCTTTAATGAGCCACATCTTTAATTAGTTTTTTAAATATTTCACATTTTCATTGATCAGTTTTTTTTTAAATATTTTACTAGGTAAATGCAAAATTTAGTTCGAGCTTCAACTAACAGAAACGGATTTTATCTAAATGTTACTTTTTATTGCACGAAAACATCGTATACTCTTAGACAATAATAAAATATATAGGTATATAATTAAAAAATGGTCAAGAGCCAATTTAATTTAAAATGAATTCCAGAGATGTCACTGTTAAGCTCATCACACACGGCTAAGACGTTAAGATCCCTAATCTATATTGATACACTAGCTGTTGCCCACGACTTCGTCCGCGCGGACTTCGTTTACTCCGCACAGCTCCTCCCCCGTAGGAGATAGCGTGATAATATGTAGCCTATATGTTGACCCAAACTATTAGTAATATTCATTCAAAATTTGAAGTAAATCCATGCAATACTTTTTGAGTTTACCCCGGACATACATATAGACAAGTAGACAAAAATTCTAAAAACTATATTTTCGGCTTTGATATCGATTGTAGATCACGCCCCAAGTATTCTTTTGAAAAAATATTCAATGTACAGTTTTGACTTTCCTACGATTTTATTATATACTAGCTGTTGCCAGCGACTTCGTCCGCGCGGACTTCGTTTACTCCGCACTGCTCCTCCCCCGTAGGTGATTGCGTGATAATATGATTATATATATACAGTGAAACTTGGTTAAGTGGGACCTGGATAAGTGAGAAACCTCCATAACTGGAACTCATGCTGAGGTCCCAACACTTTGGCACTGAATTACCTCTGTTAGTGGGACGTAGTAAACCTCTATATCTAGGATTTGTTCTTTCGATTTATCATCATAGTTACCTCTATAACTGAGACAGCGAGTAAATTTTATATGCATAAACCTCTGTAACTGAAATAACATTGTTTGTTTACTCATTCTTATTCTACCCACAAATTCCACACGTAATTCCAAGTACGTAAGTACAAATTTTGAGCTTCAATTACCTTCAGTTTTAGTTTCGCTTTACTATCATACAGATGTTTATTTGAAACTTAATGAAAGCGACATTGTTCATGCCTTCTCGTCTTCTTCATTGGAAAATGAAGAAGAAGACGGTTAAATGAGCGCGGAAGTAAATTTAGTAAAAATTTCTAAACGCGAAGCAGTAAAAGCACTAGAAACTTTGCACAGTTATTTTGAAATGTCATCAATTGGTGACCAAAGCATATTTGATAAAATTTATAATATCGAAAATTATCTGATGGCTGATACTTCTACTGGCTGGCTACTGAAATGACAAACTAAAATGACAGATTTTTATAATTGATACATTCTGTTTCCATATTCGTACATATTACGTGTAAAAACGTGCTTGAATATTTTTGTTGATTATATATATATATATATATATATATATATATATATATATATATATATATATATATATATATATATATATATATATATATATATATATATATATATATATATATATATATATATATATATATAATAAAATCGTAGGAAAGTCAATGTATGTCCAGGGTAAACTTAAAAAGTACTGCATTATTTTTTTTACTTCAAATTACTTCAAATTTTGCATGAATATTACTAACAGGTCGGATTAACATATAGGCTACATATTATCACGCTATCACCTACGGGGGAGGAGGAGCTGTGCGGAGTACACGAAGTCCGCGCGAACGAAGTCGCGGGCAACAGCTAGTATGTAATAACTTATACTAAATTAACATAGTTTTTTGTATTGTCATTTTTAGTTTTTTTTTTCTTCCTTTTTATCACGTTTAGCTGTAAGGACAGCCAATAGCGATGAAAGCCTCATCTAATTGCTTTCATATGCCTCTGTCTCTTGCTGTTCTGGGCCACGGACATTATGACAATATCATTTACAGTAAAGGCATATTAAATGATTTCTTAAACATGGACAGTTAGGAAAAATCTGTTGAAATTGTTTCAGGATGAAGATAACATATCTTTTAATTTTGTTGTAACTGAAGCAGGAAAATCAATCTTATTCAAGGAATGGGAATTGGTAGTAGAAGAGGAAGACCAGGTATGTGCACACAGCATATTTTTTTTTTTGTAATTCTCATAGGAATAATGAATTTTTCTTCAGCTTATGTGTCCAAGTCTACTTGTATACCAAAAAACGCAGGCGATTTTGAGTTCAAACAAATTTTGCGTGTCTTAATGAGTGATATTAAACTAGAATAATTTTTAAATAAATTAAAGTTTTTTAAATTAATTGGGTAAATAAAATATATCGCTGGGAATAATCATATAAAAATACTGAGACTAATTTGATTGACTTCTATCATCATATTTAAGTGTTATCATTGTAGGAAACTTTGATTACATTTACATTAAAACAGCAATGGGTAGGTTTTATATATCACAATTTTTTAAGTATCAAATAAAATTTCTCCCTGTTTTTTACTAAAGGACAGTTTAATACAGAATTTTTAAGAATATATTAACTTTAAGGTAATAGTAATAACTAAAGAAAACCATGTATGGAATGTCGCCCGTGTTCTTTCAACCCAAATGTATCTAGTTGTTTTTAATCAGTTTACCTTGACCTTCAGTTTTAGAATAACTCATTAAGAGTGGCTTGCACCAAATTCTATTTACTTTTTGAATAAAATTAACTAAATATTAATTACGATTTATATTTGTCTATATAAATTACTAAACTGACATTTGAAGCTTTTGGTGCACCCATAATATTGTATAACTCTTTGGGTGCACCAAGAGCTTCAAATGTCAGTTTACTAATTTTCGCGCATATAAAATGATTTACAACTATCCGTTTTTCATTTATGTCGCAAGACAGAAAAAAATTGACAGAATTTATAAAGTATGCATTTCACAAAACGAGTCTGATGCTTTGTTTACATTTGAGTTTTGACACATGAAAAATAATTTAAATTATTGCATTTCTTATTGTATTAAATGTGATAGAAATAAAGTATACATGTGCATAATACTAGAAATATATTCAAAAAAAAATCAAAAAATCTTTATTCATAAACTGGTCTACATAAAAACATGCGAGTCGATCGGTGTCTCCTTTTAAGTACATTTGCACTTGTATTAGGAGGTACAGCTCTTCCGTAACAAAACATTGTTATCTATGTTAAGATAAATATTACCAAAACATAAAACAGTGATTTCACAACAAATTGGAAATTTTAATATTAACTCGGATTCTGGTTATGGTGTGCTAATATCGGGAATATTACTATAATTATGCTTCGTATGAATACATAAAGCAGTTGGCTATTGCAAGGAATAAATGAAGATGATCACTACCCATGTCGCCAGCCAGCATTCTCGTTAAACATGGTGAATAGAAATGGTGTTTTGTATACTAACTACCTACAAGGGAGCCTTACTGATGTTTTTTGTAATACATCTGGTGTAAGATCCTGCAAAGCCTCACCACCATCTTACCCTTTCTTAACGTAATAGCGTCAGTACTTATCGTTGTCTCGGTTTAGTTTGGAAGGTTAAAATAGTCCGGTCAACCTATGCATGTGGTATTACACGTCTCAAAAATGGCAACTCGCAATAAACGTATTTTGTTTCTATGGCGATGTCGTTTTCATGAAGCGAGCCGTCTGCTATTCTATTACATGATAAATTTCGTATTATTTTTCGAAATAAACATGATACGATTACCATGACAATAGTGATTTGACACTAGCTAAATGTGCGGTCTTACGTAGTATTGTATACTCTTTGATGTGCGGCGTTAAATAGGACCGACAACGTGTATTTAGCACTTTAAATATGATGGTGCAAGACAAAAACGTTAAGTTTCATTTAAATAAAACTTAAACATATTTATAATGTTGGTGCAAGCGAGCCTAAATGTCAGTTGCCTAAGATTTGTATTAAGTATCAAACTTTCTAGTCAACAAACCAGTGAATAGAGGCTAACCTGCATGTTACACAAGTTTCAGTTGATATTGCATAAACTGCAAAGAAAACAATTTGACTATCAAACAAAGTAAAAAAAATTTTTATACCCATAACCATACATATCCCACACCCATTCATAGAGAGTTCTATACTATTAATACACATGGTTTCTACAGAATATCGATCTTGAGCCCTCAAGTTTTGTGATATAGTACTTGTAGAGGACAACAACAATGAGTTACTAAGTTTCACAAGCGTCGTCGTCGCCGTTGTACCGAACGTCAAGGCATGAGGCAGACGCGGGGTGGAAACAGCCGAGCACCAACCAATGGCGAGCAAGTAAAGAGTGGGCCTGTCATTGGCCGTAATAATTAACCGAGCGCTCATTTGTCGATGTGTAATGCTGTTTCGGCTTCAATCCAAATAATTACACCATGTGGAGCTGTAGGAATTCACTTCATCCAGTTTCTTCAATTACTAAAACTTATAAATAGTAAATTGTAAATACAGTGAATAAATAATTTGTTAGAATCAGTTCAACATTCAACATTCAGTACACTACAGTACTAACTGCACTTTGCAGCTTGCTGCATTAGGAAAGTATTTGATGGATCCCATAGAATCCAAAAGAATTTCTGAAGCATACCACCAGATTTTTTTCTTGTTCCACTTAATTCATTTATGTACAAAGTTGTTACATAATATACATATATACATATATATATATATATATATATATATATATATATATATATATATATATATATATATATATATATATATATATATATATAGCAAAAACTATTGAAATATGGTTCCAAGTTGAAACTTTAATTGATATAAATGATTGAATGTAGGCACCTGTGAATGAAGTAGATGCTAATCAAGAAATGGATAAGCTAAGAAAAATGATCCAAGAAAAGAAAGCTGGAACACTGAGTAATATAAGCGATAGTGAATTGGAACAATATACTGCAACTATACCAGAAGATAAAGTCTTTAATAAATTCTCAAAAAGAATAGCAAGACATCCTGATCAAGTTTTAAGATATGATAGAGGTGGTGACCCTCTGTGGATCACTAGTTTTACTGAAAATAATGTCCCTCAATGCCAGTATTGCAATAGTGAACGACAGTTTGAATTTCAAGTAAGTATTATAAACAATATTTACAAATTAATAGCTAATTAGCAAATTATCAGTATTACATTAAAATAAACAGGAGTAACTTGTAATGGCGGGTACAATACAATATTTTAAAATCCCAAAATATGATACAAAATTTATATGTATATGGCCCCTTTTCCACGTGAAAATAATGATGAAAATATAGCCATATTTGAAAGATCTACAATAACATGCATAGATATAATTACACAATTCTACAAATTCCCTACAAACATTTTAGCTCTCCATCAATCTCAACCCATCTTATATGTGTAGAAATTTCAGATATTGAACTACTGTAATAAAACTATTTTCAGTATTCCCATAAGTGATTTAGCCCAAAGAACACATATATTGTAGATACATGTGTTTTTTATATATTATAGAAAAATTAATGTTCACATAATATGTGAACCAGCTATGATCTCTGACATAAATGACCTGCATCATGTATTGTACAGTATATTTCTTCTTACGTATCCTTTTAAGTAAACAAACTCCACTTGTTGTAAAAACAACAAAGTTTCACATCAATCATATACATTGAATTAAATATAATTAGATTATCGTATTCTTTCATTGTAAACGGTTGGTTTGGGACTAAAAACTGTTTCTAATATTTTATCATATATAATATACGAAAACTTATTAGAATACAAAATATTTCCACAGTTGAAAACTACCATGTGAACTTGACATGTCGAATATCCAATTATCTATGAAATTGATAGACACGTGCATTAATGAACGAATTTGAATGACTAATTGAATGATTCCTATCAAAGATAAATATTCATAAAATACGACAAATAGCTTATAATAATATGTGAGTGGTTACGCAAAAAGGGACCTGAAGGGATTGGAAACGGTTTTTTTTTTTTTGATAAATTCTGATTCTATGGTCCTTCATCTTTGTTTTGTTCTAATCAAAATAATTTTAGGTGCCGTAGTTTTTTTTAAATGATTTTTTATGTAAGCCGAGGCAGTTTTGAAAATATTAAACCTTATACACAGCGCACACTAGTTTCTTTTTCTAGCGCGCACATAAAGACAAGTAAAAGACGAATAAATAAGTCACCAATAATACAGCTATCGCAAACACGTGCTATTTCTCACTGACGAAGTCGCTCACTAACGACACTAACATAAAACACCCTGCGCCTCTCTCCCGCACTCGTGGCGAAACTCACATTTTAAACGTGATTTACTCGAAATCAATTATTTTCCCTTGAGGTCCCTTTTTGCGTAACCACTCACATATATAGAAAAATATACAAGCTGTCTAAATGTTAAATACTGACTTGTAGAATTTAAAATATCCCCTTTATTGAATCATTATTTTTCAGATTAACACTTTTAAAGTAATTATATAGTTTTACAATCTCTTAAACAAGGATTTAAATATATAATCCTTGTTTAAGAGATTATTAATATAGGTATTTTGTGGTAACGTTATTGCGTGTAGCATGACAAAATGTTATTTTCAAGTATAACATTAACCAAAAATTGGTAAAGTGCGTGTCGGGCCACGCGCAATTTAAGGTTCCGAAGATGCCCATCACAATAATGTGGACTAAGAAGACAGCTTTGCAACTTATGATTTACAGCCTATAATATCTTCTGACTAGAGGTAAGGCGTATATATTGGATTAAGTACAGAGATTAGGTATTTCACGAGATTAGTTCCTATCTTAACCAAAAATATCACATTTAACCGTTACGCGTATTAAAATTTCAGCCCAGTTCCACAGACTACTCAATATGTACTATAAAATATTAAAATCAAATACTTAACGTAATACCAGGAACGAGGAACGCGTATTTCAAAAGTATTTCTGTCTATGTCACTGATCGGTAAATTCTAGTTTGTCCAGTGTATTCAATGAATTACCTACCTATATTGTTATTATAATAACAACATAATATTTTTGTAACTGCCGTCTTTAAATGTTGATATATACATATATATGTTACCAGCAAAACCCGATTTCAGGCCAAGCTAGTTTGTCCTAGGACAAACCGGTTCATCCTAAGCTTGTCAGGATATACTGGTATAGCCTTGGACAATCTAGTTTAGCCTTAATACTTCAGGCTAAGCTTGTGTGGAGTAGGCAGAACTTAGCAGAATTATTTTGATCTGATTATTAAATAACAATTGAATCATGGCAACTTGCAATTTTACCACTTGCAATTTGCAAGTGGTAAAATAAACACGTTGTAACCGCTAAAGACAGGGACACCCATTTCGTGTCCCTACTAGTTCGCTATCGTTATTCATATACATATAACTGAATCTCATCCATGTTTTGATACTCGTGTGTTGAAAATTTGTTTGGAAACTTGGACTAGTTAATGTGCTCGTGTGCTTGTACGCTCGTATACTTGTATGTTTATGTGGGTTTGTGTTGGTGTGTGTATGTGTGTGTGTTTGTTAGTGTGTGTAACAGACGTACAGAGGTACAGACGTACAGACGTACGGACGTACAGACGTACATACGTACAAAAGTATAAAAACACAAACACACAAACATACCGCCCCGTTGGTCGAGTGGTTAACGACCCTGACTACGCAATCGACGGGGCTCGGGTTCGATCCCCGACGGGGACAAGCATTTGTGTGATGAGCATATATGTTTGTATTTCCAGTTTTGGGTGTCTATTAAATATATTCCAGTATTTATATATGTATTTCTATGTATTAGTATCGTTGACTAACACCCATAACACAAGCAAATAATTTGCTTACTTTGGGGTTAGATCAGTAAGTGTAATTTGTCCTGTGAATATTTATTTATTATTATTATTACAAGCACACGAGCACACAAGCACACGAGCGCACTAGTCTAAGTTTCCAAAAACAAATATTCAACAGGTAGGTATAAAACATGGATGAGATTCAATATAAATATATTCAAAAGGTATATGAATAACGAGTAACGACAGAGTACTAACTAGTAGGGACATGAAAGGAATATCTCCGCCTTCAGAGGTTACAACGTGTTTGTTTTGCCACTTGCAATGATTCAATCAGTTTAATAATAATTCAAAAAATTTTGGCCTAGGCCAAACTTTTTTGTATTTAGGCTAAACTAGATTGTTCTAGGCTATACTAGTATATCCTGACACGCTTAGCATGCACCGGTTTATCCTAGGACAAACTAGTTTAGCCTGAAATCGGGTTTGGCCGGTAACATACATATATATTAAACTATTAATTTTTAGATAGTTACGAGTAGGTACGTATTGCTGTCACCTTGTTAGTTGTTGTATTGATGAATATACAATTGGACGCTTTATCATCATGACGCCGCTTCCCTCGCGGGGTAGGCAGTGTAAGAAGAACGTCTATAGACTTTCCATTTCACCACGGTTCACCGGTTTCTCGGTTGGCGAGATAATTTGTCATTGTCGGTTTTTTTCGTTCATATTTCAATAATTTTTGAGTTACATTTTAAAAAACTTTGAATTCTAGACACAGTTTTAATAAATGTGCCAAATTTCATGTAAGTATATGGGATAAATAGTTTTTGAAATATGAAGGGGTCAAAAGTAGCATGAGATGGGTTGTGTAATTGGTATTATACACGGTACACATTATCTAATACCTTTAAACGAGCAATTCTTGTATATATATAATTGGAATCTCGGAATCAGCTCCAACGATTTCCATGAAAGTCACAAATTAGGTTCCAGGTACAAGAAAAGCTCGGTTCCCAAGATATGGGTATGTGAAAAACCGAGCCAAGCTCGATCAACCAGATATTAGTAATTTAATAACAACAATTTTGTTAGAAGCCTGAATTTAGACATTCGCCTTGAACACGCCCAATTTTGTTATATTGTGTCTAAGTTTAGACGTTCGTTTCGAACACACCCATTAACAACATGACGTCGTCGCTACCGATTTAATTTAACCATTGCCGTTGTAAGCGGCCCACAAGCGACGCGGTACGCCGACCCAGACGCACACGCAACGACGCCCTCGCAACGAAACAAGCAGTAACGAAATTAGAAATTAGGGCGTCGCGACGCACAGTCAGCGCCGTCGCAAGGAAGCCGGATCGTCTTCGATAGCTCGCCTTCCGGAGCAGTGGACTGTGGTTTCTTCAAAATAAAACCTCCTCCGTGAAGTTGAATTATTCTTTTTTTTTTTCCACTTCTTATAAATCTTCCTATATACAAATCTTACTAGCACTATAATAACTACTTTACACTATTTACAATATACTTCCAAGCACTGTGTAGGACCGTTTTCTTCTTCTTCCTTTTCCTTTGGAGATCTTCTTATTTGGAGCTCGATCGGTGAAATGCGCTGGCCCACGGAAATTGCTCGATTTTTGTGCAGCCCAGTTGGCTGCCGCCCGTCGCCTCGCGCGGGCGTATCACTACACACGTATCGCTTTGATTTCCGTGGGTTTTCCCTATTCCATGTTTCCTACCTATGTTTATTCGTACACATTCATTATCTAGAACATTTTCTCCACCAGTTTATTTGGGAAAATAGGTAGAAAACATGGAAATTTATATCAAAACAGTGAAAATACGGTCCTGCACGTGCTATCTATCTTAAGCCCTCTCTTTCTTAGGCTATCTCTTTCTTGGGCTATCTCTTTCTTACATTGAGATAACCGCCATCTAACGGTCGTGTGGGTCTAGGAATTGGTTTATTTATGAAGATACATAACAAACTTAACTTCTATGTACATTATGTAAACTTAAACTAATATATATTATCACTGACACTTAGTAACACTATATGCGCAGCCTTAATCATTTTATCACGCCTCCTTGCGTCTTCACGTCGACGGCGCGCACGATGCCGTCAGCGCCGGGGTAGATTCGCATGATGACGCCGCGCGGCCACACGTTGCGCGGCAGGCCCCCATCGACGATGACCACGAGATCGCCCTCCTTTATTTGCGACCCCTTCCTTGTAGCCTCTCCTCTGGCCACGAGAGTTGGCAGATACCCCAGCACCCAGCGGCGCCAGAACGTATCTGCCAGTGCTTGAGTCTTCCTCCATGTGCTCTTGTTGACTTCTTCACAAGGGCCGGTTAGTGGCAGCCCCGACGACGACCCAATCAACCCAAGGAAGTGGTTGGGTGTTAAAGCTTCTTCATCAGCTGGGTCCACGGACACATGCGTCAAAGGCCGGGCGTTGACGCAGTACTCCGCCTCGGCCAGGAGGGTCGAGAGCACCTCTTCTTTCGGCGCCCTCTCCTGCAGTGCTGTTTTCACGGAGCGGACTAGGCGCTCCCAACAGCCGCCCATGTGCGGCGCGCCTGGCGGGATGAACTTCCATTCCATCTTGTGGGTCAGGCCGTAGTTCTTCAGCGCCGGACCCCAGGCTTCGTAGGCTCTTCTCAGTTAGTTCGATGTCCGCCCCCCTGAAGTTGGTGGCGTTGTCGGAGTACATGATCTTCGGCCACCCTCTTCTTGCCGCCAATCTTCTTATTGCCATGATGGCAGAGTCCGTTGACAATGACGACTCCAGCTCTAGATGTACTGCCCTGGTTGTGAGACAGGTGAAGAGAGCGCCCCATCTTTTTTCGTGTCTTCGCCCGATGGTAACAGTCATTGGGCCGAAATAGTCCAATCCGCAGTAAGTAAAGGCGCGGTGACCAGGTTCCAATCTGGCCCTAGGTAAATCTCCTTTTGATGGTGTGATGGGTGAAGACTTATACACTTTGCAAAATTGACACTCTCTTGTCACTCTTCGTACAGTCGGTCTTAGGTGCACAATGAGGTATCGTTGACGTAGCTCGTTGACCACCCTCTCGTTGTTGGCGTGGTGAGCTTGTTTATGTTGTTGATGGACCAGCAGCTTCGTGAGGGGGTGTTTTCCATCCAGTATCACCGGGTAATTTTCATGCGTTGTACTCCCCCCGCTGGCAATTCTTCCGCGCGCTCGTAGCACTCCGTCTTCTATCATCGGGTCGAGCTTCCTGATTCTGCTGGTCTTCATGAGAGGTTGTCCCGTGGATAGCCTTTTGATGTCTTCGCCAAATGCATCTTGTTGTGACTGACGAAACCACCACTTTTCCGCCTCTTCTAGGCGAGACACGTCCATAGACAATTCCTTATTTTTCATCTTCATCTTGTCTATGAACAACTTCACCATAGCTGTGCTTCGTATTAATTTTTCGTACGATGAAAACCGACTTATGTCTGGCAGCGAGACACCCATAGCGTACTTGTTCGTCGTACAGGTGAAAACAACCTCTTTGTTAATTTCTTCTTGTGTCTCTTCCATAGTTGGCCACTCTTCGTGCGGCCGTAGCAGAAATGACGGCCCGGTGAACCACCTATCTGAAGACTTAATCTGTTGATCTTCTGCCGGGTCGCGTCGTCGGCAACATTTTCTTGTGTTGGCACCCATCGCCAATCTTCTTTTCTTGACAGCTCGGTGATTTCAGTCAGTCGATGCGACACGAACAGTGTATATTTCTCCCTGTCGTTCCATACCCAATGGAGCACTGTTCGCGAGTCTGTCCAGTACGTCGTTCGTTCCGGCATCCAGGTATGTTCTTTCTTGATAGTGTCGGCTACCCTAGCTCCTATAAGTGCGGCTTGCAGTTCCAGGCGGGGTATGGTCTGGATCTTCAGTGGTGTCACCTTCGCCTTCGCCATAACGAGAATAACTTCTGTCTTCCCACCTTCATGTGTTATTTTCCAATAGGCAGCACACGCGTACGCTTGCTCGCTGGCATCGCTGAAGACGTGGAGTTCGATCTTCGCATCCGGTGACATCTTATAGGAGTAGCAACGTGGTATCTTGATAGCCGCAATCTTGTTCAGTTGTCTTATCTATTGCCGGAACTCTTCTGCCCCTTCGCCTGGCAGTTCTTCATCCCATTCAATTTTCTTCTGCCACAGCTTTTGGAGGATGATTTTCCCTATGATGGTGTACTGGCTGATCAGGCCGAGAGGGTCGTAGATAGACATAATTGCACTTAAAGCTTCACGTTTCGTCGGAGATCTTCGTATCTTCTTGACGTCTTCTGGTACCCTCTTGATGTTGGTGTTGAAGCCTAGCGTGTCTGTCTGGGGGTTCCACCGTAGCCCCAGCGTCTTCTCTGACTGCTCCATCTTCATACTGACGTCGACGTGAGCGTGCTTTGATCTCTTCTCTTCAGGCAGGCTATTGACGGCTTCACTATTTGAATTCCACCCTCGCAGGTTGAAGCTGGCTTGCGCGTGGGTGAAGATGACATCTTTAATAACTCTACTTGCTTCATCTTCGCAGTCAAAACTATCCATATAGTCATCCATGTAGTGTTTCTTCTGTATGGCGTGGACAGCATCAGGATATTCTTCTTCATATTCTTCAGCGTTCTTGTTCCTCACGCTGTGTGCCAGGTACGGCGAACTTGATGCCCCAAATATCATAGAAACCATCTTCATCTTCTGCGGCGGGTCACGAGGATCATCCCGCCATAGGAACATCTGGGCCGGCTGGTCTTCCTTTCTTATCTTGATCCGTAAAAATATTTCTTCAACGTCTGCGGTGACTGCGATTCTTCTTTCCCGGAATCCAAACAATATCTGTGTCAGCGGCGCCAGCAGGTCTGGACCTTCCAGCAGGCAGTCGTTCAGGCTGACTCCATGTGCTCTCGCTGCTGCGTCGAACACCAGGCGGATCCGGTCAGGCTTGTTCACATTAGTGACGGCGAAGTGTGGCAGGTACCACTTGACCTGGCTATCTCCCTCGCTGCCGTCGCACTTCACAGCATAATTTTTCTCCAGAAGATTCTTCACCTGGGCAGTGTATTTTTCTCGAAAATCAGGAGCCTTTTCCATTTTCTTTTCAATTGTATGCAATCTTCGTAATGCATATTCCTACTATCTGGCAACACTACATTATCGTTCTTCCAGGGTTGCCCGACTTCAAATCTTCCATTAACACGTTTCGCCGTTTCCGCGAAAATCTTCATGGCTCGCTGATCTTGTTCACTTACACGAGTTTCTTCGCCACGCCCAGTGAGTCGATGTCGAAATAGGATTCGACTAACTTTTCTATTTTCGTAGCCGTTGCTTGAGTATAGACGTGTAGAATGGCTTCACTGTCTTGCACGATGGTTGCCCGCGGCATCGTCCCATGCAGTACCCAGCCCAGCTTGGTCAGCGACGCGGCAGGCTCATTCCTCTTGCCTGCCCGCAGTCGCCGGGAAACGATGACGTGCCAGTTGTCGGCGCCTATCAATAGTCTTGGCTTGACTTCTCCTCGCTGGATTCTGCCTCCGATGTCCTTCAGGTGCGGGTACCGGTCTATACCCTCAGGCACTTCTTGCTGATGCAGCGTGAGCCCCTTCATAGTCTTCGCCTTGATGGTGAACGTCTCCCTTTCGCCTATGCCCCTGATCTTCAGTTTGACGTTGCCGCTGTTGACCTGCCGGTGTTCATTAATCCCCTTTATGTTCAGCCGCTGACTTGGCTTCACGTCTGCGATCTTCGCGGCCAGCTCTTCGTCGATGAGCGTTACTGTAGAACCTTCGTCGAGGAGGGCGTACGTCGTGATCTCCCCCCGTGGACCGCTGATCTTCACTCTGCAGGTCTTCAGCAGCACGGTGCACGGCGACTTCGCGAAGACGTTCATCACAGCCGCCGCCCCATCTTCACTGTTCGTGTCTTCACTGGCGGCTGTTTCCACCTTCGGCTGTTCCATCTTCACCCTTTCTTTATGCAGCAGCGAGTGATGGCTGAAGACGCAGCCCTTCACTCCGCAGGGCTTCGCTGTGCAGCTGCTTCGCAGGTGTTTTCTTTTTAAGCACCTGAAACATATTTTATTATCTTTAGCCCATTGCCATCTTTCTTCAATACTCATTTTCTTTAAAGTTGGGCAACTCGTAGTAAAGTGCTTATCCGACTTGCACTTAACACAGTAATGGCTTCTTTCTTCCAAAGCCGAATCAACGGTGTACACTTTTTCTTTGTTGAAAGGTTTCTTCGTAAACCTATCCTTCTTCACCACTGGAGCACTGTCTCGCGACGCCGGCTTCGCCATATGTGTGTACCGCATTATTCTGTCTGCCTCTTCCATCAGGAACTCTGACAGCATCATTATTTCTGAATCTTGATGGATTCTTTCTTAATTGACGATTGCATATTCTGCCCACTTGCTGATCAGGTGCGGGCTGAGCTTCATTAACACGTCGCGCACCAACATAGGATTGTGGAGGTATCCTCTTCTGTCAATATTCTTCATGGTGTGCACGATGTTCTGCAGCCGGATGGCCACGTCGTTCAACTCGCCGGCCGTCGTGCCGACTCTCGGAAGCCTCTTCAAATCTTCAATCGCCTTGTCCATGATGTCTTCCAGACGACCATACTTCATCTCCAAAGTCTTCATAAT
This sequence comes from Apodemia mormo, assembly GCA_036924255.1. NCBI lineage: Eukaryota > Metazoa > Arthropoda > Insecta > Lepidoptera > Riodinidae > Apodemia > Apodemia mormo. The sequence continues at coordinate 22,293,756 of JAUPFN010000007.1, read as the reverse complement.
CTTGTCCGGATGTGACGAGGTGTACAGCTGGGAAAGCACTGTCTCCCTGGCTTCGCCTTTCAGGCAGTTCCGCAGCCGTAATAGGTTCTCCGTCGCGCTGAACCCGTACATCTTGGTGGAGTCTTCCATCGCCGCTTTGAAGGGCAGCCACTCCGACATAGCGCCAGTAAAGATCGGGAGCTCGGCTGTCTGCCGAGGCGGTGGCCGTGCTGTCGACGTCATCATCTTCTGTAGGACCTCCGCCAGCCTCTCGATGCTGCCCATATCAGCATCCTTGTTCTTCACGGCTTGCATTTCTTTTCTTCCCCCCTCTTCATCCGCGGGGGTGCGGCCCTCCCCCCGTGTGGTACCGGGGACACAGTGCTCTTCCATATGGCCGACGCTTCTGTCGACCCATTCGCTGACCCTGTCTGCATTTGCCCTCAAGTGATCTTCATCGGCGTGTGTGACAGACCCGTGCTCCGATGCGATTTCAGCCAGTTCGGCCTCTAGCCTCTTTTAGACCAGAGACCGCCGCAGTTCAAGCTGGCGAGCTTCTATCTCAGCCAGCTCACGTGCAGCCTCGTACTCGGCCATCTTGGCCCGGGCGACGGCGCTATCTTGCGTCCGGCGCGAGCGGATGGTCAGATCGGAGCGGGAAGGCGACGTTCTTCGCTCGCCGGTGCCCCCAATTGGAGCGCGGGCAGCTTCTCGCTCCGACGTCATCGTAGGGCAGGTCGTTGCGGCAGGTCTCGGTTGTGCCGCGGGTGGCAATTCACCCGCCATCCAAGTAGGCAGACGGTCAGCAGTTCTGGACGGCGACCTCGGGATCTCTTCGTAAACCCGGTGCCGGCTGGCCGGCGTTTGCTGCGGCCGGTCCGTCTCGCCGTACCCCGATTCAGACATAGTAGTTTCCTTGCTAGTGCTACGTGTGTTCATTTTTCCAAACTTCACTTGTTCTCGGAGGTTTTTTTTTCGTAAGGCGTCGCACAGATTCCCTTCTGAATCAGGCGATGAGCTGGTCTCCTTCAATCCGGCTTCGATGGACCAAACAATGTAAGCGGCCCACAAGCGACGCGGTGCGCCGACCCAGACGCACACGCAACGACGCCCTCGCAACGAAACAAGCAGTGACGAAATTAGAAATTAGGGCGTCGCGACGCTCAGTCAGCGCCGTCGCAAGGAAGCCGGATCGTCTTCGATAGCTCGCCTTCCGGAGCAGTGGACTGTGGTTTCTTCAAAATAAAACCTCCTCCATGAAGTTGAATTATTCTTCTTTATTCCACTTCTTATAAATCTTCCTATATACAAATCTTACTAGCACTATAATAACTACTTTACACTATTTACAATATACTTCCAAGCACTGTGTAGGACCGTTTTCTTCTTCTTCCTTTTCCTTTGGAGATCTTCTTATTTGGAGCTCGATCGGTGAAATGCGCTGGCCCACGGAAATTGCTCGATTTTTGTGCAGCCCAGTTGGCTGCCGCCCGTCGCCTCGCGCGGGCGTATCACTACACACGTATCGCTTTGATTTCCGTGGGTTTTCCCTATTCCATGTTTCCTACCTATGTTTATTCGTACACATTCATTATCTAGAACATTTTCTCCACCAGTTTATTTGGGAAAATAGGTAGAAAACATGGAAATTTATATCAAAACAGTGAAAATACGGTCCTACACGTGCTATCTCTCTTAAGCCCTCTCTTTCTTAGGCTATCTCTTTCTTGGGCTATCTCTTTCTTACATTGAGATAACCGCCATCTAACGGTCGTGGGGGTCTGGAAATTGCTTTATACATAACATAAACTTAACTTCTATGTAACATTATGTAAACTTAAACTAATATATATTATCACTGACACTTAGTAATACTATATGCGCCGCCTTAATCATTTTATCACTACACATTTGCTTAATTCACTGCGGCGCAATTTAAACACTTCACTTAATATCTTCGCCGTTCGTAACAACCGTGATTTAGCCATTAGAATTTAACAAAATACTCGATAATCAGAATTTTGCTGATATATGTTGTCGACTCGAAATCATTAATTTTTTATGTTTTATTATTTAGGTAAGGTTTCAATCGAGTCTACCGTACCTCTTGACCGAGTTATTAATATAAAGAAGATTTTTCAGACAACATATTACAAGTTGGTCGACTATTACTCGTAAACTTGTAAAACCTACTTAACTGTGATAGTTTTCCTTTTAAATTCATTATATTTACTACTACCGTGAATTTTTTCCCACTCCCAAAACCAACCGTTTAGCTTGTAGAGGGGGGGACACTTGCTTCTAACAAAAATTAGCGCTTTAAAGCTTTATATTTCACAAACGAGCCCCTTAATCGAAACTTGTCTTCATAAACCTACAATAATTTTTAAAAACCTATCCAACGATATCACACACTATAGGGCACGCGAGAAAAAAAATTAACATCCCCACTTTACATGTAGGGGAGCTACCCTGAAAAAAAATTTTTTTTTTAATATTTCATAGTACCACTTTGGTGAACTGACTAATATGTATATTCGTGCCAAATCACAGATTTCTGGTACTAAGGATCTCCGAGGAATCGTGCGGACGGACGGACGGACGGATGGACATAGCGAAACTATAAGGGTTCCTAGTTTACTTCGGAACCCTAAAAATGATACAGAATTTGTTACTGTTTAATAAAGTTATTCATTACATTCTGTTTATACATTACGAATTAACATGTTATATGGTATTATGACGTTGCCTTCTAGAGCTAGTTGACGCATCAATCACGAAACAGTATCGGAATTATAACGGTATTTAGCGTTAACAATTTCGTTCTGTTATATGAGTAGCAATACATATTATAGTGTTTAAAAATAATTTTGTAACTGAGGTATCGCTATAGTAATAACGTTAAGTATCGTTAAATGAGTTCTGTTATCTGATAACGTTTTAAATCCTTGCTCTTAAATCAAAATAATTTTGTAATAGTAAAGTAACCTGCTGTTAATAAAATAAAATCTTATTTTTATTAAAGGCAGGTTATTTAATCATTGTATACTACAATAATTCGATGATCTTGTAATGCAAAAAAACGTAAGTATTGTTTTTTGTTAATAGTTATATTTAAATTCATTTGTCCTATAATATTATAAAATTAATTTAATTATTTAGGATTCCTAGTTTTTTATATTTATTTTTCTAAACTATTTTAGTAATGGAGCGACTATTTATAAATAAAAAACAATTATTGATTACGTGTCTTTATTTTCTAGAAAAAAGTGATTATTGTTTTTTTAATTGTTTTTCTATTTAAATTCATCTGTCTTATAATATGAAATTAAATAATTATTTAGAATTATATACAAATCCGCCATTTTGCTAGTAGTAACAATGACACGATAACAGTAAAATGACGCAATATTAACCTTTTCACCGCCACAGTCGGCTATACCCGACAAATCGTTTTGGACGTTCAAACGCCAATGTCGGGTAATGCCGACACAAAGATTATGCAAAAATAAAACTATTAACGAAGTTTGCACAATTTAAAATTTTGATGACACTTTAAATTAAGGTCTAAAAAGTGAAAGTAAAAATTACTTATTCCGTTTCCTTCTTTGTTGCGAGAATGTGGTTTCTGTGTTTTCGGCTGTTTTTCGTGGTTTTTTTGGTGACTTTGGACTGTTTTTAGGACTTCGATCTCATTCTCAACTGTTTTACTTGGCTTGGGTTTAGTGGATTTCGATTTCTCTTGAGTGTACTGACGTTGGCATAAAAATTAGAAATTGCAGAAAGTAAGTTCTACGCCTTTAGTGACACGGAAAAATTCTGTGCCATCTACCAGCAGAAGTATTTTAGTTTTTTTTACAGCATAGTAACAAGTTTTACTTAACTAAAAGAAAGACAAACAAACAAACACACTATCGCATAACATACTAACTGCAGCCCACAGCTGTCTGCGGTATGAAAAATTTTGTTGAATCACGTGCCAAAGAGTATACAATACTACGTAAGTCACGTGCAAATTGGTTTTCCGGGATAAAAAAGCTTAATGCTATTCCAGATCATCATCTACCTGTGTGCCGAATTTCATTCAAATCCGTTGAGAAATTATTTCGTGATTGAGTAATAAAGATCGATCCATCCAAACTTTCGTATTTATAATATAAGCTGCAAAGTACAGCCGCTGCATTATAATAGTTTTTAGTGAATCCCACAGAGCAAATTTTTCCGGAATAAAAAGTACTAATTAAGGTTATATATATGTGTGCCAAATTTCATTCAAATCCGTTAAGTTCTTTTTGCGTGATTGAGTAACAAACATCCATTCAAACTTTCGCATTTAAAAATATTATAAATTATAATATGGAATGTGAATATTATAAATTATAATATGGAATGTGGATAATATTAATATAGATTATCTTCACGCCCATATCCCCGAAGGGGTAGGCAGAGGTACAACAAGTGCACCCACGATTAGCCGAAGATACTTGGTCCCACAAATGTGATAGGTGGCAAGCCTATCGCCAACCGGGCACTTTCCAATCCCGGGCAACTTTGTGTTTCTCAGAAAACTGAAAAAACACTTTTTTTTTAAAGTGCCCGACCCGGGAATCGAACCCGGGACCTCATTTGGTCAACGCCAACGCTGCACCACTAGACCACAGAGGCGATACAATTACAATATAGATTATAAAAATTATAATACAGTGTAATATACCAAAATGAATGGATAGTTGTCAGAATAAATACCTATCATTCATTCAATTTAGTTTGTCATACTTATTCAATAGATCTTTCGATTTTTCTCAACCATATTGATTGTCTATGACTAATTTAAGTCACTGGTCCGCCATTATTGTTTACTAAAATAGGCCCGTAAGAAAAAACAGGACTGTAGATACATGTGTTCTTTATATATTATGGAACAAATAATGTTCACATAATATGTGAACCAGCCATGATCTCTGACATAAATGACCTGCAGCATTTCAAGAAAAATTTTGTGTAATAAGTCATTTTATAATATTGACTAGCAAAAAGCAGAGCTTTGTAAGGGCTCGCAAAGTTATACTACCTAGTAATATCTATTATTAGGAGGTTCCCCGTGTTGGTTCCGGGCTCCTTTGAAGAATAGACCAACTGCCGTTTTGCCAGGCAGGTCGTAAAAAGCGACCGATTGGCTATACGAGTCACTACCATCGTGACTAGGTGGTAGAGTTCTGCTTTGTCTCGCCCGTTAGTACTTACAAGAAAAATTCTTTTAACTTTTCTTGATTTATTAAAAACATGATTTTTATTATTATCAATGTTATTTACACAGAACAAATATAAAGGTTATTTACTAAAATTTTACACCATATTTTCTGGTCTACCTATAATATGTAGCAACTCAAGATCCATCTCGCGCCACCACTTCGCTGTTACAGCCTAATATTGATAGAAATCAATTTTATTTATGATAGCTTTCTTGTAAAATAGTTTTCAAGGAAAAAGGGGTAATAAAAATTAAAGTTGATCTTATAAAGAAAAACACATTTTTAACATTTCGCTAAGATAGTTTTTTTTTCCTAAATCGGGATTTTTTTGGGTTTTTTCAAAATCGCCTTTGTGGTCTAGTGCAGTGTTCCGCAAACTTTTTGTGCTCAAGGTACATCTAGGAAAACTAAAATTATTGGAGGTACACTACAAATTAAAAGTTCGTTTTTAAGTACTATTAATCAACATTTATTCTTAATCAACAAACCCAAACTTTAAATTTCAGAACAGGTATTACTGCGAAACATGAGACTATGTAATTGAGCATAGACGGTCTAAATTTGGAGTAATCGTTGACAGGGCTGCTCTCATTTCTTCGTCGGTCGTCCTGAGGCGTTCCCTTTTTTGGTTTTTATTGTGGTAAGAGTCGAAAATCCTAATTCGCTCAAATAGGTCGTTGCAAATGGCAAAAGCATTGCAATAGCATGCTTTGAAAGCAGAAGATATTGCATTCGCTCGCGTGATTTGTGTAGGTATTTTACGTACCTTACTGACTTACTAAAATATTTTTATAAGATAACCTTATTTTCCGCGGCACACCAACTAATCATCACGGTACACCAGTGTGCCGTGGTACACACTTTGCGGAACACTGGTCTAGTGGTCCAGCGTTGGCGTCGACCACATGAGGTCCCGATTTCGATTTTTTAAGTGCCCGACGCACTTAAAAAAATGTTTTTTCAGTTTTCTGATAAACACAAAGTTGCCCGAGATTAGAAAGTGCCCAGTTGGCGATAGGCTTGCCACCTATCACATTTGTTCGTCGTTGACACCAAGTATCTTCGGCTAATCGTGGGTGCACTTGTTGTACCTCTGCTTACCCCTTCGGCGATACGGGTGTGAAGATACTTTTTTTTATTAAAATCCCTTGGGCCCATTTGGTTCAAATTTTCAGGAAGACTAAGTTGAGTCGAATCCAATCGAATGCCATCAACTGCGTTTCGATCGGTCCAGCCGTTCGAAAGTTATGAGATGTTAACATACAGACAGACACACACACACACATGCATACATACAGACACAGTGACGTCATCGTGAAAATAGTCGAAAAGGTTCCTAGGACCTCAAAACGTGGACGTCTGGTGAAAACTCGATTTTTGAGAATCGGAACAAAATCAGTAACTTCCTTATCTGCATACGTAGCAGGAAGTTAAAAAGTACAAATCTATTAATATTGTATTAATATGGAGTGAATGAAAATGAATTAAATCTACCAGGCGAAAGTAGCTTTTAACTAATTGTTAACATTTTAACTCGTTTAATTTTAGCATTTTAACTCATGTCGTGTGTGGCCGCGTTTCCGATCCGGTAGTAGTTTAAAAAAAATGTTGACGCGTCAAAATAACTTGTGAAAAGTTTTATTGAATATAGTACTTCTGATTTCTGATTTCGTTAGCATTTTAACTCATTCGTTTTATAATAGATGGCATTAGTGATAATCAAATTCTAATACAACATGTATATTCAATTTTTTTATGTTTATAAAATGGTATTTTAATAGTATATCATATCCAGACGTAAATTTAAACTACCATGTCAAAGCTCAAACACAAAAGTGCGATATTTTTTCAGTAAAATGTATCACAAAAGTGCATAGAAAGTGCCCTAGTAAGTGTAATGAATATTTTAATTGTAACTGGTAAAATAAATGCTGCAAGTGGTCATTTGACATACAGTTCTATTATTAATTTAGAATTGAATAATTGAATTGTAAAAAAAAAATATTATATGACTTTATGCTTAGTATGTATATTTAAATAAATATTATTATTTTAGTAATATAAATAAATTCAGATTTTAAAATGAGAATAATAAATATTTGTTAACATAAAATTTAATTTGATTTTATAATTACCTTTATGCCAAAAGGGCAGGTCATAGCATTCTTAGTAATATTATGTATCGGTATTCATATCTAACTCCTTCACATACTACCACAAAATAAAAGCATTTTGAATTTGAGCTTGAACATTCATTTCTCCGTACTTATCTACCTATTTAAAAAAAAAGAACTTCAATTTTAAATAGGTTTATAACTTAAGAGTGGTAAACCCCTTTGAATCACACTATACTTTGTTTTCAGATAATGCCGCAGCTTCTGAACTTTATAAATGCTGGCATAGAGATCAACAGCATTGACTGGGGAGTCTTAGCTGTATACAGTTGCAAAAATAGTTGTAATATGGGACCAGCTTATAAAGAAGAATATCTTATAAAACAAGATTTGACTAGTTAAAAATTTAATAAAATTTATTTTGTCATTGTTCTCTCTTATCTATCCTTTTTTGCCTTTCCATAATCTTCTGCTAAATATGTTAGCAAATCGTTAAGTCCACTAAATTCTGTTCTTGATTGAGGTGGATTGTTCCTAGGTAATGATGGTAATAAATTACCCATTTTATTTCTAAAATCCTTGAGCTGAAATGTAACAATAAAGTATTAATGTTCATTAATCAAAAATCAAAAAAGCCATCACTAAGCTTAATAATGTTGAGTCTCAATGACTTGGCTAATAAAAGTAATTAATACACCTATCAAGGTATAGGAATACATACATTTTTGGCACCAGATAGTTTCCAAATCCCATAACATAAACATGATGTTCCAGCTACAGCATAAATTGTCCCCCAGCCGAGAGCTCTTAGTGCGAGTATGGCACCAGAATCTGTCAGTTCCAGGCTGCTATGTAAACCTAAACAAAATTTAATAACATTTTATAAGTAAGTTTTTACCTTAAGTAAGTTTTCGTTGCAAGATATTACCTTTATTAAAAAACTTTGGGTCCGCCTTTTTTGCTGCCGACAAAGTTGTGCCAAATCCAATTACGGCAGAAATACCGGCAACAGATGCTAAAAATGCCCCAGCTGTAATATTAATATTAATTGTCTATACATATAATAAAATCGTAGGAAAGTCAAAACTGTACATTGAATATGTTTTTAAAAGAATACTTGGGGTGTGATCTACAATCGATATCGAAGCCAAAAATATAGTTTTTAGAAATTTTGACTGTTTGTCTGTATGTATGTCCGGGGTAAAATCAAAAAGTACTGCATGGATTTACTTCAAATTTTGCATGAATATTGCAAACAGGTCGGATCAACATATAGGCTACTACATTTATCACGCTATCACCTACGGGGGAGGTGCTGAGCGGAGTAAACGAAGTCCGCGCGGACGAAGTCGCTGGCAACACCTAGTTCTATATAACTTAACTACAGTGTTAGATACATTGAGAAACATGTTGGACAACACAAAGTAAATACCTTTAATTCGTTGAAGTCTTTCTTCGTCGGGCATTGTTAATTTTCTAAGAAAGATAAACAGAGTAAGTTCTAGTAGGTATATATTATATACCTACTTCTCTAATTAATATTTTTAATTACATTTTTAATAGTCAAAATCATAGCACGAGTTTCGACTCGGTTGACATCTTGACATTTAATTTACAAATTGCATTTGACAACTCTGTTATCAGTGTTGCCAACCCGAAGAAAGCAAAAAGCAGCAAATGGAACTTAAAAAAACAGTAAAATAGTAATTTCAGAACATCAAATCCACTATCCGACTTTACATTCATAGAATTGATAAATAGTTTATTTAGTGATACTTAAATAGCTATACAACTACTGTTAAATTTACTTTAAATTTGACTTAATTAGTGAAGTTTCTGAAAATTGTAAAGTAAATAAATTCAAAATGAAAACATTACTTAATTGAAATTATTTATTCTATCATGGAAAAATTACTTATTAACATTGTCAATTTCGAGATCTTCGGCGTTTTCGGACACTTTTTCTTGTTAAAGTCGTACATGCTTTTATTACATTCATTTCATATGCACCTCAGTTGCATGACATAATAACCAACGCATACAAAAACTATCTCTATTGCTTTTGTTAAAAGTTTAACATGTTGATTGTAAGTTGCGATTTGGAATGAATTATTTTTGACAAAGTACGCAATTTAGATATATCACCAAAAAACAGTAGAAATATGAACTTAAACAGAAAACAGGGATGTAATGGCGAAAACAGTAAATCTACTGCAAGGAATTTATATACTATAACTGGAATTGTTACGAAGCAATATTTGAAAAATAAAAATGTACTTTATTTCCTAACAATTTATTAATTGACATTTGTTTCTTGCATAACAGAGGGGAAAAACGTTCTGAGCAAGACAACGACAAGACTGGATGTTGTCCCTTTCTTGCAATTGCCAGTGTAAATAAAACTATCTAGATGGTAGATTTTACATATTCGGTAATCGTTAAATCCTTTTTATTCATACATGTCGATAAATAAATAAGCATAAAATGTATTGTAATTGTTACGTAATTAATTATGCAATGCAAAAACTGTTTCTCAAATTAGTAGAATTACTTAGTAGTAATTAGCAAACTACGCATGGCCGCACTTATATATGGCGATAGGCGCTTTATTTAGTAGAAAGAGACACACTCCACCCATGTCATGGTACTCTTCGGAACGATTTTGAAGGGCGTGTGAACATTCCGGGTAGAATGTAACTTCCTTGATCTACTGTTAAAACAGTAGGGTTGGCAACACTGTCTGTTATGCAGTGTCAGCAGCTCGTTAGACTTAAGAGTATTATTTTCTGTGGTCAGTAGCGTACAATAATTGTTGTACATGTACCATAATCTTATATTTTTTTAATCCTCAATCCTAAGCGTATAATCTTGACAAAGACACAATAATTTTAAACGATAGCGATCTTCTATATAAAATTATAATTTTATTAAAAAAAATAATAATTATTGAAATGTTTGAGTCAAATTTCCCGCCTTACTAAGTGAGTTCTCAAGTATATAGATACTTGACTGAAAAATTGCATTTAAAAATTGTTTAGTAATTGCCAGAATATCATTTAAATATAATGATTTCAGTGATTCTCTTTAAAACTAAAGGTTTCATATTACAATTAAATCTAATTTTCCAATGTACAATAATTTTATTGAAAATACAATTATTTTACGTCCCTGATACAATAATAATTTTTCATAGGTCGGCCAACACTGAGTAAATGTCAAAGTGATTACCTAAATCGCCAGCTGATCACAATTTAAGGCTCAGTGAATTTGGCCCCACTTTTTTTGATTTTCAGATTTTTGATATTTTTAATTATTTGTTCGTCGTTCGTTCTTTAATGTTCGATTGTAAAAATTGTTTGTTCGTCTTTTATTTATTTATAATTAATTAAACAAATTATCACCCTTAAGTTGGCCCCCCTTACTAGATATCTTTATTTTTATCACTTAGATTAATTAATTTTGATTAATTATCGTTTGTTCGACGACTATTGGTGATTGTTCGATCATAAAAACAATTAAATTCCCAATTATTATTTATTTTATATCTAATATGCAAACCATTACCTCACGCCTACATTGCGCATGCGCCAGCAGTCTAATGGCGACTGAGCGATGCGTAGTGCATGTCATGTAAAAAAATGACATTATAAATAATGCTCCATTTCGAATATCATCAAATTATACGATTTGAATGAAGTACTTATTCAACAGTGTGAGTACCTCGATTAAATATAAAGGTATTTAATTCTTATTAGGAAATATTGTAGGTAGTTCCGATAGTGGTAAATTTAACACGATACATAAAAAAAAATCTGCACATTTTTTGAGGTTAACTAATAGTACATCTAATATATACATCTTTAACAGAATTATAAATAGGCCTATCATTTTAGCAAAGAAACAAATTAAAAACAGTTGTATGATATACACACCCACACACATATGTACATATATAAGAAATTCATATTTAATTAGAGTAATTACTCTTTTTGTTTACTCAACAAACAGCTTTATGTGGCTTTATGAGTTAAGTACATATATTGGACGTAATGCATGTAAATGGACTATATAGACATTAGATGTTTTTCGATGATTATTAATAAGTACGTAATTTATTAATAATGATTCTTTTACAACTAAACATTCGAAATGGAGCATTATTTATAATGTCATTTTTTTACATGACATGCACTACGCATCGCTCAGTCGCCATTAGACTGCTGGCGCATGCGCAATGTAGGCGTGAGGTAATGGTTTGCATATTAGATATAAAATAAATAATAATTGGGAATTTAATTGTTTTTATGATCGAACAATCACCAATAGTCGTCGAACAAACGATAATTAATCAAAATTAATTAATCTAAGTGATAAAAATAAAGATATCTAGTAAGGGGGGCCAACTTAAGGGTGATCATTTGTTTAATTAATTATAAATAAATAAAAGACGAACAAACAATTTTTACAATCGAACGTTAAAGAACGAACGACGAACAAATAATTAAAAATATCAAAAATCTGAAAATCAAAAAAAGTGGGGCCAAATTCACTGAGCCACAATTTAAATAATCTACCTATGAGCTGATCGTTGACAATTGACGTAATCTTTCGCAGAATAAAATAGATACTGGTCAGTAATATTGACGAATCCAAGAAGCTATATTATATTATCTGGAGGCGACACTTCTACCAAAAAACATGTTTAAAATAGTGTTGCCAAAAATCGATAGACTTACAATCGATAGTTTTAATCTAAAAAAGCTATACTATCGATTGTAAAGTCAATACTATCGAATATTTAATTAAGACAATAGTATTGATGTAAACCAATACTATCGATAGTATTAGCGTTGGAGATGAATAAACAATCGATTAAGGGGGAAACAATCGAAATGGGAGGACAGAATAAACGATGCAAGCGATGGCTGGTCATCGATACATAAACTCTGCCGCCAATTCACTAACATACACAACACAGTCCGACCGCTTCAACACTCTGACGGCAAGGTCAGGTACAAAGCAGAAGACCGAGCCGAGATCATCGCGGGGCACTTAGAGCAGCAATTTCAGACGAACCCAGCTGCTGATGAAGCGCACACAAGACAAATCGAACACTTCTTATCGGAGTACCTAAACAGTCTTTTACAAACAGATGAAGATCCCATCGTCTTCACTCCACAACAGGTATTCCGGGAAATAAGCAAAACGAAACCTAAGAAGGCACCCGGCGCCGACCAAATTACCAACTCGGCCTTGCGTCAAATGCCACGACTGTTCAACGGGATAATGCGTACAGGCCATTTTCCAAATACCTGGAAATTTGGGCACATACTGATGCTACCTAAAGCCGGCAAAATTATATTGCTACCTGAAAGCTACAGGCCTACAACACTTTTACCGTCGATCTCCAAAATATTTGAAAGACTGCTCCTAGACCAACTGAACCGACACTTCACACCGAGGAAGGAACAATTTGGCTTTAGACCACAACACAGCACGACACTCCAGATAGCCAGGGTGCTGCATGCGCTGGCAGCTGCCAAGAACAAACTGGAGAGTGCCGTCGCCGTTTTCATCGATATGGAGAAGACATTCAACCGGGTGTGGCATGCGGGACTACTGTTCAAAATGATAGAACGGATAGAGGATAGTGCACGTCATCTCATCCTTTTTGCAGGGAAGAAGATTCCAGGTGAAGATGGAGGGTATACTTCCAGCACAACACTACATGGGAGGTGGAGTGCCGCAAGGCAGTTGCCTTTCACCGACACTGTATACCACCTACACAGACGATATACCAGCGTCAGACGATATCAGACTGGCATTATATGCAGATGACGCCGCATATATCAGTACCTCTATGAACACCGCGCATGCAGCGCACAAAATACAGAGGACCCTGAACCAATTACAAGAATGGCTCACCAAATGGAGAATGTCGGTGAACGTGAAAAAGACGCAAGCTATGAAGAAAGGCAGAATGTCTCAACGCACACCAAAACTCAAACTAAATAACCAAGATGTCACATGGATAGACAAATGTAAATACCTGGAAGTAACCATAGACCCCAAACTCTCCATGAAGGCTCATACTAGAGCTGTAAGGAATCAAACCTGCGCAGCCATAGCAAAACTGAATTCAATTTTAACATCCAAACTCCATATTGGACAGAAGTTAGGTATCTACAAGACGTACATTCGGCCGCGCCTTACATATGCGGCACTAGCGAGGTACCAGCTCCTGTCCAATTCAAACAAGAAGATCATCGAAGCGCAACAGAACAAAGCGCTAAGAATCATCACCGCAGCACCTATTTACGTCAAGAACGAAGTTATCTCAAGAGATCTCCGCATAGAATCAGTAGAAGAATTCATAAATAGACTTGCCACTAATATGTACCGCAGAACCGAGGTGTCAGATTACTCTCATATCCAGTCACTGGCACCTTGGAGAGCTCTAGAAACAGATAGACTGCAATATCCTAGGGATATTTCCACCAAACCGACAGAGCCGCCGCTTTCGCTGCTGGTCGCCTGCCAGGCTTCCCACCAGCGGGTTCCACCTAGAGCGGCTGACCTGCGCGGAGCGGCGTGAAGAATCGGGAAGTACCCCCAAGAACTAAGAAGCCCTAAATAGAAATGGCAGACCCATATCTTCTCAGAAAACACAAAGACCTCTGTGTGTTGACACAGGGCGATTGATACTACGGACAGGGGGTATAGTCCCGGAACCGTTTCCCCGCCTCCTCAACAGGGGACGCGAGAAGACCACACGCTCGATCTTGACTAGATAGGTACCGCACTATCTAAAAAAGACAACTCCGTGAATGCGGCAATTCATATTGTAGTGCTTGTGACACGACAATATGCAAAGGGATGATAGTGAGTAGGGTGCGTGAAAATTGTATTGCTAGCTGCTTAACTGTTACCCGAGTTAATGGGAAAAATATTTTATGCTATCGTCTTTAAGTTTGTCACATAAATGTATCTCAGAAAATACTTAAAAATTAACATTTATTTAAAAGAACGAATGTATCAATATATTTGTGTATAGGTTAGGCGTAGGTTTCTTTTTCTTAAAAGTGGAAAGTGTGTTATACCTATGTCAATGATTATGCTTTATTTTTTGACAACCTCTGTGGTCTAGTGGTTGGACTGCTGATCTGATCACGAGTTCGTGGGTTTTTTTCTTCAAGTCTTGCAAGTTTTTATGTGATGAACATAAAGTATTTGTGGTCATCTGGGTGTTTCTTATATATTATAATTTTAAAAATAAGTGTTGTTATAACTCAAACACTGCACTGTATTTGGTAAAAAATTGTATTTAATTTTTATGGATAGGTGTCTGAGTTAAAAATTATTTAACTTGGAAACCACGAAATAAAGAAAACAAGGGGAAGTGAAGAGTGGGCGTGCCGCGTGCGCCACTATTATGCGCTTTTACTCTAAATTGCCTTAGTGATACTTACCATATCATTAAGAGATAGTCGTCGTGCGAAAATCTAGTATACACTGAATTATGCCGTATTGTGCCATCCTTGAATGCAGAAATGATAGTAGAATACAGATGATTAAAAATGGAGATATTTCATATCATTCGAAAGTACAATTTTCATTTTATTTTAATTAAATTCCTGATTTAATATAATCTCTAATGATATAATAGAAAGTCAAACTAAAATCAGCCGTACACCTTACATATAAAGTTCATTTTAGGTTGACCTAATTTTTCTAGAAAGATATACGTAATGACAGTTATTACGTTATCGTTCTAGAAAGTTCTCTACTCAAATATGATAAACTGAAAACTAAGGAAAATCAATGCTGCCATCTATTGTAGAATAGCGAAACTATTACGATCTTAAGTTTCACTATTGTACAAATAGATGAGTCTATTTTGAATAGACTACAAAAGGACGTAAATACTCTTTTTTTTGTAGCAAAATAAAATTAATTGTAACGCAGTTTGGTATATTTTTAAATGTTCTGTTTGTGTGTTTCGGATTATTGCTGTTTAAAATGAAAACGACCAATGAAACAATGTTTGCATTAGTAGTTTATATGCAATAATGCTTATTTTATGTGTGAGTGTGGCGATCACGGTCTTGATACAAATGTTTGTACTTGCCAGTTCCGCTTGTTTTCCTTATCAAAGAGTATGTAACGTATTTAAGAGACCGGATTCCATAGTAATGTTTGAAATCAGGTTAGAGACTCCTTACTACCAACTTAATTAATTTATAACAATGAGCCAACATGGAAATAATGTACCTAACGCAATTTCTATGGTACGCAAGCTTTCTTTTTAAATGGTTAGCGCGGAAGAAACTTTCGCCATTAAGATGTTTGCATAATCGCCACTATCGATTTTCTAGTTATCGATTAATCGTTATTAAATTATTTGCTTTATCGATTAACAATCGATATATCAGATTTAATATTAGAACTGTTTTATTATTCGTCGAAAATAAAACAAAAGTAAGCATTGGTGTAAAGATTTAATAAATAAGATTACATATTTGCCAGACTTATGAGTATAGTTCAATAATTACTATTAAGACACAGAATTCTGAAATATTTACATACAATTTTATTTAGCGTGGAATCTATAATTAGGTACCTAATAACTAACCACGACGAAAGTAAAGTATCTTCACGCCCGTATCCCCGAAGGGGTAGGCAGAAGTACAAGTGCGCCCACGATTAGTCGAAGATACTTAGTCCCACAAATGTGATAGGTGGCAAGCCTATCGCCAATCGGGCACTTTCCAATCCCGGGCAACTTTGTGTTTATCAGAAAACTGAAAAAAAACACTTTTCTTATGTGCCCGACCCGGGAATCGAACCCGGGACCTCATGTGGTCAACACCAACGCTGGACCACTACACCACAGAGGCGATCACGACGAAAGAAAAAATAAAATCATGAGTTGTACAATCGTAAAACCAATTCCAGTAATACAAATGTAAATTTCGAATCTAAGGATAATGTTACATATGGAATATCTGGATTTAGTCTGCTTTCTTTCTTATTATTATTTTAAATAAAGGTATGTGTGCCAAGTGCTAGTCACAATATTTACCACCTTACCTATTCGTACCGTTAAAACGCCGGTGTTTGGCACTATCGTGTTCAGATTAAGGACATAAGTCTCAAACGTAAAAATTCTTGGTACAATCGAATTGTCCTTACTCACCATTAATGTTTGCTAAATTTTCTTTGCGCCAAAAATAAACTTTTAATTACATTATACATTTTAGGATAATTCAGGCAGCATCAACAATAGCAATAAACACAATCTCTTAATAAATGCAAGAGTAACAAATGATGTTACAATAAATAATTTTAACAATAATATATTGCCGACTACTACAGGCAGAATATTTTATAAACTTTTATTTAATAAAAAACTACAAATGATTTGAAAAATGCAAGCAGGGAAATTTCATTGTGTTATATTCCTGCCTATTTATAAACATTTTTTTGCACTTTTGCGTACATGGTATCTATTACCACAGTCTATTACTATTTTACGTCATAATGATTGCTTGAGAGGGAAATTATATCCTGTCTGTAGTAGGTATGTGAAGTAAGTTGTGAAATAACGCTAGTGCTAGTTATTGTCGGCGATATGCCTTGCTGGGCTAGGTTGCTGGTAAAGTTGTGTAAGAAGTCTAACACCCTCGTAGCTACTGTCGTGGTGGACGCTAGCATTGCATCAATAACGTCTATGGTGCTACTGACAAATCGATGGGTCCTACGTATACTGGTGCAACCCGCAAAACAGAAACTTTTTTTTGCATCAAAATCCTTAAAATTACCTTAAATTTGTTCTAATGTAGTAAAGTATTTGAAATTCAGTGCAAAAGTACAAATTTTCAAATACTTCTATTTTTGTTAAAAATTACGAGCTATAGAACATTTAGTTCGCTCTCCTGTAAAGTTGTAAGTGCACTTACACTAGTATACGTAGGAATGTGATGTCTAGTACCACCATTTCTTTTCCTACATTGGTGTTAAAAGTTACTTAAAATTTTTCATTAAATCATTTCATGCATTAATTCTATGGCTCATTTGATGAAAAACAAAAGTATAAATATAGTTTTGCCCTATACTGTAATTCTGCGATTGAAATCTTTATCATCATAAAGACTAAAGAATTAGCGTAAATTTTTTATAATCAGAATTCTGATGGATTAAGTTGTACTGTTTATTTAATACTAATTAAATTAATAATTGTTTAGCTCTTTTTACCATCTTTACAATCTTTAATTTCTAGAAGAACTTATAATTCCAATTGTTTTTTTTTTAAATTATCATCATGTAAGGTATAAACGTAAATTTTTAAGTATCTTCACGCCCATATCCCCGAAGGGGTAGGCAGAGGTATAACAAGTGCACCCACGATTAGCCGAAGATACTAGGTCCCACAAATGTGATATGTCCCACAAATCCAATCCCGGGCAACTTTGTGTTTCTCAGAAAACTGAAAAAACACTATTCTTATGTGCAACGTAAATTTTTAACGCAATAAAAACAGATTTCCCGTTTCCTGTATATCCGTAACCGTGCATTATATTATCACCATATTACATAGGAACATACACAGTATTACCCTCTCAAACAAAAAAGAATTTTCAAAATCAGTTCATAAATGACTGAGTTCTGAGGTAACACATAATAAACATATTGGTTAATAAGAGCCAAATTGGTTACCTCCTCCTTTCGGCAAATCAGTTAAAAAGAATATATATAGCCAATATATAGAAAGAGAATATAGAAAAAGAATATATATAGAATAATATAATAATATATAAGATATATTATTATATTATTATTATATATATTCTTATATATAATAATAATATATAAGAATATAAAAGAATATATATAGAATATAGAAAAAGAATATATATAGAAGCCAATTGAATCAATTAGTTTGTTAATCAATATATATATATATATATATATATATATATATATATATATATATATATATATATATATATATATATATATATATATATATATATATATATATATATATATATATATATTTTGATTAACAAACTAATTGATTCAATTGGCTTAGAATCAATTCATGATTGTTTATGAATGATATAACAAAATAGTAAAAAACAGTTTAAAAATGAGAAAGAGAAGAAACTTTTGGTAGAATTACAGGCCACTTGACCAGAATTGGGAAACTGTTCGTCAGTACACTTTGCGTTGCAAAATAAAATACATTGCTGTATTGGTTTCTTTGCAATGTTTAGATTTACAAAACCTCTTATTGTAATGGCACTCGTGACTTATTATTGACACAATTTGTAGTAAAGGAGAACAGATGATAGTTTGTTTATATTGCCATAAGAAATTTTCTGTTCCTACGTTCTTTTCTTTCTCATTTCGACAATTTAAATGTGAGGCATGAGCACTAAACGGGCTGTGAAATAACAATCCTCTAAGTCGATTAAACCTCTAGTGGGAGTTGAGTGTACATTACTTTCTATTAAACATTTGGATGCCGTCCAGTGTCCATACCCCCTACTTAACGCATAAACATATGCCAGTGCACAAGTTTTACTATTCATAATTTAGTTATGCTTCGATATTGACGGAGACTTCATATACTTCCTCTTCCTAGACAAGCTTCTGTTTATTCAGAGAAAACAGTCGCTTAGACAATAACGATATATCTGCTGTTCCTTTATATTTAATTTCTGAAAAAAAAAAAATGTTTTATTAATATTTTTCTTTAATTGGAAAACCTTTTTATGTTTGTGGTCCATTTTAATTAAGAGGTTATGTAGTTAAAAAAATAATTTGTAACCGAATAATATGGTGTCAATCAATGATCATACAAACATGTTAATTACTGATTACTGTAGAAAATATTGCTGTTTAAGTAATTACACAAGATTTTTTCGAGTATTTGCAAATTCTATCCTAATACTTGAACATAGATTTTGTGATTTATCACTTTTGGGACCACCGCCTTGCCTATTCCTGCTGCAATCGATGTCCTAACGGCAGCGCTTGTTGCTTCCGTGTTCCGGTTTGCAGTCAGTAACCTAATGATTGTGGCATTCGAACCTCGTTACACAAATAGCAACATACCGTTAACATCCTTGGTCTATAGGCGATGGTCATCTCTTTTCATCAGGAGAGCTATCTGTAATCTATAAGAAAATCTATTTAAGCACATCTTTGATTAATTAAACACACCTTTCCCCGTGTTGGTCCGGGCTCGTTTGAAGAATAGGCCAGGCAGGTCGTAAAGGGCGACCAGTTGGCTAGGCGAGTCACTACCATCGTGGCTACTAGGTGGTAGAATTCTGCATTGTCTCGCCCGGGTCTGGTACCACCGCCTTACCTGTTTCTGCCGTGATAGTGTCAACGCTTGTCATTGTCATTCCACCACCACATTGACATCAGAACCTCATCAGATGCAGCAAGATCTAACACGAGTACTATAGTGAATAAAATAGGGGTTTCTGGACACTGCTTTTCAAGACAATTTTATACTTGGATATTTTTTTTAAATAAATCTAAATATACAGTGCGTGTTTCCCGTTATTGGTCACCTTTGTAGAATAGACCATCTGCCTAGGTCTCGCCTGAGTTTGGTACCACCGCCTTACCTATTCCAGCGGCAATAGCGTCAATGCTTGTCATTGTTGTGTTCCGGTTTCGAGGGTAAGATAGCCGGTAACCTTATGCATGTTGCATTAAGATCCCGCTACATGGATAGCAACCTATAATTTTTATAGTTCGTTTTATATCATAAGGTAGCGATAAGCAGATAGCTCTCCTGATGGAGAGACCGCGTATAGACACCAAAGATGTTAATGGTACATTGCTATCCGTGTGGCGGGATGGCAATGCCCCACACGCATACGTCTATATTGGTTACCTAGCCCTGTTAACCAGAACAAGACAATGACAAGCAATGACGCTACTACGATAGGAATAGATAAGGCGGTTGTACTAAATACCTGGGCGAGACCTTGCGGAACTCTACTACCTAGTAGTCACGATGTTAGTGACACTCATAGCCAAACCGGTCAACTTTACGACCTGCCTGGCAGAATAGCAGATGGTCTATTCCTCAATGCGGACCTGGACCAATATGGGGTATTAATTCTACTAATAATAATAACAATTTACCTGTAACTTGGACCATATTCGATGCTGCAGTTTGGCTCAAAAGTAGTGTTGCATTTAACGTTCATTTGTTGATTTTGTTCGGGACTATGGTCAGTTTAGTCACCGATTATATTCCCTCCTGTTTCTCAGATACGGGTTATGTAATCATATTGTATGGTAACATTTTCATCAACAAGATTCCACTTGAAAACTTACAGCCTACTATAACACATATGATTACAGTAATTTTTAGGTTAGTTCATAAGCCAAAACAGTTTTCACTAGTTATTGCAGCGTGTGTGCTGTAGAAAGGTCTTGCATCATCCAATGTTCATGATCTTTTTCATCAATTGGCTATTTGAACTTTCATGTCTTCGATAGTTTGGTCTGTGTGCAAATGATATTCGTCCAGTTTGTTGCTTAAATTCCATGCTTATTTAAATTTGTAAGTAACTTTAGTTCCTCTATATGCATAGATAAGCCAAGTTTCTCGTTTTATTTTTATTTTATTTATTTATTTATTAAGTAAAACTTACAGCGTACTATAACACATATGATTAAAATAGTTATTATGGCGTGTGTGCTATAGGAAGCTCTTGCATCATTCAATTTTCATGGACTTTCTTCAAATAAGATAATGTAATCTGCAAATCTGATGGTTAAATTTTCTACCATCAATATGTAATCCTAGTTCATCTCAGTTTAGTTTTTGAAATATATTTTCCAGCATAGAACAGCTTAAGAGACAGCAGCTCACCGTGGCTGACACCTCTTTTCATATTAAATATCTTGCCCAAGATTTCAACTTGTATACTTGTATTCTTGCCTTACTGTTATACTGAATATACATTTTAAATGTTATTGGTGTGGGTTGTTAGGATTTCCAGGCTTTCTAGGATCTCTCATATGGTTTTGTGGCTCGAGCTGTCAAATGAGTTAGAGTAATCGTTAAAAACATGTACAAAGGTATGTTACATTCATTGTATTTTTCCATATTTTGTTTAATTTAAACATTCAAGACCATATGGTCTAATCTAGTGTGATGCTTACTTGGTCCAAAATGATCTTTATGTTAGACATCAGGCTTATTGGTTAATTAACTATATTTTATTTTTGCCCTTTCTATATATGAGGGTTATATGGATGGTTCACATTGTATGGAATGTTTTCCATTGTTCTGGAATATATCCTGATCTTAAAATATCATTGAAAATTTTAGCTTGTATGGGAACCAGTTCTCCCCAAGCACCTTTTAGTAACTAGTTGGTAATATTTTATAATGCAAAGGTGATCTATTAATCTGTAGCCTTTTAATTGGGTGCATATTTTTATTGATTCACATTATTTTTTTGATTCGTAGTTGGGTAAAATATTTCAGCAGCAGCATGTAACAACATTTTTCTTTCTCGTTCTGAAAAGTTATAAAACATAATATTAATATTGTTTCATAAGCAGTACGCAAACACATACGAACACTCACAATTTATGACGAAAATTGTAATGCACGAAAACAAAAATGATCTGTTTAGAATATAATATAAATTATTGTACATATACTAGGTAATATACCCGTATGCTTTGTTGGGTGTAAAATCCACGATAAAAAAAATTAACGTAGCTTATCATTTGTGCAATTACGTGTTTTCACTACATATCAATTTTCATCTATCAATTGACTAATCATTGAGGATACAAACAGGCAGACTAAAAATGTATTATAAATATAATTTGCGCAAACACAATTTTCATCGAGACAGGTCTAGCTGTTCTAGAGTTACAGTTATGTTGGTGTCATCCTCCATTCTAGCAAATAAATAATATTTTATCTTATAGTAGGACACATAAATTACAGACATTTAAGACCTTATGTGTTGTTTAAAGTTGATTGATTTCACCTCTTTATCTGTCTCAATCTGTTTAGGGCCTATTGAATAACTGTCTTACCTTCTTCTAAGGACGGGTCAGTCCAGGTCTCCACCACATAATTGACCTGTTATTGCACGAGGCTGGATAACTGAGCAGACAAGCAGGGTCATAACAGTTTATGAGTGTGTTTGTCAAACGTGTTACCCGGTTGTTCAACGTATTAATTTACCTTTGCATATGCGGCTTGAATTTTGTGTTAATTTTTATAGCAGTGTTCTTTATATATAAGGTTGGATCCATCTTGCGAGGATTCCGCCGTGCGTATGATTTAATTTACGTATAGAAATAAAATTATGACTTTTATTATATTATCTATATGTGGTCGGGACAAGATACATTTTCGGAGACGTGCCAGTTTTCGATGAGAGCAACAGCTTTATTATTCGCAAGTGTCTGATCTGACCTGATTCTGACTGGTAACGAAGATTGCTTTAATGCCGGTATGTATAGTATCTAGGGTGTATGACATTAAAAACTCAAAATGTACCTCACCTCTCCGGTTGTTCGCCTTGTTCGCCCAGAGCCCATGGTGCTCGTTGCAGTCGATGATGATGATGATGATGAGTTGGTCGGCTGCAGTCTCACAGAAGTTGATCACCATCACCAAGTGGCGCGAGGGGAGCTCATTCGCTGGCAGCATGTAGGCAGACGAAACCAAAGGGTATCTTGACTGGGCACAAGTCTCTACAACAAAATCTATTAGAGGTTCTGACAGTGTTTGCCGAATAATATAGATGTTAATAAGCCATAGGGCCTGCATCTACACAAAAATCAACACTAATAGTAAAAAGTTTATTTCCAAATCACTATTAGTAAAAAGTTCTGTAATATTTCCCTTTAGGAAAGGGAAATGTTACAGAACTTTTCACCTTTCCCTTGGAATGAAAGTATACCGACCGTAATTTGAACACGAGTCTGCACTCGTGAGACATGACATGACGGTCGGTACCGATGACGTGGGCACGAGAAGACTGCAAAAGGTATCCTCCGTGCCTCATTGTCATGATGGATGCATCTTAACCCACTGATTTTGATAGTTTAAAATATAGTCATATTTTAAACTATCAAAATCCGTGGGATTCATTGGGACTCGTGAACTAAATATTTTAAAATGTATCTTCATGCCCGTATCACCGAAGAAGTAGGCAGAGGTACAACCCGTGGCACCCACGATTAGCTAAAGATACTAAGTCCCACAACGTAATAGGTGGCAAGCCTATCGTCAACCGGGCATTTATCCAATCCCGGGTAACATTGTGTCAGGAGTGGGAGTAGGCCCTAAGACAGTAGTGTGCTAAGACCCTCATGTTTATGGGTGTGGATGTACTCTTTGGTAGCTAGCGGAAGTGTGGTTTTGATATAATATATGGTTGCTTGGCACAAGTGCGTAGTTTTATTAAATATGAATATATTGAAATCCCTGTTAATAAAGATCACATGGCGCTGAGGACACAGGCAAAAAACATCAATAGTAAGTGTTTAAACTGTGATAAAATTATATTCAACATAGTGAACGATAAGGCCGATTATTAAAGATGGAGATGTTGAAGCCCCCAGATCCTCTGAACTTAAGCACGCGAAATGCAAAACAAGCATTTGAGGTGTGGCGACAAAATTTTTATCTTTATTATACGGCCAGCGGCGCAGATAAAAAGTTGAGTGACGAACAACAAAAAGCTTTGCTGCTGCATTGCTTGGGTGACGAAGGTCTTGCGATATATAACACATTTGAGAAGAAAGAATCTTTATCATTTGATCAGATCATTAGAAAAATTGAAAAACATTGTAGCCCACCTAGTAATGAGACATACAACAGACATTTATTTCTAACAAGAAAACAACAAAATGGCGAATCCTATGATGACTTCATTACTGATTTGAAAAAGCTAAGTTTAGAATGTAATTTTGATAAACTCAAAGATGGCCTAATTAGAGATCAGATTATAATAGGAATAAATGATAACAATTTAAAGGAAAATTTATTGCGGATGACTGATCTTACTTTGGAAAAATGTATAAACACCTGCAAAGCTGCAGAAGTGGCGAAGGCACAAATAGAGAATATGAGAGATAAGGAAGTGGGAAATATTAATTCTTACAGCTCAAGGAAGGATAGGTCAAAGGAGAGAAATCATTCGAACAAGAAAGAATATCATAGATCTCCATCACATCACAGGCAATCACAAAAACATAGGATGGAAAATAGAACTTCTTCACAGGCATGTGGAAAATGTGGCAGTTTTCATCAGTATAGAAAATGTCCAGCCTTTAATAAGAGATGTGTTAAATGTGGTAAATTTGGTCACTTTGGAGTAAGATGTCGGAATAAGTGTGCGGTTATAGAAAAGGAAAGTGAGAAATCATTTGAAATTGAAATGGTGAAAAAAGTTGGTGAAATAAATAGGGACTGGCAGATGAAACTTTTAATTAAGAATAAATTAGTGAATTTTAAAATTGATACTGGATCACAGGTAGACATATTAAACATTAATACATGTAAAAGCCTGAATATAAAATTTTCTAATGCAGAAAATGTAAAATTAACTAACTTTGATGGTTCTATAATTAAACTCATCGGAGTCTGTAATGAACAAATTTGTCATAAAAACAGTAAATGTAACACAACTTTTTATGTTGTAGATTGTTGTAAAATAGGGGTAATAAGTTATGGTACAGCATTGAAGTTGGGTATAATTAAAAATGTTTGTAAGATTAATACAAATTTTACTCAGTATTTAGTTGAGAAATATGCAAGTTTATTCTCTGGTTTAGGGCAGCTTAATTATGAATATAAAATAAAGTTAAAATCTGATTGTATCCCAGTAGCAGAAAGACCAAGAAAAATACCATTTAAGTTACAAGATAAAGTTAAAAATGAGTTAGACAGAATGGAAAGATTAGGTGTAATTAGGAAAGTAAATGAGCCAACGGAATGGGTCAACTCAATGGTGGTAACTAAAAAATCAGGGGATAATATTAGAATATGTTTAGATCCTCAAAATCTAAATAAATATATTATTAGAGAAAGGTACAAAATGAGTACTTTTGAAGAACTGGTAGCTAGGATGCCCAATGCTAAATATTTCAGTGTATTGGATGCATCTAAAGGATTTTATATGATAAAATTGTCAGGGGACAGTCAGTTGTATACTACGTTCAATGCAGGTAATTGGGGTAGGTATTGTTATAAAAGACTACCGTTTGGGTTAAATTCTGCACCTGAGGTCTTCAGTAAATGTTTTTCAGACTTGTTTAATGATATTGAAGGGGTAGAACAATATACAGACGAATTAATTATATGGGGACAGACGTTAGAGCAACATAATGAAAGATTAGAAAGGGTATTAAAAAAAGCAAAAGATTCAGGGGTAAAATTTAATAAACAGAAGTGTCAGTTTGGGGTTACAGAAGTAAAATATGTGGGTCATATACTCAGTGGTGATGGTATAAAGCCAGACCCAGAGAAAATAAGAGCAATTATAGGTATGGATGAACCAAAAAATAAAAAACAATTACAAACTATATTAGGTATTGTTACATATGTGTCAAAATTTGTTCCTAATTTGTCAGATGTTACTTGTTCATTCAGAGAATTATTAAGAAAAGACTCTGAGTTTATTTGGGGTGAAAAACAAAAAAAAGACTTTATTAAATTAAAACAATTATTAACATCTAAGCCGATCTTAAAATACTATGATATAAAGAGTCCAATAACATTGTCAGTAGATAGTAGTAGTACCGGGTTAGGAGCAGTTTTATTACAGAATAATGCACCAGTGGCTTATGCATCTAAAGCACTAACAGACTGTCAAAGGTCATGGGCACAGATAGAAAAGGAAATGCTAGCTATAGTTTATGCGTGTGAAAAATTTCATCAGTATATCTATGGAAAACATGTAATAGTAGAGACAGATCACAAACCACTTGAATTTATTGTTAAAAAGTCTATGAATGAAACACCATTAAGATTACAGAGACTCAGACTTAGATTACAGGGTTACGACTTAGAAATTAGGTATAAACCAGGGAAAGAGTTATTAGTGGCAGACGCATTATCAAGGTCTTATGTGAATGATACCATATGTAATAAGAGTTAGATGAAACTATCGAGTTGCATGTTTGTTTGATAAAAGAAAGCTTAAATATCAGTAAAGAAAAACTTAAATTATTAAAAGATAAAACAGCCGAAGACAAAGATTTCATGTTATTAATAAAATACATACAAAGTTCATGGCCATTAACTAAAAATATACCACATCATCTTAAATATTATCATTCTATAAAAGATGAATTATATGTGTCGGATGGATTAATTTTTAAAAACACAGCGGTTTTAGTGCCTAAATCATTACGTAAAGAGATGCTAAATAAAATTCATTACAATCACATGGGAATAGATAAATGTAAAAGTAGAATTAGAGGTTTATTATTTTGGCCATTTATGAATAAAGAATTAGAAGATTTAATTCGTAATTGTGATACATGTCTTGAATTTAGTAAAAATCATTCATATGAACCATTAATGTTGAGAGATATTATAAACAAACCTTGGGCTGTAGTAGGAGCAGATATGTTTTTTCTTAATAATAAAATTTATTTGCTAGTTGTAGATTACTTAACTAAATACATAGAAGTTGTTGAGATGTGTGATCAATCAGCTGATAGTCATATTAAAGCTTTAAGTTCAGTATTTGCTAGATGGGGAATTCCTGAAAAATTGTATACAGATGATGGATCCCAATATAAAAGTTTTATCTTTAAAAACTTTTGTAAATTATGGAATTTTGAACATATTACTTCTACACCTTATTATGCAAGGTCAAATGGTATGGTAGAAAGACATATCCAAACAATTAAAAAAATGTTTAAAAAATGTATTAGTGAGAAAAAAGATTTAAATTTAGCTCTACTAGAATATAGAAATATACCAATTGATAACAATTTAAAGTCACCTAATGAGTTGATGATAGGCAGACAAGTATTATCTTTTCTACCTACTAAAAGTAATTCTGGCAAAAACAACTTTAATAAATTAAAAATTCAAATAGATGACAAACGTAATAAATATAAATTTTATCATGATCTAAAAAATAAAAGGAAAATCAATTTGTTTTATCCAGGCCAAAAAGTATATATTCATGACAGAAACACTAATAAAAAATTAAAAGGGGAAATTATTAAAGAAGGTAAATACAGATCATACCTAATTCTATTAGAAAATGGGGAAAAAGTTGTAAGAAATAGGTATCACATTTTTAAGGGGTCAACAGAAAGAAAAGTGAATTATGCTAATAACAATTTTGATTATTTTGAGAATCCAACGGATCAAACTCCATCGGATCAGAAAAAAGTGACTTTTAATCTTAATAACAATGTTGAACATTCCATACCAAATGATAATAGAAACAATCATGAATATGTGACTAGATTTGGGAGAACTTCAAGAAAACCACAGTATTTGCATAATTATGTCCGTTGAATGTTATTCTAAGAAAGGGGGATGTCAGGAGTGGGAGTAGGCCCTAAGACAGTAGTGTGCTAAGACCCTCATGTTTATGGGTGTGGATGTACTCTTTGGTAGCTAGCGGAAGTGTGGTTTTGATATAATATATGGTTGCTTGGCACAAGTGCGTAGTTTTATTAAATATGAATATATTGAAATCCCTGTTAATAAAGATCACACATTGATTTTACCAGAAAACTTTAAAAACATATTTTTAAATTGCCCAACCTGGGAATCGAACCCGGGACCACGCGTGGTCAACAGCGACGCCGTACCACTAGACTACAGATGCGATAATTTAAAGTACAATTTAAAATACAATAGCTTAGAATATACCATTTGCACACGACGATAATCCTGAAGAATCTAGAAAAACAAAAAGTATTATTAACATATACGGAAAAGCATCCTTCTAAACTGATTTTGTCAATATCTTCACTACCGAAATTTTCCCTGACAGAATTAAAATTTAAAACAGAATTAAAAAGTAATTTAGCTGTAAAAGTCAAATCGTTGTAATTTAGCTGTAAAGGTCAAATCGTTGTAATTTAGCTGTAAAGGTCAAATCGTTGTAATTTAGCTGTAAAAGTCAAATCGTTGCAATTTATCTGTAAAAGATATTTAATACCGTCACATATAAGAAAAGTAACAAAATTTAAACGTAGTTAAATTACAACAACTGAACTTCCAATCTCGGGAACCTTGATCAGATCTTCGCCAAATTTATGCAAGACTAATTGAGAAGTATGCCTTTCCAAACTAATCTTTTTTGTTTAATAAATTATGAAGTTGTGAGGGTAACAAAATAAATATTCACCTGTATTGAGAATCTCATTTAAACATATTTAAATGTTAATAGTAAGAAGTGTATGTACTGCATTAGTTATAATCAATTATATCATATTAGTAGGGAAGCCCAAGAGGACATTTTTGCATTTACATTTCTAATTATTTACAATAAAGTTAAGTAGACTCAGCATGTGCATTACGCAGCAAATCTTTTTTTAACTTCCCACTATGTATGTAGTTATGGAATTTACTGATTTTACCCCGATCTTCGAAAATCGAGTTTTTGCCATTTGTCCACGTTTTGAGGTCCTAGGAACCTTTTTCGAATATTTTCTCACGTTTTGAGGTCCTAGGAATCTTTTCCGATTATTTTCACGCAGGGCCCAGAACCGGTTACATTTGAAAGGGGTTTTTAAGCACCTAAGCGGGTTATTTTAGTGCTTGTTTTGAGAAAACCCTACGTTTCGGTAAGCCTTTCAATGGGTTACCACTTATTTGGGTAAGCCATTTGTTTTAATTAATTCATATTAACCCGATTATTTTCAGTAGGGTTATCAATAACCGGGTTCAGACTGAGCGCAAACTAAAATGGTCTTAAACTCTACATATGAGATTCATTTTGTAATAAAGATGATTAAGCCATTTGTTTGGATTAATTTGAGTTAACTCAAACCCAATTCTATCATTTTCAATAGAAGATTGTATTATACTAAACACAAGCGATTTTGATTTTTAAGTATACGAGTATATGTATTCGATTTCTTTTTCATTTGAGTTCACGGGATCATTAAAATTTATTCTACATACAATGAGAAATAATAATAAAAAGTTTCTGATGCATTTAATGTTTATTAGATAAAAAAAACGTGTGTTTTTAGGGGTCCGTACTCAAAGGGTGAAATGGGACCCTATTACTAAGACTCCGCTGTCCGTCGATCTGTCTATCTGTCCATCTGTTTGTTTGACTGTTCATCTGTAACCAGACTGTTCACGGGATTAGAAATAATAATAAAAAGTTTCTGATACTTTTAATGTTTATTAGATTAAACAAAAACGTGTGTTTTTAGGATTCCATACTCAGAGGGTAGGCACCCTATTACTAAGACTCCGCTGTCCATCGGTCTGCCTATCTGTCTGTCTGTCCGTCTGTTTGTCTGTAACCAGACTGTTCACGGGATTATTAAAATTTATTCTACATACAATGAGAAATAATAATAAAAAGTTTTTGATGCATTTAATGTTTATTGGATTAAACAAAAAAAAAGTATCTTCACGCCCGTATCCCGAAGGGGTAGGCAGAGGTACAACAAGTGCACCCACGATTAGCCGAAGTTACTTGATCCCACAAATGTGATAGGTGGCAAGCCTATCGCCAACCGGGCATACAATGAGAAATAATAATAAAAAGTTTTTGATGCATTTAATGTTTATTGGATTAAACAAAAAAAAAGTATCTTCACGCCCGTATCCCGAAGGGGTAGGCAGAGGTACAACAAGTGCACCCACGATTAGCCGAAGTTACTTGATCCCACAAATGTGATAGGTGGCAAGACTATCGCCAACCGGGCATTTTCCAATCCCGGGCAACTTTGTGTTTATCAGAAAACTGAAAAAACACGTTTTTTTAAGTGCTCGACCCAGGAATCGAACCCGGGACCTCATGTAGTCAACGCTAACGCTGGACCACTAGACCACAGAGGCGACTAACATGTATTTTTAGGGTTCCGTACTCAGAGGGTTAAATGGGACCCTATTACTAACTCCGCTGTCTATCTGTCCGTCTGTTTGTTGTCAGATTATATTTTTTTCGTTATTCTTACATCATTTCTTCTGTAATATATGAAAATTCAGACACGCTCGAGAATGTCAAAATAACATTTTCTTTGAAACTATGTGACCTTTCCATTCCCTTACGCTACACTTCATTCGGCAGATTTTCTAAATTTTAGCTGGCAATTAATTCACCATATCTTAATCTGACGCGATTTAGTGTTTCCATGTCAAAGTTTTTTGTTAACATTTTTTTTATCTTTAGATTTTTTCCCCACCATAGAAATGAAAAACATTACATTTCCCCGTATTGGATCCGGGCTCCTTTTAAGAAGAGACCAACTACCGTTCTGCCAGGCAGGTCATAAAAGGCGACCGATTGGCTATACGAGTCACTACAATCGTGGCTACTAGGTGGTAGAGTTCTGCATTATCTCGCCCGGGTCTGGTACCACCGCCTTACCTATTTCTGCCGCAATAGTATAAGTGCTTGTCACTGTCTTGTTCCGGTTTGGAGGGTAAGGTAGCCGGTAAACTTATGCATGTCGCATTAGACCTCGCCACAAGATAGCAACGCACCAGTAACACCTTTGGTGTTTATAGGCGATGGTTGACTCTTTCCATCAGGAGACCCATCTGCTTGTTTGCTATCTTATCTATACATATAATAAAATCGTAGGAAAGTCAAAACTGTACATTGAATATTTTTTATCTTTATTTAATCTACAAAATCCAATAGCTCCCTATGACTCTTGGAATACCTTAATATAGACAGCCATTCAGCGAAGAAAGCGTGACCCAACCCATTACCGGACTTGCGATCCCGGGTCGTCACGATAGAATGAATCACTTTCAATTAAGTAACCCTCTATCACAGAATACGACAGAAGTCAATCTTGTGTATGTACTTCACTTTTTATACCTAAACTCGGCGGTCGCACTAGGTTTGCCACTTTGGCTTATGCACAAAAAACACACTAGTATCTTACTCCAGTAAAGTTTTAAATCAAAATATGTCACTATTCTTTACATTTTGCATATAATGTAGTCTTAATGATATGAAAATGATGTGTAAAGGTAATTTGGTCGGCAACCACCGGCAAGTGTTGAAAAAAATTAAATCGTTTTTTGCTTTTCTGAAAAAGTTCTGAATAAAATGTGTAGAACTTATAATTTTACATCAAAAAGGTTACATGACTTTCTCCTCTGGTCAAAATTAACCGAGTTAGAGAGGTTTTTAAGCTTAAGGTGAACGATTTTATAAATGACTAGCTGAGCCCGCGACTTCGTCCGCGTGGAAAAATTTTGAAAATTAAAGTAGCCTAAGTTACTACTTATTACATCAGCTATCTGCCAGTGAAAGTCCTATCAAAATCAGTCCAGCCGTTCCAGAGATTAGCCGGAACAAACAGACAGACAGACAGACAATAATTGTAAAAAATGCTGTTTTGGTATATGTATTGTGTATAAATCCATATGCATTTAGTAAAAAGCGGTTATTTTATTATTACAAACAGACACTCCAATTTTATTTATTCGTACGTATAGACTAGCTGTGCCCGCGACTTCGTTCGCGTGGAAAAATTTCTAAAATAAAAACCCGCATAGTTCCCGTTCCCGTGGGATTTCCGGGATAAGAACTATCCTATGTCCTCTCTTGGGTCTCAAACTATATTTGTACCAAATTTTATCCAAATCGGTTCAGCGGTTTAGCCATGAAAGCGTAACAGACAGACAGACAGAGTTACTTTCGCATTTATAATATTAGTATGGATGATAGATATTAGATACCTATATACACGATACCTATATACACTACACCTATATACTTTCTCACAAACAGCTGCTTACATATTCGTCGCGGGCAAAGCTAGTATCTTTATAATGCCACACAAGTTGATAAAAAATGCTATGCAACAGCTTGACCGCAGCAGTCCCTGAGTGCCACACGTTTTTTTTTTCACATAATACATACACAAATAAATAAATTCAAAGTGTCTGTTTGTAATATTAAATTAATAACTTTTTACAAAATACATATGGATGTATACATGAACATTTTTTATAATTTTTGTCTTTCTGTCCGTTTTTCTGTCTGTCTGTTTGTTCCGGTTAATCTCTGAAACGGCTGGACCGGGACAGGACTTTCACTGGCAGATAGCTTACATAATAAG
Source organism: Apodemia mormo (assembly GCA_036924255.1). Classification (NCBI taxonomy): domain Eukaryota; kingdom Metazoa; phylum Arthropoda; class Insecta; order Lepidoptera; family Riodinidae; genus Apodemia; species Apodemia mormo. The sequence goes on along the minus strand of JAUPFN010000007.1, from coordinate 22,261,100 downwards.
GAACTTAACAACATGCAACAATTTAAAATAAAATTATATAATATCAATTTATTATTTCTTGATACAACCACAATGTTTAATAGGTACTTAAAAAGTAATATAAGTTTTTAAATTTTAACACACACACACACACACACACACACACACACATTTCACCATTTCATTTCCCCCGTGTTGGTCCCAGGCTCCTTTGAAGAATAGGCCAACTGCTATTCTACCAGGCAGGTTGTAAAAAGCGACTGATTGGCTATATGAGTCACTACCATTGTGGCTACTAGGTGGTAGAGTTCTGCATTGTCTTGCCCAGGTCTGGTACCACCGCCTTACCCATTCCTGCTGAATAGCGTCAGTGCTAGCCACTGTTGTGTTCTGGTTTGAAGGGTAAGGTAGCCGGTAGACTTATGCATGTGGTATTAGACCTCGCAACAAGATAGCAACGATGGTTGACTCTTTCCATCAGGAGACCCATCTGCTTGTTTGCTATTTTATGATATTAAAATTATTTATTATTTCACAATTCATTTTATCAAATGTACTGGGCCGAGCTTAAAAATTCTTTAACCTTTATAAATCTACACGATCCAGAAATGATATGGGACCCTTTTGGTCAGTGTGTAGGAAAGGGGACGCAGGACTTAGAAAAATTTCGATGGAAAATTTCAACCCTATATAACCCCCCTTTTTTATTGCACCATTGGATGGAGGGGGTAAGGGACACCAACTTCTGTCGAGGTCACTTTGCTCTTAGGTCAATAGCCGTGAAGCTGGGGGGTAAAAACCGAAATCCATTACAAAGGCGTCTGGGACTTGGGCAAATTTCAACGAAAAATTTCGACCCTATATAAGGCCTGTTTTTTCTTTCACCATGGGATGGACGGGGTGAGGTACATCAACTTTTGTCGAGGTCACTTTGCTCTTAGGTCAATAGCCGCGGAGCTAGGGGGTAAAATCAAAAACTGCGGTCTTGAGTAGGAAAGGGGACGCAGGACTTAGAAAAATTTCGATGGAAAATTTCAACCCTATACAACCCCCCTTTTTTATTGCACCATTGGATGGAGGGGGTAAGGGACACCAACTTTTGTCGAGGTCACTTTGCTCTTAGGTCAATAGCCGCGAAGCTGGGGGGTAAAAACCGACTTTCATTAAAGAGGCGTGAACCTGTAAAATTTCACACCAGACATCACCTTTTTGTTGCACCATGGGGCGGAGGGGTCGAAGGACACCAACTTCAACCAACGTAAAGTTGAAAGGTACTGGGTAAGGCAGTAAGGGTAAGGTAAGGTAGTACATTAGTGATGTGAGTACGTATGGGTAAGATTAGGTCGACGGGTAGAGGGGTAAGATCATAAGGGTAAGGTAAGGCCGAAGGTAGTGAGGTAAGGTCGTAAGGGTAAGGTAAGATCGAAGGTAGTGAGTTTAGATCTTATAAGCTCAACGTAAAGTTGAAAGACTGGGTAAGGCCGTAAGGGTAAGGTAGTACATTAGTGATGTGAGTTCGTTTGGGTAAGATTAGGTCGACAGGTAGGGGGGGTAAGGTCATAAGGGTAAGGTAAGGCCGAAGGTAGTGAGGTAATGTCGTAAGGGTAACGTAAGATCGAAAGGTAGTGAATTTAGATCTTATAAGCTCAACGTAAAGTTGAAAGACTGGGTAAGGCCGTAAGGGTAAGGTAAGGTAGTACATTAGTGATGAGTTCGTTTGGGTAAGATTAGGTCGACAGGTAGGGGGGGTAAGGTCATAAGGGTAAGGTAAGGTCGTAAGGGTAACGTAAGATCGAAAGGTAGTGAGTTTAGATCTTATAAGCTCAAAGTAAAGTTGAAAGACTCTGGGTAAGGCCGTAAGGGTAAGGTAAGGTAGTACATTAGTGATGTGAGTTCGTTTGGGTAAGATTAGGTCGACAGGTGGGGGGGGGTAAGGTCATAAGGGTAAGGTAAGGCCGAAGGTAGTGAGGTAAGGTCGTAAGGGTAACGTAAGATCGAAGTTAGTGAGATTAGATCTTATAAGCTCAACGTAAAGTTGAAAGACTCTGGGTAAGACCGTAAGGGTAAGGTAAGGTAGTACATTAGTGATGTGATTTCGTATGGGTAAAATTAGGTCGGCAGGTAGTGGAGTAAGGTCATAAAGGTAAGGTAAGGCCGAAGGTATTGAGGTAAAGTCGTAAGGGTAAGGTAAGATCTAAAGGTAGTGAGTTTAGACCTTATAAGGTTAACGTAAAGTTGAAAGGTAGTGAGGTAAGGCAGTAAGGGTAAGGTAAGGTAGTACATTAGTTATGTAAATTCGTACGGGTAAGGTAGTGAGGTAAGGTCGTAGGGATAAGATAAAAATACTGGAATATATTTAATAATCACCCAAACCCGGAAATACAAACTTTTATGCTCATCATACAAATGCTTGTCCACGTCGGGGATCGAACCCGAGCCCCGTCAATTGCGTAGTCAGGGTCGCTAACCACTTGACCAACGGGGCGGTCAAACTTACTGTAGGTACTTAGAAAACTTTTTAGTTTTTATAGGCGAGTAATGGATTTCGGTTTTTACCCCCCAGCTTCACGGCTATTGACCTAAGAGCAAAGTGACCTTAACAAAAGTTGATGTCCCTTACCCCCTCCATCCAATGGTGCAATAAAAAAGGGGGGTTGTATAGGGTTGAAATTTTCCATCGAAATTTTTCTAAGTCCTGCGTCCCCTTTCCTACTCAAGACCGCAGTTTTTGATTTTACCCCCTAGCTCCACGGCTATTGACCTAAGAGCAAAGTGATCTCGACAAAAGTTGATGTACCTCACCCCCTCCATCCCATGGTGAAAGAAAAAATAGGCCTTATATAGGGTCGAAATTTTTCGTTGAAATTTGTCTAAGTCCCAGACGCCTTTGTAATGGATTTCGGTTTTTACCCCCAGCTTCGCGGCTATTGACCTAAGAGCAAAGTGACCTTGACAAAAGTTGATGTCCCTTACCCCTTCCATCCAATGGTGCAATAAAAAAGGGGGGTTGTATAGGGTTGAAATTTTCCATCGAAATTTTTCTAAGTCCTGCGTCCCCTTTCCTACTCAAGAACGCAGTTTTTGATTTTACCCCCTAGCTCCGCGGCTATTGACATATAACAAACAGCTTACACATAGGTTATATGTGTTTATAATAGAAATAGGAAGTGTCTAGTCTGCCACCAGCGGCTCTTTCGTAAAAAGAAATATTTTGCCACTAATGGTAATTTAACATTTAAAAATATTCTGCTGTAACTTAATAGTCATACAAATTTGATGTTTATCATAGAAAAATAAGGATCATTTTTGGATAAAGCTACAACATAGCTGAGTGAGCATAATTATATAGCGGCTGATTACCAGTAAAATTTATTTCGCCGTTAGTAGTCGTACTTGTTGGATTGTGCGATTTCAAAAATGGATTTTAACATTTTCGAAGAGATTTATGTTTACAAAATGATGACTAATTTTGAACTTTCGAATGGCATTTAACTTAATTTTTGAGCTAAACTAGTGCATCCACAGTTAGCTGAAGATACTTAATCTTACAATGTGATAGGTGGGAAGCCTATCGCTAACCGGGCACTTTTTACATTATATTTGCCATTATTGTTTTTAACTGTAAAATTACGACTAGTGGCAAGATATTTCTTTTTACAAAATAGCCGCTGGTGGCAAACTAGACACTTCCAAAGAAATAGTACAAGGTAAATAACCTACCGAGTTTCGTCCGATGGAAAGTTAGCGAAGAATCCATGTCGGTACCTTTCCATTCTTCCACAAATTACACATTGTCTACGTTTTCCTCCCATTTTAGAATTCAATTCCGAGTTCAATTTTCAATTTAATATTAAATTAAAGTTTTAATTTTATAAGAAAATATAAATGGCGGATATTGTCACTTGATTAAAATTCAAAATGAAAATGACACTTGACACTTAGACTGTGGAAACACGTCATTGTCATGGTTGCCATTATGCCGAAAAAAAAAACTCTATACTCCATGGAAAAAAGGCAAATTTTGGCTAGGTTGGCTAAAAGCGTCACGTTTTCAATACAAAATTATGCCCCGAACTAATTGCGCCAGACTGTTCCTTATTTCGTGTTGGAAATCTACACTGGCGTACGCACAACAACTCATCTAAATTTCATCTTAATTTAATGAACCTATAGAGGGAGAGAGTAGGAACAATTTGTGTTGCTTACGCTCTTTGGTATAACCACTTAATCATTCATTCAAAATAATATTCAGATTGTGATTATTTAGTCTGTAAAATGATTTCACTTTAGCGCCAAAAGTAATAGACGCGTGTGTATTGTGTAATTACTGTTTTTTTTTTTTGTTATAATAGGTTGATAAAAGGTTTATTTAGCTTATAATGATTGTATTTATTTAGTTGTAAGAAATAAATCGTAGTAACAAAAAATAAGGACCGGTAAAAGTCGGTTATCATGTCACCGTTTTTTTCAAAGTAAATTATAACAGTGTTAGGTATAACCGTTTTTTCAAGTAAATTATTACTTTATTTTAATACCTGATAGATAATAGATCAATTCCTGATAGATAATATCAATTAGTAAATGTCTTTTTACAGAATGATAAAATATTGATTAATTATAAAGTAATAAAACTTTTTATACATCGTGCCGATGCGACGTCATGACCGTTGAAACGCGCGAACGCGCCTTGCCTAGTGATTTATTTCTCTATTTTGATTTTGATTTTTCTTAATTAGTTAAATTACAACTATTCTCCGTTTCAAATAAATCTGTTAAGTAGTTTTTGTGATTGGCATACTAACAAACAGACAGACAAAATTTCCAAAAAAAAATTAATTGCTTTCTATCGCGTATCCCTCATTTTCTCGATATTTTCCGCAAATTTTTCGATGTACAGATACAATAGTTTACATTTCGGGTACCTACATAGTACGAAAAAATGTTTGCTTTCCCATAGTGTCATTTTCGTCTTCCCAATACAACGCATTTTTCCTTGGGGAAAGTTGCTCAGTTTCATTTTCGTCAGCTCACATTTTTACGCCTTATGAATATACACATAAAATTAATAGACAAACATTAAATAATATAGAACTAGGTTAAGTGTATGTAGGCACACCCTATAATTAGTACTTCATGGGCACACCCTACTGCACCACGAATATTTCACTCGTACAAGAGAAATTACTGGAAAAAGTGTAATGTTGTCTGTAGTTTTCACTCTAGCGGAATGTCGTATATATATATATATATATATATATATATATATATATATATATATATATATATATATATATATATATATATATATATATATATATATATATATATATATATATATACGCGCGCCCATAGTATCAGTTCCTTTCGAGCCTTCGCTTAATTTAAGTATCAGTTTCGTCCGAGTCAAGCCTTTGCCTAAATAAAGTATCAGTTTCGTTCGAGCTTTCGCCTCATGGCCCCTATCATGAGGGGTATTTTTTATAAGATAGCAAACAAGCAGATGGGTCTCCTGATGGAACACCAAAGATGTTAATGGTGCGTCGCTGTCTTGTGGCGAGGTCTAATACCACATGCATTAGTTATAATAGGCTTTTTAAAAATATTAAGTTTAGCGGAATCCAATCAATATCGTCAACCGGGTCTCAATCTGTCAAGACTTGAGATGAGGTGAGAAGTACATACATACTATCATCCTGAAAATAATTCTAATTCCTAGGACCTTAAAACGTGGAGATCTGATGAAATATTCGATTTTCGAAAATCGGGGTTAAGTTAAAAAGCATGAAAAATCAACGTGTTTGGATAGATAAGTATGTGGAAGAAATGGAGAATACATGGCATTCAATTCTCTCTGCCTACCACGAAAGGGATCTAGCGGATATATTAAAAAGTATGGTTACAAAGGCGATTTAACCATACTGCTGAGAATGGGATGAGATGAAAAGCTAGGCTACAATTTTTAAATTTGAATAGTTTTTTAAAGACCAACTCATCAAAACCCCATTCTAATTAGTAAAACTTGGAAAAGGACCAATAGCCTATGTTCTATGCTAAAAAAACGCATGGATTAAGGCTTAGGGTAGATAATAATCTATAGCCAGGCCAGTTAGTGAAAAATATTGCTTAAGTACACTCGTACAAATTCTGTGGGGTATGGATTCCTAAAATAAAAAAAGCAGTTTTGATAAACTACATTCACCTTACCAAGGATGATCAACTTCTATTTAATTTCTCCCAGGGTCAAATTTAAAATTAACAAGACATAAATCTATTAACTTTTGTATTCATGGAAGCTATATAATACACAATTATATCTTAAAGTTTTTTACATTATCATTATAAAACAGATACAGTATTAAATACATGTAGGTAAATAATATTAACTAATATTTACAAGTCCTTCAAAACAACTATAATACACTTTATTAAATTAAAAATAATTTAATGTTATGGATAAGTGGACAGGAAACTTTAACATTCATTCCTTTTAAATTTTTTATTTGTTTCAGTCACTACATCCTCATGTTTGTTTAACCGTCTTCCTTTGAGAAAAGAAATACTGTCACTGTCACTCATACTTTGTCGAATACAATTAACACTGGATACATTTTGATTATGTACACCATGTTTTTTGTCACTTAATGTTTTACTTTTATTAACAATTAATGAATTTTGAATTTCTTTAACGAAGTCACCACTTTGCAATTTGATAGGAATAATTATTTGACTGTCATTATCACCTTTTTTAATAAATTCTTTGTTTATCACAACAGATCTATTTTCAGAATCACTAGAAAGTCTGATAGCTTTCCGTAAGTGTATGGTTTCAGAGCCATCACCAAAGCCTCTTTTCACTAAAATATCTCCAGGAATTTGTTTAGTGAGAATTAGTGTTGGACCCTCCACATCTTTATTGTCACCTTTTTGCAATTTACTGGAATTTCCTTTATCAGAATCCAATACATCATCAAGCTGTTCTTCAGTTTCGATTAATTTTCCTGGAAATATAAAAATAAAGTTGAAATATAAAAAAAATACATTCAAACCCGTATCCCCAAAGAATTTTTGGAATACACTTTAAGTATAAGAATAAGATGTTATAATAATTATTTGTAGCCTTTATTTTTCAAATCCATGACAATTACTAAACATTCATAAACTATTTTTCTATGAATTCTAGATATAATAAATTTTTGGGTGAAGATTTGTTCATCTATTTGTTCCTACTGTCAACCATTCTTTTCAAGACAAAGAAAAAACTATCAGATGTTACTTTTTCAAACAGGATAGACAGCATCATAAATTTAATTAAGTTATAAACCAGAAGTCAACACAGACAGACTACATCAATACTATTCCACCGCCACCACTCTTGCATCAATTACTGAGCTTCAACATAAAAGGGTAGGGTTTTATAAAACCTACTACCCGTCACCACACCACTCACAATTCTTGAAGTAAAGTAAAACTAGCATGATATCAGAATCAGTAATAGTAATATATTTAATTAGCCATAGTAAATGAAAGAAACAATATTGAATGATGATAGCTGCTAAAATAAAATAACTGAGCCATCAACTCCTCTCTCCATAGGATAAACAAATGATTTCTTACTAAACATCATTTTTTTAAAATTTTATTATAGCAAACAAGCAGATGGGTCTCCTGATGAAAAGAATCAACCATCGCCTACAGACACCAAATGTGTTAATGGTGCGAAGGAGGTGTTTACCGGCTGCCTTACCCTTTAAACCGGAACACTATTGGTTGGAGTTATATATATTTAGTAGTTTAATATAGATATTAGAAATGCACCAAATTTTTGGCCGAATATTCGTATTCGGTACATTCAGCATATTTTTTCATGTTCGTATTCTTTTTTTTATATCGTATGATAGCAAACAAGCGGGGTCTCCTGATGGAAAGAGTCAACCATCGCCTATAGACAACTGAAGGAATGAAGAAGCGGGCTTTGGCTCTTCTGCGTACACGTGTTTTGTTTCTAAGAATTATTAAAGACACTCCACACTTTTTTTGTTTATTTTTGCGATTATAATAGCCAATGACCATTATACTGTGCCAGACGTGGATACCTATTCAAATTATATATATATATATATATATATATATATATATATATATATATATATATATATATATATATATATATATATATATATATATATATATATATATATATATATAGGCTGTATCAAAAAAATCGACTATTTTTTTTTTTGAAAAATATAATGAAAATCTTGTTCAGAATACCGAAAAAATACGCCAGTATAACGGACAGCTCTTAATTTTAATATTAAGAGGTCCCGCTTCACGATTTTCCATTTCCCGTTTAAATAACATGGGAAAATCTGATTCTTCAAGTTTGGGATTTTGTAGCTCTGCAACGAATTATCAAATTGGTTAAACCATGACATATTCTTATAGGAAATTTAATGCTCTATAAAAAAGGTCTCTTACAAAATTTTGATTAATGTACTCCTTCAAAAGTTATTCAAGGTCAAAGTTGAAACCATTGTAAATTGTAAGAAATTTTCACTTTTTTGGAGCATTTATCATACTTATTACAATATTTTGTCATAAATAAGCTTTTTTAAAACTTTTTGGAGTTCCACAATTTTTTTCTCACTATTGATTTATATTAATTATCCTTGATATTAAAATTATTGAGTATAATAATAAAATAACAAAATAACAAAAAAAAATTCTTTAGAATCCTGATTTTGATGGCAATTTTGATAATTAATATAAATCAATAGTCAGAAAAAAATTGTGGAACTCCAAAAAGTTTTAAAAAAGCTTATTTATGACAAAATATTGTAATAAGTATGATAAATGCTCCAAAAAAGTGAAAATTTCTTACAATTTACAATGGTTTCAACTTTGACCTTGAATAACTTTTGAAGGAGTACATTAATCAAAATTTTGTAAGAGACCTTTTTTATAGAGCATTAAATTTCCTATAAGAATATGTCATGGTTTAACCAATTTGATAATTCGTTGCAGAGCTACAAAATCCCAAACTTGAAGAATCAGATTTTCCCATGTTATTTAAACGGGAAATGGAAAATCGTGAAGCGGGACCTCTTAATATTAAAATTAAGAGCTGTCCGTTATACTGGCGTATTTTTTCGGTATTCTGAACAAGATTTTCATTATATTTTTCAAAAAAAAAAATAGTCGATTTTTTTGATACAGCCTAATATATATATATATATATATATATATATATATATATATATATATATATATATATATATCCTAGATAGGTTTAAAACAGAAAAACAATTATAAAATTGTCAATAGAAGGAACTTACCATTTAACGTGGGGAATGTAATTTCAGGTAATGTCAAATGCGACTCTGGATTGTATTTGTGCATTAAAGTTTTTAATAAATTAGATATCTCTTCACGTTTTCTTGTAACTACGATCTCATCAAACCAATTTACCAGTTGCTTGATTGGAAGAGAGTAGTCCAATACAGGATCCTGCAATTAAATTTTAAATTAAGCCTTGTTAAATACCTAGTGGAAAAAATTTTTGGAAAAGGATTGAACCCTTTGAATTGCAAATGTCTGTGTGAAGTATAGCTTTCAGCCTTTAGACAGCTTGTTAAATTAACTTGAAAAACTGGGGGCCATTGAAGCTAGCCCAACCATTCAGGTAAAAAACAAGTATTGACTAGTAGATTTTTCAGTCACTTTATATGTCATAGTAAAAAATTATCTTCACGTCTGTATCCCCATAGAATTAAGGTAGAGGTACAACCAGTGCACACATGATTAGCCGAAGATACTTAGTCCCACAATGTGACAGGTGACAAGCCTATCGTCAAACAGGCACTTATTGAATCCCTGGCAAAAAAAAAAAAACATCAGAAAATTGAAAAACACACTTTTGAATGGCCCAACCTGGGATCGAACCCGTGACCTCATATGATGTGAGATGTGACAGATCACATCTAAAAACCATTTAATCACTTTTTCCTTTTTATGCAATCAAGTTGTCCCACATAGCTTCCCCTGTGAATAAATTAACATGCCCTCACACAAAGTAGGTAACTAGCCATATCTGCTGTCACCAGCTTTAAAGGGAACGATTGTTACCTTATGACTAGTGCCATCTGTGCCACAAAACTGATAAGAAATGACATCGATTTATAAATTAAGGTGCAAGGTGTAATTAACATCGACACTACCTGTTACTAGAGGGACAGCACTACTAAGACATACTAGTCAATGAAGACATCTTAATTTATTAATTTTTATAAATGAAATAAAATATTTTTGACAATAGCAAAATGTCACAAATCATTGTTACTAATATATTTTATTTTGTATCAAATATTAAAAATATTTTTTATAAATGTTTACATTGTTATACAAGCTATAAACAATATTAATAGGTTTGTTACACATTTGGATTTGAAATATCCAACTAATTTTATTAAGTATGATTCAATTAACATTTCTAAAAATGAATTCAAATTAAGAAGATTAGTTCATAAACTATACTTTTTTCGAAAAAAACTACAAAAATTTATGGAATTTAATAATAATTAATAACCAGATTTTTCAGACGGACTCGGAGTTAATTGATGTAATTTAATTAAATTAATTAAATTTTGTAATGGTAAAATCTGTATTCATATTGTTTCAGGTCAATTATTAATACGTAAAATATAAAGTTTACTACATTTTACAATCACATACACACACACAATACACATTTAGAATCATTTGTTTCCGAATGAAAAATCCGAAATGTGTGGTTCCAACTTTTTTACTTCAATTTTACACAACTTAGTTTTGTATGTTTTTTTATTATGTCCAATATTTTTGGAAGCTACATATCTTAAATAACTAGCCAACAGGTTTTCATACAAATTTTATCTCCTATTTCAGCCCTTTTGGATCTTCAAAATCTCCATATCAAATTTCATCAAAATCGATTCAGTGGTTTAACCGTAACAGATAGACTTTTGCATTTATAGTATATGGAGGTATGGTTGGCATGAATAAGGCATACTTTAATAAATTGGACTATTTTTGCATAGTATTTTTTGTGATTATTTTAAATCTCTTCTAGATTTAAAATAATCACAACATAAAAAATACTATGTACTGTACTGTACTGTAAACTGTGTACTGTAAAAATTTTGTTTTTATACCTTAAAAAACTGTTCCACATATTGCAGCAGGTACAGGCCACAATCTGTAAAGTTGTTCTGTTGTGGAATTTTCGGGCAACTCCCTTTGATGTTGTCTTTGTTAAACACTTTAGATCTTCGAACCTTAAACATTTTGTCCTATGTATATATTTATAAAAATTGTATATTAATGTTAAAGTATTAATAAACTATGGCCAATAACAAACAAAAATAGTCAACACACACAATGTTAGATGATATAATAGACATGTTTTATAATATTTCAAGAGAAAATCATCCAAGGCAATAATGCAAGACCCCAAATGAATAATTGTAGTATAAAATTAAATAATATTGCATAACTACTTTACTTATTTCAGAAGTTGTAACTTCTTTAGGAATTATACAGAGTTAGTTTTAAAGGTCCGGTCAAATTTTCAGAGGCTGTTCAGAATTGATATGTTCGATTTATTTAATAAAAAAAAAAATCATTTTTAGCCAACACAAAAAACAAAACGCATGGATATAATTTCAATTACACAAAATTCGAACTAAAATTTTATAGTGCCTTTAACCAAATTAAAAATAATCGGGAAAAATGTACTTAGAGCGATAAATTACTAATAGTTACTATCATAATTATAGGTAAATGTGAAATGACACACTGCCGGCTTCATAGTGTTCACTCACATAGAATCAATTCACAAGAATTGGTGCTTGGTGCATTCATGAATTTAGTGGAATATTTTAAATGAATATTTTTTATATTATCTTGTAATCATTTTACAATAATAATTAAAACACACAATTCAATATTTAGTTATTTGGCCGTACCTTTAAATGAAACTCTGTATTGAATGTGCTGATGTATGTTGATGTTTAAAAAAAAGATATATTACATATTTATAAAGCAAAAAAGTTATGCTTGACACATAAATTTCAAATTTGGTTTTGTATGTATGCGATTGCACCAAAAATAAAAAAATGATTTAAGGTAAATACTGTAAGTAGCACAATTGCATGTTACTTTTTAATGAATATTGTTGACCATAGTTTTAATTTTAATTTAATGTTACCTTAGCTTGGTATTCACATGTGAGATAGTCACGTAATGTTGCAACCACCCTAGAGCGTGAGGCCCCCGCCAAAGAATCGAAAATAAGTATACAAGGCCTGAAAAAAAAATTGTTATATATCAAGATCTGGGTTGAAATCACAGACACTATAAGAACCAATGTATCAATAATACAAGACATATAGTCTAAGAATGTACAGTGGTGCATCAGTCACTGCTTGATTAAGTTATATCAATTTTGGGCGTTGACCGCCCTGTTCGTCGAGTGGTTAGCGACCCTGACCAATCGACGGAGCTCGGGTTCGATTCCCGACGCGGACAAGCATTTGTGTGATGAATATAAAATATGTTTGTATTTCCGGGTTTGGTCGTTTATTAAAAATATATACCAGTATCTATATACGTACTTCTATGTATTACTAACGTTGACCCATAACCATAACACAAGCAAATACTTTGCTTACTTTGGGATTAGATCAATAAGTATAATTTCTTCCTGTGAAGAGTATCTATTTATTTATTTACTCATATTTGGATAACATATTCATCAACTGTATTACATTAATTAATTTGAATTAAAGATCAACAAGTTAATTCTAAATAACTAAATGAACCATCATCAATTAATAATTGACATAGAGAACCAGCACAATGTGGCATGGGTATAATTTACTTAGCACAATGTCCTAGCAAAAAGATAATGCAAGATGTTTTTTTTTATATTATAAGAACTTGTACTTATTTAATTCATTTTTATTTACTAACACCAACCGGTTCGCGTCATCAGGGCCACAAATCAATAGTTTTGGTCAAAACAATACAAGGCTTATAACATAATATTGACGCTTGAAAGGCATTCTTCACTAAGCGACACTGAGTAAACTTTACAGGAGAGTGATTTAATGTTCAAATACAAAATAAGAAAATCATAAAAAATCTCCTAATTATAATAATTTTAATTACAATTAAATTAGGTGATTTTTTTTTATTTTATTAATATATTTATTTAGGGTGTTAATACACCCTCCTGTAAAACTTGCTCAATGTCGCTTAGTGAGGATTGCCTTTCAAGCGCTAATGTAAATACAAGTTAAAATGAATTTTTACCAAGTGCTGACGATATTCAGTGTTGAAGTTATGGGTGCAAATGGCTTTTGTTATTTTTTTCACTTTCACTCATTTTTGAATATCTATTGTTTTGGTAATTTATGTTACATTTAAAAATATCATGAAATATTTACTTACTGTTTGACTGGTTCATTCTTCATAGTTACTGGAGGGATTGGTTTTTTTTCTGGTGAACTTGATTTTTCTATTTCTTCCTCGTCAGAATCACATTGCATATCCAAATCACTTTCCTGTGAATACAAATATTATTTTGATTAGAATTTTTAATAGTGTGAAACCTATAAGCATACAAAATGTATTTTTTTTGTTTGCTTACATCTGCCTCAGCTTCATCCCTTTCACTTAAATTATCTGAGTCACAATTTAATGTTAACTGTTCTTGTTTCGTCAGTGGTGTTATTGTTGTGCTACCAATTTGCATAGATGATCTGCGTTCTGAAAACAGAAACATGTGTTAATATTAAATTAAAGTTCCTGACAAATAAGGCATTATACATTTTTTTTACAGAAATAGGAATTATTATTAATGTTCTTTCTTTATATCCTAGGGTAGCAAACAAGCAGATGGCTCTTGTAATGGAAAGGACAAAAATTGACTAAAACGAAAAAGGTCCATTGATATCTGTGTGATGGGATAATAATGCCACATGCATAAGTCTACTTAACTCTCTAAAACACATTACAACAGTTATGTGTATTAACACTAATGCAGCGAGAATAGAATCCTAATGCAGTAAAACTGCAGCATCATATTTCCTGTATCTGAAAAACCTTGAGTCAGATCTTCAAAAATAACATGAGATCACAAGGGAAGTATACCTTCCCAAACGAAAAAAATGAATTTTCAAAATCAATTCATAAATGACTGAGTTCTGGGGATAACAAATATAAAAAATATACAGTCGAATTGGTAACTCCTCCTTTTGAGAAGTCGGTTGAAAAGTGGTGGTATTGAACTCAGATGACTGACGAGACTAAATGACAATAATACTGATAAAAAAATTATATATTTTTAACTACTTTTTAATACTGAAAATGTTTAAAAAACTGTTATATCTAAATTATGTAATGCATGACATTATACAACTGAGTAAATAAAATACAAAATTTATAAAAAGAAACACAAAAGGAAACTTGGTGTGTCGTGGGATATCAGATAAGTTCCTTATTAATGTTAATTTCAAGTTCTATTCCAGATATAAGGAAGATAATTATTCCGGTATACATTTTTTATTGATAATTTAGTAATAAAAATATGATTGTGTTTGATACTTAGTAATTCACTTGCCACTACAATGTTTTCACATTGTGATCATAGATGGAGCTGTTCACTTTCAACACGCGGTATCATGTAACGCTCCTTAGCACTTAGGATAAAATTATTGATGTTTAAATATACTGTTAATAAAATACAGTCCAGAATAAAAATCTTACTCTTTTATTTAACATTACGGAGGTTTTTGCCAGTTACGGTACCACCACAACACCCTATAAGGAACTTTGTTCCAAAAATCACTGATGCTTTTGATAGCTAACAATTCTATTTTTTTAATGTTTTTTAATATTTTAACCCTTTTAAAAAACATTAGTGCATAATAAAGTAGCAAATGATGTTTTAATAAAATTTACAATATAAAAAATACTTTTTTCTTCTACCATACTGGAAAAATTCGCTAAGAAATAATAATCATTTCTTACTGTTGCACCACACTATTCTAGTCATGAAAAAACATAATATGCAATGTTTTAGATACTAAGGTGCATAATAAATGCAGGTGCAAAAAAAACATGCAATATTTTTTATACTTTAATGCAAAACAATATGCTGATAGTGTATGCAATGATATTTTTGGTTCTAATTGTTATTGCAAGTCTTGTCATAATTCTAAAAATCTTCAGCAATGACTTTTTAGTCTAAATTTTACTTTGTATATGAGTACTTATTAAAAACGACAAAGACCTAATTCTGGCAAGTAATCTTATAGTTATTATTGTAAAGAAACAATATTATTTTACCTCTTTTCTTAACTTCTAATGGTGTAACTGTTCTATTGTCAATCATACTTCTGCAGCCATCTAAGCTTGGGAAACATATGATGGCCACAAACCAGTGGCAATTTTCATTAATAGGAACTACAATAAAGTCTTTTTCAAATATATTAACATTCTTCGTCCACGTTTTAACTCTAGCATGCCTTTTCTGCGCTGGCGTCAAGCTACTGTCCCACTCATGAGGATTTGAACTTTTATTAACTTTACTCGGTTTTGTTGTTAATCTCTTATAAAAAAATGTGCTAAAAATGTGAGTTTTTTCTCTTTGTGCATGAGTTAAAACATCATGAACTAAATGTTTTAAATAAAAATCAATGATAACATCATTTAGAAATTGATCCTGAGCTAGGCACATGTAATCTTCTGTATTTATGGGTATCCCTCCCTTTCCAGGAGGATATATTAGTATCTGCCTTATTTCAGCTGGATTAGAACTGTAAAAAGAGTAATTAATTTGTGTTAATATAAAATACAGTAAATCTAAAGAAATGTGATATAAGTTTATTGTTATATTATATATATGGGGATACGGGTGTGAACATACTTTTTATATGTATCTTCACACCTATATCTCCATCAATATAAACAATAACTATAAATAAATATTAAATATCTATGAAAAATAAAAGTAAATAAGCAATTTGGGAGTTGTAATTATAAACTAACTTTTGCCTGCATTGCTGTATAATGGCCTGCACAGACAAGGAACTTTTGTCCGCAGAGAACAAAAATCCCTAAATTATGGAAAATAATTCCCCATGTTGGTCCCAGGTTCTTTTGAAGAATAGGCCAACTGCCGTTCTACCAGGAAGGTCGTAAAAGGCGACCAATTGGCTATGGGAGTCATGACTATTGTGGCTACTAGTAGAGCCTTACCTATTCCTGCCACAATAGTTTCAGTGTTTGTCGCTGTTGTGTTCCGGTTTGAAGGGTAAGGTAGCTGGTAAGCTTATGCATGTGGAATTGAACCTCGCCACAAGATAGCAATGCATCATTAACATTTTTGGTGTCTATAAGCGAAGGTTGTCTCTTTCCATCAGGAGACTCATCTGTATGTTTGCTATCTTATGATATAAAAAAAAAAATAACATTCCGAGAACTTGCCATGGACTAAATGCACAGTCTGCGATAATTTGTTGGACGGGAATTTAATGAAGGCTTTATGGAGGCTATACTCTGAGATTATGTTGTGAAAAGCATTGCATTGATCCAGAAGAATGACTGTCAGTAACTTTAAAGTAAATAACTTTTGAGCACTCAATGCAGACTAAAGTTTGCTGTGTGTTACTAGTCATATTAGTTCTAATTTTTAGTGGACTCCCCTATGCTTCTGTCTAATCCGGTCTCTCTGCGTCCTGGGTTATTTGGAGCACATTTTGTATGGGTACTTTTAGTCCTCTTTGTGTGTTATTCGATACAGTTTATTAGGAATCTATATTGGTGGACAAAAGTACCACCATGGATAGTCCCTCATCTGCACAAGCCATTAAGGTGTTCAGAGACCTAGGCACTATTAAATTTAAAGCAGTGGGAATAAGACATTTTTCTGCATTAAAATTAAGACTATATTTAAAGTTCAACCACTAACAATACTCACATGTATCAACACGCATACAGACAGAATTTTGTTTTAGAAATGTATTGTTTTGGCTTTAGGTTGTTGTATTGAAGTTGTGTTTTGGTGAAAGTAAATTAAAAGAAAAAAAAGGGAAATGCAGAGAAATCCCCAGTATCTCCTGAACCCTGCATCAAATTTTAAACGAGACCATCTCACTACCGCACTTTTTGTAATAAGAGGGCTTAAAAAAAGTGTCAGCGCTTCTTAGGGAAATTTATATTAAAATTATAAATGCGAATAAAAAAAATATTTGGATGTTTGGACGTTTGGATGGATGGATGTTTGTTACTCAATCACGCAAAAACTACTGAATGGATTTGAATGAAATTTACCATACAGGTTGATTATGACCTAGAATAGCACATAGGCAAGTTTTATCCCCGAAAAAATAGGTGGTCCCGCGGGATTCGTCAAAAACTTCTATAATGCAGCAAGTTGTATGCTGCAAGCTAGTGATTAATAAAAAATGCACCTATGATAAAAAGGAAATTTAATTTACTACACAGTCAGTATCCAAATAATACAGACGATAAAAAGTTGAATGACATATTTTTGGTGTAAAGTTAAATTAAAAAATATATGGTCAATATATCAAACATAACAAGTATTCATTGGAATTTTTTTCAAATTGATCTGGCTCTCCAATAAATATCATAATATTGCCATCAAGATTATTAATACCAAATCTTAAAACATTAAATGAAATAATGTATACCTTTTATTTCCTGAAACTGCGGATGCACTCATCGATCTTGTTACTAATTTTGAAACATTGTTACATTCTTTCTTGTCACATGTCCTTACTAATATTTCATTAGCCTCTTTAGTATTTAATTCATCCATGACTTTCCCAAACAATGCTTTAAAAGTTACTTTAACATCTTCATTTATTGATTCCGGTAACAGAGTTATCCTTTTGTATGGGTCTGTTTTAGACATTGGATTATAATACGGACCTATAAAATAGAAATGAATTGAATGAATGAAATTAGAACATATTACTTATTATAGTACAAGCATTAAACATAGTAGTAAACACAAGGAAAAGGACTTTACAATCACCAAGAAAACCAAACAAAGAATAGGTTTTTGTAATGAGAACATTACATATAACTTGCCACTAGTATATTGGTTTAGTTGCCATTTGTTGTAAGCGGTTTCATTTTTATTGAAATAGTATTGATCCGGACACTCCTTTGAAGAATAGATTACATAGCTCACTGCTAGACATCTTGTGACGAAAGCAGGCTCTCATACTTGTCACTAATATTGTGACTACTACATGGGTAGCAAGGTACTCAACTCAACCAGGTCAGTACCAGCGCCTTACTTATAGTGCTGCTTGCAACAATAGCATTGATGCTTGCTGCTATTCTGGTTAGGATTGCAAGGTAGCCATTAAACTTATGCATGTAACATTCCAACTCTGCCAAACATCTTTATTGTTGGTGGCGATGCTTATCTCTTTCCATCAGGAGAACCATCTGCTTGTTTGCTATCCTATGAAATAAAATGAAAGTATTTTTTTCATCATTATACAGCAACACACTTTGGATTGCTACTTATATGTAACCGGTATGCTATGCTATAAAAATTTTACACTGCTTCACCTGGTTAAGGAGAATGGTGACATCAGCCTAAAAGTGCTACAAAAATGTAACCCCAGTTGTAATTATCAAATTAATTTAATGTACAATAAGTCTATATTAGAAGCAAGTACATTTTAGAAAGAAACATACTTGGAAAGTCATGAAACTAATCAAACTTGTATGCTCTTTCTTATTTATAAATCGAATGTTTGAAGTCAAGTAGTCGGGTGTGGGTGTTGACCATATGAGGTCCCGGTTTCAATTCCTTAGTCGAGCAATTAAAAAAAGTGTTTTTTCAGTTTTCTGATAAAAACAATGTTGTCCAGGATTAGATAAATGCCCAATTGGCGACAGGCTTGACTTGTTGTACCTCAGCCTACCTCTTCAGGTATATGGGTGTGAAGAAACTTTAAATCAAGCAAAAATTTTTCTTTTCTGCCACAATATTAACACTTTCATTTATTTGTGACCAACCAAACAAGTTAGAAAAATGTTGGCTAGGTAAGATGCAAGATGTTAAGCAAACTATTGTATAAATTTCAACTAAAACGGAAGTATTTATTACTAGTCGAAACTTGCATCACAGATGGCTATATAAACTAGTTAATTTTAGTAGGTACATTCCTAAGAAAAAAAAGCAAGTGTCATCTGTTTAATCTGTGATCAAGTGACAATAAATATTTTGCTCTTAGTAAACTTTGTAGTAAACAAGTGTTTCGTTTTAACTTTTTAAGTGGTTGAAATTAAATAATCTATAATGGCTGAAAATCTATACATATAATAAAATCGTAGGAAAGTCAAAACTGTACATTGAATATTTTTTTAAAAGAATACTTTGGGCGTGATCTACAATCGATGTCGAAGCCAAAAATATAGTTTTTAGAATTTTTTGTCTGTTTGTCTGTATGTATTTTCGGGGTAAACTCAAAAAGTACTGCATGGATTTACTTCAAATTTTGAATGAATATTACTAACAGGTCGGGTCAACATATAGGCTACATATTATCACACTATCACCTACGGAAGAGGAGCTGTGCGGAGTAAACAAAGTCCGCGCGGACGAAGTCGGTGGCAACAGCTAGTAGCATATTATGATTGTAAATTCAAGTAATCATAATCTTTACGGGTTTTTCGTAATTTGTAGTATTAATAAGTGTCCATGATACAATTTAAATTTCAGAAGAGGTTAATAATGTATTAAAATATGATAAGCATTAGGGATGGGCCGAAATTCGTTTTACATTCGGTTTAACCGAATTTCGGCAGCTTGAACCGAACTTCGACATTCGGCCGAAATTCGGTTTAAATGCCGAACATTCGGCACTAGAAAAAAGTATCTTCTTGCACTATTTTGCTTGAAATCTACGCTAATGTTATAAAGAGGAAAGATTTGTATTCTATATTTTTATATATTTTATCATCTAAACTCAAAAACTACTTAACCGATTTGAAAATATCTTTCACCATTAGAAAGATATTAAAATCATTTCCGAGTAACATAGGCTATACTATACTTTCGAAAAAAATCCGTAAAATAGTTGACCCAGCAGGCCATCCCTGAAACATCCCGCTAAATAAAAAAACATAAAAACAAAAATGAAAAAACTTCAGCATAGATTTTTGAGTTCGAAGAGTTCAAAAAATATGTAAAACGGTTGACCCGGCAGGTAATCCCTGAAACTTTCCGCTAAATCTTTATCTATATCTTAGCATATCACAGATTTTTTTCAGAGTTCAAAAATCTTAAATTTGTTACAAATATTCGTTAGTACATAAAAGTCGTAAATGACAGTAATTTCAAAATTTTTAAAATGCTCTATATTTTAAAAACAATGATTGATTTTGATCTTTCGAATGGCATTCAACGCAATTTTTGACCTCTAAAATGTTTTCATAGCTACGTAATCTACAGACTCAGAAATGTCGAAGCAATATCAAAAAAAAATTTTTTTTTTTGAATTTTCGATATTACTAAATCCCAGATAAATCGACCACTTTTGATGCAATTTGCTTATTTGACACAATTTATAGAAAGAAAAGCTGATTAAACTTTTAAGTCAATCGGTATATTAGTCTGAAAGTCATTTTAAAAATGCTAAGTTTGCTGTAAACAACAAAATATTAATATTTGAAAAGCCGTAACTTTTGAAAACTTGATTTAATTTTGATTTTTGAAAATGTATTTGAAAAAATTTCGAATTTATGTCGAAAAAACACTTTTCCAAATTTTTTCGTCAACGATAACTTCCGAACGTATTAACCGATCATGGCACAATTTATGAATTAGACGCAGTTTTTAAAAAAAAGAGCTGATAAAATTTTATAGTCAATCGATACATTAATCTTGAAGTTATATTAAAAATAGGTTTCGTCAATTTCTTTTGCGATTTTTTTAAAATTTTTCAAAATATTCTAGTCCGAATTGGTGAAAATTGTTGGGAAGTCTAAGTTGAGCAGAATCTAATTCAATGCCATTAACCGCGTTTCGATCGGTCAAGCCGTTCAAAAGTTATGAAATGTTTACATACACACATACATACAACCACACATTCTCTCTCTCTCATACACACACACACACACACACACACACACACACACACACACACACACACACACACACTCATACATACAGACATACTGACGTCATCGCGAAAATAGTCAGAAAATGTTCCATACCTAGCGGGAAGTTAAAAGTCAAAAGTTTGATATAGATGAAGATGCATATATTTTAAAACATGATGATTTAGATCTTTTTAATTGCATTCAACGTAATTTTTACCTTTAAATGGTTTTATTAGCTCCAAAATCGGTAGGTTAAAAAATGTCGAAGAAAAGGTAAAAAAAATAGATACGTCAGTTGACCCTGCAGGCTATCCTTGAAACTTCCTGCTAAATTGAGGTATTTTAGGCTCAAAGGAACAAAAATCATACCTAAACATTTTTTTTCAAGGTTCAAAATTCTGACTTTTGTTATATATGACAGCAATTTCATTTTTAAAAAGCTGTATATTTTGAAAACGATGATCGATTTTCATCCTTCAAATGGCATTCAACTAAATTTTTCAGCTCTTAAATGTTTTTGAGCTACATAGTCTATAGGCTAAAATATGTCGAAGTAATAACAAAATTTGTTTTCAAAAATTTTCGTTATAATAAATCCTGATAAACCGATTTTGATCCAATTGACGGTATTTGACGCTATTTATAAAGAGAAAAGTTGATTAGATTTTTTAAGTGAATCGGTGTATAAGCCTAAGAGTTATTTTAAAAATATTCTGTACCTAATCTATACATTTATGTACTTAGATTATACAAAGTTATTTATTTATGTATGTTATTTATGTACAAAGTTATGAGATGTTTACATATACACATACACATATATACAGGCATGCTGACCTCATTGTGAAAATAGTCGGAAAAGATTTCTAGGACCTCAAAACGTGGAGATCTGGTGAAAACTCGATTTTGAAAAATCGGGGCAAAATCAGTAACTTCCTTATCTATATACATACGTAGCAGAAAGTTAAAAATAAAAATCCATTCCTAAATTGGAACAATGTAACTCAATGTATCAAAATTTTGCTGTGACGTCACTAATTCACGTGCGTTGCGAAACCCATTAACGATATCCTATATATCCATACTAAAATTATAAATGGGAAAGTGTATCTGTTTGTTTGTCCGTCTTTCACGGCAAAACGGAGCGACGAATTGACGTGATTTTTTAAGTGGAGATAGTTGAAGGGATGGAGTGACATAGGTTACTTTTTTCTCTTACTTTACGCGAGCGAAGCCTCGGACTATATAATAGCTAGTAGTAAATAATAAAATAGGTAAATAGCTAGTATAAAATAATTAAATTTTAAGCAAATTCGTAAAAAAGTCACGACGTGTCGCTTTTAAGAAAGCGCCCCAAAATTAAACCGAAGTTCGGCCAAAATTCGGCCGAATTTCTTATTTTCACCGAATGTTCGGCCGAAGTTCGAATTCGGTTCAAACCACATTCGGCCCATCACTAATAAGCATCTATCACCAAACATGGTTTTAAGGAGAACTTTGGACCCACATCATTCTCCTCTGTTTGCCTTGACCACACATTAACAATTTAATACTTCCACATACAAAATAATTTCATGCATTTAAAAATATATATATTTTGAAAATTGTAAGATTATGTCACATACCATTTATATAAATAAAAACAACAAACCTGACTCCTCCACCATGTCCAAGGCTTTTCTAATATATACTCCACATTTACTCATTGTGTACAAAAAAATAACTGGCAATCCTTTTCCAAAATGCACTAAAATTTTAACTATTTCTTTTAATGGTATTAATAAAGCTATTTCTCTTGATTCATTTTTTAATGAAGGTGCAACTATTTTTATTCCTTTTGATGATATGCAAACCTAAAATCAAACAAAAAGTTTGTTATAATTAATATTTATTTCTTTTATCAATGTCAAAGACAAGCAAACAAGTACTCCAGACAGGAAAGAGAACAACCATCACCTATAGATACCCAAGATTTTAACGGTGCATTAATATTTGTTGTCATAAATTTATGCATGTGACAATACTATCCTGTAATACCACATGCACAAAATTGCTGGCTACCTTAGTCTCTAAACTGTAATTCAATGGAGATAAACATTGACTCTATTGCATCAGTAAGTAGTGCAGAAATATGTAAGAAGGTAGTTTCAAACCTGGGTGAGATGTTGCAGAACTATCACCCAGTAATTACAGTGGTAGTGACATGCATCTTTTATGAACTGCCTGGTATAATTGCAGATGGTCTCTGCAATAGGGGTCTGGACTAACAGGGTACTTCTCAATAAAAAACATTGTTTTAACAAATTCCAAACAAACAAAAACAACATTCCAATTTCCCAAATCATTATGCCAATTTCCTTTCAATTGAATCTGTTTGTAAAAATAATACTGCAAACATTTGAAGGGAATTGCTCACATCTTATGTTATCCTAACATGAAATTTCAAAATTAAACTTACCTTTTCTTTGGGCGAATATCTATAAGATCCTATTCGAATCGTTCTACAATTTAACGTAGTAGCTAGTCCTTGCAAATTTGGTGTCATGTCTTCTCTGCTCTCTTCTACAACAAAAATTTATTGATCAGTACAACAAAATAAACAAGTCTATCAGTTTCATTTTTATATAAATAGTATTATCCTTTTTAACAGAAATGCAAATGTGCTCCTTTCTTTTGGATAGTGTCAGTAAAGGTTATAAGGATAGAAAATAGGCTGTGTATAAGGACAAGGCCTAACTGCACACTCAAGAGAAGAGTGAACAGGTACCTTTTAGGGAAGCACCTTCCATCTTAGGCCTCATCTTAGCTTACCATCAGGCGAGAACGAGGTCAAGTGCTTACCTATCAATAAAAAAAAAAACACTCTCGTTTTTCGTAGATTTCTACATTTTTATTATTAGACTAGTTTACATACCAAATTTTCATATTAAAAGACTGCTTTGTGATTCAAGCGTTCAGTGTATAATACTAAACTGTGATTGCCAAAAAAATATATGTTATGTACGTCAACCATAATATTGCCAATTAAAAACTACTATGTTCCACAAAGATATACCTAACATTTGCATATAGCAGATATTCATTTTAGACTTGAGTTATGACAGATCATACAAGATATCTGTTAATTCTGTTGCAGTTACGCAATAACAGATGTCATTATCTGTTATTTAATAACAGCCTTATGGGCGTACCCAGGTTCTGGGCCAGGTGGGCAACTAACATTTTAAGACTATATTTTTGACTTATTATATATCTTTTTTATATTTACTCACTATGTACAGTAGTAGATAGTAAAGAAGTAAACAAATTCCAGGGGGGGCAGCTGCCCCTCCCCCCCCTCGGTACGCCCATGAACAGCCTGTTATATTAGTAAGCACAATCTGTCAGTAAATATCAATTTAATATCACCTTTATCATTACATATTAAAGTTGGAGTATATTTAACATTTTGTGACCAATGCCAGCATCCGAACGTGTGCGTTCCAAATAAGAATAGTTTCACGCTTGTTATCAACTTCATAGCACAAGTGTGAAATTAATTTTCTCGATGACAGTTCTAATTTGATAGTTGTAGTGTTGTGACCAAATAAGTAATGATATCGATCGCATATATTATATTTTGAACAAAGACAAATATAACCAAAAACATTCAAATATATTTTTTCGAGGTGGGAACACTGTCACTTGCAACAGCACAGTCGTGCTAGTCACTACATTTCTGTTTGCTGAGTTTTTTCATATTATCCATACGTTACATTGTGTATTTTGTGTTCCTCTATGTTGATTGCTGCCCAGCTCTCAAATACCAAAATGCCGAAAGGATCTTTTTTTTTTCTTTTTTTATTTTTATATCATAAGATAGCAAACAAGCAGATGGGTCTCCTGATGGAGAGTCAACCATCGCCTACAGACACCAAAGATGTTAATGGTGCGTTGTTATCTTGTGGCGAGGTCTAATGCCACATGCATAAGTTTACCGGCTACCTTACTCTCCAAACCGGAACACGACAGTGACCAGCACGGACGCTATTGCGGCAGGAATAGATAAGGCAGTGGTACCAGACCCGGTCGAGCCGATGCAGAACTCTACCACCTAGTAGTCACAATGGTAGTGACGCAAATAGCCACTCAGTCGCCTTTAACGACCTGCCTGGCAGAACGGCAGTTGGCCTATTCTTCAAAGGAGCCCGAAACCAACATGGGGAAAATCTGTTCTTAAAAGGATCTGTTCTAAAAATGCAGGCGAGAGAACTGGTGATCAAGGTTCATAATTACTTTGAAGCACAGTATCAAAATGGTGGCCCGCTTTTACCACTGTCTCAAGTGCGAGAGCGCGTTGGGGCCGCATTAGGAATTAGTGGACCTACTGTTTCAAAAATTACTACCAAAGCTTACGGTACAAGCGGCATGCAGGAAAATAATATTCATACGCCGATGAAAAAACGCCAACCACGTCGTGTTATCGTCGTGTCGTCGAGGAATCTTTAGAGAAGTAAGTACAATTTTGCTTTGTTATCTCGATGCAACAAAACTAACTTGAATTTGACGTTTTATGCGGATTATAATAGGAAATATAGGATCGATTTTTGTTATAACTATAGTTTAAAAGTTATTATTTTGGCTTTAATCGCTGGTGTCGGTCACTGGTTCTCATAAACTGACTTTCTCCAATAATCGACAAGTGTCGATAATAATTTTTAGACAAAATGTTTTATTTGGCAGGAGAATATGATTCAATTTTCTTAGCTGATTTGATAAATATTTAAAATACACTCGATTATTGCAATTAAAATGTGTCGATAATTGGATTGTACACATGGTTCTGAGAAAAAACTATAATCTGGAGGGTAAGGTAGCCATTAAATCTATGCATGTGTATTGCAACCACACCACACAGATAGCAACGCACCATTAACATCTTTGGTGTCTACAGGCAATGGTTTCTTGATCCATCAGGAGAGGCATCTGCTTGTTTGCTCTCTTGATGATATTAAAAAAATATGTATTTCAGTGAACACAGCTTCTCTACTGGAAAATGTGAAAACGTAATTTTTTATACATAAAAACAGATGAAATCATTAATTACATTGATAAGTCTAAAATTAGACCAAGTAGAGAAGAAGCCACGACTAAAACCAATCCACCACAGTCAAAATTTGTTAAATATTTAGATAGAGAAATCTTAAAAGTTACTTCAGCTCAAAAGTAGGTACTTCATAAAATTAAATTTTGAAAATAGAAAAACACTGAAGAACTATTTTTAAGTGTTACGTTTAAGTAACTCCCATGACTGACTTGATATTGGCAGAATCCGTACCAACGGGATAGCCAAATAACCAAAATAATAATAATAATAACACTGAAGAATATAATCTCAAAAGAAAACATCGTTTTAAATTTGATTTGGCCCAGAAATAAATTTGAACAAGTGGGTCATTTGAATTCGCCCAATGTTCCTTTAACATCAAATTAAGTTAGGCAAGGTATTTCCCAAATTACATAAGATTTGTTCAAACCAAGGATTATTTAAATGAAGAATCATTGAGTATTTCATCAGGTGTCGGACTCTCTGTGCTTACAGGAACTAACAACAGCGTATTAGCTTAAAATTCAGAAAATACCAATTTCAATCATTTGATGGAAAGCGTATCTACAACACATAACTTGAAATTGATGTGACTTGCAGCTTTCCTGTAGCACAGCAAGTCATCATTATTGACCTAATACTTCCATCTAAAACCTTATATTTCACCAATTTACCCAGAGTCACACAAAATCATCTACCTCCACCTATCCTATCATACGCCTGCGTAGTGTTTGCCAATCTCCCCGTAAAGACCTGCATCTGCTGCAAGTAGTACAGAATAAATACTTGCATATTGTTATGAGTGCGCCGTGGTATATAAGCAATGTAGACTTACATAAAAATCTCGAATAGTCGAGCTTAGCTAGGCATTTCAAAGATCAAAATATCGATCGTACAAACTCAAACCTTAACCCACTGGTGGTAGCCACGGCAGACTACATCCCAGATCTAAATCCCGATCCCAAATTAAGTAGGCCCGCTACGTTTTCACCAATTCAAAGATCGAAATATCAATCGTACAAACTCAAACCTTAACCCACTGGTGGTAGCCACGGCAGACTACATCCCAGATCTAAATCCCGATCCCAAATTAAGTAGGCCCGCTACGTTTTCACCAATCTCGATTACCCAATAACTCTTGCCAACGGAACACAAACACACACGATACTCCTACACTCGCGACACTGTCGTGTTCGGCGGCGACGAGGACACCTGTTTCCCTCATTGGCGAACCAAGACCAAAGGACAAGGATCAGCTGATATGACAAAACATTGCCACTAACTGCAACCTTTTATACATACAATATCAATGACTAACACTCCCATCGCAAATTACGACCCCACTCTAAGCCGAGGTTTGATTTCACAGAAGACACCCTGAGGGTGGAGGACGTACATCTCCATAACTTTAGACTCTGGCTGAGCACTCTGTATGCCCCCATGTTCAGAAGTTCAGAAGTTCAGTCCCAGAATCATATGGTAAATTTTTCTTTCCGTGACCAGGAGCTTGTTCTCCTCTTTGAGTGTAAGTGACCAAGCTTCGCAGCCATACATCAGGATCGGACGAATTATGGTTTTGTAGATGGTAATTTTAGTATTCCTACTTAGAAGCTTGGACACTAAGACCTTATGTAGGGCTGCACTTCAACGCAAGTTGTTTTGAATACGTATCTGTATTTCTTCATCACGTGTATTTGTATCAGTTACTGTGCAGCCAAGGTACTTAAATTTGGACACTCCCCTGTATGTGGTACTTCCAACATGGAGGTCTTGCTTTGTGAGTGTTCTTATATCGCTTCATGTGAAAGTACTCGGTTTTGTCACTATTGATCACGAGACCAACCTTTTTTGCCTGCTCTTTGAGAGTCAAAGCGGCTTTAGCCACATCATTACTGCGTTCCTGCAACAGAACCACATCATCTGCGTAGCATAACACCATAATATGCTGTCCATTCAGGCCAAGTCCAAAGTCGAGTGACAAAATATCATAAGACATCAAATCAAAACTCCTTCATTACCAGTATTTTCTTCTCTGATTTATTCACCTAAAGTAAAAAGAGATACCCTATTTAAACAGCTTAATAATACTATTATAATTGGTATGACAAAAGCTGCTTATTTTTGTCCACATTTTTAAATTTTGTTGTGTGTACTCAAGAAACTTTATTAAAACAATGTATGAATGAGAAAAAAAGACAACTAGATTGTTAATGCTGATTTTTTATGAACTAATGTTGATACATTAGTCTTTATTCACTCTACCAACCTTGGTGATAGGGCTGGTGTCTATTGCGGATAATAGTCGATAACTAGGTGACGATAACTGTTAATTGTCGATAACTGGGTGACGTAATTAGTCATTGTCAATAACTGGGTGTTGACTTTTGGAGTTCTATTGTCAATAACTGGAGATTTTAAGAACTTTTGTTTTTTAGGATTTAAAATTTATCTATATATATTTCAAAATAACAATTTATGCTATTCGTATCCCAAAGACATACTTTTCCCATATTCAAAGTCATTCTTATTTTAAACATGATAAAAATTCTTCTAATTTTACAAACAAATGTACGACCTTCTAAAAGAGTTGATTATTGGTGCCATTACGGTGCCTAGTAATGTTAGCATAATCTTGCAGTGTTTCTGAATTGAAAACTAGGAACTGATAACATATAATGACTTAAAACAGTTGTCACTTTTCACGAATGGTATCTTCTTATAAGACCACAATTCAAATTTTTGGATATACTATACTAGATGCTTCTCATTTAAGCTAAATTCAACACCTGCTTAGGGTGTGAGTGAGACAGATTAATACATACGAAGAAGAAAAATCAGATAAACCTGTCGAGTATGGAAGGAACATTTGTTTATTTAGCAATTACTAATATTTGTGATTTGTATGTTATGTTAAATACACCTCATTCCTAATTACCCCTAAACCTCTCAAACACGCATACAACCCTCACTCTAGTATAAATTTCAAGCAAAAAGTATTAACATGTATCAAGTCCAAAGAACAACGATAACTTTACTGCAATTGTTTGTATAATGTATAACAATTTCTATTGTATAGTGATTTGAATTGTAGACACATTTTTGATGTTTAATGTATATCTCGCCATGCATACAAATGTTCTTAATATAAAATTAATATTTGTGAGAAGGCCTTCCTTCTTGATTAAATGTGATATTTGTGAGATAAATTTTTAGAAAGCCATATTATAAACGTAAAAAACGTGGTATTGCAAAAGATTAACACTGTTAAATCTTTTTATAATTTATCGCGTATCTGCCAACACTGTTAATCTACATTAATATTATAAATGCGAAATTTGGATGGATGGATGCTTATTACTCAATCGCGCAAAAACTACAGAACGGATTTGAATGAAATTTGGCAAACAGGTAGATGATGACCTGGTATAGCACATGGACTACTATTTATCCTGGAAAAATTAGATGATCCCGCGGGATTCGGGCTGCACGCGGCAGCTACTATATATATACATATGTGTAGTTCAAGCAACAACTAGCACTTAGGTTTAACCTATTTTATGCAATTACTTTTAAGAAATTTCAAGTACCACGACAATATGTTACTTAGTAAATAATGTCACCTTATAAAGTAATTATTAAATGTAATCAAAAACCGTAAATAACTTAATAAATATAAATATAATCATATAAATTTGATCTCTGTGAATCTAACATTCGACGCATTTATAGATTGTGTATACTTGTAGACTAAGAGTCTACACTATATACCTTAAAAAACCGATTTATACAACAAATAAAGGATGTTATGTGTATGTACCTTTCCAATTTTCATTATATCTAAACATTTCACGAAACTATTTTAACAAATTACTGATCTGACATAAAAAACACAACTCGCCGGACGCCATCTTATTATCAGCAATGTGACCAGATTAAATTTTACGAAAATACCGAGGCACCCCAATAAATTACTGAAATATACCTATGGCAAATATACCAATAAAAATAGTTTTTAACGTGTTTTACTTACTTATCATCTTCAATCAGTGATGGATTTACGCTTAGGCTCGGGCCTAGGGCGGCAAGATTTGGAGGCAAACATTTTTATTTCAAAACTAACATTTTGAGCCGAAGAAATATATCGAATATTTATTTCAAAAATTGATTCCGATTTTTTTTTGTGACTTTATAGAAAATGTTCTATTAACTATAACATAATTCATTTTCCCATTGACATTTCAATTCGTGGATGCAATATTACTATATTTTGATAAATCAATTAAAGTCTTCATAGAAAAATGTTATTTATTTCAAAAATTGATTCCGATTTTTTTTGTGACTTTATAGAAAATGTTCTATTAACTATAACATAATTCATTTTCCCATTGACATTTCAATTCGTGGATGCAATATTACTATATTTTGATAAATCAATTAAAGTCTTTATAGAAAAATGTTATTAAAAAACGGCCGAATTAATAAGCTTAGAAAAATAATAACTTTTTACTTTTCTA
This sequence comes from Apodemia mormo, assembly GCA_036924255.1. Taxonomy (NCBI): domain Eukaryota; kingdom Metazoa; phylum Arthropoda; class Insecta; order Lepidoptera; family Riodinidae; genus Apodemia; species Apodemia mormo. Next base: position 22,230,329 of record JAUPFN010000007.1, on the reverse strand, counting down.
TCTTTCATGTGGTTATTCTTACATATTATAGCAAGCATTTGAAATACTTATTGATTTTTCACTTCATTTTTGGTGTTGAATGAAAATCTGTATGAATTAATTCATTTGGTATTCATTTGAAATTTAAAACAATTTTTCGTTTACAGCATTACAGAAGTAATTTTTTTTATTCAAAATAAATCCTGTTTCTTCCATATTCGATTATTTTAAATGAAAATAATTCGAAAAAATTCGGTGTATTGAGCTCAAAGGAACGAAAACTATACCCAAGCTTATTTTTTCAAAGTTCAAAAATTTAAATTTTATTGTAAAGATAGTAAATTTATTTTTGAAAATTGTATGTTTTGGAAAGGTTGATCGATTTTGATCTTTTGAGTGAATGTCATTTTTTGCCAACGCAATTTTTCAGCTCTAAAATGTTTTCTTGGTTACATAATCTATATGCTGAAAAAAAAAAAAAAAAAAAATATATATATATATATATATATATATATATATTTAGTGGATTCAAAGGATTCTTTTTTTTTCAAATATTTTGGTAATTGATAAATCCCAAATAAATCAACCGATTTTGTTCCAATTTACGGTATTTGACGCACTATTATGAGCTGCTGATTATGAAGCAATTAAGTCAATCGCTATATTAGCCTGAAAGTTACTTTAAAAATAATTAATTTTTGCAAACAACAAAATATTAATATTTAAAAAGCTGTAACATTTGAATTCGATACGATTTCGATTTTTGAAATTGCATTTGACGTAGTCTATTTCTAAAATACTGTAGGTGATTATCACAAAATGAATGGTTTAAAAAATCTCGAAGTTATGCGAAAAAAACTTACTCTCGAACGGATTTTGATGCATTTTATGCATTAAAGAGCAGTTTTTTTGAGGAAAAGAGCTGATAAGATTTTTTACTTAATCGGTACATCAATTTGAAAGTTATATTAAAAATACCGTTTCATCAAAATTTGAACTTTTATCAAAATTTCTCAAAATTTCCAAAACAGAATTGATTCAAATTTTCAGGAAGTCTACGTTGAGTGAAATCCAATCAACCACGTTTCCGTCGGTCATACATACAGAATACAGATATACTGACGTCATCGTGAAAATAGTCGAAAAAGGTTCCTGAGACCTCAAAACATGCAGATCCGGTGAAAGTTTTGGAATGTTGGTGCAAAATCATTAACTTCCTTATCTTCATACGTAGTGGGAAGTTAAAAAGATTTTTTTTATCTAGATCAAAAAAGACGCTATTTTTATACAAAAAAGTTTAACTATTCTTACAGATTTTAACAAAAGGTAATTTAGAGGCAAGAACTTATTATATTTAAATTCTATCAAATTTAATTGAATATGTTGATATAAATTAAAGTGATCTATGTAATATTGTTACGTTTATTTAGATGTGTCATTATCATAACTCATAAGTATGGCGTTTTTGCACGGATTAAACCCAGGATGAAGATTTACAAAATAAGAAATATTTATATTTTAAGGTGAAGTAAATAAATTTAAAAAATACAAAAAAGTTTAACAGTTTTAAAGATTTTCTTACAACACAAGTAATTATTGTCCCAAATAAAAATAAAAATGAGTGAATAACTAAGTCCAAAATATAGTGACAAATATTTTATAAGGGTTTACTGCAAATAATTGGGTGTATTCCGCGAAACTATAACCTCAGTAATCTGAGTTAGAGTAAATAAAATTTTATATTGAGCGAGCGAAAGGAAAAAATGTCATAATGAAGAATGTTACTAGGTATGCCAAATCGCTTGCAATTTTGTCTCAGTAAAGCCTGTATGTATACAAATACACTAGTTTTTGTTGTAGTAAAAAATACCTAGTAGTTTTGATTTTATAGGCATTCAAAGTTTCGAAAAATATCAAGTCTCGCTAACAGGCACGTGACCGCTTGTGACGTCATGACATAACGCGCCGCGCCTCGCTTAGTATCAAATCAAGTCTCCAGCGGTTATAGTATAGTAAGGTGTAATTGCTTGCGCAGTATTTTGTTGTTTTCGTCAGCGTATTACTTTAATAGTCTATTAATAGTAAATATTATTCGATTAATAAAATGAATGAAGGATTCGAAAAAGAGCAATCGGATATTTCACCTAAAATAGATGGATTAATGGTTGCGCATTATTTATCAACAAATAGTGATTAAATAAATAAATAAATAAATATTCACGGGACAAATTACACTTACTGATCTAACCCCAAAGTAAGCAAATATTTACTTGTGTTATGGGTGTTAGTCAACGATACTAATACATAGAAATACATATATAAATAGCAGAATATATATAATAAACACCCAAACCCGGAAATACAAACATTTATGCTCATCACACAAATGCTTGTCCCCGTCGGGGATCGAACCCGAACTCCGTTGATTGCGTAGTCAGGGTCGCTAACCACTCGACCAACGGGGCGGTCATTTCGTTGGCGCCGAAATGCGAGGAAGAAAAATGCAAAGGTAAGAAAACTTTCCTTGCTACTACTTATGCTTAATAATTTATCTGTTCTAAATTATTTTATCAAAACAAAATACCCAACTAATGTCGTAATGAAAGAATGCAACTCAAATAATAGAAGGACCTACCTACCATTAAATTTTTACGTTAAAGACAACAAATATGTATTAGTTTTGTAGCTATAGGTAGGTACGTAGGACGTAGGTATATGTACGTGTATAGGTACCTACCATTCTTCTTAATTTAAATAAATACCTCGGGAACTCCATCCTTTCATACGCTTGCGTAGCGTTTGCCCATCTCCCCCGTACGGACTTGCATCCGTTGCAAGTGGTACAAAATAAATTCCTGCGTATTGCCACGGGAGCACCGTGGTATATGCGCAACGTAGACCTCCATAACGATCTTGAATTGCCGAGCTTAGCAAAACATTTCAAAGACATCTCCGAAAGATATATATGACACGATCGAAGATCGTGCCATCTCGCATCCGAACCCACTGGTGGTAGCCGCGGCTCACTACATCCCAGACCCTAATCCCGATCCCAAACTACGTAGGCCCCGCCACGTTCTTACCGATCCCGATGACTCGATAACTCTGGCCAACGGTTTACACGATAACACTACACACCTACATTCGCGACACCGTCGCCGCCGGCGGCGACGAGGACCCCTGTTTCGCCCTTCGGCGAACCGAGCCCGAGGGCAAGGTTCGGCGGACGGACAAAACAATGCCACTAGCCCTCTCATCGCAAATCACGACCCCACCCTAAGCCGAGGTTCGGTCTCACAAGAGACACCCTTAGGGCGGAGGGCGTACAACCCTACACCTTTAAATTCTGGCTGAGCACTCTGCTCGCCCCCGCGACCGGTGAAGCTGTAACAGCCCATAAGGCTAACAGCAATTGAAACATTCCGAAAAAAAAAACCTCGGGAACTGTACATTTTCCCGGAATTAAAAGGAGCCGTCAGTTATTCCAGACTTCGTCCAGATCCGTTCAGTAGGCACAACTCATGATTTCCTAGTATTTGGATTGGACATTTTTTTTTGGAAAAGTATTGAGGTGTAATTTCGACGGCACGGGCGCGCGACCGCGAGCGCCGGCCGCCGAGCGAACTAGACTGAGCGTGTTGTGAGATGACGTCACAGCGTCAACGGCAGCCAGCGTCGTGCGGTTCAACTTATTTTACTTCTAAATCGGAAACTAATTAACGTATCGAAGTAATTCTTTCACTAGTATTTTTTATTTTTCACAGAGAATATGGAGTGCTAATAATCAAAATTAGTTAACATTCTTCATTATACCATGTCGCCGCACCGTGACATACTAAGTAAAATTGCGACATCGGACAGTTTCTAAGTACTTATAAGTGAGCCGGCGGAAATCTTAGCTCAGAATTCTGCAGTCAAATTTCTGAGGTTTTAGTTTCACACACTGAACACACTTATTTTAAATATACTGTTTAGTTATTGTTTTTTTTTTATTAAAAGACGACATTATTTAGAGCAAAATGGGATAGTGATTGGAGGGAAAGCTACTAATTATCTGGTCGAATTTAAAACGGCAACATTTTGGGAACTACACTTTAAAGAAAACAGACAACAAATAAAATGGCACAATAAAGGTTTTATTTCAAAAATAATATATTTTTTCACAGGCCTTCCTCAGACATAATACGAGTAAAATTTTATAAAATTACAAGCATTTTCATAGTAGGAGATTTGATTAAAGACGATAATTTTAAATACCAGATATGAACTCACCCTTGTTCTTTAATGAACAAAAAAGGGCGGCGTATCAAATCGGGCCTAGGGCGGCGGTAAGCCTAAACCCGCCAGCCTTTAATGGCTATTTAATTTGTATTACCTACAACTTTTTTTCGAAGGATAATTTTAACACAACCTCTTCAATCTTTAACATTTTGCTTTGTTTTTAAAATTGTTAATACATTCTTCCGGGATCACTTTTCACAAGTAGGATTCCTACTACAAATTTCCATAAATTATAACAAAATTGAAATAATATTTGATATAATTTCTCAGAACACAAATTTGAAGCACCATTGTGGCAGTGTGGTAAGTTAACATACGAACAAATTTCCCCAAACATTAGGAAAATATCCCTTTTATTTAGAATATATATTTTAATGTTAGACTTATTGGTTTAATTGGATTTACCGTACTTGATTAAAGACGATAATTTTAAATACCAGATATGAACTCACCCTTGTTCTTTAATGAACAAAAAAGGGCGGCGTATCAAATCGGGCCTAGGGCGGCGGTAAGCCTAAACCCGCCAGCCTTTAATGGCTATTTAATTTGTATTACCTACAACTTTTTTTCGAAGGATAATTTTAACACAACCTCTTCAATCTTTAACATTTTGCTTTGTTTTTAAAATTGTTAATACATTCTTCCGGGATCACTTTTCACAAGTAGGATTCCTACTACAAATTTCCATAAATTATAACAAAATTGAAATAATATTTGATATAATTTCTCAGAACACAAATTTGAAGCACCATTGTGGCAGTGTGGTAAGTTAACATACGAACAAATTTCCCCAAACATTAGGAAAATATCCCTTTTATTTAGAATATATATTTTAATGTTAGACTTATTGGTTTAATTGGATTTACCGTACTTAATATGTATATACTATATATACACATATTTATAAAACATGGTATGTTATATTTAAGGTTTACTGCTGATGTTACGTGGAAAATTGGAATTTTTAAAGATACATTTTATTTTTTCATTTTTATATGTGTAATTTTTTTTTAATCATTTACTTTGTTTGAATAATTAATAAAACTTTTCTGTCTAACTATATCTATCCATAAAAACTTTAAAAAAATATGCATTTTCATTTTAAAGGCGGAAATCAAAGTGGGCCCTATTTTGTTTTGAGTAGTTTATATACCTATGTAATGTATATATGAGTCTTTATGTATTTATTCCGGTTACTTTTGTTTATAATAGTATTTTGTTTATTTTTTTTAATTTTATTGCAATTAATTCATTGTACACCAAGTCGAAAATTATCTTTGTTTTTAATATTTCCTTGTTACGGGTTTGCTGGAAAAAATCTCTATTACTAGAGATAAGCTCCCCCATTGTAGTTGTTTTCTATTAATGTTGTTATGTAAGTGATTACTGTGTACAATAAAGAAAAGTAATTAATTTATTTCTTAGTTTGCAAATTATTATTTTTGTGTGTACAGTTAAGTATGGAAAAGAAGTTATATATGATTATTTAAGATGAGTATTAAGAATGAATAATAAATAGTTAGCATTAAAAGTGAAAAAAATATTAAAACCTATTGAATTATTGGTTGTAATTATTTAGAGTAAAAATGTAAAATATGCTGAAAAATTTACATGTGTAAATATGCATTAACATAATAGCATATGTACAATAGATAAAATAAATAATTTTCAAGTCCTTCTTAATTTGTTTGTTTTTGACGTATGAAAGTATCATAGTAAAACAAATAAAATGCCAAATATAACTAATATAAGTAAAACGCATTATAATTAATAAAACGTAATAGTAAAATATTAAACAAGTAAATGGTAATTTGAAAGCCAATGCTTGCAACATTTTTCTTTAGCATGCGTACGTAATGTTTTACGATGTTTGCAAATGTTGGCGTTATTCTACGCACACATGTACAAAATTTATCTTCACCGATTTGTTTCTAATTGTTTACAATGGCTACGTCTATTTTTTTTTGTAGGTCTTTGACATAACCACGGGGTGGAATGTTAGTACATTTGGACCTTATACAAAACTTAATGGTGGCTAGTAGTGAGGCGTATTTATCGTAACAGATACAAATCACAGGTATTCGTAAATACTAGATAACAATTGTTCCTACAATATCAAATATCTGTTGAAAAATATCAGTCACAATACTGAATCACAATCTGCACTACGTTCTTCAGTCACAGTAGGTACTAGGTACTAGGTACCTACTCAATAACAGATATTCGTTACCTGTTCTTCGTATGTATTAGTCTCTCTCGCTCACACCCGCTTAATTGAATCTGCTAAAACGAGAAGCACCTAGTATTTATTATCCGAAAATTCAAATAGTAATCTTTTATAACAAAATATCTTCCTAGAATAGTAACAACTGTTTCTAGTCGTATAATCTGTTATCTGTTCCTGTTCCTAATTTTCAATTCGGAAACACTACAAGAATACTTCTAACGATATGTTGAAATATTACGTCCTTTTTTAGGTATGTAAAAACAAAAAGGTCGATCTCAATTATTTGCATAAAATCATCAATATAGGTACTCGTACAAAATTTAAATAACGGTAAAATATTTTTTTCTTCGTAGTAAAATTACAACAGAAATTATTTGAAAGTTCGAAACGTTTATATAATGGCGCGTTTCCGAACGTCTTTGTTGGCATTGACGCCATTGGCTACAAAATGTTCAACGTAACTACGACTTTATGACTTAACCATAAAGGTGATATTAATTAGACACCCAGGTCATAACGTTTCTTTGGTAATTTGTTTTCTATCCCGTTTTCGGATTATATTCTTTCGATTTCGCTTTGAATTTACTTAGCGAAAACAAAAATTGTTTTGTAAACAAAAGGTTTACTAGTGCGAATAAAAATACTTAGTAGGTATTCATATTCTTTTTGTATATATAGGTAATAAATTAAGCAGTTCTGATAGGATATACTTATCTATTAAATTTAAATAATTTAGGTTGAAGTTGTATAAAAGTTTTTATAATATTAGTTTAGCAAAATGGCAAATGTAAATAAGAGATGACAGTGTTGTGTGTGTGTGTGGGACCATTTTGTAGATGTAGGTGACCACTATGCGAGCTGCAATATATTAAAGGTATATAATAAGTAAGGCTTAATTATCTTTTGATCATCGGTATTTGCTAAACCATATGAATAAAAAGCATCCCACGGTTCGGGTGATTAGCAGAACTGGTACCTAGTTATATTTATTTTAATGTTTTTTTTAATATTGCTTCGACATTTTTCAACCCATCGGCTATCAATTATGTAGCTAAAATAGAACTTTAGATCACAAAAATTAAATTGAATGCCATTTGAAAAATCAAAATTGATCATCGATTCCAAAATACCTACACGGCTTTTAAAAAATCAATATAGCCTACTGTGATTTTTAACTAACTATCTATGTAGATGTTTGAACTAAAAAAATATATTATTATGCTTATAGTTTTTATTCATTTAAGCTTAAAATACCTCATATTAGCGGGAAGTTTCAGGTATGGACTGCAGGGTTAACCGTTTACACATTTTTTAAGATTATATCAAACAATAATCAACTAAAGTAGGGCTAATTTAAAAAGGAATGTGAAATGGGATCTAAAACGCAGTAGCTCCATATAAACTTGTACGTGTCTGGCATCTGCCAAATGTCGTCTACTAAAGTGGCCTTAGTACTCACTACTCTCTACTCACCACAGAGTACTTTGTAATATGCTACTCACATATTTTGTACTGTACGTGAATTATATACTGAGACCGACCGTGCTTGGAAAAATAACAGGCTGTTCTTTAGTAACAGATATTGACATGTTATTTTTCAGTAACAGTAACAGGATCAACAGATATCTGATTCGACCTGTTATAACCCAAGACTAATGGTGGCTCCACCTGAGCCACATACACCAAACTTCGTACGAAACTAATCTCTAGTCGAAATTGAAATGTCTACTATCCTCTACCATCATCATTTCTATCACATGTCAAATTCAAAATCAATTTGAATCGATACACTGTATCGATATGAGTCATAATTCGATGTACGTAACGTTTCGTATCGACACAAAACGATATTTTTTATATGGTAAAATATGAAAGGTATATTTCTGGAATAAAAAGATTTCATTGCTATTTCGGTATTTAATAATAATATTAAAAGTCACTATTTTCATTCAACGGCATTTTGACTACACTTTTATGGCTATAAACAATATCTTGTGGATGCGTTGCAAGTTAATACAATTGCAGATATCTGAAGGTGTAGATCCTGTCAAATAAAGTAAGCGTTCAGAGGTCACTGAAGTCACAATCACTGACATGTAACGTGGGGCTAATTTGTTTTATTTTATTTTGACCTTTCCGATGTAATAAGACAATGAACTTAGCAAAAGCTTATTATATATTAAACTGCTGTAAAGATATTTGTTATATTCGTTTAACAACAGTATCTCGTATTAACCGCTCACATCACTTTGGTAACTAATGAGACCTCTAGGAAAATGTCGTTAATACACTATGGTATCTATAGGGACCAACGCTAACTTCATACAAAAAAAAACAACATTTTCACTATTTACCAGTTTCAATAAAATACTCTATGGTATTTTATTGTTTTCGAACGAAACATTGTATAGAATAACATCCAATTGGCATTCTTTTTTCAAATACGCTCTTGGGGAAAAATAAAAGAATTTTGTACTATATATATAATTTTTTTGTACTATAATATATGTTGTTTATTTTTTTTCCGTATGTATATGTTTACCAATTATATAAAAAATATGTAAAAAGCATAGGTCATCGATTTACTTTTTGAATTAAAAATCCTCGACTAACAAGTAGTCATATTTTTCTCAGTGTCGTGTTACACCTGAATTATTTTGTAGCTTAAGCCATTTAAATTAAACAATTCTAACACCAGTGTATTGCAGTGCTCAAGACCTCTTAAAAAATATATGCTTTACAGTATCAGATTCAATCCAAACAACTCATAAACCATTTTTGTGACCACGGTCCACCGGACAGACTCGAAACGCGTGCGCGTAACGGTCCGTGTGTTTTTAGAAAAAAATACGAAAATGGCTGGTGGTGTGAGCGGTTAATTATATTTACTTGTTCAAAAGAATTCGAACTTTGATTACTCCAACGGATATTTATGGTCTTTTTAAATGGTTCATCAAATTGATGAAATCGTTTTCTATCTGCCAGTGAAAGGCTTGTCAAAATCAGACAGACAAAAATTGTAAAAAATGCTGTTTTGGTATATGTATCGCGTATACATCCATATGCATTTAGTAAAAAGAGGTAATTTTAATATTACAAACAGACAGTCCAATTTTATTAATTTGTATAGATTTAATGCCACTTAAATGAATATTTGATATCATATTGGTGACATTTATATTTTATAAACAAAAAACAAATCAGACACTACGTGTAGCTCACAAACACAACTATAATGCAATATATAACGCTAATGAAACTAGTTTATGATAATTATTACTAATGAAATTAATATTATGTAATCTATGATCATTAATTATTCTTGTATATTAGTCTTGCGCATTATAGTTCACTCATTTTAGTTCGCAGCTCTTAAACGAACTAGTTCGATCTTTTAGTTCGTTAGTTCACTACTTCAATTCGCGAAAGACTTACTTGTTGTCTTGTTCGCTTGCGTTGATCAACAATTTAATTAGGTAAAAATAAATGACAAAACCTGTTTCAAAATAATCAACTTTTAATCTTTGGAATTAGTATCTAGTACATATTAATTTGTATTTATCTATCTACTAATGAAGGCACAGCAAACTGGTATATTCTTACCCACTTTAAAATAAATTTAGACATGTTCTTATCACAAAAAAACACAACGGTTTTGGTTTTATTTTAACAGTAACATCATAGAGTACTTATTTTTGTTAATAAACCACACCAAAAACCAAAGAAACATTTATAAATTGTATTTACCTGTTAACAATAAATTATAATACGGGTATCGTCACCAAATCACCGCGCACCGCTCAATTTCGCGCGCAAAGTCGTAAACGAACTACTAACTTCATATTTGGTCTTACTAATAATTGATGCGCATTGCGCGTTGTATGGTGAACTGTGAACTTATACAGTGGCGACTTAAAAGAACGAATGTATCAATATATTTGTGTATAGGTTAGGTGTAAGTTTCTTTTTCTTAAAAGTGGAAGGTATATACTGTTACGAATAATCTAGAAGCGTGTAGAATTGGAGCGCGCGCGCGCTAATTATCTAGAAATAAAAGAAAGAGATAGCTACTCCTATTGACAAACAAATAGTTGACCGGGGCTATGCCATAATGGACTTTGTGGGATATGGCATAAGGTTGAAAGTATCGTGTACTAGGATTTATGACTCATAAAATGTTTACGATAAGAAGTGATTCATTGTTTCCCGATACATTTAGATTTTTCTGGATCCAGCTAGGACTTTCCCCTGCCTATAAATACAGAGATGTTGACAAACACGAGGCAGTTTTTATCAAGCGATCGAGAGCGATACATCAAGTGACTAGTGCGAAGCGAGAAGTGTTTTATTGTGTAGTGTTCTAAGTTCAGTGATAGTACAGCAAGTGACTATTGTGTAAAGTGTATTTTAGTATTAAGTTGTGTTGTGTTGTGTAAATACACGGATTTAATATAAGTGGTGTTTTCTTACAAGTACGAACCCGAGGTACGTAACAATACCTATGTAAATTATTTGGCTTTATTTTTGACAACCTCTGTGGTCTAGTGGTTAGATTGTCAGACTGCTGATCTGATCACGAGTTTGTGGGTTTTCTTTCTTCAAGTCATTCAAGTTTTTATGTGATGAGCATATATTATTTATGGTAGTCTAGGGTCAGTGTCAAACAAACCAAGAAGTCAAAAAGTATGTACAAGAAATAAGAATAAAGATAGTTCACAATCACTAGGTAGGTAAGTACATAACGCGCGATAATTTCTTTAGCAAATACTCGAAGGAATATGCTAAAATTTTAAATCACATATTCTTTGGAATACGCGACTGAAATCTTTACAACCGGAAATAACATAGGGTTTCCCATTACAATTCAATCTAAAATCGATTCTACAATTTTCGTCATCTAATTACTGGTATTTTAATCATTTTAATTTTCAAATAATTTATTAAAGATTGTAGGGTCCTAAAGATCGCAACATTTTTTTTTTTGTAATTTATACGTGGTAACTAGTACCTACCTACTCCCACTTGTGCGTTCTGAAAGTTAACGTTTCCTTGCAATTTGAAAATGCTTTTAAATTATCAACTAAACTTGCTTGTAACTAATGTAATTTAGTATGTATTACTCAGTGGTAATCGCCTCTGTGGTCTAGTGGTCCAGCGTTGGGGTTGACTACATGAGGTCCCGGGTTCGGGTCGGGATTATAAAAAAAAGTATTTTTCCAGTTTTCTGAGAAACACAAAGGTGACCGGGATTAGAAAGTGCCCGATTGACGATAGGCTTGCCACCTATCACATTTGTGGGACCAAGTATCTTCGGCTAATCGTGGATGCACTTGTTGTACCTCTGCCTACCGCTTCGGGGATATGGGTGTGAAGATACTTTTTTTTTTAACTAAACTTGCAGATCCACTTACATAATGATTAATGCTAACAGACAAAATAGTCGTGTTTGTGATAACAATAAAAGTGATACCATGTTATTATTTCCACATTCATTCTATCAATATGAATCGTCAAGTATCTAAATAGATATGTAGCGAATATTCATAAGTTTCTTGATACTTGCATTCCGTATGAATATTCTGCAAACATGACAAATAATAATCGGTGAGCATAGATTATAAAAATAGATTCTGATGAATTGGAGACCTCCTCCTTTTGGAAAGTTGTTTTTTTTAATCAATTATCTCTCAAAAGAAATAAATTAAATCGATACTTCATTTAGTCCAAAAAATCCTATCGATTACAATAATCGATTATCGATCAATCGGAGGCCTCCGGAATTATGTTGGTACTTTTTCGCTTTTTACATCGGTGGTGTGGTACACCTGGACTCATTAGATGTACACTACGTAATACGTATCTTTCAAAACGACCATTTTTAAACCAAATGTTTTAAATATTTACTTTGTTTAGGTAATCATAAATTTGTTTATAAATAATATAAATTTTACAACTAAAGTTGCGTTGTGAATAATTACTTCAGGATAATTACAACAATTATTTTGTGTTCTGTGAGAAATCCGTTTCGAAGTCTAGATAGGTATACATAACAGGGTTTTCTATTTGGATAGTTTTTAAATTCGGAGAATGATTCGGGGTGTATTTCTAGCAATCAAAACAAACTCAGTGGTAATCGTTTTAACTTCGTTGTTACAACTTCAAACTTGTAATTTATAGTGTTAATAATAGTACAAAAATACAAAAAAGGTTAGTGGTAGGTACGTAGGTTAGTACGTAATTACCGATTTGCGAAAAGTGAAGTCGACTCTATTTGTGTTGTTTTGTATTGGAAAGTTGTTCAAATATTGCAAAGATGTGCAAAGATTTCAATAAAAGGTACCTGCGGCCCTACCATGAACTCTTATAGCAGGTCAATTTTAGCCGATAATTAAACTGTCCTGCTATTTCGTACCATGAAAGCGTTATCTAACAGGCCAGTCAGTGACCACGTGACCTATGCCGGCGAGCGATCGTTTTACTACTCAAACCAACTTCTGCCCTGCGTTAGCGTACCATGAAGTGTTTTTGTCAGACCGAAATCGATATTTGAACTGCTAAAGTGTCATAATATTGCCGGTCACTTGCAGGTGGAAAAAAGTAACTTTTATTGGATTGCTTTGTCTTAAATATACTGAAACGTAGGTATTTTTTATTATTACTGCTATTCCTAGCCCTAGTACTATTAGGAATTTATACTGTATATTTTTTAACATTAACTGTGTTTTAGAAAAATATTTATATTGGTATAAAATATAGTACCTAATTCATTACTTCTAAATAAAGTTATTTATTTATTATTTAATATTTACTTACTTTTAAAGCATTTTTTATTTATTTTTAATTTTAGATAAAAAAAAAGTATCTTCACGCCCGTATCCCCAAAGAGGTAGGCAGAGGTACAACAAGTGTACTCACGATTAGCCAAAGCCTATCGCCACCCGGGCACTTTTTCCAATCCCGAGCAACATTGCTTTTGTCAGAAAACTGAAAAACACATTTTGTTGAATTGTCCGACCCGGGACTTCATGTGATCAACTCCGACACCGGACCACTAGACCACAGAGGAGATACACATAAATTTAGATGTGTAATGAAAATTAACGTTTTAAGTGTGCACTTTTATTAAATCCCGTTGCAATATCTTTATGAGTATTTAAAATATCTCATAAAACTTCCAATTGTTCATTGAATATATTGATATCATACGATCGTTTTGCTTCCGACATCAATCACATTCATAAAATCAATGTGTAATTTTAAGCTTTAAAATAATCACAAACTATTCCAAACATGGAACATAAAACTCTAATCTCAAAAAATCAAGACGTACTCAAGAAATTTAAAAACCGCGCTCATAACATAAATGTCTTTATTAAACAGTTCAAGGTCATGTGTAATATTTCCAGAGTTGCGTTCTTTAATGGATGCCGCTTAACAAATATTACGTGGTTTACTTTATGTTCCATATATTTTACGTAGACTTTAAATAACTTAAAACTTGATCTCTTTTGCCAATTTGTATTCTTAAATTCAAGATTTCTAATTAAAATGCATTAATAATAATAACTTTATACTAAAATTTAAAAATCGGCAAGTTATGTGTTTCTCAACGTTAGTTTGATATGTCCTGCCAGAGATAATGTAACCGGCCAGAAGACGACGCATTGCAGGTCAACAAAAATTAGTTCATGGTACGATCGTAAAACCTGACAGGTTAATACTCATAGTTGAACTGCCTGGAACTTGACAAGTATTATAAGAGTTCATGGTAGGCCCTCTGTGCGTTTAATTTTTCAGTAAATGAATCGTAATTAATTACGTTAACGTAGATAAATAAAGTCTTCCTTTAATTAAGTTCCTGTTGATATTTTGAAATAAAATCTCAGTGAACCATGGTCTATTCATATAACTAGCAAAAAGCAGAGCTTTGTAAGGGCTCGCAAAGTTATACTACCTAGTACTATTGTTAGAAAAGTATTTTTATGAGAATTACATCTTTTAATGTATGGACTTTATTTACAATTATCTAACCTAAAAAACCCAGCGCATTTTCATCTAACCATTACATTCGCATCAAAGGCGTCGTCAGGCTTTGGACTAGGAATATTTGTTCTATTTTCAAGGAAAAATGGGTATTAAAAATGAAGATTGATCTTATAAAAAAACACATTTTTAACATTTTACATTTTACAATAACAATTCCAGAGTCAGGCAAATGAAAAAAATGTGTTTTTTCAGTTTTCTGATAAAAACAACTTTGCCCGGGTTTAGAAAAGTGCCCTACTGGCAATAGGCTGGCCACCTATCACATTGTGGGACTTAAGTATCTTCGGCTAACCGTGGATGCACACATTGTACCTCTGCCTACTTTCCGGGATACGGGCGTGAATATACCTTTTTTAGCTTTTTACACTTGGGCTAAGATTGGGAATTAATCTCAATACAATATAAATCAATTAATACATCTGTACTGTTTCACAATAGGCATTTTGTGAAACTCAGAACATAACATCTTTGGTGTCTATAGGCGATGGTTAACTCTTTCCATCAGGAGACCCATCAGCTTGTTTGCTATCTAACGATATAAAAAAAAAACTCTAACGCTCTATTTACTCTGTTCCCTGCAAACATCCCTGCTCTAGACCTAAATTCCCCTTGTGCCTCCCACAACATTCCTTCGAACTTCCCTTGCATTCTCCTTTCAATGATTTTATCATACACCTTCGATGACAAGCTGATAAAACTGATGGCTCTATAGCTATTGCAGTTTATACGTGAACCTCGCCTTTATACGAGGGCACGATGACCGCGCGCCGTCAGTCAAATATGAAGAAACAATTCATGAAGTAGTCTCTTATTAAGTTCAAAAATTCTAATACAAAATGTATCTTCTATCAATTTTGACTCGTTACTTTAATAAGAGATGGCGTTAGTAGTAATAAAATTCTAATACAAATTGTAACTTCCATTTTTTAATGTTTATAAAATGGTATTTTTATGGTAGATAACAAATCTAGGCATGAATATAAGCTACCACGTCGAAGCTCAAACCTAAAAAATGCGATGGTTTTTCAGTAAAATATACCACAAAAGTGCACAGATCGTGGCCTAGTGTAGGGCTCGCTGCGCTCGCCCTAATAAAATTGCAACAAAGTCAAAACTGTACATTGAATATTTTTTTAAAAGAATACTTGGAGCTTGATCTACAATCGATATCGAAGCCAAAAATATAGTTTTTAGAATTTTTGTCTGTTTGTCTGTATGTATGTCCAGGGTAAACTCAAAAAGTACTGCATGGATTTACTTCAAATTTTGCATGAATATTACTAACAGATCGAGTCAACATATAGGCTACATATTATCACACTATCACCTACGGGGGAGGGGCTGTGCGGAGTAAACGAAGTGCGCGCGAACGAAGTCGCAGGCAACAGCTAGTTTATTCTAAAGATCAATCTGATACCTAAACGATAAATGAGATTTGATTGCAGATGAACGAATCTACGAAAAGTAAAAGTACTACATATTTTTTGTGAAAGTCATTGACCACTCGCAACATCGTATAGGGGTGTTTCGAATTTATGAAATTGAAAAAAAAAAATCTGTCTAATCTATTTATATATTTTTTCTTCTCTATTATGTTGCCTCAAATAATTATTCCCGAGATAATGTATAAATTACACGGATTCCATATTCTGCACTCTGTATATAAAAATAAATAAAGTGAAGTCTCGTAACTCATAGTTACCCTCACGCTAGTCGTCACTAATCGTCATAATAGTATCAGTAGTAGATAGATAAATAATGTAAATGTAATCTACCTCCCCATATTAAACTAGTGTGATTAATTTTCCCTTTATATTTTGTTCCTGGCTTAGTCAAGGACAGACGAAAATACCTAGGCAGTAGGCACTCAATAATAAGAAACGTCCTAAGCGTGTAATAATAATTAAACACATTTTTTTCAATTTTCTTTTCTTAAATAATTAAAAAAATGTACTACGATTAAAAGTGTAATGATATTTATCTTAATATTTCTGGCGTATTTAAAAAATTGCATAAAGCTATTTACAATGATTGAACTGCCCGGCTCTATGTCGGTCGTCGGCCTCGC
Source organism: Apodemia mormo (assembly GCA_036924255.1). NCBI lineage: Eukaryota > Metazoa > Arthropoda > Insecta > Lepidoptera > Riodinidae > Apodemia > Apodemia mormo. The sequence goes on along the minus strand of JAUPFN010000007.1, from coordinate 22,213,728 downwards.
GTGGCGTGTCTGTTATAAATTTTAATCGCCAGTTCGTTTCTTGCGCGCTTGATGATAATTAGGTCAAAAAATAATGTCATACATTTTACAGATATTTGGACTCAGAATGGAACACTAAGTACTCTTCTGCCCTCCCTAATAGGTCCCTCGGCTAAAAAATAGCTTGTGTAACCATTCTATAATCTTTGATCCTATACTTCATACCCTATCCTCTGCTTTAATAATCTATTAATCTAAAACTGGTACATCACCTACACAGGTAACTAAGTGTAACAATAACTAATGCAGCGAAATCAATGTATAGAAACATTCCTTAATTTAAATTTAAAATTGACTTAATTTTTGATTGTGCCGCGTTAATACAATTGTGCCTCTAAAGGAATGGTATGCTCAATGAATAATACCATTCCTTAAGTTATAAAGTTATTGTTGATTTTTTCCAGTTTGAAGTACCACAAGATGTTTGTGTGTTCTCTTTGCTACATTAAAAACGAATTGGTCTTTTAAATAGATTCCGACAAAATACACTAGCTAGGCTAGGTATTTAAAGCTCAAAGGAGCTAAAAGTATACTAAAACATAGATTTTTGAAACTCAAAGATTTCATAACTTTAGAATTTATTAAAAATATAACTATTTTCGTTTTTGAACAGTTGTCACCTCTGTGGTCTAGTAGTCTGGTGTCGATGTTGATCGCATTAGGTACTAGGTTTAATTCTCGTGTCGAGCAATTCGAAAAATGTGTTTTTTCAATTTTCTGATAAAAAGAAAATTGCCCGGGAATGGATAAGTGCTCGGTTGGCGATGGGCTTGCCACCTGTCACATTATGGGGCTAAATATCTTCGGCAAATCGTGGGTGTACTTGCACCTCAACCTACCTCTTCGGGGATATGGGTGTGAAGAAAATTTTCTTCTTTTTTTAAACCGTTGTGTATTTTCAAAACGATGATCGATTTTGATCCTTTGAATGGCATTCAACTCATTATTTGAGCTCTTAAATTTTGTCTTTGCTTCAAAATCGATTAGTTGAAAAATAACAAAATAATGTCAAAAAGATTTAAAAAAAAATGAATGTCGTAAATAAATCCTGAACGAATCAAGCAAAGCAAAAGATTCAAGTAAATTAAATTTATGTTATTTGACCAGTTTCTTAAAATTGAAAATATATGGTCTCAACTGAAAGGCTATGTAGCCTCTAGAAATGTGGGTATGAACTTAACTACAGTAAAAACATTATTGACTGAAAAAGTAAACATGATCGGCGCTGAAGAGTGGAAAAAGGTTTGCGATCATGCAATCAAATGTGAGAATGAATATAGAAGCATTCAACACAGTTTAGACAATTACACTGATAGATTAGTAATAAATACGGCTGATAGTGACAGTGATATTGACCTCTTTGAGAGCACAGATAGTGAAATGGAAGTAATTGAGAATTAGAATTATTAATATTTTTATTGCAATGTCTCATTTTAGCAATAGGTATAATGGTGTTTATTATGTACACTAAAGCTGTAATGTTCCAAAATAATTAAATACGTAAACATAATGTAAAAATGTTTTTTTATTTTATTTTACCCCAACCTAAAGCCATCACTTATAGAAAAATTAGTGTATTTTATACAAAGAATAAAAATATCAAAAGAAGCAAATCACTTGTTTTAACAGCTCCTAATAGGTACCGGACTGTTTGTATTTTGTGCGACAGAGATAACGCTCTACGAAGCCGAAATTAGCCGATTGCCTCTTTCCAAAGGTCGATGTGCAATATTTATCGCCGGGTACTGTACATTTTGTGTAATAAATATTTTAAATAAATAAAATTTGTTGTAAATGGCAAAATTTTTATAATTAAAAAGGTGTATATCATAAAACTAATTCGACTTTTAGCAGTTTTAAGTACATATTAAAAAAAATGTAAAATATTGAAAATCGACTGGTTAAAAAATTAAGTCAAATCTTTCATTGCTACCTTTCATATAGCACCCTCCCTAACTACTTTTTCAGGCCGTCAAATTGTTGTTCTTATTTTAAATTTCACGCACCACTGATTTGAATATAACAATGCGATGTTTATCCAATCAGGGACGAGCATTGATCATACCGCCAATTACTATTACTTGATGGTAATAAAAAACAAACTAGCTGTTTAAAGAAAACAAACGTCGTGGGGCCGTTTATGAAAGACATTTTGTTTGAAGTTACGAGTCTAGAGGTATTCTATGTCGATGAACTAATGTAATTCAGTGGTAACAAAATAACTGTAAATAAATAAAAGATATAAAAATCGTCTAAGTTAAGAAATCTTATTAGAGTTTCAATATAAATTATTTACAAAAAAAAAGTATAATTATATTAGAAAACTAGCTTTTGCTCACGACTTCGTTCGCACGGAATTCGTTTACTCCGCACAGCTCCTCCCCTGTAGGTGATATCCATGCAGTACTTTTTGAGTTTACCCCGGACATACATACAGACAAACAGACAAAAACTCTAAAAACCATATTTTTGGCTTCGATATCGATTGTAGATCACGTCCCAAGTATTCTTTTAAAAAAATATTCAATGTACAGTTTTGACTTTCCTACGATTTTATTATATGCACAGATTATAATTTTTTTATACCTGTCATGGAGCAAATGAATGGCTCGTTCTCGATATTACTAATTATTGAATGAAAAATATATATATAGATACTTACCATCCATATTATCAATTCCAATTCCACTATCTGGTGTTCCACCTTCAATTTCGCTCAATGATGGTTCCTTCATATTTACCGATGGCTCATTCTGTAAAAAATCTTATTATTAACGTTATAAACAATACAATTTTATTAAACAATTCAAAAACTATAATATTTAACAGTACAAATCTGCAAAAACTATTAAAAATGTTTATATTATGTAAAAAAAATACTAACAAGTGATGAAAGCAGTAAAAGTGCAAAATAGCCTTTAATTCTTCTGTTTCTACTGTACCCTGCATCCAATTTTAAATGAGACTATCTTAAATACGACAGACCGTCAAACTTTCATAAGGTATGTATATGTTTACAAAATATTAGTGAATATCTTGAAAACCACCCATCGCCTATTGACACCGAAGATGTTAATGGTCTGTTGCTAATCGTGTGGCGGGATACATAAGTTTACCTTACCCTCCAAACAGGAACACGACATGACAAACATTGATGTTATTGAGACAATTTTATTTGTCCAGTACTTTCGAGAAATAAGTAATTTGAATTTATTGATGTCGCTAACAGTAGTAGATGTGAACAAAGTTAAGACTAAGTTTACTCATTATCAGAAAATAAACAAATTGAACTTGTGAAAAATACTTGATTTTATTTTAAAGAAAATGAAACTGCAGTAAATCGATTTCTTGACACCAAAATAGACATATTTATCGAAAAAGCGATTTTCGAAAAACCAATATATACACAAACATTATTTTGCTCGTTAATTAGTATAATATTGTAGCGTAGCTTTAAAAATAAAAATAAATATAAATTTTCATCATATAAAACAAACATTATTTTGCTCGTTAATTAGTATAATATTGTAGTGTAGCTTTAAAAATAAAAATAAATTTTCATCATATAAAACAATAAATCAATAATTATACTAAGGGCTAGAGAAAACAATGTTTGCCGCATCAGCTAGTTTACGTTATAAGATTGTCTATAGCATACCACTGAACTATTTGAATCTTCCTCGTCGGAACTAAGTGTATATATTACAGGTTCGGGATCAGGTTGTCTGCCCCTCGGCTTTCTTACTCTCGGTGGTTTTTTCTCTTGGATAATCTACAAAAAATATTAAATTAATTTAAGCAAAAAATATTTATGAGTATCTAAATCCTTTATCGTTTTTTAAAAGAAAGGCCAGTAGTCTCAAGCTAAGCAAAGATGGGTTAAGAAAGCGATATTGTAGAAAAAGATTTCTGCATGATTCAGCTTTCTTCTTTTCTCCTACATAATAAAGTTCCATAATATTTACTATTTTTTACATAAGCATGAAGTCTAAGTTATTTCCTAAAGTAATGTCAAAAAAATATATAAAACTAAATTAAAACCATAGACCTAGTAGATGACGAATGACGCCAATATATGCATTTCGCGTGTCTGAATGATGAAGAACTTCCTTTAAAACTGTACAACGTTTTCGCACTACAATATCATTGCCGTTAGTTGTCCAAAACAGTACCTTAAAAACTACATATATTTGCTCTGTGATTAAGACCGATGACACAATTTGATTGCAGAGCTAAATATGATAAGTTACTTTCAAATAATTGGTATAATTGGCTAAAAACAAACGCGATGAAATTCGCTTCCAGCTAAAAAGATAAGCTTTAATCTAATACAAATTAAATATGTTCACTTTTTACTTAAATCATTGATAAAATATATTTTTGTATCTAATTTCATCTCACTGTGTCCAACTTCATACAAACATGGTACACCTTGTCTCAATTAATGGATTGATTGGTGACAAAATAAATAACATTTCGTCTCAATGTGCACAACCTCTTACAAATATGGTGCACATTGTCTCAATTAATGAATCGATCGATGATCATATAGACAACATTTTGTCTCATTGTGCCCAACCTCATACAAACATGGTACACATTGTCTCAATTAATAAACTGATTGACGATAAAATGGATAACAGATCGTATCGTTTTGCCCAACTTCAAACAAACATGGTATGACTTATCTCAATTAATTGATTGATGACAAAATGGACATTTCCTTTCCTTGTGCCCAACCTAAACAGGGCACACCTTATAACAATTAATAAAGGTATGGCAATTAATTAAAAATATCTTTTAAGATTTTATTACAAAATATGCATATGACGTCCCTATCACACATTAATATATTTAATGTTGTGCATCAAATTCAATCCCTACAACATAGTTTATTTATCCTATAATTTGTCTAACAGATATTTGTACTTTAATATTAATAGGATTGCGGTGAAAAGAAAACCATCACTAGTTAAACAGCAGAAGAGTATATATTCAGTTAAATAAAAGAAGGGAGGATTAACGGAGGCTTTTGTCCCAATTATTTAAAAGGGATTGCACCGTATTTTCCAGAAATATAAGCATAAAATAATTAAGTTATACTAACTATACTTACTGCTTTTGTATTGTTAAGGGTTTTTACAGTTGTTTTTAGTAAATTCATTTTAATTGCTTCTCCACAGGAACTGCAACAATAAAATCAGTTTTTTTAAGTTGCACTTAACAGGTGATTAGTTATAATGCATAATAATGAATGTGACTGTCTGTCGAACTTCTTTTGTGTAAACCATTTCTGTTTGTAAAAAGCGACTTTACTACCTCTACTAAGGTTAAACGCGTAAAAGGCGACTTAACTACCTGTACTAAGGTTAAAAGCGTAAAAGGCGACTTTGCTACCTGTACTAAGGTTAAAAGCGTAAAAGGCGACTTTGCTACCTGTACTAAGGTTAAAAGCGTAAAAGGCGACTTTGCTACCTGTACTAAGGTTAAAAGCGTAAAAGGCGACTTAACTACCTGTACTAAGGTTAAAAGCGTAAAAGGCGACTTTGCTACCTGTACTAAGGTTAAAGACGTGAAAGGGGAACTTTACTACTAGTACTAAGGTTAAAGGTGTAAACGGCGGCTTTACTACCTGTAGTATTAAGTTGAAAGCTTAAAAGGTGACTTTACTAAGTGTATTAAAGTTAAAGACGTGAAAGGCGACTTTACTACCTATACTAAGGTTAAAGGCATAAAAGGCGACTTTTATGCCTTTAACCTTAAGCTTTAAGCTTAAAGGCGTAAAATACGACTTTACCACCTTTACCAAGGATAAAGACGTCGCAGGCGACTTTACTACTTGTGCTAAAGTTAAATGCGTAAAGGCGATTTTACTATGCGTACTAAAGTAATAGGCATGCTACTTTACTACTTTACCATGGTTAAAGGCGTCAAAAGCGACCTACTTTACTACCTTTATTAAGGCGTTACTTAAAAAAATAGACCATCCATCTTTCTGCCAGGCAGTTTTTAAAGGGAACTTTGCTACCTGTTCTAAGATAGCGTAAGATAGAAGACGTTCTACGCTAACTATGGGGCTAGATTGAAGTTTGAACCCTTTTTAGAAATAGACCATCTACGAATTATTTGTGTTATATCAATTTATTATAAATAAAATATTGAACTTACGTAGGTTTTTCTAAAATAGTTTTTTCAATTTCTTTCTTTTTTTGTTCAGCCTTTTTAAATGGTACACTTTTTGGTTCTTCTGTAAATACACGTCTACATCTGGAATAAATGAAACAGTTTTCTATCATGTAATTAATTGATTGGCATTATATTTTATACAAAAGATGAGACAAATGAAAAGGAGCTGGTCGGATAGTAAGATGTAATGATAGCAATTATTGTCGCCCTTTTGGTAATGTTTAAGCACTAATAAGTGGTTCTTTTAAAGTTAATACAAGGCAAATATGCCTTTAAAAAGCAATGTAAAGGATCATACTACCAGACATCAGGGTGTTAAGGGTAAAATTTAGAAATTTCATGTGATATACAATGGTAAAATTTACAATACAAACAGTTCTGCGGAACAGATGCAATTTAAGATACAGAACACTGGCAAAAAAAAACACATTTTAAAAATAGAAAAATTCGGAATGTCTTAAATATAACTAGTTTTATATTAGTTTACTCAGTGTTAAACAAATTCTTTATTGAAAATAGGCCACCTGCCTTCTTTTCTGGTAGCTTGTAATAGGCAAACAAGGGCTAAACATACTTCACTACATTTTAGTCGTGAGTTGCAAGCCCCTCATCATCGCTTTCTAACAGTTCTTTGAAATTAGTAAACATGCGCATTTGACTATGCATTCTTGCTATGAATCCAACGCATCTAAGTTACAGATGGCGATTAAACAGATAAAGAGAAGAATTATGTATTTGTTTGATATTTTAAGATATAAAAGATGTGATATATTTCTTTACTATTATTATATTTTATTGAATTGCTTGATGCGACCAGTTGCCTATTGCGTAATTATTTTATGGGAATTCTATGAGATTTGCATTTTCCCGGCATACATTTTGTGTTAATTCACGTTATAAACTATCTATGACTACCAAATTTTATCCCATTTCGTTCAGACGTTTTTGTGATGCAGTAATTACAGATAGTACATTACTTAAATATGGCCATACCTATCGCAACGGTTGAAATCGGAGCCGGTGTATCCACAACATTTACAAACCGCCAACATCCCCGCCACATACCGCGGTGGTGGAGAACGTTGTTCAGGAGATTCGGGACGCTGACTCCCTAGAACAAATAAAAACAATTTTGTACAGAATATTATATTATACTTAGGTGGCACAGATGGATGAGAGTTGGAATAGCCCCGCGTTTGAAATTGAGACATATCTGGAGACTGCCTCCGAGTAGTGAGCAAAATCTCATTACTTTTAACCTGTTGAACACTCAAGTCCGTGCATTATCCACCAATAACACCTTAAAATCAACTCTCCTCTTTTTCAGAATATCTTCCTTAGCATCTGTGAGCGGATTCACATTCTGTATGTCGACTTAGTACTCTATGTCCAATGACACAATCATTACTCCGCTGTATCCTGAATCCCAAACTTTATGAAACTACAGCTGGTGGAGAAATCGAAGAATAAGAATAATACAGTCCACTGTTCTCCACCGGTTGTAGTACACAATTCATATATTTATTTTGTAAACAAAAATAATATCTTGCTATAATTATATTTTACTTAAGTAAAGCGCAAGAGGAGGCAGAGGCTTTATGAACGCCACACGCACACACGCCATTTGAGAAAATGATAATTAGTTAGAACTACAAAAATGAATTAAAAAATTACCAGTTTCAGGACATTGTCCCTTTTCAGGCGTTGCAACATCACTGCCTTGCGGTTGTGACATAGAATTTGGGGAACTTCTACTACTAATTTCACCCACTAACATCTGAAATACAAATGAATTTATGTTATTTGAACTTAAAACAAAATATCAAAGTACAATTTGACTGGCGTGAAGTATAAAGTGTTATATGCAAAATAATGCCAATTGATTGATTTCTTTACTTTACATTGTGGCTTGTGTACGCAATGTCAAATAGCAAATCCGACAGCATTTTAATTTTGACTATTATCGACCGCGCCAGAGCTGTATCATGTGATATCATGCCTTGGCTTATTCAGAAGTGTTGAACAATGGAAAGAGGGTAGTAACATGACACTGCAAATAATAAATAAACTTAACAGAGAAAGAATTTGCTTTTTAAAATGTTGGAAGTGGACACATGTGATGTGGGTTTGTGTGTTCGAAAGCTAACCTTGTGCTCAGCATTCCTAACTTGACTCATCACGATTGGCCTAATACAAGTTTTGTATATTTTTTTTTTAATTTAAGAGGGGGCAAACAAGCAGGGGGTACACCTGATGGTAAGTGACACAATCAAGTGATCAGAGGTCTCGCAGTTGCGTTGCCGGTCTTTTAAGAATGAGTAAGCTCTTTTCTGTCGTATCCATTTGGAAACACCTCTGCCGGTAATTGATTCTACAACAGAGTAGTGCGAGGCAAAAAGTGCCGAGAGAATCGCACAGTCGTTGATTTCCAGACATCGTGATAGTGAGGGTGGAACTTCAAATTTTGACGCGAATGAGAAAATTGTTTTCATGACACACTTATTAACATATTATGTAAGAAATTAAATTTTTAGAGATCTCGAGTGAACAGTTGTTAGTTTTTGATGTTTTAAGAGCCCTCACCAAAGGACAGCTCAAAAAAAATATTTAAGAGGTCACTCCAAATTTTTCAAAATTACAAAAATCGTCAAAAATCTAATTTTTTTTTTATTTTTTTTTCTCGTTACGATATAATTCTATAGACTAAAAAAATAAGTTTCTGAAAATTTCATTTCAAAATTCGAATTTTGAAAGGTCGCTCATAATTTTTTTTTAATTTATTAGTGCATTAGTTCCGATTTTTTTGAGCGACCTTTTACTATTCAAATTAAAATTCCATGCATTTTATTTTTTTATTTAGTACAATAATCGATAAGAATACATCACGAGATGAACTAAAAATCAAGCACATCATAGAAAAAATATATTTTTTTTTATTTAATAATTTTATTTAATCAACTGCCAGGCGTGAGTTCGAATCCCAAGCTGGTCTTAGAAACCAGCTTGATTGAGATTTGACCTTGCTACGTAGGTTAAGATTTTTTCAAACCAAAAAGACCCCAGTACCACTCCCAACACTTAAAGTCGGCGATATGACTAATTAACGGAAAATAAAAAAAATTATGAGCGACCTTTCAAAATTTAAATTTTGAATGGAAACTTTCAGAAACAAATTTTTTTGGTCTATAAAATTATACCGGTAGCGAGAAAAAAAAATTAAAAACAAAAAATTTCGATTTTTGACGATTTTTGAAATTTTGAAAAATTTGGAGTGACCTCTTAAAAATTTTTTTTTGAGCTGTCCTTTGGTGAGGGCTCTTAAAACATCAAAAACTAATATTTTTTCACACGAGACTCAAAAAAAAAAGACAACTTCCAAATAGTGGTGCCAATTTTAACTCGTCATCTCTACAAATGTAATTTCTTACACAATATGTTATCAGATAAATAATTCAATACATACTGGGTGATTTTCTAACATATCTTCTATTCTTGTAGTGGAGCCCACTGAGACGAAATAGTCAATTTCACTACTAGTGTTTTGCATGCACTGTATACTTGTTTCGTCTGTAAAGGGGACATTAACCTGAAATGAAAAAAAAAAACTGTTAAAATATACCTCAATAGATGACTGCTTAATTGAATGACTAAGGAGCAATGCAGATTTAATAAGAGAATACAGTTTTGCCAACTTACTACTTTGCCAATCACAGTCTGTAAAATTTCAAGTGCCTGCCAGTACTACCGTTTATTATTAACAAAGTAAAGCCTTAAGACAGACGAACGCACGACGAGCGAAAGAAATCTCATAGAATAGGCGGTAAATGTAGTTGGTATGAACGCTAAGGCACTGAATGCATTACAGTAGTTTAACTTAATGATAAATACAGTATACAAGAATTAACAATATGGATAAAAAATAAGTTTCGTGGAGAGGGTTTCAACATAATATGTTTTAAAATAAAAAGTACCTTTGCTTTCAAAGGTCACAAACCCCGGTGGAATTATACTCGTATCATAATCCATTTTTATTTTACATTTATAAAAAAGTTACTCATATATTTAAAATTGCATATAGCAATAATAGCAGCTTTCGTAATGCTATCATATTTTGTTGATGATGTGACTTTAGAGACCCGTTGAAGACTGTGTGGCATATCTATTACAAAATTGTCTCAATTTATCTACACCTACAACCAAATCATGTTTACTTTACAATCCTATTCCAATTAATATGACCCTGGTTGGGAAGGTAAAGTTTTCAGTAAATTATTATATACTATAGGGAACACATCCACATTTTGCGACACATTTTTTACAATGATTTGACATCCCCCTCCCCCTGTAGTTTTCATAAGTAAGGTTTTTAAATGATTTTTTACAAACAAAAAGGCAAAAAGGTAAAATAATTTGACTCATATTTCACATTATTGAAACAATGCTTACTGCATAACATCAAAAGTGGGTGCATACTTTGTCTAAAAAAATATTAAGATAAAACAAAAAAACGTTACAGTAGATGCATATAATGTGTAATATCTGACCTATATCTTTATGTTGGTACAATCTGATGGCCAGCTTTACCATCGCGCGCGCTCTTTGGTTCTTTTAAATAGTGGGCGCTTTGCCAGCTTCCAATTACACAATCACCTCGCATTTACATTAATTCTTTTCCAGAGATTGCAGGAAAACGAGAGGAAAGATATTACACATCAAAAACTTACATTGTAATAGAAACAATGTTAGTTTAAAAGCTGCTAACTAATATTGTTTCCACTAACATCAAAATTTGAATACATCTAAAAAATATAACACTTTCCTAAGCGATATTAACCTTTTCACAGCCACAGTACGAAACAAAAAACCGTGCCACCATGATTTATTATAAACAACACTGTGAAAAAATAGAGATGTGAGATTATATTTATATTTACATTGTATGCTCATGCATACAATGTAAATATAAATATAATATTAATAACTTTATTTTTCACATAGGCTTGTTTTATTTTAAAACAATTTACATCATCTCAAAAAGTAGTCGAATTAACAAAATTTTAAATGAAATAGCTTAAAAATTAGACCCAAATATTACCAGAGTTCGTACTCAATTGAACATTTTATAATAGCAGTGGCGCAACTCTAGTTCCCTTATGACGTCACGCGTTGTCGGGATAAGCCGACATTGGCGTTCCGAAACCACAGAATTTACCTAATATTAATGCTGGGAAAAGTAAATTTCGTACTTTATCGATATTTATTTATTTATTGAACTACTCCTTATAGTTTAGATATTAAAACATTTTAATGAACTATTGGAATAGTTCCTACCTATATACCCATTTACTTAATTTCATATACACCTATTTGCTGATGCTGGGGTAGGTATCTATATTCAAAATAAAAATAACTATGTAAAAAAAACTGACTTCAAAAAATTAAAAAATAATCAAGATTTAATATTAATTAAATACTACCTATTATTTATACGCGCTATTTACTAGTAGGTTTGAAGTCGGTGCCAAGCCAATCCGGCACGCACGCGCGGGCTGACGTCGTTAACGGACGTCTTGAATATATAAAATTTTTGAAAGAAAGAAAATATTTATTTGCAAGAATATTGGTGTTACGAGTAGTTTAAAATTAACTAAGCTTCCAACATATTCTACCATTATATGGTGTAAATTTTAAATTAAAAATTTAGATGCGTTTTAGCTTAATTGATAATTTTACATTAATTCACATGACCATTAGTTTAGGAATTCTGTTGAATACATTTTCGTAATTATTTTTTTCATTATTCTTCGTATTGATTGAATCTGCTTATAATATTAACATTTAATTGCTCTTTATTAGGTTTTATTTACGCATCTTAAACTTTAAAGTAGGCATTTCATTGTATTAATTTGCTCGTATTCATTTAAGTGATTGAAATATTATTATTTGTTTAAGGCTTGGCACCGACTTCAAACCTATTAATATATAGTAAATAGCACATATAAATAATAGGTAGTATTTAATTAATATTAAACCTTTATTATTTTTTACTTTTTGTTTTGAAGACGGTTTTTTTAACGTAGTTATTTTTATTTAATACTTTTTAGTGTATTGTTGTATTGTCAACTATTTATAGGTAGACTACAACAGATACTACGCGCCTTAACAAATATAGATCTCTCTCCGTAAAAATGCTCTTCAAAACACAATATCACGTTCTTGTGAGACTTAAAGATCCTGAAAAATGTTTGTTGGCCATGAAAGCATATATGAAATCACACTAACATCAAGAAACTTTTGAACAGTATAATTCTAGACACGGTAAGATCCAAGAGCACCTTGCGAATGAATCTTTTGAGCAGAGAGCTAATATACTTGGTCTCATTAATGAGCGTCTATCGAACGAATCTGCCGAGCAGAAGGCTCACAGAATTGGTCTCATTAAGCAGCGTTTAGCTAAGGAGTCCGCCGAGCAGAGAGTTCATAGATTAGAAGTGATACGAAACTAGTCGTGTGTAGTTCGCGAATGAATCCTTCAAATAGACTACTTCAGTTGCGTTTAGTTCATCCTTCACTAGGTCAGTTTCAATTTATCTATATCTCTAGTTCGCGTAGTTCACCGCGAACGAAACGATTACGAGAATCGAAGATTGCAGATCACGCGCCGATGGGAGTGACATAGCAGACACAATCTCGGCCCGGCTGAACTAGATACCGGTTAACTATATCACTCGTACTTTCTTGTACAATGTACATAGGTACATACTTGCGAAAAGCGATAAAATGAATTCTTTAATTATAAGCGTTCATTGCTTATCACGCATGAAGGTAATTTTGATCTTCAATTAGTATAAACGCAATGCATAAAATGTCATGTTTGTTTGAATTTATCTAAATTCAAAAATTACAGTGATAATAAAAGTTTAGAAAAATCAGCTTATAGTTAAGGCTATAAGAGACATTTTGCTGTATTCGGCAATTGTAAACACTATTTTAGTAAGAACTTAAACCGAAAAAAAACAAAAAAAAAATTGTACGAATGAAAAATATACTTAATTTTAAAATTGTTTTACTATCGCTTCAACGTTTATCTCGTTTGCAGAAATCATAAGATTCATCACACACTACTTAGTTCGATTAACAAATGAAGGAAAATCAATGTACTGAGAAATGATAGCGACTCAAGCCATTGGACTAGATGAACTACTGAACTAAAAGAGTGATATACTTCGCAGTGATCAAAAGATATCAGTAACACATTCTGCGCACCTCTATACGAAACCGTGCAGCAACCTAGTCTGCTCAGCCACGTGAGAACCGACTAGCGGCAGCGCGTCAGACGTCACAAAGACTTCTTTCAATGACAGCGTAACTTTATAAAATCATCATAAGCCAAAATTTCAGTTCAATCGGTAACCGGGAAGTGGATCAAATTTATTTGCGAAATTTGATTAAAGAAATCGATATAGGTAAAATAAATAAAAAAATGCTCATAAAATAAAAACTGCTGGACCTATCTAAATCAAATTTTTATGGGACCAATTCAAAACTATTCTGCCTCAAACAAAAAAAGAATTACGTAAATCGGCTCAGAAACCTCGGTGAAATCGGTGTACATACAAAAAAAAATATACCGGCCAAATTAAGAACCTCCTCCTTTTTTAAGTTGGTTAAAAATAGTTACTTGTTTGGTAAAAGCACTCAAAAACAGCGTAATTTATATACCAATTTCTTTTTCTATTAGGTATATTATATTTTGCTATGCGTTTTGATTTTAGGAAAATATCGCGGCAAAAAATGGTGACTCCTACGCTGCCACTAATAATGTCGTCAGCGTCACCACGGCCACCGTCAAGCTCAATTAATATTCCTTTTCGACTCTGCCTGTCCATATAAGAAAAGGGCTGAGCAGGAATATTTAGAAAAATAAATATTTGCAAATTGAGAACAGAACGGAGAATAAATAAACTGAGACACCTATTTAATTTATTCTTATCCAAAAGTACCTAACTGATAGAATACCTAGGTATTTAAGACATTGATCGTTTAATTACCAGAGACACGCCACGTAATTGCCGAGGTGTACTAATGAAAACCAATTTATGTCTATACTAGCTGTTGCCCGCTACTTCGTCCGTGCGGACTTCGTTTACTCCGCACAGCTCCTCCGCCGTAGGTGATAGCGTGATAATATTTAGCCTATATGTTGACCCGACCCAATTTTTGCAAGAATATTACTAACAGGTCGGGTCAACATATAGGCTACATATTATCACGCTATCACCTACGCACGGGGAGGAGCTGTGCGGAGTAAACGAAGTCCGCGCGGACGAAGTCGCGGACAACAGCTAGTATATTTTTAAAAGTTCGTCTATGTCCATATCACTGTTATTAATTTTTTTTCCAAATAAGTCACTTCACTAGAGCGTATCTGACGTCACAATTTGTCGTGTAATACCGACGACGGCTTGCAGTGCACTGCACTGTGCTGATAAAACGATTACATTTAGTGCGGGAAAAATAGCAATTTTGCTATTGTCGATAATTTTATTTGTCTAGCTGCTGTCTCGATTTTATGTATTATTTCTAATAAAAGTTTGTTGTTTTTATTTAAATATTTGTCAGACCTTTCAGAATCGTTAATAATTTGGCAATTATTTCTAAAAATCATAAAAGCGATGAAATATTTAAATAAAATCTTTCGTGTATGTTCTACATCACTAGCTGTCGGCATGACACGACAATGGCGCTACCGGCGTAGACTTTGTTATCAGTTTGGGATTATCGTTACATTATCTAATTTTTTACTTCATATAAATGACGAATGGAAAAAGTGTAACCAATATAATAAATAAACATTGGTTGACAAGCCATAGGCGATATAAAAACAGCGAAAAATATTGCATTAATAGTTTTATTTTTGCATAATGTTTATGTCGGCATTACCCGACATTGGCGTTTGAACGTCCAAAACGATTTGGCGGGTATAGCCGACTGTGGCGGTGAAAAGGTTAACTAGCACCAAAAACCTACCTGTCCCCACGTCAATGCAACCAAGTGTAGTATTTGAAGACCCCCATCTACCCTGAACAGGTCAAACAGTATGGCATGTTTCCTAATATATATCGTAGTTCCAGAGATGACAGTACCATTAACCTTTTTAAATAAATCAGTTTAAGATGTGCTGCAACTTACAAGCAAGGTTCTGAAGGTAACTACAAAAAAATTACTCTTTTTCTACCTGTTCTAAAACTTCTTGTAGTGTACAACTTTCTTTTGGTAGTGTAAATGTAATAAGTCTCTGTTCTCCATTTTGTAAAAAAATTAACATTTTTGCCGATTGCTGCTCTGAAGTTTGTTCAGAAGCTTGACCGCTTGCCGAGTCACTGCTATCTGTAATAAAAAAAAAATTATTTAATATAAAAATTAAATATGATGAGCCTTTGATCATTACGCCTAGTTATCTTGTGAGGTGGGCACGTCCAGTTAACCACGATTCACCAGTGTGTTGGCTGGCAAAATGAGTGGTGATCTGCATCGCCGCATTTCACCGACCTTATTATAACAATTATTGACTATCTCTAGCGACAACCGGTATCAACCGCTTTACATGCTCATCCGGGACAAGGGAGTGGTAACACACTACCACCCAGACTCAGAGCTGCTACTGATATTTTGGATTTCGGGAAAAACCTCAAAATACCTTAATAGCGCTTATGCACGACCCGGGAATCGAACCCGGAAACTCATGATCCAGGTTGAATAGACTATGACGCAGTCTAAAAACTAAATACAAAAATTGTTTTTCCTATTTACTTCACTAAAATCTGAGTGCCGTTACTTTATCATATCACTGGTAGCGGAGAACTGTAGTCTTGCCCAAGCTTCATGCAACCACCTTATCATTTCGTCATGAAATATCATCAGTACTTGTCATTGTAATTATTTTAAATTTAAACATTTATGTTATTTCACAATTCATAAATTCGCATTGGTGTTGATTTTACGTCCACAGCATATTAATGTCAACACAACATTAACCATCTTCGGTTTCTACAAGAATGTTCATTTCTTTACATTTCTCTCATGATTTAAAAAAATTAGGCATTATAGTGAAATTTAAAAAAATGGGTGTACACTTATTGAATGGGAGAAAACCAAAATTAAAAAAGAAAATAACCTGAACATTATATGTGTAGATTTTTTTAAATAAATACTTGAAGCAAAGAAATAGCTTTTATAATCAACTATGCTGAACTAGCAATGCTTCTTCTCCTTACTTAGAGGATATAAAAATATTTTGCAATCTGTTTAGAATAAATGTAGTTAATACATATTATGTCGCATGCGAAAGAAGTGAGATTTGACGAATAAGGTCTAATATCTCGTTAATTCTAAAAAACACGCACTAATGTTCGAAATGTTTCCCCTGTGCGGGCCTCTTTTGAAAAATAGATCATCTGACATTCTGGCAGACTATTTAAGAATAAGAATAAGAATTTATTTATTTGAGACGCACACCATTCTAAGCAAGCAGAAATAGTTTAAAAAAATAGTTACAATATTGATACTTTGAAGTTATAAACACTTATTTAAAAAAAGGAGGAACAAAGATAAAAAAATAAAATAAAATAAATAAATAATGGTGGTGCACCGTCTCAAAATGGCAATACCACTCAGCATATGTTGGCATTGTGTATCAATACCAACGCTTTGCTATCCTACGATATGAAACAATATAATATATACCAATATATTAGTCACGAAGCCACGAACGTATTAGAACTTTAAACATCAAATTGATAATATTGACATTGCCTAGTTTCTTCTCATATAAATTTTATGTCATCACATAATATAATTTATATGAGAATATAAAGTTTTATTACATCACCTGAATGGGATAATTGTTGTTGTGTTTGCATTGGCGTAACTCTCTGCACAGGCCTTTGCTGTTCTTTACTTCTCACTAAGGTTTGTCTGGCGCTATCCCTGTTACAAACAAAAAATCATTAGTATACATTATAGTCTAAGATCCCACTATAAAACAACCTTCACCGAGCTGGTAAATAAATGAAAAATATTTTATATCCAATTAAAAATAACAATAAATATATAGTAAAGTAAATAGTAGTAGTAGTAAAATTTCAGTCAAGAATATATATATATTTTTAAACATCTCACTAGTATGGATAATAGACAAATTCTATACCAATCGAAAGTATGAAGCCTATAGAATATGCAAACCTTAGATTGCCTATATTTTTCCCATCACAACTCTTGGACAGGCAGATATAAAAAGATAAATCGATACCTGTTTACCTGGAACCTGCCTACCCAAGAGTAGTCACGGGAAAAAATAGTCAATGCAACATTTGGATATTCTAATAGGCTTCATACTTTCGATTAGCATGGAATTTGTTTTGTAACCAAACCAGTAAGATGTTTAAAAAAATATTTTGTTTATTAATTATAATTATTCTGGACTGAAATTTTTGAGTTAACCCATTTGCAATATATTTACTGACATATTTTATTGGATATAAAATACTTTTCATCTATTAACCAGCTTGATGAAGGTCGTCTTATAGTGGGATCCTATACTAATAGCTGAATCAGCAAACTTCGTAGCACTTTAGAAAAGATATAAAATCATTAAATGTTTGGTGCTACAAAGTTTTTCTATAGTAAAAAAAAGCAATTGAAATTGGCCTAGTTGTTTGTAAGTTTTGCAGTTAGCAACACATTAGGTGATTCATATATACATATAATAAAATCGTAGGAAAGTCAAAACTGTACATTGTATAGTTTTTTAAAAGAATACTTGGGGCGTGAATACTACAATCGATATCAAAGCCAAAATATAGTTTTTAGAATTTTTGTCTGTTTGTCTATATGTCTGTTTGTCTGTATGTATGTCAGGGGTAAACTCAAAAAGTAGTGCATGGATTTACTTCAAATTTTGCATGAATATTACTAACAGGTCGGGTCAACATATAGGCTACATATTACACACTATCACCTACGGGAGAGGAGCTGTGCGGAGTAAACGAAGTCCGCGCGGACGAAGTCGCTGGCAACAGCTAGTTATAATATACAAAAATAGGCTATGCTAGGCTTTTCTTAAAGCGATTGATTGGCTGAATTGGATTACCATGATCCAAATTGGAAGATAAGGTAATCTCTAAAATTATGCAAGCGGCATTGCACACACATTTCCACATGAATGGTATCGCTTTTTGGTGGTTATATGTGATGGTTGTCTCTTTCCATCAGGAGGGTCGTTTTGTGTTTGCCATCTACTTTTGAGAAAAATAGTAGCTTCCTTATTAAAAATTTAAAAAATATATATTTTTGAAAAGAACCTTACAAGAATTTTAATAATAAATTAACATACAAAATATTGTTAAATTACTGTCAACTCACATGGCTAACAATAACAACGTCACTTTTTCCAAACATTGTTTTTAGCAAAAAATAAAATATAAGCTGCCTAATAATTACCTGGGCTGCTGCTGCTGCTGCTGTTGTTGTTGTTGCTGCTGTTGTGTTAAAACACGAGAAGTTTGATGCATTCTCTTATACTCGGCAATCGAAATTCTTTGACCATTGGATAAAGTTATAATTTGACGTTCCTCTTCAGGATTATCTGGTTCCATTAACAGTTGACTGATGGTTTGTGGAGGCTGTTGTACAACCTGAGTGTGTTCATAAGCAACTTGCTGTTGTTGTTGTTGGAAATTATGTTGAGTATTAAAGTTTAGCTGATGTTGTTGGGAGACAACTGGATTGTGGGTGTTGTGTGAGATCGGAGTAAGTCCGGGTGTGTGTGTTTGACGTATTGTCTGAGGCGGAGGCACTGTGAACTGTTCAGGTATACTTATAGTGTCTGTCCCGGGATTCTTCTGCACTATAGCAGCGGTAATACTTTCTTCGAGATCCATATCATTGGCATTATTCGGTTGGACAACAACTTTTTTGACTTGTTGAATCTGTTGAACTTGTTGCACTTGCTGGACTTGTTGTGGATGGGGAGAAGACCGAGCAGCAGTGTTAATTGTATTTTGTTGAGGAAGAGGGCCATTGTTCTGATTCGTTTGAACCAAATTATGATGTGGAGATATTGTTGGCTGGACATTTTGAGTGACAATAGTTCCTTGGGGTGTAAGGATGCGAGTTGTTTGTGGGGGAAGTTGATTTTGTTGGTTAATCAGTAGTTGGGGCTGAAACAAAACACATATTTGGATTTGGTTTCTATATTTTAAGTTATATATAATATATGTTTTATATTAAATATATATATGTATATATATATATATATATATATATATATATATATATATATATATATATATATATGTCTTAGCCATTGACATATTATTACTATGGAAATCGCACCTCCATATTAAAATCGCGAAAAAATCAATAACACATCACAAGAATAAATATGTTAATAAGGTAATTAAAAATCATTAAGATTTAATTTAGACTAACGCGGTATTGTAGATCTTTTACCTCGATTTTTTTAGCGCGGACCCCACGTCCATAGTAATATGTCAATGGTCTTAGCAGTTATACGCTAAGGAAAAACTTAAAGAACCAACTAAGCCACATGTTGGTGGTTCTACGTGGCGAAATTCTACTTTGATTTATGATTGATACCCATTGATTGTACTGATCGCTAGATATACATACATATATACTAGTTTAATGAGTTTATCATTGCAGATGAAATTCACATTTATAACCAACTAATATTTTCTTTCCAATTTTATGTGTGTTTTATCACTTATCACGTGCTAGGAAAAACTTTAAAGACTTGACAAAGAAAAATGTTGATTTGATTGGATTTGAACCAGCGACCTTGCCTAAAGCCAGGCAACGTTCTGATCAACCAAACTAATGTGTTAAATGTAGTGAAAACCCTCTTTGCTTTGTGATCAATTCAATCTACTGATCTCTAGATATAAATACTTGTATATTTAGACAAACCGAGAACCTTCTGATTTCCAGTTGATTTAAAACAATTATTAGGACTATATCAAAACAAACGTAACAGTATTCGTAAGATTATAATTTATCAAAAATAAATAAGGAGGTACCTGTTGTGTAGTGAGTTTCAGTTGATTAAGCTGAACTTGTTGAGAAACTTGTTGTCCTACCAAATGTTGCGATAGTTGATGTTGTTGCTGCTGCTGGGCTTGTGTCTGTAATAAATACAAATATACATAGGTATATTGTTTAATTGGTCAAACGGTACTACCCTAAATAACGATTTTTGATTACCGAGTGTTGGTCCCGGGCTCCTTTGAAGAATAGGCCAACTGCTGTTCTGCCAGGCAGGTCGTAAAAGGCGACTGATTGGCTATGCGAATCACTACCATCGTGGCTACTAGGTAGTAGAGTTCTGCATAAGATAGCAAACAAGCAGACCGGAACACGACAGCGACAAGTACTGACGCTATTGCGGCAAGAATAGGTAAGGCGTTGGTACCAGACCCAAGCGAGACTATGCAAAACTCTACCACCTAATAAGTGGTAGAGTTACCTAATATGTAAAAATGGTTTTATCTCTGTCTAGCAAATTAAAATGTTATTAATAAACAAAGCTTGGCTTTTATCATTTTGCAGCCTCTATACGGGACGCAAAAAATCATTTACCGATCTGAGGATAAAAAAATTGTACAGCGATTTATTTATAGCATAACCACCGACCACACAGCGGTTCGAATCGTTGATAACCAAGCTGTCTTCAATCGGCTTGCTCCTTGGCTTGACGCAGAGATGTAAGTTCGCTTTGCATCTTTTACCGCATCTATCATGGAGAGTGTTCCGACGAACTGTTTGGAATGATCCCTGCTGCATTTCATCATCGGACAACGCGGCAAAACTCGAAGTTCCATCCTCATCACCTCGATGTCTAGAAATCCACAACCGTGCGATTCTCTAGGCACTTCTTCCCACGCACGACTCCTCTGTGGAATCAATTACCGGCAGGGGTGTTTCCGAACAGATACGACTTAGGCACCTTCAAGAAAAGAGCATACTCCTTAAAAGGCCGGTAACGCAGCTGCAAGATCTTTGGTAATGTGGCTGTCCATGGGCGGTGGTATCACTTACCGTCAGGTGAGCCTTCTGCTCGTTTGCCCCTTTTTTCTATAAAAAAAAACACAGCCCATAGACCCCTAATAACAGCCGAATGGCTCTTGACAACACATCTGACTTATAGATCAGATATATATGTCCACGCGCCAATACTCAATCAGGGTCGACCAATCAGATGCTCTCTGTACATCATCTTTCATTGATGATGGCCTTGAGTTATCGTTTACGGCGATGCGACCTCGCTTCGCCTTACCTCAGCTAGTCGCCAGAATGCATTCAATACGGAAAATCAAATATTAGGTATGGTTGGGGAGCCCAAAATGCTAAATGTGTAGTTACACATTTAGCATTTTGGGCTCCCCAACCATTCGAGCATTGTAGGGACCTATTGGATTTTGTAGGTAAAATGACAGGAAAAATAAAAAGTTATATAAAGTTTTTCATTTCAATGGTGGGGAAAAAATCTACAGATAAAAAACATGTTAAAAAAACTGCGACATGGAAACACTAAATCGCGTCACATTAAGGTATGGTGGGTTAATTGCCACCTAAAATTTAGAAAATCTGCCGATTCAAGTGTTGCGAAGGGGAGTGGGAGAGTCTAAAGTTGCAAAGAAAAAGTTATTTTGAGATTTTCTGTTATTATATAGAAAATTATGTAAGAATAATGAATAATGAAAAGAAAAAAATCTGACAATTTCCACAAGCAATTTTATTGGAATTTTGTTTTTTTTTTCTGTCCTAGTTACCCAGCTCTATATTAAGGGCTTATATTTGGTGGAGAGCCTCAACAACATGTGAGATAACCCACTATGTTAATCTGACGCACTCGAGTAAATGCAAGAATCCCTTCTTGGGCTCCCCTACTATTAGGCGTCTATAGGCTGTGTGGTCGGTGAGCGTAAGTAAAAGTAAAATGTGTGTTATGTGTGTAGTTGGTAACCTGTAACGGCGCGCGCGGGCGCGTGGGTCTCTGCGCGGGCCCGTACGTGTTGAGCACGCGGGGCGAGGGCGCGCGCGCCGGCCGCGCGCGCGCGCTGCCGCCCGCCGCCGCCACCGCCGTCTGCTACACAGTACACACACCCTACTGATATGTGCGCTCACAGACTACATGAATGCTAATAGAGACGCCATTGGGAAGGAAACGTGGCGCAGCGCATAAGAGCAAACGCTCCTATTACTGGCAAAAATGACATACATTTGTAGGTTATATTATATTGTGATAAAATAGAAATAAACCATGTTGTACTTTTTTATCGTACCAAATGAGATGACAAGGTTTAAAAATTACCGTTGAAATAATTTTATTTCACTGGTAAGTAGTTCACTCTTTATTTTTGTGTGTAAATGCACTGACAAACTAAGAAATTGTCTTGAAAGGCGTATCCATTTAATCCGTGTGTGCACTGTACACATTGGGCCAAGGGTTAAGCCAACATGTAATGTCAGCTGTATAGTTACGAGAAATAATATTGTTGCGAATAATCTAGAAAAGTGAAGAGAGAACACTGGAAAAATGTAGAAATAAAAGAGACAGCTGCTTATATCGATAAACAATAGCTACCGTTACCCAATCAGCTATGCCATAATGGCATAGGGCATAATGAAATTAGCGTGTATATGATCTGAGTAGTTTACGAGTCATTTTCAGAAATTTCAAGACCATGTTTGTACTTTACCTTGTGTATAAATAAGGACGTGTTGGCGAATAGCGAGTGCGTTTTATACCATTCGGATAGTTCGAAAAATTCGTGTGAAGCGATGTAGTACAGTGAAAAGTGATATTTTGCATATCACTTGTATTGGTTTAGTGATTCGTCGAATAGTTCTAGTGTGAATACAGTGACAGTGCTATTAGTTTATTGATTCAGGCGTTACTTTGCGGAAATCCATTATTAAACAGGTAAAATTAATTATAATAGCAACTTTAATTAATTTCACCTGTTTAACAGTGCTATTAGTGTTAATCAATGCGTATTTACGCATTGTATTGCGGTGTAGAAACAAACATTTTGATAATTGTGATTTCATTTAATTTAATGTATATTTTTACCGTAAACTTTCGTGCAAACCAGAACATGAATTATAATTCATGTATACTTATTAGTGCTCATGAATGTACACATTGAGCCAATGTTACGGATTCTGTTTATGCTCGCTCAACCTTACTAAAAATCACTTTACACTCTATTCCACTGTGTGGATTACCAAACAACAGTGGCATGGGGTATAGAGGTAACGAGGGCCGAATCTGTGGATTTCTATCAATATGGTTGTGGCGATTTTATCAAAAAGCATTGAACAGTGGTTGCACCACCGTCTCACAGGGTCAATTTTTTTAAAGAAAGCGATAAAAGAGCTATTACTTTAACAGGCAGAAGCACTTAGTAGCACCATGTTTGTATAACTAATGTTGTTAAGGCACACACCGTCAATATGACAATCGACACTTGTACTGCTGAGCGCTCCTATCAATGTATTGTCGTAAGTATTGTCCATGGAGCAAATACAAAGAGGAGCTAGCCTACTGTGTGTAACTGTGCACTGTGACTTTCAAATAGGTCCTGACGTCACCACAGGGGGCGTGGCTTTAGTTAGTAATCTATCAGCGGTCGTCCTGGGTACACTGTGTCGTAATTCCAAAATAAATCATTTTAAAATTGAAAAAAAAAACGATGAAGTGTTGTGTTTTATCATGCAAAACCTATTCGGCTATCCGAATAGGTTTTGCATGATAAAACACATGATGCACATAATGGGATATTAGAGTAAAAACATTGATTTCTTTGGATTTTTCTTTTTGTTAAACTCTTGGGCCAAGATTGTAAATTGCCTTTACAACATTTGTAACACAAACACAGTACTTTGAAAAGATTTGGCGACTTAAAGCCCTTTTGTCTTACGCCACACCTGAATATGTAGGGCCTTGAAAAGCTTTCCAACCATCGTATTGACTAGGTTTGGATACTAAAATTTAATGATCCTGTTGAACTTATCTGGAATTCTAGAGTTTTTAATTTTTGCCAAACACAAGATATTTCTAAAAAGCAGGATCAAATTGGGGTGCGTCGCTCTGAATAATATTTGACAGTTCGCTTTAGGAATAATCCGCTGGGATTCTGTACACCACGTTTATGAAATCAAACTGGTTGTCATCCTCAACCTACATGTTAAAGTATGTTTCTAATTAAATGTTAAACAAATGGTCAAATACCTTAGAAACGACAATAAAACTCCCTTTAAAATAACAGTAACTCCCCATATTGGAAAATAAATAGACATCATAGATCTATATATGTATAATTATACAAAATATTTGTGTTTACTTGGTTCCAATATCAAAGAAAAATTGGAGAATTCTTGCTAAAAGCCAATGGCCTCTAGTTTGACGAGAACACTAACAATAGTAATTGTGTATTACAAGCTATCTGGATGTAGAAATTGTCGATTATTTGCGACATTGCAACTGATGTACACTAATTTCATGCAGCGGGTAACTGCTGATGTTAAGATTAATAAATTAAATCTGACATGTTAAAAGGAATATTATACCTGATGTTGCGGGTTCAACAGGCGTGGAACTTGTATTGGTGAATTTGCTAGAGGAGGGCGCATATTATTGGCCGGCCGGCGTGGGCGCACCGTGCGTACTGGAGTACGTACGAGCGTGAGGCTGCCTGGACTACTCAAGGCTTGATTCAGGAGTCGCGGCGGAGCTTGTCTTGTTGGAGTGTTCTGTTCAAAATTATATAACATTATTTATGTTAATTTTAAGAAGATAAAAATGGATAACAATACAAGCATCTATCAACATGCGTTGCTTTTAAGGCCAACTTTGTATGCACCCTCTTCATTCTCCTTCAACTTTCTCATCTACATACATAGCGAGAAGTTAAAAAACAATCACACATAACTGTTTTTCTATGACTATGTTAAAATAAATAAACATATACAAGTAGTTAAAAGTAGGTACATAAATAATAGAATAAAGAACTCACAGGTTGGTTTATGTAAGCCGTGTGCATTACAACTTGGTGCTGAATTTGCTGAGATTGTATTTGTTGAGGTTGCAAATGTTGGGGATGTTGCTGTTGCAACTGATGCTGCAGCTGTTGCTGTTGTTGTTGCTGCTGTAATTGTTGCTGCTGCTGCAACTGTTGTTGCTGTTGTTGTTGTTGCTGCTGTTGCTGCTGCTGCTGTTGTTGTTGTAATTGTAGGTGGAGTTGATGTTGTTGTAATTGCTGCAGTATTTGTGGCGACGCTCGGGATAACTGCTGGGTTTGTTGTGACTGAAATATTAATGTTTTGGATTAAAAACAACAAAAATATATCTCTAAAATGTTATATCCCTATGTTATAATCTCATTGGCCACTAGACAGTTTCTACAAATTTCAGCTGTGACTGTGTTAGATATTTCAACTGACTTCCCAATCAGGCGGTACTCAATTATTTGCAATATAATATTTGCAATTTTTTTTTATAGTAAAAGGGGGGCAAACGGACAGGAGGCTCACCATTGACAATTACACTATCAGAAGACTTGCTGGCATTTTAAGAAAGAGTAGGCTCTTTTCTTGAAGGTCCCTAAGTTGTATCTGTTTGGAAAATCCCCTGCTGGTAATTTGTTCCACAGAGTAGTGCAATGAAAAAAGTGCCTCGACAATTGCACATTTGTGAATTTCCAGACATTGAGATGGTGAGGATGAAATTTTGAATTTTGTCACCATGTTCAAAGGTGAAATTTTTTTTCAGCAAGATTTACTCCACACAGTTCCTCGGAACACTCCCCATGATAGATCCGATAGAAGATGCAGAGCAAAGCCACATCTCTACGTAATTCCAAAGAATCAAGCCGATCAGAAATAGTCCTGTCATTGATGATTCAAGCTGCTCTACGTTGATTGTAATCACTGGTACTATTATTACAGCAAATAATAATACCCAGTACCCAAAGTAAACAATTTATTTGCAAATTGTAACCCATACATTGATATTGAAAGTCATTAGCAGAACATCCTTTCCCATTCCTGCCGCAATAGTGTCAGTGCTTGTTACTGTTGTGTTCCAGTTTGGAGGGTAAGTTAGTCAGTAAATTTATGCATGTGGCATTAGACCTCGCCACAAGATAGCAACGCACCATTAACATCTTTGGTATCTATAGGCAATGGTTGACTCTTTTTATCAGGAGACTCATCTGCTTGATTGCTATCTTATGATAACAAAAAAAAAAACTTATGGTTAGACTCGTTAGTACCCTGTACCACAGTCTCCCATGCCATGACAATACTTTTGAATATTACAGGATTAATTTTGTTGAGGTTTACTACACAGTTACATAATATTCTCTTTTTACTATATTTTAACTAACATGTTTGTCAATATATTAAGACTTTTACAAGTCAACCTGTATAATATGGTAATATTTCAGGGTTTTCAGATATTATTTCCACATGGAATAAAAAATGATTAAATGGGATCATTTTATTTAGATTTAGAGACTGTTTTTTTCACTAAATTGTTAGTGAGAATGACATTTTGGAAATGACTTCATACAATGTTCACAAATTGATGCTAGATGTAAACTACCTTATTGATTTTTGCAATAAAAGTTGGTTAATAAGTATTGACTCACATTTTGTTGTGGTCCATGTTGAGTTGGTGGTGGTGGAGGTGGAGGCTGTGGAGGTGGTTGCTGGGCAGGATGTATAACTGTTGGTTGTGACAGCACATGTGCAGGGCTTACGAGCTGTGAAATTTAGAGATTGTTTTTTGAAATTTCCACTTGCTTTACACTTTGACTTTAAACAGTTAACAAAAGTGAGATAAAATCAATTACAAAATGGGATATACAAAATATTTATATGTTAAAAAAAGCACTGACCACTTGATAGCCTACTTAAAAATGATCTACGACTCAAAACAAAGACACTATACAATGTATAACTAGAATTTAAAAAAAATTAAAAAGCAAACCTAATATAACTAAAAAAAGATAGCACTTCCTAACTGAATTTCTTGAGATAATTATGTTACAAGATTTAATGAAATAAACACTTACAAATTTTTAAATTGTACATCATTACCTAAAGAACTTCAATGTTCTAGTTTAGTCATATGGTTTTCTTGAATAATAGCTCCTATAAACATTTTCTAACAGTATTGAATAAACCAGAAACTTTCTTAACTTGTCAGAGTAAAAGCTCTATAAATGGAAATTGTCAATTCAAAATACTTGATCTGGCAGCATTTTTAGCTTCTCTCTAAACAGGCGGAAGTTATTGGTTTCACCTTAATTTTGAAAAATTAAGTTGCATCAGGTTTATACATTTTGAGATCCTAGGAAGCAATTCAGACCACTCAGGTTTACATCTGGCAGTGTGTGTGAATGTTTATATGTATGTATGTACATGTATAATTAATAATAATATCAGTGGACAAATTACACAAGTTAAACTAACCTCAAATTAGCTATTTATTTGCTTGTGATATGGGTGATAGTCAACAATATTAATACATAGAATTATATAATCTAGCAGGCCCCCTTCATTCGAAATTCGATCATAGACTAAACAGCAAAATCTCTTCTTAGTTTGACAACAGACTTTAGCCTGTTGTTTATATTATCATATCACTTTACATTATATAGATGTTAGAACACACATAGAGATCTAACATTTCTCTGGTGACTAAAGGGTTCAATACCTCTGGTAAGAATAGTTGAATCTATCTATCTATCTATATATATATATATATATATATATATATATATATATATATATATAAATATATAAATCAGTTGCTGTTCGATAGTCTCACTAAAACTCGAGAACGGCTGAACCGATTTGGCTCATTTTGGTTTTGAATTAATTGTTGAAGTCCAGCGAAGGTTTAAAAGGTGAGAAAATATAGAAAAAAATAAGAGTAGTTGAAAAGGCAAAACAACGTTTGCCAGGTCAGCTAGTATTGAATAAAATTGTTGGCAAAACATTCCAGTCTACATTGAACTTTGTCAAATGTCATGAAAAAGTCAGCCATTGCATTATTAGCATTGCAAATATACATTTATTGGAGTTGGGTACTAGTCACACACATTATCGACAGATCAATAGTACATGCCATGGTTAATGAAAGTAGCAATTCAAATAATAATGAAAGAAGCAATCAACAAGCATCTAAATTTAAATTGTCACATTTGTGGAATACAGTGATCAGTGCAATAAAAAACAAGTGACAATAAAGGTGAAGATGAGATTTGTGTGTATTGTTGAGGTCACTTTTGTGTATGTTCTAGTAGAATATGTAAAAGAATAAGGAAGAGATTAGACACGTCTGTCTGCTCTTAATATTTTAACTACCCACAACACTTCAGTTACTCTGTATCCCATGATCATAGTGCTGTAACAATTCCGAAATAATGGGAAAAGAATTCAACAACTGGTCGCAAAAGATACATATAAGGTCCTTAAAAATTAGTTAACTATAATAGCAATAAATTTTTCAGCGTATATTTCTAGTGCTTAAATTTTTATTTTGAACACTGGTTTGGTGTATAACCTATAAACTATATTTTCTGATAATAAAGTCAGAACAGGAGTTGAATAAATTTTTTGCAACTTAGCACTTATATTGAAGTAATATTGGCAAAAATACATTTGAGTTTCTATAAAAGTTAATGATGAAAAATTACATTCAGCAAGTTTTAGCTAGATTTTGCATTTATTTTATTTGGTACTAGCTGACTCGGCAAACATTGTTCTGGCATTTTAACTACTCTTTTATTATTATTTTTTTTCTATATTTTCTCACCTTTTAAACCTTCCCTGGATTTCAACAATTAATTCAAAACCAAAATTAGCCAAAAGCCATTCTCGAGTATTAGCGAGACTAACAAACAGCAATTGATTTTTATATATAAAGAAGACTAGCAATACCCGTACGAATAATTCGCACTAATTTTAAAATTAAAACTGTCAGGATTGCTGCATTGCATCTTATTAATAAATAAGCAGCAATAATTTTTTTTAGTTATTGATGCCGGTAGTAATTAATTCAAAACCAAAATTAGCCGAATTGGTTCAGCTGTTCTCGAGTTTTAGCGAGACTAATGAAATATATATATATATATATATATATATATATATATATATATATATATATATATATATATATATATATATATATATATATATATATATATATTTCATTAGATTCTAATCCATACCTTCAGTGTATTCCTTAAATATTTATTTTTGCATTCTCATATGATTCAGGTATTAGAAATCAGTTAGAGTCAAATTGGAAATCAGAGTGTGTGCACCACGCAAGTACTGTCATTACAAAAATATTGAAAAATGAATAATTGGTGTAATGTTTTTTAGTATAAGGGGGTGTTCATAAATTACGTGAGGGATATTTTTAAAAGTTTCTGTACCTCCCTCCCCCTCTGGTGAGATGTCGTGAGATTTTATTCAACCCCCTCCCCCATCCCCCAATCTCATGTGAGATTTTTCAAAATGTGGGTTTCTAACGCATTTCCATATTTAGGAAATGCGTTAGATCGTTATTATAAAAAGAAAAAAATTTGCTTCGTGCTTTTATTTATAACTAGTTAAAAAAAAAAGTATCTTCACGGCAGAGGTACAACAAGTGCACCCACGATTAGCCGAAGATACTTGGTCCCACTATGTGATAGGTGGCAAGCCTATCGCCAACTGGGCACTTTCCAATCCCGGGCAATGTTGTTTTTGTCAGAAAACTGAAAAATCACATTTCTGAATTGCCCGACCCGGGAATCGAACCCGGGCCCTCTGTGATCAACTCCGACACCGGCCCACTACACCACAGAGGCGATTTATTATTTGAATTATACTTCGACGTTATATAGTTAAGACTATATAACGTCGAAGTATAATTCAAATTATTTTCTTTCGCACGAATTCCTTAATGATCTTAATCGTATTACGATTACGCTTAAGATTAAATCTTAAGTATGTACAATTTGGATAATGGACCTAAATAGTATATTTTTTTTTGTTTCAATCAGAAAAAAAAATGTGTGATATTTCCCGAGATCCCCCCTCTCTCCAACGTAAGATTAGATGAGGTTTGGCTCGACCCCCTCTCCCCCTTAAACATCTCACGTAATTTGTGGACGCCCCCTAAGTAATTTTTGAAACAGGATGTCAAATTTCTGAATCAGCTTGCTTATTAAACAACAATAATCTATTCTTATTACAACAAATTACACAAAAAAATTGTTTTCAACTATTTTGTCCATCACTAATCTCTGGAACTGCCAATCCGGTTTAAAAAGACATTAAGCTTTAGACAGTAAAAGTGGAACTTAAGTTGCAGTAAAATCTCTTTGGTTGTACTGTTTGTAAAACTTGTTTTAATCATGTAAACCCTGTCTTTACTTTGTCGACCACCCCATTGGTCGAGTGGTTAGCGATCCTGACTACGCAATCGACGGAGCTCGGGTTCGATCCCCGACGGGGACAAGTATTTGTGTGATGAGCATAAATGTATTTATTGTACTAGGCGTTCCAACTAAGAATAGGATCACGCTTGTTGTCAACTTCATACCACAAGTGTGAAATTAGTAATGTCAGCATAAAAATATATGTTCAAAAAATATTGCTGATTTATTGAAGAACATATAACGTTTTAATAACTTTATTTTCATCAATAAAAATTTATTAAAAAACATCAGTCTAGCTGTTCATCTATATAAATGTAAAAAAGTTGTGTTAGGTAAAAACGACAGGGTCAATTTTGTTGCGATTTTTGTAATTTATATATATATATATATATATATATATATATATATATATATATATATATATATATATATATATATATATATATATATATATATATGTTTATATAAAAGTCGTGTTAGTTATTTTACACCTTATTTTAATACATGGTAACATGATCTGATGAGAATCTAAATAACAACTATACCAATTGGAATGAAAATATATATTTTTTTATGTATGTCTTTGTTAGAATTTGTTCTCACACCTCACTCATCGCTTATGAAATTTTTGCAAAATGAGGAGCAATATGTCATTCTGACAGTCCTATTCTCAGTTGGAACGCATAGTATTTATACGCATATTATGTCTGTTAAAAGTATATATATATATATATGTATTTCTATGTATCGTTGACTAACGCCCATAACACAAGCAAATAATTTGCTTAGTTTGGGGTTAGATCAGTAAGTGTAATTTGTCCTGGGAATATTTATTCATTTAATTATTTATATTTTCACAAAACATACTTTTGATTGATGAACGGTTGATGTTCCAACTAAACATATACTTATATCAAATTTAAATAAGTTGCCTTTTTATCATATTGCTAGGCTTAGCTTTTTAAAAGTATTTGTCACAAATAAATATAAATTAATAATTAGTAAATACAGTGACAAAAGAATTCACTATCAAGTTGATTTATTATGTATTCATATTTTGAATAGTCAATTTTTTTAACATAAATATTTGTTATGTAGTTTTTAGTACATTTAGGTACACAAGAAATTTGCTATAAGGAATAATTTATAATATTTTGTTATATTCGTATTAAATTAACTGTTTCCCACGACTTTGTTCACACAACATAAAAATATTATACTTACATTTGTTCAATTAGATAAAAAGGTAGCCTATAGCCTTTCACATGAATAGGCTATCCTACACAAAAATATATTTTTTTATCCGACTGGTACCTCCAGATATTATTAACACATTCAAACAAACAAACTCTAGCTTTGTCAGCGGCGTGCACAGGGTTATGACACAGGGTATGCACTATGTGGAGGGGTACTTGGTCACAAAAACTTTTTTTTTACAGATTTTTAGCATAGCCACAGCCACGCTACAGATCTCTAAGTCGGAAACCATGACAATAGAACAAGTCTTAGATGTACTACTACTCATGTACATTTTCTAGGGCAACAATATCCCGAATCACAGAGCCCGTTATACGTTTCATAACTTTTATGAAACTTACGAGTTACGTTTACTTTTTGCTGGTTTAAACGTGAGCCACACTGTTGGAAACAAGCCCTCCACATTGGCAGTTTACAACAGTCTAAACACTTTTTTGCAATAAAAATTCATATAAACTTCACAGGCCTCCCACCAAGGTCACTCATGTTGGATGCTTGTTTCCAACAATGTGGCTCGGCTATTACTTGTAACCTACCTTTAGACACAATTTGAATTTTTTCACTGAATGACAATTGTGAGGACTTGTTATTTTTAATTTTTAATAAACACACATTTTAACACAAACTTCACAATCAACTAACATTTTAAGAAATCTACAATTAATGCACTAATAAAATCAAATCACTACAATTATTATAGAAACTCAGTAATAGACTTAAATGTACAATTTTTCAAATGTTAAAATGAAAAATATGACGCAAACAAAATAATAAACAATGCTTATCACACGAAACAAGCAAATGGCTTCCGAATTTCGCAAAACACAATACATTTTTCTTATTTAAACAAATAAAACTTACTAAACAAAAATGCATAATGTGCAGTAAGTGATTTATAAGATTTCTATCTTTTATTTTTAGTCAGATAATACTTTATAGGCATAAGCAACATTTCCGATTACTCCCGAAAACTAACGAACAGCCAGGCTACGGACTGCGGTAGGAGATTACATCATAGCTGCTTACGAAATTCATAGATGTGTGCGCTTGTATACTGAATACAAACACAAAAATTACTACACACATTCTAACAAATATCTTGCAGATAGTGAAATGCCTTACCTACTTGGTTGAAAACTGACATTGCCAAAAGCCTGGCAAACATAATGTTTGTGTGTTTGCAAATAGGTGCTATTTATAAAATATTAGGTGTTTTTTTTTAAATTAATATATTTTGTTTATTCATTTATTTATATATTAATTAAAGTCATGAATGGCAAGTAAAGCACTGCTTAATTGCCTTTATAGACTGCACGCCACAAAGCTTTGTGATATTATTATAAATATTATAAATTAAAATCTTTATTTCTTTTTTTCTTTGTACGAGCAACACCAATGCCTAGAATATTTCAAATATTTCCTAAGTGACTACACACTGGTTGTCTGTAAGAAATTGTTATTAAATTTTGTAAAATTATGTGTGTTGTTTTGCAATAAAGTATATTATTATTATTATTAAAAATAATAGTAAAACAGTTTAGTCATTATTTTTTGGTAAATGCAAGTAACCAAAGTGCTAAAGATAAAAAATCCATACATGGTCTTGCCTTGCTTCCTCCTAAAAACTAAAATAATTAGGTAATTAATTCTAATTCTCTCCCAGAACATGAATTAATCAGTCAATATTTCTACATATTGTCTAAAGCAACATAGCAGCAGCTAGCTTCTCAGACCCCTTTTTAACATTGATTTTTTATTTTAATTCAAGTTTTCTTAACTTATAACAAAAGTTATTAGTTACTGGCATACTTAACGTTAGCATATCTACAGTAATTTTGGGACATAGAATTGTGTAAAGCAAGTCAAATAGACACTTAGTAGTAGTAGTCTAAAAAACAATATTAGTAAATTGTTAGAATTGAATGTGTAAAACGAAATTATAATCAACATTCTGGATGATGGCAATATAGGTTACAATTACGTTAAACATTTAACCTCTCTCAAAAGCAAATATTAATAGCGTTTATGTTAAGATGTATTGCCATTAAAGCAAGCTTATGTGATATTTACAGATGAAAAATATGTGGAAAAGTGATGAAGAGTATGGAACTAGAAAATTACCCGAATTACCAACTGCATGTTATTAGTAATATAATGGCATAAAGGAATGTATAAACATAACATGTAATCAAAAAGATTAAAAAGCCTGAATAGTTTAATAAAAAAAAATGGTTTTATCTACAGCATCCATTATGTATGTGGACTGTAAAAATATGTCAGTATTAGATTTAAAGAGTTGCCTCACATGCATGCATATATTAATAATAATTAGTAATAGATGCTAGACAAAATTGAACTAGCAACATACATGTTGGGGGCGCTGTGGAGATGACTGTTGCATCAAAGATGCATCAATGATTTGCTGGGCCTGTTGCAACACTACCTGAGCATCAACTGGCAATTCAGATGTGTAGAAAACCTACAAATAAAGTATTTGTAAGCAAACTAAAGCTGAGTACAACTATTTTCTTAATATACTAATTAAATAATGTTTGTGATATAATTGCTTTTTATTTGACAATGACAAATGTTATATTTATAATTAAAGTTTTGGATTTATCTATTTTGAAATTATATATGTAAAAGTTTATTATACCAACATTATTCATGCAAATATGCTTATCCATTTTACATTTTATTTATTAATAAGGAACTTGAATCAATTAAAGCCCACCATTTTGAAAACTGCTAATAAATTGAAAATTATAAAAAAAGAAATGATATTTTAAGTGCCTTTATTTTTAGATCGATAAACACACATTTTCTAAAAAGATAATCCTTATTATACCACTGAAAAGAACATGTAGAAACTGCATTAGGTGGGCCTTATTTAGAACTTTGTATCCCTTTAAGGCCCAAAATTAATAAGATTGTTTTTTGTAGTAACACAAATTAAAATTATGATTATGTTCATAAACTAACATAGGACACCTATTGTTTTAATATAAATATATTTTTTTTGTAATTACAAAAAACACCATGGGTCTTGTTATATTAAATAAGTCTACTCAAAGTAATAGTAAATTTAAAAAATATATGACAAGCAATTACAAAGTATGACACATTTGTAAACATATTTAATAATATCAAAATCAATAATTAAGTATAATATTTAAGACTAAAATTTTTAACTGAAGATTATGATTTGATTGATAATTACTATATGAGTATAATTACTATTATGAGTAATTATTAGTTTAAAATTTATTAACTATAATGATAAATATTTATAGTCTGTCTTTACGAATTGCCATTGTATAAGAAGTGAGGCAAATCTGCAGGTATTTGATGTATGACACTCTATAATTAAAGGTTAAATAACATAACTTCTTACTTAAGTACAGTAAAGTAGTTAATTTAAAGGCCTAGGCTGTCTAGACAACAATTATGTGGGCCATAAAGTGGGTAATTATCAATAAAACAGAAGATTGAAATACATTTTACTACCTATATATATTTTACTAAAATATGTACAAGGTACATATTGATGATTTCAGCCATCTTAGTAATTATCCCCCATGTAAGTCAGGACCACCTTTAAAGAATGGACCATTTGCCATTGTGACAGGCAGTTCATTAAAGTAAGTATACTACTTAATACAGTGTTGTCTTGCCATCTATAGATAAAAACATATTAACATGTGAGGTTTAGAATTGTTTAAATTATTCAAAATGGTTTTTTAAATTTGGGTCTTATTATTAAGGCATAAGCCTTTATTAACGAATAAAATCTTTTAAAAATAATGGGTTTAAGTTACCTGTCTATGCAATGTAGGTTGATGTTGCTGTGGTTGCTGCTGTTGTTGCTGTTGAAAATCATTACGAGGAGGAGGAGGTGGAGGTGGCGGTGGTGGTGGTACCTCATGGCGAATAATATATTGTTGTTGATATTGTAAGCCATCTCCAACCACTAATTGTGGTTGGACACCATCACTTCTCACTATAATATCACTAGGTTGGTCAGCTCTCTGCACAACAACCTACAAATTTTGATAAAGTTAATAAATTAATATTATAGAAATGCATTAACTAAACATAAATATGTAATAAATTAATGACCTATTTATTAAAATTAAAATATAAAATATGACATACCTGCTGTTGCCCATATTGCTGATCATCCTGATTAACAATAATTCCATCCAAAAGATTTGGACAATACCTCTGTATGTCTTCAAGAGTTAATTGATGGCTTTGCCCAACTATCTGGTAGTATTGAGCCATTTCAAGTCATTAACCTAACAATAATGAGACATATAAAAGTTTTACATTTCTATTATTTAACAATCTATCCTAGTTTATAAGTTACGGGAATATATAACGAATTGAGGAACCAATAATTAACCAATGGAACTTGCAACCACTAGTTTCTTGAGCCTGTTTTCGTTGTTATGATAGTTACTATCGGCTGATATTTTATCGTAGTCGTAAATACAGGTCCAAATGTAAAATCAATAGCGATTTTTAGTTATCTTGCAAAATAATAAAACAGAGTTTTAAATGTTTT
Source organism: Apodemia mormo (assembly GCA_036924255.1). Taxonomy (NCBI): domain Eukaryota; kingdom Metazoa; phylum Arthropoda; class Insecta; order Lepidoptera; family Riodinidae; genus Apodemia; species Apodemia mormo. Next base: position 22,177,155 of record JAUPFN010000007.1, on the reverse strand, counting down.
GACTACCAATTGTTTCGTTGACAGACATCAATGATGAACATTACGTACAATAACAGCAGCAATGACTTTGTGGATTAAAGGCACTTCATCTATATCATCGACAAAATAAATACAACTCACTATCACTTTAATCGCATAATAATGCAAAACTGATTCGATTACAACAAAAACTGTTAAATTATGATTTGTAATCACTGCTATGAGGGAATGGAAATGGCTTCGATTGCTACGATCCAACCTAAATATTCTTCGTTACAGAACAATAGCAAGGATTATATAAAAATTATGAATATAATCCTTACCCAAATTAACTACGGACATTTTAAATGTCTTATTTATACAGAAAAAAATAACTATAGCATCAAAATGCAAAATTTTTAACTCAAACGCCAAATCTAGAAGCAATTTACATTATGGCGTGTGTGTCACTTTTTAACAAATGTTTTTTTTTCATACAAAATTATTGCCATATTTTAATCACCATCATTTGTCTTGCCGTAAAAAAAATAAAGCCAGCGAGTGACTTGAAAGATGTTTGCATTTCCAAGTAGGTAGTCTGTCAGCCGGTTTCCGAAACGCAAATTAATGTTAACAAGCAAATTAATCTGACGTGTTAACATAATTTTTACAAGCAAATGATGTGGTCAACACGGTTTAATTGCTTGTTAAAATTAACTTGCGTTTCGGAAACCGGCTATATGCTTCGTAGTTTGAAGTTCACATCTAAATATGATTGAGTGAAGAGCAGAGCAGAATACAAACGTTGATTTAAAAAAAACAGAATTATTTTATATTAATTGTTCTACACAAGAAACCCAGAACGAAACGCAGTGGCACTAAACCGACGCATTTGATAGATCACAAAAAGATTATATCTACAAACCTACCATGAAAGAAAGAAAAATAAATTACATTTGTATACATTTGTAGAAATATGAGTGTTACATATAATTGCAGCTAATTTATAGTGTATTTCAATATGGAAGGTTACTATTACGCTACGCTGATGAAAACCTGGCATTAATATCTTTAGTGTTTAGCAATGGTCGTCTTTTTACATCAGGAAAGCCATCTGCTTGCTTGCTATCGTTGATAACAGTAGATAAAGACTTGGGATTAATTTCCATAAGCAATGAAAATGATAAAATAGCATTAATTTAATTGCTGAATATATATAAAATGGCTTTATCTCTGTCTAACGAGTTCAAATTTTCATAATAGACAAAGCTACAAAAATTTTGTCAGTGCTCTAATTTCAAATCATTTAACAAAATAACGTCATCTTAGACAGCTTGCGGCCGAATCGGAATTACTATTACACGCTGTCAAGAGTCAAATGATTATATTTACTTAAATACTTAACTGCTATCTTCTATCTCAGAGACTGGCTGATAGAACATAATCTATTCCTGTCGATCCATAAGAGCAGTGTAGTTGTTTTCTAACGCCAAAAAATGTACCTAGCCCTAAAATTTAAGTTTTTAACGAAATTATCCCTACAAAAAATTAAATCAATTTCCTAGGGATCTTCCTAGACTTCAAAATGTCAGGTGTAGTACATCCCTCCTATGTTAGCCAAAAATGTGAAAAAATATAAATATTTTACTTACATTGTCAGGGGCCTGGTGAGGAGCCCATCCTTACACCCAAAACTTGTTATGTAATGCACTAATTAGAAGCCACCTGTATTATGGTTCATTCCTCTTGAAACCCTGTAACAAGCGACCCTTGGGGACTTTGGACCGAATCATCTCTGGAGGAATGATATCTTCAACAACTAATGCTTTACAATAAGAGTGTGGGGAAGCCCCACTTAATTTAAGAAGACAGTATCTCGCAGATAGATTCATATGTAAAACTGTATGTCTATCTGAACACCCTTTACTCCCAAGTCTTAGAGCCTTGTCACTTGTGGACAGATCTAATGATTATTGGCGTCACATAGATTAGCCCTGTGTAATAAAAAGCTATTATAAACTCACACATAAGCATTATTGCATATAAACTACTAATGCAAACATTGTTTCATTGGTCGTTTTCATTTTAAACAACAATAATCCGAAACACAAACAGAACATTTAAAAATATATCAAACTCCGTTACAATAAATTTTATTTTGCCACAAAAAAAGAGTATTTACGTCCTTTTGTAGTCTATTCAAAATAGACTCATCTATTTGTACAATAGTGAAACTATAATCTTAATAGTTTCGCTATTCTATAATAGATGGCAGTATTGATTTTTCCGTAGTTTTCAGTTGGTCATACTCATATTTGAATAGAGAACTTTCTAGAACGATATACGTAATGACTGTCATTACGTATATCTTTCTAGGAAAATTAGGTCAACCTAAAATTAACTTTATATGTAAGATGTACTTGACGTGACTTTCTATTATATCATTAGAGATTATATTAAATCAGGAATTTTATTAAAATAAAATGAAAAGTGTACTTTCGGATGATATGAAATATCTCCATTTTTAATTATCTGTATTCTACTATCATTTCTGCATTCGAGGATGGCACAATACGGCATAATTCAGTGTATAATAGATTTTCGCACGACGACTATCTAAAGATATGGTAAGTATCACTAAGGCAATTTAGAGTAACAGCGCATAATAGTGATGCACGCGGCACGACCACTTTTCATTTCCACTTGTTTTTTTTGTTTCATGTTTGAAACACATATTTACGTTATATCTCTGTCTATGAAGTCTCTCCATCTCTTTTTATTCAGCCGTGTTAGAAACAGAGGTTAAGACCTCAGAAGTTGACAGTAGTATGTAAAATTGTGTTTCAAGTAGGTATTAGAAGTGTTGCCTCCAGTAGGGCTACTCTTGAAAACCAATTTCAATTTTAAATGAATATTTAATGAATTTTGAAGTATTTCGTACTCTGGATAACTATATTCAATTATTGGATTCGGCGACAGCGCCACACGGATTTTGAAAGTTTTTGGAACTACTCTTTATCGCTTTTATTCGTTATTTTGTTTAAAACGGTACTTCAAATTTCCACTTGTAACACTAGCTTGACATGTAACGATGACATCTATTTGCAATAATTCGGTCGTCACCAAGGAACTTATATACGATATCTGGAATTACTCTGAAGCAATATTTGAAAAATAAAAATGTTCTTTATTTCGTTACTAATAAAGTTGACATTTGTTTCTTACTTAACAGAGGGGAAAAACGTTCTGAAAAAGACAACGACAAGAGTGGATGTTGTCCCTTTCTTGCAATTGCCAGTGTAAATAAAACTATCTGATGGTAGATTTTTATATATTCTGTAATCATTAAATCCCTTTTATTCATACACGTCGATAAATACATAAGCATAAAATGTATTGTAATTAACACAGTGAGTTTAAAATGTGCTTATTTTAATTATTACGTAATTACTTATGTAATGCAAAAACTGTTTCTCAAATTAGTAGAATTACTTAGTAGTAATTTGCAAACAACGCATGGCCGCACTTATATATGGCGATTGGCGCTTTATTTAGTAGAAAGAGACACACTCCACCCATGTCGTGGTACTCTTCAGAACGATTTTGAAGCGCATGTGAACATTCCGGGTAGAATGTAACTTCCTTGGTCGTCACTATACCACGTAGTACATAATATATCTGATCTGTGCACTATACCGAATCAATGTGGGCAATATTTGTTTCAAGAGTACCGTTTTTTGACGATATTCGGAAGCTATTGTTTTTATCAATGTTTGTTAAAGATCTATATTGTTTTTAAGAGTAGGCCTGCAGATACTAATAATAATAATACATCTTCATGGTAAATTACAAGTAAATGTAGTCTCCAGATAGATTTATAGCTTCATGGTAAGATCCTTTGAGTATAGACGTGTAATATATCTATGATAAGATCTTTTGAATGTAGTCTGTGAGTGTGGATTGTAAAGGTGACTCTGTGGAAATTTGAATAGAAAAAAATCTATGAAAAAAATACGACAGTCGCACAAAAGTAGAGGACGATTTTTGAATTTAATTTATACTTTGCCTTGTTAAAAAAGAAGTAGAATTTATCTCATTTTTGCATTAATCTTATCAACTTTAAGTTTGGTACACAATTCAAAACATAGTATATAGACTGTTTTATGTTTATGCATTTTATTTGATGACATTTTGTTGCCGTCCTAATACAAACGAACAGTGCAAATGGATGATACAGTCGTTTCACCAGGTATCGTGTCCTAAATAAATGTAAAGCTGTATTATTTTCATATAAACTAAACAGAGTAAATTTTAGGTAACAAAATGGGTGATTCAGCATCAGAAAGTGATTCAAGTTCTCTTGATGGCGGAGCAATGTTACCTCCTAGTACGGTGTCTCGGGATCAGTTGCAAAAAAGAATTGAGTCGTTGCAACAGCAGAATCGGTAATAATAATTATTTTATTAATGTGCAAATAGAAACATAATTAAGAAGTGCAACTGGTGATACTGAGAAAAAGGTTTTTTTTAAATAAATAATGGCTATATAACTGTTTTATCTACATTGTTATTCAATTAACAGTCATCTGTTTTTCTTTTTTGATTTACACGTTCGAACACTTAAGTATTATGTGCAATATCTAATAAAATTTATCATTTTATAGTACTATATAAAAATATTGATATTTTACTTCACAATATTTCACACCTTATCTAGTAGTAATTGTATTGTTTGTGAAATATAAATTTATTTTTACATTAATTCATCACAAAATTAGGAGGCACGAGGATTGCGACAACTGGGCCGTGAATCTTGCAAGAAAATGGTCTAAGACTTAAAAAAAAGTTTGCGAAAATGCAAGTTTTATATATCTTATATTCTTTATACACACACACACACACACACACACACACACACACACACACACACACACACACACACACACACACACACACACACACACACACACACACACACACACACACACACACACACACACACCCACCCACCCACATATATATATATATATATATATATATATATATATATATATATATATATATATATATATATATATATATATATATAAACAGAGTAAGTACTTTCATAAAATAATTAATTATAATTTTTTTGCAGAGTCCTAAAAGTTGAACTTGATACCTATAAATTAAAGGTAAAAGCATTGCAAGAAGAGAATCGTGCTTTAAGACAAGCATCTGTATCAATAGTAAGTTATTCATTTAATTTGTATTAAATAGAAATTGCATAATTTATTGGTATTCAGTGATAAAAATCCAACAATTGCTTAGGAAATCTCTTGTTTGCATCTTAATCAGATCATTGTATTAAGTCACTATATAGATATATAACAAGAATTTTTGAATGTTGTAATAAGGATTTCATTTATATGGTAAGTATTTGGTTATTGTTAGGATTTAGATCTTTGAGCGACCGGATAATGCTTGCTTACTGCAAATTCCTAGTTAATAAGGTAAATGCGTGACTTTTTTTATAATTTACGAGGATGGATTGAAAATACTCTGCCTAACACAGATCCATTCAATTCTAAAAATCAAATCTACCCACATTATTTAGTGCAGTTCAGAGTAGTTAATTGTGTGAAGTTTGAAACGTGTGCAATAATTTGTTGTGATTTTATACATTTTTTAATAAAGCAATTGGACCTACTTGTGGAAATGGAGCAAATCGAGCAGCGTGCTGTCATTAAGTACTTCAATAATAAGGCGCTATCACCAAAAGCCATCATGATGATATGGTCAGTACATTAGGGGATTCCGCTCTGTCTTATTCATTTGTAAAAAAATAGATTGCAGAATTCGAGCGTGGCAGAGAGAGTGTGAAGGATGTACCCCGATCTGGAAGGCCATCGACGTTCACTACTGACGAAAATATTAAAAAAGTACTTGATTTAATTATGGGAGACCGCAGATTAAAAATTAGAGAGATAGCCGAGATTATATGCATCTCTTATGAACGAATGTCATAATAATAAAATAGTCAACGAATTTGATTTCCACAAAGTGTATGCGAGGTGGGTTCAAATGAGGTGATGGCGTCAGTATTCTGGGACTCGAAGAGTGTAATTATGATTGAATATCTTGAAAGAGGTTAGATTATAAACTCTGATTACTACTGTGTCTTATTACGTCGTTTACGAGAGGAAATAAAAGAAAAACGTTCAGGAATGCTCAAAGTCCTGTTTCATCAAGATAACGCCCATGTTCAGACGTCTGTGCAATCAATGGCTGAAATCCACAATTGTGGCTTTGAACTGTTACGGCATCCGCCTTATTCACCCGATCTGGCACCGTCAGACTTCTTTCTGTTCTATAACCTAAAAAAGCACTTGGGAGGTCAAAGATTTTCCAAAAACGACGAAGTCAAAACAGTTGTAGATGCATATTTTGACTGTAACGGCCTGGCCACGGGTAATTCGCGCTTGCTATTTTTCGCGTGGCGCGAACGGCGAAGCGTCTGGCATCTGAAACAAATGTATGGGAAAGTACTAAACATGCCACGCGGCGCACGGTCGCTGCGCCGCGTGGCGACGGATGATTTTTGACGAGCGAATCGGGCGTGCGGATTCGGCGAGCGAGTGAGACAGATGTTTGAATCAGCACAGAACATGGCAGCGGCCTTAGCGTATAGTCTAAGAACCAGAATAGTTTAGTTGTAGTTGCCGAGAAAATACACTATGAACATTTTAACTTTAATTTTCAAATACTTACTAGGCCAGTAATTTGTAAGTCTGGTCACCACATCATAAGTCATATAAACCAGAGATACAATTTTCTTTATTCCCACAATGTTGAATATTCATAAGAATATAAGTAGTTTCGCCAAAAAATCGATAGTTTTAATCTAGAAACGCCATAACGTCGATAGTATTGCTAGTATTGAACGCTGCAAGTAAATAAACTATCGATTGTGTCGATATTATCAATCATTGGAGACAAAGTGTCGATTCTATCAATAATATTGTTAGATAATATTGCATTGACTATCGATATATTCGATACTATCGATAGCTTGTACAATCGATAGCATCGGTCAGTATTAGAATAAATTTGACTATCCATTGTTTTGATCAGAAATCAAAAGTACTTTATTCAATAAAACTTTTTACAAGTTATTTTGACGTGTCAACATTTTTTTAAACTACTACCGGATCGGAAACGTCCACACACTGAGAAGATCCGGCGGAAGAAACTCAGCGGGCTTGTCTTTTTTGTACAAAAACATGTAAATCTTGGTTTTGAGAAAATAAACGTATTATTATTATTATTTTCATAACATTTTTTAAATAAAATATTATATAATATCTAATTGTTACATTAATAATAAGGATTGGATATGAGGAGCAGTTAATCCCATGCTTTCCTGTCATCAAGGTATTCAGATATTTTATAGTAACCTTTTTTTACACAGTTTGTTTTAACACATTTTTTGAATTTGTTAACTAGTAAATCTCTAACGGCATCAGGCAGTTTATTGTAGAAGCGTATACTTTGCCCCACAAAAGAGTTGCTTTTTCTGTGGAGACGAGACACATGCACAGCAAGATTGTTTTTGTTCCTTGTATTTAGGGAGTGAATATCACTATTCTTTTTAAATGAGCAAATATTTTTACGAACGTACATCAAGATTTCGAATATATACTGAGAAATTACAGTTAAGATATTGATTTCTTTGAATTTTTCTCTCAGGGAGGTCCTTGGACTAAGATTGTAAATTGCCCTTATAGCCCTTTTTTGTAATGCAAATATAGTATTTATTTCAGCAGAATTCCCCCAGAGAATTCCATATGACATAACACTATGAAAGTAACTAAAGTAGACAAAGCGTGCAGTATCAACATCAGTAAGCTGTCTCATTTTTTTTTGCTGCGAATGTTGCTGAACTTAGTCTACTGGCCAATTTCTCGATATGTGGTCCCCAATGCAATTTTTTATCTACAGTAACCCCTAAAAATGTAGTAGAGTCCACAAGGTCCATTTTTTTACCATTAGGTTGTACATTGGTATCTACATGCCTTACATTAGGCGTTGAAAATTTAATACACTTAGTTTTGTTGCTATTTAGAAGCAAATTATTAACACTGAACCAGTGTACAACTTTTGAAATCATACTTACCAATTTGTCTTTTCACTTTAAATAAAAGTGAAGTGTCATCCGCAAACAATACGATTCCATGTTTATCACCCACATAGTAAGGTAAGTCATTTATATTTATAAGAAACAGAAATGGACCAAGTATGGACTCTTGTGGGACACCCATTGTAACAGCAGCGCCAGAGGATCTTATTCCGTTAACTTCAACCTTCTGAATTCTTCCATTTAAATAAGAAATTGAAAGGTCGAGAGCCTTATTTCTAATTCCATAATGGTGTAATTTCCTGATTAATATGCTATGATGAACACAGTCAAAAGCCTTAGATAAATCACAGAACATCCCAATCGCATCCCGTGACTCTTCCCAGGCTTCATAAATGTTCTTTAATAATTCTACACCAGCATCTGTAGTTGAGCGACCCTTTGTGAAACCAAACTGTTTATCATGAAATAATTTAAATTTATTAAAATGGCTTAACATTTGATCGAAAATGATTTTTTCAAATATTTTACTCAGGGTAGGCAAAACCGAAATAGGTAGATAGTTGGTTGGTTCAGATTTAGAACCAGATTTAAAAATGGGAATAACTTTACCGAGTTTCATCAAATCAGGAAAAACACCATATGTTATACCACTATTAAATATTTCAGCTAGGTATGGTGCAATTACATTTATTACTGAAGCAAAGATTTTTAGGGAGTGACCCCATATGTTGGAAGTTTTTTAATTTCTAATTTTTTAAAAGCTTTAAGTATATCCTTAGCATCCACAAAAGAAAATTCAAAAGATTTTTCACATGTCGGTACACATTGCTTCAGTAGTGATTCTGCAGAGCTGGCCGATGAGGTAAGAGCTTGAGTTGTTGAAGTAGCTATATTGGTAAAGAATTTTTCAAACTCCATTGCTAAATCCAAATCTTCCTTTACAATTAATCTATCTACTTCCAACTGATATTCGTCATTAAAAGTCCTGGTCTTGCCGGTTTTACAGTTAATAATGTTCCATGTAGTTTTAATTTTGTTTGAAGATTGCCTTATAATATTTTTTATGTACAAGGATTTTGCAGAATCACAGACCCTTCTAAAAATTTTTGAATAGCTCTTCACATATTGCTTAAATACAGAACTATGGTTATAAGATTTTTCGTAACATAAATCAAATAACCGTTTCCTACTTTTATAAATTCCTGTTGTTGCCCATTCACTAAATTTTCTCTGATTGCACAATGATAGTGTTTTAGGAATAAATATTTGTTTATAATCTGAATTAATTCAATTAAATAATACGTCATCTATACATATAATAAAATTGTAGAAAAGTCAAAACTGTACATTGAATATTTTTTTAAAAGAATACTTGGGGTGTGATCTACAATCGATACCGAAGCCAAAAATATAGTTTTTAGAATTTTTGTCTGTTTGTCTGTATGTATGTCCGGGGTAAACAAATAGAGTACTGCATGGATGTACTTCAAATTTTGCATGAATATTACTAACAGGTCGGGTCAACATATAGGCTACATATTATCACGCTATCACCTACGCACGGGGAGGACCTGTGCGGAGTAAACTAAGTCCGCGCGGACGAAGTCGCTGGCAACAGCTAGTATAAACTATTTGGATTTTCGTGATAGGGCAATTTGGGCAACTTCTCGACTAAATTATTTTTAAAACATTTCCGACGGGGACAAGCATTTGTGTGATGAGCATAAATGTTTGTATTTCCGGGTTTGGGTGTTTATTATGTATGTAAAAGTATTTATATATGTATTTCTATGTATTAGTATCGTTGACTAACACCCATAACACAAGCAAATAATTTGCTTACTTTGGGGTTAGATCAATAAGTGTAATTTGTCCCGTGAATATATATAATATTATTTATTTTGATAGTTTATTTTTTTAATTATTAATATTATCGATTCTATTGCTTTTTATTGATAGTATTGTACTTATTGAGGTAATGAAACCCTATCGATAATGGAATATCAAGCGACAACACTATAAATCAAAGGTTTCGAATTTCGACAATCATTCCAAAAATTTGTCTTGATATAGTATGTATGTCTCATACTTCTTGTGAAATTCAACGTTTATACTATACCCCGATTCTTATTTAAGTCAAGTACTACATATTCTCTTCCAAATAGTAAGTGTTGAAGTACAAAACTACTCCCCTCCAAGCAATATCGAGATAAAGTTGAAAAAATCATCTTGCTCTCGGATGGCCGTGGCTCAGTTCCCGTGGCCTGAAAATACGTGCGCGCGATATTTCGCCTCGCCCGCCGCGCCGCCGTCGCCGCCGTTGGTTCGCGTGGCCGGGCGGTACGGAAGAATCATTTTTTCAAAGTCTAAATGCTTTGAATGAGAGATGGCAAAAGTGCATCGAACTTGATGGTGATTATGTAGAAAAATAAAAATATAACTGATTTAATATGTTTTTATTTTCTTGTTTAGGCTGAATACTTTTTAATCTACCCTCGTACTTTATTTTTCAATATTTCGTTATAGTTACCACTTTTAAAGATGTTAAATTCTTATTGTGAAATCAGAAAGTTTAATATTTATTATGTTTTTTACAGCAAGCAAAAGCAGAACAAGAGGAGGAGTATATTTCTAATACATTGTTAAAAAAAATTCAAGCATTAAAAAAGGAAAAGGAGACACTTGCTCATCACTATGAACGAGAAGAAGAATGTCTTACTAATGATCTGTCACGGAAATTAAATCAGGTAATTTATCATCATACTTTACATGGTACAATTAGATGTATGTAGTTCCTATTGTAATAAGCAAACTCTTAGTGAAATTTTAGTGTTATGTTGAAAGGCGTGATAGTTGCAATATAGTCTCCTCTTCAGGTGGTAATGCTGAGAGATTTTCACTAACTTATTGCTTTGTCACATTAGTACTGTCTCTACTGTATTATGTTGATAATATTGCATATACAGGGTATCCCAGAAATCAACGTCAATCCGAAAACGGATGACGGGCCAAGGGATGGTGACTCTCAAAAAATGTGGAGATTCTTTTACCTGCACACTAAAAATTACAGCCATTTAAAAAAAGTGAAAATCAATACTTTGTTATGATTTTTCAAGTACTATGACTACAAAATGTTTATTTAGCTTAATTATTTGGGGGGGATTTGTTACTGAATAATGGTAGTATAAATTACAATTCAAAATTTGAACACAACTATTTTGGTTTCAGAGAAAATATTCCTAATTTGCCTAAACATGTACTCAAAATTATTACATCATTCAACTTTAACTGGCTGTGCTGAAAAAAGAATGTACTACGCTATTACGTGGCATTAAAAGATGGTGTATTTAGTAGGCTTTCTAAAGTGCTCTAACACTTAATACGTACATTTTATCCTAATAATGGTATTTTTTTTCTAAAACAACTCGGATTTAAGCTTTTGATGTTATATATATATTTAATTGATAGTTTTGATTGTTTAAAAAGTATAGTAAAAGTACCGGTTTATCTGTACCAGTCCGCACAACGCCGGTCAAAACGTAATTGCTCGTATTAAGAATAATAGTGCTATTACATATTATCAATTGGTATGACCTTCACCCATGCCCTGCACCCTAAACCGGCCCCCGTGTCTTCCAAAAGTAAAATAAAGAGACGCAACAAAATCCATAGTTTGGATTGAAAAAAACTTTTATTTATACACGTGGAAGTGGATGTAGTAAAAATAGTATTGTGTATGGTCCAATAAATGCATATGTAGGAGGCAATAGAATCAGTATAGTTGGTACAAAATATACGCCTCGATAATATACGCCGACTTATAGCGACCTCCAAATTAGAGCGGCGATACGCGGAATTAAAAATTCAAGCTGGTGAGTGTCAAACGTCCATGCTGATTTTTCGTCCAGGCATTATAAAGATGCCAACGAGTCTGTTGAGCTATTTAAACGGTTGATTTATCTTGCGTCCATATAAGTGGTCATATTTGTTACATTTATTGTATTATTTTTAATTGTGTTTTGTGTCATTTGCATACACACTAATTGAGCACTAATATCACTATCTAATGGTTACTTGCAACTATCAACAAAAATATATATGCAGACAAATATGTAGTAGTAAATATTTTGAGGAACATAAATAATGTGGTTTTTTGAGAACTAATTGAGCCGCAACATCCTTTGACAGCTACTAATTGACATCATCTCTTATACATCGACTTATCTGTAGTGCTGTTCAATTATACTCACGTTAAAAAATCTCTAGATAAAAGTCTAATAGATACATTAGGTCTATTTGAAAGTAATTATTTTTTTAATATGAATAATGCCTGTAAAAATAATTTTAACCACGGCAGCCAAAATAATTTAAAAAAACTTCAAATATATCAAAATAAAATAATCAAAATATTATTTGAATTTGACTATCTAACACCTACTGTGAATATATATAAAGCACCTGGCTTAATGAATCTTGCTCAAACCTATCAATATAACACTTGCATTTTAATAAGAAAAATTTTATCAAAAGAACTTCATTCACAATTAAAATTTACAAAAAACAAAGAGTATCATAAATATTGCACTAGGCAGGCTAACAACATCCGATTAAATTCCTCTCGAACTAATTATGAAAAATAAGTATATTATACGAAGGAGCCCAATGTTAAAATAATCTACCGAAAAACATCAAAGAAACGCAAACTTTTACTACTTTCAAAAACTTTTAAAAAACTATATCTTAAAAGAAAAAAATTTCGCAAACAGATTGGTCAAAGTAAAAAAAAAACCTTAATCACCTATTTAATGAATTAATATCTACTCATATCACCTGCTTATACATTATGTTAAAACTTTATTATGAAAACTTTACTAAATGAGAGCGGATAGTTCCGCTCACTTGATTACTGTTGCACAAACCTTATTTGGCTTATATTGTATGATTGTATGAAAAAGTGTATCTACCCGTAATGTACAAAACACTGGCTTTATTTCTGTGAATTGTAAATTTCAAACAAGTTTAGGTTAAGTCTGCTATGTAAATTGGTTAAACTGTGTTTAATTAATATTGTATTTTCTCCATAAGTGATTCTTGTAATCTTTTGAGAAATATTCCGTATATAATATGTAACCGTAAACCGTTAAAATCTCAAAGTCAATCCTCCTAGGTAATCTAACTTTCTTTATTGTAACTAGTGACCCTCATAGTCTTCACACACGTGGAATGTAATGCATGTAATGCAAAATAAAAATATGTTTTTACGACAAATCTTTGAAATTCTCAGTTTTTTCTACTATGTTATGCATGTATTATACACATAAACCTTCCTCTTGAATCACTCTGGTTATTGATAAAAACTGCATAAAATTCCGTTGCGTAATTTAAAAGATATAAGCAATCATACAGCAGAAGCCACTTTTTTTTATACTAAGTAAAAGTCCTTTAAATACTAAAAAGTATTAAAATTTAAAATTATTCCAGTATATTTATTGCTGAAAATATTTTGCATATTTCATTTAGAAATTGAGGGTTGGTAAAGCCAGCTCTACTCTTTAGCATATTATCTCCTGATTTGAAAGTGGGAGGTGCCTATAGATTTTCGATTGCATGACTATGGAAGGCTATGATTTAAAGAGTAAGGGTGAGACTTAATTTTTATTTTATTTTTTTCCTGATGAAACAAGAAACTATCACCTATAGACACCAAAGATGTTAATGGTGTGTTGCTATCCGTGTAGTGAGATGGTAAAGCCAAATGCATAAGTTTAGTGGCTATCGTACCTTTCAAACAGGAACCCGACAGTGACAAACACTGACGCTATTGTAGCAGGAAATTAAATTATTTTTTCAAATTAAATATGTTTTTGGTGTCATATAATTGTTGATAAGGACAAAAATAAAAATGTTAGTGTCAATGTAACGTTTATTTTTTTCTATTAGCTACGTCAAGAAAAATGTCGCCTAGAGCAAACATTAGAACAAGAACAAGAATGTCTGGTGAATAAACTAATGCGCAAAATAGAAAAACTCGAAGCAGAGACTTTAGCAAAGCAGACAAATCTAGAAAGGCTTCGGAGGGAAAAGGTAACTTCATTAATTCTTTAAATTCAATTATTTTGCCTATCAATAGTAAATTGTTTTATGGACGTATTTATCTCAGCCAATTAGAGGGTTTACTTCAAATTCCAGGTAGCATTACTTCAAGGATGTTACAATCAAAGTATTACTGAAATAATATTCATAACATAACATATGGGTCATTCCATGTCAAATCGACCAATAGTTGGAATCGACCCCTTTCGATTTGGATGAATTTTGGTCAGAAGTTTTCTTTTATTATAAAACGAAGTTCTGCCAAAGTAAAAAAAATAAAAAAAATTTTTTCGAAAGATGTGGAAAAATCGCGAAATTTTGTTTTTGCAATATCTCGAATGCTATTATAGATACAGGAATGAGCTTTCGTTTGTTTAAAAGGGGACACTTGGGGCTATAGAAAAAAAAAAAATTTTTAAATTAAGATTTTAAAAGATCCTGAAATTTTTGGATAGGGGTTTTTTTTATTTCAAAAATATGAATTTTTGAATTTAAATTTGAATTGTTAATGAAAGTAAATTTGAATGTAAAATTGAATTTTTGATTTGTAAATACTCAAAATTACAATATTATGCATCTGCATAACTTTAACTTGTATAGAAGTTGCAAAAAACAAAAATATTTTTTTTCTGAAATTAATAATTTTTTTTTTGAAATTCAAAAATTCATATTTTTTAAATAATAAAAAACCCCTATCCAAAAATTTCAGGATCTTTTAAGAACATTACAAGGTATCATACAAAAAAAATTGAGCCAAAATTTTCATGGCGGTCATTTTTGACGATTTTCAAAAATTCAAAATTTTACAAATTTAGCATTTTTCAAAATTTTTTTCCAAAATATTTTTTATCAATAGCCCCAAGTGTCCCCTTTTAAACAAACGAAAGCCCATTCCTGTATCTATAATAGCATTCGAGATATTGCAAAAACAAAATTGAAAAACCGGAAAAATCGCAAAATTTTGAATTTGCATATCTTTCGAAAAAAAAATTTATATTTTTTTTCCTTTGGCAGAACTTCGTTTTATGATAAAAGAAAGCTTCTGACCAAAATTCATCCAAATCGAAAGGGGTTGATTCCAACTATTGGTCGATTTGACATGGAATGACCCATATAGGAGTAGCTTTGTAGTTTTTATTTTCTTAGCTTACAATAAATCTACTGTACAACATTTCGTTTCATGTCGTTTTTGGTCACACTTCTCTAAAACAATTTTTATGTAATTTTGAAGTGAAACTTTACAATCCTGATTAACGAAAATGAAATGAGTCATTATAAAGAAACAAACATAAATGTGAAGGATTAAGCCGATGAGAGAATGAGATAGAATATGTTACAAAGTGTTTTATATTTAAAATATCTATTTCAAGGTTCAAAAACTAGCTACATATACTAGCAGTACAATTAAAGAGATTTTGCTATAACTTTTTACTTCTAAAATACGAAAAACCTTATTTTTTTATTTAATTTGATTTGTTTAACAAAACAATAATTATATAACTTCAAAATAAAACATTGAAATACATATATACACATTTACTAAGTTTTCGTAAAAAATATCTACTATATACCTCGACTCTTTCAATTTATATCTCTCTTTCTCTGATTTTCCTTGTTACCTACTGCAATCAAAAGTTTCACTTCTACCGTGTGTGAGTTCACACTCGATTTTTTAATATATAGGGTCCTCCAAAAATAGGTGATCACTTTTTACACCGTGTTTAGTACGCCTAACCAAACATATTAAGCCAAAAAGCTCTGGATTCAAAGGAATATTTTTAAGAAAGTTTTATAATGGTTTTTTGTTCTATTAGGCATAAAATCATCCTCTGTTAAAGCGGTAACTGGTGTGTGATGCGTACGCAATTTGCAAACAACGCATGTTACCCAAGTTTTCGTTTCAATCTATAGATTCTTATATTTATAGCTTTCTTGTAAAAAAACGATCAAACACTACACAAATAAACTGTTACACTCAAAGATACAGCTGATAAAATTACTTAAGTGTCTTGTGCAATATGTAAACATTATTTAATGCCATTACAAGAGGTGAATGAATTATGGGGTCACATCTGGTGTGGTTATTACGTATTATTATTGATAACACCGGCACACAAAAAAAAAAGTTGTCTGCGCATTTGACGAGACCCATATATTTTTATGTATTTTGACCCGCTGAATCCGAATATGAGGTCCATTTTACCCCTACACGTCCAAAATTTGAGAAAACTTCAAAAAACCGTCTTCGATTTCTTTCCAAATTGATTCATCACAAATGTAACAAAACGAATCGGCACTTTTATCACACAGATGTGAATTACTTCTTGTAATAGTGTACCCTGCAGTAGCCAAGTTACCCACTACTGAAGAGCTGCAGTCGCTTGATGACGACGCCTGCGAGCCTGCTTTCTCACTCTGACCAGACGCCGATACTGGGGTTACGAATCCCTGCATCGTAAAGTACTTATCACTTGTACCTGCCATGACGGCACACACGCCGTTAACCCAGGGACTCTGTCAGATAGTTCTGTTGTCCACCGTCACCACGTGGAGGTGCCCTGGTCACAGGCACAAGCGATCTAGTCTTTAAAGATTCCACCAAGACATAAGTGAAATCATTGTAAAGATTTTATTTCAGGCATCAAATCGTGTTCAGTCAATTTTTTTTTATGTACAATGACAATTTTTTTACAATTTTTTTATCTTTTCAAGTTTAAAAGGAATAATGAACCAAAAAAATTTAAATGTGATTTCAAGATATCAAAATACATATAAATCGTACTTGAATTAGAGAAACAAATTTTTTTTTTATAAAAATCGCATTTTTTGCAATTTTTGAGAGTTTTGTGCGACTTTTCTATACTTAAAACTGCTAATGGTCTGAATAAACTTTGTGTAAGTATTGAGAAGATCGAAAAATATGAAAATCATACTTAGTTCAGCACAAAAAAAAATTTTATATCACCAGAAACGCCGATTTTTGTCATTTTTTACGGTTTTTTGAAGTTTTCTCAAATTTTGGACGTGTAGGGGTAAAATGGACCTCATATTCGGATTCAGCGGGTCAAAATACATAAAAATATATGGGTCTCGTCAAATGCGCAGACAACTTTTTTTTTTTGTGTGCCGGTGTAATATTGACTAGTATTGATTTTTCCCATCACATTTTTACTTAGCTTTTGACTAACTGATGTAGAGCTAAAATGCGATCATAATACCATTACTATTACCTTTAAACAATCAACAAGAATGCATGTTTTTAAGTGCAACTTTATTTAATAACAGTTTACGTAATTAAATGTGATTCAAATTTTGTTACAGACAATGCATTATTTAATATTAGATCACACCATAACACTAAAAATTAAACGTGGCTAAAATTCAAACTACCTATATCTACCAACAATAATTATTAATTAGAAAGGAATTAATTTGCAATTTACAGTACTAAGCGTAGAATAGATTTACATAGACTATTATTGGACGTATGTGTCTACTATTTTGTTTACAAAAGAAATGGTCATATTTACAAATGAGTAGTACACTTTTTGTCTCAGTAGCACTATCACGATTTATTTTTGAATATGAGCGTATAAAATATCAAAAAATAAATCGCGCGTATTAAATATCACAACTCTATATTATGTTGGTTAAAGTTTCGATTACTACTTTAAATATTTTTCTTTATTCGTGAGGATATACTTCCTATTTGGTCCTATATAAATTTGATGAAGATCTGAGAGTTTAGACTATAGACAAGTGGCATGAACACCAGTAGAATAGAAATGTAAATGTATGGATTTGACATAAGCACAACCGAAAGCTTATGTCAAGCCCATACACTTATCTCTCTATTCTAACAGCGTTTATGCAACTTGTCCAGACCCGCTGATCTGATTTCATTTGAAGTTGTTGTAGTTTTACTGCATTTATCAAGTATGAAAAGAGTTAAATGTAAAATGGAATGTTTGACTGCTCAATTGTTCGAGTGGTTAGCGACCCTGACTATGCAATCGAAAGAGCTTGGGTTCGATTCCTGACTAGTACAACATTTATGCGACGAGCATAGATATTTGTATTTCTGAATTTGGGTGTTTATTAAATATATTGAATATCTATATGTGTGTTATATGTATCAGTATTGTTGACTTATACCCATATCATAAATGTATAATTTGTCCAGCAATATTTATTTATTTACTAACTTTCATAACAATAATATGTTTTTTCTTGAACATGAGTTCAAGAAAAAGTATATTATGTTCTTTTTTACTAACGTAAGTTTTTTATTAACGTAACCTTAACTTGTAGGTTGAATTAGAAAACACATTAGAGCAAGAACAGGAAGCATTAGTAAATAGGCTGTGGAAACGAATGGATAAACTCGAAGCAGAAAAACGCTCTCTGCAAATAAGACTAGACCAACCTGTTTCTGATCCTGCCAGCCCCAGGTGAATTCTTACAAATCTATGCTACATATCATAAAATCGTAGGAAAGTCAATGTATGTCCGGGGTAAACTCAAAAAGTACTGCATGGATTTACTTCAAATTTTGCATCAATATTACTAACAGGTCGGGTCAACATATAAGCTACATATTATCACGCTATCACCTACGGGGGAAGAGCTGTGCGGAGCAAACGAAGTCGCGGGCAACAGCTGGTAATCTATATACATAAAGATGAATTGCTTAAATATATATCTAAGTAAAAAACTCGAGAACAGCTGGACCAGTTTGACTAATTTTTGTTTTGACATGTTCGTTGACGTCTGAGGAAGGTTTTTATGGGGAGCAAAAACAGAAAAGTTGCGAGGAAAGGAATAAAAACAACACTTTTACTTCCCTAGAGAAACACAAAAAGCTGTCATATTGAATGATTTAAAATCTGTTCTAAGGTAATACGAAGTACGCCGGTTCAGCTAGTTATTACTAATGATTTTCCTCATGTTGGTCCGGACCCCTCTTAATAGAGTAGATCAAATTGTAGTATTATGCATCGCATAAAAGGCGAGATAAGTAATACGTGTCACCAACAATGTGATTGCTAATTAGGTGGTAGAATCACAGCATACTGGAGACTAACAGAAGTCAATGTACATACAAGTGATATTCAAGCAAAGCACACGGACCTCTCACGGACGCGATGTCTCGGAATGGTTCAGGACAGTTTGTTCCGGAACAAGTAGTTTGTAGATTGACTTCTGTTAGTCTCCAGTATCTGTGGTAGAGTTCTGTAATGTTTAGAGCGGGTATTAGTACCACAGCCTTACCTAATTCTGCCGCAATAGCGTCGGTGTTTTTCACTGTCGTGTTTCGATTTGGAGGAGGGTAAGGTATCCACTAGCCCTGTTACACGGACAACAAAATACCATTAACTATTTTTGCGTTTTTAGCTGAAGAGATAACTCTCTCCATCAGGAGAACCATCTGCTTGCTTGCTTTTCTATGAAATGAAAAAAAAAACTAATGTCTGATTAAGTAAATACACTTACCATAAGCAAAATGGAAACATTTTGAATTTAGACATTGGAGTGATCTGCAATACATATTTCAATCCTGGAAAAAGATAAAAATCAGTGATATTTAATGTTCTTAAAAAATGATATCTGACATTGTTCTTGACGTAGGGAATAGAAAAAAAAATTGTATTAAAGCTAAGATTTTTAATATATCTTCATAAATAATTTTATATTACATCAAAAACATATTATATAAGTTGATAAAAAAATAATTTAAAAACCTACTCGTCAAATTCAATGCAAATGACTTTAATATTGTAGTTTCATCAAAATAAGACAACAATTTCTTCGATTATCTTTTTTTGCAAAAGATTTTACTTAGCAATCCATACACAAACTAGAAAAGTTATATATTTTTTTTATATCATAAGATAGCAAACAAGCAGATGAGTCTCCTGATGGAAAGAGTCAGCCATCGCCTATAGACACCAAAGATGTCAATGGAGCGTTGCTATCCTGTGGCGAGGTCCAATGCCACATGCATAAGTTTGCCGGCTACCTTACCCTCCAAACCGGAACACGACAGTGACCAGCACTGATGCTATTGCGGCAGGAATAGGTAAGGCGGTGGTACCAGACCCGGTCGAGCCGATGCAGAAATCTACCACCTAGTAGTCACGATGGTAGTGACGCGCATAGCCACTCAGTCGCCTTTTACGACCTGCCTGGCAGAACGGCAGTTGGCCTATTCTTTAAAGGAGCCCGGGGCCAACACGGGGAAATATATATTGTGTATAGAGTTCACCTTTGTGCATGAACAATGTAATATTTTACATTATACCTAGTTAATTATGCTTTTCCTTGCCAGGGACATCAGTAATGGTGATACTGCCTCTAATTTGAGTAATCATATACAGACATTGAGATCTGAAGTTGTTAAATTACGGTAAGTTTAATCGTATTTACTCATTACTGTTATGAGCTAGTTTTTGTTTTGAGATGTTCAGAATGGGAAAAGCAATATCAAAATCAAATAGAAAACAGTATTTTCGCTTAAGTTTTATTAGGAAGCCTTTTTAGAGCCAACCTAGTTTTTAACCGTGTAGAAGTACAGAGCAAATATCGCTATTCTGAGCATTGATATCTCATATATCAGAATATCTTGCGAATCTTTCACACAAAAATATTTTCTCTTTTGAGTAAGTTTTGGCAAGCGTGTATATCATCTGATTCGTTAAGCTAGAATCCAATTCATCATTAAATGTTTGGTAAAATTTCTTGTTCTGACTAGAGATTACTGTTTGTTTGATGTCTTCTATTTTAACATTATCATTCTACTTCCAAATTTTTTCCACGGTCTTGCAACCACTTTTGATCGTATCTTACAATTATTTCCAAACTGTCGCGCCCACTTTGTGATTTTTAGTCCACTGGTGTTCCGAATTAATGCAATGTGTAATAATATTTAGCTTAACAACGGTAATGCAAAACTCCAGCCTTTCGACAATTAAGCACACTTCCATTTTGATACGCAGTTAGCAACACTCAGGTTACAAGGTGGTAGAGTTGCGCAACAACTCGCCTGGGCATTTGTTACCACCGCCTTTCTTGTTCCTGCTGCAATAAGCATCAATCCTTGTCAGTGTTGTGTTCCTGTTTGGAGGGTAAAATAACCACTTATACAAATGGCATTAACACCTTGCCACATGGATAGCAACGCACCTTTAACATCTTTGATGTGTATAGGCGATGGTTGTCTCTTTCCATTAGGAGTGCTATCTGCTTGTTTGCTATTTAATTACATTGGTACTGTAGATTTTGATAGTACATGTACTAGGCCTACTTTGGTGATGATATTTAACTCTGTACGGAAAGAAATATTACCAGATGTTAACCGTCATGGGAACGGGCCTATTTGGACTAATCATAGACTATATTGTGTTTACTGAGGCCTGAGATAATTTATTTGTTGTCCTAAGATGAAAAAAGTTATACTGCTTTATAGGGATTGAGCAAGATGACTATGATGCCATCTGGTGGGAAAAATCTAAACTAATGTGATGTAAACAGTTTTTTGAATATTTGTATTATTTAAATAAATAAAAGTATACATATCAATTGTTACCTTTTTTAAAACTAAAATTAATTTTCCTCATGTCCTCATCAAAAAATACTTGTTGTATTCGTGAGTGTTCACATATGCCATATAAAAGTAACACGGAGATTAAATTTTACCGTTTCCCGGAAAGGTCTTTAAACGCTGATAACTTTGATTAATAGTAATTTTTCGTGCCTATTAATAAAAAAAAATAAAGGCGGAAAAATATTAGTCAAGTATTTTCTTGCCTTTCGTCCAAAGGGACAGGCTAAGACCAGAAGTAATGCTGCCTTATCAGTCGTTACCTTATTTCGTAAGTAATAGAGATAATTATTAATTTCTTCCATGGATAAGCTTTTAGATTTTTTTTTTAATTATAAATATTTAAAACAAAATAGAAACAGATTTAGAAAATATAAACAGGGACTAATTTGAAGGTAAAATATTGTTTTTTATATGGAATTTTGCTTTAATAAATCTTGTCAACACAAGAAGTAAGAGTATTTGGATGATAATAATCTGTATGAAGTCTAGCTTTTCCAGGTTCTAAATTGGTCCCAACAGTCAGTTTTCCAGGAAATAGGAATCTTATTATTTATCCAAAGATTGTTCAATAAATTTAAAAATATCAATATGCAAGTTATTAATAATTTTGTCCGTCCCGTTGGTCGAGTGGTTAGCAACCCTGACTACGCAATCGACGGGGCTCGGGTTTGATCCCCGACGGGGACAAGCATTTATGTGATGAGCATAAATGTTTGTTTTTCCGGGTTTGGGTGTTTATTAAATATATTCTAGTATTTATATATGTATTTTGATGTATTAGTATTGTTGACTAACACCCATAACACAAGCAAATAATTTGCTTACTTTGGGGTTAGATCAGTTTTCAAAAAAAAATCCAGTGTTTTCACGTCAGAAGCTGTTGCCATTTCAGCTGCTTAAACATTTAAAAAATAAAAATCAGGGACTTCAAAAAATCGCTCATTATTAGTGATAGTATGAGTGTGTTGTCAAATTTAAAAAAACAACAAACTACCTGCTAGTATGAATTACGTAATTTACCAATTAAAGAAATTTGGCATAATCTTTACAACATTGACAACATTATAGTTAGCTTTATGTGGGTTCCATCTCACAAAGGTGTTCTTGGAAATGAAAAAGCAGATTACCTCGCCAAAATTGTCAACACTTCATCCTTTTCTTTCAAAACTTTCGATGATATCTTTCTAACATATTCTGATGTTAATACCATATTGTGTTGGATGAGCTAATCGAAATTTGTAATGGTGAATGGTAGTCTCGATTTGGTTCTGCGATCGACCACTGATTTCCTTGTTAATAATTGTACATATGTGTCTTTGTACAAACTTATTATTAATACAGCAGGGGAATTGTAAATAATATTTTTTTATAAAAATAAATAATATTTAAATTTTTAAAACAAAATAGAATCAGATATATTATATCTGTTTCTATTTTGTTTTAAAAATTTATAAAAAAATTTATGCATGGAAAAAATTAATAATTAATAATCTCTGTTACTCACGAAATACGATAGGTAACGAGTAACGACTGATAAGGCAGCATGAGCTCAGGTCTTAGCCTGTCCCTTTGGGACGAAAGAAAAAAAATAAACAACTTTAATATTGTAAGTAACAAAGAATCAGATGTTTTTTCTCAAAAAAATAGTAATTACAACAAACTAATAGATGTATTTCAATATTTTTAAATATTTCTGCTATTTGTTTTCTATTTTTTCTGTTAAATTCCACGAAGTCTTAAAATATATTCTTCAAAAAGCCTAAATGCTGCTAGATTTTGCTATTTTCAATATCATACAATTAATTTAATTTCTTTAAATTTAATTAAAGTTATTTTAACACTTATGATAATTGTGATATTATAAGTATCTGATATACTGGTTTGCGTGACAACTGAACAGGTAATAGATGAGTAATAGTAGATTGTTTATTTCTTTTTACTTCTCCTTAGTTTCAATTACATTTAAAACATGACCTGATTCAATTAACTTTTTGCCTTTAGTATGATTCTGAGCCATAATCCGGTCGTTTTTTATAGGTAAAAAACCAAATTTTATTATTTTTTTGCATGTTTTTCCAATATTTGAGTTATTATATTACAATGTTTACATCACAAAAGTTCCTTTATCTGACACCAGAGCGCACTACTTTCGGCAACAGTGCTGCCCCTATAGTTCGTGCACGATCCCTATAAGAATCTTTCTTAATCCCATGACTCTTGACTACATACAATGTCTTCCAAAGAAGGGACAGGCGGCTGTCTTCGAATTGTAGAAAGGTAGACTAGTAGAGAATGCACCTTTTGTACCTTGTTTGTAACAGGTGGAAAATTCTAGTCAATGCATTGCAACCAATTTACGGAGTATAGATGTAGATGTGTTTGAAAATCATTTTGTTATAGAGAATGTTGAGGCGCATCAGCCGGTCATTCAGAGAGTTTAATGTGCTACGTACTAGAGAAGTTATGCTAAGTAGAAGTCGAGTTCTATTTCGTTAACACTCGCTGCACTGAATATTAATGAAAAGTCCAACCAAAGTCAAAATTATGCAGTGATGCAACATATAGTAAAATATATATTTGCAACCATTGCGTCGTAGCCACCGTGAATTTAATGGCGTTTACGCGTTTCATTCAATGAGCTCTGCAGTAGGTGCAGTCTTATGAGCTGCACTTTAGTGGATCATAGGTGGCGTTGTGTATCTCTTGTCTAGTACGTTAGTACATAGAAGTCTTTGCAGTCACTACAACGGTGCTAAACTTAATACTATTCTGGATTCCCAAGACAAAGTGTCTGCTACATCATTTTAACTCATGGACAAAGATTAGTCTGATATTTCTGAATTTAAAGCATTTCGATTGCCTTTCGTTTTTATTTAGCAAAATATTATTAAACTTCTGAGAAAACTTAGTGTGTATTCTTCGTAGACATCTGACTAAGTTTCAAAGGCTTTATGAATATTTCAATTATGAGTGCTAATACTGGTCCCTTTTTAAGGATAGATCAACAAGAAGAATAGACAATCATCTCATAGGCAAGAGAAGGTTAAACGTAGCACTATTATCGCGAATACTAACAGGTGGTAAAGTTCTGCAACATCTTGCAAGGGTTTGGTAAATCCTTACATATTCCTGTCTTTGTGACACTTGTCGCTTTTGGTTTCCAGTTTGGAGGGTAAGGCAGCATGTTGTTTTATATCTTTGTCACATGGATAGCAATGTATAATTAATATATTCGATGTTTGTGATGAGTATTTCTATCCATTAAAAAAACAACTGTTTCTTTAATTAAAACAAGTAATTATTATAAATACAAAATTCTCGAATGCAACCCAATCAGAGATTACATAATCCTCTTTCTAGCACAGTCGGGTTAAAATAAGGGCTGTGCACTTTTTATTGTTTATATTATGTGACAATTAACGTAAAGCAAGGTCTAATTCTTTCTATCTACTTAAATTTATACATCACAGCTTTAGCGGATAGTTCAAACATGCTTATATAAAAATAGACATTTGTGTTGCACTGATAAAAAGCTATAAACTTTTTTTTCCATAGAAATCAGTTGGCCGTATCCCAAAACGAGAATAAAGAAAAAATGCAGCGCTTTGCTTTAGAAGAGAAGTATATAAGAGAAGAAAATGTTCGTTTGCATCGAAAATTGCAACAAGAGGTAAGTAGTTGACAACACTAAGTACATGTATAAAAGATAATGATGACTGATGGACTGACTGAACCACCGATTGACATCTATAACTGCAGAGCTATTGGATCGACCGAGCCGAAGATTTGCATAACATCGCTGTTATGTCATTATAGTATATAATAGTAAGGGTTTCCTGAAAAATATAACTCCAAAGAGATCCGCTCTTATCTTGTAATGAATAGGTTTTGGTTGAACTTACGAAATTCGTATGCAGATAGAGCAAACCGTTATTATTTACTAATTATGATATATAACATACATGCCAGAGTAATAAAACCACACAGCTGACATCAAAAGCTTTTTAGTTTATATAAAGTTTTATAGTTTCAATGGTGTACTAAAGTTTGGGGTATTGAGTGAGTAGTGTTTAAAAATTTTTAGATAAATTTATTGGTACTGCAACAAGTTTTTGTTTCGTATTTCCTTACAAGCAAATTATTTTATACTACACCTATTCGGAAAGCACATTAGTTCTTACTTGAAAAACGAGAAGAAAGTACCTAATTCCAAGCGAACCAATATGCGGGCGGCAAAAGTAATTTTCTCCCCTCCTTTAACTTTTTAAAATTCATAAGTTTGTATCTCGAAGCTCATCAAAATGTTACTGGCCACTAGCATTTACTAAGGAAACTTGGCAGTATGTGCTTTATTTCATTTGCCTCCTCAATATAAAAAAAACGATTGTACGCACGAATTTTCTTTTTTATTGTATCTTCTTCTTACATTCTGTTCTGATGTCTATGTCTAGTAGCGAGAATGAAGATTTATTTACGCCGCCTGAATTAAAAGAAGCTGCTCAAATAGTCATTTTAAACCTTTTGCCAGAAAAGTCCAAGCATAAGTACAACAAAACATATGAAGAATTTATGGAGTTTCAATAATTGTAATAATTTTAATATAATTTTAACTAAAATGTTTTTATTTTCCTCATTGGTGTAGTATAAAGCAGTATGTATCACTCGGGAGAAAATGCGATACCTGAGTGTATTGAGGTATTACTCAAACTACACTCTCGTAAGGTATCGGTCATTTTCTCGCCTTGGTGAACAAACTACTATGCTTACTTTGGGGTTAGATCAGTAAGTGGAATTTGTCCCGTGAATATTTATTATTTATAATTATTTCCGAGAATATCTTATTTTATCAATATAACACTAGTTTTTTTTTTAAATTATAAGATAGCAAACAAGCAGATGGTTCCCATGATGGAAAGAACTCAGAACTGCAGAACTCTACCACCTAGTAGTTACGATGGTGGTAGTGACACGCATATTCAATCGGTCGTCTTTTACGACTTGCCTGGCACAGTTGGCCTATTTGAAATCGTATTTTAAATAGTTCTACATTGTCCTAGTCGTCTTTTTTATTTTTATTTTATACTAGCTGTTGTCCGCAACTTCGTCCGCGCGGACTTCATTTACTCCGCACAGCTCCTCCCCCGTAGGTGATAGCGTGATAGTATGTAGCCTATATGTTGACCCGACCCATTAGTAATATTCGTGCAAAATTTGAAGTAAATCCATGCAGTACTTTTTGAGTTTACCCCGGACATACATACAGACAAACAGACAAAAATTCTAAAAACAATACTTTTGGCTTCGATATCGATTGTAGATCACGCCCCAAGTATTCTTTTAAAAAAATATTCAATAAACTGTTTTGACTTTCCTACAATATCATTATATGTATAGATAATTTGGTTGTCTGGAAGAAATCGCTTGTTAGCGATAAGACCGCCTTTTGTTTCAATTTGTTAACTTTAAATTGTATTACTAATTTAATCTATTGTACAATAGAGATTATTATTATTATTATTCTTATTTTATATACATTTATAATTATAATATTAAAAAAATACAATATTATAAAAATAAATATATAAAAATAGGTTTCCTGCCGACGGGAGCCTTGTCGCTAAGCCGCCGGTAGTCGGGGTGACAGAGAAAGAAACTTCCTCACAATACGTGCCGTTCCTAACACTGCCACCTTCTGTACCTGGCCCTTGATCCAGAACTGTAGGGAGAGCTTCCGTAGATGTTGGTTGAGACTCTTCGCTACTAAACCGTTTACAGAAACAACTATCGGGACGATTATTGTTGACTCCACACCCTACATGTCGGTAATCTCGTGAGCTAAGTCCAAGTACTTAGATAGTTTTTCTTTTTCTGCTTTCACGAGGTTATCGTCATGCGGGATCGTGATATCAACAATAAATGCCCGGCGATCCATTCGATCTACCAACACGATATCGAGCCTATTTGTGATAATAGACCTGTCCGTGATGACAGATCGATCCCAGTAGAGCTTAGTTGGTGGATGCGGTAACAATTCTTGGTTTTGTGACAGCAATCATTGACGTGTGTACAGGTGTGTTATAATGGTGGAAACCTTTTGGATTTCTTCATTTAATTTTAGCTAAATTTTTGTATAGTACTGTTCATTGTTTTTCATATTTGCAGATAAGCCACTGCAATCATTCCTCGAGCATTCCAGAAAATAGTTACCATCATTTTGCCGGGCGACAAAACCTTTTTTGCTTTCTTCGACACAGGTTTCCGTTCTCACTCCACTGCTTAGATTGTTTTTCGTTTCGCGAACAATTGCCGCGAGCTGCAACGGTTCAATCCATTTCGAACACTGAAAGAAACCGCCGAACACAGAATAAACGGCAGGACCAATGTATGGAGTTACGATCTACTAGCCGGCCCCAATGTGGACGCTGGTCTGTGTACTGTCACGCATCTAAGCCACGGGTTACGAGCCGATCCATCGAAAGTCGGTTTTTTCAAAGTATTTTCGCTACCGTCCGCAGACCAGGTGACATCCACACATGCATTTATGACACGCGTCGAAGTACGCCCGGTGACACGGACACAGACACGGGGTAGGAGTGGATAAAGTCGTGTCATAGAATACTTACAGACTAACAGAAGTCAATGTTACATACAAGTGATATTCGAGCATAGCACACATAGACACCTCTCACGTCGCGATATCTCGGAATGGTGCGGAACAAACTGTCCCGAACTATTCCGAGATATCGCGTCCGTGAGAGGTGTCTATGTGTGCGTTGCTCGAATATCACATGTATGTAAATTGACTAGTTAGTCTCCAGTATACTGTGGTCGTGTCGTGTCCGATCAATACGTCCCCCGCCCGCATTTCGCCACCACTTATTCACGCAGCGCACACTATAAACATCGTTGTATACGTTGTTTACTTTGTGTTACGACGATTGATTATTTAGGTAGAGTGGATGATGTAGCGATGCCACGCTACGCGATCTAGTTCGACACCCTGCGTCTACACTACATTTCATCGTACATGGCTTGTGACCGTGTCAGTACAACCTATATCGTCCACATTTAGCGTAATATGTTCTGTAGTGATGCCACGTAGTCCGGTCCGTAGGTCATGTTACAAATGTGGACGCACCTTTAGGATCTCGCTTGAAAAGCGCCTAACACTCTGTTGACTCGTCCACTCCACGTTGCTTTTGGTCAACAGTGAGCAAATGCGGCACCCATCGTGCGTTAAGCTTTTTCATTCCCGAATGTTGGTGCCGCAATAGCGTCAGTGCCGGTGGCTGTCATGTTCCGGTTTAGAGGGTAAGGTAGGCGGTAAACCTATGCATGTGGCATTAGACCTCGTCACAAGATAGCAACGCACCATTAACATCTTTGGTGTCTATAGGCGATGGTTGACTATTTCCATCAAGAGACCCATCTGCTTGTTTGCTATCTTATGATGTAAAAAAAAATGTTAAAAACGTTCAGAAGAAATACTCACCATCGCTGTTCACTACAATTTTGTGTTTTTTTTTATCATATCCGTATTCGTGACTTAATTTGGACTACGAGACCTGTGAGCGTCGTCGCAGCTCCGTCTTCCATGTTTAAAATCAGTTACCCAGGTGTGAATTGTACTCAATGCAGCAGCAGTATTACCTAAAACACTGTCCAGCTTGACTTTAATCTGGGCTGCTGTTTTTCTTTTTAAAACTTAAAACTTTTCGTTTCTTTCCATTGTAAAGAAAATTAATGACGAAGAAAGTTCTAGGTCCTCTCATACAAATTCTATCAGTTCGATTAAATTTTTTGGCGTACTATTTTCAAGTAGATGACAGAATATAATGTATTTTTTTGCGTATCTTTTTATTATGTTTGTCGTTTCGGATACTTACTCATTAGCCCCTCGTATACAAATGGTTTAAAAAATCCAAATGAGAATGCCCTAGCATTCGTATTTTGGTGGTTACATCGCTTAGTTCTATATGAATTCAAGTGTTTCTATAAGATTTTTTTGAGTATCGTATAGACCATCTCAAAGCTATATTTATAACAATAATACTGATAACAGAAAAATAATAAACTAATTACAGTTGAACAGATAAAAAATAAGCTTTGATTGTAATTGTCTTCCCACAAAGTTGACACATTAACATGCAATATATAATTGGGTTAAATATAATATAGGCTGAAGAGAAATTATACCGTATTTAGCCTTAAATTCATTTCGTATCTAATATCTTATGTATATTATAGGTTGAACGACGCGAAGCTTTATGTCGGCATCTATCTGAAAGTGAATCTTCTTTAGAAATGGAAGAAGAAAGGCACTTTAATGAAGCATTAAATGTGAGTATTTAGAAATTATTCATTAATAATTTTTAATTCAATATAAGTAAAAGTTAGTTGTATTTATTATGTTATGGTAATAAACGAATCTGCATTGTCGCGGTTAAATTGACTTTCAAGTTAACCGGTTTCCGATCCCTGGTCTTATATCTTTCTGTCCTGACAGCATTGGAAAGATTAATTAATGAAGAAGCTAGAAAGTTAGTTGTATTTATTATATTATGGTAATAAACGAATCTGCATTGTCGCGGTTACATTGACTTTCAAGTTAACCAGTTTCCGATACCTGGTCGTATATCTTTCTGTCCTGACAGCATTGGAAAGATTCATATAAGTTAGTGGGAAAACAGTAAATTTTCCTTACTCGGTTTTCTAGCCGAATATCCGTGGTGGTCTGGGTCTCCTTTGAAGAATAGACCAACTTCCGTCCTGCCAGGCCAGGCAGTTCGTAAAAGGCGAATGATTGGCTTTACCTGTCGCTACCATCGTAACTAGGTGGTAGAGTTCCAGAATGTCTCACCCGGGTGTTTGGTACTTCGCCTTACCTATTCCTGTCTCAATAGCGTCAGTGCTTGTCATTATGTTCTGGTTTGGGGTTAAGGTAAACCGGTAAAATTACGCAAGCGCAATTGCCATTCCGCCTCGCGGATAGTATCGCACCATTAAAATTTTTGTTTCTATAGACGATGGTTTCTCTTTCCATTAGGAGAGCCATCTGGTTGTTTACTGTCCTGTGAAATAAAAAAGATGTTTGGTCGGTATTATTGGGTATTATTTTACGTGTTGGGTACGTTATCGACGGGAGATAGGGTGTATATGTCGCCTGGTGCACTGTTGGTAGGATGGAGGACAGAATACTAGAGACTAACAGAAGTCAATATTACATACAAGTAATATTTGAGCATAGCACACATAGACATCTCTCACGGACGCGATATCTCGGAATGGTGCGGAACCACTGAACACACAGCCCATAGACACCTAATAACAGGCGAATGGCTCCTGTCAACACATCTGGATTATAGTTACGATATTAATGTCCACGCGCTAATACTCAATCAGTGTCGACCAATCAGATGTTCTGTACATCACTATCTTTCACTGTGGTATTGAGTTAGCCAATTATGGCGTTGCAACCCCGCTTCGTCTTAACTCAGCTAGTTGCAAGAATGCATTCAATACGTAAATTCAAATATTAGGTGTCTATGGGCTGTGTGGTCGGTGTGCGAAACAAACTGTTCCGAGCCATTCCCAGATATCGCGTCCGTGAGAGGTGTCTGAGTGCGTTGCTCGAGTATAACTTGTATGTAGATTGGGTTCTGTAAGTGTTCCGTATTCTGTGGCTGGAGGTAGTGTTGTGCGCAGGCGCGGTCCCGCAGCGTGTCGTCGCCGGGCGGGTCGCGGCCGCTGTCGCCGTACGCCACGCCGCTGCTGCCGCAGGCCAGGCCCGCCTTCCACTTCAACTCGCAGGTAATGTTACTCGCACATACTTCGGGACACTACTGATCCTACATCAAGGAAGTTATATTCTACCCGGAATGCTTACACGCGCTTCAAAATCGTTCCGAAGAGTACCACGACATGAGTGGAGTGTGTCTCTTTCTACTAAATAAAGCGCCAATCGCCATATATAAGTGTGGCCATGCGTAGTTTGCAAATTACTACTAAGTAATTCTACTAATTTGAGAAACAGTTTTTGCATTGCATAAGTAATAACGTAATAATTAAAATAAGCACATTTAAGAACTCACTATGTTAATTACAATACATTTTATGCTAATGTGTCTATCGACGTGTATGAATAAAAGGGATTTAACGATTAACGAATATATAAAAATCTACCTTTCGAAAGTTTTATTTATACTGGCAATTGCAAGAAAGGGACAACATCCACTCATGTCGTTGTCTTGCTCAGAACGTTTTTCCCCTCGGTTATGTAAGAAACAAATGTCAACTTTATAAGGATAGAAATAAAGTACATTTTTATTTTTAAATATTGCTTCGTAGTAATTCCAGTTATCGTATATAAGTTCCTTGTCCTACATATGTGAGTGGTTACGCAAAAAGGGACCTCAAGGGAAAATAATTGATTTCGAGTAAATCACGTTTAAAATGTTGAGTCGAAATGAGAGAGGCGCGGGGTGTTTTATGTTAGTGTCGTTAGTGAGCGACTTCGTCAGTGAGAAATAGCACGTGTTTGCGATAGCTGTATTATTGGTGACTTATTTATTCGTCTTTCACTTGTCTTTATGTGCGCGCTAGAAAAAGAAACTAGTGTGCGCTGTGTATAAGGTGTAATATTTTCAAAACTGCCTCGGCTTACATAAAAAATCATTAAAAAAAAACTACGGCACCTAAAATTATTTTGATTAGAACAAAACAAAGATGAAGGACCATAGAATCAGAATTTATCAAAAAAAAAAACCGTTTCCAATCCCTTCAGGTCCCTTTTTGCGTAACCACTCACATATAAGTTTTTAAAGTCTACCTTTAGGACAAACACTTTACTGATCCTACATATAAGTTTTTTGAAGTCTACCTTTAAAACAAAATCGGAAGCAGCCACGATTACTACCGATTGAAGTGAAAACTTAAGACTGTATTTACAACACAAGATTTATTATAGTGAAATTTTCTTGATTTATAACGTACTATTTAATACAGTTAGTGCGCGCTTGTTTGTATAGCAATAGACGTATCTTAAACATTAGCATATCGATGACGCTGACGCTAGCTGATGCGATTCCCTAGCAAAAATCGGCTAAAGAATTTTTCACCTCAAAATTCTCTATCGTTCTCTCTTACCAAAATTTTATAATCTCTTAGATTATAAATTTTGTTAAGACAAATCTATGGAGATTATTTCCCTGATTGTTGTCTTCAAAATGATTAAATTGGCGAGATGTTGGTTAACGGCATTTTAGTTCAAGGTTTGTAGTACTAGTAACCTCACCCAGTCGTAGACATAGTGTAGTATTGAGTCTGCTGGAAATACAAACAAAATGATTGGTCTATGTGTTTGTGTATATTGGTATTTTGTACGTTGTATTTTGTGATGTACGGGCTACCATTTAGTAACCTGTACACGTGGTTAGTTGAAGTTTGAGAAGGCGATAAATGAAGTAAGTAAAGTAATGAAGTAAGTAAACTGGTAGCCCGTACATAGGTATATTTCCTATCTTTTTTGTAAAAATATTTTTACATCATTTATCGTATACGACTTGTCAGAGCATAACTATTTATTGACTTTTTATTTTGCATTTTTTTTTTAAATCAGCCATTTTTTAAAGAAACCTTTATCAATTTTTTTTCTTTATCAAAAAGTTTTTCGCAAAATGGCGGCACTTCCTATTTTGTAGGTATTTTGTGCATTTATATTCAGTATGTCATTGTGAACCTATCTATAATAAAAAAGGATGTGTTTAAAAACACTGATATGGAAACACTAAATCGCGTCAGATTAAAGTATGGTGGGTTAGTTGCCACCTAAAATTTAGAAAATCTGACGATTCAAGTATAGCGTGAGAGTGGGAGGATCACAAAGTTGCAAGAAAACGTTGCTTTGACATTCTCAAACGCGTCTGAATTTTCTTTTATTATAGAAGAAATGATGTAAGAATGACGAAAAAAAATATAATCTGACAATTTCCACAAGTCGAAGTTATTGCAATTTTGCTTTTTTTATGCACTAGCCACCCGCCTCTATAAAAATATCTTATATTTGGTGGAGAGCCTCATCAGTATGTGAGGTACCCGCCCTATGTTAATCTGAAGCGCTCTCTTGATCTCCCCTGCTATAGTATTGTAAGTGGTATGTGCGCAGGCGCAGGCGGGGCGACGGTCGGGGTTTGTGAAGCCGGCGGCGCCGGGCGCCCGCGCGCTCGACCCGCCCGCGCCCTCCCCGCCGCCCGCGCCGCCCGCACCCTGCCTGCAGCCCGCCAGCCCCATGGACACCTCCTCGCGCGACTAGCCGCACCTCACCACACCGCCACCACACTCCACAACACTAACCTCATACAACCATTATACATAGAATAGGCGAACCGAGCTAAAATCCTTCCGTCTGTAGAGAGAAAGAAATTAATTTGCCTTTTGTTTAGCTTATGTCACAGAATACTGGAGACTAACAGAAGTCAATGTACATTGTACATACAAGTAATATCTGAGCAAGATACACATAGACACCTTTTACTGACACGATATCTCTAACTGGTGCGGAACAAACTGTCCCGAACCATTCCGAGATATCGAGTCCGTGTGTGTCCCATATGTGTGTTGCTCGAATATTACTTGTATGTACATTGACTTCTGTTAGTCTCCAGTATTCTGTGCTTATGTGCAGCAGAAAAACAATGAAAAATCGGAGGCAGGACTACCGCCAACAGTAGTGAAAACTTAAAATTGTATTACAAGCTTATATTTATTATCGCCACATCTACTGGGTTTAAGTTACAATATTGCACACACTAACTTATTGGCATCAGTCAGCGTCAACCACATTTTATGTGTTAGCATGTCGA
Source organism: Apodemia mormo (assembly GCA_036924255.1). Classification (NCBI taxonomy): domain Eukaryota; kingdom Metazoa; phylum Arthropoda; class Insecta; order Lepidoptera; family Riodinidae; genus Apodemia; species Apodemia mormo. The sequence goes on along the minus strand of JAUPFN010000007.1, from coordinate 22,142,523 downwards.
TGACGCTGACGCAATTCCATACGATTTTCCCGTACCAAAAATCGTCTTACGCGATTAAATAAGTTTTCACTTTAAAAAAACATAACTTCGCATGTCAATTCCAGGAAAAGCTGATTAGATTTCATAATTCGCATGCGTCTTATAAAAAAAACACGTATACCAAATACATATTTTTCTCTTTCTATCGACGGGACATTTTCACTTACGTACGCACCTATAGCTCGCCTATTCTGTCTATAAAATATTATCTCAATGAAGAAACCGACCGCGGCTCTACACTTACTTTATACCTTGGCTAGCCACGTGCAAATTTCATATACCGCACAATCCCACACAACACCGAGACCAAACACACTGGTTTATACCACGGGAGCCTAAACTAGAAGTCTCCGCATCATACTACACAACACAACGTCTTGTAATCAAACGTACGCTGATTTATTTACACACCGAAACAATTATGTTAGTGTGTCCATACAACCGAAGATGATATAAAATTACGGACTTGCATACTAAAATGGATGACCTTGTGACACAATACATTCTACTAAAATCTAGGCATACAATTATCAACTCACTGTTATAGATAAAACGAGGTGCATCTACTTCTAGAAAGTAGGATACATTACCACTTGTGCATACACAACGGACTGTTAGATTTATTGTCGTTTCAAAGTTAAGACGTTTCACACTAACATCGCAAGACTGACTATATTCACAGCCAAAACTGTATAATTCTACAAGATTTGTGATGTCGTGACCATGGCCGACCACTGCAGCTATGACACGAACATGAAGATATACTATACATCTGTTTCTAGATACTACGTCACGAACGCGCAACTGAATATACTCAGCCTGTTTAGGATAAGCAACATAAGAAAATGCTTTTACACGTTTCCTCGTTATCGAAAACATTAATGAAATATTTTTGACATCAACGTATATCTATTCCCGTGCCCGACATTATCTCCATAGCGCAAAGGCTGAGTCACTTTTCAGTTCATTCATTAATTATACTGGCCATTACTTGATGCTTGCTATGTTACTATCACTTCTCTATTAACACAGCAGGTATACACGACTAACGTCACGGTAATTAATATGACAACACTTAAGTGCTTATTTGTTTATGCTACAAATGGCTAGAGTAAATTTAAAAAAAACTATTTATCGCCCATTTTTCAAATATAAATTAGTGGTCCGACTTTTCAAATTAAAATGTATCGTCAATTATTGTTTTAGGATGTATAGTCAAATCATGAAAATAAAATTTATTGTTACATTTTTGAAAATATATTGTGAAATATAGATAAAATACATTTAGTTGTTAAATTTTTGTGACGTGTGATGTGAATTTTTACTGTCTTTAAATTAAAATAACAAGTTTAATGCATTTTCGAAATGTAGATTAAACAAATAAGCACTAAAACAAAAATCTTGTGGCTTGACATGAAGCGATTGACAATGTTTTTATGTTTTGATGTAATTGATTAAAGTTATTATATAAAAATATCGTCTGGATGCGATATTATTGTTAGTTTATATTAAAATTTAAGAATCGGTAAAAAGATATTAGTGAGACTAGATTAACCTTTTATCATATTTACCAAATAGGCAACATTAGTGATGATCATTCATTACAAATTTAAATCCTGGATTATGGATTATCGTAATGCTATCAGATTATAGCTAACCTTCTGTCAATGAGTTAATTCAATTTAACTCGTGAAATATCAGCATTTATAACCATAAAGTTAAAGAACCAAAAACTGATCACGAAAAAGTATAATATGCATTTCGTTTTTGCCGTAGAAATTTTGGTGTCACATAATCTTAAACCAATATATTGTCAAAAGATACCCTCTTTTGGTTTTATAATGTTATCGTTAAACATATTTAAGTATGTTATATACATGAAAATATGTAAACATACATACTCAGACTTTTAACCCCGTCCTCTGCTGTATCTCAGTTGCAGCGTAGAGTCTGCTGGTGATATGTTAACACCCTTGTGGCCTGGATGAACGAGTAAAATTGTCTGTCCCGGTTATCGCAAGAAAAAAGAGACAATTATTTAAATCTGTAAAACGCGGCAATGGGGATCACAACTCACCTTGTCAATCGACAAAGTGGAACACATTCAAAATATATACTCTGGGTTTGTGTGGTTATTCTTTACACAAGTAAATTTATTTCTACATGATATGAGAATATCAAAAATAAAGAACACGATGGATATTAGCCATATTATACATTTTCGGAGACGGTATTCTTTTTAACTTTAGAGATTTGTGTTCTATTTGAATATAACTTTTCCATTTGGATGTTAAAAAAATATTAACAGGGTTATATTTTCAAATTGAAATTCTGATACCAGCCTGAATTTAACATATATTTTCATACATTTCACACTATTCAAAGTAAAATTGGGAGTAATCTTTTTTCTTTATAAGATATCTTATTGTTTTTGTTCAATTTTGAGATTTTTAAATTTTACTTCATGTCTAAATAAATGTGAATAAATGGTAACCCTGGTTAAAAGGTTGAAATAAATTTAGGTTCGCTTGCACCAAACTGTTTAAATGCTTTTTGAATGATTCTACCAAACATTTGCAAAGTTTAAATAAAATGGTGCAAGCGGGCCTCAATTTATAATTTAAAGCATATTGAAATAAATTTTATTTAAATCTATTATAATTTAAAAGCAGTAAAACTGAAACACCAATTTCTATTTTCGAAATTTCCATAATTGGAAACAATTGGAACAACTTGGGAAAACTTTCTAAATCGTTCTAGAGATATTTTAAAGTAATTGGGGAAAATAAATAAAGAATTAAGATTTTAACGACCTGCGAATTTCCTATTTTTGTTACTTTTCAATCGATTCTATTATACATATTATGATACATATATTATGGCTGCGCAGAGGAGGGATTTTTGACGAAGAGGACGAAAATCTCTGAATCGTAAAAAATATCCGGCGAGGACTTGCCATAAATTCAGCGCACACGATGTTCGAATATTTGTTATCCAGCGGTCTAAAAGTCACCAGTTAAGTCGTTAAATAACTTTTGGCGTCAAAGCCTTTTTGGTCGTTAAAGTTTCACCAAAATTCGTCATTTCTGGCAACAAAGTCGCTAAATTGGCAACACTAAGTTCGCTTTGTGCATTGCTGCTCCTCCGTTCTATTTTTCTCAGGGACTCCCCCGTACTCTTGTCCAGTCCGGTCTTTCGGTGTCCTCAGTTATTTGGGAGACTTTTTGTACGAGGTACTTTTAGTCATCTGTGTGCGTTATTCGGTACAGTTTATTAGGGATCTGTATTGGTAGACAAAAAAGTACCCCAAGTCCCTCGTTTGCTCAGGCCATTACAGTAGAAAAGTCTCACGTCATTTGAGTTTGGGTAAACAAAGCAATATTCGTTCAATAGTAATATTATCAATATTTTACTGTTTTTAGGTTCAATAAAAATATTACTAATATTATTCTACTGTTTTATTCAAATTTTAAGATTAAAATTCAAATAAGTTCGATCGTGTGCGTGGCAGAGCTTATTTTTCTTCGTTCATTATCACGTATTGCTACGTATATATATAATAGTCGATCATATAGAATGAACGCTAATTCACACGCGTGCTCAAATAGATATATTAATAGTATCATTAATCATAAATATTATTTTGTTATACGAACTTAAATGATGCTTAAGAGTAATTGTGTACTGTAAATTAAGAAAAGGGAATTGGAGATTTTTTTATAAAAGAAGATATTAGCGATCATGTTAAATGTCCTGTCCTAAAAAGACTATTGATCAATACTTTTTTGCTATAACATAATTTTGTATTCAATTGCTGTTAATATATTGAGTAAAATATTTGTTTTCTTATTTGATTATCTGATTTAAATTGTAATTTTATAATTAAAGAAAGAAGGAACGGCCTAGAGTTTTGATGATTGGTGTTACAATGTTACGAATCAGTTCTATATTATTTGTTATTAAAAAATTTAATCAATTCTCTCTAAATGTTTTTTGTTTGTTTTAGATTATAGTGTTATTTGATATGCGAATTCATTTACAATATCTAAACTTTTTAATATAACATTGTAGACCAGACTTATATTAGAAAAAGCGTCGGCAATTTTAAAATTGTTTTTGAAAGCTTAGTCTTATAGGTATCATTGTCTCGCCAATTTTTCACGTCTAATGAACTGATTTTTCGCATACATTTCTAACGGTGCATTTTTATTTAAGTTTGTGCTTCGCCTTTTCGTATATTTTCTATTCTGATTGGAATTTGTTAGCGTATATGGAAATGTTTTAATCACTTTTAAGTTATATGATGATTTTATAGTGTATTATGTTTAAGTGCTGTTTATCAATTATTAAAAATTGGGCTTTGCTGCTCATCGCAGTGATTGAATAGAGTGTATAAATTCACACGTGTATAAGGGTTGTAGAATATGAATATATAAACTATGGTATGTCATATTTGGGTTCAAACGCATTACTTCTAAATTTTTGTTTGTAAAGTATATATGTATGTTATGGCATATTTAAGAATGCTGAGTTGTGTTGTGCTCATTAGAGCAAGTTGTTATTTCATTAAGGACTTCTGGAAGTAGTGCAGGGCAGCCCACTGACTCAATTTAAATATGCAAATTTCACTTAAGTTTTTTAATGTTAATAAAAAGACTATATGCATTAATATAAAAATGTATTTTATTTTGTAGTTAGTTTCATATAAATTCGAAATTCCGTTTTTAAATTTTGATTTGTAATTCTTCACGCAGGATTTTTGGTTTTCGTTCAGGTGGTAAAATTAAGTTGAAATCAAAAAATCATTAATTAAAATAGAATATAGAAACATCTAATGGTTTGTTATATTTGATAACTCAGATCGATTCCATAATTCTTCTAATTACTTTAAGAAGTGTAACAAAAAAGAAATGATAAATAAAATTTTCACCTTACACCCATATTATGATTCCAGCGAATCGGCAAAGCCACATCATTTGACTTGGGGTGTACAATTTGTGAAGTTAGAACTTGTAAAGTGAGGGCGTGTAGAGTTAAAAGCTTGGTTTTAACTTCTACATGAGGTCTGATAAGTAACTTTGACAGTGCCAGCCATATGGTCTCGTCATGGCAACATTTTACACGAAAATGTTTTTGGTGGGATTTATATGTTTGTAAATTAATTATGAAGATATTTTGTTAATTAAAGCCAATAGTTTTGTCAATCACTATAATTTTGTATTAATTTTACAGTAAATCAAATCAGAATATCAGAATAACAACCAATCCATCCGATCGTCAGATATTTTCTTAGCGTCGCCTCGCCGTCACAAGTATTCTTTTTTATAGCGCTCGATGTCATAGACTACAACAGCGGCGCGTAACATCGGCCATCCTGAAAAGTGAATACCATCAAGGTATTCACAAAAACACATTAGAGAAGGTTTTGATTATTTTAGCATAGTTAAGTCGACCCTACAGCTTAAATATTGTCTAACTTTCTAAAAGGTCAATCAAACTTTGCGTGTCCACAGCATCTTTATCGCTATTGGCAGAGTTTGTATCATAGTTAATAACACTTTTACGAGGTCACAATACATCAGCATGTACTATTCAACAAGTTTATAATATACCTTCATTTCTTTTATACTGTGAATATTATAGCGATCATTTAGACAAACTTGTACTATTTTATATATTATTATTCTATTCTATACTTTCCATCGCTTGCAGTTGGTTAAATTCCATTTTTTTAGACACTTATACTTTAACATCACTTCACAGCATTTATATTTTTAATATATTACATAACAGACTTCACCTTTTAGCATCTTCAAGATGTAATTTACCTCCATTCCTATTTATGTTACACTTAACTGTCATATGTCTTATTTTCTTGTTATATTATCATTTGTCCTCCTTTGTTTTTCCTTACATTTAATACCTAAACTTTTTCCGCTATTTTGGGCACCCAATTTTTCTTATGAGCAAACATAAGTTCATACGGGCTGAATTTAATTGTGTCATACACTGTATGATTCATTTTCATGATAATTTCCGGTATTGCCTCGTCTCAAGTAGACTATTTATGGTTAGTTGTGCACAACGCATTTAATAGATTTAACAGAGTCCAGTTTATACGTTCACTTGTCCATTACTTCGTGGCACGAAAATCTCATTCAATGTTAGATGGGTTTTTTGTCTTACACAAAACTCCTTGAAACATCAATGCTTAAGGGATAGTACTTTATCTGAAATTATACAGTTCGGGTAACCGAAGATAGCAAAAATTTACCGTAACACAAACTACATAATTATTTAGAGTGTTAACTGTAGAATTGACTGTAGAATGAAGACTTATAGTAAGTTTTACAGCAACAGTTTTCGTAAAAGATTCGACAATAACTAAACATTTTGACTTCCTCTTTTAGGGCGAGGCGCGTTTGCATAAGATGGTCTGGTTTGCCTATAGGGTAAATTTGCCAGTTGGTTAACTATAATTTTTTTATTTAAATAATCATTCCACAGGCAGGCCTTACATACTTTTTATAAATCAAGACAAGCGTGAAAACCGGTAATTTGCCTTTGTTGCATCTTAACATTTCTTCAAACCCACATGATTGATGTCGGTGTGAAACATTTTCATTATACATAACCCCGCAGCTTTGGATACACTAAGGCGTTCTCCATTAAGCCTTTCGGTTATTCTGATAATTCAAGATATAAGAGTTGTTTATAACATCATTATTAGGACTTCCATTATTTCGCTGATTGTAAATAGATTGAAATTGTTCGTCCTGAAATTGTAGTGTCCGAAACCAATTGTCTATGTCTTCAAAATATAAAATTTTGGAAACTGCGTCGCGGCTTAATACGTCTACGTAACGCATATTTGTCCCTGGTTGGTAAATCACGTCTATGTCAAAATGTTAAGTTTAAAGCCATTAGCGAGCAATTTTAGGTACTACATCTTTTTTTTGAAAGCTTCTGATGGCTGAACAGACAGTCACAACCTTAAAATGAAACCTTAAATGTTCTTGAATGTCAGTAAAATTAATTCGAAAGCACTTTAATAACTCAACCACAGCCAAGGTTTACTATTTGTTATGATACTGCATTCATTATTTAGTAGTCACTCTACCAAAATATAAAACAGGCTCATTATTAGGCTACTGTGGAAACGCAAAACAAAATATAACTGCAATGTTGTTTTATAAATATACTCGTACGGGAAGTAACTTCCAGCAATACAATTCAGCTATACAGTGTGCTAGTAATATTTATCTTAAATACATATGACATTGACTTATACATATAGAAAAAGAACTGTAGGTACAGAATAACAGAATCAGAACACCAGAATCCGAATAGCAGAATCGGAACGGTTAAATCAGAACAGCAGAATCAGAACAGTAAAATCAGAACAGCAAAATCAGAACAGTAAAATCAGAACAGCAAAATCAGAACAGTAAAATCAAAACAGCAGAATCAGACGCAATAGTATACATAGATAAATATCAAATACAATAATTTAAACACAAATATCACATGTAGAAGTAGACAGAATAGTAAACATTATGTATATTTAAATTGATCTATACATGTTATTAGACAAAGTCTCCCGCCGCGTCTGTCTGCCTATATGTTCGTGATAAACGAACATATAGTGTTCGTGATAAACTCAAAAAATCACTTAACGGATTTTCATGCGGTTTTCACGAAAAATTCACAAGGAAGGTTTACGTGTATATTTTGTAAAGGTTTTTTTTTTATTTGTATTACCTGTAACGGACACGATAGAACACTTTCATGCTCGGACGTGTTATCACACTAAAATACAGTTTAATAAACACATTTACTAACTGATGTGTGACTCTCATTTAACCAACGTAATATTACCCATACGCAACCGGAGCGAGTCGTATGTTGATTATAGACTATAAACAGAACTGTAAGTACAGAACAGCAGAATCGAAACGGTTAAATCAGAACAGCAGAATTAGGCGCGATGTAGACAGAATAGTAAATATTATGTATATTATAAGTTATATACCTATTATCTAACTTTTTATTATATCGTACGTATGCCCTGCACAGTGTACTTATTTTAATTTTTAGTCATTATTCTTATAGTAGGTATTTATATCACATCTACTCTACTTTTCCTGCTCTAAGGTTGCCAGGTAAATTATTTATTTAGCATTAAGTCTGCTTTTTGTACAATATTTTTATATTTAGTGTATAAATAAAAGTATAAATTAATAATCAGAAGCAGATTAAATAATAAACAGGGAGAAACGGTATAAGCAGACGAAAAAGTAAGCACACAATAACAGAAGTATTCGTATGGTAATTATACAGTTTGCTTATAAGGCAAATATAGCGATAATATTTAACACAGAAAACAGTCGAAGCAGGCATGATAGTAAACACAGATAAATTACTAAGTAGACGGAATAGCCAGCACAGACAACTGCAGAAACAGTTACTTTAATTTGGTAATATAATTAGCTACGCACCTTAACTTTATCAGCCTCAAATATTGCACCATCACTTCAGTCTCCATCTGTTTCCTATGATTCACGCGGTACAGCATGGGTAATTACATCGTCCCTCTTCCAGAACAACAGTTCTTATTCTTAAATCAGGTTCTAATTAGGATATAACCTCTTTGTCTACAGAGTAAGGTAGCAGGCATAGCAGAATTTTTGTTATCAAGGTCTTGGTATCATATATGTGATGCACGGATATCTATCCCGAGTTATTCCCAATAATATTTATTTCAACGAATAGACGCTTGCGGTGGTAATTGAACGTCTGAGTTACTAGCAACTTTGAATTTACCATTTAATGGTTCATTTCCAACCACAGAATCATCTTTAATATAGCCGAGTTTTGAGTAGTTACTTTTACATGGCTGCCACTGTACATCCCGTAACTCCATTAAACGATCCATTACTAAAGAAATGCGTCTGTTTCTATGTATAATATAATTTATTCCACATGTTTTAATGCAACAACATTCAATTGTGCCCCAGTATTTAAATACTCAAAAAATAATTTTCTTCGTCATGCACTTCTTATAAATATCAGTCAGGTTCGGCACGGTATTTATTAACACAGTTTTTTTGATTTTATTATTAAAGTTCCTAGTTTAAAGCGTCTATTTATAACATGTCCAGCTCTGTTGCGTCTGTTTACAATATGTCCAGCTCTGTCTCATCAATTTTCTCAGTGACCAGGTATTCTTTTACCACAAGTATATTCAGTAGAATTGCAGCTGAAGCAGACAATTCGACTAACTGTTGAAATTGGCAAAGCACGGGGTGACTACATCGCTATTTCTCCGCTTCAAGGTAAGTATACGCGGATAATCATGATTGGCGTTTCCTATCTCAGGTATACTTTGATAGTTCTCAAAAGTAGATAAATAACCTTTCAAATCTTTTGCATTATTTTATAAGTCTAGAGGTAATCTTTTAATTAAACAAGAAATCGACTCGGCATCATCTAGGTGGCAGTGACGACACATAAATAACCATTCATGATAATAATGTGTTACCGTTTCAGTTTTCAATTTTTTTCTAGATACCAGATTTTTCAGCATTTCAGCATACTCAAAACTTCTAGGAAATGCATTAATAAGTAAAGCTTTCCATTGTTCCAACGTATAATTAATTATATACGATATACGACTAAACCCGATTAATCGAATCTTGCTAGCCAATTTTTCACATTCATCTTGCGATTACCAGAAGCAAAAGTAGATATACCTATTTTCTCACCAGAAACGTTGTTATCGGTCGTGATTGAGCATAAAAAAAATTCCACCAATTGTTCAAACTTTGCAATTAAGTTTTCAAGTAGTACATTGGGATGTACCTATACATTGATAACCCAGTAAATGTTTGATTTGCACGAAATAAATTGTGTGCTATTTAAAGCGCGTGTAAAAGGAGCACAATGTTCGGATTGGCTAATTTAAAATCGGTATTTTTCCGCGTGTTTATAGCTCACTGGATTGATGGGTACTAATTCTTGCGTTTCGGTTGGAATTACCTAATGGATCTATTGGTCAGTTATTAGGTATCTAGTCTGTTTACACACTGGTTATTATACCTTTCATGGTAGTCTGTTTATCGTATCTTTCGAATCATTATGCAATTAATAAAAAAATATTTCATCTACACAAAATATACCGGTATATGACAAAATCCGAAGTACATCTAGAAATTTTTTTGCGGTATTGCAACCTTTGTTTGGTGTCGATCCTTTCATGTTTGGGTTCAATATTTATACGTTTTTGTATATTAATCCCACTTCTGAATGTTAATTAAAGCCAATAGTTTTGTCAATCACTATAATTTTGTATTAATTTTACAGTAAATCAAATCAGAATATCAGAATAACAACCAATCCATCCGATCGTCAGATATTTTCTTAGCGTCGCCTCGCCGTCACAAGTATTCTTTTTTATAGCGCTCGATGTCATAGACTACAACAGCGGCGCGTAACAATTTTTTATGCACGTATTAATTTGTTTTATTTTTTATTTTTAGACGTTATTAATTAGACGTCTAAACCTACTTGAATTATTTTGGATTCTAACATGAAATACAAAACCATGGAATCCTGGAACACGTATTTTATAACAAGGAGTCCCGATATCAAGTTTCCGACCTTTAGCATCAAAACTTGTAGTCCAAGATCCCAGAGCTGCCAGACGTCACGTATTTTCTGATGGATGAAATGTGGACGATTGAGTAGTGTTAGTATGTACTATGATCGTATGCCTACCTGCTAACTTGGTCAAACGGCCAATTCCAGGTATCAGGTAATCAAGGTACATAAAAACATTACTTACTTTACGTAAATTCTCATGGCTGATTTTCATATATGTTTTCGAGTGTTTTTTTTTTTTTTTTTTTATATCATAAGATAGCAAACAAGCAGATGGGTCTCCTGATGGAAAGAGTCAACCATCGCCTATAGACACCAAAGATGTTAATGGTGCGTTGCTATCTTGTGGCGAGGTCTAATGCCACATGCATAAGTTTACCGGCTACCTTACCCTCCAAACCGGAACACGACAGCGACAAGCACTGACGCTATTGCGGCAGGAATAGGTAAGGCGGTGGTACCAGACCCGGGCGAGACAATGCAGAACTCTACCACCTAGTAGCCACGATGGTAGTGACTCAATAGCCAATCGGTCGCCTTTTACGACCTGCCTGGCAGAACGGCAGTTGGCCTATTCTACAAAGGAGGCCGGGACCAACACGGAGTGTATAGTTAAAAATAAATTGTCAATACTCCCAGACACTTTCTGTCGGCCATATTGCTTGGCAGACGCTTTAAGGGTCTCAAAATAATTAGTTAACTTCACGTAAATTCTGACGCTCCATTTTTATATATGTTCATCCGACAACAATTTTAAAACCTTTGACAAGAAGACAGACCGATTCAAGGGGCCAATCATCCCCTAAACTAAATTTTAATATCTCTGTGAGTGGGAGCGCGAGAGCATTATCTACGCGTATGAGACTGAGTTAGACCGACTGCGCTGTTAAGGCCATGAAAATTACTTGAACAGATATTTTATAATTTTTAGAACTTTTGTTGACAAGTAAATTATGGCAACAAAAATAAGAAAAAAAATTGACCTATAATAAATAATACTAAAGTTAGCCGACATTTTTAATTTTTTTTTCAATTTATTAATTAGAGCTAAAAAATATTTAAATAATAAAAAATAAAAAAAGTTTTTCAAATTTTTAAGAAATGAAAAAAAAATTTTAATAATTTTTTCAATTAAAAAAAATTCTAATAATTTTTAGATGTCGGCTAATTTACTTCATTTTTTTTACTAATTATTTTTAATTAATGTAATTTTTAAATAAAATAAAAAATTGGTCAGGTGACAGCTAACTTTATTGTAATTTAAATACCCTCTTGAGGCCAACAGCTAAAGTCACTCCCAAATAAGTATTCAGTGTTCTGCCGTACTCCCTTGAATAATATTGTTCTGTGCTGCCGTGTCTGTTGAGTACAGCTGTGACTATAGTAGCAACGTGTGTAAAAATGTAAAAAAAATTGAAATATTCCCTTAATACGTTCACAGGCTTATGACTGACAGCTTTTTGGAATTTTTATTGTATGTATTATAATATGACCTTAATGCTGGCATATTTAGTAGTCGCCCTTCGCAGTGTACTTGTCCCAAATCTCAAAGGATTAGTACATTGTATACGTATTCACGGATTTACACGCGTACGCGTGATACTTTTAAATACTCGATACTCGTAAATACTCGATACGCTTTTGCCTCTTTGACATTACTAAGTTGTAGGTGTAATCGGGGACGCGTACGCTTACAGTACTTCTAAAAACTCGAAACTCGTATATTCTACGACTGAATACTTAGTTTGAAGACTTCTTAGTTGAAACCTAGTATAGAAACCTGATCCCGTAAATACGTCTCATCTCTACTTAACAGCGCAGTCGATCTCACTCAGTCTCATGCGCGTAGATAATGCTCTCACGCTCCCACTCACAGAGATATTAAAATTTAGTTTAGGGGATGATTGGCCCCTTGGATCGGTCTGTCTTCTTGTCAAAGGTTTTAAAATTGTTGTCGGCTGAACATATATAAAAATGGAGCGTTAGAATATACGTGAAGTTAACTAATTATTTTGAGACTCTTAAAGCGTCAGCCAAGCAATATGGCCGACGGAAAGTGTCTGGGAGTATTGACAATTTATTTTTAACTATACACTCGAAAACATATATGAAAATCAGCCATGAGAATTTACGTGAAGTAAGTAATGTTTTTATGTACCTTGATTACCTGATACCTGGAAATTGGCCGTTTGACCAAGCTAGCAGGTAGGCATACGATCATAGTACATACTAATACACTACTCTATCGTCCATATTTCATCCATCAGAAAATACGTGACGTCTGGCGGCCCTGGGATCTTACTCTATTGAGAAAATTCATACAAAAATCTATCCCTAGTTAAGTTTCTTGGCTTACACTTGTTTTTTACACTGGACCTGCCGAATTTCGAGGTCAAAAAAAGGTTCAAGGCCAAATTGAGGGCATATTCATAGGGGTTCATATTACCTACCAAGATATGGGCTATGCGCTAGTGTCTTAGTATTGAAGTCAATCAAAATTATGTTTATTTGAACTGGGGTAAATTCTGTATCTTGTTAGGTTGAATTTATTTTCAACCGACCGTCGCTTGTAGACACCAAAGATTTTAATGGTTATTCTTGTGGCGGGGTGTTAATGCCACATGCGTATTAAGTTTGCCGTCTGTCTTATCCTCCCAACCGGAATATGGTAGTTACAAGCACTGGCGCTATCACGGCGGAATAGTTCAGGCAGTGGTATCAGCCCCGTGCGAGACAATGCAGAACTCTTTATCACCTAGTATTCACGATGGTATTGACTCGCATAACCAATCGTTTGCCTCTTACTGCCTGGCAGAATAGCAGTTGGTCAGAAAAGGAGTCTAGACCAACACGAGGAGAAAAGTTTTTTCTAACAGTGTTAAAACACGTATTACAAAATAAATAAGCAAATACATATGATAATATTGTTAATTCTTAATTTTTAATCAACCAAAAAAATGTTATCAATTTGATATACATAATGTAATATTGTTGGAATTGGATAATATTCGAGTACGATGATCTATACAGTCAGACCCGAAAAAGGCATATAGGTTAAAGGCATTACTGAAAAAAATATTAAAATGACTATTTCAGAAAATAAAAAAGATCGTTTTTTAAATATTCTTATTTTTACTTATATTTCCCTAAAGTTAAGCAAATATTTTAAAAATGACAACACCTTGTCCCTGTTTGTTTCATTGTTTCGCTTTGACGGCTTTTCGCGGCCTTCGCGCAGTGTTCGTTTTTCGGCTTTTTACAAATGAACTTTAAACGCTCCTCACACGCGCCGCCTGTCCTTTGGTAGCATCCGACTTGCGCGGCATTGTTTGATAATAGAATTTACTTATTTGTAGGTGTTGTCATACTAGATGTATGAAAATACCATTTAAGATTACTTTTTTATTGGGAACATTTATTAATATCTATAAAATAATTACACATAATATATGTAAACGTAATTAAGTACCAAATAACACCTTTAATTATCCGACAGGGTTTTCTTTACACACTGTATATGTAGGCATCCAAGCATGTGTATTAATTAATTTCGTTAGTGTATGTACGTTTGCCTACGAATTTCTTAGGAACTAAACGCCATATTGATTTTTTTTTAAATTAATTCAGGTATATTCCAACTTAGGGAATATTTCGAATTTCATTAAAATTGGTTCAGTAGTTTTTAGGATATAAGAATTGAGTAAGTATAGTTGATATTTGAATTCGGTTTATTTTTTTTAATTACTATTAGGTAATAACAATAATCGTAAGTATCGGTAAACAAATTACCCCCATCCCACCCCAAATTATCCCCATCGTCCATCGCTAATAATAAGTACCTATTTAATATTACAGGGTTCAGCTGATTCAACCAAAATCAATTAATTAAAGACCAAAACTAAAATCTAGTATTAAATAAAATAAATTTTTTATAACCGATTAATTTTACTTCGCTTACCAAAGAAACCGACGTGAAGATTATTTTATTCGATAATTTACAACAAAATTACACTATATTAGTACAACTAAACACTCACTCATGTAAACTATTTAAACGGATTATGTCCTTAGGAAATGTGCTTTATTTAATCATATTTACATATTAGAATTTGCCATAGCCGATATGCCGGCTTTCGGCATCTTTACCGATCGTAGAAATATCGTGTTTTACACACGTATCGTAAACCTAAGTAAACTAGAGACAGACTGGGCAAGGTGTATTTGTGCTGGTCGCTTTTCAACTTACAGGTAAAACAATTTGCATAATGCCTCCCACGATGAAATTTTAGCAATATCTTTATGGCTTGTAAACTTCAGATTCTTTGTTGTCTATTGACAAAGACGAAATGGTTATTTGTATATTTTTAAGTTTTCAGATATCAATGATTACCAGCTAGCAGTGATGTCAATATTGCCTGCACTTTTTACTTGTGTCGCAAAATACTGTGCAGGAGTTGTAGACCCCTAAATCCTCGTACATTGTTACGTTTCATATTATAAATAGGCGTCGCCATGATTACATTTAGAGGGTTATATGCATACCCCTAAATGTAATAGTGCATGCAACTAATGTGAAATACAGAATAATACATAATAGACACTTCCGTGAGAAAAATGTGTTGTAAAATTGTTTTTCGCTAGGTTACAAATAGATTTGGACAGCAGCTGGCTACAAATTTTATTCAAACTGTACTTTAATATTGTTTTATACGTATTTTATTTAATGATGGCGGTGCAAGCGCACCCCCTTGCACCCTGCTGCCGGCGCACATAAATATATACTAATATTTTCTATGTGCAAAGACTGATATACCTACCTAAATAGAGGTTCATTATACAACACAATATTTTCTTTTCTTAGTGTTATTGGTATGTGTGTTAGGATATCAATTGCTGCTTTACACCCATGAGTGCCCAGGTGTTTAGCACTAACGGAGTCAATAGTTGATTACAAATTATATACAGGGTTACTTTTCAAGGTCCAGTCAAATTTTAAAATTAGGAACTAAATATTGAATTGAAAGTACGTTTTGATTATTATTGTAAAATTATTACAAGGTAATATAAAAATATTCGTAAAAAAATATCCTACTAAATTCCTGAATTGCATGCACTGAGTCTCGTGAATGAACTCTGTAAAGCTAGCAGTGTGTCATTTTACAATTACTATAGTACGTAATCTGTCGCTCTAAGTACATTTTGCTCGATTACTTTTAATTTGGTTGATGGCAGTAAAATATTTTAGTTCGTATTTTGCGTAATTGAAATTATATCCATGCGATGTGTTTTTTGTGTCGAATAAAAATGAAATTTTGAATTTTTTTATTACTTTTTAACTTCCTGATACGTATAGTTATATAGTTTAACCAGATCGCCACGTTTTGAGGTCCTAGGAACCTTTTCCGACTATTTTCACGATGACGTCAGTATGTCTTTGTATGTATGTGTCTGTGTGTGTATGTATGTGTGTGTTTGTGTGTGTGTGTTTGTGTGTGTGTGTGTGTGTAAACATCTCATAACTTTTGAACGGATGGACTGATCGAAACGCGGTTGATGGCATTCGATTGGATTCCACTCAACTTAGATTTCCTGAAAATTTGAACCAAGTTGACCCAGGTGATTTTGAGAAATATTGAAAAATTGAAAAAAAAAGTGTTTTTTCGACATAGTGCAAAGCTTGTCGGCACCGATTATTCATAGAATCAATGGGTTTTTACGAGGTTTTTTAATGTACCTAAGCTTTGTGATAATCGCTCCCAGTGAAATTTTAACAAATCTTTAATAACTGTCAGGTTCTTTTCACTTCATCTAAGTCGTCTAAAACGCGTCTATGCATATCCCATGTACCTATGCTCGATGAGGTTTAGGTTTTTATATCAATGGGTTTAGGGCTAGCGTTATTATATAGGCTAAGAGAACAACCCTAGTCTGCAAAGCTGTCTGCGAACAGGCAGGGTTGTACATTAATGTGACATCAGGGCCAAAGGTTTGTGCAAACGAATGAACATAAGGCCTAAAGGTCATCCTCAACCTACATTTGAGCGTACATGTTTCCATTTACAAAAATGCGCTTAGTTTGTTGCTCTTTATAATACCTGTCCATAACATAACTCTTGATACACTGTATAGATGAACTTCCTGAACACACCTCAGCCTTGCAGTATTCCCGGGACGACAGTACACGCTTGTTTATATCAGACTAAAACCCGAGTCGAGACTTATCACAAAATAAGACATTACCCCAGTTTATAGTTTATGATTTGCAAGATTTATGATGTTCAACAAAGGGGAATAACATTTGGAAAGAACACGGAAGTGCGCTGCATTGAACTAAGGCCCGCTCCTCCCCGCTGCAGCATGTCCTAATGAGCTATGTTATATTTTTCGTTGTGATTTGGCCCGCCCCGGTCCGCTGTGGCCTGTCTCAGTGTGCTCGATTCTGCTGACATTTTTTTATATGATAAGATAGCAACAATCAGATGGCTCTCCGAATGGAAAGAGATAACCATCGCTTATAGACACCAAAGATGTTAATGGTGCATTATTATCCGTGTGGCGAGGTCACGGCTTGGGTTATTGCTCAGAAGAATTGTATGTGGTTGTATAACGCTGCCACGAACGGCAAACAATGCTCCTGTTCATACCGAGATAACGTGATAAGTTAGATTGGTTTCTTCTAGCTGGCAACATTCTCGCAGCTCATCTGCGGTTAAATGATGTCGCCCCATCACGTATAGAACATTTCACAGCTCAATTTTGTCAAAAACTCGAATTAAAACTTTGTAAAATTAAAAAATTCAGATTACATTAAATTTTAATTATCAAAGAAATTACATTGAAATTCGAACATATACGAGTACATTTCATTTTAATTTTGTGAAGAAACAAAACTATCGGTATTTTTCCTAGTAGGTAATCTGGGACAAAAACTGTAACATACAGACATACCTACCTACATTTGGTAAGAAGATGTAGAATAATTGACAAATAGGTATAATTTCCAAAATTTGAAACATGATGCGTGGTTCTTCGACTTTTTTGATGATTTGATTGTGTATATTTGAAATCTCTAGGTGCGATTGTTTGATATAATCTATATTTTCTGATAATAAATATAGTTATTTAACATGCAAATCAAAACGTTAATTAATCGCTTGATCACGATTATCTAAAATACACTGAAGTTGAAATAATAAACATTGTTAAAGCATATTTAAAGTAAGCCGAACTGGAAATTAAGATTCAAATAGAAACTTAAAGCGCAGCCCGACAGGCGACGGTCGTAAAACATGGTTGTTTGCTGACCACGAATAGTTGGCGTAGCGTTATTGATCCTTCCAATAATTATCGAACACGTTTCATGTCACAATGTTTAAGCACATGTTTAAATACAAAAGTAGACGAGCATGGCGGAGATGCGACGACACTCTTGTTTATTAGTTTACGCACGCATTCGGCAGTTGAAAAGCTAACAGTAAGAGAAACAAGGTTTTACTGTAAACTTGTACTTTACAAGTTTGTTTTGTTATACGTATACGTGAAACATATTTTTAAGTTATGTATAGCGACATCCTTTTGTTATATTTATCGCGAAACCCTCCATTTTGCCGATATAGTCTGCAACACCAGCTACACCAGTCACAAAAAAGTTAATGTTATATTGAAATATGGCCAACATTTCAGTTTATATCCTATCTATTTATCAAGTAATAGGTAAGCATATTATTTTCTCATGCATTTTTATGTCATAGGGTAACAAATAAACATGGGTTCCCTGATGGGAAAAGAGAATCATCCCCTTTAGACACCAAAAATGTTATGTGCTTAGGTATAAGTAAGCCAGCGTTTCAACAAAAAATCATTTGAATTTTTTGATGAATTGAGAGAGCATATACCACCTTGTTAGCTCTGTTGACGCAATTTCATCTAAGCCACATTTCTTTATCTTGACGCACGTAATCGGTAGGTATGTACAATATCAATCATGACGATTTACCTATTGTCTACTTGTTGCTTAATCTACACATTCTTTTCCTACTTGTACAGCGACATGAAAAAGGGAGAAAGCACTAGACCGTAGTCCCAGGATCAGTTTTTTTAATTAATAGCACGCTAAACTTTTGTCAACAGCTTCGTTTTGACGAGACTCTCATCTTTTCTATCTTCGAACAATCTCAAATTGGGTAACTAATAGTAGCGCTACAGTGCTGATGGCACGGTGTTCATAAAAAAACTGGGGTCCAAAATTTAAGTAATTTGTTTTTGTTTTTCATATTGAATGTAAAGACTGAAATCACGTGACAATTTAATTTACAGTAATTTTTCGATTTTTGTTTACACAGACATATTATCCATTTGGATAGCCAGACAAAAAAAACACAAATTCTCGTAAAAAATTTGAAAATATAGGCATTTGTACGTTTTTATTTATGTATTTGTCATTTTTTCCTGACGACGCACAGTTTGGGAACACCTGAAGTAGGTTTTAAGTACTAAGATTATAATCACTATATATATATATATATATATATATATATATATATATATATATATATATATATATATATATATATATATATGTATATATATATATATATATATGTATATTTAAAATTCATATTAGACTCAGACGAAGACAGGCAATAAGCATTGATTTAAATTTAGTCTCACTTAACATAAATGTTGTTGTTAATATCTGTGTATGTAAAAAATTTAAATTAAAAAAGTGTTTTTTTTTTATATCATAAGATAGCAAACAAGCAGATGGGTCTCCTGATGGAAAGAGTCAACCATCGCCTATAAACACCAAAGATGTTAATGGTGCGTTGCTATCTTGTGGCGAGGTCTAATGCCACATGCATAAGTTTACCGGCTACCTTATCCTCCAAACCGGAACACGACAGCGACTAGCACTGACGCTATTGCGGCAGGATAGGTAAGGCGGTGGTACCAGACCCGGTCGAGCCGATGCAGAACTCTACCACCTAGTAGTCACGATGATAGTGACGCACATAGCTACTCGGTCGCCTTTTACGACCTGCCTGGCAGTACGGCAGTTCGTTTATTCTTCAAAGGAGCCCGGGACCAACACGGGGAAAAGTGAAACGACCTGCCTGGCAGTACGGCAGTTGGTCTATTCTTCAAAGGAGCCCGGGACCAACACGGGTAAAAGTGAAAAGAAAATTTTGCGGACTTTAACAAGTTAACTTTAACAAGTTTCTAAATGTGCTCAGGTAGGTAGGTATATACAATGAGTGCGCCGTAAATGATTTAAGTTATTTAAATATTGATTTTTAACTCATTTAGCTTTTCAATCTGTTATTTTTAGCATACTGTTAATTGAAATGGTTATGTTAATACTATTAAACCGTTTTAAGAGTAGGCACAATCTTTATTTAGTTAGAAACATTTGCAAGATTTACTTTTATTATTTAAATAGCCGTGTTTTCCGTTGCTAACCAAATTCTCGTGGTAAATGTAACTATGTGCTATTTTATAAGCATAATGTAACAAGCGAATATTTACTTGGATTCATAAAATTATAGCCACTTTTATACATCGTGTGCTTGTATTTTCCTGATAATTGAAACGCTTTGTGTACCTGCTACTTCATGCTTCTGATGACAATAGTAAAAACTGATGTTATAGTAGCAGGAATGGGTGGGGTGGGGAACAGGTAATGTGTCGAGTAAATTGCATTTTAAGTAAGTTAAGAATTTGTATTGATATTTTACACATGCAGAGTAGGTACTTTTTAATTATCATACATATCAAGAATAAATAAATATCATCATGCGAGTTCTTTGCGAGGTAGGAAGAGTGAACTAAATGCCAAAAACGGCATTTCATTGGTTCAGCACAATTCACCTGTAGCCGGCTAGCAAAATGTCATAAACGAAACCACATTTCCCGACTTAAGTTTTAAAAAATCCATAATAGAACCCGATCTAGGAATGGAATTCTGGATCTCATGATTTGAGCCGAACAGGCCAACCACTAGATCCACGGTAAAGTCAATCTTAGTGCCGATATAATTATTTATATCATATAAAACCATTTACTCGATTCGGGATAGGTTCTTTATTAAAAGATCAACTATCTGTCTACCTACTAGCCAAGGAGCTTCTTAAAAGTAACCAAAGGCTGACTGAATTTGTCTCTTCCATCTTCACCGCTAGGTGATAAGAACACTATGACGATTTGTTCGAGTACCTACGGTGATTCCGCCTTGTCTATTTCTGTTGGATGAATGTTTATTGCTACCAACTTATCTGTTCAGTAAACGGCGTCGCTAGTAAGGAATTTAGAGTTCTTATTTAAGACGTTAACAAAGAAAAACTGACAGCGGAAAGACATTACCAATCTACCGGCTCTATAGTACCGCCTCATTACTTTACGCTACTACGCTAGTCGTCACGCTAATAGTTATGTACTATTAACATTTTAGGAACCTGCTAAGAGGAGACAGTCATCTTCTGATATCAGAAGAGTCGTCTACTTATGTTCTATGCTATAAAAAACGTTTCTTAAACAATATAATGTTATGTTTCCCCGTATTGGTAGCCACAGAAGAATAGTCCATCTGCCATGTTGTCAAGTAATTTGTATCAGACGAAAGATTAGCTATACGTGTATCTACCATCGCGACTACTAGAAGGTAGACCTCCTCAAGTTCTATGTACTTTTACAGCATTCTTGTAAATCTGTTCTTCAAAAAGTGGGCTGGATCAAGACGGAGAATTGTGGAGACAATTAGAAACTTAATATTTTTGAATAATATGCATTACAAATACATTAAATTAATAAAAACAAATATTACCTATACACACTACATTCATGTAATATACATGATAACGTACACACATGTATGCTATTTTTTACGGCTAAAAGATGTTATAAAATATAGAAGAGATTTGATAGTTTAGTCTATGATCTAATTATGACTACAGCGTGATTGCTAGTATTATATTAATACGTAAAGCAAAAACTTTGTACCTCTTTTTAAGAAGTAGATATAGTATAAAATTTAGCACAGTTAAAGTTTACCGATAATACAATTTAAATTTATTACAGTGTATTTATTACAGTGTATTAATTTGTACCGATAATACAATTTAAATTCGTTACAGTGTAGACATATTTAATTTTTTTTAAAGTGACATTTCGTACTAAACCATTTTTCACCTTTATATTTTAACTAGCTGTGCCCGAGACTTCGTTCGCGTGAAAAAAATTCTAAAATAAAAACCCGCATAGTTCCCGTTCCCGTGGGATTTCCGGAATAAGAACTACCCTATGTCCTTTCTTGGGTCTCAAACTATATTTGTACCAAATTTTATCCAAATCGGTTCAGCAGTTTAGCCGTGAAAGCGTAACAGGCAGACAGACAGACAGAGTTACTTTCGCATTTATAATATTAGTATGGATCTAACTATAAACTAAATATCAAATAGTTTTGTAGTCTCAAAAGTGTCAAAAGCAAATGTTTAAAATCGTATTGAATATTTTTTTACTTCCATAAACATCGAAATTCCCATACATAATTTGCCTTCGTGTGTATAAATGTTTAAGATTTTTGATGTATGTCAATTATGTATAGTTTAAACTAGTCTTTCAATAATTGTCTGATGAGTCAATATAGTTGATATATATATATATATATATATATATATATATATATATATATATATATATATATATATATATATATATATATATAATTTTCGCACACGTATTTTCTTTACCATGTAGGCATCCACTAAGGAGGATTTTTCAAAATTCAACCCAGAAGGAGGTGAATAAGGGGATAAAAGATTGTATGAAACTTTTTAGTCTCTAGACATATTCGCATGAAATTTCGTATGAATTGAGTAAAAAATAAATAATGAATTACAAGTTTACCTTAGCGTTTTTCAAAATTCGATCTCTAAAATTTTTAAGATTTATGTAATCGCACAAACCATTGCAAAACCATTAGTGTTAGACACATGAAATTTCCCATACGTATTTTTTCCCCTATTTCAACCCTCAAAAGAGTGAAATAGGGGAAAAAAGTTTTAAACATTTTATTCCTTGGGCATATTTGCATGAAATTTCGTTTAAATTGAGTGTGACAAAAATAATGAGTTATATATTTCAGCATTTTTCAAAATTCTACCCCTTAAGGGAAAAATAGGGCATGAAAGTTTTATATAAACGCATAGGCCAAACCCCTAGGGCTAGAAACTTGAAACGTATCCCACGTATCCCTGTTATGATGTAAGCATCCACTAAGGAATGATTTTTCAAAATTCACTGCAAGGAGTGAAATAGAGAAAAAAATATTTGTATAAAACTTACCTTCGACATACTTGCATAAAATTTTGTATGAATTGAGTACGACAAAAATAATGAGTTATATATTTCCACGTTGTCCAAAATTCAACCTCTAAGAGAGTAAAATAGAGTATTAAAGTTTTATATAAACTCACAGTCCAAACCCTTAGGGCTAGAAACTTGATTTTTTGCATACGCATTCCTCTTATGACGTAAGCATCCAGTAAGAAATGATTATTCAAAATTTAACCTCCAAAAGGGTGGAATAGAGGAATAAAAATTGTATAAAAAATTTTTTCTTGGACATATTTGGATGAAATTTCATATGAATTGAAGAAAAATTAAAAAAAGGGTTTTTCTCGACTTAACACCAAATTTTTTTTAATCAATAATTTTTCAGCCTTCTTCAATATTTTAGTACTTTAGAACTACGTCAAATACAGTTTCTAAAATCAAAATCGAATCAAATTTTAAAAAATTACAGCTTTCCAAATATTAATATTTTGTGTTTCCAGCAAATTTACTACATACATACATACATACATATCTTCACGCCAGATCCCTTACGGGGTAGGCAGAGAGAACCCAGTGCCATACATCACGATCCTTGCAGGCTTGTCTCGCTTCCTCCACATTCATCACTCTCTTCATACACACACGCCGGTTGCGAAGACTTTTGACACCACCTTCGGACAGTACTCGATCAATCTGATCGTGGTATGTCAGTCTTGGTCTGCCCCGGTACCTACATCCTTCCACATTCGCGTTGTATATCTGTTTTGTTAACCTTTCATCTACCATTCTTTCTACATGTCCGAACCAACGGAGCATGCCCTTTCTCATCTTTACACCGACACTTTCTTTCAAACCTAACCTCTCTCTCACTTCGACATTATGAACCCGGTCCGCGAGTGTCACAGCACATATTTTTCTTAGCGACCTCATCTCGACCGCGTTGATTCTACTTTCATGCCCTTTCTGACATACTCAACTCTCACTTCCATACAATAGCGTTGGTATAAGCACATGATTGGGCACCCTGACTTAAAATTGTGCTATTAAGTAATCTCCCTAACGCTCCATTCACTCTGTTCCCTGCACACACTCGTCTTTCAACATCAGCGGTGTACCTTCCATCCCTGCTAAAAGCACATCCAAGATATACAAACTCATCCACTTGTTCCAGCACTACATCATCGACCACAACTCTTACATCCGTTCTGGTTGCTTCTCTTTCAAATACCAAAACTTTAGTTTTCTCTTACTCTTACAATCCTCATTCATAACTGTGACCAGTGTTTGCAGCTCAGATGGAGTTGAGCCTAAAAGTACAGCGTCATCTGCATAAAGCAGGCAGTTCACCACTAGATCACTCATGCGCATTCCCACATTCAATGACCTCAATCTTTGGAGACACTTATCCAGATATAGAATAAACAGACGAGCTGACAACACACAACCCTGCTTGACGCCGATATTGACATCGAACCAGGGCGATATGTTGCCGTTCACCCGCACACATGCTTTGCATTCCCAGTACATGGATTGCAAAGCACGCAGCAGACGCCTATCTATCCCATAACTGGGTAAAATGTCCCAAAATTTCTTTTGCACAACTCTATCAAACGCTTTCTCCAAATCCACAAAACCGCAGAAAACCTTCTGGGCGACAGCCAGATGCTTCTCTACGATGTTGCGGAGTGAGAAAACTTGATCCATACATCCTCTTCCAGATCTGAAACCCCCTTGTGCCTCCCACAATATTCCCTCGGACTTCCCTTGCATTCTTCTTTCAATGATCTTACCATACACCTTCGATGCTAAGCTGATCAAACTGATGGCCCTATAGCTATTGCAGTCTATACGTGAGCCCTTGCCTTTATACAAGGGCACGATGACCGCGCGCCGCCAGTCTTCGGGTACTCTACCGGTCCTCTAACATGTATTGCAGAGGACCCAAAAAGAGTCCCAGACGGCAGGACCACCGTATTTGATCATCTCAGCAGTCACTTTATCTATTCCCGCAGCCTTTCCATTTTTCATACTTATCGCCCATACGATCTCTTGCATAGTAATGTCCTGGCACGCTTCCACCGTCTCTGAATCACTTAATGAGTCAGAGACGGAGGCAGCGTCCCGAACAACATCATACATATCTCCAAAATATTCACTCCATCGTTTTAACACGCTTTCTGTGCTTGTAAGAATGTTACCATTCTTAGATTTAATCCTATTCATTCTGGAGGCCGGCGAACAACTCCTAGACTTCTTCAACTCCCTTCAAAAAAGTTTGGTGTTTGCCTCGAAGTTGCTCGCTAGTCTCTCTTCCGCTTTCAAACATTCTCTTTCACGCTTTTCTTTCACTAAGGATTTAGTGGCATTCTTACAACAACGATACAATTCTTTCTTCTTGTCTTTCATATTTACTCAATATTTTTTTAAATTTTCAGGTTAATGTACCGATGGATTTAAGAACAAGCTTTTCTCTCTAAAAGACTACGTTAAAAACCGCAATTTGATCAAAGTCGGTCGTTTTATTTGGGATCCATCAATAACGAAAATTTTTGAAAAAGATGTGTTTTGATTTATTTTTCAAAAAATGAAATGACTGTCATTTATAACAAAATTAACATTTTTGAACTCTGAAAAATTCTTTGTTTAAGTATAGCTTTTGTTCTTTTTAGCTTAAAATACCTCAATTTAGCGAGAAGTTTCAGGAATAGCCTGTAGGGTCAACCAATTACAGATTTTTAGCTTTCCGCTACGTATGTACATTTTCCGACTATTTTCACGATGATTGTGTGTATGTATGTATGTCTCTCTCTGTGTATGTAAACATCTCATAATTTTCGAACGGCTTGACCAGTCTAAACGCGGTTTATGGCATTCGATTGGATTCCGCTCAACTTAGATTTCCTGAAAAATTGAACCGATTCGATCCAGAAAATTTTGAGAATTTTTGCAAAAACCTCATAAAAGTTTTGAACGATGCAGTATTTTTTTTAAAATAACTTCCAGATTTATGTACCGATTGAGTACAAAATCTAATCAGCCCTTTTCTTCAAAAAACTGTGTCAAACGTATAAATTGCATCAAAATCGGTTTATTCACTTTTCAAGCAATATTTTTTTGAATTTTTTAGAGAGAGGGATAGAGTGAGAGACATATTTTAGTACAAAAAAACCACGTCAAATGCTTAAAATTTCAAAAATTGTAATCGATTCAAATTTTAAAAAATAATAATTTTTCAAATATTAAAATTACTCTGTTTACAGGAAACTTACTTCGTATTTTTTAGATTATTTTCAGGCTAATTCACCGATTTATTTTAAAATCTTCTGCTTAAAAGACTGCGTCAAATACCGTAAAATGGATTAAAATCGGTTGTTTTTTTCGAGATTAATCAATGATGAAAGTTTTTGAAAAAGTTTTATTATATGTTTCTTAGACATTTTTTACTTAATAAAACAATTTGTTTTACCGGTTAACCGGCTTACAGATTTTTTAATACAGTTTCGTTAGTTGGTTAGATAGGCGTGTTACATAATATATAGCAATCCCAATAAAAAGGTATAATTTATTTAGGTTTGTGGTATATATAATATTCGGTCGGTATATATAATATTGTCATATGTAGATTTAGGTGAGGCATTGCAAGTTTCTTTTATAACTACGTTAGTTTGTTCGATAGGTATTAACAAATACGTATCTTTAATTTTACGTGTTATACCTAAATTTTGATAATAAAAATATCGTATGTAAATAACTAAGATGAATATGTAAATATTATTTTTATACAATACTAGTGGCCCGCCCAACTTTGTAGAGATTTTCAATAAAGTAGCTTATAAAGAAAGATTAAATAAGTTTTTAAAGTGAAAATGTGCGACCGAAGCCGCGGGTAACAGCTAGTTCAATAATATATATTATAGTCGCGGCAACAAAGTAATAACATAAAATCTTGAAAAGTATTCTCTACACTTGAAGTGGGGATGTTAATTTTTTTCTCGTGTACCCCATAGTGTGGGGTATTGATAGATAGGTTTTTAAAAAGTATTGTAGATTAGTGAAAACATTTTTTGATTAAGGTACTGGTTTGTGAAATATTAAGCCTTAAAATGCTAATTTCTTTTAGAGTTAAGTGTCATCCCCCTGCCAACTAAACGGATGGTTTTGCGGGTGGGAAAAAATCACGGTAGTAGTAAATATAATGAATTTAAAAGGAAAACTATCACGGCTAAGTAGGCTTGACACGTTTATGAGTAATAGTCGACCAACTTATAAAATGAACTTGAAGAAGTTTTTATTAGCGGTGAATCTGTCCTGAATCCTGTGGTGTGGATATTAGTTTAAATGTGCATAGCATTAAAAACCCTCTTCTTAGTCCACATTATTGTAATGTGGTATTTCAGAACCCTTCATTGCGCGTGACCCAACACGCACTTAACCAATTTTTTGTCATGGAAAAAACCACCAAATAACGTCTATAATTGTGTTTACGTAATTCTAACAGTACATAATGTTTCGAAGTCATTGTTTACTGCTTGTCGAAGAGAAATCAAATGTATTCGTAGGTACGGATTATCATCATATGAAAGTAAACATGATTTAGCACTTCTTTCTAATGCCGTATTATTTAATAGCATCACTACAGAATATAACATGGTATATGGTTGCCTTGCAACAAAGATTTGAATTCAGTGTAGGTAATCTTAAAACCATATTTATTTGTGTTAACTGTTAAAAAATATTAATAAATAATATAAACCACCTTATCGTTGATCCAATAGCGATAATGGTTGTCATTGTCGTATTCCGGTTTGGAGGGTTAGGCAGGAGACTTATAAATGTGGCATGCCATCCAGCCACGTCGATAGCAACGCCCCGTTACCTTCTTTGATATCAAAGACTGAATCTATAAAGACCTTTCCTTCCTATTTTGCTAATAGGATCAAGACAAGACCGCCCTTCTGATGGTAGTAGGTCGTAGCTGTGTCCTAATACTTTTATCACAGGTATAGATGAAAATGAAACAAACGCAAACTTATCAGCTACACTAAGGTAGTGGAACGAAAGTAAAAGTCACGTAGCTATAAACTAGAACATACCAGCGAAAATAACTGATTTTGTAGTGGTAGGTAAGTTATCTCACCGATTCCGACGACCCGATAACTCTGACCAATGGAACACATCAACACACTACACACCTACACACCCGACACCGTCCGTGGATCCTTGTCTTGTTTCGCCCATCAGCGAATCGAGCCCAAAAGCAAGGATGCCGATGAACAAAACAATGCTACTAACCCTCCCAGGTCGCCGAGGTTTGGTCTCACAGGAGAGGCTTTTAAGGCAGAGGGCGTAAAGCCTCACAACTTTAAACTGTAGCTGAGCACTCTGCTCGCTGGCGCGTCAGGTGAAGCTGTGAAGGCCCTTAGGGCCAGCAGCGATTCAGCGAAAACAAAAGTTAAGCTAGTGGTATATCACTGAGACATCGCAGAACTTCTAGTGTATGTTTATTTAACCTATACTCACCATATTTTACCTTTATTGGTGCGTTGCTATCTATGTGACGGAGTTGAAATGACACATGTAAAAGTTCACCGGCTACCTCATTCTCTAAACCGGAACACGGCGATTATTGCAGTAATAAGCGCCGACGCTATTGTGATAGGAATAGGGTAAGGCAGTGGTACCAAGGTCGGGTGAGTCGTTTCAGAACTCTACCACCTAGTAGTCACGATGATATTGACACGTAAATCGTTCGCCATTTACGAACTGCCTAGTAGAATGAAAGATAGATTCTTCGAAGTAGACCCAGACTAAAACGGGGATTTTTTTTCATATTTAAAATCGTGGAATGTAACCTACATAAAAGTTATGTCTTACATAAAACGAAGTTACTATAATCCTGTAGACTAATACGGTCATTCAATCTATTGACCAATATGGTGTGGGATAACGAGACTAAATAGTATTTACGCCAAGGTGTTAATTTCAAGAGGTTAGAGTAGCGTGAATTTTATTTATATGAAAAGTTAATTCATGGTTTGCTAGCACGTAGTGTTTAAACGGCGGAGTTAGCACTGGGCTTCGAATAAACAAGTTGGGCTTGAGTTCAGTTACGTGCAAGTCTTACACGCGCTTGGCTTCACACCACAGATGTTGTGAAAGCTATCACGTTCTAAGTTTTTCCGTAACAAGTGTTTTTAACTGGATACGCAACGCAAAGGAGGGGTTGTGTTTTTCTCTATTTACGAGTACGTACGTACATATATATAATGTATACATTTTTGATCCGAGCCCCAAAAGAATGGGGATTTAGGGAGGCATATGGTGTTAATAATTCATTGAATAACCCGGAAAAAAATTAGAAGAAATATCATCAAACTGGTTTTTTTTTTGCGAAGTAAACAGAGTGAACTGATGTCATTGGACATTTTTATTCATTTTTGGGCTGTTTAGAGGTGTAAATCTTGCCGTGTGTGTCTATAGCGCTATTATTATTAATGACCACTCTGGCGTCGCACGTGAAGCACTAACCATATATGACCATATGACAGAATATTACCAAAAATATAGATAAATATTTTGTTGATGGGATCGCTGTCTCACTTTACAGAATTACCCGCTGGGTTAATTTAAAAAAATAATATTCTTAAACAATTTTGCAAAACTAATCGAACCGTTTGAAGTCCAAAGCGTACATACATAGACAGTGAGACACAGAATTTTTTATATTTTTAAAGAAGTTACTTTAATCTTTTTTAATTTAAAAACTGTAAATGTAATAAATACAGGGTTACTTTTAAAGATCTGGCCAAATATTAAAATTAGGAACTAAATATTGAATTGAAAGTGCGTTTTGATTATTAATGTAAAATTACCAGATGATATAAAAATGTTCGTTTAAAAATATTGCACTAAACTCATAAGTTCGATGCACCGAGTCTTGTGAATGAACTCTGTCATGCTGACAGTGTGTCATTTTACATCGACCTATAATTATCATAGTAAGTATTATCTATCGCTCTTAGTACATTTTTCCCGATAACTTTTAATTTGGTTGAAGGCACTAAAACATTTTAGTTCGAATTTGGCGTTTGTTTTTGAAATAATATCTAGATGCGTTTTGTTTTTCATGTCGGATAAAATGAAATTTTGAATTTTTTTATTACATAAATCGAACATATCGATCAATGGATTAATTTTTAATTTATAATTTTCAATGGATAATCGATTCTGAACAGCCTCTGAAAATTTGGCTGGACCTTTAAAAGTAATCCTGTATATTTTTCTAAGTAGGTAAGTAAAGATAAAGCTAATAGACGATAAAAAATATAAAAAGTAAACTACGCTGACATACCTATACAATGGTTGTAGGTGGATGTGCGTATCAAATAACTTTTATCAAGTTAAATTTACTGAAACCAATCTTTCTTGTTTATTCAGACTCAGTAACAGTTTAAATAAACAGACGAATACAATAGAGGTCAGGATCAGTAGTTTCGTAGAAATTACAAGTTTTTAGGACATTTGTCGCTAGAGTGGACTTGCGTTATAGATTTCAGTCAACTCCTAAATGTAAGTGAACTGCTCTTTTATATTCTATACTTTCCATCGTAGGCACTTGGTGGAATTCCATTTTTATTAAACACTTTTACTATTCCACTAGGATATTACATCCTGAAGATGCTTTAAAAAGTGAAACCAGTCGAGTGATATATTAAAAAAAATTGTGTAAAAGTGAAATTTATGTACAAGTGGAATAGTAAAAGTGTTTAAGAACTGCTCTTTCTCTATTTTTTTACAGAGCTCATTATTGACTAGAGTAGGAACTATACTCCCTGTATTCTGCAGTAGCAAACTTACCGTTACAGATTACTTACCGTGCTCATAGTTTACCGTGCTTTTGAATGAAAAAGCTTTTGTAAATACTATTTTTTCCTAGGTTTGCAAAGATACATTGAGTACTTCGTACGAATAACTGATGATAACAGGGTAGATATTGTATTGT
Organism: Apodemia mormo; assembly: GCA_036924255.1. Taxonomy (NCBI): domain Eukaryota; kingdom Metazoa; phylum Arthropoda; class Insecta; order Lepidoptera; family Riodinidae; genus Apodemia; species Apodemia mormo. The sequence continues at coordinate 22,111,493 of JAUPFN010000007.1, read as the reverse complement.
TTTACTTATGTGATTTAACTTAATTCTTGCCAAAGATGACTGCAAGTCTTGATGTTAAAAGATAATAGCAAAACCAAATGTGATGATGAACTGACCACCTTGTTTTTCAATTTGGAACATGACAGTTGCATATACTAAATAATAACGACAAGAATAGGTATGGTGGCGGGTATGAATCGGGTGCATTTAGCAATATACCACATAGTCACGATGTTGATAGCATGTTTAACATTCACAAGATGCCTGACAGATAGTCAGATCGTCTATCTTCTATAGGATCTCGGGACAGGGTAAACATTTCTTAATTACTGTTAAATATTAAACGTTTACTCATGGAAGTAAATAGAGGTTATATTTTATGAATCACGTACTAGTATGAACTAAATACGTACACACTTGTGAGTGCTTACATACAGTAGGTAAAGATACAAACTACAGCGATCGGCAATAACGGTCGTGTGTTCAAAAATGAAACGTTTCTGTGGAGAGCATTGAGCTCGGTCGTTGTTTGAGGTTTCCTTTTTCAATTAGCACCCGCCGGCCGGTAGACCGTAACTGGGTGAGGCGAGTTTGGTATGTCGGAATGCTGACTAGATGCCCACAATCACCTCATGGGAGGTATTACTTGGAAGACCGGAGTCGAGTGGTTTGTAAAAATGTTAAGGCAGTTTAATAAAAAGATGACGATGACTGCGATATCAACAATGTTTAAAAAAGTATGTTTTTGAATTCAGCAGAAATTTTAAATTAAACACAAGTGCAAGCCATTAGGGATTTATATTCTACGTATTTCTTTAGCTAAAGACTTATGTCTCAGTTAAATAAAATTTAAATATACTATTTGAAATACATTTATGTATTTGACTGAATTAAACTGCTTGTTATAAATTCACATATTAATGTCGCAGTGGCTTTGAATTTTCCTTGCATCTACCTACATTACAGATTAATTATCTGTATATTAATACGTGAAGCAAAATCTATGTACCACGTTTTAAGACAATTACACGAACGATGGAGTATGAAATTTGGCACAGTTAAAGTTAAAGTTAAACATTAATATTTTAAGCAATATACATTAGTAATTTACTAAATTAATAAAAATAAATATTTCACATAGGTATTAAATTAATTTTATATACATGATTATGATACACAAGTTAATATATTTCTTTACGGCTAAATTGTGTTGTCAAGCTTAAAAGAGATTTCACTGTTTAGTCTATGATGGAATTGCGACCATAGGGCGATCGCTAGTAATAGTTTAATATGTAAAGTAAAAAATTTATAGCTACCCCTTTTTACAACAATTACGCGAATATAGGAGTATGAAATTTGGCCCAGTTAAATTCTACATTCCGGGAGATAATATTAAATAATACTTTTATAATATGCTCCGTAATCCGCAGAAACCTATTATTTTTAAATAATATAAATTATTATAAATACACTACTTTAATAAAAATAAATATTATACACACTACATTAATTTGGCATACTTACAATATGATTTAGTGTTATCTATATTAATTAATTAATAATATTATAAATGCGAAAGTTTGGATGTTTTGATGGATAGATGTTTGGATGGATGTTTGATACTCAATCACGCAAAAACTACTGAACGGATTTGAATGAAATTTGGTACACAGTATGATGATAACCTGGAATAGTACATAGGCTATTTTATCCCAGAAAAATTAGACGATCCCAAAGGATTCACCAAATTTTTTATAATGCAGCGGGTAGCACGCTGCAGCTAGTACCTATATTATAAAATGCCCGTGTGTATAACACTGGCATTTTATAATATATATCACTGACGTTGTTTATTGTATGTGTGAATATTAACCGCCCTGTGGTGGGTGGATCCATAGTATCAGTTAAATATAAACATATAATATAATACTTATCTATAACTAAAATATATTTATGTCATTCATCGAATTACGTTTGTAAATTAATTGCATTTGTATATTGATTTAGTATTTTTTTATATCATTAGATGGCTAACGAGCAGATGGTTCTCCTGATGGAAAGAGGAACTATCGCCTATAGACACCATGGATGTTAATGGTGCGTTACTATTCGTGTGGTTATATGGCAATGCCACATTGTCACATGCGTAAGTCTACCGGCTACTTTACCTTAGTGCGCTGCGGAATTGCACGACTTATTCTGCCATCCCCGTTTTTCTATCGATCGTCGAGGCGCACAGATTCTAGTCATCGCCATATGGTGGACGTTCAACGTACCCGGAAAAAGCGGTTCGACTCAACATTCTTCATTCGAACCGCAAAGGACTTGAACAGGCTTCCTGAGGCTGTCCTGAGTCGACGAGTACAATCTGGGGATCTTCAAGAGAAGAGTGAACAGGTACCTTCTAGGGAAGCGCGTTCCATCTTAGGCCTCATCTTAGCTTACCATCAGGCGAGATCGAGGTCAAGCGCTTACCTATCGATAGTTAAAAAAAACAAATCCTCAAGCCGGAACACGAAATTGACAATCAATGACGCTATTGCGGCTCCTGTCGCATATGTTGTAATAGGTAAGGCGGTGGTACCAAATCCTAGGACGAGGCTTTGCGAAACTCTACCATGTAGCCGTCACGATAGTAGTGACAAATATGTTATTTTTTTTATATCATAAGATAGCAAACAAGCAGATGGGTCTCCTGATGGAAAGAGTCAACCATCGCCTATAGACACCAAAGATGTTAATGGTACGTTGCTATCTTGTGGCGAGGTCTAATGCCACATGCATAAGTTTACCGGCTACCTTACCTTCCAAACCGGAACACGACAGCGACAAGCACTGACGCTATTGCGGCAGGAATAGGTAAGGCGGTGGTACCAGACCCGGGCGAGACAATGCAGAACTCTACCACCTAGTAGCCACGATGGTAGTGACTCGATAGCCAATCTGTCGCCTTTTACGACCTGCCTGGCAGAACGGCAGTTGGCCTATTCTTCAAAGGAGCTCTGACGGGAAAAATCTATCCTACAATATAAATTTTAATGTCTGTTTTTGTCAAATTACGTGATAAATTTCCATTTCGTGACTCACTGACATCAATTTTACCCTTTTATGTTTTTGCAGATAGACAATAACATCAATCATCCCTGCACATCTTTTTAGGGTTCCAATGTAAACTAGGAACCCTTATAGTTTCGCTATGTCCGTCCGTCTGTCCGTCCGCACGATTGCTCAGAGATCCTTATTACTAGAAAGCTGTAATTTAGGACGAATACACATATTAGTCACGGCAACAAAGTGGTTATATAAAATCTTGAATCATATTTTTTTTCAGGGTAGCTCCCCTACATATAAGGTGGGGGATGTTCATTTTTTTACATATCCCCTTGTGTGGAATATCATTGGATAGGTTTTTGAAAATTTTGTAGGTTTGTATTTTTAACATATTCAGATTTTAAGTACAGTCAAGTGTTCCCCCCTCAGCAGGCTAAACGATTGGTTTTGGGGGTGGGAAAAAATCGTGGTAGTTGTAAATATAATGAGGTTAAAAGAAAAACTTCACGTCTTAGAAGGCTTTACAAGTTTTTGAGTAATAGTCGAATAAGTTATAAAATGTACTAAGAGAAGTTTTTATATGCGGTGAACTCGTGGTGCGGATATATTATATTTGTCATTGACGTTGAATAGCCTGAATATTCATAGTATGAAATTATAAAAGCCCTTTTCTTAGGTCACATTATTGTGATGAGCAACTTCGGAACCCTACATCGCGCGTGGCCTGACATGCACTTTACCTATTTTTTTATTTTTACATCATAGAATAACATACAAGTAGATGGCTCTCCTAATATACCTAAAAAATCATTACCTATAGGTATCTATATCAGTGTCTATAGGCACCATATATATTAATGGTGTGTTGCTATCGGTGTGGCGGGTTGGTATTGCTAGATGCGGAATTTTATCGATTAACTTACCCTGCACCGGGTACCAAACCGGAACACGACAATGCCACTGACTGCCACTGACGCTATTGTGGTTGGAATATGTAAGGCGGTGGTACCAGACTTGGGCGAGATAATGCAGAACTCTCACGTTATGAGGTCTCTAGTTCAATCCACCCGTGGATTGAACTAGAGACCTCATAACGTGAGCAGAGTGGGCCGAACTTTAGATCATGAGGCAGTGCAGTAAGATGTATATTTTAAGGTCATTCAATTTATTAAAATAATAACTAGCTGTTGCCCACGACTTCGTCCGCGCGGACTTCGTTTACTCCGCACAGCTCCTCCCCCGTAGGTGATAACGTGATAATATGTAGCCTATATGTTGACCTGACCTGTTAGTAATATTCATGCAAAATTTGAAGTAAATCCATGCAGTACTTTTTGAATTTACATACATACAGACAAACAGACAAAAATTCTAAAAACTATATTTTTGGTTTCGATATCGATTGTAGATCACACCCACGTATTCTTTAAAAAATAATCAATGTACAATTTTGACTTTCCTACGATTTTATTATATGTATAGTGTATAGATAGATACTAACGAACAAAATAAAATGAAGTGTATGCAATTTTTTTACATGACAAGATAGCAAATAAGCAGTTGGCTCTCTTGATGGAAAGAGATAACCATCGCCTGTAGACATCAAAGATGTTAATGGCGCGTTGCTATTCTTTAGGCGGGGTCTTGTTGTCACATGCATCAGTTGACTGGTTATTTTACCCTTCAAACAGGAACACGGCAAGGAGAAGCACTGACGCTATTGTGGCAGGAATGTGTGAAGCAGTGGTAACAGACCCGGACGAGAGAATTCAGAACTCTACCTGGTACAAGACCCGGACGAGAGAATGCAGAACTCTACCACTAAGTATCAACGATAAAAATGACTCGTATAGGCAATCTTTTACTTCTTACAAATTGTCTGGCAAAAAAATATCCTCGGTCTATGATACTCGGGGTAAAGTAACACTTTGATCCTGTTTTAATGAGGTTTACTTGCTGCTTTACTCCTCTAGTTATGATATGACATTGGCGACCACTGACTAAGAAGTGGCGTTATGTCTAGGCTTGTCAACAATGTATCCCATCGTCTGACAGTGGTAACGATAACAATGATGTGGTCAGATATTTCTGACCTAATTAACCTCACGTTAATGCTTCCGTTCAGATGTGCTTTAAGAGTTTCTTTTGTCGACTTTCACATGTAACCTTTACGATGCCACTGAAAGGATAAAGATAGTGTAAATAACTCACCAAAGGTTTGAAAATAACAAAAAAACTCTAGTGGAACCTATGTCCAACACACGTTCTACTTCATCGGTAGCAAAAACAAATGCACGCAGAATACGTATTCAACACACGCTGAAGAGGCTTCAGTTTTAAAAATTTTGAAGCGTCTTCAGTAAAACAATTACTACTTCAATTACGCGACCGGTGAAGCTGTAACAGCCCATAAGGCTAGCAGTAATTGAGTCATTCCGAAAAAAAAAAACTTCAACAAGATACGAAGTACTGATTTCTTCTTTGTGAGAAAAGTTTGTGTTCTACAAATTTCCCAATAGTAAGAGTAAAGTATGTATTTTACGAGCTATGTAAATATTAAATAAATTGTTAAACAAATTGTATGTTCATATCATAATAAATATTTTCAGTTTCAATTGCTAGGTTAGGAGTCGATTAAATTTTTCATTAAGAACTTGCAGATTCAAATATTTAAAAAAATAAAAATATCCCTGAAAATGCTATCAGCAGGGGCGGCTTAACTTATAGTGCCGGGTGTGCAATGCACACGGACGCCGTCGTCTCAGGGGGCGCCGCGGCGCTTCTAAGAGAGAGAGCATAAATCATCGTCTTAGACCCATTAGGGGGCGCCAGGGTTCCATTGCACACAGGCGCTTCACGAGCTAGAGCCGCCTCTGGCTATGTAACAACATTTGGTCAATATTTGGATGAATCTTAATATTAAATTAGCTTAGATGCCATATATATGTACTAATCATAAAGTAAATATATTATGAATTAAATTTCCAAGTCTTAAAAATAAAAAATTTAAGAATGAATATATTTCTCTTAATAATCTATAATAATATTATAAAGAGAATATTTTTATATTTTTGTATTTCCGCATTTTTGTGTATTTGTCACGTATAAAAGATTATACGTGACAAATACACAAAAATGCGATTTTTAAGATCGGTTCAGTAGTTTTTAAGAAAAAACTACTGAACCGATCTTAAAAATCTTTTACCATTACAAAATACGGTACAAATGCACTATGCAGGAAAGACATACTTAAGATACTTTTAAGCAAAAAGAAGTAATAATTTTGGGTCACGAGTACGAACTGCTGGTACCTAATATCGTACATAGAAAAAAAAATGTATTTTTGTATGTTTGTAACGAGTAAACTCAAAAATTTTAAATCTGTACTAACCAAGTGTAACATTGGATGATTTTTACCTATCCGAACAAAAAGGAAGTAATGATTTTGAGTCACGCTAATTAAGTCGCGAGTGACAGCTAGTGGTATACTAACTTAAAAAAAAGAAACATACCTATCTGGTCCGGAAGTTAAAATCCTGCGAATAATAGTAACAAGTTTCTTAAAAATATGGTTAATGGCTTAAACGATCCGGAATGAAACTAGAAAAAGAAGTATTTTGAATTTTTATTTGGAAATAAATTGCAATTGTTATTAAAAAAAACTGGAAAAAATAGCCGTCCAGTTTTTGCCAAAATCTCAAAAAATATATCTCTGAAAGAGCAGGAAAGAGCTCTGTCTGAGAAATTTTAGTTTTTTATATTTTTAATGGCATAAAAAATATTTAAAACCTACGCTCACTACAGGCCGGAGCGCGTATGCCGCAACTGCCGCGCGAAAGGCAATTTTAAATTAAATTAAAATTGTAATTATTCCTGATTCCGGAATAATTACAATCCTACAATTCCGGAAGTCAAGGACTTTTTTAGTAAATTTTCCTGCTCTTTCAGAAACTTTCATAATATTTGAGCTATCACTTATACTTTTGAGATTTTGGCAAAAAACTGGACGGCTATTTTTTTCAGTTTTTTGTTAATAACAATTGCATTTTTTTTTTCAAAAAAAATAATCGAAATTCGTCTTTTTCTAGATGTCATTCCGAATCGTTTAAGCTATCAACCATATTTTTAAGAAACTTGTATTATTCGCAGGAACTCAACATCCCGACTAGACTAATAAGATTTTTATGGGTATTCTTGAAAACCTTATAACTTATTTCTAGCGATAACTAGAACCAACAGTTTTACATGCTTATCCGAAGCACGTGGATGATAACACTCCACCTCCCATACTCCGCGCTGCTATTACGATTCAGATTCCGAGAAAAACTCCAAAAAACTCAATAGCATTTTGACTTCTTGATCTGAGCCGAATAGGCTATCCCCTGGAAATATTACTTTTTGTCATCGCATTCAGTTTGACCTAAATATTACTCAACTAATGTAAGGATTAGCCGGATAATATTATATTTATATTGTTACATATAATAATTATTTTTCTAAGAAATTATATGAAACAGATTATTACCTCATATTGAAACATTGTGGTACCTTTTGCACCGCTCTAGCAACTGTTTTCTTCTAACTGTGTACAGCAATCTGATAGATATTATGTTCAGATATTGGTTGTCTGTGGCTATGCATGACTCTCACAATTTAAATGATGCAAATAATACATATGAAGAAATAAAAATAGTTGAAACTACAATAATTATTATATGGTCATGCTTTATTGGCGACCCTGTCAAATTTTTCCAACTACAAAGGAGCAACGATTATTTTGATTATTGCGTGGTCTATTTTACCAATTTCTGCGAAATAAACTTTACTGAAACACTTTATATCAATTAGTTTCATAACTTGGTATATATATGAGTATAACTTGGTACCAGGATACCTATATACTATATGACTGTTCTTTACCTGTACCTAATTGGTATACGGAACGAGAAAGGGAGAAGGTATAAGGAAGTGTTAACTGTCCTTCTGGAAGTGCAAAAAAATATTTGAAGAGTATTGATAAAATATGAATTTACTAGATGAAGGATTAAGTTAATACTCACACGATTACTTTTGTAAAAAGGATTTTTCATATTTATTATTCAGTGACTAGATGAACTAACATATTCATCATTCTAATTCCTATGTTATTTTTCAGCGTAATAGTAACGAAATAACAATGCTTTTGAAATATATCTATATTAATATTATAAATACGAAAGTTTGGATGTTTGGGTGAATGGATGTTTGTAACTCAATCACGCAAAAACTACTGAAGGGATTTGAATGAAATTTATCACACAGGTGATGATCTGGAATAGCACATACTTTTTATTCCGGAAAAAATTAGGTCATCCCCGGGATTTGAAAAAAACTTATATTATAATGCAGCGGGCTGCACACTGCATGATTTATTCAAGACAATGATTGAAATAAATCATCATTTTTTTCTAACTTGTAAAACATCCCTTCTTTATTTTAGTTACATTTAAATAAAGAAGGGATGTTTTACAAGTTAGAAAAAAATGATGATTTATTTCAATCATTGTCTTGAATAAATCATTCACTATCTCATCACATATGATGTATTTACCTTGATATGCCGTACTGAATAATGTATAAAGTAGTAGATACTCAACCAAACACATTTTTCACTCGGACATAAATTTAATTTGGAATCTGATTAAATTGTTGGTTTTCTATTAGCTGACTAACCGCATCGATGTTGCGCAGGATTGTCGCAGTAGCGGTCATGTATTACCACCAATCGGTTTGTTTGTTAATACCGGAGAGGCGGAGCCTGGTTCTTCTGTCTGTGAACACATCTAAGCGAAATGCCATGTCAAAACGCACTTTATAATCAAGAGAATAGTATTTAAACTTCTGTAAAACATCACATATGGTCATTAAAAATTGATATTAGATATTCTGACCTATGGTCTACCAAATATGGGTGAATATCAAATGCATGTTTAAAATACTGCAAGTTATATTATTATCTTGTATACATGCTAATGAAGTGTAGAGTGGCCGAGTTTGTGGTAGTTGGTCATTCAGTTGGCACGTCAGCACTGATTTGTGTAATGTGACAAATAGATTAACTAGTATTTTGCGAGTTTGGTTTTTTTATTTTTATTTATATAGCAAAATCACTAGTTTAGAATCTGGACTGATTAGATAGAGACACAATAGATATTTTGTGATTTATTTGTGAAGTGAAGCGAAATGATAAGATTATATTCTTCCCGGTTTACTTAAACAAAAGGAATTTTTTGCATCCGTTTAAAGTAAGTAAATTAATTTTCACACATTTCAAAATATTTGTATTTTTTTAACAGGTAGAAACAGATATCGCTGTGTTTTTTAACTATTTTTATATTAGCTTATATTTTGTATTATGTTTGTGTTACTGAGACGTGATAAGATTAAATTATCTTTGAAGTTTTGAAGAACTTCCATCTCAAACATGTAGTTTTTTATTAAATTCTATGATCATTTGGCGATAATAGTAAATAACCTTCTACCGCTAAAATAACTGAATCTGGGTAGATAGGTACTGAGGGATGATAGATACCTACCTGCAAATGCGAGATGTAGCTAGGTGCTGAAAAACTATGTTGATGCAGTAATCTCTGCTATTTCTACTTTGGATACTCTGCCATGTGTAATATCTAAGTGAAAAGAAGTGGAGTTACATAGTACTTATTTATTTAATGAATTATGAGAATGCAGTAGCTTAATGGTACTTAATATTTATAAAACATGTCATATAGTCTCTATTATTTGTAAAGTATTAGCAGTTTTTGCGGTATAACCTACATAAAACTCAATCTTGTATAAAAATGAAATAAAAATAGTGTGGCCTATGTTGCCTACTCCTGAATAATGTAGCGTTTATTAGTTCAGTAGTTTCAAAAATTATTTTTGCAACAAACAAATTCACAAATTTTTTCTCTTTTAAATAATAAGTAGAGATGTTAGGTAAATGTGTGTATTTTTCATAACATGAATCAGCTGATGCGTTACCTTAATACGATAAAAATAACTTACGTTAGTAATATTTGTCGGTGGCACCATTCGCTTTTTTAAAAAACTTCGCGATTCAAAAACTTCACTATTAAAAGAGAAAAAAAGGTGGTATATTTAATAATACGAGTACGGGGTAAAACAGAACTGATGTATCTACCTACTCGACGTAGCCAAAATTAAGGTCACCGCTAAGTTTTTTCAAAGTAAAATTTATCCTATGTGTCAATGTATTTATCTATCATATATGAGCGCATAGTAAGTATATAACCTGATACTATACACTGATTACTGATAGTTTAGCTTTCTGTAAGTGAAAAAATATTTTAATCGGTCCGGTAGTGTCTGAATTTATTTATTTAAATTTATGCACAGTTATGTGACTGACATGGATATTGCATAACCAAAAGTCCACTTAAAAAATAAAGATTTAAAAAAATCCACAATTACGGTACAATGGCTGACTTACTGCTCATTGGCATTCTCAACCAGTTAACCCCAAGCAATAGCCAGAAAAATAAGGTTGCGAGCTGATAATTAAGATGTATAATATAATAATAATTAATAAACAATACATATATAAATATATTGGTATGCATAACGTTTATAATAAAAACCATATGTTATAAATCAATATGTTATATAATCTCAAAAATATAGCATAAAAATGCTATGAATCCCAACAATAAACGATTTAATTTAAAAGGAGGTAAAAAAAGTAAATATACGAGGTGACATAATAATAGGTACTAATTATTACTTTCATTACCTTTCATACATGATACCTACAATATAAAAAATAATTGTGAGAATTCTCTAAATCTGAATCTTTGACAGATCTAAATCAAATTGAAGTGCAGTTCAAATATACATATTACGTGCCTCCTCTTTGGTGCTAATTAAAATTTAAAATGTCCCCTAAGCATGTTCGCTTAAGAGAGCATTTAGACAGTGCATGCCTGATTACCGAAGGAAGATCATTCCAAAGCCTCATGGCCTGTAAGTGGAAGTAAAGTTTACATTGCGGAGAACAACAGAACCCTAATATTTTAAAATAAAAGTAGAAATACATTAAATTACTAGAAATAAACATTAGGTACACGCACTACATTTACGCAACATCAGTGATAATATACACACATGTATATAAACTATATATTATCTTTACAGCTAAAGTCAGTTGCCAAACTTCTAAGATTCTAGAGATTTTATTTTTTATTCTACGGTCGAATTCCAGCTTCAGGCGATCGCTAGTATATATAAATGATAAAAGTGAAGAAGCCTCCACCAAGACAAGACCTACTAGATTCTCGCATTGGCAAACATGCTAGATAGTAGGTAATATTAAGTAATAATTTATTTCATATAATTTCAAAAACCCTCCTCCAAGGCCTTCTGGACCGCTAAGACTTTCATTCAGTGAGAGGAATTTAAGTTTGCTTTTTAAACACTAGGGTGTAGTTAAAAATTTATGGTTATCTCGTTGATGAGAAAACCTATCGTTTAAAGGTACTTGCAACACCAATAATCTCAATTATTTAGAACATCAAACTTCGTTTAATAGGTAGCGTTGTTTTTTGGATAGGTACACCACTTCTACAAAAATATGTACCATCAACAACATGTACCACTTTCAGTGTAAGATGAAAATAAATAATATGAAAATGTATAGATGAAAATAATTTACGTAAAAATATTTACCCGCTTCAAACTCAAAACCTGGTTACAACTTTTTGATGATTCATCCCTCTATAAATCTCAACAACAACATTTGTCGAGATTTGCAATGAAAAATATCGAAATCAATTTTCGCGTCATCATGAATATTAGCTAAGTGATAGAGTTCTACAATAACTCACTAAAGTTTGCTACTAAAGCTTTATTTATTCCTGTCACAATATCGTAGGTATGTGTCTCATGTTCTGTTAGAAAAGTAAGACAGCCGTTACTTATGTATTCTTGCTACAAGGATTTCTTTTTCGAATCATTGACGTCTTCGATATTGGAATATTGAATCAGAGCCAGTTTAAACTACGCCAGGGATTAGTTTACTAACATTTTTTTTATTATTAAAAGCTTGACTAATTTAATATTATAGGACAACAAGCTAATGGTTTTTCTGATAGAAAGGATAAGCATCGTCTATCGATACTACAGATGTTAATGGTGCGTTGCTCTCCTTTTGCTCTACGTAGGCATGGAATGGCAAATGTGTAAGTTTACTGGGTACTTTGCAAGCACCAAAACCCGGATGAGACTTATCGCCTAATTAGAAGTTTTGTCTTGTGGTTAGCTTATTTTACTATGTTTCGTATATTTTTCATTTTTTCGGCCAAAGATGATCATAATTATAAGAAAGACGCTAATAATCACTTATAATATTGCAATATATTATATTAACCATTTTGATTTTGGGTGTATAAAGATATACGACGCACGCGCCGCAGTGTATGAATAAAAGCACGGCGGCAAGGAATCGATCGACACAAAGGCAATGTTCGGCGGCGAAGGTTCCGTCACCGGTAAGCGAAGGCCTATCGGCGCGTCCGCTTTACCACAAAGCCCTACAATAAACTTTTACAGCACACATAAAATCCTGACTTTTTAACCCGAGTTATTTGAATTAATATCAATTCGGAGTTCCTCAATGGGCTTTACTCGTCAAACTCTAAAGTTTTATGACAACCTCAGAATTGAGGAATAAAATTTAATTGAAATGTATTCCCGAAAAAAGTTTGATTGCGGTTATCAGCTTCCGAATTTGAATTATTTACACTGAATATTTTCGAATTATTTAACCAACTATGCGTTAATAACAAGCTTACATGAATATCAAATTTACATGCTATGCTTATTAATAACAAGAACTTATTATTTTTTAAATAAAATCTTTTAATTCTGTAGTAACTTGGTACTAAATAAAGTCTATTTAATTCGTTTAGTAAAAGACATCAACGCGTGCCGTGCCATAAATAAACAATAATATTATGTTGATATATATTTATTATAATTAGTTATTCATTTAATATTTTTAATAACATAATTACAATATCTGATATTTGCTTTATTAATATTATGAAATGTATTTTAATTTAAATGATTAAAATTTATTTTATTTTTAATTAATAGCAATCCAGAGTTAGGCAAATTGTTGAGTAGCCACTTGTTGATCCTAGAAGAAACAACAAGTGTCTATTAAAACCTAAAATTGTACAAAAATCAGTGGTGATCGTTAAGGTACATAAAAATTGTGGCAATTTAACTAGGAAATCGAGGAGAGAGTCGCAGATTTTAGTAATAAGAAATTTGTCATTAGATTAATATATATGTGGTGTGTTACAAGTCGTTTCTTATAATTTCTACCACCTTCCCACGTACACACAAATACCACCACCACATTGTAACCGACAACCTATACTATTACTGATGATATTAAAATCTGCTTAATTGCGATGGCAATTTCAATTTTTAGCCATACAACAGCGAGAATCAGCAGCAGGAATCGGTGAGGTTCATTAAATTCAATTTTATTTAATGCATTCGTATGTAATTTATAATTTGTACCAGAGCTAAATTTTTACCATTTTCATCATAGTTATATATCCTCTGCTAAGCCTGTAGTTCCCATTGACTTTTCCGTAAATTAAAATCCTCCGCTTTTTGTGTCCAATGCACTAGTTTTTTTGCTACTACTCTTGAAACGGACTATACTCACGACTTCGTCCGGTTTGTTGTCTCACTCAATTTTTTTTTCTGATACAATGACTATCAAATCTTCAAGCTGTATACTGCCTGAACTTTTTTTATATCATAAGATAGCAAACAAGCAGATGGGTCTCCTGATGGTAAGAGTCAATCATCGCCTATAGACACCAAAGATGTTAATGGTGCGTTGCTATCTTGTGGCGAGGTCTAATGCCACATGCATAAGTTTACTGGCTACCTTACCCTCCAAACCGAAACACGACAATGACAAGCACTGACGCTATTGCGGCAGGAATAGGTAAGGTCATGGTACCAGACCCGGGCGAGACAATGCAGAACTCTACCACCTATTAGTCACGATGGTAGTGACTTGCAGAGCCAATCGATCGCCGTTTACGACCTGCCTGGCAGAAAGGCAGTTGGTGTATTCTTCAAAGGAGCTCCGAATCAACATGGGGAACACTATTTACTGCCGTGCAGCTTAAAGATGCGTTGATCTACGTCAGTAAGATAATGCCTTCTTCATAAATTTTATTCCTTGTATTATCTCATAAAAAAACATATAAATAAATATGAATAATATAACTCAAATAATGCTACTATTTACTATCAATATATATTGAATAAATATATAAGAGTTTCAGTCAACCTCCCAATTTTAAACCATTATTATATTCCGTCACAATTAAATGTTTTGCAGTCGACATTATATAAAAAACCTTAATGTGTTGATTAGTGTTTGTTTATCAATAAAACACATGCTCGTATTCCGGTCTATTGTATAAGAATGCAATGAATGAGTTTATCCCTTTGGACCTGCAACAACACAGCTTTATAACACCCTTGTGCGTCCAAGGTTAAAAATAATAGAGATAAGATAAAATTCAAGTTATGTAAAAAATTTATCTTTTCTCTTTTTGTATAGATACTGATTGCTATATATTGTATTATTTAAAAAGTTTGGAACTTTTTAATAAATACCATGATAGTTAAATCCCCAAACATTTAATTTTATTTGGCAAATTAAATACTTGATTTTTTTGTGGATAAATCGTCTCTTGTTTGTCCAGGCATTTTATAAAGAATAGACCATCTATTTCCTACAAAACAGTTCGTAAATAATAAACTGTTTGAAAAACATGTCATTATTATTGTGACTACTTTGTGGAAGAGTTTTGTGACATTTATCCAGGATTTTGTAATACCACTGCTTCATTTTATTTTGCAACGATAGGATCAGTGCTTGTCAAAGTTTTTTTTTTTATTTTGAGTGTAAAGTGGACGGCTAATTTATGACTCAGGTACATATTTCAATCCGTCAGACGGATGTAGCAACGCACGATTAAAATATTGGTAAAAAATATAAGCGATGGTCGTCTCTTTGTACTAGGAGAGTGTTTCCTGCCGCCATAACGTCAGAGCTTGTTACTCTCGTTTTCCGGTTTCGAGTGTAAGGTAGCTGGTAAACTTATAATTATGAGGCTTTAATTCCTGCCATTTAGATAGTAACGTACATTTAACACAGCGCAGGGTATCAAATGATATTAAAAATATTAAATAATTAAAATCGGAACCCACAATAATGACACACCGTTACTATTCCGACAGAAAAAAAGGCTGTGGTGTGCAACCCTGAAGAGACGTTGCAGAACTCTGTCATATTTTTTTAGTTGATAACGACGTATTGTAAAACGCCTTTTACGAAACATGATCTATTCTATAAAAGCAACTCCGACGAACACAGGGAAGTTTAGAAAGTAAGGTTGAGGAATATGATTGATTGTTAAACTATGTAATTGCCATAAAATGCAGCTTAAGCATATGTAATTTTTGACTATTTCTGAAACATGACTTCCATGTCACTTTAGCATTTGTGTTAATAAACGATGATATTTTTTACACGAGTATAGAGAGTCAAGATATAGTATATAAGTGATTTAAACAGTAGTTTATTAAAATGCAACTAATTGACAATAAAAGGTTTTGTGAAGTAGAAAATACAATAAGAATCACACTGGTGTTGATTTGCAGACTTTAAGATGGCGTGGATGAAGTTTTAAGTTTCCATATGATTTAATTTCAATAATTCATTAGAATTCTCCCTATTATGATAGGTGCGATACAAGATACGAATATATCCAATAACTTCGTAACGCCATAGAATCAGAAAGAGTCTTTTGTTGAGGACTCTAGACACTCTACACATTATGCTGTTAAGAGGAAAAAGTACTTACTTATGCTTCTGGCCAAAGATTGTAACGTGTGAAGTCTTATTTGCATCTTGTAAAATCACAAGTGGTTGCCTGGCATAAAATACCTTTTTTGCTTGGCATACAATACATCGAGCTTCATTGGGGGCTAGTTTAAACCTTACCTTCCAAATGATCATAAAACTCGTTAGTTTGTTAAGTTCAGATTGTTTGGTATGTTGACATGAAGAATACCAGTGCTAGCTGCGGAAAAAAAGGGTTATTTTTCAGCGGTAAATACGCTACTAATAATAATACTTGTTATACTTTTTTACGTGGAGATACCCGTCATGGGAACCAATCTGATCACGGTGGTGACAGATTGATTTAAATTGGATAGTTTCCATCGTCGGCACTTGATGAAACTGCATTTTAAATTATGTATTACAAATAAACTCACTTGTACTTCCAGTTCACGTATATTACGTATATTACGAATATACGTGAACTGAGATTGGTTTAGTCGGACTCGTGCCGACAAAAATTTAAAGTGCAGATCAGGCGCTTATCACGGACTTCCTTAACAGGCTTTCGTCATGTTTGGCACTATAGGTTAGTAGATTGGGACGCAATGCCCATAGTACCATATCCCGATGTGCTTCTCGCTGGATGATCCGAATGTCTTCGCTGACTCTATTGCTAAATTCTTTCTGATTCGCTCTTGGCCGGTAATTTATTTGGTTCCTAGTGCAAAAACTTTTATCATTAGGTTAGTCTATAGGTTTTGACCTAGATCATTAGGTTAGTCTATAGGTTTTGATCATGAAGTTGAAGCTCCTGGACTCGATTCTTGGGTCAGGGTAAAGCAGTGTGGCCAACTTTGTCGAAAGAAATGCGCTAACTAGATATATATATATATATATATATATATATATATATATATATATATATATATATATATATATATATATATATATATATATATATATATATATATATATATATATATATATATATATATAAAAATGTTCCAAGTCTAAAAGAATTCTAATTTTCACGCGCGATAAAGTCTCTATCCTATGTATTTTTATGGATGTGGAGTTTGAAAATTGGCATAATTAAAGTTTTAGAGATAAGAGGACTGCAGAAACCTAATATTTTTAAATGATTTGCATTAGAAATACCTTAAATTATTAAAAATAAACATAACATACACGTTACATAACGTAAATCTTTCTAATTTCGTAAATTATTTCTAATTTCGTAAAATTTTATTTCTAATTAGCTGTGCCCGCGACTTCGTTCGCGTGGAGAAATTTCTAAGCCGAAACCCGCGTAGTTCCCGTTCCCATGGGATTTCCGAGACAAAAACTATTCTATGTCTTTTCTCGGGTCTCAAACTATCGTTTTACGAAATTCATCCAAATCGGTTCAGTAGTTTAGACGTGAAGAAGAGACAGACAGACAGACTGAGTTATTTTCGCATTTTTAATATTAGTACGGATTTCATAAAGGTACTTATATTAAAGGTAGGGTTTTTTTGTGATTTTCGTTTTTTCCCCTAATACTTTATAAGTTAAAACTTAGGCTCTTGGTGAAATTCATTACGATTATAATAAAATCTGCCCTAATGATGTTTTTAAAAGACAAAAATTGATGATGACTAACATCATAAAATGTAATAAAAGTGAGTTGTGAAATTATTTTTTGTTTTTGGAGTTCGCTAGATTTATGAATGAATGGTATAATATTTACACGAATGTTTTAGTTTATATTATTATACTATTAGTTACTATTTAATGGTACAAGCATATTCTACAATATAACAGAATTCAAATACTTAACATTTTTAAACTATTTACAGAAAACAAGTTTTTAAAAAATATAAGCGTACTTTTTAAATACATTTTAAAATAGGAAAAATATGAATACTTGGGTATTTATTTTTTAATCAAACAATATTTCTAACCTATTAAAATTACTAACACTTAATTTATAATAACCCACTCTTTTTCCTTCTGATACTAATCTTGGAGTAACTTTTAATTAATTCTTTCAAACAATCAAAGTTTGTTACCTGTTGAAACTAAAGTCTTGCTGATGCATACCCTCGTTTCCCCATTTTTTTTATATAATAAGATAGCAAACAAGCAGATGGGTCTCCTGATGAAAAGAGTCAATAGACACCAAATATGTTAATGGTGCGTAGCTATCTTGTGGCGAGGTCTACTGCCACATGCATAATTTTACCGGCTACCTTACCCTCCAAACCGGAGCACGTCATTGACTAGCACTGACGCTACTGCGACAGGAATAAATGAGGCGATGGTACCAGACCCAGGCGAGCCAAGGCAGAACCCTACCAACTAGTAGCCACGATGGTAGTAACTCGCATAGTCAATCGGTCACCTTTTACGACCTGTCTGGCAGAACGGCAGTTAGCCTATTCTTTAAAGGAGCCCGGGTCCAACACGGGGAAAATTACAGACTATGATGATTCTTGTTATTTTGATGCAACTGAAGAGGTAGTAAACAAGTTTGGGAGGTTGCACAACCTCGGCACACGTTTCATCTATGGTATAAGAAATTTGAGGAAAATTCACATTCTTTTCCTACCAGGTGTATTTTTCTTATGGAGAATAAATCGACTAAAACAATAGCCAAAACTATCGTAGCGGCTTCTAAGGTAAATTTCTATAAATAATTGAGAATGCACATAACAAAAACATAATATTTAATTATATTACTGTCTATATATTTGGTGTCCATAGGCGATTGTGGTGATTATTATCTCTTTCCATCAAGAGAATCACCTGTTTGTTTCATTGACTTGTTTGCTTAAAATACAGATAATAAATATAATACTAACAGAAAGAAATATTAAGAACTTTTTACTATTTAATTTGGTGATGAACTATTACTAGAGGTCTACGAACACTGTGCTCGGAGCTAGCGACATACAGACTAAAACACATGCTGTACGCCGATGATATTGTGCTTGTGGCTTAGAATGTTTCGAAGTTACACTATAGCTTCAACACAAGGATGAAACATAACTTTGGAGGTGCTGAGAAGATAGGAAACAACATTTAGATTGTCAACACATACCTAAAGTATCACATTTCAACTACAGATGCCAGTTTAATGGAAGACGTACACGCTTGGTTGAAGTTGCCAGTACTTGTCAAAGCCAAAATGTCCATTACGAACTGCCTTATTTGACAGACAGTTCGTAAGAGGCGACAATATTAATTTCTTATTATTTAATCTATTATTTTCTATTTGCTTTCCTACATATCATATTATGCTTAATTATTTTTGATTTATGATGTTTAAATTTATCAAATTAATAAATTTAAACATTAATAACTAGAGATTTACACCTTTTTTTAAATTTTCCCAAGCACGGAATATGTGTTAAAATACATAATATATAATTTAGTTATAGGTAACAAATAAATATAGATAATACCTGTTTTAAATTTTACTAGTAATCGATATTTCTTAAGTTTTAATATAGGCATCAGCCGTAGGGAAAATAGTCCTCCGCGGTTTAAACTTAATCTGTGCCAAATTTCATACTTCTCCTTTCACGTATTTGTTTTAAAACGGTGTACAAAGTTTCATCTTTAGGTATTAACGCATAGATAATAAACATGCATTAATAGATATGTAACAATGTAATAAACATGCATTAAAAACAACCAACACTCGCAGGTATACGTCATTTTTTAAATTACATTGTGTAGCAACCAAGTCTGATTTTTTAACTTACCGCTAGTACGTATGTAGATAAGGAAGTTAGTGATCTTGCCCCGATTTTCGAAAATCGAGTTTTCACCAGATCGTCACTTTTCCAACTATTAAATTTATTAATTAAATATGACGTCTGTATGTATGCATATGTGTATATGTATGTGTGCATATGTGTATATGTAAACATCTCATACTTTTTGAAAAAGACAAGCCCGCTGAGTTTCTTCCGCTGGAGCAGTTCAGTGTATGGCCGCGTTTCCGATCCGGTAGTAGTAAATATGTTGACGTGTCAAAATAACTTGTAAAAAGTTTTATAGTACTTCCGACTTTTGATTTTTGAACGGCTTGACCGATCGAAACACGGTAGATTGAATTCGTTTGAATTCCTCTCAACTTAAACTCCCTAAAAATTTGGAGCCATTCGGTTCACGGGAATTTGAGATATTTTTTTATTTTTGAGCTTCGTGATTTTTCAATTAATCATTTTTCGACCGTCTTCAATATTTTAGTACTTAAAAAACTACGTCAAATAGTTCAAATAAATAATAATTTTCAATTTTTTAAGTTTAAATAAATAATAAATCAGTTTCAAAAATCAAAATTGCATCAAGTTTTCAAAAGTTACAGCTTTTCAAATTTTAATATTTCGTTGTTTACAGCAAACTACTTAATATTTTTAAAATAACTTTCAATCAAATATAACGATAGATTTAAAAATCTGATCAGCTTTTATCTTTTCAAAAACTACGTCAATTACCGTAAATTGGATCAAAATTAGTATATTTATTTATGATTTATCAACAACGAAAATTTTCAAAATTCGAGTTATTTGATATTACTTCGACATTTTTAGCCTGCAGATTATGTAGCTAAGAAAACATTTTAGAGCTCAAATATTCGTTGAATGCCAGTCAAAAGATCAAAATCAATCATCTTTTCCAAAATATACAGCTTTTCAAAAGTAAAATTACTGTCATTTGTAACAACAACTCTCTCTGAACTCTGAAAAAAATTAATGCTTAGATCTAGTTTTTGTTCCTTTGAGCTTAAATGCCTTAATTTAGCGGGAAGTTTCAGAGATTGCCCGCAGGGCCAACCGGTTAACAGATTTTTTGTTATGATAAGACAACTGTTGTCTTTGAATGTCAATGATTTTGTGACTGGCTTGAACTTGGATTAAGGAAACTACTAGATATGAAATAATTGAGGAAAAAACGTGTGTTTTCGTCCCAAGTTATAGCTACTTAAGTAGAGCTGTCTGCGTAATAATCGACAAAATGTCAAGATTTAAATCTACAAAATATCATCATTTTATCGATATCTTTAATATAATTTTTATTCAAATAGGATTGAGAATAAAATATCGGCTAAACTCAGAACACGAAGACAAAAAAACCTCCAAGATGTTGTATTTAGGTACGATATTACAAATCCATGTGTGTTCAGATGAAATAAAAATACCATATTTTTATTTTTCCTGTTACTAAGGTAATGAAGTAGTGTTAAACAACTGTCTATTCTAATAATATTTCTATGGGGTGCACAACCACATAGAGTGTTATGAAATGATAAAAATAGATATCCATAGCCTATAGACACCCAAGATGTTAATAGTGCCTAGCTATTCGCGTAGTGATCTGGTGATTAAGCTTCAAACATGTTGATTTGGTGAAGAAAAAATATTGATTAGGTACTACAATTAGTTTTTTACTTTAATCGCTTGATTATTTTGTGAAAAATACGAAAAAACTTTTGTCCTAAATAAAAAGTCCTTCACTCTAAATATATCGGAATTATAAGATTTTTAAATGTACTATGCGTCCCAACTAAGAATAGGATCGCGCTTGTTATCAACTTCATACCACAAGTGTGAAATTAGTAAAGTCAGTAAAAAATATTTGTTTAAAAAATATTGCTAATTTATTGAAAAACAACGTTTTAATAATATTATTTTCATCAATAAAAAATTATTAAAAAGCATCAGTCAAGCTGTTCATCTATAAATTATATAAAGATGTCGTGTCATTTGCACCACTTACAAGTCAAAAACGACGGGGCCCATTTTGTTGCGATTTTTGTGGGTTTTGGGTTGTTTTTGTCCAAAATAGGCTATAAGTATTAAAATATCATATTCATCAATAAAAAAGTAAAATATATCAGTCTAGCCGTTCATCTAAATATACGTCGTATTTAAATATATATCCTTCCTTGTCCTTGTGTGACGTCATCAACCTCCACAGTTATGACGTCACCTGACAAGAAGCTGGCCCGCTGGTTCCATCACTATGACCCTTCAGCTGTACGCACTAGCCTGGAACCCTAAAAAGTGCCCCAAATCGATATGTATGTTTATTTATCATACATACGTACTTGTGGAGCTCTGCGCCATCAACTAGGCAGTGGTGTCAAACAGGTTTAATATGATGTAGCAGTTTGTTTAAATCTTTAAATAGTTACCTTTTACGAATGGCCTGCCGTCCTAATGATATCAGTACTCATGTTATTAACAGAAAAAGAAGCTAACGGACTATTATCGCTGGTATATAAGGATGAAACTTTGTACAGTTTCTTATATATAGTGAGTACTAAAGATTCTTATAAGTTACTAGCTGTGCCCGCGACTTCGTCTGCGTGGAAAAATTTCTAAAATAAAAGTACCGGGATTTTATCCGCATCTTTCCAGTTTCGGTGGGATTTCTGGGATGAAAACCATCCTATGTCCTTTCTCGGGTCTCAAATTATTTTTGTACTAAATTTCGTCTAAATCGGTTTCATCTAAACATTGTTTAACCTAGGCGTGAAGAAGAGATAGACAGACAGACAGAGTTGCTTTACCATTTATAAGTTTAGTTTGGGTTACTTCTAAGAATCCTTAGTACTCACTTCGTACAAAATAATTGAAGATAAATGAATATGCGAGGACAAAGACTAAACTGCTAGCAATGATCAATTGTTGGTCCGGAACTTATGTATGTGGCATTACTATTACACCACATTGATAACAACGCATCATTTCCATCATACATACGATGGTTGTCTCTTTATCCCAGGAATGCCATCTGTTTCAAACTCAAACTGGTTTTAAAATGACATTTTAATTATAGTCGAAGAATTTCTGAAACTTCAACATTTTTTAATCATCGTTTTTTTATATCATAAGATAGCAAACAAGCAGATGGGTCTCCTGATGGAAAGAGTCAACCATCGCCTATAGACACCAAAGATGTTAATGGTGCGTTGCTATCTTGTGGCGAGGTTTAATGTCACATGCATAAGTTTACCGGCTACCTTACCCGCCAAACCGGAACACAACATCGACCAGCACTGACGCTATTGCGGTAGGAATAGGTAAGGCGGTGGTACTAGACCTGGTCGAGCCGATGCAGAACTCTACCACCTAGTAGTCACGATGATAGTGACGCGCATAGCCACTCAGTCGCCTTTTACGTCTTGCCTGGCAGAACGGCAGTGGGCCTATTCTTCAAAGGAGCCCGGGACCAACACGGGGAAATATATATTAAACACGTGACATATTATGTATTAAAGTGCACTGTCACACAACCAAAGGTTACATTTAGGTGGTGACAAACTTTATTGATCGTGTGTTGCGTTATTTGATTTTAGTCTATTGTTTGATTAACATATCAAGGCTGACGATTGTATACATGCCAAGTGATAATAAAAATTCAAGTTTGAAACGTCGATGACGCAAGACCATTAAAAATACTTACTTGAGTTTTCGGCATCATTCCATTTGCATAGCCTCCTCGGCCTTCATTACGCAGGCGTTCTGCAAACTTTGAAATTGGAAAAGCCAACACGAGCTATATTGTTTCAATGGTTTCAATTTTGGTTTGGTCGGTCTTGCATTTGATAATTAGCACCTCTCGCCTCATATCGGTGTACCTACTGCTCATACCGGACAATTGCGTTTCGAACATCGCACACAACGCTTACATTTATCGTAGTGGCCGTCATAAACATTCAATCACTCGCCCGAGTTCCTTTCAAGCTACCTTCAGCGTCATTCGTTGTTATCTTTAATATTTTATTGGGATCAGTAAAACGACGGCTCCGCAAGGCGATTAAACGACATTCCACTCGTATATAAGTGTTGGAAGTAATATTTTGAATAGAAGTCTGTCAAGAGCACCTATTAACGGATTAATATTGGAAGACTTAATTAAAATTAAATAAATATTTACATTATATTACGCTATGAAAGCTTTGTGGTCGTTTTGTTACAGAGTTAGATAGGAAAACGGGTATTATAGTCGGACACCATATTTAACTTGACCATTAAAAAGAAAATGTTCGCAATTCCTCTATACGACTCAACTTTAATATTTATACCTCATGGAGTCGTAAAACGATGAATAATGACGCTGCAGTGGAGTTGGCTAGTGCTGTAATTACTTTGCTTTTATACATAGGCACCGCATATTGGCTTTCTGTTGTGTAAAACTTAAATGTTGGATTACGATATGGTCCTTCGTGGTCAATCACTCTGATGTTACAGTAAAACGATATATGTATTAAAATGTTATAGCGGTACCTATATTATCTTGTGCGCACACATATTTCTAAGCAGCATTTACAAATTGATCGATGCATTAATATGAAATATCTGGTTGACCGAGCTTTGCTCGGTTTTTCACATATTTTTGGAACTGATCTTTTCTTGGACCTTGATCCTTGATAAATCTATTCCTATAGAATATATATATATTTTTAATTTTTTTTCTGTACCTGGTTGACCGAGCTTTGCTCGGTTTTTCACATACCCATACCTTGGGAACCGAGCTTTCCTTGGACCTGGAACCTGGATAAATCGATTCTTTGACCCGAAAAACCCCTAATTTGTGACTTTCATGAAAATCGTTGGAGCCGATTCCGAGATTCCAATTATATATATACAAGAATTGCTCGTTTAAAGGTATTAGATATACATGTGTTTTATATCAAAGGTCTTCCTCATATTGATTCGGCTCCTATATAAAGAATAGAAAGTTCGTTGGTCTAAAACATTTGTGCCGAAACCATCATCTAGATTCTTGAACGTTACTTCTTCATAATTAAATACAATGTAGTAATTCCCCCATGTTGATCCGGTTCCATTTTAAAATAATAAATCAACTGTCTTACTGCTAGGCATCTCGTAAAAGGCAAGAAAAGGCTAGGTGGTAGAACTCTGCAATGTCTCGAACGAGTTTTTCGTACCATCGCCTTACCTATTCCTATTGCAACAGCGGCGGAATGCTTCGCTATCGTTTTCCAATCTAGACGATACGATAGTCACTAGCCGGTAAACTTACGCATGTTGTATTTCAACCTGGCTTCATAAATAATAACGCACCATCAACATCTTAGGTGTATATAGGTGATGTTTATCTCTTTCCATATATATATATATATATATATATATATATATATATATATATATATATATATATATATATATATATATATATATATATATATATATATATATATATATATATATATAAGGTAAAAGTGACTGACTGAGGTATCAACGTACAGGCCAAACCCTTAGGCAGAAATTTGAAATTTCGCACACGTATTTTTCTTATGATGTAGGCATCCACTAAGGAAGGATTTTTCAAAATTCAACTCCGATGGAGATGAAATAGGGTATAAAATTTTATATATTTTTTATTCGTTGGACATATTTGCATGAAATTTTATATGAATTGAGTACAGCAACAATAATGAGTTATGTATTTTAGCGTTTTTCCAATTCAAAGAGGTTAAAATAAAAATATAATAGAGTATATAAGGCCAAGATCAAGAAACTTGAAACTTTGCACACATATTCCTCTTATGACGTAAGTGCTGGTCACTGTCGTGTTCCGGTTTGGAGGGTAAGGTAGCCGGTAAACTTTTGCATGTGGTATTAGACCTCGCCACAAGATAGCAACGTACCATTAACATCTTTGTGTCTATAGGCGCTGGTTGACTCTTTCCATCTGGAGACCCACTGCTTGTTTTCTATCTTATGATATATAAAAAAAGCGTTACAGATTCGTATCAAATCATTTTTTATTCAAAAATAACCACTGAGGTGTTGAAATAGTATGAAAGACTATATTGACGACATTTCAAACTACTAGCGGGTAAAGCGGCGCGGACCGGCTAGTTAAGATATAAGCAATAGTCGTTACCAGGTTAGTAAAATTGGACAATAGGAGTCCATTACCCATCTTGCATACCAACAAACTGTTAGAAAAGAATAACCATCATTTATAGGTAACACGTATGAAAATTCACACACATCCGTGTGGAAGGGATGTAACGCAGCGTTCATAACTTTACCGGCAATAGCGACACTTCACAGCGAAATTTACTTTATGTATCACATATACTATCATTCTATTCATAAAACGCGGAAACTGCTGGGATAGCGTTATTTCGGTTCACAAAAATCCGAGTCACTCTCAATTCGCGCTTAACCATATCAATACTAATATTATAAATGCGAAAGTCTATCTGTCATTCTGATACGCGCGCACGTCAAACTAAACTGCTGCTAAACGCGGCTGAACAGAAAATTGGCATTTAAATAGCTTAAAATACGGGGTCAAATAAAGGCAGCTTTTTTAAAAAATCAATCTCTAAGCAGCTAAACTAGACGATAAAAGTTTCTGAGTTGGTTTATGTGTGTAGGAACACATACTTAACAACTTCCATTCCCTAGTTTAGATATTTGCGGGCGAAACTACGCAGGCCAACCAGAGACTTTGTATTCGCGATTTTTTAAAAAATTGGTGTAATAGATTTCAAACAAACAGACAATCAAATCTTACCACTTTATAATATTAGTGTAGATAATTTATTTTTAATAAGACAATCATTTGTAATTTCGCACTTTTCGTCTTCTATTGGAAGAGAATATGAAAGGTTTATGTATTTTAGAAAATTATCGTTTAGTTTGCGATTACTGACAAAATAATAAGTATTTTTAATATTTATTAAATACTAGCTGCAACGTGCAGTCCGCTGAATTATAAAAGTTTTTGGTGAATCCTGCGGGATCGCTTATTTTACGAGATAAAAGGTAGCCTATGTGCTATTTCAGGTCATTATCTACCTATGTGCCGAATTTCATTCAAATCCGTTCAGTGGTTTTCGCGTGATTGAGTAACAAACATCCATCTATATCAAAACATCCAAACTTTCGCATTTATAATATTAATTAATTAATATAGACTAGCTGTACCGTGCAACCCGGTGCATTATACAAATCTCACGAAAACAACTTATTTTTCCGGGATAAATAGTATCCTATGTACTGTGTACCAAATTTCATCCAAATTTTTTCAGAAGTTTTAGCGCGATTAAGTAACCAACATCCAACATTTAAACATACAAATTTTCACATTTATAATATGTATCAGATAATAAACAGTTATGGTCTTTAAATAATCTATATTGCTCTCTGTATATATGCCCTATCTGTTCCTTTACGTACTAATGTACTACCATCACGTCTAGAGGGGGGGGGGGCCTCTGCTATATAAAAAAAAACATTAACCTCTTTGATATTGCCCCGGAAAAACATCAGCTCTGACATTCGGGTTAAAACTAAATCGGATCACTGGATACTTTTATTCACTCTTGGACACTGAACCTGTTCTTCGGTCATTAGTGGTAATAAGCACAATAAACATTGTACGAAAAGATCGTGAGCCATACTTAACAAAATGTCCAGGTTGTTAACCGAAACGATTTTAGAATGAGCTTAGTTCCTTGCCTTGTTCGTTGTTAACGTGGGATGAGTAGTATGTAAAGTGAATCACGGTACATAATAATATTCGAAGTACTATGAACGTACGGCATGAGAAAAAGATTCACGTTTTGCTGTTCCTTTTTTAAGTTATAATTATTTAAATTTTACCGTCCCGTTGGTCGAATGGTTCGTAACCCTGACTACGCAATCGTCGGTACTCGGGTTCGATTCTCGACATTTGTGTGATGAGCATAGAAATTTGGTTTGGGTGTTTATTTTATACATTTCGGTATCTTTATATGAATTTCTATGTATTAATTTCGTTGACTAACACCCATATCACAAGCAAATAATTTGCTTACTTTGGAGTTAAATCAATTCATGTAATTTATTATTTATTTTTTATTTAAATTAAACTACGTGAAATTGATTTTACGATAACTTTAGTGGTTTTTTCTACAATACTTCATCTCTTATATTTTGTAAGTTTGTGAAATTGGTTGTAATAGATAAACTTTAAAAATACTGAACCAATTTTAAAAATTCTGGAGGTATTTGAAACTTTGTTTTCAGTTAACACTTACAACTTTCCCTCTATACTTTTATAATCCATGCTTCTAAGAAAGAAAGAAAGGAAGAAATTATTCATTTGCCAGAATATGGGTCAAAAAAAAAGTCAAAAGTCAAAACTTTTTTATTCAAAATAGGATTAATAGTAACCTCTTTTTGAACGTCAGTTATTAAATAATAGATAACATTCAAATTACATGAAGATAATTTGTACATCGTAATATATAAGTTATAATACTAGTTCATTATATACAAACATTAAACCAAGTAATAAAAACATATCAACTTAATTGAAATTAGAACAATCTTATAACAATCATAATTCAATTATTATAAACCAATGTCAATCCTATCAAAATTAAATAATTATTATGGGAGTTACAAGTTATTAAAATTTGATTAAGTTACCAACATATTCTACCATGATATGGTGTGCAAATATTTTAAAATTATAATAATTTATTATTAAGCTAAAAATGTTGTGAGTTGATTTTTTTACAATTACTACCAGATCAGAACGCGAGCACACACTGAGAAAATCCGGCGTAAGAAACTCATCGGGTTTGTGTTTTTTTTTTCAATTATAGTTACATAATACAAATAACAAATATTATTTCACATCATAACACTTATTTCTATAATTTACAAACTTCATTTTTTTGTTTAATTAAAGTGTTGTCATTCTACAAAGTTAAAAGACAGAATTAAGATAATTTGTAACAATTTAGTTAGGTGTTACAAGTTGTACAATTATCAACATGTTCTACCATATATGGTGAATAAATTACATTTTTTAATATAAAATTTTATAAATCAGCATACTTGTAATTTAAAAAGAATAATTTCTAATTCACGTTAGTTTAAATTTATTAATTACAACGTTTTTTTATAATTATGCAATAAGTTTGACAACAGACAATGATCAAAAACAAAATACTATAGGGTGTGTATCAAAGGAATGGTATGTGCGTACTTAATATTTATTTATAATAATTTAATGTGTTCCTAATGCATGTTATATAAAAATATTAGCTTTCTGCACGCTTTCATGAAGTAAACTCCAACTGCAAGAAATTTCATAGTTCCTCATTTGCGTATTTGTCATAAAAAGGCGTACAAAAATTCCCCTTCGCGTGTTATCACTACATAGTATAAAACAAAGTCGCATTCTTTGTCTGTCCCTATATCCCTATGTATGCTTAAATCTTTAAAACCACGCAACGGATTATGATGCGGTTTTTTTTGATAGACAGAGTGGTTAAAGAGGAAGGTTTATATGAATAATAAAATTCAATATAGAATTGAGAAATACTGCAATTTTTGAGTTTTCTGATGTCATGTCGTAAATAATTATATTTTTTCGCTTACATTGCAAACGCTGGCTAAACCCTACGAGATTTATCAAAATAATGTACTAAGTATTTGTACACCTTGAAAAGGTCTACAGAAAACTCCGCGATGGTATATGTCTATCTCTTATGGATAACCCACAATAGCATTTTTTGTCATTTACTTTTTTACGAGAAATAATCGCTTTTTTTCGAAGCAATTTTAAGCAATACAGCACTAATCCTTATTCAATTAAATACCTTAAATATATTGCTGATTTAATATAGAGCAATATGGCCGTTTACAGCATATAATTTAAATGAATATTTTCGAAGATATTACAGATTTAATTTAAAATGCAGGGGCATAGCGGTCGCGGGGTTACCGGCCGGTCGGCGGCGCGCGCGCGGCATGTTCTGAAACCGCTGGGTTTTTGAAAATCCGAAAATTAACCGAAACGTGTTAATTTTCGGATAAATAAATCGACGGGTCCCAAGAACAAAATCGTATTTACAAAATTACCAAATTACAATATGTTTGTTTGTGGGAGTACATTGTAGATAAGATGATGTTCACTTGAGTATTTCCACAAAAAAAAGACCAATAAATATAAAAATTATATTGTAGCTTTACGCGTGTTTAATGCGAATTTTATTATAAAACCAATTTAGTCTGATCTCTCCATAAGATTTTGTTCTTGAGACCCGTCGTTAATATAGGACTTCAGCTGAAAATCAAAATTTAGTACATTCTTTTTTTTTAACTAAATATCACTATATAAAAATCATGTGGATGATTAGAAATAGTATTAATAAATTATTTGTTTTAGAGATTTTTAGCCTGTTTTCGGAATTTTATATGATCAAGTAAAGTACTTTAGGTTTCATTAATAGATGTGTTTAAATATTTTTAGTATATTGTACACTTCGACTTATATTAATGGTCAAGTATTTCACTTTACCGGGTTGGCTGTAAGAAATCTCTTTTTTAGAGATAAGCTCACCTTTTGTACCTTTTTAAAAATACTGCTTGCTGTAATTTTGTGTGTTGTTCTATTGTGTACAATAAAGTACATTCTATCATGTAATAAGTTAGCATATTCCTTAGATAATATCTTCAGGTATATCGTATAATGTTTGTAAAATTGTTATTTAATAACCAATGTAAAAAAAAGTGATTTAGCAGACCAGATTTTAATTTCCCACTACGTATGTAGATAAGAAAGATACTGATTTTACCTAGATTTTCGAAAATCGAATTTTCACCAGATATCCACGTTTTGAGGTCCTAGGAATCTTTTCCGACTATTTCACGATGACGTCAGTATGTCTGTATGTACGTATGTGTGTGTGTGTGTGTGTATGTGAGTATGTAAACATGTCATAACTTTTGAACGGCTAGACCGATCTAATGCGGTTGATGGCATTCGACTGAATTCCGCTTAACTTAGATTTCCTGAAAATTTGAACCGATTTTGAGAACCGAACCCAACCGAACTGAATTTGAACCGATTTGAAGAAGATTTTAAAAATTTTTGAAAAAACACCAAAAAAAACTTCCAGATTTATGTAACGAGTACAAAAAATAATCAGCTCTATTCCACAAAAAACCACGTCTAACACATAAATTGCATCAAAATCGGTTTATCCGTTTGGGAGTAATCGTTTACTAAAAGTTTTGAAAAAAGTGTTTTTTCGACATAGCTTCAAAATTTTTCAACCAATAATTTTTTGGTGTTCTACGATATTATAGTACTAAAAAAACTACGTCAAATGCCGTTTCAAAAATCAAAATCGAATCTAATTCTCAAAACTTATAGTATTTCAAATTTAAAATTACGTTGTTCTTAGCAAACTTACTTAATTTTTTAAATAAGTTTCAACTTTCAAGTTAATTTACCGATTGACTTAAAAATATTATCAGGTTTTGTTCTTTAAAAACTGCGTCAAATACCGTTAATTTAATCAAAATCGGTCAATTTGTTTGGGATTTATCAATGAAGAAAATTAAAAATAAAATGTTTTTAGACATAACACCGAAATGTTTCAACCTATCGGTCATTTAGCTAAAACAATATTTTAGATCTCAGAAATTGAGTTGAATGCCATCATCGTTTTCAAATATACAGCTTTTCAAAAATTCTGCCATTTTTAACAAAATTGAACTAAAAAATCTATGCTTATAGTTTTTACTCTTTTGAGCTTAAAATACCTTTACTTAGTGAGAAGTTTCAGGGATGGCCCGCAGGGTCAACCACTTACACATTTTTTCGCCTTAATAAATCGCAGGGCCAAATCTTCAACATTGCAGGCTTAGATTTGAGCGTTGACTGTTTTTCACATGGTCAACTTATATGTCGCTTTTTCAAGAGTAACCTCTAAAGAAAACATGTTTATATTGTCTAATGACAAGAAAGCTGTGAACGTTGTATATAAAGACGTTTTGTAATATATTAATGGAAAAAGTAAAAGAAATAGGTAAAATGTAAAAACTAAAAATGTAGTACCTATATGAATTTAGATGTTCCAAAAATAGCAGGAAATTTAGATGTTCCAAAGATAGCAGGAAATCTTCATGGTATAGGGAAAGGGGATTTGTTTGCGGGCCACGGGCAGTAAAGAATAAATCAAAACTACTGCATCGATTTTAATCATTTTTTTTACTGTGTGACATAGGCTGTATATTTTATACCCGTGCGAAGCCGGGGCGGGCCGCTAGTTTATATATAAAAGTAAGTTTTAATTGAACCTTTTATTATCAAGTATAATTACCTAGATGATTTTAAGTAGATATCTATATAAACGGTTTTAACTACAATGTTTCTAATGATGGACGGTTTAACTTTACGAGTCACAACACAAGCGGTACTTGGTCTTAAAATATTAATATTTATTGTAGGATTAAGTTGTGTAGTCTAATATTACGAAAGCCTTAATAGCCAGTTATTCCTTTGTACGCCAAACAGAACATTAAAATTGTTAAAATTGTATAAAGGAAAAGCCTTAGAATAAAATGGTTTCTCGATATCCTTGGTATGTGCACAGATTAAATGGATACGCCTTTCCAGGCAATTTCGTAGTTTGTCAGCGTAGCTTGCGTTACCACAGAGAAATACAGAGTCATATTACTTACTGATGAAATAAAATCACTCCAAGGGTAATTTATAAACCTTGTCATCTCATTCGGTACGATAAAATAGTACAACATGGTTTATTACTATTTTTTGGCAATATAATATATCTACAAATGTATATTACTTTTGACAAAGATAGGAGCGTTTGCTCATATGCGCGGCGACACGTTTCCTTCCCAATGCCGTGTCTATTAGTATTCATATGGTCTGTGGGTACGTGTATGGTTGTTTTTATTTATTATACGATATCAAAGATAAGTGATAAGTGGTGATCCTCATCACCGCATTTACCGACATGCTAACGATTATTGACTAGTTCTAGCGATAACCGGGACCGACAGTTGAACGTGTTCATACGAGGCACGGGAGGTAATACATTACTCCGTCAGACTCCGAGCTGCTACTGAGTATTAGATTTTCGAGAAAACATCGAAATAACCTCAACAACACTTTTTCTTTTTTACCTTAACACGTTCGCCTATAACGTGTTGTTTCTGTTTGCCATGGGTGGGCCATTTGCTAATTTTCAAGCTAGTTTTAGATTTAGAATCATGGCAAGATTTGTCTGAAAGGTGATAGCTTTGAACAAACATACATACACATACACGCACACAGACATACACATTATGACACACAAGTTTTTGCCAAGCAATGTATTTCAAACATTTGTGTGATATAGGATTATATATTAGTAGATATACACACAGATACATATTATGACACACAAGTTTTTGCCAAGCAATGTATTTCAAACATTTGTGTGATATAGGATTATATATTAGTAGATACATTTCAATAAGGTTTTTTTAAGAATTACTTCAATCAGTGTTTTTATAACTTAAATAATAATTAAATAAATATCAGCAATACGAGTTTACACTCGTATTGCTGATATTTTTTATTTACGCTCGGTGCCGGTTGGTTACGGCTGTTTGATTACTGAAATATACAAAAAAAATAAATATCTTGAGAACCTCTAAAACAATTTCCTGTAATTCTTCTCATTTTACTTCACCGGAATAAAAATTGTAAGTTCTAAATTTTCTATATGACTAATAATACTATTGGAAAGACAGACAATCTTT
Source organism: Apodemia mormo (assembly GCA_036924255.1). Classification (NCBI taxonomy): domain Eukaryota; kingdom Metazoa; phylum Arthropoda; class Insecta; order Lepidoptera; family Riodinidae; genus Apodemia; species Apodemia mormo. The sequence goes on along the minus strand of JAUPFN010000007.1, from coordinate 22,077,926 downwards.
ATTTCAGTTAGGTAAAAAAAAAATTAAATCACAAATAAAAGCACAAAAACTAAAAAAATATAAGGTTAAATAGCTTTGGAATCATCTTGAGAACATCTAGAATATTTCCCGGCATTTATCATATTTTACCTAACCGAATAAAATGTGTAAGTTTCAAGTTTGTACTAAATGATTAATAATGTTATAATATGAAAGATTATTTGTATACCGGTCAGGTAGATATATTTTAAATACCGTCTCGGGAAAATATTTATTTACTTGCAACACCATTCGAGTCTTTGTGTGCGTGACGACGCAAGTGATTACACGAAGCTTGCACGGACATCGACACGGTTTTGGCCGAAAATGTGAACGAAACGTTGAATGCAATTATCACTCTGAGCGTTATTACTCTAAGCTTAATAATATAATCTTCTTTAAATTTCTATAAAGTGATATTATAATAATATCACTTTATAGAAATTTAAAGAAGATATTAGTGATAGATAAATATAAATTATTTAATACAAAGCTGCAAAAAAAGAATGCAAATTTATTTGATTGTAGAGTACACTTTAATGCTTTGCATTATGCGTCATGTATATGTAATACTAGCTGCAGCGTGCAGCCCGCTGCATTATAAGAGTTTTTTGCGTATCCCGCAGGATTACCTAATTTTTCCGGGATAAAAAGTAGCCTGTGTGCTATTCTAGGTCATCATCTACCTGTGTGCAAATTTCATCTAAATCCGTTCAGTAGTTTTTGTGTGATTGAGTAACAAACATTCATCCATCCAAACATCCAAACATTTGCATTTATAATATTAATGTAATATAACGCCTTATCAAAACTAGCAACCAAAAATATCGAATTATTATCCGTTATAAATATAACTAAACGATATTATAATAATATGTACTTATTGTTTCTTGTGGCCTATAGAAGCTCATAAACAATACATTAAGAATGATCATGTAAACCAAAGATGCAGAACAATAGAAAAACATCTGCACCAAAAAGACAGCACAAGGAAAACCTAAAGAGCTCTGAAAAATTAAAATGTGGATAATTGGCCTGAAACGGAAAAACACACTTACAAGAACTTACACAGTGCTACTGTAAAAACCGGCCAAGTGTGAGTCTGACTCGCACACAAAGGGTTCCGTACCATCATCTATAAAAAGAAAATCACGTTTGTTGTATGTATACTTCAATATTTATTTTATGTATTAGGTATTTATTTTTATAGTTGATATATTTCTAAATACTTTTTTTGAAAATATTCAAGTTTCTATCTGTTTATTAAGATCGCGTAAAAATTGCTTAAAAATTACGTTTGTTGTATGGGAGCCCCCCTTTAAATTTACTTTATTTTTATTAAATTATTTATTTTGAAAAGTAATATGCAACTAAATATTCTGTGAAAATTTTAAGCATCTACCTGTTACCGTTATAAATATTGAAAAAAACACGTTTATTGTCTCCTCGGGATTCGCCAAAAATTTAATAATGCAGCGGGCTGCACGCTGCAGCTAGTACTTAATAATTAATGAAAAACAATACGTAGAAAGAAAGAGAGAGAAGGAAAGAGCGAATGAGAGATTACTTTATACGTAGAGATACTGTTATTATATTATAAACATAGACTTACTCTTTTATATATTTACTAATTTGTTCATATCATTTTTGTATTTTTACTTTTAACTGCATAAAAATATAAGGTAATTTATTTTTTATTGTATTTTTTTCTACTCGGGATCAAAGATTTTCAAAACACCTGACCATTGCAATATCAATGTATTTGCATCTCGTTCATGCAAATACTGTACCTAGCTACTCAATATACCTAGCTACTTTGGACAATGTTAATTTCATTTATCTAATTGTATTGTTTATATTATGTACTGATGAACAAAAAATGGTTACATCTGGCATCTGCAAAATCAAAGTTTTTCAAACTTAAAGTCATAAACCTAGTCGTCAGCAAGTTTTGATTAATTTAATCTGTAAAATAAATCCAGGGACATTGTTATAAAAAACCTAAAATACACATTCTGTGTCTCAAAAAGTCTTCTAAAAATGAGAGCAATATTTCAAATTGTGCGCTCATTTGAAATAGAATCCCGTCGGTCGCGATAATGTTAATTTTATTACTTTTCGTACATTGCTTTACAAAAACAACTACAAATCTTGCGCTTAAGGTTGGATATGCAAATACATATTATATTTTTGCCATATCTATAACTACTTGTGTGAAATTAGCATGAAACTGTATTATAATATCTGTAGACAGCACTTCTAATAGCTACTTGAAACATTTTTAAATACTGCTGTCATCTTCTGAGATCTTACCTTCTCTTTCTAACACAGCTGTATAAAAAGAGATGGAGAGACCTCATAGACAGAGATATAACGTAAATATGTGTTTCAAGTGATTAATACGAGTGCTGGCTCCACCTATATCTAATACTTCATGGAAATTAGCGGCAGTTTTGAGTGTCAGTTTTGTTCGGGACTATGCATCTTGGATTTTTTATATCAATGTCCAGGGGCTTAAATTTCTGGACTGCAATGTGAAAAAAGCAAGACAACTATCGTTATATAGCGCTTTGTTTGGCTTACTAAGTAAAGGCATTTTGCGTGAAGATATTTATATTTTTCCTTGATCACCGCTATTATAAATAGAATGCAGTAAAATTGCAAAACCGATTTCAACTCTTGCAAAAAAGCAAAGACTTGTTATTATTCTAAGAGTCTAGAGATATACTATGGACCCTTAGAATAATAACAAGTCTTTGCTGAAACCCTTAATCAAATCTTTATTAAATTTATACAAAGCTACACGGAAAGTATACCATTTCAAACGAAGTAAGAATTTTTCAAATCAGTCCAGGCACCTGTATGTGATAGAGAAAAAATACTTCAAAAAAGGATTCCGATGAACTGAGAACTCCCTCCTCTTTTAAATTCGGTTAAAAAGAAAAATAAAATAAACCCATGTAATAAATAGCTCATAATCAGTCATAATTTTGATAGTTTATTTACTAAATGATAAGAAAAACATCAATACTTACATTGAAATAATTTTTCAGGTACAATAATGGCAGCATCGCATATTCTAAGCGCTGTAGAGCCTACTGTCGGTGGAGGAAATTCACGTGGCGGCCGCGAGCGTGAGGTTAATGTTGCCTTAGATGATAGAGAACTTTGGGTCCGATTCCAGACTCTCACGAATGAAATGATAGTCACCAAAAATGGACGGTAAGCTTACATATTTCTTTTTAAATTTTCACAATCTTCTTGTTCGCACTCACGCATACACAGTCTTGGTCTCTTCGGCCTTTGATATTCACTAATGTCCTTTTAAAATCATCTTGACTTTCTATTTTTACGCAACGTTGGTGTTGGTCATCGACATCATATTCCGGTGATGGTACATCTTTTTCAACCAACGAAAAAACAGGGGTTATCAGTTTGACATGTATGTATTATTGTTGGAATTGAATAATACTTGAGTATGAAGATCTACTTAGGCTTCCAAGCATGTGTACGGCGTAACTTCATAACCGTTTTTTTAGTTATTAAAGTTTAATATATTCCATAACATTCTACATCAACTCCTTAACTTATCAACTATTAATAAATATTTTTTTAACTTTGAGATTAGTAGCTAAATAAAGTTCGAATTTAGGTCAAGTTAACGTAAACGTAAAAACGTAAAATTTATGATATTATTATAAAATTACTAGCTGACCCGCGCAGCTTTGACCGCAAGTAGATTAACATGTCGTCAAAATAGCTTTTCATACAAATTTCATCCCCTATTTCAACCCTTTAAGGATTGATTTTTGAAAAAAAAATTAGCCCTTGTTTAACCTCGGCTCTTCAACTACTTCCATGTCAAATTTCATGAAAATCCGTCCAGCGGTTTAGACGTGAAAGCGTAACAGAGAGGCAGACAGACAGACAGACTTTCGCATTTATAATATTAGTATGGAGTATGGATTGCTGTTTTGTATACTGCTATAGTATAAACTTATTGTTGTGTGTTAACTAAAGTTTTATACAATGATAATACTTAATATGATGATAGAAGTCATTAAAATTAAAGTCTCAATTTTTTTATATAGCTTTCTATTCATATTAATATATTCTTAGCGATATATTTTGTTTATACTGATGACTATTACTATGAATAACTGAAAAACGTAGAAACTTATTCTAGTTTATCTAATATTCGTCACTCTGAAATACACACAAGGGATGTACAAAACCAAAACCGACTGTGTTCTTTCGTAAGTGTATGTATGTTTAAATGTTTGTCCACGAATTTCTCGGGAAATAAAAGCCATAACGATATAACGCTTTTTGAGTTAAATCAGATATATATTCTAATTTAAAGTATAGTCTAATATTTATTAAAATCGGTTAAGAAGTTTTTGAGATATGAATATAGTTGACAGATATTTGAAGTAGGTTTATTTTTTTTTATTCTTTCAAATTACAATTACTATAATTAAGGACTCCAAGGACCAAAAATATTTTATTTCATCTTAGATACTGACACTGAATGATATATTTATGCCACGCCCTACAGGCCTTGAGGCTATTTCGTTCCCTCTATTAATTGTAATTACAAAATAGGAAAATTAGTTTTTGGCATATCTAGTCGAAGAAATTTCTAGCTAAATCAAGCATTGTATTAAAATACTGTTGTTTAATTTTCACGAGAAATTAATTAATTTACACTACATATTTAAACCACAACATAATTCATTCCGTAAAATACAAATATTCGTATTTCCATACATACCAACAATTATAATATTACGCTAAAGGCAAAGAAGATACATAGATAAACTATATAACTTTATGTACATAAAAATATATTTTTTCATATTTAATGATTTAAATACAAAATAGCATAACATTGAAGCAAACGGGCAAGAAATAAAGTCGAACAATATACTTTACAATATAGTTTATAGCTGGAGTATAATTACTGTATTTTTATGTGAGCCATTAAGTTGTACCTATTATGTGTTGACTAAACAACTTGGTTTATTTTATGGGGAACGATAAATATTAGTGTCTGTTTGGTAAAACTTGTGATCATCAACATTTGCTAGTGCTAACAGGGTGCTGAGGGGCGGCCAGTTTTAGTCATTAACACTGTAGGCCTTACTCATTAACGTAGGGCGTCTAAATGATACCGCTCGAGCCGTGTCAGTGCATATCCTTGAAGAGCACCTAGGTCAGTTTAAAATACGTAGCTGTAATTTATAAGAAAACAAGAAAAAAATTCTGGATGCTACATTTTTTTACAAATAAATAAAAGCTAAAACAATCTACTGTGATTAAGTTATGTAGACCATTTAATAAGAATAAGAAATGTAGAGAAGAAATAAATATTTTAATGTAAAAGTAAATCCATTCCTTGAAGTAAATTAGAAATTATAGAGCCCCTTAAAATAAGGGGTCCAGTCTTTTTTGTGAAGTCGATGAATTCAAAACATTTGTCGGAAGCAAATATTATGTTTTTTAAATTACATACAAATGTAAGTAATTAGAATAAGATATTTTTATAACATAGAATGGTAAACGAGCAGACGGCTCTCCTGATAGAAAGAGATATATCGCCGATAGACAACAAGGATGTTAATGATATGCTGCTATTCGTGTGTCAAAATAGTAATACCGCATGCATAAATTTACCGGTTACCTTACCTTACATCACAGTAACAAGCATCGATGCAAGTACCGTTGGTATTGCGGCAGAAATAGGTAAAGCATTGGTGCTTTTGAGGCAGGAGTAGCTACTAGACCTGAGCGATATATGCGGAACTCCATCACTAATGGTCACGAGTAACAAGTTTCGCCAATCCTTCGCTTATTATAAACTGCCTGGCAGAATAGCAGATGGTTTACGCTTCACAGGATCCCGAACCAACATGGGGGAAAATAGCTAAAAGGGTGATTAAAATTTTAATTCAACAAAAATGTTAGGGTCAGTGAAAACAAAAACTTAATATGTCTATACAATCGTAACAATTGTAAGTAAAAAATAAAGCATCAGAAAAGGAAATAGCGATGTATTATTTTTTTAAGTAAATTAAAGTGAAATTAAAATGAAAATAAATTTAAGAACCACAGAAATCATGTAACATTAAAGAATAATAGATAATATTGTTGCTGCCCTTTAACAACATGAAAGATGTTGTAACCGATAAAGACTTAATAGTAGGACAGCCGAAGAGGGGATTTTGGGATTGACTCAAGCGCGGCCGATTATATTAGGAGGGATACGTCTCATACTGTTGAGGCTCTCCACGAAATATAAGCTGTTTACTTATATAGAGTTAGGGTATTAGAAATTCCAGTAACTTCGACTTGTGGCAGCAGCTTGCAGATTATGTTTTTTTCGTTATTCTTACATAATTTCCTCCAAAATAGAAGAAAATTCTACTGCGTTCGAGAATGTCAAGATAACGTTTTTTTTTCAACTTTTTGATCCACGCACTTCCAGAATGGTCAGATTTTTTAAATGTACGTACACTTTTTTAGTATTAATTAGCCCACCATAACAACCTGACGCGTTTCATTATTTCCATAATATATATATAAATGGTTTTACTAACCATAACCATTGAAACGAAAAACATTCTATAACCTTTTAGTTTTCTTCTCATCTAATCTACAAAATCTAAGAGGTTTCCACGACGCTCGAGTAAATCTCCATTTAGCATCTTGGTCTATAAGTAATATGAAATAAATTACTACTTTTTTAAAAACATATAAGAAATATTGAAAATATCGTTTGGGTAGTTTGATATTCTGATATCTAAAGCAGATGGAAATAACAATAAAAATTTAAAAACTATCAAAGGTTTAAGAACATTTTTATATTTAAGCATAAGAAAACAACAAAGAAAATTTTGTTTCATCGGAGATACTTAGTTATTGTAAGTTTATTGATCGTAAATTATCATAAGTGCATGTTTTGTTTTTAGCCGTATGTTTCCCGTTGTTAAAGTTACTGCCAGTGGGCTGGACCCGACTGCGATGTATACGGTCCTTCTAGAGTTCGTTCAAGTTGACACACACCGATGGAAGTATGTCAATGGTGAATGGGTAAGAAAATTTATTATTTTAAAGATCTCATCTTTCTGTGTATACAATGCTACAGTAGCGTTTTAATAGACACTCAACATTTTAGTAAGTATTACCATAGTATGTATATTTTTACTAGTGTTGTGCTGTATAATTAACAGACATGAACTAAGCTTTCCAATTTTATCATATGTTAACTTGATACGAGTATATATAATATGAAAATTAAAAATGTATCCATGTAAAAAAAATTGGCTGTTACTTTCATTAAATACGTGACTTCTGGAAAAATGCTACGAAAGTATTTTTATAGCATAGATTAAGAAATAATATAATTAAACTTCTTTTTGGTGAACAAGAGTGATGTCACATATATACACACAATATAGTTTTTTTTTTAAATTATAATAGGGATGTAAACTCACCAGCGAAAGTTTATTAGATATCCTACGATAGGTATTGTGATAAGTATTGAGGTTATCATGGTAGAAATAAGAAGGGCTGTGGTACGAGTACTGTAAGACCGAGACTTTGAAGAATTCTACCTCTCAGTAGTGGTGCCATCATAGTCGTAACACATTTTATTTGCAGCAGTAAAGATGTTGAAGTATGAGAGTAGTGGTTAAGTTATAATTACTTCTCATTAGTAAGATTAAATTGTAAAAAGAATTGAGGCTGCAACTATTTTACATTTTATAGCATATTAGTTGTTATTGTTATCGTTTGAGTGGCATACAATTTTTCTTTGGATAAAGAGCAACCTTTAATAGTAAAATAATATTTTAGTTCGATCCACTAGTTTTTGAGTATAGACGTTACACACATACGAAAATATAAATATTTTCTTCTTATAATATTAGTATAGAAACAGAAGAAGAAATAACCACTGTCAAACTGAGCATGGTCAATCGCAATAAGTAATATTTTAGCTAACACTAACTAAATAAGGCACTAGTTCAGCCATACGTATTATTTTGATTACGACGACGAATTATTGTCTGAAGATTTGAACTGGAACCCTCAATTTTAAACTCTCCAACCTGACAGAATACAGGCTAGTGCTACCGTATTTCACGATGTAGTGAAAGATTTCATCCTTCATTAAGTCATGTAATCGTTTATTGCTGCTGTTCGTTTGGTTTGGTTTGTAATCTAGGCTCTTCTCTTCGGCTCGAATGTTAAAGTTTGGAAGTTGTGTTTTGTAAAAGGGTTTCATCTTATATCTTTCTATAATTATTATAGGATATAGTTTCGAGTCATATAGAGCTTCCTTTCTTCGTATATATGTATACGTAGGTCACGCAATAAGTTTTGAAATGTTCGAAATTTTAAAATGGAATGCATCGGTTTTATATGCTTATAAAAAGTAAATTTATTCAAAAATAGAACACAAGTAGCCAGTTAACTCAATCTATATATACAAAAATCAATTGCTGTTCGTTAGTCTCGCTAAAACTCGAGAACGGCTGAACCGATTTGGCTAATTTTGGTTTTGAATTAATTGTTGAAGTCCAGGGAAGGTTTAAAGGGTGAGATAATATAGAAAAAATAAGAGTAGTTAAAAAGGCAGAACAACGTTTGCCGGGTTAGCTAGTAAAATATAAAATTTACAATGTTTCAGTCATTTACTACAACTGTTTCCGCGATTTTTCTTTCAAATAACGGAGCTTAAACGCGAACTCCATGATTTCAAATTTGGTTTAACCAAATAACTAAATACAACGAATATAAATAGGGAACTCTGTTCCATCCCGGGATACTTTTAGATGGTTGGCTGAATTTAAAAGGAGTAAATTCACTTCGTAGATGATCGCAGAAGCGGTCGCTCGTAGTAACTTAGAAAACGTGTGGACTATTGAAATGTTGGCTCCTGAAGACACAAAAATTATATACACGGACATTGAGAACATCCTAGGCTTAGTTCGGGGTGCGTTGAGGAAGATTTGAGTTGTCGTTGGATCCCGTTTGTTCACCGAAAGTGCAAAAAAAGGCTCGTGTAGATTTGGTCAACGATTTGAAAATAGGACATCGAGAAGGAACCTGGATCTATAAGTGTGATCCAGAAAGTAAGAGACATTTGTCAGTATGGGTCTTCTAAAAGTGAAAGTTAGCGACAAGACTCTAAAGACCTCTCTAAAAAGTATCTTCACGCCCGTATCCTCGAAGAGGTAGGCAGAGGTACAACATGGCACCCACGATTAGCCGAAGATACTTGGTCCCACAAATGTGATAGGTGGCAAGCCTATCGCCAACCGGGCACTTTCCAATCCCGGGCAACTTTGTGTTTTATCAGTTTTTATTATTATTTCAAATCGTATTTGTAATGCGATTTGAAATAAATAATTCATATCGTAAATATAACTTTAAAAATGTAAATATGACAAACAAAAGACACTCAGGTATTAGTCGTTTCCGATACGATAATAATCAAAAATGTTGATAATATAATAGAAGTGAATTAAATTAATACACCCATGTCACTTTTATAACTACAACCTGCGTAAATGTGCACCTGTTCCGGGTATCCCAACTAACGAAACTACTTGGAACAACATGAAATAAACGTACACAAATTATGGCGGGTACTATAAGTTAAATGAATATTGAAGTTCTATGCAAAAACTAATTAAAAATAATAATTAATTCCGGTACACCAATGACACTATGATTTTAAGTCCCATTGTGTGTCATCATCTGGGAATAGGTTATTGATCGGGGTTAAGAGCCATTTCACAAAATCTCCCAACTGAAATTTAGGTATTTTCTAATCGATGCGAGAGCTGGACGTTGTTGTCTTCCATATAGTGCACCTAGTGCTGGTAAAATGAAAATAGTATTGATACTTTTAATATTTTAATTATTACCACGCGGTTTAAATTTTGGCACACGGATGTAGCGGATTTTATACAATTCTTTTATTTATTTTTGAAATAAAAAATAAATTTATTAAGCCATTCAGACACAATTGTTGGATGTTTCTGGTAATTTAGTATTTTTGCTAATTGAGTTTGTTGATTCTAGCAGTAGCAATACATTTTGGAAAAATAGCTTCCTTGCTTAATTTTCGAAACTTGATTTCGGAGAAAATTTATTATAAGAAATACAATTGATGATTAAAAAATCTGTTTCATTGAGGCAATATTTAAAAGATTAAACTATCTAATGATACCATACATACCTTATAATATGAAAAATTAGGAGTTGGAAAATTTTGATTTCTCATCAAAAGTTGGTCTAAAGTGTGAACTGCCTGTTAACATTATCGGGGTTATTTCAAGTAAGTTATCAATTTGAAAAAAATAAATTCAGTTTGAATAGCCTGATTGCGAAATAAACTTATAAGTAAATAACATTTTATATCAAAAATATTTATTACGGCGTCTTCATTTCTATTTTATACATTGTTTGCCTAGTTGTATTGTATTCAATCCAGTTTATAATAGAAATATATACTTTTTTCTCAAAAAGTTCGAAGAGGAAAATAAAAATAATAGGAAAAAGAAAGTATTCAATGGCCAATGTTATTTATATATAAGATTATTATATAATTTCTTTTACTACTCTTTTTTATATCATAAGATAGCAAACAAGCAGATGGGTATCCTGTTGGAAAGAGTCAACCATCGCCTATAGACAACAAAGATGTTAATGGTGCGTTGCTATCTTGTGGCGAGGTCTTATGCCACATGCGTAAGTTTACCGGCTACCTTGCCATCCAAAAAGGAACACGACAGTTACAAGCACGAAATAATCTTAGTTCAATACTACATTTAATTTAGGAATAGGAGTATGCCTCTCTACCTAAAGCTCAGAGCGGTAAAAGTTTTAACGACTAAGGCTGGCTTAAAATATAAATTAAAATTTGTTTTTAGGTACCCGGTGGCAAAGCAGAAGTTCCTCCGTCAAACGCTATATATATACACCCAGAAAGTCCTAACTTCGGAGCACATTGGATGAAGGAACCCATATCTTTTGCTAAAGTTAAACTAACTAATAAAACTAATGGAAATGGACAGGTACTTACAATATATTTCTAAACCTATTTTTATTTTAAAATGTTAAATTAGGTTAAGGAATAAACCAGAGTTGTTTGTTATCATCTACCATGCCTAAGGACATGCCGCGGCGGTTAATCCTCATTACATGGTTGAATTATTTGCCTAATTTATTTGTATGGATGGTTCATCCATCCATAGCAAACAAGCAGATGACTTTCCTGATGGAAAGTGACAACTATTGTCTATACACACCAAAGGTCTACATTCTAAAACAAAACACGACATTAATAAGAACCGACGCTGTTGCGGCAGGAATAGGTAAGGCGTTGGTACCAGACCCGGGTGAGACAATGCAGAATCCTACCACCTAGTATGGTAGATACTCACATAATCAATCGTTCGCCTCTTACAACTGCTTCGCAAAAATGTCTGATTTTAAACGAGCATATTTTTCGATGTAGCAAAGGCGTTTGATAAAGTCTGGCATAATGGTTTAGTATACAAACTATACCAAATGGGGGTGCCACATAGACTCGTACTCATCATACGAGACTACTTATCAAACTGCCGCTTTAGGTTCAGAGTAGAAGGAACACTCTCCTCCCTCAGACCAATAGAGGCCGGAGTACCGCAGGGTTCGGTACTCTCGCCTATATTATACAACCTTTACACCAGAGATGCCCCACGTACGCAACACGTAGACCTAGCACTCTACGCGAATGACACTCCCTTATACACAAGCAGTATCAATAGGGTCCTAATAGCTAAAAGACTACAGCAGGCCGCCACCGCCCTAGACGATTGGTTTAGGAAATGGCGTATTGAAGTTAACCCGGATAAAAGTGCAGCGATGTACTTTCATCCGACGCGGCATATGGGTAACACCAATCGCCGTCGCCCAATAGGAACAATCACCGCAAAAACACATGTCTATTTTTCAATGGGAGCGCGAACTAGCGTGTTGAACCGCGCTCCCTTTGAAAAATAGACCTCGTGTCACAGACCACATGATAATTCGTGCAACACGGGCTCATATTGTTGAAGTTTATATGGACAGTTAGTGTAAAAAGCTAAGACTTTAATATATTTGTACCTTATTCAAAATAAACTAAAATGAATAAGTTATGGTTGAATTTCGACCACTGGGCGAATTTATATTTTTCTTGTCTCTATTTTGTCATCTAGATTTGAAGGAGGAAGCGTCGAGACTTAACATTTTGAACTTATTTAGGCTATTATGTTTAAAAACAAAGTATCTTCTTCCCCGTATCCCAGAAATAGTCAAAGTCAAAACATTTTTATTCAAATTATCCTTTACAGGCACTTTTGACGAGTCAACATTTTTTGAGTTACTACCGGATCGGACCAGTTCTAGTAATTTATTAGTTCGAACTTCACAGGACATTATAAAATCTTGCGATCTTTGGATCATCGAAGTTTCACATCTGACATGCATAGTAGCCCAGCGTTTTTCTTTGTGTTCATCTCATTAGTCTAAATAGAGCATAATTAACAGTACCCAGAACTGACAGCATACTAATTTTTGATAATAGAAAGCATGTGAAGGTGTTACAGTGCTACAGTTTCGTGGCTACCGCTACCTCAGAGGAGTTATTTCTCACGCTTATGGTGCGAATGAATATGAAAGCAAACATCTGATATATCCAGATCCATATGTTGACGGCTCGGTGTGAAATCTGTAGCTTTACCAACTATTTAGCGCATGACTGTAGGCACTATCATTTGTAATAATTATTATTGTCTCTTCGCTATGTTTACGCATCCTGTTTAGATTATTTATTCTTTGTTTGTATTGTAAAGGTACTTAAATTAAATATTTTACATACTAAATAATTCGCACTGTGATGTAAAATGTTATTATTCATCTATTTGCAAAGTCCTTTACATGAGATTACTTAATCTGGCTTCTGACTATGGCAACTCTTTGTTAGGATTTATCTATATTAAACTACGTGAAGGAAAAACTTTAGACTCCTTTTTAAGACAAGTAAACTACGCTGATTGCTAATCACTCGCATTAATCAACGGCTGCCTATACGTCACCACGTGCTTAATACTAAGCATCTACATTAAACACTAGCACTCGCACTAATTAAAGATTAGCCGGAGCCTTAGTTGAGATTTTATTGTTTAGTCACAGAAGATCGCTAGTATATAACGTAGTATAAAACGTTTTCCGCGACTTCGTTTGCGTGACCCACACACTTTACTTTGTCGGGTAAAATAATGAACTATGTACTCAGTGATAATGTAGCTTTATATTATTGAAAGAAATTTTAAAGTCGGTCCAGAAGTTTTTGAGTTTATCCATTATGAACAAACAAAAATTATCTCTTTATGATATGAGTAGTATAGGTATACGACTAGCTGTCTGGTAAAGATTGTACACAATACACATATCGAAGAAGTTGGTGCTCAGTAATCGATTCTGATACCAAATAATTATTAAAAAATGGTTTTTAAATTTTGATCTTATTTTCCAATAAAATGTATGGACCACAATTTTTTTGATCAATTTTTAATTTTAAAATTTTAATTTTAAATTTCTAACAAAAATACCCGCACACGGCGCATAGAAGTTCATTGTTTAAAAACGGCAATTTAACGAGCTCTCTGAAATGTTACTTAGAGTTTCTAATTAGCTCTAGTTTTTGAAGCCTCCCTTTTTTGATGACATTATATCGACACTCAACTAGGCACGACAAACTTATTTAACGATATGATGATGTGGCGAGTACGAGGAGCTGGAAGTGGAAGCGAAAGGCCATTTCCAGCTCTTCATTCCCGCCAGATCCAGTAGATAATGTAATCAAGTTGTACCAATATAGAACACAAGAATGATGTTATAATGAACGATTTTATGTTTCAGATTATGTTAAATTCACTTCATAAATACGAACCTCGCGTCCACCTTGTGAAAGTCGGAACGGATCTTCGTCGAATTATGACTTACCCTTTCCCAGAGACTCAGTTCATAGCTGTAACAGCATACCAAAATGAAGAAGTAACCTCATTAAAAATTAAATACAACCCATTTGCGAAAGCATTTTTAGACGCTAAAGAAAGACCTGAAGGATATTATCAGAGAGACTTTGTTGGAACACATTATCCTCAGCAGAGTTCGTCACCACACCAATATCCACAATGTAAGTTAGACTTATACTATTTTCACATGATCTTTTTTGTGGACAAACCGCCTCGTTGGTAGAGTGGTTAGCAACCCTGGCTACGTAATTGAAGGTTCTCGGGTTTATTCCTGATGGGGACAAACATTTGTGTGATAAGCATAAATGTTTATATTTCGGAGTTTTGGTTTTTATTATTATATATTTTGGTATTTGTGTGTGTATTACTATGTAGTATGTATTAATAATATCGTTGACTGACACCCATATCATAAGTAAATAATTTACTTACTTTGGGGTTATATCAATTGGTATAATTTGTTCATAATAATATTATATGTAAACGCTATGTTTGGTAACAAAATAGAAGTGTAGTTTTTAACCTGTTTAGCTCAGTTCATAAGCCCGGGTTCGAATCCCCCAGATCGAGCAAAAGGTCTTACTGTGTATTTGCACTCTACTAAAATCTCAGTGACAGCTTAGAGTCTAATGTTGACGTTTTAACATGAAGGCTCACAAGACAAATGTCTGGCTCCCTTTTGAAGAATAGATCATCTGCCATTCTGCCAGGCATTTCTTAAAAGGTGAACGAACGGCCTAACTTGTCATTACCATCGTGATTACTAGGTAGTAGAGTTCTACAACATTTCGCTCGGGTCTGGTACAACTGCCTTACTTATACCTGCCAAAAAAGCGTCAGTGCTTGACACTGACGTGTTCCAGTTTGGACGGTAATTTAGACGTTGCCGAACTCTTATGGTAATAAAAAGTATCTTCACGTCTATATCCCCGAAGGGGTAGGCAGAGGTACAACAAGTGCACCTACGATTAGCCGAAGATACTTGGTCCCACAAATGTGATAGGTGGCAAGCCTATCGCCAACTGGGCACTTTCCAATCCCGGGCAAATTTGTGTTTATCAGAAAACTGAAAAAACACTTTTTTTATGTGCCCGACCCGGGACTCGAACCCGGGATCTCATGTGGTCAACGCCAACGCTGGACCACTAGACCACAAAGGCGATTCTTATGGTAATGTCACGTATTTCTAATCGTTCGCCTTTTACGAACTATCTGGCAAAATGACAAATAGTCTATTCTTCAGAGGCCCTCCCAATATGGGCTAGAAATCGTATTTCACAACCGCATTTTGTAAAATTTATTTCAAAAATATTAAGTAAATTTGCTAAAAACAACGTAATTTTAATATTTAAAAAGCTGTTACTTTTGAAAATAAGATTCGTTTTTATTTTAGAAACGGTAGTTTTTTAGTACGAATACATCGTAGAATACCAAAAAATTATTTTAGTTAGTTTTATTGAAAAATTTCGAAGTTATGTTGAAAAAACACTTTTTCAAAATTTTTCGTTAACGTTTTCTTCCAAACGGATGAACAGATTTTGATGCAATTTATGCATTAGGCGTAGTTTTTTGAGGAATAGAGCTAATCAGTTTTTGTACTCTATCAGTGCATTAATCTGGAAGTTATATTAAAAAATATTGTGTGATCATTTTTTTAAATTTTTTCCTAAATTTCTGATAATCTCCTAGGCCGATTTGATTCAAATTTTCAGGTAGTCTAGGTTGAGCGGAATCAAATGGAATGACATCTACCGCGTATCGGTCCAGCCGTTCAAAAGTTATGAGATGTTTACACACACACACACACACACACACACACACGTACATACATACAGACATATTAACGTTATCGTGAAAATAGTCGGAAAAGGTTAAAAAAACGGACGGACCTCAAAACGTGGACTCCTGGTGAAAACTCGATTTTCGAAAATCGGGGCAAAATCAGTAACTTCCTTATCTACATACGTAGCGGGAAGTTACAAAATATAACCTGACAATTGCCACAAGCTGACATTATTGGGTTTGTTTCACTAGTGTCCTATATGTCCAGCTCTATGTAAAGGGCTTATATGTATATCGTGTAGAGCCTACTACTACTACTGCCCTATATGTCCGGTTCTATATAAAGGGCTTATATATCGTGTAGAGACTACTACTACTACTGCCCTATATGTCCGGTTCTATATAAAGGGCTTATATATCGTGTAGAGACTACTACTATTACTGCCCTATACCTATGTCCGGTTCTATATAAAGGGCTTATATATCGTGTAGAGACTACTACTATTACTGCCCTATACCTATGTCCGGTTCTATATAAAGGGCTTATACGTAGGTCACACTATAAGTTTTGCGTAACTTAAAGACACAACATGTTATAACCAAAATATTATGTTTATTGCTTTTCAAAATAATCTCCTTTACATTTTAAATATTTTTCCATGCGATCGAACCATTTCTTAAAACAGGAGGACCACAGATGTGAAGGCATGTTTTCTACGTGCTGATTGAACGCTATCACTGCCTCTTCGGAGTTGGTAAAAGTAAAACCTCTCATCAAATCTTTGATTTTGGGAAAATACAGAAAT
The DNA here is from genome assembly GCA_036924255.1 of Apodemia mormo. NCBI lineage: Eukaryota > Metazoa > Arthropoda > Insecta > Lepidoptera > Riodinidae > Apodemia > Apodemia mormo. The sequence continues at coordinate 22,061,245 of JAUPFN010000007.1, read as the reverse complement.
CACAGGGTGCTAGGTCGGGGCTATACGCAGTGACGTGACTATATAAGTGACGAGATGTACTTTTTCGGAAGCTAAAAATGACTTTGTTTTGTTGGCCGTGTGTGAAGAAGCGTTATCATGGTGTAGGAGAATGTGGCTTTTGGGTCGTCTTTCGCGAACTTTTTCTAACACCCTGGGTAAACAAATGGTAGAATACCACTCGCCATTAACACTTTTTTGGTCTTCAAGTAGAACTGTACAGATGGGACCCGTAGCTGAGAAAAAAAACGCGAACATTTTTTCCTGCTTGTCTCACTTTTGTTGGCCTGTTCTCATTTTCAAACACCCATTCACAATATTGCTGTTTTTTTTCGGGTTCAAAACAATAAATCCACGTTACGTCTCCTGTGACAATGTCATAAACAGCATTAAAATGCTCGTGGTCGTACTTCAGTAACATCTGTGAGCATCATTCCACGCGAGCCCGCTTCTGCTCCGCTGTCAGTTTATGAGGGATCTAACGACAACAAAGTTTTCGAACTTTCAATTCTTCGTCTAAAATTTTCTGAATTTGGCTCATACCAATCCCCAATAGTCCTCGAATTGTCTCATAGGTAATCCGGGGGTTTTCTTCAATTAACCGCTTAACAGTAGCCACATTATTTTCGTTGACGGCAGCTGAAGGCCGCCCTTCACGAAATTTGTCATGTAAAGAAACTCGACCTCTCTCAAATTCAGCAAACCATCGCCTTACGGTGCTTAAACAAGGTGCTTCTCTCCCAAAATCATTTTGAAGACGAGCGGCACAGTCTTGCGGAGAAATAGAACTTTTAAAATCATAAAAATCATCGCTCTAAAAATAATATGTGTGTAAATAGTATGTGTAAATATATGTGTGATAAAAAAACAATTGACAAATCATTTCCCGCCAATTGTTTTTTTTTTATTACTAAGAAGGTTGCAACGTTTTAAAAATATAACATTCGAAATTCAAATAGTACCGATTAGCTAGAAGTGCAACACTTTTAGTGTGCCCCAATACATGGGGCACACTAAAAGTTTTCTTTTTTTCTGTTTTTATATCGTGTAGAACCTCAACATTATGCGAGGTATCACTACTTTATTAATCTGACGCGCTCGAGTAAATCTCAAAATTCCCTCTGGTGCGTCCCTACCATCTACCAGCATGTGCACGTTCGATATTTTGTGTTAAAATAGTAGTACAAAAACTTTGCATTTTTAGCGCCTAATGTTATTCATGTTGCCTTGATGCCGTGACAGCAGGTTTCGTTAGGTACTCATAACGGAAAAATTAAATAGGTAATTTGTTTGCGTCTACATTTTACATTAGGTACAATGATTTATTGCTTACTGCTCTATTGCTTATGTTCTATTGCTTAAAAAAGTTTAACTGACCACGACATGCAGTAATAATCACCAAGTCTTTATCCCAAAGTGGTAGGTAAAAGTCTAACTATGGGTACCCCACAATTACCTAATGGCATTTAGTCCAAAGATACAACAGATATCAACAAACTGAGAACACATCCAATCTCGAGAAAGTTTTATATAACTTGGGCAACTTATTTAGAACAAATTACCAGACCTGGATTTGAACCCCACGCCCCATGATTATACCGGATACATTGAAGCCGGTAGATACCGGTAAAATCTTGAGGTGACCACTAAAATACCGTACATCGTACGTCAATCCGTACGTCATTTAAAACTTAAGATTTTTTATCATAAGATAGCAAACAAGCAGATGGCTCTCCTGATGCAAATATACAAACCATCGTCTATTGATACCAAAGATGTTAATAGTGCGTTGCTATCCTTGTACGGGGTCTTAATGCCACATGCATAAGTTTACCGGCAATCTTACCCTCCAATCTGGAACTTGTCAGTGACATGCACTGACCCTAATACGGCAAGAATAAGGAATAGGTTTACCTCCATGTCGATCCGGGCTCGTTTATTTAATACGCCAACTGCCGTTCTGCCAGATAGGTCGTAAAAGGCGACTGATTGGAGTTTGCAAGTCACTAACAACGTGGCTACTAGTTGGTGAAGATCTGCATTGGCTCACCCGGAGTCTGCTACCACAGTCTTGCCTATTACTGCTGCAATAACGTCAGTGTTTGTCCCTGTCGTGTTCCGTTTTGGAGAAATAAGAAAATGAATAAGAAAAAAAAAATTAATTAAAAAGTGTGCTGGTACCCGGACGAGACAATGCAAAAATCTATCACCTAGTAGCCACGATGATAGTGACTCGCATAGCCAATCGTTCAACTTTTACGAATTGCCTTGTAGAACAGGTGGTCTATTCATTGATGAATAAAGGCGAAAAAATAATAATAATAATAATATTCTTTATTGTACAACATGAGGATTAAAGTAATATTACAATTTAAAGTAAATAATCTCATACAAAAGGCGGTCTTATTGCTGACAAGCGATTTCTTCCAGACAACCACATTACAAGTAATTAAAAAAACACGACTAGGACAAGGTACAACTTTTAAATATATAAATTACACGACAAAGACATCACAAAGCTAAATTAACACTTAAAATAATTAGGGGGAAAAATGAACAATATTTTATACACTACAGTGAATATTTATCTAGTTAGAATGATGATTTAAATGTTTTCATTTGTTTTAAACTTGAGAATATGAGTACAACATTGTAATAACTATAACAAATCTAAATCATGCACTCGCTTTTTTACAGTTGGCGGTTGGTTTGTAACGTCACAGTCGTTGTATGGAAGCAGTAATTCGGCATCAAGGCGGCCAGCACCATATCCACCACGACCACCATCAAGACCGCGGACGTTGTCACCTCCCTGTAAGACAATAATATTATATTATATTATATATTTTCAGCTATTTCCCTAATCCGGATGTTAAATCTTGGTTTGTTTTACCACCAATACCTACTATAGATACAACCATATCAGTCCATAATATCCATTTTCCGCCGTGTTGGTCCCGGCCTCCTCTGAAGAATAGGCCAAATGCCGTTCTGCTAGGCAGGTCGTAAAAGGCGACCGATTGGCTATCGAGTCACTACCATCGTGGCTACTAGGTGGTAGAGTTCTGCATTGTCTCGCCCGGGTCTGGTACCACCGCCTTACCTATTCCTGCCGCAATAGTGTCAGTGCTTGTCGCTGTCGTGTTCCGGTTTGAAGGGTAAGGTAGCCGGTAAACTTGTGCATGTGGCATTAGTCCTAGCCACAAGGTAGCAACGCACCATTAACATCATTGGTGTCTGTAGGCGATGGTTGACTCTTTCCATCAGGAGACCCATCTACTTGTTTGCTTTCTTATGATATAAAAAAACCATACTTTCATACTATGCCTGTCAAAGCTGGTATTCCCCAAGGCTGCATGCTATCATCGACACTTTTTCTTCTGCATATCAATGACATGTTACGAATTAGTAACATACATTGCTATGCAGATGAAAGTACTGGTGATGCTACATACTCCGGCTGTAGCGGTATTTCACGGAACACGTCGAAGAGTGCCGGAACAACGTAAGACGTAAGCACGTCTGAAGTCGATGATCGACTTACTGATGCCTCGGAATGGGGTCGTCAAAACTTGGTCACATTCAACCCCAAGATGACACAGCTTTGCACGTTAACCGCAAAAAATACACCATTTGTTTTATCACCTCGATTTGAGGATACTCTCCTGACAATCTCAGCTAGTGTCGGAAACATGGGAGTCGACATATCGAATAACGTTTAGTTTCGCGGTCATCTGATGTTAGGCTAAAGTAGCCTCCAAAAGCTCGGTATGCTCAGCAGAGCGAAACAGCACTTCTTTTCGGCCCATCGTCTCCAACTTTATAAGGCGAAAATTAGGCCTCACATAGAGTACTGTTCTCATCTCTGAACCGGAGCTCCCCAGTTACACCTCCTTCCACTTAATTGCATTCAACATAGAGTTAAGTATTCAAATCGTTGTGGATCAGGCTATTTTGAAACGGTTTAACTCAGAGATGTAGGTTCGCTCTGTATCTTTTATCGCATTTATCATGGAGACTGTTCTGACGAGTTATTTGAATTAATTCCTGCTGCTGAATTCCATCATCGGAAATCACGAAAAAATTTAAAGTTCCACCCTCACCATCTCAATGTCTGGAAATCCACAACCATGTGGTTCTCTCGACATTTTTCACCTCGCAGTACTCTTTTGTGGAATCAATTACTTCTTTGATCTGTGGGATCTTTACGACTTCGGGGCCTTTAAGAAAATAGCTTACTCATTTTCAAAAGATCGGCAATGCATCTGCAAGACCTCTGGTATTGCGGATGTCCATGGGCGGCGGTGATCACTTAACATCAGGTGCACTTCCTGTTCGTTTGCCCCCTCTTCCATAAAAAAACTATACTATATACTGTATCATAAATACGAATGTGTGTCTGTTACGCTTAAACGGCTAAGCCGCTGAACTGATTTCGAAGTAATTTGGCATGGAGGTAGTTGAAGAACCGGAGTCATACACAGGCTAACTTTTTTTCAATAATCAATCCTTAAGTGGCTGATATAGGGGATGAAAGTTTGTGTAAAAAACTATACCGACGACATGTTAATCTACTCGCGGGTGAAAGTGCGCTGGACAGCTAGTGGTAAATTAAATAAAAGTTACGAAGGTAAAATGTTACTATATTGATGCAATTTTTATTTGTGACGATTGTCGTATCATTTCCGCGATACCTATCATCGTAGAATATATTATGTAGGTGCAGTAAAAATATAAAATTGTTCTAATTGTAACATCTTATTAGAATTAAAAAATAACTTGACCCTAACATAACATAATAATTTATACTAAGTAGGGTCATCTTATCGTGCGTTGTCGCTATAAAACTTCACGGTTGTGCTGTGGCAAACTAGGTGGCCACATATACTTTGTCAATAATAGCCTATCTCGCTTTATCTTGCGATGCAAAATGAAGATGGATTTAGTCGCGGTAATTGTGACTGCAAAGCTGATGGCCCTATACATCGCGACAATGCGAATCTTCGCCGTGGGACGATACGAAAAGCCCAGCCCAGCTCAAAACAAATGTGTAAATAACAGTACACTATCCCTGGGCTAAAATAAATAATTTCCTGGTTTAGCTGGTGGAATTTATGGCCTAATTACTATTACTATTCTCTGGGAAATACTGAAGGCTATAGGTACCTATGGCAAGCGACATCTGACCCATATTTCATCCACAATGTGACGTAGGAAGAGAGATTAATATGTTAAGCAGTGGTAGGGACAGGTAAAGCGATGAATGTGTCCAGAAAACTACCACATACTTGTATTTAATTGTTATACTGATAGTGCATGATAATAAGAACCAAAGTGTAACACGCACAGGAATGGTTGGCTTACGAATGGTGCTTGGTGTCGCGCTACTTCGCTCTTGGAGGCCTAATCACTGTCTGGTCTAGTTTTTATATAACATAAGATAGCAAACAACCAGATAGCTCTCCTGACGGAATGAGAAACATAAGCCATGATCGTTATTGGTTCTTATCCAGGAAATCTCACAAGTATTTAGTGTTACAACACTTTGGAATGAGATGTGGTATTTTATAGCCTTGGTGGTAGGCTTTTTTAAACGTTTTCATACACAAAAACCTGCTGCCAATTATAATATTGTGTTCAGTAGATCCGCTTTGACTTTCACTTTTATTTTTTTGTTAAATTGGTTAAAATACCGTTGTAGCGCAAAATGTCCAAAACTACAATTTATAACTAAAATGATGTAATGAAGTAGCTTCTTCACACATTATTCTATTTCTGTAGCGCTGGGCACTGGTGATATTTAAAAAGTTACAACTCTTTTTGTAAATAACGCGATATTTTAACTATGTATTCTGAATAGAACACAAACCTAACTTTGGAATAATTAATTTTTACCAAACTTAGAAATCAAATTACCAGTTTGCAAAAATTGCCAAATATAAATGTAACGATCCAATATTATATGACTGACTAGGTACCTGGCAAAGGTTGTTTTGCTAAATATATTTATAACAGTATTTTTTTACTGTATAATAGATGTTATTATACATATAAACTAAAATAATATTTCCTTTGAGTCAATCTATCTATTAAAAATCTAAGCATACATAGGGACAGACGGAAGCGGAAAGCGACTTTGTTTTATACTATGTAGTGAAGCTGAAAAGTTCGTAAGACCTTGTTTAAAAATATGTAACAAATACAAATTGCATTGGAGTATTATAGTTTATAAGTCAATAAATAAATTGATCTTACAGCTACATATAGCAATACTGAGAGATCTACAGCGGGTGCAGCGAACGGTAGCGGTAGCTACACTTGGGCGGGCAGCAGTAGTTACTGGAGTCCTACTCAAGGGAACACATCACCACAACACAATGCATCTCCTGGGCCATACCGTACGCCGCCGCATGCATACACAGCACCTGTCGAGTATGCGCCGGCACCTCCTACTAGTTCTACAGCACCAACGTCTGCACCTGCGCCGCTGTACCCTCTTCAATATGAAACGTCTGCGCAGCATCATTCTCCATATTATCAACATGCTTACGCACCTTATGCTCATCACACAATCGAGGATATTTCTTATTGGCCAAACAGGTGAATTATTTTTTTACAAAATGCTAAGTATTAGTAAGTAACAGTATTGTATCTGCCTTAGTATGCTATATAAATGAATTCGCAAGTAGTATTTCATGTTAAATAAATGATTACGTATTCAATGAAAAGAAATAATGTGTGTAATATTTCATACACCTAATAATTATTCCCTGTGTTAAAGCGGCTAGAAGAATAAAGTCAATTGCTTTCTTGCCAGGCAATTCGAAGGCAAAAGATACTACCATCGTGACTAGTATAGTTACCGGCAGGTAGACAGTGGAAATCGTTTTGCGCACGGCTAAATACGGTCTTCATTTATAATACTGTTAACTTCTGCGCAAGTCAAGATCAGCGCTCAAGTAACGTGCCGGTAAATGTAAAGTTCTGCAACTCTCACCCGGATTGGTAGTACGGCAGCGAAATCAATGTATTCTATATCAATGTAGTACGGTCTTATATTTTCATCGACATAGAATTATTTTCATCGCTTGCTGTCAGTGCTTGTCACAATTGTGTTTCAGTTTGGAGGATAAGGTAGCCGGGAAACTAATATCTGTTGCATTACATTTGACACATGTATGCACCAATAACATCTTTCCCTCTTCTCTTTTCATTAAGAGTCATCAGAAAAACACACGTATTAACACAAAGATTTATTTAAAGGATGAATGACAGGAAGTAAATTTATAAATTCGTGCAAATGTGGGTTGGCTGACAATAACGTTCTAGTAACTAGTTCGAACAACTTAACAGGAAATGTAGCGCTAATGGTGCCACAAATAATATAGGAGTATGTAATTACCCTTATATCTCTGTATTATTAGATATTGGAAATATTTAAGGACCTAATAAAACTACATGCTAAAATAAGATATTACGGCTCCAGTGTTTTTCATGTACGATATAATAGTAAATAAAAGCATAAATTTAAGTGTAAAAAATGTACCTGTTAATTTGGTAAATTTAAAAAAGTTTTTGCAACTGTGTACTTTTCGCATGTAAGTTTATTATTTAACAATGTGCAATGTACCCTATATTTTACATACGCAGTCGCCCATCACAATATGCGGATTAAGAACGGGGTTTTTTATTGTTTCATACTATGAACATTTAACCTACTTATTTAAAGTCAACGAGGGATATATCCGTACCACAGGTTCATCGCCTTTAACAACTTCACTAGTATTCTAACAAAAATTACCCCTTAATATTTCACAAACGGCCCCCATAATCGAAAAGTAAATCCTTTCCAACGATGTTAGATAGAAGCATACGCTACGTGAGAAAATATAAACATTCCGCTTCACATGTAGAGGAGGTACATTAATTGTTATTTAAGATTTTTTTATCAGCGTAACTAATATGTACCTATATTCATGCCAAATTACAACTGTCTAGTAACAATAATCTCTGATTTGAGTTGCGGGCGAATGGATGGACATGGCAAAACTATAAAAGTTCCTAGTTGATTTTAAAACCCTAAAAATAAGAAAACCTACATAAAAATCGATTAAGTACCATTTATCGTGTAGTATGTATTTATGTGTAATGTAAGTGATTCCAATTCTTTTTCATTCATTTCTCATTGGGGTTATCATATGATGAGATTTTGATTTTATCAATATACATTTAAAGGAGTTCGGTTACTGCAAGTAGAAAATTTGCTTGTAAATACAAGCAAACATTTTAAAAAGTTTATGAGTGTACTTGAAAGTTTTTGACGAAAAAAATGGAATAACACGTCATCATGAGTACTTAACTGTAACCAATATCATCTTCCGATCTATCCGAATTATCCGAAACAATCGTTAGGCGATGGTTTCGGATTTAGCCAACCACGCGCACTTATATCATTCATTTACTGGCATGCAGGGTTATGGTTTGCTCGTTCGTGTGGCAAAGTTAAAGTCGCTTGGCTACTTCCGTGGCGGGGATATACCAAATGGTAAATTTAACATTACAAAAATATTTCAAAGAGACGTCACAGGCGTCACTTTGGAGACACTCAAACCTCCTGGTGAGAGCTGTGGCCGATTACTTCCTGGCCGTGATCACCGACGACAAACTAATAAGGCCATGTCATGTCCTATCCGATCTTGATGACTCTATCACAATTTGCACGCACACGCCAACGCCACGCCGTACGGCTTTTTTACCAGCGGTGACTCGACTCTCTGTTTCGGCCCTCCAGTACTCAAGATCCCGGCCAAAAGTTACTTACGAGACGAAATCCTGAACCAATTACTCTCCCACTTATCGTTAAGATACTGCACTAAGTCGAGGTTCCATCACACACGAGATACCCTCAAGAGAGCGGGCTCTAAGCCCAAATACTTAAAACTCGCCGTGTTGGTCCCGGCCTCATTTGAAGAATAGGCCAACTGCCGTTCTGCCAGGCAGATCGTAAAAGGCGACCGATTGGCTATCGAGTCACTACCATCGTGGCTACTAGGTGGTAGAGTTCTGCATTGTCTCGCCCGGGTCTGGTACCACCGCCTTACCTATTCCTGCCGCAATAGTGTCAGTGCTTGTCGCTGTCGTGTTCCGGTTTGGAGGGTAAGGTAGCCAGTAAACTTATGCATGTGGAATTAGACCTCGCCACAAGATAGCAACGCACCATTAACATCTTTGGTGTTTATAGGCGATGGTTGACTCTTTCCATCAGGACACCCATCTGCTTGTTTGCTATCTTATGATATAAAAAAAAACTCTAGCTTAAGACTTTCTTCGCCCAAAAAGTCCAGTTTCGCAGTAACGGTCATTTCGACCAACCGCATAGGTTCATTTCGAAAAAAAAAGCCGTATTAATTTGCCAGCTGTAACCCTACAAATCTAACATTAGAGCTACAAGCAGCGTCATTATTGCGGTTGGAATACTTAATTGAGGTGGTGACGCCAGGTTGGGAGAGAACTTGCAAAACTCTACCAGGTAGAGTCTCGGTATGTGGTAGAGTCTAGGTAGAAAGGCAAATAGTTCTTCCTGTAAAATGTACTAGTAAACATTTATTTAATACAATTTTCTCATTTCTCGTTATATATACGTGCAAAATACTTACATGATAAAGACTTTAAAGACATAATATTTATTTTCTTTAATTTTAGTTTAAATGGCTACGGCTATCAACCTTCCGAATACGTAGGACCGGGAGAGGTAGCATACGGACCAGAAGGCATGGCATTTGGAGCTGCTGGTCCACCTCTAGAAAATCCTTCTCACCAAGATGGCAGAGGAACTCCAACAGGATCTGAACACCAGTCGGGAGAAAAAGAGTACAAATTTAGTACAGAAGAAGAACGGCAATCACCTTGCGAAGCACCTACGCTTTCACCACGCTCTCCAACTCAGTGACTTAATGAACATTATAGAGTGAATTATTTTAGATAAATTTTATAGAATTACAGTGAAATTACAATGATCCCTCAAATAGAACTCGCAATATATAAAATTTACAAAATAAATTTAATAAACTGTACGTAAAGTGATTATAATTGAAGCTCTTTATATATTATTTTGACAGGGTGTGAACACGAAACGAAAAGATGTTTGTAGACAAGACAATAAGAGAAAAGAACAATTGCGTTAAAAGAAACCAAAGTCATACAAAATAAATTTACGCGTACGTACGTGAGGTAAAAATGTTATTTTTGGTATTTCATCAATATTTTTAACTCGTTTCAATTAGTAGTTTTAGGTATTCGTATTTGTATGCGTATAGAACTTTCGAGCCAAATTTTAATCTAGCATATTTTATCTCAATGTTTAAAATTAGGCATGTTTATGCAATTTTTATAGTACCTAATGCAAAAATATTACGATATTCCAGGGCTAGTATCACGCTGGACCCGGAAGCTAGCAATGCGTAAATTTCAGTATGTAAATTTACTAAATTAACTTTGTCAAATTTAAGCTTGTTGAAAAAAAATTGGATTTGCTTTCAACAAAATGTTAAATGTACTTATTTCCTTTGTGGTTGGTACGAGTATCTTACATGTTACTTTAACATAGTTGTTCTTACAAAAAAGTCTATTTAGGTAAATAGCTATTTACTAATTAGTTTACTGATGTCAGTAAAACTATTTGTTTAGGTAATATGATTGTAAATTGTTTTTTTTTTTTTTTTAATTTACTTGTACCCGTATTTATTTCACTAGATACCTAAGTTTGTGAGTATGACATAATTAAACTAACAAATGCAGATAATAATTTGTTGTTTTAATATGCTATAACTGGATGGCTTCTGCTTTCGTAACTTAGTGATGGACAAACATTTCCAGCTCCTGGCAGACTGGAATTCTCCCTATAAAATAGAAACCGAATACTAATAATTCTGACGTCCTTGCTTACGAGAACCGCAAAACACTGATGAAAACTCGACTTTCGAAAATCGTCGGCGTAAAAATCAGCGCCTGTCTATCTGTGTTATCCGAAATATGGAATAATATATTTTAAGTGGGTTTTAGACCGTATGCGTACAATGTGGTTGAAACATATAGAAAATTTGTTGAAGCATGTACCTAATAAGAAAATAAGGATGCATTATGTGAAAATAATTTAAACGTTAAATGAGGTGAATAGTTAAGACTTGCGAGTGATTTAAAATGGATGCAACTTTTTTGTGTACCATCTAAAATAAGTATATCCAGAACTATGTTTGTATATTTGGAGCTGGAAAAAGTTTCAAAGTCAATTAATTATCATCGCTGTTATTGTTATCAGTTAGCATACTTATAATCAGTGGCGAATACATCTTGTACAATCCACTAAGTTAAATTTTCAGTTTTTCTCATTCAGTTCCTGTAACTAACTTTACCTACTTCTTTTGCCATTTAAGCTGTTGCCCTGGATCTTGTCAATATGGCAAAGATATGTATTGCCAATAGCTATCAGCAATTTGCTTATAACGTCACTCTTAAACTTAATGGCCTTAAGAACAATTAGAATAAAATGTTCCTAGATTATATATGTTAATTCATTATGGGTTTCCTATGTACAAAAATACAAAAGAGTATTATATACAGAAAGTACCTACTGCAATATGATTGAGTAATAAATTTTCAAATATCTAATAATCTAATAGATAACGCAGTGATAAGGATATGAATGTAATATACTAATAGGAACGTGATGCTTGAGTCCTAAGTAGTATGTGATTACGTTATATATAAAAAAAAGATTCACAATCGGATTTATTTAATAATAGCAGCAACTAGTAGACGATAGGCCTCATCCAACTGGTAATGGTAGTATTGTTAGATTAACTAATTTTAAATGGACATTTATTTTACTTTGTTAAATACTATATTTCGATTTATAGGATAGCAAACTTGAAAATTATATTCTATTCATCCTTGTTTATTTTAATTAAATTTATTGCTGATCCACAAGAGAGTTTCCACTTACTGGGCTTTTAGAATTTAATCGGTCTGTGTGCATGTGCGGGTGTCAGTATTCTTGTGTGCGTGTGGGTGGGTGTCTGCATTGGACCAGTAATACAGTATGTAATAGAAAAAAAATTATATTAACGTCTTCATGTAAATTAAAACGTTTCTTTTTCTTGTTACTTATTTGTTTTGAAAATTAGTCATAAATTACATACATCTTTCATTTAATATTAAATAAGCTTCATTATTTACGTTACGATCAATGATCATGCCAGCTTTCTTTATAAAATTATTATTAAAATAATTAGTCACGCAAAATTGTTTAGCTCTCAAGTGTTTTTTTTGTAAATATTTTCGTAAATTTTCTTGTAAAATTATATTTGCTTAAAACTTTGATTGTGGTTAAGTAGAAAACCTGTTTAATTAATTTCTAATTATAAAAAAATGACTTAATAAAGATATGTTTTGTTTTGTAATTATTCATGGTTTTAAAAATTCCAAATTATTTCAAATTACTTAAGTGCTTATTGTAATGACATAAATGTCCTGTAAAAGAAATAAGTAAGTTTAAGACAGAGATGGTAGCGAATCGAAATTTCCAGCATCCCAACCCGGCATTGTGGCAGCTGCCATACTTTGCGGGTTTTGATAAATATTTATTATCCATCTGTCACGAGCAGAAAATAATTTGTTGCAGGTTCTTCCACATATTATTACATATATTATAATTAATATTGGTCAATTGCTAGTTAAAAACAGAGATGGTAGCGAACCGAATTTTCCTGCATCTCAACTTGGCATGGGCGTGTTCAAGACGAATGTCTAAACTCAGCCGTCTAACAATCTTACTAAGGTATGTCAGACATGTTAAAATTTCAGTCTGAACAGCTGAACTCAGCTGGTTTCATCCAGGACACGCTTACTATCTTTTTAACTGTCATTTGTCATAATTTATATATATATAACGTAATCTGTATATTATTCGTGAAGGAAAAACTTTGTACCCATTTGTAATTCAATTGCGTGAATGGCGAAGTATAAAATTTGGCACAGTTAAAATTAACGTTACGGAGGACTGCAAAAACCTAATTTATTTTAATAAAAAGCATTAAAATTTTTAAATTAAATTAAATATTAAATTAATAAAAATAAACATTACACACACTTTCTTCATGTGACATACATGACATTATTCACACATATATTCTTTTTTCTATACGGCTAAAATCAGTTGTTAAACTTAAGAGATTTTATTGTTTAAGTATCTATGGTCGAATTTCGGCCACTGGCGATTACTAGTACCTCTAATTAGTCATTGTTCATAACATATTTGTGTATAAGAACTATAAGATTTAGAAGTCAGAACATTAAAAAGTACATATAATAATAATCAAGTACATATTTTATTTTATTTTAAAACTTTTCATAATTGAGTGTCCAGAAATATTCTTAGTTAAGCCGTCTGCCAATTTTGTTAGAACCCTAAGTTTAGACATTCATCTGGAACATGGATGTTGTTGCAGCTGCCACATACTTTGTGGATTTTGATAAATACTATTCATCTGTCACGAGCAGAAAAATATCTTGTTGAAGGTTTATAGGCTATTAAGATTGGTCAATTGCTACACAATTAAAAAATCGTAAAAATTACCAAAGGTGGCATAAAGAATAACTACCGATAGGTAAGGATCGTCTTACGGCAGAGTTCAAGACTGAACTCTGAAGAGATGAAGATGTAAAAAAGTTCTTGACAATCTAGTACAACTTTTTTGCGTTAATCCCCTCATATACATACAATTAATAAGATTATAGCGAAAGGCTCACCCATTGATGTAAACATGGAAGAACTAGCTACTGTTTCAGAGACCCCACTTAATCATACCCAGACCAGACATATTATCAAAGCCCATAGGTAGACTTTACAGGAAATCCAACAGGAATTATGGTAGTACGTTCACAAGGGAAAAATTTCAAAGATTCAACTTTGTATTATAAATGCGAAAGTCTGTTACGCTTCCACGGTTAAACCGCAGAGCTGAATTTGATGAAATTTGGCATAGAGATATTTGAAGGTCCCGCAAACATAAGATAACTTTTTTCTAAATCAACCCCCTAACTGGCTTAAATAGGGGATGAAAGTTTGGTTAAAAAGAGTATCGATGACATATTAATATACTTGCAGTCAGCAAGTTGTTACATAGTTTTTTTTTTATCATAGTACGCTTGTATGCACTAAGAATGAATTGTATATAGTAGTTTCTAATAGACTGGGAGCAGGTGACGAATTTTGGGAAGGTCCTTTTCAAGGGCGGATCCAGCCTTCGGTTCAGGGAGGGTTCACATATACAAGGGACCATCCAGTCTTCGGTTCAGGGGGGGTCACATATTTGAGGTTCAGTCATGATAGGCTCTAATTCTAATAAATCCATACCTAAACCCCTCCCTGCGAAGCGCCGCGACACAATCATTTATCTATGTTTGTAATGTAGGTACATACATCCACAGCACCACCATACTGTCTTATCGATATTTTATATATATGTCCGTATTTCGCCTTCCATTTTTATTACTTTTTTCTTAAATGTATTAATATATAAAGATAAATAAAAAAGTCCATTTTTTCGTCATAAAATAGAAATAAAAGAAAAATCTTGCTAGTGAATAGATTTATAGATTATAAATAAAAGAAAAATCTTGCTAGTAAGTAGAATATCCTGTTAATATTCAAATGTCAGAGCGTTATTTTTCGAAATTTTTGTTTATTCAAAAGAAATTTATGAAACTACAAATCCGGGGAACAGCTGTTAACAACAAAATCAAAATGATCGATATTGTAGATTCATTATCACTCGGTATATTAAAATTTGATGTTTTTCGTAAAAAAAATAAATACCATTGATATACGAGACCTACTGAGATGCATAAACGCCCTTACGAGGCGATACGACCGATACCCGACCGACGAAAATCGCCGTTCGCTACGAGCTTTACAAAGAGAAGTAAAGCGGCGTATCGCCGAGTATCGCAACGAACGATGGAAAAGCCTGTTAGGAGAGGCCTCGCCATCGCACACGACCTACTGGCCATTGGCGAGAGCCTTTAAAAAGAGCCAGTAGTAGAGATGACTTATTTGACCATATTAATGCCCGCTTTCTACGATGCCGACAAAGCTGAATGCCTGGCCGACAGAATCCAAACAAAGTGTTCCCCATCAAACCAGTCTACGGACCTCGACCACGTCCATCGGATAGATAGCGAAGTAGAACGTAGGGCGGCGCTACCACCGAAGGGTGACTCGCTATTACCCACAGATACCGAAGAAGTTGGCGAAATAATCAAAAGCCTACATAATCAAAAGGCCCCGAGGCTAGGACCACTAATAAGGTAGTTAAATACCTCCCTCTCTTATATACCTACTAGTGTTCATCTTCAATGAACTAATCATACCAATTTACCATTAACATAAAAACACATGGCATATGTTATATGAAAATGAAGCTCAATTTAAATGTTTTTTTTTAATATTACTATATATATATATATATATATATATATATATATATATATATATATATATATATATATATATATATATATATATATATATATATATATATATACATAAACAATATAAACAGTCCGGGGGGATCGGGGGGCGAAGCTCCCCGCCACAAAGAAATAAAGTTATCCAATGCTACAGTTGAAGTAGGTTAGTAAGGTTCTCTTTATATCCCACACACGCCCTTTCCCCCCTCCCCCTAACACTATGGAAGTGCAATTTAAAGGTAGTAGTTTACCCCAGGGGGGTACCATTAGCGTAAGCGGTGGAGAATCCCCCTCTGGACATCCATGTTCAGGGGTTTGTAATCAGCCTAAACATGGATGCCCAGGCTGCCCTGCGTACTCTGGGGGGGGCACAATTGCGCTCTCAAACTTCGCTGCTCGGGGCAAATCGAACAGACATCGAAAGGCACCCTCTACCACACTCCACGTGGATTATACTAATATTAGGGGTCTTCACTCAAACCTAAATGCCGTCCACTACCACCTTGAGACGGCTAAGCCGGCTCTGTTCTTTTTAACTGAGACGCAGATATCTTCTCCGGCTGATACCTCATATCTCTCCTACCCGGGGTACAAATTCGAGCATTCATTTGTACCCCGGGCGGGAGTTTGTGCTTATGTCAGAGAGCATATCTGCTCTCGACGTCTCAGCAGCATTGAAGGCTATAGGGATCTATCCATCCTCTGGCTGCGTGTAGACTGCGACGACCATCCCCGCATCTACGCGTGCCTCTACAGGTCCCATAGCGGAAATGCTGAAGTCGACAGGCTCGTTGAGCACCTTCAAACGGCTGTAGATTCCGTGTTGCAACAGACCCCTCCGCTGAGATCGTGATCTTAGGCGATTTTAGTGCCCACCACGCCGAATGGCTATGTTCACGCACTACTGATCATGCGGGGAGGTCTGTTCACGATTTTGCCTTGGCATATGGTCTAACACAATTGGTAACCACGCCTACGCGAATTCCCGATGTGGACAATCATACGCCTTCACTGCTGGACCTTCTGCTGACCTCCCATCCAGACAATTATCAGGTATCTGTGGACGTCCCTCTTGGTACGTCAGACCACTGCCTGATCCGGAGTAAAGTGCCGGTTACGCACCTATCACGGCCTCCTTTTGCAGGCTGTCGTCGCGTTTGGCACTGTAGGTCAGCAGATTGGGACGGGATGCGGTCTTTTTTTGCGTCCTACCCATGGGGGCGGATGTGCTTCTCGCTGGATGATCCGAGTGTCATCGCTGACTCTATCGCTGATGTGGTGCTGCAGGGCATGGAACTTTTCATTCCATTTTCTGCGGTACCAGTTGGTGGTAAGTCTCAGCCTTGGTTTGGTCACTCCTGCAAAACGGCTTCACGCCGAAAGCAGGAATGCTACCGGGCTTGGGCTGCAGCGTCGACATCTCGTGAGGAAAAAACCAGCGCGTTACGTAAGGAGTACAATTCCGCTTCGAGGTTCTTCAAAAGAGCTATCGCCAAGGCAAAATCTGAACACATTGGCAGAATTGGTGAGAAATTAGTTCGCCTTAGTTCGGGAACTCGTGCGTTATGGTCTCTCGCCAAGGCTGTCTTGGGGAATTTCTCACAGCCCTCTCTTCCACTCTTACACGGAGATGATGACTCTCTGGCCCATACCGCAAGGGAGAAGGCCGATCTTTTGGGCTCGTTCTTTGCGGCCAACTCGACTCTGGACGACCAAGGAAATGCACCGCCTACCGTCCCGCAGTGCTATAGTTCTATGACGGAATTAAAATTCTTGCAGTCTTCCGTACGTAAAGCACTTTTTTCCTTGGACGTCCATAAGTCGAGTGGACCGGATGGCATCCCTCCGATTGTACTTAAATCATGTGCTCCAGAGCTGGCGCCGGTACTAACACGCCTATTCCGGCTCTCCTACTCACTCGGCGTAGTACCGATTTCATGGAAGACAGCTTTAGTGCATCCCATCCCTAAATAAGGAGATCGCTCTAATCCGTCTAACTGTCGGCCGATAGCCATAACCTCCTTGTTCTCCAAAATTATGGAGACAATCATCAATTCGCAGTTCCTCAAGTATTTAGAAGAGCACCAGCTGATTAGCGACCGCCAGTACGGTTTCCGTCGCGGCCGCTCAGCTGGTGATCTTTTTGTATACTTAACACGTCGGTGGGCGGAAGCAGTTGAGTCCAAGGGGGAGGCATTGGCAGTTAGTTTGGACATAGCGAAGGCCTTTGATAGGGTATGGCACAAAGCGCTTCTGGCGAAGCTGCCTTCCTATGGGCTTCCCGAGAAATAATGCAAGTGGATCACCAGTTTTTTGGCTGATCGGAGCATCAAGGTCGTAGTTGACGGTGCGTGCTCTGAACTTAAATCTATCAATGCTGGTGTTCCACAAGGCTGCGTGCTATCACCGACACTGTTCCTTCTGCATATCAATGACATGATGCGAATTCGCAACATACATTGCTATGCAGATGACAGTACTGGTGATGCTACATACTCCGGCCGAAGCGTTATTTCTCGGGAACACGTCGAAGAGAGCCGAAACAAGCTTGTGTCCGAAGTTGAGACCCCCCATTCCGAGACATCGACTAACCGATGTCTCGGAATGGGGTCGTCAAAACCTGGTCACTTTTAACCCCAAAAAGACACAGCTTTGCGTGTTTTCCGCTAAAAAGACACCCTTTGTCGTGTCACCCCGATTTGGGGATACTCTCCTGACAGCCTCAGCTAGTATCGGGATTCTGGGAGTCGACATATCGAATTACGTTCAGTTTCGCGGTCATTTGGAAGGTAAGGCTAAACTAGCCTCCAAAAAGCTCGGTGTGCTCAGCAGAGCGAGGCAGTACTTCTTGCCGGCCCATCGCCTTCAACTTTATAAGGCTCAAATTCGGCCCCACATGGAGTACTGTTCTAATCTCTGGGCCGAAGCTCCTCAGTACCAGCTCCTTCCTCTTGATCGCATTCAGCGTAGAGCGGTTCGAATCGTTGACGACCTGGCTATTTCGAAACGGCTCGACTCTTTGGCATTGCGCAGAGATGTTGGCTCACTCTGTGTCTTCTATCGTAACTTTCATGGAGAGTGTTCCGACGAGTTATTTGGATTAATTCCTGCCGCCGAATTCCATCATCGGACATCGCGTCAAAATTTGAAATTCCATCCTCACCATCTCGATGTCTGGAAATCCACAACTGTGCGTTTCTCTCGACACTTTTTGCCTCGCACTACTTTGTTGTGGAACCAATTACCGGCAGGGGTGTTTCCAAATGGTTACGACTTGGGGGCCTTCAAGAAAAGAGCTTACTCATTCTTAAAAGGCCGGCAACGCAACTGTAAGACCTCTGGTATTGTGGATGTCCATGGGCGGCGGTGATCACTTACCATCAGGTGCACCTCCTGCTCGTTTGCCCCCTCTTCTATAAAAATAAAAAAAAAACAGAAACAGGAGCCCCGCTAGACGGGGCTCCGTCGACTTGGTCCAACCCCACTTGTTACGGAAATAGTATGCTGCTACAATACAGTCTGCTATTTGGTCTTGCTATTTAGTTAGGGGGTTTCAAGTAAATGTTATTTAAAAACAGTTATGCGTTTAGTTGTTATGGTAAATTATCATTAGTTGTAAAAACGTGATGCCTACTTAAAATAGTACAAAAATTGTTATGCTACTAAATATAGACCCTCTCCGAGGTTACAATCACTAATCGGTTGCAGGCTGTGGTCAGCGCCCTTGGTGATTGGTTCAGGAAATGGCGTATCGAAATAATTATTTTTTATTTTTATTATCTATCTATATATCTAATAATTATTTTTATTATCAAGCAAAAGCGCAGCTGTGTACTTTCGCCGCGGTCAACAACTGCGACAGCAAAGCTAGACAACATTACCCTGTTCATCGTGAAACGTCATCCCGTGGAAAAGAAAAGTCAAGTACCTCGGGGTAACGTTGGACAGTAAAATATCATTTAAAGCGCACATATCATAAAGAGCTGCTAAGGCTAATTTCGTTGTAGGTTGGTTATACAATCTTATCAAAAACGCAGTAAAATGTCACTTAGACACAAGGTGACACTTCACAAGATGTGCGTAAGACCCATCCTATCCTACCGATTGGCTATGCGAGTCACTACCATCGTGACTACTAGATGGTAGAGTTTTGCATTGCCTCGCACGGGTCTGGTATCACCCCCTTACCTATTCTTGCCACAATAGCGTCAGCGCTAGTCACTGTCGGGTTCTGGTTTGGAGAGTAAGGTAGCCGGTAAACTTATGCATGTGGCATTAGACCTCGCCACAAGTTGGCAATGCATCATTAACATCTTTGGTGTCTATAGGTGATTGGTGAATTTTCCCATCAGGAGACCCATCTGCATTTTTTTTTTTATATCATAAGATAGCAAACAAGTAGATGGGTCTCTTGATGGAAAGAGTCAACTATCGCCTATAGACACCAAAGATGTTAATGGTGCGTTGCTATCCTGCGGCGAGGTCTAATGCCACATGCATAAGTTTACCGGCTACCTTACCCTCCAAACCGGAACACGACAGCGACAAGCACTGACGCTATTGCGGCAGGAATAGGTAAGGCGGTGGTACCAGACCCGGGCGAGACAATGCTGAACTCTACCACCTAGTAGCCACGATGGTAGTGACTCGATAGCCAATCGGTCGCCTTTTACGACCTCCCTGGCAGAACGGCAGTTGGCCTATTCTTCAAAGGAGGCCGGGACCAACACGGCGGCGGCTGCTTGTTTGCTATCTTATGATATATAAAAAATAAAAATAAAATACGCTTGCGTAGCGTTTGCCCATCTTCCTCATACGGAGCTGCATCCGTTACAAGTAGTACAAAACAAATTCATGCGTATTGTCACGGGTGCACCGTGTTATATGCGCGATGTAGACCTCCATAAGGATCTTGAATTGTCGAGCTTAGCAAAGCATTTCAAAGAAATATCTAAAAGATACTTCGATCGTACCATTTCGCACCCGAAACCACTGGTGGTAGCCGCGGCAGTTTACATCGCAGATCCTAATCCTGATCCCAAATTACGTAAGCCGATCCCGACGACCCGATAAATCTGGCCAACGGTACACACGAAAACATAACACACCTACACACGCGACACCGTCGCCGCTGACGGCGATGAGGAACTCTGTTTCGCCCATCGGCGAACCAAGCCCAAGGGCAAGGATCAGCCGACGGATAAAACAATGCCACTAGCCTTCTTATCGCAAATCACGATCCGAGATTAAGCCGAGATTCGGTCTCGCAGGAGACACCCTTAGGGTGGAAGGCGTACAGCCCCCGCGACCTCTGAAGCTGTGACGGCCCATAAGGCCAGCAGTAATTCAGACATTCCGAAAAAAGACACTGATATAAAAACCCCAAGATACATAATCAGTGTCTCAAAAACGTCCTCTAAAAATGGGCGCACAATTTAAAATTGTGTGCTCACTTCAGTCACTTTAAGTAGAATTCCGTCGCTCGTGTTACCTACTGCCCGCGAGTCAAAAATACCTACTGAAGTGTTCTCTAATAAATTATAGAATACGACATCTTGAACGTTAAAAAATATAAAATATTGTATTTTCAGTAAGTATAAGAGTTTATCGATTTACTTTTGTATTAAAATGGAGTGAATGAAAATGAATTAAATGAATTAAATCTACCACGCCAAAGTAGTATTTTAACTCGTTAGCATGTTAACTCGTCAGTTTCATAATAGATGGCGTTAGTAGTAATACAATTCTAATACGATATGTACCTATATTCTATTTTTTTATTGTTTATTAAATCTGACTAAATTTAGGAGGAAATGTATGATTTTTGTTTTATTTGTCTTAAAAATTTACTCGATGCTCCAAATACAATACAACAAAATTTTAATGGTGACTTTTTCAGTAAAAGGACAGTGCATTACAACCTCCTTTTAATTTAGTCGAATACCTAATAATAAATAATAATACAAAATGATCCTGTTATTAGGGCGAGCGAAGCGAGCCCTACACTAGGGGACTTTCTATGCACTTTTGTGGTACCGTTTTACCGAAAAATTATAGCACTTTTAGGTTTGAGCTTTGACGTGATAGTTTAAATTCATTCAACTGTACGTTGAATAGTTTTTTTAGAAGAATACTTGGAGCGTGATCTACAATCGATATCGAAGCCAAAAATATAGTTTTTAGAATTTTTGTCTGTTTGTCTGTATGTATGTCCGGGGTAAACTCAAAAAGTACTGCATGGATTTACTTCAAATTTTGCATGAATATTACTAACATTACTAATATTACTAAAAGGCCGGGTCAACATATAGGCTACATATTATCACGCTATCACCTAAGGAGGAAGAGCTGTGCACAGTAAACGAAGTCCGCGCGGACGAAGTCGTGGGCAACAGCTAGTAGTAAATAAATGAATACAGTCTTACATAATCAACAAATCGCGCCAACCTACAATCGCTTGCCTTTCTCGTTCATTCGCGCACGGACAAAATTCAAAGTTTACAACTCTTAAGGCTGTTTAATCACGTTTTTTTGTATTGTTTGTTAAATAACAATTTTACAAAAATTACACGATATACCTGAAGATATTATCTAAAGAATGTGCTAACTCATTACATGATAGAATGTACTTTACTCGATCATATAAAATTCCGAAAACAGGCTAAAAAAATCTCTAAAACAAATAATTTGTTAATAATATTTCTAATCTTCCACATGATTTTATATGGTGATATTTAGTTGTAAATACAGAAAAGAATGTGCTAATTTTTAGTTTTCAGCTGATGTCCTATATTTATGTATCCGAAAATTAACACGTTTCCCAGCGGTTTCAGAATATACCGTGCCACCCATTTTCTATAGAATTGACGCGCGTCGAAATACCTCGCCTTAACTCGAGTTCAGGACAGGCGAATCTAACCCGAGTCAACTCGATACATAATAAGCACAACTTGAGTTAACTCGAGTTAGTAACTCGAGTTGACCCATTACTAGACTGACTAGACACTAGACTCTAAATACGTTACATACTCTTTGGTAGACTCTAGACATGGGTAACTCAGCGAAATTCCTTGCGTTAACTCAGTAACTCAAGCGCAGTGTACTGCGCCGGCTCATTGCGCTAACTCAAAATTGCGCCATGGCGCAACAATCTGACGCAGCCCGCGGGTAAAGGGAAGTGAGCAGCGAGCTAAACGTGCGCCGTGCGCCACGCTACAGATCTACAGATTCATAACACAAACAGCGCATAGCGCATGAATTGCGTTGGTTCATTGGTAACTCAACAAGTGAGTCGTGATATATAAGAGTCATGACTCATGATAATTGTACACATGAATGAGAGTTTACTGCGTATATTCTCTAAGTAGTCTGTGGTATAACTATGCTGCGCCGTGCGCTAACACAATTTGAATAAGTGAGTTGACACACCAGCTCAGTGAATTGAGTTAGCGCAATTGCGCGGCGCAGCGCAGTGTTACACATGTCTAGTAGATAGGGATGCAACATTGCTCTTAAAAACATCGATGTTTAAAAACATCGATGTTCAAACAAAAACATCGATGTCAAAAAAACATCACTCATAAGAACGATGTATCGATGTTTTGTCGATGTTTTGTTTTGACTTTACGATTCATTGGTAACAAGAAATATGGTTATATAAATCTAAATTAATAAAATATAAATAAATGTAAAAAAATAGTATTAATAAATAATAATAAAAAGTATAATTTTTTAAAAAGTTATTCCCTGTCAAATAAGAAAAAAACATTTTAATATGCAAAAATATTTATTTCAAAAATCGATTTAGTAATGTTGTTACTTATTTTTTTGAGTTCAAAAATCTTGAAATTGAATTAAGGAACAGAAGCTTGGAAAGCCTTGTTCCCAAAAGCCTGTTTCTGTCTTGAGTGACAGTTGCCCCAGCTTCTGAAAATAATCTTTCGCTTGGAACTGATGTCGCAACGATCGGGAGGTATGTCATTGCGATCCTAGAGAGTTTTGGAAACAGAGATTTCATGTCTTCCCAAATTTCAATTGCATCCCTCTTTATCGGTGTTACAGGAGATGAAAGGTACATCTGGACCTCGGTTTCGCTGATGGAGCTTGGCGTAGCTGAATAAGATACTTTATTCTTCATGTTTTTGTGTGTTAACTGCTTGTGATACTTCCAGATGTCAAATTCAGCATCATCTTTATCAGATTCATCAGAGGAGTCACTCCCTGCTTTAGCCAAAGACTCGTTCTCATATTCCCGGGCATATTTATTTAAGTAACTTACTACTTTGCTCTTGGCCACGACATCTTTGAAATGCATGAACTTAAACCTGGGGTCGAGAGTAGTAGAGATGGTAAGGATTGACGAATGTTCTATCGTATCAAACCTTCTAGCTAGTTGTTTCTTTAATTCTACCTTGAATTGTACTATTTGTTCATTTCTTGGCTTTATATTTTCCACCACTTCACGAACACAACTAACTAGTGGAATTACTTTGCTTACCGTCACGTAACTATCTCCAGAGAATTCTTTTGTTATTTTTTCAAACGGGCATAATAATTATATCATTTCTCTAACACAATCCAGTTCACTGCTCGATATCATTGGTGGAGCTTCAGGCCGAGTCAAAAGTATTGCTCCTACAATGGACACCAAATCTATGAATCTTTGGAGCATATAGAAATGAGAATTCCACCTTGTGCGAACGTCAAGTATCATTTTTTTTATTGGACCTTGCTTCACTCCCATATCAATTTGTCTCTTCCTTAACTCATCACTTGCATTGACGCTCCTTTTAATATATTTTACGATATCTCGAATTTTATCAATTAATTCGGTACATATTTTTGAATCGTCAATAGATTTCGTGACAACCAAGTTGATTGTATGAGCGAAGCAGGGAATAATTTTTCTATCTCCAAAAATTTCCCGATTGACCTTCATAACAGTGCTGTCATTGTCTGTGATGACAGCTGAAACTTTTTCAATGGAAACGTTCCACTCGGCGAAAATATCAGTTAGTTTTTGAGCTATGTACATCGACGTGTTGCTTTCGGTCAATTCAAAAACACCCAAGGTCCCGCTGAGTAGTTGAGATTTGCCAAAAAATGTATAGTAACACCAATAAAAGATTTATTTTGCATGGTTTCGGTCAAAATGTCGTACGTGATACAATAGCTGGCAGAATTTGTGATATATGTTTTAAAAAGATGACTCATGGCTTCATATTTATCATCAATCCTCATTTTTATTGTCTCTCGACTTGGTACCTTATATAACGGACACACTTCTTTTATGAGTTGTATAAAACCTTACATTCTACAGTGGAAAACGGTCTATTATCCATTATTATAAAGTTGGTTATAGACTCAGTAATCTTCTTAGATTTTGCTCCATCCTGTGTAGAAATACTTTTAATGTTGTTTATGAAATCATCAACTTGAGGCTGAGCAGTTTTTTGTGGATGAATTACAACATTTGACGATGTACTGGCCACTGAATTTTGTGACGAAAGTGAGGATACATCTTTACCAACACTGGAACTAGTCGAAGCATTGACATTGACATCGCTGTTTGACGTTGTTGAAAGTTCAATATTATCTTGATTGGTACTGGCAGAGGCAGGGGCAGGTGTTGCATCATTTACGGACATAAAATCAGTTATGGTATTGGGTTTTTTCTTTTTGTAGGGAACATCAAAATCTTTCAGTTGCTGCGAATGCACATTTTCTAAATGCCCACGCAAATTAGTTGTATTGCCTGAAGTTTTCAGGCTCTTGTTGCATATTTTGCAACTAGCTTCTTTGTCGCCAGTTCTTTTAAAATAGTTCCAAATCTTACTTTTTAATTTATTAGGTGGCATTGTAACCTGCAAAAAAGCAAAATCTTAATTTAGAACGTATGTATTTACACTATACAAAACCTACACACTTAACAGACATACAGACGAGCAGACGCATGAACAGAGAGGGGGACAGATCGACATACGGACGAATAGATGCTGATATTTTAATTTTAAAAATGTTTAAAATTGTGTAAGAAATATATAGAATTAATACAAAAAAATAAGGTGTTTTACAAAATTTGTACGGCACTTGATTACGTTAAATACTCGTACCATACAATCCAAAATTTATATTTTTTTCTTACAAATTGGCTTTATTTTTAAAGTTAGCAACCCACAGTTCAAATTTCCGCAGTTATGTCGCGAGCGTTTGCACGCTAAACATAAGTATCAATACCATCCAACCCCTCCCATCGCTGCGGGGGCGGCGGGGGATGCGCGACGCCGACGCACAAGTCGCAACATGCGACATTTCGCAACCTTCTAATTAATTTGATCATCAAACAAATAAGGAATAAAATGATAACAGTTTGAACTTACCCAAAAGGAAATCCAAAGTACGTACGTATACGTATGAAATCAAAAACAGAAAATCGAAGTATGCGCACAAAACAAGCGTTACGTTCGCGAGCCGACTCAAAAGATAATGATCAACGATGTCGATGTTTATGCCGAACATGAACGATGTATCGGCGATACATCGCTGATAAAAACATCGATGTTCATGAACGATATCTCGATGTTTCTAAAACATCGATGTATCGTTTGCATCCCTCCTAGTTGACTCCCTAACCCTCTCGTAGAGAGCATTGAGCAAGTAGAGAGTATAAGTGTTCTGTGCCCTAACCGTTTATTGTTTACAAAATACAAATTACATGTTTACATTTTAAAATTGAAGTACCTAAGTGTAAAATATAAAGTGAAATTCTTAATGTAGGTTTATTGACCTCTGCAGTTTAATTTTTATTATTATAATAATGGAGTCAACAGTATCTGTATCAAAGGTAAATTAAAATTACTTTTATTTGTATATTTACCATAACCTCAACTAACACTTATTCATTAAGTACAAGTACTATTTGTTGTCACAGGGAGTATTTTTATTTTTAAATGGTTTAAAAAAACCTAAGTTGTCTCGGAAAAAAACCAAAGAAAGCTTATTCGAAAAATTGTTTGCCAAGGAACCTTGGTATGTTTCCTACAAAGATACCTGGAATATTATAGAAAATAAAATTGCTGTAAGTAACTATATTCTTTCTTTCTATTTATTTCTTTAGGTTAGTACTTGTGAAAAGTTGGGATTGCATTAAAAACGGGCTGCACGAATTTGGGGTTATTTTGGGAGGGAAGGGAGGGGGGAGTTGGAGGTAGGGATCGGGGCGGAAATGTTTATAAAATAGTTAAAGGCCAAAAACTAGCCAAACCTAACCTCAAAATGTATGCAAATACCTAAAAACACTTCAAATATCAATCCTAAATTATTTTGCCTATTTTTTATGAGATATTTTTTAATAAGTATATTTTGTCTAACTTAAAATCATAATTATTATTTGTCATGTTTGAAATATTAATAAAATTATTAACAAAAATTATGGCACTTCATAAATATATAACATATTGTAGAAAATCATAAAAATTCTTTTATAACAACATATTTTTAAATAAATTTGTAACACATTTTCTTATCTTCATTATTGCAGTAAAATACTACCTTTTTCTGTAACAAGTTGGGTAGGAGTATGTCGATGGAGCCCCACTACGCTCCTTTTCCTGGGTGTAGGATATAAAGAGAACCTAACTAACCTATTTCAATTGTGGCATTGAGTTAATTTTGTTTCTAAGTGGTGGCGGGCTACGTTCCCCTATTCACCCCGAATGGGGGGCTCGGCCCCCCTCTCCCCCCATCCAGGTTGCCTTTTATACGTTTTTATATATATTTTTAGTTCTAACTTAACCTACACAGGTAGTTCATTTACTAGTTCAGAAAAATAGGTATTAAAAAAACTAGACATTTCCGCGTGGCGGGAGTAGTATCATTAGAAAGGGGAAGCCAACCCCTAACCAATCTACCCCTCAGAAATCCAAAAATTGTGCGGCCTGTTTCTAATGCCAACCCAAAAAGTTATTTCCTTACACTACTGCATGTATCACACATGAATTCATCTCTGTGGGGTAAGTATCTTTATCTATACATATATATCTATACAAAGTCCCCTGCCGCATCTGGCTGTTTGCGCTAAACTCAAAAACCACTGAAGAGATTTTCATCCTGTTTTTACCAATGGATAAAGGAATTCAGTAGGAAGGTTAGGTGTATAATTTATTAAGTTTTTTTTTGCATATGGCTCAAAATCACCAAGTTGGTAAATTCAGGTTGGAGGGAAATAAATAATAGAATTTATTTATTTTATTTAAAATAATCCTCCATAGATTATTTGAATCCACTTATTTCACCAGTACCGCAAAAACATTTTTCGTAATTTATTGATTAAACATATTTTTTTTACAAATTACCCTCGGAAAATCTTTCCAGAAACGCGTCCTAACTCGTAATCTGCTGGCAACAACACTTAAATAAATATATTTTAATACTAGCTGTTGCCAGCAACTTTGTCCGTGCGGACTTCGTTTACTTCGCACTGCTCCTCTCCTGTAGGTGATAGCGTGATGATATGTAGCCTATATGTTGACCCGATCTGTTAGTGATATTCATGCAAAATTTGAAGTAAATCCATGCAGTACTTTTTGAGTTTACCCTGGACATACATACAGACAAACAGACTAAAACTCTAAAAACTATATTTTTGACTTCGATATCGATTGTAGATCACACCCCCAAGTATTCTTTTAAAAAAATATTCAATGTACAGTTTTGACTTTCCTACGATTTTATTATATGTATAGATATTTTTTTAAATGTTTTAAAAGAACTTTTTAACCTAGTTGATATTACAATAAAATGATATTTATGCCTGTTAGTTGTTACATTCTTATTCTTTTTTCGAAAATTTAACTGAAAGTCTGTCTGACAGTTTGTGTGTCATTCTGGGAAAGCATATAATTTTTCAAAATATATATTTTCCGAAAAATGCAACTTCTTGTGCTACTGGATAACTTTATAAAGCACTCGAGTGCCAAAAGATGCCTCACATATTTTTTATTTAAATTTGAAGATTTTAAGTGCTGAGCATAATTTAGTTTGGAATTTTCACACTGGACATCAATTCAGCATCATTTTGGAAACGTCAGTAATTGTAAAAAAAACAAAAGTAATTGATTTTTAATATAATATTTCTTAGAGATTATTGTGACCTGAATTCTATATTGAAGTCAATAAAATTCCCTTTTTGTGACAATTGTTGATTTTTTACACAATTTTAGTTGAAAACATCATTCCGGGAAAGTTCCCGGACATGACTTGCATTCCCGGAATGATGTTTTGTGGATAATTAATAAAAAAATGTGTGTTCTGTTAATAAATTTGGAAAAAAAAATATGTTGTATTACTTAATGAAGTTGTTCTAAGTAATTGATGCTACATTACTCCAATAATTGTTTATTAAACTTAAAAAATTTAATGATTTACATATGTTGGTATGAATTTATTACTTTAATCCAATTCGTATAAATTGTGTGATTAAATGTTGCAAATGGACTTATTACAACATTTAACCGATATTTGAAGGATGTTTTATGAACTGTACTTTGGAAATTTTCAAGATTTTATGCATTATCGTCATTTCGGGAATGCTATTTTCTACCAAAATTGTTTTTTGAAATCAAGTTAGTCTACAATACAAATTAGTTTTCAGCACGAAAATAGAAAAAAAAAACAAAATTTACGAGCTGGAATTTACCACCTTGGTGATTTTGAGCCATATAATACCTGTGCGAAGCTGAAACAGGTTGCTAGTTTATAAAATAATTAACATTAGTAATCACTAGAAGAAAGAATACGGCCCTGTTCTTTATTATTCTTTCTAAAATTGTAAAAAGGATTAAGCTTTACTTTCTGAACTTTGCCTTGTAAGTGCTGATAGAGGTAGGCTATAAAAAAGAAGAACTGGCTGGTAGTTTTGAAAACAAATATGAAAATTGGACTTCGAGAAATTAACATTTGCATGGGTAATCAAAGCTGATGTGTTCTAGCTTGGTGAAAAAACAAGCCAGTAAAATTTGTAATTAGCCTTACATCTCTTGTAGGTAGCAATGGTCATGCTACCTTACTTATAAAATTGTAAAGAGTGACTCAAACACATTTTTGACATTAGTATATGGTATCTACAGAGAACAGTTGAATATTACCATCAGGGAGCTATCTGCATGTTTGCCATTCTATATTCTAAGAAATTAACAAATATAACATTTAATTTTACAGGAACTGCAAAAACAAACATATAGTAATTTATTAAATGATATTCTCAGTTATATTAGCACTTTTTATCAATTAAATGATTGTTCTTCTTTAGAAGGCATTATTCCTTGTGCCACATTATTAACAGGAGTAAATCAGCCCGATCATGTTAACCAATTTTTGGCATTGATAGCTAAAATTAAGTAAGTATCTCATTAATAATTCTTATTTTGCTTTAATAGCTCAGCTTAAAGGAAATTTAATGTTGGATTAGAATTTTTCTCCATGTTGGTTGGTCAAAGGAGAACAGACAAGGCTATGTATAGCTATTATGTGTCACAACTTTTGTGACTACTAGGTGGTAGAGCTCTGCTATGTCTTGCCTGTCTATATGGAACAACTGCTTTACCTATACTTGGCACAATTCAATACTTGTCAATGTCATGTTGCAGTTTGGAGGGTAAGGTAACTGGTAGACTCACAGATTAAATGAATACACCTTTCAAGACAAATTCTTAGTTTGTCAGTTTTACATACA
Organism: Apodemia mormo; assembly: GCA_036924255.1. Lineage (NCBI taxonomy): Eukaryota > Metazoa > Arthropoda > Insecta > Lepidoptera > Riodinidae > Apodemia > Apodemia mormo. The sequence continues at coordinate 22,030,968 of JAUPFN010000007.1, read as the reverse complement.
GAATTACAGAGTTATAATAGTAATAATAATAATATAGCCTTTTATTCCTAAACATAGAGTTACAAGAGGTCCCTAAGTTCGGTGTGCCTTTTGGCATAGGCCTTCTCCATTCCATTCCTTCCAATGGATCCTGTCCCTTGCTACTCTCAGCCAGAATGGCCCCGCTGTCTGTTTCAAGTCATCTTCCCATCTTCTGAATTGGCCACTCCTGCTTCTTTTGCCATCTCTTGCCAGCTTACAATTACATACAGAAATACGGAGTTGTGCTACTTAACAATTAAATAAAATCATTTCAAGGATAATTTTTAAACCTTGTCGTCTCATTTGGTACGATACAACAGTGCAACATGGTTTATTTCTATTTTTGCACAATATATGTACTTAGTTACAAATGTATGAAATTTTTGACAGTAATAGGAGCATTTGTTCATACGCTCGGCGACACGTTTCCTTCCCAATGGCGTGTCTATTAGTATGCATGTGGTCTGTGGGTAGACTTATGCCTGTAGCATTGCCATTGCCATGCCACCACATGGTTAGCAATGCACCATTATCATCTTATAACATGTAAAACAAAGTTGCCGGGGATTGGACAATTTTCCGGTTGGAGATAGGCTTGCCACCTATCACATTGTAGAAATAAGTATCTTCGGCTAATCGTGGGTGCACTGCTTGTACCTCTGTCTACCTCTTTAGGGATTTTTCATTTAATGTTATCTAACACTCCTAGTACATACGAGGGTGGATTGAAAAGTATTTGGCCTAACCAAGAAAATAAACACATACTAAATCTAGTATATAAAAATCAATTGCTGTTTGTTAGTCTTTTTTTTTATGTTATAAGATAGCAAACAAGCAGATGGGTCTCCTGATGGAAAGAGTCAACCATCGCCTATAGACACCAAAGGTGTTAATGGTGCGTTGCTATCTTGTGGCGAAGTCTAATGCCACATGCATAAGTTTACCAGCTCCTTACACACGACACCGACAAGCACTGACGTTATTGCGGCAGGAATAGGTAAGGCGGTGGTACCAGACCCGGGCGAGACAATGCAGAACTCTACCACCTAGTAGCCACGATGGTAGTGACTTGTATAGCCAAACCGTCGCCTTTTACGACCTGCCTGGCAGAACGGCAGTTGGTCTATTCTTCAAAGGAGCCTGGAACCAACACAGGGAGGAGCCCGGAACCAACACTCTAGAAACTCGAGAACAGCTGAACCGATTTGGCTAAGTTTGGGTTTGAATTAATTGTTGAAGTCAAGGGAAGGTTTAAAAGGTAAGAAAATATAGAAAAAAAAATAAGAGTAGTTAAAAAGGCAGAACAAAGTTTTTGCAGGGTCAGCTAGTCAGTTATATTTTTTATTTTTCTACATAATCACCATCAAGTTTGATGTACTTTTGCCATCTCCCATTCAGAGCATTTAGACCGTTGAAAAAAAAAAATCTTCCTTATAGTCAAAATATGCATCTACTACTGTTTTGACTTCGTCATTTGTCGAAAATCTTTGACCTCCCAGTGCTTTCTTAGGTTAGGGAACAGAAAGAAGTCTGACAGTGCCAGATTAGGTGAATAAGGATGCGGTAATAGTTCAAAGCCACAACTGTGGATTTCAGCCATTGATTGCACAGACGTGTGAACACGGGTACATCTTGATGAAACAGGACTTTTCTTCTGAGCATTCCTGGATGTTTTTCTTTTATTTCCTCTCGTAAACCATGTAGTAAGACACAGTAGTAATCGGAGTTTATAGTCTGAACCCTTTCAAGATAATCAATCATAATCAAACCCTATCAATCCACCCAGCGTAGGTTATTTTAATCTTCCTTAACCTGTCGAATCCCAGTCGGTTATATATGACCCCTTCGTACTATTTAAGTTTCTACTGGCGCTCAAGGGGAAAAATATGACCGCACCTAAGTTGAATTTGAATTTTATTATGTAAGTAAAATATTATTCTGAACAACTTTATTTTAAACCCTAGTAGACAGAAAATATATCTATCAATACGTAGTAATTTACAGAATGATAAAATATGGTTTAGTTATAGAGAAATCATATTATTTGCACAATGTTATCACCGTTGGCGCGGGTCAATTAGTAACAAATGCCACAGCTCAATACCGCACGTGCGAGGATGGGACTTGAGGGGTTAAATATTATCTCCAGATCCAAAACTTTCATTCATCTATGCATAAAAAAGTGTATTATGTTCTAAAAATATTAATTTAAGCATAATATTAAGACTACTTAACACTGTGATGTATCATATCAATATTTTTCTTCCGATCAATAATTGATTCCAATCGATAATTGTCAATGTCGATTAAAAAATATTGAAACAACATTGATATTTAACCAATACATTTTTTCACTTGTCCATCCTTAGCTTAGATCATGGGTTTAATTGAAAATATTATTTTTTATCTAGAAAAATCTTAATAGCAGCTCAGAGTCTGGTGGCGGTGTGTTAATTTCCCCATGTCACTCAGGAATTGAGGCAACTTACCACTAGTTATTTTGCTAGTTGAGATACTATGCTGAACCTAAGGGAGCCTATTGATATTTAGCTTACTCTAACTATTGTGTTGTGGACCAAGGAGTTGTGAGGAAAACATACCTTTCACAAAAAGTAATATTGCATATATATGTTTCAATATCATAAGCCTAATTCTATACTAAAAGCTTAATAGTAAGATTGATATCACAAAAAACTGCTTCAGATGCAGAGTAAAAATAAAACCATGGCTGACATAACATAACCCTATAACAAAGTAAAAATTTATTGAAAACTTAAAAAAAAAAAAATTAATACAAGCATACATACACTCAGACATACAACATTAGAACATACACACACAAATGTGCAGGCACTCTTACCACATATAAATGTAAATGGTGATATACATATGCATACTAATATTTTAAAAGCGACAGTCTGTCTTGTCTATCTTTTATGCTTATATATTACAAATAAACTCACTTGTACTTCCAGTTCACGTATATTTTTAATTTGTTACTGTTCACATCCAACCGGTTTCGCTTATTAAAGCATCATCAGGGATGTTTTACACATATTTTATAATATCTTTAAAAAATATGTTAAATTGAATAAAGCGAAACCGGTTGGATGTGAACAGTAAAAAATTAAAAATATACGTGAACTGGAAGTACAAGTGAGTTTATTTGTAATACATAATTTAAAATGCAGTTTCCCCAAGTGCCGACGATGGAAATTATCCAATTTATCTTTTATGCTTTCACGGCTTAACCGGCTGAACCAATTTTGATGAAATTGCTCAAGTAAGTAGTTAAAAACCCAGGGTCAAGCATTAACTACTTTTTTAAATCTGCCCCTAAGGGGATAAAAGATTGTGTGAATTTTTTTATATTGAATATCTGTTACCAACTCCCAGGCGAAGTTGTGTGGATCAGCTAGTGATACATATATTTTAATTATTTTTACCCCATGAGGTAACTGATGTGATTATGTTCTGTGCTGTTAATCGTCGGAATTGGGTGAAACTGCATTTTAATTGTACTAGTTTTAAAGTACGCATTGTAAGGCCCCGGGTACAGTTAGATTAGTGCAAGTGATTAGTAATCAGCATCTATTCACTTTAACTACGCTGATTACTAATCTATCGCACTAATCAACAGCTGCCTAGGGAATCTAGTACAAGTGTTTTGTCATTAAAATTGATGTGATTATATTTATATCTTACTTATGTCAGTTTGTATTTTTATTGTGTTGTATCGCTTGTTTTGATGACAGAAAGTAATTCAGTATGAAAAGGAAAATTTTGCTTTATATACAGCAGCTTTTGTTTTAAATTTTTAAACTTTTAATTTGTCTCCTGGCCTAGTGGTTAAATTGTCTCAAATCATGTGATCTCATTCTTGTACTCCAGATCAGGCAAAAGGACTTTTTAGTGTTTTCATTGTTATCCTTAAAAGCAGCTCAGTCTGGTGGTGTTGTGTTAACATCTTGGTTGAGCATGTGAAGTTGTTCCTGGAAATCAAAAGAAAAGGAAAGGTCATTCATTATCTAGTCTGTAAAATGTGGCTGTATGATGTTTCTGCCTTATACAAAAAATATATAGTAATTATACAGACTGACTGGTGAGTTAGGTGGTGACTGGTGAGACTGAGGTTCGATATTTCTGAAGAGTACTCGGTACTCGATTTTCGTTAAAATTAAGTAATAAAATTAGGGGCATAATTTTTGACCAATACTTCTCTAAAAATAAGTAGAATATGGATATTATACTCTCTAAGCGCGCTCGCTAGTCGACATGAAGACACGCCGCCGCCATCCCCTACCTCACTACCTGCGCGACACGTACGTTCGCGCAGTGTCCACGTATAGCACAGGTAAATATAGGATTCTCGGTGTACTGTTTACTAAGTTTACTAAGAAGTATTTTAATATTTTATGTTTAATATTAATTTTTCTTATCAAATACGATCGTCAACTATCACCTTAAATATTGAAGGTAATTCACCAGTCAGTCTGTATACAAAGCCAAAAATGCTTTATTCAAATCAATCGTTATAGCCAACTATAACCTACATCAATTCTACGCTAAGCTAATTCTTATGCATGAGACATTGCCAACCCTTGATTTGGATAGCAATGCACAATTAACATCTTTGGGGATTTTCCATCAGGAAAGCCATCTGCTATCCTTGTGATATAAATTTAGTACCAAAAATACATATTACCTGCACAATGCACATTGTACATAACAGAGTTAAAGTAATGTTTTTTATTTAAAATCCTACTTAGAAATTATTAATATGTTGTTATATAAATATAAATTTAGAAATTAGTCCTATTATTGTTTGTTTGTTTGGATGCTTGCTACTAAATCACATAAAAATAGCTTAATGTTGTTGGAGGAAATTCAGTATACAGGTAGTCTGTTCATTTAAGAAAAGTATATTGTTGCTCTGGGGTTCACAAAAAAAAAACTTAAATCAGTGTGAGCTGAGTCTCACGGAGCTAGTTTAGAATTGACAGAAATGTAATTATAATAACTAGCCTTTGGCGGAAATTCGACCATAGATTAAACAATAAAATCTGTTTTAAGTTTGACATTTGACTTCAATATGGTATGGTTCAAAGTCCTTACTGTTTGCTCGTTTGCTATCCCATAAAGTAAAAAAATGCATGATGCAAAAAGCGAGTTGTGTTTACACAATATGACAGTTATGATATCAATTATTATTAAATAAATATGTCATTAATATTATTTTACAGGGACAATGTAACTCCTCATGTAGCGATGATCAATTCTCAAGATGGAACTACAATTAAAAGTTTGGTAGAGAATGCTGTTTGGCAAATCGTTCTTGAAAAAAGTACAATGGTTTGTAATTTCTTTATATTATTACCATTTTATGCGCCACTTGCTGGAAATGAGATTTTTTACAGAAACGCATGTATGGACAGCAACATTGTAGTATTCGTACACCAAAACTATCGTATAAAAAAACTAGCTATCGCTTGTGACCGAAATTCGACCATAGACTAAACAATAAAATAAATCTCTTTTATGTTTGACAACTGACTTTAGCCGTAAAGAAAATTTCAGACATGCGTGTATAATATCATGTATGTCATATGAATTTAGTGTGTGTAATGTTTATTTTTATTAATATCATGCATTTATAGTGCATATAATTTAAAAATATTAGATGTCTGATGTCCTTTACATTTTACAATGTTAACTTTAACTGACTGCAATTATATAATCCACCGTAGCGCATTTGTCTTAAAAAGGGGTCCAAAGTATTTGATTCATGTATTAATATATAGATTAGACTTAAATTGTAGGACATTTTCAAAAGTTTTTAGAATTTTCTAGATAACAATATTGTCCAACTTAGGAATCAAATCCAGAACGTAATTAAAATAATATTAGACCAACAAGTATATCTTTAAATACTATTAGACCAACAAGAGCAGTTAATTGTTATTTCCTTTTACCCGCTTTCCCAAAAGCAGGAGAGGAGTATGTTTTTTATGTTTGTCACCCCAGAACTTTGCATTTATGAACCGATTGTGAAAATTATTTTTGGTTTGAGAGGATACATTTACCGTGTATGTTTGTATATAGCAAATAGTCTGTTGCTGCGGTTTTACTGTGTTAAAAAATATATACTACAGTCTAATTTTATTAACCTTTATTATTCTATCTTGCTCGTTGACAAAGTGAATGCTAGCACATAAGAAAACATTCCGTAACGCACATTAATTTTAACAAACAATTAATCTGTGTTTAACAGATCATTTGTTTGTAAAAATGATGTTCAATACAGATTAATTGCTTGTCAAAACTAAATTGCGTTTCGGAAACCGACCGATATGGAGATGGATAGAGGGTGGTCTCTTTGCTTATATACATCAAAGATGTTAATGGTGCGTTCCTATTCGTGTGGCGAGATGGTAATGCCACTTACCATGGTAATGACAACCATTGACGTTATTGCGGCAAGAATAGGTAAGGCGGTGGTACTAGATCCAATCAAGACTGCGAAAGTCTGCCACCTAGTAGTCACAATACTAGTGACATGTAGAACAAATCGTCTGCCTTTTACGAACTGCTAAACATGCACAATGTCAGATAGTCTATTCTTCAAAGGGGGCTCGGGAAAACGCGGGAAAAACGTCAACGTTTTCTTAAAATATGTGTTGTTAGGTCTCTCATGTGCTACTAATATCAAAATATACTATATAAGTCTATACATAAATTATATAATAGCCTCTGTGGTCTACTGGTCCGGTGTCGGTGTTGACCACATTAGATCCCAGGCTTGGATTTCCGGTTCGGGCAATTCAAAATGTATTTTTTTTCAGCTTTCTGATAAAAACAATGTTGCCTGGGATTGATTAAGTACTCGGTTGGCGATATAGTCTAGTCAACAAGTTCAAAAACGTGTTAAATAGACATAAAGCTCCTAAAAATATGTGCCATAGCTCATTCGATTCGTAATGACGTCTAGAAAAATGTTTTTTAAGGGTATATTAGCACATAAAAAATTGCGATTGTTATTAACAAAATAAGATTTAAAAAAAAGGTATTTAGTTTTTCGTTAATAACTTTTAAAATAATGATATTTAAGGAATTTTGAAAAAAGAACCTGAAAGAGGAGAAAATTTCCAATAAAAAAGTCCTGACTCCCGGAACTCTATCTACATTATTTATAATTTTTTTTTAACGCTGAAAATAGGGCTCCGCGAGGGCGTTACGGCATAGGCGCGCCGCCTAAAAAGCCGGTATATCACCTAAAATAATTTTTTTTAAATATTAAATAACAATTTAAAAATTTGAATAAATTATAGTGTAATCTAGACACTTGAACGAAAAAAACCTCGGTGAAAAAAAAAATTTTTGTCGATTTTTCAAAAAGTTACACCATTGTTAATTAACTAATTTTTTTCCAATCTCTGTTTTTATAAATTACGGTATAAAAGTTTAAATAATTGGTCTATAAATTTTTCGCTTCGTGGAGCTCTTTTTGTTTAGGTACTTAATAAAGTTATGCAAAAAAATTTTATTAAAGTTAATTATTTTGTTAATTATAATTTTTTTAAACTAACTAAAAATGAAATTTCTAAAAAATGTTATCAAAAAAAATTTTTTTTGGTAATATATTATTATTGCTGTTTTCGCACCTGATATAGGTATTAATTAACATTGGAAAAAAAATTTTTACGTCATTTGTTAAAAATTGTTTATAAACAAATAGACTATTTTGGGATTTTTAAAAAATTTTTTTTTATTATCTTATAGCATAGGTGAAACGATGATATTTAAAAAAAATTTTTTTCTTAAATAATTTTTTTTATTGTTTATAATAGTTTTTTTATATTTCAATTGTTTAAATAATTAGTTAAGAAATTATTTTATTCTTAAAAATCATCATTTACCCTTTTCAATGGAATAACAGAGAAATAATTTTTTTTTATAAATAATTTAATTGTTTATTAACTTAACAATTTGTTATAAACAAATAATATTAACCGTTATACTTTTTTTCGAAAACTTCAAAAAATTACAAAAACAACCATATATAACAAAGTTAAGAAAAAATTTTTTTTTATTTTTTACAACACTTTTAAATATTATACAATAATGAAATTCCAGCCGTTACATAATTTGTCAAGTTAAAAATTGTTATAACTTTTAAACTATTAGAGATAGGGTGAAGAATAATAGTTACAGAATCGATTTTGAATTCATTTTACAGATAAATAAATCCTTTACAAAAATGACTTGAATGTTCTTCACCCTATCTCTAATAGTTTAAAAGTTATAACAATTTTAAACTTGACAAATTATGTAACGGCTGTAATTTCATTATTGTATAATATTTAAAAGTGTTGTAAAAAATACAAAAAAAAATTTTTCTTAACTTTGTTATATATGGTTGTTTTTGTAATTTTTTGAAGTTTTCGAAAAAAAATATAACGGTTAATATTATTTGTTTATAACAAATTGTTAAGTTAATAAACAATTAAATTATTTATTAAAAAAAATTATTTCTCTGTTATTCCATTGAAAAGGGTAAATGATGATTTTTAAAAATAAAATAATTTCTTAACTAATTATTTAAACAATTGAAATATAAAAAAACGATTATAAACAATAAAAAAAATTATTTAATAAAAAATTTTTTTTTAAAAATCATCGTTTCACCTATGCTATAAGATAATTAAAAAAAATTTTTAAAAATCCCAAAATAGTCTATTTGTTTATAAACAATTTTTTAACAAATGACGTAAAAATTTTTTTTCCAATGTTAATTAATACCTATATCAGGTGCGAAAACAGCAATAATAATATATTACCAAAAAAAATTTTTTTTGATAACATTTTTTAGAAATTTCATTTTTAGTTAGTTTAAAAAAATTATAATTAACAAAATAATTAACTTTAATAAAATTTTTTTGCATAACTTTATTAAGTACCTAAACAAAAAGAGCTCCACGAAGCGAAAAATTTATAGACCAATTATTTAAACTTTTATACCGTAATTTATAAAAACAGAGATTGGAAAAAAATTAGTTAATTAACAATGGTGTAACTTTTTGAAAAATCGACAAAAAATTTTTTTTTCACCGAGGTTTTTTTCGTTCAAGTGTCTAAATTACACTATAATTTATTCAAATTTTTAAATTGTTATTTAATATTTAAAAAAAATTATTTTAGGTGATATACCGGCTTTTTAGGCGGCGCGCCTATGCCGTAACGCCCTCGCGGAGCCCTATTTTCAGCGTTAAAAAAAAATTATAAATAATATAGATAGAGCTCCGGGAGTCAGGACTTTTTTAATGGAAATTTTCTCCTCTTTCAGGTTCTTTTTTCAAAATTCCTTAAATATCATTATTTTAAAAGTTATTAACGAAAAACTAAATACCTTTTTTTTAAAATCTTATTTTGTTAATAACAATCGCAATTTTTTATGTGCTAATATACCCTTAAAAAACATTTTTCTAGACGTCATTCCGAATCGAATGAGCTATGGCACATATTTTTAGGAGCTTTATGTCTATTTAACACGTTTTTGAACTTGTTGACTAGACTAATAGGCTTGTCGCCTATTACACTATGGGATTAAGTATCTTTGGCTAATCGTGGGTGCACTTGTTGTACCTCTGCCTACCCCTGTGGGCATACGGGCGTGAATATACTTTTTATTACAGTTAAATTATTGTTACGTGCTTCGGGTTCGTAATTGTAAGAAAACGCCACTTATATTAAACCGTGTATTTACAACACAAGTACACAAACAACAAAATGTAATACGTAAATATACTATACACTGGTCACACTCGCTGCACTAGCACTAAACTTAGCCGACTACGTTTAAAGATAACAATTCTCGTATTTACTTAAACTGGTCACTTCGCTTCGCACTGGTCGCTTGTACTATCGCTTTCGATCACTGTATAAAAACTGCCCTCTATTTGTCAACACTTCCCTATTTATACTCGAGGTAAAGTTCGACAACAATCGCGAATGTTCGGCAATCATCTCGTAAACTCCATTATTTATGAGATGATTGCCGAACATTCGCGATTATTCGCGACAATTATTGTAAATATCTAATGATAAACAAACAAGTCCCCTAGTACAAGTCATTTTCAACCTTATGTCCTATACCACAAAGTCCATTATGGCATAGCTATTCGGTTAACGGTTTAGTATTTGTTTGTCAATAGGAGTGGCTTTTTTTTTAATTTCTAGATCTCTCCAGTGTTCCAACTCTTCACGTTTCTAGATTATTCGTAACATTATTATATTACAGGACTACTATGAAAAAAGTTTTGAAGATTCTACAGATGTGAAAAGAAAGTATAAAAAAAGTCAATGTACCATGAAAACTCTTCAAATCTGGTACAATAACAAATATGAGTCTTTATCTAAAAAATCAAACAGTGCTGTGAAAACTGCAAGGCAGCCTTTAGTTGTAATAATACCAGATTTTGAAAGTTTTAGCTGCAGTGTTTTGCAAGATTTTGTAATGATTTTAAGGTTGGTTCGTTTTAAGACTTTTTTTACTTTAATGCAATTTATCTTCTTTTACTTAATTTGACAAGTCACATTTTTCGGATATTTTGCTTCTATATTGACCTGATTTAAAAAAAACATAATTCCATTAATTATTTAATTATGTACCCTATGTAATTTATATTAAAGGATATAAACCACGTTGTATAGACCTTTGGGCTAAATACGGACAGTAAAACCAGGAATTGGTTTTAGTTATTTTAGGTAGTTTGAACTATTGCGATAACATTTGTATACATATTTTTGTGTACAACGTTACACTTTTTTTATTACTATTTATTAGAATTTTCAACTTTATACCACATCAATCACTTTGTAAGTAACATTTTTTAAAGGTTTATAGTAAAATACCCAAATAAGAAATTATTTTAATTGTCATCTATTATAATAGAGTATAATAGATGACAATTAAAATAATTTCTTCCTTGAGTAATATTAGATTCACAATTGATGCAATACATTGATTTGTGTAAAATCGTATCCATCTAAGTAGTCATTAGTTTTCATAAGTCACAACGGGTGCAGTGTCTCGGGCATACGGGACTCGTCAAGAAAAGGCATTATGAGAATTCACCAGGAAAATCTAGTAATTAAAACGACACCGAAAACAGTAAAAACATACACAAGCGCATGTACCTAAGTGCAAAATATAACAATTTAAAAATTGACATTTGATAGCCGTCAACTTTTAAAAATGTTGCCATTGTAAAAAAAATTCAAACTCCATTCCAGTAATCGAAAAAAAATATTTTATAATAGTTACATACTTCATGTTGATATTTCAGTAATATATATGTAACGGTATAAAAGACGTTTATTTAATGATAACTATTATATTTGCAGTGTTTCAGTATTTATGTTAATATAATTTCGAATGAATGTTTTCTTAATTAAGCAATGTGTTTTTTTTTCAAATGTTACTGTATATTATAGGTGAAATGGTATGTGCTGTCTATACATTTTAATCCAGCTTCTACTTACAGGTTCCAGCTACTTTTATTATTTTTTTATTACTAAAAGTTCTAATTTAATTGCTATAAAATTAATATTTTACTTATTTGTATGTAACAACTACTAGCCATTGTTAGATACTAGTATATAAGTAACATACTAATTTACTTGTTGTTGACAGCAGCTAGAAGCATTAAGTAGAAAATAACTTTTTTGCGTTATTGCAAAAACGTTTAATATGTTGCAACCGGTAAATGTCGTTCACATTTAGAAATACCTCTCCAACAAACGAATATTATAAAAATCTTGATTAGAAATAATATTAACAGCACTATCTTAGTGGAATATTAGTTAAAACCTAAGAAATAGGACAAAATTATAAGACTTTGAGAATCGATTTTTGATTGATAAATCGATTTTGATTTATGAACTAAAAGTTTGGCTAGCAACATTGGCAAATATTATGTCCTTTAAAATAATGATTTTTAATATAACATGTGGTCACTCCATAATTAAGACAATATTTACAAAAAAATATATTACAATTTTTGGCAAATATTACTTTTTCATAGAGTGCTGTTCGCTAAATAGCCTATAATGGCTTAACTCCTTTTATGACATTAAGTGGGTAAAAAAGAAGTATTAAAAACTTGATGTAAAAATATCTAATTATATAATTTGATGTAACTTGTTGAGGAAACCACTTTCAGTAATATCATATATAGACAATACCTATCTAATATTACAATACAATAAAGTAACTCTTTATTGTGCACCAAAATATATGACAACATAAAAGTAAAATACAGTTTCGTACTATGTAAGATACACAAAGGCGGTCTTATCACTAAAAAGCGATCTCTTCCAGACAACCCTTGGTTAAAGGATAACAATCTATACAAAAGTGGTTAAATTTAATCTACGAATAAATGTACAGTTTTATGCACTTACATGATCAAGAGAAAAAAATCTACTTTATGCGGAATTCGCGTGAAAGTTCGTTAATTATGTTTAAATTATTAAACTTGGTTTAAAAGGTTTTGTATTTGTGGTGCCAAAGTATATAAAAAGTAAAGCAAAGTAGTGGTGTAAAATTATTTTTATAATAATTATATTAATGTTCCTGTTATGAGTATTACTAATGTACCCTATTTTGAGTAAATGAATATAGCAGCCCTACTCGACAAATGATAAAATTGTATGGGCTTGAAATGGGTTGGGTTATGATTTTTTTACTCATTAAATTATGTCTATTCATTGCAGTTCCTACATATCAACATTACCAATAATCTTAATATTTGGGGTGGCAACGTCGGTATCGGCTCTTCATAAATCATTTCCTTACCACGTTTCGGCAAAGCTTCTTATAAAAGTGTTTCATTCTCAACCATCACATATTTACATGAATCAGGTAAGATATTTTAATATAAATAATAAATAAATAATCATGAGACAAATTACACTTACTAATCTAACCCCAAAGTAAGGAAATTATTTGTTTGTCTTATGGGTGTTAGTCAACGATACTATTACATAGAAATACATGTATAAATATATATTGATTGTTAAGTACGTTTTAATCACAGACCACATGAATACTAGTAGACACGCTATTGACGAGGAAACGTGTCGCCGCGCATATAAGTAAACGCTCCTGATACTGTTAAAAAACTCATAAATTTGTAGGTTATATTGTGAAAAAATAGAAATAAACCATGTTGTACACTTTTATCGTACCAAATGAGATGAAAATTAGATTAAAAATTACCCTTGAAATGATTTTATTTCATTGGTAAGTAGTATAACTCTGTACTTCTGTATGTAATTGTAGCTTGCTACACTGACAAATTAGAAAGAAAGAAAGAAAGAAAGAAAATATTTATTTGCAAGAATATGGGTGTTACAAGTTGTTAAAAATAAATTAAGTTACCAACATATTCTACCATTATATGGTGTGCAAATATTTAAAAAAATTATCATTATAAAATATTACATTTAAAAGATTCTATCGAATATTTAGAATTACTACCGGATCGGAACGCGGCCACACACTGAGAAGATCCGGCGGAAGAAACTCAGCGGGCTGGTCTTTTTTCTCTATTTTATGTATTTGTTATAAATGTACAATTTCATATTACAAAAGAATTTTTTATAATTACAAGTTTCATATTTTGTGCAATAAAATTTTTTATAATTTACAAAATGTTCACTATTTACAAAATTTTACTAGGTACATTGAAATTTTTTAAGGACAATTCAGCAAACTTATATTTCTATCCATTAATATTTAATTTTATCGGCTAAAAATTCTTTAATATCATAATAAGTTTTATCTAACAGCAAATCAAACAACTTTTTGCGAAATTTATTTATAGGTAATGATTTAAGACTATCAGGAATATGATTGTATATAATAATAGACATACAATACACATTTTTTGTAAAAATATTTAATTTTTGATTAGGCACATATAATTTTTTACTATTCCTAAAATATGAGTTACCAGTGACTTCAGCATTTGTTTTAAATAACTTTTGGTGCTTTTTTACAAATACGCATACCTCTAAAATATACAAACATGGTAAGGGAAGTACCTTAAGAGACTTAAAAAGTGGTTTACAGGAATGTAACTGATTAACACCACATATTGCTCGAATACATTTCTTTTGGACTCTAAAAATTCGTATCAATTCAACAGAATTTCCCCAAATAGGAATTCCATATTGTAAATTAGAAGATACATATCCATGATATGCTAATAGGGAGGCTTTTACGTTTCCTACTTCTCTTAGTCTTCTCAAGACATAGACAAATCTATCAATCTTATTACATAGATATTCAATGTGTGCTTTCCAATTACAATATTTGTCAATAATTATTCCTAAAAAGTTTGTATAATCTACATCATCTATATTTACTTTATTTAAAAATACATTTGTGTTTTTAGTAATATTACTGTGGTAGTTCTGAAATTCAACTAATTTTGTTTTAGTTACATTAACTTTTAAATTATTATTAATTAACCAGTCTGAAACTTGAAGTAAGGTTTCAGTTGTTTCGTTTACCAAGTCTTTTTTATTTTTACATTTAATAAGTAGGGTAGTGTCATCAGCAAATAAAAAGCAATCATGTTGTAAACTATCAGGAAGATCATTGATATAAATTAAAAATAGCAAGGGTCCTAAAACACTGCCCTGTGGTACACCACAGTTGTTAACACGGTAGTTTGAAGTAAATATTTTTTTACGGTTTCCGTATATTTTAGATATTTCGACGCATTGTTTCCTATTTTCTAAGTAACTCTTTATCCAATCTAAAGCCTTCCCTCTAATACCATATTTTTCAAGTTTTGATAGTAAAATATCGTGTGAAACAAAATCAAATGCCTTACTCATATCCAAAAATACACAAAGTGGATACATTTTCTTATTGAGACATTCAGTTATGCTCTTCACTAAATCAAAACATGCTAATGTAGTAGACCTACCTTTCCTAAATCCATATTGATTATTTTTTAGTAGGCCAAAATCAAGTAAATAATTATAGAGCTTTTCATACATAATTTTTTCAAAGATTTTTGAAATAACTGGAATTAAAGTAATAGGTCTATAATTGTTCATATCGCACATATCTCCTTTTTTAAATAATGGTTTGACAATACACTTTTTTAATCGTTCTGGAAATTTACCTTCCAAAAATGACAAATTAATTATATGGCTAAGAGGTCTTGATATTACACTAGCAACATTTTTCAATAATTCTGTGCTAATATTATCATAGCCAGTAGCATAAGTATTTTTCAATGAATGTATAACTTTTTTCACATCATGCTCATCTACTGGTGTCAAATACATGGTTTTACTACAATTTGGTAAAAAATATGATTTTGAAGTATTTGTAGATTTGACTTTTACACTACTTGATTTTGTCTGGTTTATAAAGAAATTATTAAATAGATTACAGATTGTTTGAGTATTTGTGTACTTTAAATTGTTTATTTTGATTTTTTCTATTTCTCTACTATTTATTTTGTTCTGAAATGTACTTTTAATCAGATTCCATGAAGCTTTACATTTATTAGAGGAATTTTCAATGTATTTCAAAGAAGACTGTTTTTGTGATTCTAATATACATTTAGACAAAATTTTCCTATAATGTAGATATTTACATTTATTTTCTTTCCTATTAGATTGAGCATAACGATAGTTAAGGTACAACTGGCGTTTTACTTTGCAACATTTTAGAAGACCTTTAGTTAACCATTTATTTTTTATAGGTTTATTTAAAACTTTTACACGGACCTTAGGAAAACATAACTCAAAAAATAACAGTAAAAGGCGTTAAGAATGTCTAAAGGCGTATCCATTTAATCCGTGATTTTATTATATTATTAGCTTATTACGCGGCAATCCGCATATTTTTCATCTTATTACGACGTTTTTTTTATTATCGATAGGTAAGCGCTTGACCTCGATCTCGCCTGATGGTAAGCTAAGATGAGAATGCGTTTCCCTAGAAGGTACCTGTTCACTCTTCTCTTGAAGATCCCCAGATTGTACTAGCCCGGGAACACAGACTCAGGAAGCATGTTCCAGTCCTTTGCGGTTCGAATGAAGAATGTTGAGTCGAACCGCTTTGTCCGGGTACGTGGAACGTCCACCATATAACGATGCAAGAATCTGTGCGCCTCGACGATCGATAGAGAAACGGAGATGGCGGAATAAAGTCGTGCAATTCCGCAGCGCAGTCTCCAAATTGTATCCGATAAAAAACCTATAAACTAGCCACTCTGCGGCAATGAGCGAGGCTCTGGAGTTTTTCGCCTACCAGATCATCGTCGTTTATGAGCCTCTTGGCACGACTCTATCGCCTCAAGTGTCTCCAGCTGGTATTTAGCGCGGATCCATCCCAGAGGTGACAGCAGTATTCCATGCACGAACGGACTTGTGCTTTGTAAAGATTGAGCAACGTGATACCAAGGATCTCGAGGTGGTCAGTTATCGGCACGGCCACACCCTAGAAAGATGGAGATAGATGGAACGGACTCCGTTTAGCGGAGAATAAACACGCCTGGGTCTTAGTTGCATTTAACTTGACCAGATTAGCATCGCCCCAATCGGAGACTGCCTGTAAGGACAGGATCATACGATCGACCATTGCCTCTCTGAGAGACCGGATCTGTGCTGTACTGGCCCGCGCATTGGATTCCTAATTCTTCACAACAGTGCTATCATCTGCGTACCCATAGGTACCGGGCTTCAGCAGATTGTTAATGTGTAGCAGGAACAGAGTTGCGGAGAGCACTGATCCCTGAGGGACTCGGCATTTATAGCCATTTGGTCGGACGAGCAGCCATCGACGACTACTCTAATCGACCGGCCGCTCAGGAAATCGAGATCCAGGCGCAGAGACCAGTAGGCAGACCATACAATGGGAGCTTGCCAATAAGACTATCATGCCAGACCCTGTCAAAGGCCTTTGATATATCAAGGGAGACAGCTAGTGCCTCACCATGATTCTCGATTGCCAAGCTCAAGATGTAGGTGGCACATGCTAGAAGATTCTCAGTGGACCGATTTCGGCGAAACCCGTATTACCAGTTACTGAGTAGATCGTTCGCTTCTAGGTCTGCCATTAGCTTACTGTTCAGTACACGCTCCATAGTCTTGTAGAGTATGGACGTGACTGAAATTGGCCTACAGTTGGAGGGGTCGGCACGACTGCCTTTTTTGGGTACAGACTGCACGTTGGCAAGCTTCCATGATTTCAGTACTTTTCCAGTCGTCATCGAAAGGCGAAAGAGGCGTGTCAACACAGGAGCGAGTTCAGGCGCACAGGTTTTCAGTACTATGGCTGGAATCCCATCAGGGCCACTGGCTTTGTTCACGTCCAGATCTCGCAGCGTTTTAAGAACCTCAGTCTGACGGATGCGAATTTCCGGCATATTCACCTCGCATCCAGTTAGACTGGTTGGTTTCGCGTTGGTGGGATGCAGACGCGAGTTTTCCGCGAACAGAGTAGCGAACAGGTTCACTTTTTCTACGGCGGTGAGAGCCAGCGTCCCATCCGGTTTCAGCAGTGGAGGAAGTGAGGGGCGGCAGAAATTCGATTTAACCGACTTTGCCAGGGACCAAAAGGCTTTACTACCTGAGGGGTATGAAGCCAGTTTGTTCCCAATACGGCTGACGTGGTCAAATCAAGCTTTCAGTAGAGCCTTTTTGCAGAACTTGGCGGCCCCGTTGAAGCCTTTCTTCTTCTCCGACGCGTTCTCCTTGGCCTTGCGGTGTCGAGCATCTACCCAAGCCAGATATGCCTCATGCTTTAGCGCCTCAGCGCGTCTACAATCGGCTCTGAACCAGGATGCTATCGATTGTATTGCTGTTTATTGATAGTATTTATTGAGTTAATAAAACCCTATCGATAATGGACTATCAAGCGGCAACCCTATAAATCAAAGGTTTCGAGATGCGACACTCATTCCAAAAAAATGTATTGATATAGTACGTATTTTTCATACTTCTTGTGAAATTCAACGTCTATACTATACCCCAAATCTTATTTAAATCATGTACCTACTATATATTCTCTTCCAAATAGTAAGTATTGTAGTACAAAACTACTCCCCTCCAAGCAATATCGAGATAAAGTTGAAAAAGTCATCTTGCTTTCGGACTATACTGGTCGCGGTGGAGGACGCAAGTTCCCGTGGTCTGAAAATTTGCGTGCGTGAATTTTCGCCTCGCCCACCACAGACACCGCCGCCGGTTCGCGTGGTCGGGCGGGTAGTGGCATTGTTTTGTCCATCGGCTGATCCTTGCCCTTGGGCTCGGTTAACAGATGGGCGAAACAGGGGTCCTCGTCCCTGTCCGGTCCCGGTGTGTAGTGTAGTGTGTGTACCGATATAGGTGTGTAGTGTTTTGGTGTATTCCGTTGGTCAGAGTTATCGGGTCCTCGGGATCGGTGAGAACGTGGCGGGGCCTACACAATTAGGGATCGGGATTTGGATTTGGGATGTAGTCAGCCGCGGCTATCACCAGTGGGTTCGGGTGTGAGTTGGTACGACCGAAATATTTTTTGGAAATATCGTGGAAATGTGTAGCTAAGCTCGGCAATTTGAGATCTTTATGAAGGTCTACGTTTCGCATATACCACGATGCACCCTTGACAATATGCAATTATGTGTTCTGAACTACTTGCAACGAATACAAGTCTGTATGGGGGAGACGGGCAAACGCTACGCAGCGTATAATAGAATGCGGCGTATAATAGAATACGTCTTACGCACATCTTGTAAAGTGTCACATTGTGTCTAAGTGACATTTTACTGCGTTTATGGCTTATTCATGTGTTAAATTTCATGTAGATTCATGCAGCCTCTGTGGTGCGATTGAGTAACAAATATACAAAATTCCTGCGTGTGTATTATAATTGTGGAAAAAAATATTTTGTTACACAAGTATAATGCGGAATAAATATTATTTTGATGTCTTTAGATCGTAAACAAGCAGATGGCTCACCCGATGCAAAGAGAATTTATTGCCTATAGGTACCAAAGATGTTAATGGTTCTTTGATATCCGTGTGACGGGATACACGGGCGAGACATTGCGGAACTCTACCACCTAGTAGTCACGATGGTAGTGACACGTACAGTCAATTGTTCGCCTTTTACGAGTCTAGCAGAATGGCATTTTTTGTTTGTATCATACGATATAAACAAAATTATACAAGCAGCTTTCCTGTATCTGATTGAACGAGATAACCATAATCTATGGACATCAAAGATGTTAATAGTGCATTGTTATTATCGTGGCGGGGTCTTAATGCCACACGCATAACTTTACCAGCTATCTTACCCTGCAAACAGGAACATGACTGACAAGCACTGACGCTATTGCGGCAAGAATAGGAAATACTTTGGTACCAGGCCCGGGCTCTACCAACTAGTACCACGATGGTAGTGACTCGTATAATCAATCGCTTGCCACTAACGTACTGCCTGGTAGAACGGCAGATGATCTATTCTTCAAAGGGGCCCCGGACCAATACGAGAAAAGAAATAATATAAACACATACAGAAAGAAATAATTACGAGGGTGAGGCGATATATAAAAATAAAAGTCTACTGCTAGTCTGTATGGTTCCCTGTATAACAAGCCCCTGTATAATGAGCATAGACCGGAATAGGTTGCGCAATTTTTCCTTAGAATCCTACTAATTATAGTATGGTATTATTTTGACCGCCCCGTTGGTCGAATGGTTAGAGACCCTGACTACGCAATCAACGGGGCTCGGGTTCGATCCCCGACGGGGACAAGCATTTGTGTGCCGTAAATGAATAAAATAAAATGAACGTAGCCAAATGCTTGATAGTATACGATGTATATCCGGGGTAATCTACTATTCCGACCTTGTAGCAACACGAGGGAATTTCCGTGCCTTCAAGCGATTTTGTCATACATACTACTGGAAGCAGAATTAAGTAGGCCATTTTCGTAGGTCCTCAAATACCTAAACTACCGTGGTGCAATAGCAATCAGGCTTAACCTGATTGTAAACGTCTCATTTCTTAGCAGTTTTTGCTTTATCTTACGCTGTCTCCTGCTGTAAAGGGAGGGAAACTGGATGTATTTTCCTACTCCTCCTATACTCTTCTGATTAAATTCGATGCGGGTTCCAAGACAGCTTAGCTTTTCCCCCAGGGCACCCTGAGCTCGCAACTCAGAGGTTATCAGGAAGGTTGCCGCTGTTGATTCTGGTTTACAGAAGTTACAGTGGTGGGAACGAGAGGTGGGCCCATTGCCCTAAAAAAAAAAAAAAAAAAGCATTTGTGTGATGAGCATAAATGTTTGTATTTCCGGGTTTTGGTGTTTATTATGTATGTAAAAGTATTTATATATGTATTTTTATGTATTAGTATCTCTGACTGACACCCATAACACAAGCAAATAATTTGCTTACTTTGGGGTTAGATCAGTAAGTGTAATTTGTCCCGTGAATATTTATATTTATTTATTTATTATAATATTTTTTACTTATAATTTTGTTTCGCAACATTGTACTGCATTTTACCTTGAAACATTTTTGTTTATGCTCGTATTATTACTCTTGTGGATGCTATTGAGTTTTTCCAAAATTCTTTGCATATCCTCGTCTTGTTTTATGATACAAAATATGTCATCGACATATATTCTCCTGACTTTTATAATGTCGTTGTGTTAAATCAAAAAACATCCGAATTTCAACCGGGAAGACGGGTTTATGCCCATGTCAATATGCCCTAATAAACATAGTGATGTGGTTAGTGTGAATTGTCGAGGTGACTTTCGTGCGAGTTCCAACGGTACGAGCAAACGAATTAGGAAGAGGGTAGACAGGTTTGTCTGCTCATAATCGTTAACTGCCCGCAATACTTCAGTTGACAGTTCCCCGTGATCATGGAGCTTGCAACAGCGCTGAATTATCGGGAAAATTATTCATCAACGAATCGCGGTAAGATCCCGTTGATTTTTAATAATTCGTTTGAAAAAGCCGTGAAAGTTTAAAAGTATACGATTTTTATCCAATTCACTCTATTTGAAACAGTTTTTTAGAGAGAAGAGCTGATTTGATTTATAAATCAATCGGTATATTAGCCTGAAAGTTATTTTAAAAATATTAAGTGTTTTATAAACAACAAAATATTAATATTTAAAAAGATTTTTAAGGAAAGAGCTGATTAGATTTTGTATTCAATTGGTACATTAATTTGAAAGTTATATTAAAAAATACTGTTTCACCAAACTGTTTTTTGAGGTTTTTTCAAAATTTCTCAAAATCTGGACCAAATTGGTTCAAATATTCAGGGAGCTTAAGTTGAGCGGAATATAATCAAATGCCATCAACCGCGTTTCGATCAGTCAACCCGTTCAAAAGTTATGGGAAGTTTACGTACGCACACACACACACACACACACACACACGTATTTATATACATACAGACATACTGACATCGTAAAAATATTCGGAAAAGTGTCCCAGGATTTCAAAACATTGAGATCAAGTGAAAACTATTTTCGAAAATCGGAACAAAATCAGTAACTTGCTTATCCACATACGTAGCGGAAAGTTAAATAAATCTTTTACAAGTCTTTTTCATTAAATAAATACTCAGGTATTGTTAAATCACTTATTTCGCATATATATTTATAATTATTGCAGTATTTATTTTTTGAAGTGATTCTTTAGAATTGTGATTTCAAATTAACCCGATGAAACGGAAATGCGTCGCGACAGAGAAACATACACAAATCTCATTATCTATCTATTTTATGGTTTCAAATCTAGCCAGATATAAGCAGTACAACCTAAGAGTCCTTAAAAAGAAAAATCTCAACAACATTGTTGTTGTCCTTTATTGTCCGATCATACATCGAATCCTGGATCTCATGAATTGAAGCTAACGACTAGGCAAGGAAGCACCGTTTTTTATTTTTATGCATTTCTTTTTATTATTTTTGTAAATAACTATATTCTTTTGTTCCCAGGTTTTAGAAAATATTTTTTTGACTAGCACAAACCCATTCCATCTATCTGGTAAAGCATTTGAGTTGTTAACAGACGTTTTTCTATTTTATGATTTTTCTGTTACAGGACTTATTCAAAGTATTAAGGTAAGTACTATATATTCGTACTTTTTTACGGGATAAAGGTAATGGTTTCAAAGTGAACCTATAAAAATATTTTTTTATCAAACGTGGATCGAAAGTTCATATTTTCGACTCTACTTTCAGGGTTGGAAGTGCCACATTATGTCCCATCTAAGAACGTGCAATCCACAAAGACGAACCCCACTTTTCATCCTAATCGTCTATAGTATATGTGTACAAGTTTGCGCCAATGTTTGTGTGTTTTTACGCGATTGCAGGAGGGTAATGTGTTTATCAGTCTATGTATGTATGTATGTTTGTTCCTATGTGGTATTCTAGAGGTCAAACGTGTAGGCTGATTTTGATGATTCGTATGTCAATCGATTCGTCTTAACCTTGCGAGTGTCACTAAAGACATGACATTTATTAGAATCCACCATGGAAACCACCAGGCCAAGGCGCCATATTGTAAAAATTAAAACAAAAAATGACGATGAAGAATGTCATGCTTTCGTTCAACAGGTATTTAAAATCATTTTGGGTTTCATTTACCATTTTTCATTAGTATTTCATTTACCATATTTCAATAATAGTTTAGGATATCTAACGATTTAAAGTTAATTTTCCTATTTGTATTTATGTTTTTTTTTTATATCATAAGATAGCAAACAAGCAGATGGGTCTCCTGAGCCTCAAGCACGAAATTTAAGCGTTTTCGTATCGTTAACGTATCGAGGACTCGATACGTTAACGGAGTATGACGATAGTAGGAAGCACGAAGCACCTTCTATCGACTCTCGAGACCTCGATACGATTACGCTAGTGACGTCATCCTAACGTAAGCAGGAAGGTACTAGTTTCGTTCAAAAACTTAATCGTATGTTATCGGTTTCATTATATTCTATATAGAAATATATTTATTGATAACTAAAATCACACCTAACTCAAGCATAATTAATAAAATACACAAAAATAAAGAAATGCATTCTCTACTTAAGAAAAATCAAATTTATTTTGACGAAACGACAACGATCTTACGTTGTTCTACGGTTTTTAAACGAGACGACCGCTTGGCACTTCACATAGGTATACGATACCAAACAAAGACAAGGTCAAGTTTGTTTATAATCAATCGTACGGGCTCTCGAAAACATTACATTTAAATTGTTTCCTCGCATTAAATATAAATAAAATATTATAAAATGAAAACTAGACTAGCTTTATGCAGTACATAACTATGGTGAAGTTCATGGAAAAGTACGTCCTGGAAGTTTTATGTAACTTATTTATTATGTGCAGTTTTTTGTTTCGTGATGTGAAGTGAAGATTGGATCCTTTCTTCCAGAAACAAGATTCCTCTAAGGAAATAAGCTCTAGAGTTATCCTGGAACTCAGTCTTAATGAAGTTTTTCGGCGGAGTTGCTCACCGAGAAATGTAAGAGCCTCTTTGTTGAGGCGATATTTATTTTTAAATTCGGTACCATTTAAATCCATAGGATCAAATATTTTTCTCTGTTTAGTCCTACATCTAACTTCTCTGAAAAATAATCTATACATATAATAAAATCGTAGGAAAGTCAAAACTGTACATTGAATATTTTTTTAAAGAATACTTGGGGCGTTAATCTACAATCGATATCGAAGCCAAAAATATAGTTTTTAGAATTTTTGTCTGTTTGTCTGTATGTCTTTTTGTCTGTATGTATGTCCGAGGTAAACTCAAAAAGTACTGCATGGATTTACTTCAAATTTTGCATGAATATTACTAACAGGTTGGGTCAACATATAGGCTACATATTACCACGCTATCACCTACGGGGGAGGAGCAGTGTGGAGTAAACGAAGTCCGCGCGGACGAAGTCACTGGCAACAGCCAGTATTGTAATATAAATGTAAACAGTGAAAAATTGCCACAAATAAAAATGTGAGAATAAAAATTGTTTACATCGAATCTCGTCTATTATTTTCTTCATCTTGAAGTAAACTTCCAATGAGAATATAATAGAGAATTACGTTGAAATATAGGTAGTATTTGCATTTTTTAGCTTTCCGTTGATTGTATTAATATCCGGAAGTAACTAAAACTACTTAATTTTTAAAAAAACGAGCGTAATAAATAATTTTAAACAACTCGAAACTTTTTTCACCGGCAAATTGTAAGTGAAAAAAGATTCGTCACCTTTCGATACCCAGCCTTCGAAATTTGCGATACGATACTTCAAAACGCCGTTTGTGCTCGCAATTTTGTTACGTTTCACGTATTTCTCGATACGTTTGCGATACGAAAGTTCAATAATTTGCTTGTGCTTCGAAATTTAGTTCCATTTACGTACGATAGGGGCGCTGATCATTTTTCATACGTTTATTTCTCGATGACGATACGAATACTTTTTCGCAAGGAGTTCGTGCTTGAGGCACTGATGGAGTCAACCATCGCCTATAGACACCAAAGGTGTTAATGGTGCGTTGCTATCTTGTGGCGAGGTCTAAAGCCACATGCATAAGTTACCGGCTACCTTACCCTCCAAACCGAAACACGATAGTGACAAGCACTGACGCTATTGCGGCAGGAATAAGTAAGGCAGTGGTACCTGACCCGGGCGAGTCAATGCAGAACTCTACCACCTAGTAAATTATGTACTTTATACATACCTATATATCTACTTCAGTATTATTTATTAGATCTTTATTGTAATTGTCTTTAGTTTTTATAGTAATTATCCTCAGTTTGACAATATTTTCAACCGACGAAAAAACGGAGGTAAGGAGTTTGACTTCTATGTAGTATATAATATTGTTGGAATTTAATAACATTTGAGTATGATGATATATTTAGGCGTCCAAGCAAGTGTACTAAAATTGCGTAAGTGTATGTATATTTGTAGGTTTGTCCGAGAATTTTTCGGGAAATAAAAGACATATCGAGATAATTATTTTTGATTTAAATTAAGGTTTGAAGACCTAGAAATACAAACATACCTACGTCAGACTGAGGTTCTTAAAACGCTGCGGAATCTGGACGTGAATAAAGCCAGTGGCCCTGATGGGATTCCAGCTATAGTACTGAAAAACTGTGCGTCTGAACTCGCTCCTGTGTTGACGCTCTTTCGCCTTTCGATGACGACTGGAAAAGTACTGAAATCATGTAAGCTTGCAACGTGTAGCCTGTGCCCAAAAAAGGCAGTCGTGCCGCCTCCTCCAACTGTAGGCCAATTTCAGTCACGTCCATACTCTACAAGACTATGGAGCGTGTACTGAACAGTAAGCTAATGGCAGACCTAGAAGCGAACGATCTACTCAGTAACTGGTTATACGGGTTTCGCCGAAATCGGTCCACTGAGGATCTTCTAGCGTATGCCACCTACATCTTGAGCTTGGCAATCGAGAATCATGGTGAGGCACTAGCTGTCTCCCTTGATATCTCGAAGGCCTTTGACAGGGTCTGGCATGATAGTCTTATTGGCAAGCTCCCATTGTATGGTCTGCCTACTGGTCTCTGCGCCTGGATCTCAGATTTTCTGAGTGGCCGGTCGATTAGAGTAGTCGTCGATGGCTGCTCGTCCGACCAAATGGCTATAAATGCCGAGTCCCTCAGGGATCAGTTCTCTCCGCAACTCTGTTCCTGCTACACATTAACAATCTGCTGAAGCCCGCTATCTATGGGTACGCAGATGATAGCACAGTTGTGGAGAGTTACGTATCCAGTGCGCGGGCCAGTACGGCACAGATCCGGTCTCTCAGAGAGGCGATGGTCGATCATATGAACCTGTCCTAACAGGCAGTCTCCAATTGGGGCAATGCCAATCTGGTCAAGTTTATTGCAACTAAAACTCAGATGTGTTTATTCTCCGCTAAACGGAGTCCGTTTCATCTATCTCCGTCTTTCCAGGGTGTGCCCGTGACTACTCTCAACTTTGGTTCGTACATCGAATCTAAAGCCCAAGTTGCCTCAAAAAAGCTTGGTATTCTGGCCAAAGTGAGACAGTATTTCAACCCGGGACAGTTGCTTAACCTTTATGCAGCATAAGTCCGTTCGTGCATGGAATACTGCTCTCACCTTTGGGATGGATCCGCCAAATACGAGCTGGAGACATTTGAGGCGATAGAGAGGCGTGCCAAGAGGCTCATTAACGACAATGATCTGGTAGGCAAAAAACTCCAGAGCCTCGCTCATCGACACAGAGTGGCTAGTTTATCGGTTTTTTATCGGATACACTTTGGAAAGTGCGCTGCGGAATTGTACGACTTAATTCTGCGTTCCCTGTTTTTCTATCGATCGTGGAGGCGCACAGATTCTAGGCATCGCCGTATGGTGGACGTTTCACGTACCCGGTCAAAGCGGTTCGACACAACATTCTACATTCGAACCGCAAAGGACTAGAACATGCTTCCTGAGTCTGTGTTCCCGGACGAGTACAATCTGGGGATCTTCAAGAGAAGAGTGAACAGGTACTTTTTAGAGAAGCGCGTTCCATCTTAGGCCTCATCTTAGCTTACCATCAGGCGAGATCGAGGTCAAGCGCTTACCTATCGATAATAAAAAAATAAATAAAAAAAACCTACTTAAAATTAGTATTTTATACGTATACTTTAATTAGTGTTTCGTTATTCTGCCTTTACAATGCAACAGGGGATTAATGAAAATTATAAATAATATAGGTAAATTGAATAAAAGGTACCTACCCATATTTTACAATGGGAATGGAACAATGAGAGTTATAAGAACAATAGAGTGACCAGTTCTTTTAAGGGACCAATTGGAACCCCGAGAATTGCCACAGGCTGTTTATATAGAATTTGACGACAAAGTAATTAAAAACAATGTTCCTGGAGTGGGAGTCAGAATCAAATCATCGATGACAGATTTCGATGCACTACGTGGACGGGATAAATTTGAACGAAAAATTATTTTATGGCTGCCATTGATATTGTGCTGAGGTCTAACTGTACACAAGCTCCAAGGAACTACTTTGAACCGAGCTGTGGTGATTGAAGTTCATGCATTTTTTCTAGAGGTCAGGCATGCGTTGTTTTGAGCCGGGTTAGGTCTCTAGAGGGCTAATAATACGTAGTTTAGACAACCGCAATTTAATAATCCCTAAGATGATTATTCCCTGAATGTAATGACAAGATTTTGTAATTTACCATCTTATAATCCTAATATCAAAGTTAATAAATCCTAATTAAAAAGTATAAAATAAAAAAAAAATTATTAAAAACAAAAAACCCGCTGCGATTAATTTTTAAAAAGGGTTCATTGCCTTAAATGAAAACTAAAAGTAAAGAAACAAGCCAAGTAGTGTAGAATCATGTTAAGTAATAATGAATAACTACACCATTGCAATAGTTCTATAATCGATGTACATATAAAACAATTCATGAATTTTAATTCCTAACAGAACGATTAACAGTCGGGGCCTTTTGTGAATATTTGATAGCAAGAAACTGAATGGACCCGACTGTTAACCGCTCTGAGATGAATTAAAATTCATGAATTGTTGTATATGTACATCGATTATAGAACTATTGTGTGATTGCAATGGTGTAGTTATTCATTATTACTTAACATGATTCAAAACTACTGGTCTTGTTTCTTTCCTTTTAGTTATCATTTAAGGCAATGAACTCTTTTTAAAGATTAAATGCAGTCGGGTGTTTATGTTAAAGATATAATAATGCTGCATTTAATCTTTAATATTTTTTTTATTAAAGATTAAATGCAGTCGGATTTTTTGTTTTCAGTAAATTTTTTATTGGTACACACTAATTACCTATGAGTGCAAAAGCACACTACAATTAATAGACTAATCAGAAGAGAACGTCACGCTCAAATGGAAATATGCTCTACTTAATTTTTTTAAATCTTTTATGTGATTATTAGATAATAATATTACCAGTTTTATAATACGCTAAGATGTTCTCGACATTTAAAATAAATATAAAGTAAAGTAACTTTTGTGACGTGCTTGAATTTTCACGATGCTGACGGTTTACGACTAACGTTCGGAATTCAAGTCAAACTTCCTGCACTCTGCGATCCCCTTAACAAAAAAATAGTGCAATGCGTCTTCGTGGATTGCACTATCTATAATGTGATTAGTAGATTTTGTATTAAAATGTGAAAAGGTTTTTGAAATGTTAAATATAAATAATTTTAATATGCCTTTTAGAATAATTTTAAAATAATGTATAGAGCTGTGTAATATGATCTTTCAATCCAGATGTAATAAAAATAGTATACGCACTACGGGGAGAAAGTATGACTATTCAACCCGCGTTTTTATCGCGGGTACAATATATACTATAAATTAGCTTCGCTTACACCTTCATATATTTAATCAAAACCATCTTAGACTCTCTCGCACTCAACAGATGTTGGTAGTAGGGAAAATGTAAATTAGTCAAATTTAGAAGAGATTTTATTGTTAAGTTTATGGTCGATTATGTAGGTATATTATAAGGTCGATCGCTAGTGTAACTAAATATGTGACGCCAAGATATGTACTTTTCATATTAAAAGGAAGTGCAATGCTCTTGCTTTGACTGTTTAGGGTAGTAAGGGCAGGCCCGCCGCTAGCTGTTTGTTCGCCCGCGTGCAATACCGATTATGCCGCCCTACGACTTCATATTATTCTGAGTTTTATTAAAAAAGGGCTTTTTTTTCATCATGGAAGGTAAAAGAAAAAATGTAATGAATATAAAATATTTATTTTGATTAAGTACTTAGTGATATTTGTTTATTGAAGTGTAAAACTAAAACTATTACAAAAACTTAACTCTTCTTGACTTTATATTTGCGAAGTCTTCTATCAACTTTCTTATATCCAAGCTTTCTAAAATTTCATGTTCAATGGAAACTATAGCTAAATTTCTTAGTCTTTGCAGGAGCATTGTCGATCTTAAATAGTTTTTAATAATTTTTAATTTTGAAAATGATCTTGCACCAGATGCAACTGAAACCGGCAGTGTAAGTAATATTCTTAGCGCTAGCAATAGCTCTAAGAATATTACTTACACTGCCGGTGTTCGGAAATAAATTAAGTCATTGGTAAAAAGATATTGTAATATAGTTCATAAGACTGGTTTTCTGCAAAATGCAACTTTAATGCAATGATTTCGTTAAACAAATCAATACCGTCAATATCTGAATCACTACTTTCAATGTTTTATTAACTCATCATTGGTGTAGTTAAATAAATTAACGTTAAAAAAGCCCAATACATCAGTAAATGTTTGTAACTCCTCGAATCTATCCTTTAAAGAAGTTATTGTCTGGTCTAAGATTCTAAAAAAACTCGACTCTATATTTGATTTTGGGGTCTACTAAAACTTCATCATTGTGTTGATACTGAAACTGAGTTGGTTTTTTTCTTGGACGAATGGTATTTATTGGTGGAAAATCTGTTTCGACTGAGTTCGTGGTCCACTTTGGAAACTTCTTTTTTCAAAATTTCAAAATGTCCATCTGTGCGATATTCTGTGAAGTTATTAATCAATTTATTAATTAAATTTATGCAGATTTGAGTATTCATTGTGGGGCTCTGCATCATTTTGCTCAAAGCATTAATTTCATTTAAAATATCGAACCAAATTACTACCGAGCATAGAATAATAACGCATAGAAACCGAGTCGACCCACGCAATATTAAGCCATTTCAAAGAAGCCTGAAAAGGCCTCTTACGTTCGCCGGCCCTTCAGGCATGCGACACGTGCCACGCGGAGTACAGCTCTCGCAATTTCAAAAAATG
Organism: Apodemia mormo; assembly: GCA_036924255.1. Classification (NCBI taxonomy): domain Eukaryota; kingdom Metazoa; phylum Arthropoda; class Insecta; order Lepidoptera; family Riodinidae; genus Apodemia; species Apodemia mormo. The sequence continues at coordinate 22,001,059 of JAUPFN010000007.1, read as the reverse complement.
TGAGTTACTGTGTGGTGAAATGCTGTCACCGTGCTTCACAAAAGCGTATTTAGGACTTGAAGATAACATTTTACCGATAAAAACTACTTGGCATCGGATATTTTTGTATAAAATCTAAACAAATAAATCATAAATATCTAAGTAGAACGATATTCAAAATGTTGCCAGCCAAAGGGAAAAATATTCTACCACGTATTTGTTTTTACCTATTTTCAATATAATTAATAATATGTGTATTCCTATTTTATGTGCGATATTACATAGCCTGGACTTTGCTTTTGCATAAAAAATAGTTTTTAAAGTGTTGAGACTCACCCATTATACTGACACAAATATTACAAATCCGTTTGTCAGACCAATATTATGAAGCATTTATTCGTATATAATGAGGACTTTTAGAAGACAAAAAAAATGTTCCAACTAGCATTCTAGATGCCACAGTGACCATCAGAAAAAAACTCTGTCACTACCAAAGTCATTTTTTTTTTAATTTTCTTATTAAATAATATGCCATCTTACTGCATTATTTCGTATTGCTTAGTGTCAAGTAGTTTTATTAGCGATATTTTCGACTTTTATCCACGAAAACATGTGGGGTAACGTGCCCTAAAATCGGTCTGCGCCTAATGTCGACCTCCTAATATGTTTATACTGATAATTAAGCTAATATTCCACATAACTTTTAAGAACGCGGGCAAGACTTCATACATCGTTTTTTAATTATTATCTTAAAGTTTAATGTGTTTCTTAAGATTCTATATCAACTGCTTAATTTATCCGCATTTAATAAATATTTTTTTAACTTGGGGTATAGTAGTTAAATAAAGTTGGAATTTAGGTAAGGTTAACGTAAGCAATCAGTTCTCTCCTTAGTAGTCTGTGGTTAGATATTTATCTTGTCATTGGGTGTCTTCAGTACAACAGCTGTTAATCTCAGAAATCTAAGTTAGGTTGACAGAATTCTGAGCTAAGTTTTTGCGAAGACACTTTATAAGTACTTAAAAGAACAAAAAATAAATTAGCTTTAACTATTCTTTAATACAAAAACAGGGAGAATTTTTATTTGATACTTATAATGAAAATTATAATATATAAACTTATTGCTGTTTTAATGAAAATGTAAATTAAGTTTTATACAATGATAACACTTAAATTTGATGATAGAATTCAATCAAATTAAAGTCTCAATATTTTTTATATAATTGTTCCTAGCGATATATTTTATTTAATTGATTTAACAATCGTAGAAAATTATTCTAGTTTTATTCTAATAGTGAAAAATAAAACTTTGAATATCAAGTGCCTTTAAATTGTTTCCTTTCTTTGACTACAACTTAATAAAAATAAGTACCCTAAAATAGTTATATTGAAGATTATTTGATATAGACAAAAAATAATTTATATAAATCGTTTTATTTAAAAAAATATCACAATATTGAATATTTAATGCTCATTTCTCTTAATTTTGAGGACCAGCAAGTAACGATCTAATGTAATTTTTACATATCAAATTTTTTCTGCGTAGTTTTAAAGAGACTAAAATATCAATTTATTTCATTTATTTTATGTCTCAGAGAAAGAGACTCAATCATTAAAATTGGTGACCATTTAGATTTTTTCTTTTACAGTTTTTATCAAATTAAAAAGATCATTTAAATACATACCATAAAAAATTGAGGGCATATTATGTTTACAAAAGTTATTTAATAAAATTAAAGTAAATTTTAATGCAAAGTCAATACCTTATTACAATTTCAAACATCCTTTACTGGCTAACATTAGAGAAAAATGGGGCTGAAATTAGGAAAAAATTGACCGACAATAGAAAAGAAACCAGGATAGAGAGGGTCAATCATTTAAAACTTAACACGTTTACATATTTTTATTTCGTTGTTGAAATCAATTCGAAACATCAATAGTGTAAAATTTAAATATTGATTAACACGAAAAAGAAAATTAATATTTTCTTCCCGATAACGGTTTAAGCCTAATAGGGTCCGAAAGTTATGTATTTGGTTAGGCGGCCGAAATTTGGCTATTTTACCCTATAAATTTCTACATCACTGAGATTAATTTTAATTTTTAAAATTTTAAGTAAATAATTTGATTATTAAGTATACATATTTTCATGTCACAATTTGCACAAAAACGAAAAAATCCAAGGTGAAATAGCTTTGGAACGTAGAATTATAACACGTAGAAACCGAGTGGGCCGCGATGTTTTAAGCCATTTCAAAGTAGCCTTAAAAGGCTACGCATGCGCTTGCCGTCCGCTCAGAATCGCGATACATGTCATACGGAGTGCAGGTCTCGCAATTCGAAAAAAATATGACTTACTGTGTTGTTAAAGGCAAAAAAAGACAAATAAAATAAATGCTGAATTATCAAAAAGTACCCTCGAGCTAAATTATTTTCATAAGACTTAGTATAAATAATAGTTAAAGCAAATACAATAATTAATTTTCTTAACATTAAGGTCTAACTAAAAATATCGTGCGCAATTTTTTTTTCCACAACTAGCAACTGTATAGTGATAAGTTATGTGTTTCAAATTATCTATTTTAGTCGATTTACATAACAGAAAAATTATAAATTGTAAGTATTTACCAGTGAAATGTTCACTTTTTTTGTTTTTCTAAGGTGTTAAAACACTTCTTTATAATGCAATAAGTCATTTCGAATTATTTTTCGTAAACTGTGTCCGATATAACCTGATCTTATTAAGCATTGACAACTCGCAAAACGAATTGAGCCGTTTCTGGTTCAGTTTTATTTACTCGTTTTTTGTGGTTTCTAGGCGTTATTATTCTAAGATCAGAACCAAAACAGTTGCGGACGCTATGTGGTGCTCAAGTCGTGCACAGAGCCAATAGTAGCCAATATAGTACGTTTAGCTTAAAACATTTAAATTTTTTAAGTTGATTTAAATAAATACTTGATTAATAAGTATCTTATTAATTTTTACCTTAAAACGTTCGTCTATAACGTAAGTATTGTTTCTGCTTGCCCACCCATTTGCTAATTTTCAAGATAGTTTAAGGTTTAGAACCATGGCAAGATTTGTATGAAAGTTAAAATAAAAAAGGTTCCAAGGTAATAGCTTTGAACAAACATACATACACATACACGCACACAGACATACACATAATAACACACAAGTATTTGCCAAGCAATTTATTTCAAACATTTGTATGATATAGGATAATATATTAGTAGATACATATCAATAAGGTTTTTTTTTGTAAGAATTACTTCAATCACTGTTTTTATAACTTAAATAACGTAAATTCGTATTGACCATATTTTTTATTTACGCTCGGTGCCGGTTGGTTACCGCTGTTTAATTACTGAAATTTAAAAAAAAAATCTTGAGAACCTCTAAAACATTTTCCTGTAATTCTACTCATTTTACCTCACCAGAATAAAAATTGTAAGTTCTAAATTTTCTATATGACTAATAATACTATTGGAAAGACAGACAATCTTTATTTCAGTGAGGTAAAAATATTTTAAATCACAAATAAAAGCACAAAAGCTAAAAAAATATAAGGTTAAATAGCTTTGGAATCATCTTGAGAACATCTAGAATATTTCCCGGCATTTAACATATTTTACCTAACCGAATAAAAAGTGTAAGTTTCAAGTTTATACTAAATGATTAATAATGTTATAGTATGAAAGATTATTTGTATACCGGTCAGGTAGATATATTTTAAATACCGTCTTGGGAAAATATTTATTTACTTGCAACACTATTCGAGTCTTTGGAGTCTTTGTGTGCGTGACGACGCAAGTGATTACACGAAGCTTACACGGACATTGACACGGTTTTGGCCTAAAATATGAACGAAGCGTTGAATGCAATTATCCCTCTAAGCGTTATTACTCTATGCTACCGAGCAAATAAATCTATAATTTTGAATATTCAAAGCAAGCGAATGAGCTTTGTGAGATGTAGTACAATCCCAATCCGATGAATTACCAGATATTTCCGCGAAACTTTATATGAAACTGCGCTGGTTTTTCGGAAAGGTTTCGCAGAAATTTTGCAAATTGAATACCACAATTTCATTTTTAAATTATGAATTTCCGCAAAGTAATGCCTGAATCTGTTAAATATCTTAAAAAGCTAGTGCTTGTCGCTGTCTTGTTTCTGTTTTAAGTAAACTAATGTATGTGGTAGCCTTGAGAGCGCATATAGCAACGCGCTATAAATATATGTGGTATCTTTATGCGATGAGCATTTCTTTACATCAGAAGAGATATTTGCTTGTTTGCTATCTTATGGTATATAAAGAAATACATATAAAACTATGTTATAAGCTGTTTTAATATTGGAAAATCAAATAATGAGTTTAAAAAAAAAGACAACAGTAGGTGTATGGAGTTATGTCTTTCGCTGATTAACTTTTCATTTACCTATAATTTCTATACTTCTTTTCCAGTATTGTATGATGGATCATTACTATGGAGATAATATTAAATCTCTGTGTTGTCAGAGAAATAAAATCGAGGAAGCTGTAATTAATTTAAAAGCAAAAGATTTAGAAAATATAAGGCATTTATTGTCTTTTAGACCGTTTCTAGAAGCTCAAGACTGTAAAACTAGGATTAATCTTTTTGAGAATGATAATTATTTTAAGGAAGTTTTATGTAAAGAAATGCATAAGCTGAAAGACTACGTGCAAAGTTTTTATTTATGTGTAAGATTGCTTGCTTCGTTTGTTAAGGACTTGCCTAAGAACATTCTAGGAAAGACTGTAAGTACCTCTTTTTTATTTAACTTAAGACAGCTATAAGTTTACTGTTGATTACGGTT